>OX421317.1:19372953-20623327 GCA_949125395.1 Diaphora mendica
ATCTAATAAAATATGCTTTTGTTGATCTAGTTAACAACATTTTACAGTAAAATATTCCTTTTTGTACACCATAAAACAGTTCCCATTATCAAAAAATTGGCGGCAAGGCTGGAACTGTTGGTACCAATTTCTTTGGATGAATACATCCTTTCAAATTTAGTTAGAAATTATTTAGTTTTCAATATGCATTTTAATTGCATTAATTCAATATGCATTAATTCTAAAAGGTAGTAGAGCCACGCTGATTTCAGCACGAATGGGCCGGCTCGACCGGGGCGGTACTACCCTCGCACAGAAAATCAACGTAAAATGACAGCGTTCGTGCTGTCGTGTTTCGTTGGTGAGTGCGAGACCGGAGGCCCAATTAGTCTAGTCAACAAGTACCATACTTGTAAGGGTTACCGTGGTTCCTTACACAGATGTATGATAGAGAATGATAATTAATGATAATAATTGATGGGTATGCTGATTTATGAGTGTCAAAATAAAACCGCTCTGTATGACTGATAAATGAACACTAAATTTATTGGATTGCGTATGTACATATTAGGTAAATCGGCTCGGCGCAGCGTCAGCCGTTTTAGAAATGTAAAATGTGCGGTTCACCGTACAATACTTGTTGACTAGACTAAAAGATGCAGCAGCATCAATAGGCCGCCATAGTGTGGGTCTCCATACTGCATTGTCTGCATTCGCAATGAGTATGGTGACCACCACTCTTGGATTCTGCTTATGCTTTCCATCAGGCAGAGTAGAGTCATTTTGGCGGGCCAAACATAAAAAAAAAAAAAAAAAAAACAATCAAATAAAAAAAATATTGGACGAAATAATAGTTACCAAAACAGCTGGTGCTGCTCTTATATTTGCTTGCTGTTATATTTTGGAGGTGTTGACGTGAATTTGCGATTGTCAAATACTGTAATTGAAACTTTTTTTTTTTTTTTACCACATTTAAACTATACCATGCCGCAATTTTCATTGTTGTTGCGGTGTTCTGTCCATCCATAACCACATTCGAAAATCAACATGGAACTTCTTGGAAAATGCCATTGAAATCGCTCGTATTGTTGTAGTGATAAACTTTTTTCGCAAGCACCAAAAATATACTTTTATTTTTTTTAAAACGCCCTGGCAAAAAAGAAGTAATCATTTTGTTTAGCGTTTCATTTATAGATGTTGGAAATTCTTCAAAAAATTTAAAAGCAGATGACGTTTTGTAGTCCTTCACGAACGTTCACATTACAATTTAAATTAACCTAAATTAAATTTAAAATGTTACCAAAGTTAACACAATTATTTATTGACTTCATAACTGACACTCTTATCCATAAACACCCATGCACTACGATATTTTAATATGCCTGGTACTACTACTACACTACTGGTGTACCTGGCGTTAGCTGCAACCAGACATCTTGTACACACTTATCGAAACTTGAGGACACTTTGTCTGCCGTGGTTACATTGCATCGTCACATTTGCGATTGCTCCAAGGCGAGTTGCGCAATAATGACCTAAATAAGGACCAACTACAAATAACAACATCAGTTATGAACACAACTTAATTGACTTAAGTTTTCTTTCAGAAATTGAAAAATAATTCAACAAGTAATTAAATTAAATAAATTAGCATCAATTTTAAGTCGTGATGTGTTCTTTATCACAGTTTACGTTGTCTGGTCTACCTGAAAACAAAAACAAGCGTTACCTACTTCATGGGGTAAAAGCATAAAAATATGCCAGCCAGAATATAAAATTTCAAGTTGGCTTTTGAAATGTACAATTCATATAGACACACTTTGGCCCAAAGTTAACTGGGCGATAGACATACAAAGTTAACCACGTCATGCAATGCACATCTCTCAATAAAATTTGCATATTATTAGTTACTTTTCTTGATGTTCAATTAGCTTTTCAGGCTTCAGAATAAGAAGTCGTAAGAACTTGCATAATAACTTGTCCAAAGAATACAAGTAATCTTTTAAAAATTAAATGACAATCACATGTAAGTAAATGAATGGATTTAATTCAAATGTGGTTAACAAAAACCAATTTACTTTTATTGAGCAATAAAGATGTAAAATATACTTTTATGAAACTGTATTTACAATAAAATATATCACTGATAATAATCAAATGTAACGATATTGTCTCCAATCCTCCAATCCCAATATTTCCCTCGTTCTACGAAAACTAAATAAGCTGTCTATAAAATTTTGTTTTCAGGTTACGTTGCCGCCTTGTAGCCCGGAGATAATTTGCAAAAAGGTAAGTCCTCATAAGCATCTATTTGTATTCACGAGCATGGGAACTATTTCTCGGCGGCGACGGTGGCCTCTCGAAGCTTTTGATCCTTTTTAACTGCGAATATCAAATGAGAACCTAGCAAAAATAATATTAAAGTTACATACATACGTGACATAACATGCCATCAAAAAGAATATGCTGACAATCGATTTTGAGGAAAATCAAAGAAACGTTTTTAAGACATCTACGAACGTAGTGCCTAATGCGATTCTAATGCTTTGTTCGGGGAAACCATAAAATTTAAGTATAATGTTCTCGATTCATTTGAATATACAAAAAGGCATGCTCTTGTAAAAACGATGTTGACAGCGTAGGAATAAGAAATAGGTCATACTTCGATATACAAAAAATCTGTGAAAATGAGCAAGCATCATCTTGGTTCAGTTTACGAGTTTCATCGAGCTCGCTTTCGTCTTCCTATTTCGTGGTGGAATAGCCCTAATAACATGCCACAACTCATTCTGATTTATACCGTCTCGTTATAATTGTGCGCTTCGCTGGCGCGCTGCTATTGCCTGCTGTTGCAATTTTCATGCAACCGATTCGCGAGAATGGATTTATTCTTTCTGGCAATTTGCTCGTAACTTGCTGTAGCTTGAGATAATTTAATTTCGTAATAGCTTGCTAATTGAGCTTTTATACTACATTTTACTAGTTTTGTCTTAATCACTGACTTAAAGTCCCCTGGTATGGTTCAATTATCTGAAGAAACTGAAATGAATCATTAAATAAGAGCTGTTCTTGAAAAAGTGTATTATGTAAATCGAGCGGATTCTGGGTTAATATCAGTACGGGCAATTTCCAGTCATGTTAACGGGCGCTCTGAATTCGTGCGAAGGACGACTTAAAATAGTCTAGCTATTTATTGCGGCATGAATCAGTGTGTGTTCTAAAGAAACTGTTACGTAATATGTACATATAAATAAAACCTAATGACCGAACGTTTACAACTCAACACCGATAATAAAAATATTAATCGCAGGTCGTAACTTGAATATCAAACTTACCCAGTTCTCTTCAGTTCAGTACCATTGATGGCCGCTCTCGCGTCGTAAACTAGACTAACTCCCGGTTTAACGCATCAAAACTTTTCCTCTTCCTTGTGATTACCAACTCTCCTACAATACAATCAATCGTCAACTTTTATTTGACTTGTCTTGGAAATAAAAAACAAGTAAACAAACGTTGGGTTTCGGATTTCGCAGATCCCGGTACAAACTTTGAAGGTGAGCCAGCGACCGTCTCCCTAATAGAGAAGAAAAATACGTTAATGTACCCTCAGATCCCGAAGACAAATAAAGCGAAGCGGACAGGGACGAAATAAAAGCGGGGAGGCACCGAGATAAATAACAATGATCTTGCGGAACGCGTCCGCACGACGCAGCGGGTGCGGGGCGGTAGGCCAGCCAACCACCCGAGTCACACTACTTACACATATCTCTTTTTATTAGACTAGCTTACAAATCATTTAAGATCCTCTAATAACATTAAATCACTGTGTAACGTAATTCTGCCAACTTGTACCTTACCTCTACCTTTTATTAAGATAGGAACATTTGTAGTAAATCACTTTAGACCAAACAGTATACATCGTAGTTGTAAATAAAAATACATGTAGAAATATACTTTTAGTTAGAGAAAAAGTTAACTTAAACATACAAAGAAATGGATAGATTCAATGCTCTACGAAACAATACCCGCCGCTTGTCAGCTGCGGAAACGTTGGATGTTACAGGGCTGACACACTGTAATATATGTGTCATCAATTATATTAAAATAAAAACTATTCTTTTAGACTTTAGAGCAATGAAGACTTTATGCAACTGCAGAACAAACAGATCAAATCGAAAACAAATTACTTTTAGTTCAGGTTGTTATTCAGACGTGTTTTTATTAACAATAAGTCTTTTTTGTTATTAAACCTGTATTATCCTCCGCTATTAGTCAGTTAGTTTAAAAATAAGTTGGGAGATTCTCGCACAGGATTTCGCTATAATCATTTAAAGTTTATATATAGTATGTGATATAGATATATATCAAGAAATAGATGAAATAATACTAATCATAAAATAATTTAAAATTCATATTTTATTTCCATTTGTGATTGAAGTGGATTATAACAAATACACTTAAGCCAAACACCTCGTTAGAACCCTTGTTATCGAAGAAAGAAAAAATGTTTACTTTTCAAACTTGGATCGACATGTTGGTTCTGTGACAAATCTTTCTATTTAATGGGCTTACGAGAACATTCACTTATTTTTACACAATCAAATACTTAAGTCTTAATAGAGAACATTATTTTCTTTGATCTACTGAAATTGCTTTTGTCTCTAGAGTGACTCAACCTGATGGAAAGCATAAGTAAAATCAGAGTAGTGGTGAACAATATAGACAAAGAAACTATTTTTTTTTATTTATGGCCCGCCAAAATGACTCTACACTGCCTGATGGAAAGCATAAGCAGAATCCAAGAGTGGTGGTCACCATACTCACTGCGAATGCAGACAATGCAGCATGGCGACCCACACCATGGCGGCCTAGTGATGCTTCTGCATCTTTTAGTCTAGTCAACAAGTATGGAATTTGTTGACTAGACTATTTGGGCCTCCGGTCTCGCACTCACCAACGAAACACGACAGCACGAACGCTGTCATTTTACGTTGATTTTCTGTGCGAGGGTAGTACCGCCCCAGTCGAGCCGGCCCGTTGGTGCTGAAATCAGCGTGGCACACTCTGGAACTATGTAGCATGGTGACCCACACTATGGCGGCCTATTGAGATGCTTTTGCATTATTTGGCATAATGTTAGATGTGATTGTTTTGACCAACTCCTCCCAATTATTTCATGAAGATTTAAAATATCCATACACCATATGCCCGTTAAATACTTTTATCAGTTTTAAATATGGTATTTCATTGGTCCGTTTTATATATATATATTTTTATTTTTGTTTTTAAAAGACAACTCCCGCACTAGGAATAAATCCTGTGTCGCGGGGGCTTAACAAACATACATGAAACGGACACAAAGAACACCCAGACTCAAAACAACAATTTGTAGATCACACAAAGTGTTGTCCTACGTGGGATTTGAACCCACGGCACTTGGCGAAGTAGGAAACGGCGTGGTGACCGTTATATCACTAGGCCAAACGTGCAGACAAAATATAGATACTTATATTAATTAAAACATCAATTATAAAATACCTAGTCAAATCCGCCATCAATAAATTGTTTCTTGAAACAATATCCTTTTGTTTCGACACTCTTGTAGCTTTACGACAATTTGTAGTCATTAAAAATTTAAAAATCGCCCAAGGAAACTGGAATTATCCTGACCCTTTCCCCAACCCTATAGCGGGTGAAGCGGATTCCACGAAATCTTTTTGTCTGCGTCAAGCTGCCGGCTTGTCTAAATCTTCTTCCTCAAAACAATGTCAGTTTTAATTAAAATACTTTAAAATAATAAAACTTAGAATAAAAGAGAACAAAATCGAGGCAATTGCACGCAGTTTTTATTGTTCAAACTGGGAAATATACAGTTGAGAGATTTATTTGTCGACAAATATCATTTGATAATGAAAATTATATTGTATTCAAGCCCTTAAAACGTCTAGACACCTATTTATTCTAGTTACCCTTGAGTGTTATCATTGTCATTAGTTATAAAAAAATGAAACTTAGGTATTAGTACTACGTACTTAGTCAAGATTATTCGTGTACAACAGTTATTTGAGAACTAAATAAAAATACTCTTTATCCGTAATCTGTACCGCACTGAAACACAATTACCACAGGGTTGATCAACAACATAAATTTACTAGTAATTAGCAAATGTTCTGTGCCCACATACAAATTGACTAAGTAACCGCAAGCGGTTTAGTATACTGACACAAACTATTGAAAAACCGTTAGTCATTCTTCATGTTAGTGTCATTATAAATGTCAATCTATTTTAACACCCTTTTTAAATGTGCATATACTCCAAAAACATAGCTAACAAGAGAATTTGAGACTAGGAAAGTATCTAAATCACACTTAGCACTTGAAATAGCACCATTGAGTTTAATTAGTTCACGATCCTTGAAAGCGAGTAGATAGAAACATAGTCTCAAAAATAAAATTGTTTATTTTCAAATAAACGGAATTTAAAATGTTTGGCTTGTGAACGTCTTAGAGTTTCTTGGTTTTAGAGTTTCAATAAAGCCACATAAAATATTTCTGTCATCATCACCAACCTATAGCAGTCCACTGTAGGTCAAAGGCCTCTCCGATTGCACGCCACTTAGTCTTGGTTTGACCCTCGGCTTCTCGCATCAAGCTCCTGCCAGCCGTCCTGTCTGCCTATGTACGTCCTACACTACGTTTGCCGAGACATGTTTCTGTATTAATATGTTATATTTTAATACTAATTAACTCAAACGTTTATTTATTTTGTGTTCGAGTCCATACTAATGTAAAAAATTCGAAAGTCTGTCTTTCTGTCTGTCTGTTACGCTTTTAAGGCTAAACTGATTTATCCATTTTGATTAAATTTGACATAGCGATACTTTAGACAACTCTTTGCTGCGATAACTAGGGTTGCCAACCATACTTTATAATAACGTATCCTACTTTATTTTTGGTAATTATACTTTATACTTTTGCATACAAATAAAGTATATGAAAATACTTTATTTCCAACCTTTAATGTGATGCGTAAAACAAATCACTCATTATGGGTATTAATAACGGTACACTTATGTCAAAAGAAAAGTACAGTTGACAAATGGAAATATTTACTTTAAAATGCATAATCTGATAGCTTACCAAATGTAAAAAAAAATCTCATTTACACTCTCCCGCCACTTTATCTTTCACTGAAAGAGTTTTTTCAGTGATCAATCTAAAATGGCGAGAAAAAAGAAATAGAGCGTCAATAAATTTAAATAGGAACCAATTGTTTATTTAAATTTTGATTGTCAAACAGGCTTTGAAACATTTGAATAGAGCAAAAAAATTTAGCATGTGCTAAAACACGCAAAAATAGGTTTTTATGGCATTAAAGACAAAAAATTTGAAAAATACTTTTTTTTTCTTCCAAATACTTTTTTTTTCCTATTGAAATCATTTTATACGTTTTTTCTGGCAAAAAAAGTTGGCAACCCTAGCGATAACGGATGTACACGCAGGCGGAACCGCGGTCAATAGCTAGTATTTTATAAATAAATTATAAATCAATTACATATATTTATTGCTAGTTATTTCATCACGTATCTATATGAGTATTCTCTCAAAGTATTTCTATTTGTAGAGTTAAGTCACAAAACACACCTTCTAAATTGACCGCGGTGAAGTTAGCAACGGTTAACGTCGGTCCACTTAGCATGGGCTTATTGTGCGGTGTGAGTGTTAACCATTAAAGAACGTCTGCAAAGTTTTATAAATGTTACCGAAAATGTATGAAATCAAGGAATTGTATACAAATCGTAGGAAATGTGTACAATTCCGATACTATTTAGGAAATGTATAAAATATTGTTTGAAAAACTATTTAATACATAGATATCCTAGGAAATGTATAAATTTCCTCGGAATTGTATATAATTCCAATATCGTATTAGGAAATGTATAAAGTAAATGCTTTCTGTAATAAAACACGTTGTTAATATTATTATTTTATCATAGCACTTATTGAGACAATCGGGTAACAGTCATACCGGAAAATAATAATAATATGTCCATATTATCTTACTAATTAAAATCAACTATCTATTAACTTTTAACGTATCACAAAATCAACTTATACTTATTCTTATAAAATCAAATTTTCATTTGGCAAGTAATCAGTCTGATAATTAAGTAATTATACCTAACCTAACCTAAAAATAATTACCCACCAATATCTTAAATGTTTTACATTTCCGATTGCTATTTAGGAAATGTATAGATTTCCCAGGAAATGTGTAATGTGTAAGTATAATGTAATTTATTTCACACATACCCGTGAGATTTTAGGAATTACATACATTTCCTAGGAATTGTATACAATGACGGATTACATACATTTCCGTTAACATAAACATTAAGACACTGGATCCTAAGTCGGAGTAATTGTGTTTCCTATATAAAGTGTCGTAGAGTTTAAATTAACACGCTTTTACGTTCTGCAAACAGTAGAGTTCAAATGAAACGATTGAACGATTTACTACAGAAATAAAATAAATTAGATATTTTATATCTTAAATTAATTTGTATCAGGAAGACATATTGCTGAGTACATCACACCGGCACACAGACAATGTGGTCAGTGTTTGGCATTTGTTAAATACGCATAGCTTCAATTTATAATGGATTGTTTTAGTTGTTATTTTTTATGTAACAACGTGAAACACTGCAATGGAATAATCTTTTGTCATAACAAATACCATATTTTATTCTAAATAAATTAAATTAAAAGCTTTTTAAAAACAAGAATGCCTCGAGACGTATCAAACGAGTCCAAACTCGATGATATGCGACGTTTCTTTACAGAGCTCCTATGGCCACCTTCCATCTCCAGCATCAGATCAGCTTCATGTCATTATAATATTGTATTGTCACGCTGTATACATATGCTTGCAAAATTTCAGCAAAATCGGTTGAAGATATCTGTTTCAAAATTGAGTTGCAAGATTCCACCCGAACATACAAGCATACATACATTGCAAGTTAATAATAAAAAAAAGCTTGTAAAATATGAGTAGATAGAATTTGTTACATGAAAAAACAGATATTTATTATGCATTTGGGTATCGTATTCCATAACACCTTAATTGACAATAATATTAATAAACAAATTTTTGCTCTTGTTGTTGTTTAGATATATGGAAAAAACCGACTTCCAAAAACATCCAACGAAAACTCTCTGTCAAAAAACACTTAAAAGCGTAAAATAAACTGGTTCTTCATAAATTGCCTATACCTAATTGTTTATTCATTTAAATAGTAGTATTATAATGGGTGCTAGGTACCTAAAATCTGTTTGAAGTCGGTGCCAAGTGACTATCGCTTAGACTTTTGTAATTGTTCGTTTGTATTCTTTTTGGCTTAGCACCGACTTCAAACAGATTTTAGGTACCTAGCACCCATTATAATACTACTATTTAAATGAATAAAGAATTAGGTATAGGCAATTTATGAAGAACCAGTTTATTTTACGCTTTTAAGTGTTTTTTGACAGAGAGTTTTCGTTGGATGTTTTTGGAAGTCGGTTTTTTTTTTATAAAAAGTTTTTATTTTACAGTTTTTAGTGCAAACAAGCGTAGGTAAGTAGTAAGTTGAACTATTTCATCAAATTTCATCATCAAGAATACAAATTAAGGTACGTGTAATATTAAAATCATCCTCTAATCCCTAACTGTTGAAGAGTTTAATCTTCTATCATCAGCTCACCTAAATAGCTTGAAAGTATACGACTGAAGGTCTTTAGATACGTATGAAATTGAAAGAATTATTCTCCAACTCCTAACCGTTGAGGAGTTGTACCTTCCACCTTCCATCATCAGCTTACCTAAATAATTTGTAAGAATACAACTAAAGGTAACTTATATACATATGATATTTAAAGATTTATCCTCCAACTCTTAACCGTTAAGGAGTAGTACTTTACATCATCAGCTCATCATCATAAAATGATGACTACCAGACGCAAATACCGGTGTAACTTCAGAAAATATACGAAAAACATAGTATGTGCCTATAAAAAATGAGGGTTTCCCTCGATTTCCCTGGGATCCTATCATCAGATCCTGATATGCTGGCAATGGGACCACCACGGAAGCATACCCTGTCGAATACAAAAAAAAAATTCAAAATCGGTCCACAACTGACGGAGTAATCGGGTAACATACATAAAAAAAAAAATTAAAAAAAAATACATACAGTGGAACATAGAACCTCCTCCTTTTTGGAAGTCGGTTAAAAAATGTGTAATTCAATTCTGTTAAAAACAGAAGTGTTGTAATTGAATTCTCAAATTTTGAAAACTTTACATAGATATTAGAATAAATTGGATTTTAGTCTAATTTATTTTTTTTATTCTAAAATCTAGTTCTAGAGTTCTAAGCTCTTAAAACTGACCTACATAACTTCACAAAAAATCGTCAGAAAGCCCCCTAAAACGAAAATAGTATGTTTTTTTTAATTAACATCACAGTTAGTTGAAACTATACAATGGACAAATAATTAGCTTGATGGAGATACAGTCGACCGCGGTCCGCGGAGCGTGTGCGCACTGTGCACCGACTACCGACCCACTTGGCATTAGTTCTGCGTGCGAACAGTGCTAGCCCTGGAGTAACCCATTCGATTTTAATAATATGTTTCATTTCTCGTGTCGTGTAGAAACATTTATTTGACAGCTTTTTAATATTTTACATGAATTTTCATATGATGCACAATAATTTCCGTAAAATATTTATTAAGAGTCAAATAAATATTTTCACACAAACGCTCCAAAACTCGGGAAATATTATTTCTTTAACAATAGTTCACATAAAATATTCAATAACCGTCACATAAATGTTTTCGCATAACCGATATAATGAAACTTTGCTATCAATGGAGTATATTAGCTGTTCTGAACCATTATAAATATTTTATGATTGAAAGTGTCAGATAGACTGGCGCCGCAATGTCATTAAAATTTTATGTCTTTATTTTTTGAACTATTATATTATCACATAATTTTGAAACAAACTCATTACGATTAGTACTTCTCTATTCGACGACATATTCTAGAATGAAATGAAAATATTGCGTCACTCACACATCTATAGGTATATATTTATAAAATATATTAACATCACTAGCGGCCAACGAAAGCCAAAATATTTTTCTGTGTGAGTATTTTCATTGTACGCACGTCATTCGAAATATATTACGTGGATTTAAACGATACTATAAGTGTTACAAAAATGTAGCTGAATGGATATATGTGATCGTATTTTATTAATGTTTTTTTAGACTGTAGAGTAAAACCGGTTTCATTCGTAAATATTTGTCTAATTTTTCTATTCTAAGTTTGATTCAAATCTAGCTGAAGAATTCAGTCATTGATACTATTCTTCATTTTGAACTGTATAGAGTACTTATTCATTTTTAGTCGGTTCGATTCCAACATACCACTTCACCTTTAGGTGACAATGGTGGCTGGTGAGGTGGTATTTCGGGACTGTGTGGAATTCTACATCAACAACAATCAAAAATTTATATATACGGATTGTTGTATCTAATAATGGAATAAATGTATTGCTTTACTGTAGAGAAAGGTGTAATTACATGAGGTAAAAATTGAAATCTGGTCATAATTATAATTACCGTAAATATAAACTCTAAAATCTACAATAATGTTACTGTGTTATAAAGATGAACACAAAATTTAGGTTATCTAGTTCTGTACGGCAAGAATTAGAACAATATGTGCTATCAACAGTAGGTATCATTGCGCATTCAGTCATAACAAATGTTTTTATAAAACTAACTCGTAACAAATTATTATGAATATTCCCTACCACAAAATTAATTTATAAATAAATATTGTTGTAATAACGTCAGCGACTCTACAGTAGTATACGAGTTAGAAACCGCAATATCACTACTCTGCTGATATTACATTCCCGTCACCCCCCGTCCCGCGGCCGACGCCATGAAGTCCCGTCCCCCTCTCCTTTACCACCCACGCTACAACCCCATAGGGTAATGAATTCGACCACAGCCATTCTATCGATATGACCTATAAAAATTTAGGACGCAATTATAGCTTAATCACTTCATGTAGGAATTCCACGAATACGCACACAGTCAATTTGTGTTCAATGCGAATCGAAAATATGTTTGTGAATTTATGCAAGCGTTACAACCGATTTGTGGATTATATTTCAGTTTTGGCCCGTAACTGTCACAGTATAAACTTTATTATATCGTTTAATAAAAGGAAACTATTTTTCACTATAATTCTAACTTAAACTATGTATTAACTTTTTTAATCAGTTATGGATTGAATTTTAGGTTAATAAACTGTAATTTAAATAATTAAAACAAATAAAATCACTAGGACAAAATTTGAATCAGCTGTTGGTCGGGGTTCTCTTCTAGCTGTAAAGTCCGACGTGTAAAAATATCTGAAAAGATTTACTTACAAATAAATATCATTTCATTTCATTTCATTTCAGTGTGAAATCAGTGCGATTTGCGAGATACCACACGGTGACTTGATAACAGCTTGTGATAAACTCTGCAAAATAAGGACGCACTAAGTAACCCGATAACAGATAATATTTGTAGATAAAAAACCAAATAATAAAAAAATATAACTTTTTTTGCCCAAATGTAAGATAACATAATCACAACACATTATTATCTAACTCATTGTTTCACTCTATTTGTTAATCAACTTAAAAATGAAAAAGGAAAGAACAAAATATGTTAACTGTCTGAATGCTGGTAGGTTGCTTTTCTGTGAGAGGGTAGCACCGCCCTGGTCGAGCTGTCTCGTTCGTGCTGCTGAAATCAGCGTGGCTCTACTACTAATTCTGATTTTTTTGGTCTGCACTTCCATACTAAGTTTATTGTATTTTTTTATATAGGTAAAATTGATTTCGTACCTAAATAACAGGTATAAATTCAATTTTATTGCGTATTAAATGCACATAAACTACTTTTATGAAGTAAACTTCAAATAAATCGCATTATGGCACAACAAAGAATTGCATACGTCAATGTTTTACGATCCTCACTTTGAAATATTGTATAATGCATCTAACTGAAGTGACAAAGAACAATCGGGACTATCTTTAGTACTACATTAATCTCCTATTTATAAATAAAAACGTTGTTTTATTAACATAATAAAATTGGTGACAATAGCAAACAATACGCAAATGAGTAAGAACGCCAGCTTCTACCAGCAACGACACCGAGCCCACCAGTTCACTGTAATCCCCCGCATCCCCTGCATTTTGTACGCATACACGTTACAAAGCGGAAATCCACTACCATGCGACAGATCTATTCAAATTGGATACATTGTAATAACGATACCGTGTCCCATAAAGTACAGTCTATGTTTTGTACATCTGGCTTCTTTCATTATACTGCACAAAGTTACCCCATATTTCAATATTTAAATCATATAATACAGCGTATTTATATTTATATTTTACTACCGACAACCAAGAGAACCAGACTAAATCATATTGGTAATAATGTTTTAGAAATTATAACAGAGCTGTAAGAAGACCCAAACTAAACATTGTTTTAACTACAGTTACGTAAACATACATATACATGTGAATGGATATTCATGTTGTTGAAATATGTAGATATGTTTCCAATTATAAACATTACAAAAGGTTGACTAGTAGAGAATACCTGAGGTGTTAATTTCGCTAATTCACTTAAAGTGCATGATATATAATAAATAAATACAACTAAATAGAACATATGTATAGTTAACCAGAATCGAATTCTCTAACCTCTGACGCCTAAGGCAAATACTCTATCTCATAAGTCTGACTTACAAATAAGTTTTAGTACCTATAACCAAAAAGAGATATCGGCAGAAACCTACAAATAAAGATATACTATTTTCCTAATACTGTAGACAAAAACCTAATAACAATCGGAACAACAACATATAGCCGTCTTCACCAAGAATGATGTTCCTAAAATATCCGTTTCTAAATGAGAGACGTTCAATATTCGGGCGAACGTAGAACGTAGTAAAACTTGCGTCACAGTGATCTAACATACCATTTATCAAACTGAACACAAACATGTTGTCAAATGAAAACAATTGCAGCTTTTATTGCGATCTATAGACACTTGGACACAAAAATATTTGTATTCGATACATTTTAACAGTCACATATCGCATAGATTAAATATGTTTTAATTTAAAAAATAAAAAATATCTTGCGCTGGCACATTGCCAGACCTCTCATTTTACCACTCTATTTATCGATTACATCACTATCAAAATTTTAATCAATTTACATAAACTTGAGTTTTTTTTTTCAAAGACTTATTTAGCTGCTAAGGATGATATTGGTTTATAAAAGGGACTTAATTTTATACTTGCAGTACACCTGTGACCACGATCAGTGAAATTTAATCAAAACTAGTCAGCAAAAGTGTATATACAGTTTTTAAATATATTTACGACATAGTATGTGTACGTAACTACCCACTGTCGAGAAAAATCTTTCATGAAATACATTTTTATCTATCAAAATAATTTATATACTAATAAAATCTTCCCAACATATAACTATTCAACATTTTTTGGACTCTGTTTTAAAAGGTTCTCTAAGGTACTTTTATACATTATCATGCTGTAAATACGTTGTATGAGAGCAGTTAAATACTATAAGTAACAATCTTTTAATGAAACTTAAACTGTGTGGGGACGCCTCATGGTAGAGAAAATGATAAATTCTACATACGTTTGTTACAAAACAAGGAAATAAAGAAACAATGAGTAATGAAAGTATAACAATATATACTACTGTGGTTTATTTATATAGAGGTCAATCTTGACATGGAACAAATTATTATCGTTGTTACATCACAAATCATTTGTTACGGTTCCAATGTGGCGGCACTTGATTTGATATTCAGCCACTAGTGAAGTATGCAATAGCCGGAGCGGAATCAGTCGGAAACAAATTCAAAACCAGTACGTACGAATTGCTTCATAGTCGTAAACTTTAGCCTGACTTTCCACGTCCGTTGTTCCGGATATTCATTTTTAAACAAGTGATTTAGATACTATAAAGTTTCACTGTTTTGCTATCGAGTGAGTCAAATGCACTTTCGGCTTTAGACTATAGTTAAACCGCATGAAATATTGAAGTATTTTTGTGTCAAAGTTGAAAATTCTTGTTTTACATTGAAACGTTAGTTATTTAACATGCAACGACAAGTACATAGGAAAATGTATTGGTGAATGAAATAAGCCTTGCCAACGGAAACATTTTGGCATGTTTTCGGAAAGAAGTGTTCTATCGTAAACAGGGGTGAGTAACAAAGTACGCGAGGCATTGGGAGTGACTAATCTTTTAGCACGTCACCGGCGCACGCACATAAATTTATTGGTGAATCATGAACAGCCCCGAGCACAACCGATGCAACGTACTCACCTTCTCCCGCTGTAAATTTCAAATTCACTAGGAGCTCAGTTCAAAACCAATAATAGTTGAAATGTGCACTTGACTTCATTGAAAATGCTGCTTGATGCCATTTGTTACCAAAGAGAAATTATTATTTTAGTCATTAGCGATGATATGCAATTTACATTACTTAATGCAGACGATTAAATACAACGATACTTTTTATTTATATTAAAATAGTGGACAACGAGCGTATAAAAGAGTATCTGTAAATAGTTGCAATAAGAAGCTCTAACCACAACACTCACCGACAGGAATATATCGCAATATATGCAGTGCTTTTGGTTGCGGTTTTAGATAGGCTTGAGGCTTCTGTAGCAGGCAAAGGAGGCTCCTTTTTTTCAACATGTGCGGAAAATACATTTATGACACACATCTCTTTGAAATATTATAACTCAAGTTTATTACGCAAGTATGTAAAATGAAAGTGTTCCATTAGATACTGTACTAAATCATATATTAGGTACATTTATTTTAGTTCAGAAAGAATTGAATAAATTTCGCAAGTGTCGTGTAGTCTCGCGACTCGCTCCTAACCGAAGTTAGTTCTTCATTATTACATTTCTGTTTCCGGTCGTCGGATTTTGATTTATGACTTTAATTTGGCAAGGTTGGCGACGACAGGCCGAGACATGTCGGAGTGTTTTCAAGGAGCCATCGTGCAATTGTTTAATTAATCTTAAGCTACGGAAGCGCTGCGGGTGCACTACACTCGGCCCAACTTTAAACTCGTTAAAAGTTCCTTTGCAACATTTGGCGTCAGATAAGCCGCAGTGAGACTTCGGTTTCGAGATTGTTAACTTATCTAGTGTTATAATTAAACATTGGCCCATGTTTCATTTCTTGACGCTTTCTTTTACTTTCTTTAAGTGCTAATGAGATATTTCACGTCTACTTAAACTCAATGCAAACATTCAATTAGTTTATGATTTTAATTTATGACAGGCGTATAATGGTATGATGACTTTTAATTCATCCATATCTGATCATAAGTATCTCTCACAATGATTCAGTTGCTTATTGCGAGACGAAAGATTATTCACATTCACGACGAAAACTGCGCTAAACTTATGGTTATGTTTTACGAGTGTTTGTATTTATATGTTTGTTTGACATGCTCTGTAGTCTTAGCCGTCTTGATGGATTCTGACTAAATAGATGTCGATAAGTTCATCTGAATGGCAAGACT
Organism: Diaphora mendica; assembly: GCA_949125395.1. NCBI lineage: Eukaryota > Metazoa > Arthropoda > Insecta > Lepidoptera > Erebidae > Diaphora > Diaphora mendica. Next base: position 19,389,642 of record OX421317.1, read on the forward strand.
GGCACTAGGTACGTACATAAAAATCATAAAGTTTCAAGTACCTATACATTTTCACATATTCCGTTTCGTGTTTTATTTTAATGCTTTATTTAATTTATGCTCAGTGAGTTTTTCGAATTATTTAATTTCATAATTTAATAATTATCTTTATGTATATTTTACTATCTTCACTATTGTTATCACTGAAAAGTAGTTCTATGGATATGCACGATTTTACAGCATACCTGTAACTACTACAATATTTTTATCACATACATCGACTTGTGTACTTAGCTATAATGATCGTCGGCATCTTGTATTGAATATTATTTATTAGATTGTTGATACCTGTTGATTATTTATTTATTATCATCGCAATCTTATACACCATCATAATTCCCATCATTATTGTTAATATCTTAGATATGCACTAATCATCAGTTTTTTCTCTTTTAGCTCTGCTTTCATACACACTTTATGCTACTTCTCTACCCATAATGAAGCAGAAAGAAAAATGTGTAGTTGTATAAGTATGTTTATCTCCAGTTTGGTTACCGTAGTTAGGCTCTACGTAGTTTAGGACCAAAGAGGTGTGAAATGTGTGAGTGATATAATTTAACTATATAATGTACAGTACACAGTACTCAATAGGTAGTAGAGCCACGCTGATTTCAGCACGAACGGGCCGGCTCGACCGGGGCGGTATTACCCTCGCACAGAAGATCAACGTAAAATGACAGCTTTCGTGCTGTCGTGTTTCGTTAGTGAGTGCGAGACCGGAGGCCCAATGATATAGTAGCATCACTAGGCTGCCATGGTGTGGGTCACCATGCTGCATTGTGACATTGTCTGCATTCACAATGAGTATGGTGATCACCACTCTTGAATACTGCTAATGCCTTCCATCAGCCAGAGTAGAGTCATTTTACCCATACACAAAAAAAAAGTTTTACTTCAAAACCAAATGTAAAATTAAATATGTATGAATAGTTAACCTAATTTACTTATAAATAGCAGTAGGTTTTCAATTGTGAATGTTCTGCCTAATTCGAAAACATTACAAAGATTACATACATACGTACGCTACGTATGTATACCTAATTACAAATATCTTTAGGAACCAATTTCCCAGGTGATTTTTCGTACAACATAATTACTAAAAGAGAACAGAGACCCTTTTCCCTAGCTGACAACAGGCGCGGTCAATTTAGTACTTGTTTTTTAATTAACTTTTTATTTTTAGTAGTAATCCTACAGCCCGTTCCTAAAAGGTTTGTTTAATATAAATCGTATAATATAATTTTTATCTTTAGAGTTGTTTTAAAATCAAACTAATTTGAGAAAATTATGATCCGGGATTTATAAGATATACTAGCTTTTGTCTGTGGCTCTGTCCGCATGTATATCGGTTATAGCGGCCTATAGTAAGATCCTATGCCCTTTCTCAAGAATCAAAGTATCTCTATGCCAAATTTTGTTAAAATTAGTGCAGCGGTTTATAGCCGTAAAAGCGTAACAGACAGACAGAGTTACTTTCTAATTTATATTTTTTTTATGTATGGCCTGCCATAATGACTCTGCTCTGCCTCATGGAAAGCATAAGCAGAATCCAAGAGTGGTGGTCACCATACTCATTGCGAATGCAGACAATGCAGCGTGGCGACCCACACCATGGCGGCCTAGTGATGCTTCTACATCTTTTAGTCTAGTCAACAAGTATGGAAGTTGTTGACTAGACTAGTTGGGCCTCTATGGGACTAGACTATTACTAGTACGAATGGTGTTAACAAGGGAGCACTTGAAGGACTCAAGTGACTGCCTCCGTACATCAACGCGTGCAACTCGGGAGTCACAAGCGCGCTACCAACCTTCGGAATACGTTCTTTTAGCAACGAATTATTGATAGACAAGACACAAGTGTGTTCATATATTTTTCTACTGTTTCACATCATTGCCTGAGTGTACTCTCCAGCCAAGTACTATATACTAGAAATACATATTTTCTAGATCGCGTTTCACTTCGTCCTTATTGTTTCCTTTATATTGTAATAAAATAATGTCATCTTTCATTCCTACTTTATATTATGTGTTTTATTTAGACTGTTTGTAATCGGTTCTTAAAAATCATTTATTAAAACAATACAAATATGAAACCAAAATGAAACATAAAAAAACAAGATTAATATTAATATGAATACATACAAATGTAGTATATCAAAAAAGCGGGCAAGTCCGAGTTGGACTCGCCCATGAAGGTTTCCGAAACAGCAAGTAACATAATATAAAAATAAAAGTTCTTGTAGTTCGTTGTAACTTTGATCGATGTTTTAATAATAGTGTTTTTTGCGGTTTACGATTAATGGCATATAAAAAAAACTACTTACTAGATCTCGTTCAAACTAATTTTCGGTAAAAGTTTGCATGGTAATGTAGGTACACCATATATTTTTTTTTAGTTTTATCGTTCTCTTATTTTAGAAGTTACAGGGACACACACACATTTTACCACTTTGGAAGTGTGTCTCGCGCAAACTATTCAGTTTAGAAAAAATGATATTAGAAACCTCAATATCATTTTCGAAGACCTTTCCATAGATATCCCACACGTATGGGTTTGATGAAAAAACATTTTTGAGTTTGAGTTCTAAGTATGGGGACCCCCAAAATGTATTGTTTTTTTTTTTAATTTTTGTGTGAAAATCTTAATGCGGTTCATAGAATACATCTACTTACCAAGTTTCAACAGTATAGTTCTTATAATTTCGGAAAAAAGTAGCTGTGACATACGGACGGACAGACAGACAGATGGACGGACAGACATGACGAATCTATAAAGGTTGCGTTTTTTGCCATTGGCACGGAACCCTAAAAACAGACTTTTAATGCTTACGTTTACAAACCAATATATAAATGTAAAAGTAACGACCATATTACACAGATGTCCTTTTCGGGAGGTACCTGAAAAGGCAGAGAATCGTTTTAAGGGCAAACATACAACTATGAATTAACAGAATTGAGAGGACAATAAAGTGTTTGTATTGTCATTGAAGGCTCTCCAGAGCGCTGTCGTCGTGATCACCGAAAGCATGTACATAACAGCAAGCATTCAGCGAACAAGGCTCATTCCACGCGTACAAGATGGCCGACAATGGCCCTTAGCGGATAATTACTCAAATAGATTGCCCATTGGGGCATTGTCTCTCTGTACTAGCGTTATATTAGGAATGTTTCTGACTGGCATATCAATAACAAGACAGTCGGTATATCCTGTAAGGTTCACCATACCATTTTCTGTCTCCTTTTTCATTACAGTTTTTTTTTTGCACTCACATGATAGAAAAACCCTTATTTAGTTAAAATGCCCTATACTGCATTGCATTATATTTAATTCAATGTATAGATTGCATAATATGATTTTTAGATCAACACAATTTAGGGGTCAGAAACCGACAAAGACTATGTTACATAGATATAATAAAAGTAGGTTTTTAAATTCAATATGTGAATAATTTTTTCAACAAAAGAAAACATCCCTTTATTCCGGGAAATGGAATTCAATCATTCATATTTGCTTGAGTCTAAACGTATTCAAAAGTAATATGTAATAAATATTTGAGTAAAAAATAATGTTTTTCGCGAGTTCATTTCCACGGTGGGTCGTCGGCGTTAGTGCCCGCTAGAATTTTTCTCGGTTCGCATCACGGGCTTTTAATCTGGGGTTTTGATCAACACGTCCTCGCTTGGTAATATAATTACAGTTAACAGCAGTGCGGCGACGTTATCGCGCGTATAAATTAGAGCGATTTACATTTACGGTCGAGACATAGGCCCCGCCATTATCGTGAATGATGCGGGGTTAGGTGCGGGCTGGAGATCATCGCTCCACGATTGGTAAGGTAACCAATAGCTTCCTTACTGCGTTGCGCTTCTGTTTGCACTTGACGCAAGCACTTCACCAATTTCTGCATGATATCCTTTGAAGCGAAACAATGTAAAAATATTTTACATGTATTTGTTTCAGTACGATATGACACTATTAGTTTGGATAAATTGATCGTTCAAAAAGGTTGAGTTGTCGTCTGATTAATGACACGACTATGTAAGTATGTATGTAGTACCTACAAAGGCCGTAATCCAATGGTAATCTAGCCGTAATCCAATGGAATTACTGTCGGTATTTTATTGAGTCATTCTTTGCGTTAATGAGATAAATTTATTCGGAATGTATACCTTTCAGAACGTGTACTGTTTTAATCATACAAATGTTATATATCTTTTATTTTATTAGTTTTGTTTAAAGTCTCATTATCAAGATTTACCTCGTGCAGTACAACACATAACTCAAACAATATCCTTGTAAACTTTATCACCCAATGCCTCACTAACTCTTGTTAACACAAAATCGAATTAAAGTCGTTGATTACACGTTCATTTCAAATTACACTCGTCATACCGCTCGTAAATTTAATTCCCATTTATCGCGCAAAACCTGTACAAATTGGTCTTAATTTACTCGAAACATACAGTCTTAATGGTATAAACAATATTACATTAATTCAGGAAGATAGCGTTAGGGGTGTTTCTATACATGTAATTCTTATGTGAATATATTTTATTATTAGCATTGAAGGTCTTCGAGCTTCTCGACGACACAGTTTTGGACGACATATTTCTATGAAGGTTTACGATACGAATATAGAGGTGTCAAACAGAAATAGCTACATTCGTATTATTTTTCACATTATTTTATTACCATTAGAACATCAATAATGGCAACCATTTGTAAAAGTCGAATTGTCTAGGTTTGTGTTCGAGTTCACTTTTTCAATGTTTTTTTTTTTGAGCCTGTCAAAGTGAATCTTCTCCACCTGATAGAAAGCATAAGCAGAATCTAGGTCGTAGTGATCACCATACTCATTGCGAATGCAGTCAATAATTGCTGACAATAATTTATCTCCTTCTTTTATTTAAAAGTTTTGTTGTATAGAAACTTGTACACTTCTTCAGGCGGAAGTTGGTGGTCATACCCAAAATTTTTCAAATTATCTCTCTAGTCAGTCTTCTTACATCGCTGTCTGTTATCCTATAGCTATGATTAGGTCGAAACCGTAATCCCTACCAATTAGTAATGTAAATAAATGATATCAATATAATAATACATACATACATTCTTAGTAAGAGAACATTCGCGTTATATATACGTTCACCCCCATTAAAGTGGTACGCTGTCGACAATAATGACAGGACATACCAACCTATCTATTATCGCGATATTAACTACAATACTCCCTGATAACAAACTTCCCCTAAACAGTATGATCTCAAAGAGACAGCTATCGTTTGTAAATGTGTTTGTAGAGGAAAAGGGCATTAGCAGCTAAGGGAAGAATGCTTGTTACGATGCCTAATTAATCCAATTGCTATTTTCTAACTTCGCGGGTTATTACCTCGCCGGAAGTCACGGTAAAGTGGTATGTCGAATCGATAACCCAACCCGACCAGGCTTAAACCGATCTGTTCGATTCGAATCGATTTTAGTTTAGCTAAGGACGAAATTATTCAAAACATTTATTCAACTCCACCATATATTTCATTTAAAAAAAAAAAAATCATATATATACGAGCCTGCCAAAGTGGCTCTACACTCCCTGCTCGAAACCATCAACTAATTAGGGATGCAGAGAATGCTGAATGACGACCCACACTATCGCTGCATGGTACGATGCTTCCACATCATTGGACCTCCGATCTCGTACTCACCAACGCAAAACACACACCACCAATGCTGTCATTTTAGGTCTTCTGTAGTAGGGTAGTGACGTCACGGTCAAGCGGACCCGTTTGTGCTAAAATCAGAATTACTCTACTACCTTTGAAATATGTATTTGTATCTTTTTAATCTTTTGATGACAATGAACTCTGTTTCATGTCAGATGCTGAAAATTGATTATTTTATTCTTCTTTCATATGAGTAACACACAGAAGAAAAGGGCTGAAAAAACTTATTAATAAATTACAACACAAGTCTTATCGTAGGAATAGGTAACCCTACATCAGTAAGAATAATCATTGTAGATATTTTAAAAGTTAATCATGATTCATGTTCTTAATCAATACATACCTTTAGAAGCCAATGCGGTGTTCAGCGTTAATGTAAATAAGGGTAATTTGATTTACAGACAAGGTGTAACACAGTTCATTAGTACATATCTGGCAATCGTTCCGCGTCATCGCGACACAATGCCGCTGATCTATTGTCACTCGGCAACACATAATTAACAACACTAATTAGGCCGTAATCGTCAAATTGTTCTAGGTTCAAATAAATTATTCATGATTTAACTTGTAAAGTAGGCTTTTGACTATGTTTTTCGATGTAGGGGTACCATCAAAAAGCGTCCTAAACTACGGTGTAATACGTTTGTTATTAAATATGGAGTACTGATTTAAGAAGAGAATATTTTATATAGAGTTCACTATTATTGCACACAAGCACACATATATATAGCACACATATGAATGTTTTTAGATACAAATCAGTTGCCAAACGAATCCGAAATTTACCAATTGCCAATCACGACACTGGCACTTTGGATTAGTCTGGTAACTTTGAGCGCAGGAGTACTCTAAACAACATGTGTATGCAAATTAGGCTTGCTTCTATAACCTGGCTTACCACACTTTAAGAACTTTTAAAGTTCACCTTTAAAGGTGGAGTCTGGTGGAGCTTATAGCCCACGGAAGGTATCTACAGTTAGGTATCTATTATCATTTATGTACATACAGGTACAATGTTCGCCTTTAACAATATCGTGAATTTTATATTTTTGTAAACTTGTAAAGAAATTGGTAGATACGATAGATCTTACATCATCGGACAAGCTTATGTCAAGCAGTGGACTGGTAAAACGTTTATCTAATGTAGGTACTAAGTTATATTGCTGATTTGGTGAAGATTAAGAAGTTTTTTTTTTTTTATATATAGTTTTTTTTTTTATATTTTTTAGATATGTAATAATATGTTCTATCTTAGATGGGAATGAGGCGCGAGTGATTGTATGTATGGAGATCGTCTCGTCATAATGTTTGGTTTTAAATATATAGCTTCTATAATTGTCGCTGTCTTACTACTACTGTGAATTGAGAAAAATAGTTTTTCCCTACTTTATATCTGTGTTAACTTCCATATATGCACAGGGTGAGAAAATTTTAAAACGTTTGTGAAATTTGATTCCGTTCGGCGCGGACGTCTAACGTAGCACGTGCATTGACTGGCTAAAGAATTCCACTGCATGTTCAACTCTAATATAAAACTGTTAAAGCTAAACTCAACTTTATATTCAAACCTCTCATAATATAAGTTAAAAGTTACTTCATATTTATACTGTCTTCATATAAAGAAAATAAACCGATTGAAATCATTTACTTAACAAATAGAATTGTTGGATTGGAGCCAAAAAGACCATTTTAATTAAATTTTCAATAATAGTAATGCAGTTTATATATTTTAATTTGGTAAAGCTACTACTAATGAAGAAGTGAGAAAAGTGGCAGTACAGCCGATATCTTAGAAAAGACAATTCCATTTTTCGCCCCTAGTTGTCGCAGCCCGCTGAAGCTTACTACATATTAGATTCATTATTGGAAGATATCGATGAAAATCTTCAGTATCCAATCTCGCGGGATCGCTAGCGGCACGCGTATTCTTGTAATTTCTGAGGCATAATTTTATTTATTAGAGTGTGCCCCCGTCGCGTCGGAGCGGCGAGAGCACCCCATTTGCCGCTTCATTGACTTACAACGGCACTCCATAACACTTCGCACATATTTCTGTAGCGCCTCTCCCGCAGATGTTGGATCCCTCGCACCTCATTATATTGCGGATGACATTTAATAAAACATTATGGGCCTTTCACAAACGGTTTTCGATAACCGTGTACACTACACATGACGTGGTTAACCAAAAGAGAGAAGTGCTCATATAATGTAAGGACGGCCTTTACATTTTATTGTGTACTAGCGACCCGCCCCGGCTTTGCACGGGTGGATTTCAGATGCCCCCGCCGACGACACGATTCGTGCATTTTAAATCTGTAATATCTTCGAATATATTCATTTAAATTAGATACTGTAAAGGGCCATTTTGATCTATATTAAATGCACAATGTATTTAATTTACTTAATTGTATAAGGATTTATTCTGTATTGCTTAAAATCACTTCGTAATTAAGCCATTATTTCTCGTAAAAAGAAAGGAATAAAAATGGTTGTTGTGGGTTATCCCTAAGAGACAGACATATACCATCACGGACTTTTTTGTAGTACTTTTTAAGGTGTACAAAACTGTATTACATTATTTTGATCTATCTCGTAGGGTGCAACCAGCGTTTGCAATGTAAGCGCGAAAAAATGTGTTTATATGCTACATCACATTAGAAACGTCGAAAATTAACAGTGTTTCCATACTATATTATGCATTTATTATACGTAAAAACCTTTCTCTTGAATCACTCTATCTATTAAAGAAACCCGCATTAAAATCCATTGCGTAGTTTTAAAGATTTAAGCACACATAGGGATATAGGGACAGAGAAATCGACTTTGTTTTTAACCGACTTCCAAAAAGGAGGAGGTTCTATGTTCCACTGTATGTTTTTTTTTTTTATGTATGTTCACCGATTACTCCGTCAGTTGTGGAACAATTTTGTTTTTTTTTTTTATTCGAAAGGGTAAGCTTCCGAGGTGGTCCCATTGCCAGCATATCAGGATCTGATGATGGGATCCCAGGGAAATCGACGGAAACTCTCATTTTTTATAGGCACATACTATGTTTTTCGTATATTTTCTTAACGGTTAGGAGTTGGAGGATAAATCTTTTAATATCATATGTATATGTGTTACCTTTAGTCGTATTCTTTCAAATTATTTAGGTACGCTGATGATGGAAGGTGGAAGGTACAACTCCTCAAAGTTTAGGAGTTGGAGGATAATTCTTTCAATTTCATACGTATCTAAAGACCTTCAGTTGTATACTTTCAAGTTATTTAGGTGAGCTGATGATAGAAGGTTAAACTCTTCAACAGTTAGGGATTAGAGGATGATTTTAATATTACACATACGTATAGACCTTAATTTGTATTCTTGATGATGAAATTTGATCAAATAGTTCAACTTACTACTTACCTACGATTGTTTGCACTAAAAACTGAAAAATAAAAACTTTTTATAAAAAAAAATCCGACTTCCAAAATTCATTCAGCGAAAACTGTCTGCCAAAAAAAACAATTAAAAGCGTATTCATATTTAAGCGTAGCATATTCAAGCGTCTCTCATATGTCATAAAAATCTAGAACCTTCTCGTTTGTGCTTGCCATATATGTACCAGTATATTATTAGTTAATCATTATGTTAGGTAACATGGTTATTCGCTGTCTATCATAAAGCATTTTTGTTTTATATAATTTTACATTTCATTGTAAATGACGCCTAATGAATTCAGGAATTTTGTTAGAAATTTAACGTCATTGTAATGGCAACATTTTTGATTGTCATTTTTTTATGTTTGACGTTTTGGCGTTGACGGTAGGACTTGAGACGCTTGGATCAGTCGAGCTGGAGCTTCGTTAAAAAAGAACCGTTTTAATTGTATTTTAGCTAATTGTCCATCCAATTCGGTGTTTAGTCGGTTACCGTTGTGATTGGTCTGATTTGGACTCGCGGGTTTTAGTAGTCACGTCGGTTTAGGCGCTTTCCGTCATAGTTGAAACGAGTGTATTGTAATTCGAATACCTTGGAGGTTGGACAGAACTTTAGGAGTCATGTATGTGTGACGACGCAGAGAGGAAACTACCAAGAGGCCTCTTGGACGCCGCTTCAAGGAATCTACACATCTCCAGTAAGTGCTTAATTATAGTAGTTTAGAATAAGAAGACGATGACACAGCCGTCGTTCATTGCTCTCGCCAGTGAACTAGTTTTAGCGATTGAATGACTTACTCATGGGCCTAAGACATTGCAAATTTCACAAGGTGATCGCTGCCTGGCGAGAGGATTGAACATATGTAAATGAACATATGTACATGAATATGTAAATTATGGCCATCATTGTTTAGCAAAATTGGTGGAGGTTTTACTTATGCACTTTAAGCACATCCTCAGTTTACTATCACTACATAGTATTTTTTTTTTTAAAACCGACTTCCAAAAAACATCCATCGAAAACTCTCTGCCAAAAAAACACTTAAAAGCGTAAAATAAACTGGTTCTTCATAAATTGCCTATACCTAATTCTTAATTCATTTAAGTAGTAGTATTATAATGTGTGCTAGGTACCTAAAATCTGTTTGAAGTCGGTGCCAAGTGACTATCGCTTAGACTTTTGTAATTGTTCGTTTGTATTCTTTTTAGCTTAGCACCGACTTCAAACAGATTTTAGGTACCTAGCACACATTATAATACTACTACTTAAATGAATAAAGAATTAGGTAAAGGCAATTTATGAAGAACCAGTTTATTTTACGCTTTTAAGTGTTTTTTTGGCAGAGAGTTTTCGCTGGATTTTTTTGGAAGTCGGTTTTTTTAAAAAGAAATACTATGTAGTGATAGTAAACTGAGGATGTGCTTAAAGTGCATAAGTAAAACCTCCACCAATTTTGCTTGTTTAGCAAAATTGGTGGAGGTTTGATGGCCATGATGGCCATAATTTACATATTACATTTTTGAATTCATTAGGCGTCATTTACAATGAAATGTAAAATTATATTAGGTCTTTACCTATGAAATTGCCGTTCTTCAGTACTGGTCATTTCAAATAAAAAAAAGTTTGTAATGGCTCTGTTTTCTAAACTCAAATTAATTTTGTTTTAAAACCATGACATTCTATTTACAAACTCAGTCTTTTGTTTTTTGATTAGCGTTGTATTTTCATTACATTTGAACATTTTTCGTCATAATGGAAGTTCGTGTAATTATGGAATATGAGTTCCGTCGTGGCACCAACGCGACACAAACGGCACGTAACATCAAAAATGTTTACGCAGAGAACTGTACAAACGAACGCACAACCCTTTATTGGTTTTCCCGGTTCCGTTCTGGAAATTTTGACTTGGAAAATGAAGCTCGTGGTCGTCCGGAGACTTTGGTTAACAATAATGAATTAAAGGCGATTGTGGAAGCTGACGAAACTCAAACTACAGCTGCTCAGCTGTAGTTTGAGTTGCTTTAGAAGTTAGTCGTTAGTTAGTCGTTTTATTAGAAGCTGCTGCTAGCTCTAGCAGCAGCTTCTAATGTAAGCATCAAAACAATATTGTTCCATTTGCGACAAATTGGCAAGGTAAAAAAGCTTGATAGATGGGTGCCCCACGACCTTAACGATCGCCAGCGCAACGTACGCGTCGAAAGCTGCCTTGCGCTGCTCAACAGGCAAAGAAATGAAGAATTTTTTAAAAGAATTGTTACGTGCGACGAAAAATGGCTTCTGTTTGACAATCAAAAGCGCTCAGCAAGTTGGTTAGACCCTGGTTCAGCACCAAAGCAATGCCCTAAACCAAAAATGACCCCTAAAAAGGTGATGGTCACTGTTTGGTGGTCTAGTACGGGTGTGATTCACCAAAGCTTTTTACAAAACGGCATGAACATTAATGCAGATGTGTACTATGAAGAACTGGAGAGAATGATGGAGAAGCTTGCACATCTGCAACCAGCTTTGGTCAATCGGTCGTCCCCACTGCTCCTTCACGACAAGGCGCGACCCCATACTGAGCAACAGACAGTCTCCAAGCTGCAAGAGCTGGGGTTGGAAGCTCTCCCTCATCCGCCATACTCACCAGACCCTGCACCTACCGACTATTACTTTTTCCAAAATTTAGACAACTTTTTAGTGGGTAAAAAATTCAATTCCCGAGAGGCAGTACAAAATGCCTTTAAAGAGTTTGTTGCCTCCCGTCCAGCTGATTTTTACAAGAAGGGCATCAATAAATTGCCAATGCGTTGGCAAAGATGCGTCGATTGCATGGGTGATTACTTCGAATAACAGAAATAAAAAAGTTTGAAAAAATAAGTACTTTCACTTATTGCATACAAAACGGCAATTTCATAGGTAAAGACCTATTATAAAACAAATGATAGACAGCGAATAACCATGTTACGTAACATAATGATTAACTAATTATATACTTGTACATATATGGCAAGCACAAACGAGAAGGTTCTAGATTTTTATGACATATGAGACATTTCATTCCATTATTCTATTAATTTCCCATACGTTTTATACAATTTTTAATTGTAAGTATGAATAAACTCATTAGTAGTTATAGATTTAATTTAATTTTGTAAGTAAGTAATACCTATGTACCTACACATTTCTGTGTTTAATACGGTAACATAACAGTTGTTTGATATGTGATCTTTTTCTAGCCCACTTAATATAACCAGGTCTCCAGTCGTACCACGATTCCTTACCTGAATTTTAAAGGTTCTCAATACAGGTACACCATAAAAAAGTTAAAAGCCATCTTACGCAGTATATAGTCAAACTGTAACAATCATATCGATTCCACTCGCAATAACAAAAAATATAATTTAGGTAGGAGAAAAAATAACAAGTCGCACGTTTTTGTTATACCCGAGTGCTCTACACTATCAGAAATAGTTTCGTATTTGATCTACGCTAGGTAGTCAATACACACAGCCAAAATATCAACCATTCATAAAAAGCTATTATTTGGTATTTTTGTATTTTGTATTATTTGGTAAAATTTAAGCTATAGGTATATCGATGCCACATTGTAGGCGATATGACCTTCAACCACAACAAAAGGTATATCTAAGCGGCATTGCCGATAAAAGAAAACTAAAAACGTAATTCAAATAAAAGTATATTTTGATCAGCTACCGGAAATTTAAGGGTTGACAGCCTTGAGTGAGATAGGTATCGGACAGAAGTGCTATGTCGCAAATCGATCCTGTACGTCTATCGCTGTGGTAAGCTTCGAACAAATGTGTGTACTATTTGTTTTGTCTAACGTATCATGTTGGAGAAAAAAATATTGACAACAAGATTGTTTGTTATGTCGCTTTCTTCCAGTTTAATAATTGTATATTTGTAGAGGCCCTTAGAGGATTATCTTCTCATCTGTACTACCCCGACCTGATCCCGAAAATAAGGACTATAGAGCAACATTAACACGCCATTACACCGAAGATCTACCAAAAGTCAGCACTGTGTCGGAGATGGCTCTTGTACAGCTGAAAAATGGAAAACCCCTTGAGAGGACGGCGTTACAACAGAACTGTTGACAGTTAGAGATAAGCCCATACTGGGGGAGCTCCAGATACGTGAAGTAGGAGTATGGTGGTCCTGTTCTTCAAAAAGGGTGACAAGATCATTTTGAAGAACTATCGGCCCATTTCCCTTCTAAGCAATGTATACAAGCTGTTTTCAAGAGTCATCACGAACCGTTTTGCGCGAAGTTCGATGAATTCCAACCACCGGAGCAAGCTGGGTTTCTTTTTTTATGGTATTGCAGGCAAACGAGCAGACGTATCGCCTAATGGTAAGCGATTACTGCCGCCCATGGACACCCGCAACACCAGAGGCGTCACAAGTGCGTTGCCGGCCTTTGTGGAATGAGGAGGGGGATGAGAGGAGGGGTTGGGATATGAGCCTCCGATATCCTCACTCACTCGGTGAAACACAGCGCAAGCGCTGTTTCACACTGGTTTTCTGTGAGGCCGTGCTATCACTCCGGTCGAGCCGGCCCATTCATGCCGAAGCGTGACTCTCCCATGGTAACGGAGCGTTTCGGAGCGGATATGGCAGTTGGCACCATAGACCACATCCACAGTGCGGCAGATTTAACAGAAGACCGAAGAGTATAATCAGCCCCGGCCAACATACGAAGCCGAAACATGGACAATTACGCTGGTCCACAAGTTCAAAGTCACTCAGTGTGCTATGGAGAGAGCTATGCTCAGCGTTTCTTTAAGGGACTGTATCAGAGGTGATCTAGTAGAAAACCAGGATAATCGACATAGCCCACAGGATAAGCAAGCTGAAGTGGCAGTGGGCTTGCCACATTTACCGTAGAACCGATAACCGCTGGGGTAAACGGGTTCTTGAGTGGAGACCGCGTCTCGGCAAACATAGTGTAGGACGTTCACAGGCCAGTTAGAAGTGATGATTTGCGCAAGACGGCAGGCAGGAGCTGGATGCGAGATATATAATGATAAACATAATAATAATATTTAGGTGTCAAAATTCCAAATGAGTATTTGTTTCTAGTTCCATAAGCGATATTCTCTCACTTCTTTAAAAGTAAATATACATAAGAACGAATTTTTCCACAAATGATTTTAAGACGTAAACTTTATCGCTCTTCCAGAGTCATTAATTTACATTTAAGTACATATAAGGATTGTTATGTGACTATCCTTACTTTTTATCTTACCGTTACAAGGGCCTATTTCCCAACGTAGTTGTATTACCTTAAGGGTTGCTTATTAGCCAGGGTACATTTTGAAATGTATCCTTCAAAACAACCTTGTAAATTTTTAGGTATCATCTAAAGCTGTAAAGTATGTTTGTAAAGTCCCCCGCGACACTGGATGTTTATTTCTAATGCGGGAGTTGTCTTTTTTTTTAAAAAAAAAAAGCTAACGTGGCGTGGTGGAGTAGGCCAGAACCTCCTATCGAAGGTTAGGAAGTTGTTTGAACTTGTTTTTTAATTAACAGATTTGGCATGTTTGGTTAAATTGATATTTCATAAGTTATATAATGTTACACGTATGTTCTAACACTCCAAACCAAATAGCAAACAGCTGTTTGCGCAAAGTATATATTAAACATACAAATAACGCTTGACTAGATTATGTTATCCTTTAAAGGCCACTTAATTATATCGCAATCTTGAAAGTTAACACAAAACGTTCAAAGTTTACACTGAAAAAAGTAAACTTTATCTATCCAGGTTATTTATGTAGCTGAATTTATCAAATCAGTTATTTATTCAATTAAATAGTTAAGGAATAAATTTTCAATTCGTATAGAAATAAGAACTACTCAAGAGAGAATATAAAAACAGGTATTTATGATCTCGGTCTCGGAGTAAACACTCCAAGTTCGCAACATCTTCAAACAAAGTTTGCTGCCACTTCAAACTACTTATTTGTATTCCGCTCTTGCACCCCTTTTAATACAAACCATGTATGAAGTAGATCAAGAATATGTGTATTTCCTTGTATCGCGGCAACTTTCATCCAAGTTTTCATTCCAATGCGGGCCGAATTCCTCCAAACAGAAGCTTCCACTTTACATACATATACACGCGATGAACTACTCGTACTAATATTAGAGAATGGGAGGTTTGCAAGCGAACAGGAATGTGAGTTCTGTAAGTTTATGCGCACTATTACAATCTTGATAATAACTATTGTTTCGGAACACAGTTCGCACAAAAAGTTATTTTTTATTAACAATAGATGTTCCATGCGAATGAAATATTCATTCGTATTCATTACAATTGTTACAGAATAATTTGAACATTATCTTCCCCGGCAGGTTCTGAATGATTAAATTGCACCAATTTTTAGTCTTTTCTTTAATAAAAAGATGAATAACAATGGCAAGGCGTCGGCACGCATTTAAAATAAAATTTTAGGCTACGATGGACATCTACAGAAGTAGAGTGAGATAGGGAATTTACATTAATCTACAAAGTACCTTAATTTCTGTTTTCAAACGTTTAAATAAAATAAAAAAAGGGTTAGAAAAATATAGTGATCTTATAATTGGCATGACCCGGGTAACGCTAACGATAATTTTAATTCATACCTACCTGATTTACTGTCCTCCATTACAGAGTTCCAATATTTATATCTACACTGTAATCAAAAGCACTTATACGGTTATGAAAGAATTACGATACAGTTTTTCTATATGATATTTAGATTTTAAGAATAAATTAAGAACTTGCATGAAAAATTCACTTTCTTGAAATCGGTTTAAAATAAACAAGGATATATTAAACTTGTTTCAAGTATAAAACTTTAAATAAGTTTCCAGAAATACCTTCGTTCGTTTTATAGCATTTGTGCGCACAACCGTCTGACGGATTTTGATTTATCATTTTAATTTGGCGAGCGTTGACGACGGGCCGCGGTGTGCACAGAGATCCCGCAGGATTCGCGCCGGCCCTCGGTTTAAATTCAAATCTGGCATATTAAATAATTATCGTGCGGATAAATAATATTACCAATTTTTTATTATTAGTTCTTAAATTTTCATATATAATAGATAGTTTTTCACGAAACTTTTCGAAAAATCAGCGTAATCACTTTTAGAAATAAATTGATTTCTGCGAAAAATAACATCGCATGTTGCCGTTGATGTTATTTGGGTACAGGTGACTCGTCATTGACAGTATATGTGACTAGCTTTGGTGACTGTGCCAGTTGCCAGATCAGAGTGCGATGACGTCACGCATCCCTTACCCCTGCCCCTCGTAGACGCCGCGTTCGCCGCCACCCGCCTTCATTTGTTTTCTGGTGTCACTTCTTATCTCGTCTCGCAATTATTACAATTTGTCCGCTCCTCCCCTTATCTTAGTGAGTTTGCTACTTCAGCATAAAGGCAACCGACTTCAGCAGATTCGCAAGATCATATTGAGGAGAAATCCCTTTTTTCTAATTTCGCAGCTGAATTTTTTAAAAACTTTGAATAATGACACTGCCGTAAATTGCAGAGGTGGCCACGAAATGCCGCAGACAGGCGAGTTAGTTGTTTGTTGTTTTGCTAACTTCACTTTTTCATCGCTCGGCTGACGGTCCTTGTTTTGATTGGGCTATTTCACTCTACGGAGTTTTTTTTTTATAATCCCTCCTCCCCCATTC
Organism: Diaphora mendica; assembly: GCA_949125395.1. NCBI lineage: Eukaryota > Metazoa > Arthropoda > Insecta > Lepidoptera > Erebidae > Diaphora > Diaphora mendica. The sequence continues at coordinate 19,406,510 of OX421317.1, forward strand.
TACTTAAAGGGCATATTCTTTCAATTAGCTATAAAGAATATTCAGTATTTTCTTTAGTAAATGTGCAATGGCTTCTAATCTTTAAGAATTTGAAATAATAATGGTTGTAAGTAGGTCTCGTTAATTAGTTTCGTTCAAAAACTGTAAATAATATGGTTTCAGGTAAATTTTAATTGTGCCTCTTAAATTTTAGTAGAAAGGAAATGAGAGCAAAGTCATTAAAGAATAACTCGACTAATTTAGTACAGGTATACCTACATGAAATACCCGTTTGCATCGACAGTCGTTAGTGCTCCCGATTATCGCTCAAACGTCTTCGTATTTTTATCGTTGCATCGCGAAGGGGAGAGTGTGCACTCGTTGTCGCGACAAAATGTTCAATTTTAGATACAAATAAAAAAGGTCGGACGCGTCGCGCAGAATATTAACGGCGCACAATATGAACGTAGGCATCCGGAATTCGCGTCAAAAGTGCCAAAACGATGTTATTCTTTTCCGCGCGGAGGTAATAAGCGAGGCGGTCCCAGCCGTGCCGCGGATATGAAATCCAGAAATGTTTATGGCACGCGATAATGGGACGGCTTCGTATCCGATCCGGGTTTACGGATGAAAGGATCCTCTCATAATTAGAATCCTTAAGGCCTTTTGTAATAGCGTAATTGTTTCCCGTTGTCGCCTCGGCGCAAGCCGTTATCTCTATGAATGGAACGACTCTAATACAAAGACTAGAATGCAAGTGTAACGTGAAGCGCTCCACTTTCAGTTGTAAATTTTTAGAATGTGTTGTAGTGAGTACAGTTAGAGTATAATTTTGAGCGGCGCAAAGCGGCCGCAAGTCTCACGTCACAGTGATTGAGAGCCGCCAGTTGCATCGTCAAACACGCGTGCCTGAGCCGACCTATGACTCGCGTCGCACGCCAACATCGTCTCTTGTAATTACTAATGTAATTCAACAATGTATCACTATGCGTCACCAGCTCCCGATAGGAAAAATAGATCACAGCCACCGCTCAGACATCACATTAATCGAAATGTTAAATTAGGCAGATTTATCACAGATAGCTAATAACATTAATTTATTTAACTTGCACATAACTCAACGATCAAACGGTACGCTAATTGAACCTTACGCAGTGAGAAATGCAATAGTATATTAATGAATTTTCGCACTACAGATGTTAGTGCTTAAGTACCTACACCATACTACAATATAAATATGTATGTATATTACAGACACATGGAACAGTACACCGCAATAGCCCTGAAGCCGTGTTAACATGCTTAAAGCAGATTTGCCTATGAATTGTTCAACTCACCAACTTGATTGAGGTATTGCTTGCCAGTCCAGCAACGGTAATAGTACTTCCTAATTGTCTCAGTTAGATACTACTGGTGCGTCATTTGCGTTATAGGTACTGCGTTTATGTCCGCTATGTTTTTCGGGGAGCAATACCCGAAACGATCCCATGAATTCTTGCATAATGTTGGAGGTTCTTGGACGAAGTCTCTTATTATAGTCCCAGTAGCCGTGTACTGCGTCCTTCCACCCGCTCAATACGTGAGTTCGGTGTGGTCCTTCAATAGACTCCTGTAATAACATTTGCATACAAAGATGATCCTACCAGTGCTTTGCGCTTTGTACGCAAATTTGTAAATTTTCTACGAACTGTCAGTACTTCAATGTAACCCGGCTTTGTCCCTATAATTTGATATTCAAAATAAACCTTCTATCAAGCAAGATATTAACAGTTTAATTATTGTGTTGGAAGATCTAAATTTATTTTAAGGGATCCGTGTTTCAATTCATAGAATTGTTGGGAAGCACAGAGTGTTTCAGGTACTTAGAGATTAATTGTAACAACTTCCGCTGTCCGAAACACACTGGCTAGTTGGAGTAGGTGTATGAGGGAGAAAGCTGCACTTCACGAGAGCGGAACAGAATGGATTAAATTGCAAGTACGTTGATGTATTTATAGCTGGGCCGGAGACAAACGAGCACGCGCGTGATGGACCTGCCTCGTTATGGGAATTAATCGAAGTTGCAGCGAGCGGCACACCTGCACACTAACTGAAATATGCTTTCAAGCACAACACTGTTTTATCTCAATCTTGTTGGACTCACTAAACGCGATATTTAAATACAAGTGGAAAATTCATTAGAATGCAGTATTATACACATTATTAATACAGTGAATATTATTGCAAGACGAATGTAAGTAAAAGGTGGATTATGTAAGACATATTATGTCAGAGATGACGCAACAATGAAATGCACGCTATAAGAACAAACTTCTTGTAACGGTCCAGTCGTGAAAGGTGAACACTTGGAATTGCTATTATCAATCAGTTATAACTAGGTTTTTTCTTTTTATTAGGATAACATAAGTAGCAGTATTAAAACATAAGTAGCAGTATTAATACAAAAGTCTTCAAGTTTCACAAAATTTTGATTTTATTTGTCTTTTTTTTTTATACTTCCAATCACAAAAGAACACATCAACTTACTAACGTTTTAGAAGTCGTTTTTGAACAGAAAAACTTTCCGTCCTATCTTCAAAACATCGGCGTCAATGGCCCACCTATACAAATTAAATAAAACCTTATTCGACTAACAAAGATTCTTTCAGTCCCTTTACGAAAGTTTGACATTAATTTCCATTTCCGAAGTAAAACCAATTTAAAAAAGACGAATACATAAACAGTGATTTGCATCACAATCCCGCCATCTAATTTTTATTTCACCTCAATGAGCACTGTTTACAAATAGGTAATGAACAAATTCTAAGTAACAGAAACTTCCAATTCTGAATATTTTGTATTATGCTAGACCTTGTTTATTTAATCTTCTTAGTAACACACGGACAATACATTTTCAGCATAGAGTGATGCGGTTAGTGGGGAATTTGTATATTCATTGAATTGTTCAGTGTACTCATTATAGTTGAAATGACCACCTGAACCTCTCGCAGCCTATATCAGCTGAAATAACTGCGAAATCGAATTATTGGCCATCCGCGACCATTCAATACGAATGCCGGAATACGTACTGTATTGTTATTCCAATCCGTTGACCAAATACAGTTTTGAGGCTGTAAATCAGTCACCATAGTTGAATATAGTAGTCCAATAGCCTTTAATGCTATTTATTGTAAATTTCGACGATTTGAGATTTATTTTTTTATAATATTAAATATCATCTTCACTTAACTCGCTGACTCTTTCCCTAACAAGGTCATTCTGCTTAGCTGTTCGCCAGAAAATACTTGCTACCATATCCTTTTTAACATTATTTCTGTTATATTATTCAGGTTTAAGGAATTGAGCATAGTTCCACTTCTTGCCTATAGAATAAATAATGCTAAAATCCATCTCCACTACACAACTTTTGGATAAATTCAGTGACAAGAATAAGTAGTTGCTAAGGCTAATATATAATATACTAGCGTCCACCCCTGGCTTCACTCGCATTTCATAAAAAGTATCCTATGTTACTTCTAATACCTTTAAGAATATGTGTACAAAGTTTCATGATCATCGGTTAAGTAGTTTTCGCGTTCACATTTATAATATTAGTATGATAAAAACTTATGAGTAAACAAATAATATGAGTTATTAGTTCAACATTAGGCAAAGTGTATTCCAAACATTTTCAAGAAGCTAAACAGACTTAATAAGAATGATAAAGAATTCATTAATTACAATTACATGACTTTTAGAACTATGCTGAGGACTATCTGAAGGCTTAACCATTTAAATATGTGTTTAATAAATAGCCTTTCTAGACTAGTTTAAGAAACAGGCTTAGTAATCCTTCAAACTTTATAAGAAAAGTAAAATATTCCATTATTGTTTGGTATCTGATCTCATCGTGTATTTTAACAGATTTTCAATATCAAAGAGGTGACCATAAAAACAACGAAACTTTGTCGATTTTTCTTGTAGTTTTCCATCGTTTCTCTCCGGCAGTGGTATCAAAGCGAACAACGAGAAAATTCGAGTCAACTGTTAAGCAACAAAGACCGCTTTGATTCGTGAACAATGCAGCGAGCAGTCGACGGCTGGTATTGTATCGCGTTCGTTACCTAGAATATTTATGGCGTCTACAAACAAAACTTGAAGAAGCTAAGTGGTCTAAGTTCGCGCTAATTTAAGAGTTGTTCTCTAGGCAGCCGGAGCGAGCTCACCGCGGCCCGGCACCTCCGAGACTGCCACACTTTGTCATAAGTTAGTCGGTTACGGCACGGAGCCGCTCGCAGACACATACTGCTTCATTTAACACAGCTTTTGTTCTTACTCACGGAAGCTAATCAAAACGTACGTGCATATGGGGTCCTTTCCACAATAATGAAAGTGTTGCCACTTTGCTATATTGTTTTGGGGTAAAAAAGTTCTACATTCGTATTTGTTACTCGGAACTAATTTGTGGCGAGTTATCGTTCTTAATTTATTTTTCAGTAGAATACGAGTATATTTAAAATACTTAGTTAGTTTCCAGTTCAGTGACAACGTGCTATTATAAGAATTTAAATCCGGATTTTTTTACTTGATAAAAACTAATTTAAAAAAAGTACGTATATTGCCAAACACGGGTTTTTGAGAGATTAAGGTCTCAATCCCGTCATCCATCCGATACCTCCAGGAACTCTTATTCTACGTCCCTCGCTGTGTTCGTGTTCTTTTTGCTGACACTATACACTTCCAATATACTACCAGAAAAGTATTGCTGTGAAAATGCAGTACATGTTCTCTGTAAACCTTTATTTCACTTCACCCTTTTTTTTTATGTTTGGCCCGCCAAAATGACTCTGCTCTGCCTGATGGAAAGCATAAGCAGAATCCAAGAGTGGTGGTCACCATACTCATTGCGAATGCAGACAATGCAGCATGGCGACCCACACCATGGCAGCCTAGTGATGCTTTTGCATCTTTTAGTCTAGTCAACAAGTATGGAACTTGTTGACTAGACTATTTGGGCCTCCGGTCTCGCACTCACCAACGAAACACGACAGCACGACATTATGCCACACTTTATCGAAGGCAGCTTGAATATCTAAAAATATAGCAGAGTAGTATTCCTTTTTTTTCAAAGGATTGTCTTATTTTATCACACACCCGGTGCACTTGTTCCATTGTAGAATGGTGTTCTTTGAAACCAAACTGTTGTTTAGGTATGACGAGGTTTTTGTTGAGTATAGGTGATATTCTGGTTAGGAAAATCCTCTCGTTAATCTTGGACAGCACAGGCAAGAGGCTTATTGGTCTATACGATGACGCGTCTTCAGGGGTCTTTCCTGGCTTGTGCATCATTGTCACTATGAATACCTTCCATAATCTGGGAAAATATTGTACTCGAAGTACGCCATTGTAAAGCATGACTAGAAAAACCAATGTTTTTCTGGGAAGTTGCATTATAATTTCTTTTGTGATGAGATTGAAACCCGAGGCTTTTTGTTTTGAAGCCCATTTATGGTTTTCTTCAGTTCCCCAACTGTGACTGGCCTTGGTGGAATAGATAGTTGTAGGTCCTGCTGCAGTGTACATTCGACTTCGTTATAACAATAATTATTTTTACGGGAATTAACGCGATCACTTATTAAAAGGTATACCTCTGATTTGCCTGACGTTTCGACCAGGTTGCACCGGCCGTGGTCACAGGCTGACTGGCTCAGCGGCGCACGCCCTCCGTCGTCGAATCCGTGAAGTAGAAGGTTCTTCGTCCACCCGCACATTTTCGACAATATTGATAAATTTGTTTCGCCATGTACCGTCACATACCACACTAACAGTGTCCCTATTCTGTAATTCGACTTCGTTTTCAAACTCCGCATTGTTGCGTTCATTTGACGGCTAAGTGTTTAGCAAACAAATTTGCTTTGCAGTGTAGCATTATTTAGACTATCTATTGAGTTTTTTAACGTTCTAAAAGCTTTGTTGAGAGCTGTCTTTTATGTCTAGTTTGGTGCCAAATTCAACTTAATTTCCTCTATTTAGCGTCTAATCTAAGAAGTACATTTCCAACCACTTGACAATTTAATAGTAATATAATTGTTTTTTTGTCAGTATTACATTTTAAAACAAATATTTTATTGTCTTTTAATACGTACCGTATGAACCTCAACTAAATATATATGATCCGATTGACCATAATAAACAAGTAAACAGCTTGGTCCTAATATTTTCAACTTCCGAAATCATTTTGATGAAAAATGTTTATTATTCCTTTAGTTAAAGGGTCATCATAAATAGGCAAGATTAGCCCGAGACAGGAAAAAATTGCACGAGGGAAAAGAGGCCCATACGCAGCAGTGAGTCGCAATAGATTGATGATGAAAAAGTTGAAAGGTACATAATTATGATATCAATCCATTCAGTAGTTTCTGTGAAATTCTTTAAAAGACATACATTGTATACTTAATAACATAAAAACACACTTCAACTTTCGTATAGGTACTTCTTCAGAAGGCCCAATAGACTGACGTGAATATTATAGGTAGGTATAATTCCAACAATATCACGTATTTATGTAGGTACTTGTATACTTAACATGCCCCAACATAACTAGCTCATGACTAATATGGTTTTGTGTAGGTAAAGGGCGGCGAAAATTATCTTTGCCCGGCGCGGCTAAATAGCTAGTTCAGGCCCTGAGCTCGTTCGATATCCTTGAAGAGATGTTGGAGATGTGTAACTTTCATTAGCCACTAGCAAAGGTAGTAAGAGCCACGCTGATTTCAGCACGAACGGGCCGGCTCGACTGGGACTGTACTACCCTCGCACAGAAAATCAACATAAAATGACAGCGTTCATGCTGTCGTGTTTCATCGGTGAGTGCGAGATCAGAGGCCCAAATAGTCTGGTCAACAAGTTCCATAGTTGTTGACTAGACCAAAAGATGCAGAAGCATCACTAGGCCGCCATGGTGTGGGTCACCATGCTACGTTGTCTGCATTCGCAATGACTTTGGTGGCCACCACTCTTGGATTCTGCTTATGCTTTCCATCGGGCAGAGTAGAGTCAAGCCTTAATAATTTCATGGATATCAGTAATAGTAAAGGGACGTTTATTGTGAGTAGAATACACTCGCCAACTTATAGGAGACATATCATGTTTGAAGTCATTGAATTAATCTCAATATTGGTTTGGTTTTCCCGGGCTGCCTCCGCACTTAGCCTCTTGATTGGGCCATTGTACATTGTGTGTTGTAATTTCAATAAATGAATCATGTAGTTTTCATTCTTCTTACATTCTGTCTTCAGGTTTTTTTTTGAGTCGGAAAGATATAAAACGCGTGGTAATTTGTTATAAATCTTTCTTGTTATTAAATTATTTTTGGGAGCTAATGAGAATTGCAATTTCAGGGGTGTATGAAATATTGCTATCTTTAATTAACCTGTACGGAATTCTCAGAGCACAACAATTTAATTACTTCTATAATCTCAACTGTAAATAGAAACTTTAACGTCGGCTTATTCTCGTTTCATAATGCCAACTGGGTCACATTTTAAATGTCTAATATATTTTTTTAATATAAATGATCTCTTAATGAGTTAAGAAATTAAAAAGTTGTAAACCGTAATAAATATGATTATACGCAAATAAAATGTTGGTAAAACCGTTGATGAAAATTCCGGCTCTAAATTAACATAATTTACAATTCAAAACCGTATGAAACACTTCATTGCGGAGAGCACGCCACTGAAAGGGGCATATTTAATTCTTTCACCAGCACTTTACGAGGAATGAGTGGCGTAAAAATTCTTCAAGAATATCAAGCACGTTTCGACTTTACTTTAGAAAAAGAAAAATACGGGTAAAAATAATAAATAGCGGTATAATGGTGATCTTCACGCGAAAGATTAGCCACAAAAGCCAAGGGCTTAGAAGTATTTATAAGGAGTGTTAGTGCCACGCCACGGGGCGGATCTTGAAATGTGTTGCCTCGTGATTTTGCAAATATTGTTGTTTTTCTAGAAAGTAATTTGCAGCAAAAACTTATATAACTACTAACTATAAATAGTAAAAAGACAGTGGATTCTTGTTAATTATATTACTTGTTTCAAATTAACTTTGTTAATCCAAAAGACACTTGGCTACCCAGACATTGAGGCAAGCTGCTGGTTTGAGTTATCATGCATTTTCACCTGGGACAATAATTTAAGAAATCATTATATCTATTGCTGAAAATAACATTAAAATCCGTTGAGTAGTTTAAAAGATCTAAGCGAACAGACAGCGAAATCGACTTCATTTTATGGTATGTAAAGATTATGTGGTAAGAATCCGTTAATTATAATTATATTATAACTGTAAAGGAAAAATACCAAAATTATGATTCAACAATCATTTAGATACAAGTATTATGAGAATAGAGCTCACAAGACTTACATATATTAATTGTGGACACTGTAATAAAACTCCTATTTAATTGCTTACAATTTGTTATTATTAATTGTCTTGGGGTATATGACAGGAATAGGCGACTTTGAAGTGCAGTATTGCTTGGTAAAGGATTATCCATAGTCTCCTCAAAGATTAGGGTTCTTCTAAAGTCGGTGGACTTTAAATTGACCGGAATCGGTTACGCTTTACTTTATCTATTTCTCTAAAATCAAATCTAAATATACTTAAATTAAAACTAAAAAGCGGGAGAAACTCTAAAAATGGCGCTTATTAACCTACTTACCTAGTGGTCTACTTGTTTCAAGCAAATGCTACCTATTATTTATCAAGTGGGAACCGGCGAGCTAAATACGCACTTCATTGCGTCACTAGTTCAGACTACTTATCTCTAGTTACTGTTAGGAGCAGTATCCCAAGCTTCTAACTGGACGGTCCCGGAGCGGACCGCGTGCTCGCAACTTCGCAATAACTCGTTTACTCAAGACCACCTAATTTGCTTGCTGACTTCGTACACCAACCAGCTTGTCTGTATAATTTAAAGCATCTTTATACTATTGTCAGTGTTTTATAACAAGTTCAGTGGAAGTAAAACTTTGCGCTATAGTAGTTTACACTTGCAGCTTAAATATATCTGCTTTTAAAGTTTGACATGTCGAGGATAGTTTATTTGCTGTTTAAAAACTTGCAGAGTATATAAGATGAAATCGGCTAAGGAGTACCATAATCATCTCAACATTGATTTAAAAACGAAGTACCTGCGACCTAAGACAAGTACGAATGTAAAATACATGAATTACAAAATTCATGTATTTTACATTCGTACTTGTCTAGTGATATGATGAAAACAATTGTCGTGCCTATCACTAAAAATAAGACAGGTGATATTTCTGATAAGTTGAATTACAGTTCGATATCACTGGCAACAATAATTGCAAAAGTTTTTGATAGTCTTTAGAACTCCTTCCTTCAGAAACGTATTTCTTTGCACGACGCACGGCACGGTTTTCGACAGGGTCTATTGACTGAAACGGCAATCTTATGCTCAAAACAGACAGTGCAATATTATACTATGTATTAGGTCGTTTACACGTATTAAGTTAATAAGTCGGTAACTTACTTTTAAGTTGATTTACGCGTGTAAACAGTAACTTACCAGCTCTTAAGTCACAAGTCGTAAGTTACCGAAAAAGTGAGTAAGTGATTAAGTAGAATAGAACGGAGTCTATTTTTTGAGTAAGTAACCGCCACTCCCACGCCGCGTGCATTCCCCGGTAGGTGTGGCCTACTGATTTTTTTCCCACATTTACGGCTCGGGTTCTAGCCCTTTGTTCGTGTTTTTTTATTTTTTAAAACTAGATTTTAAGGCTCAGGTTCTAGCCCTTTGTTCGTGTTTTTTTATTTTTTTATAACTAGATTTTACGGCTCCTGGTTCTAGCCCTTTTAAGCCAGTCGTTGATATTTGATTGGAAACAATTTGATGGAGAGTTGTATTTCAAGTTTACAAGTTTTTTCAGACAGACAGACAGACATGACGAATCTGTAAGGGTTCCGTTTTTTGCCATTTGGCTACGGAACCCTAAAAAACGTAGAGCTGAATAGTGGAATGATATCTTAATAACTTTAAGTTTTTTTTTGTCAAATTAGTATGCTTATAAAAAATGTTGTAAAAATAGCATTTTCAAAACTGTAAGATTTTACCTTTTTATCACTGATTTCGACGAAATGCTAGCTAGCTAGTAAGTAAATGTAATTAAAACTGAATATGAAAATAAATAAAAGAACGATTTCAACTGATTGAACTTTTCTATTTATTTTGACTAAAATAAATATTAGTGTTCGGGTTTACACCTCAAAAATCCGGGTATTATACGCTTGTTCTCTCCTGGTTTCTTAATTTTTGAAATGGCAGCCCTAATTGTAACTAAACTAAATAGGAATTAAGTTAAACACGTGTAAACAGTCAACAACTTAAAATTAAGTTAAATGTAAGTTAAAAGTAAGTTACCCACTTATCAACTTAATACGTGTAAACGGCCTTTAAAAGGCAGACTCCTGTATTACTTGTTTCCTTGATATGTCGAAGGCCTTCAACATGGTAAATTATGACAAGCTGTGGTTGAAAATGTTTAAGTCCAATATTCCAGTAGGGGTAATTAACATCTTTAAATATTAGTATCAGCACCAAGTAAATCTTGTAAGATGGTCAGGTGAAATGTCAGATGAATATACACACATCAAAAGTGTCTAGGGATCAAGCATTTTTATGCGGATTTCTTGAGATTGAGATGTGGCTTTGGCCCTGGCCTGCTCAGTCGCCAGACTTGAACCCGATTGAGCATGCATGGGATATGCTACAGAGAAGAGCTCTGCCGAATATGGAGGGTATCCAGTCGCAAGAAGACCTTTTTTTGTTGTTGCAACGAACATGGGCGGCCATTCCGCAGCGTGATTTGGATGAACTCATTTTGAGTATGCCAAACCGATGTTCTTGTGTTAGTGTTCGCGGTAGAAACACGGATTATTAATTGTTTAAGTTACCTAATAAAATTTTAAAGAAAACTGTTATTTCAGTCTTTTTTTCGAACTTTAATGTTAGTGGTTCAAATGTCAAAAATCCTTTTATTAGGAAAATGGCAAATTTCTTTATTAATGCAAAGGTGACTTGGTTTATCGTTACTGTGACAAACGAAAACACTTTATTTGATGAATCCTTAAAGAAAATTTTAATTAATATCAATCAGGAGAAAAGTTATTGCAAAAATATATGTTGATACCTAGACACATATGTTGATCCCTAGACACTTTTGATGTGTGTAGATTGCAATGTGGGGGTCAGACAGAGGGGTTTAATGTCGCCAATATTGTTTAATTTGTATAATAATAAGTTAATTTGTGAGCTTAGCGGTATGAATTCAGGTTGGTACATAGATGGCGTAACATTTAATAACATTAGCTAAGCTGATGACATGGCTTTACTGAGCCCCTCGGTGAATGGCTTGAGAAATCTATTATAGGTGTGCGAGAGGTATGCTGTTGAGCACGGCTTAAGATACAACGCCAAGAAAAGCGAAGTTGTTATTTTCGGTGAAAAATTGACAAACCGTTCGTTTACATTAGCTGGTAGGGTCTTGAATCGTGTCTAACAGTTTAAATATCTGGGACACATAGTAACGGCAAACATGAAGGATGAGTTGAATGTCGAACGGAAACGAAGAGCACTTGCGGTCAGAAGCAACATGCTTGTGCGAAGGTTTGCACGTTGCTCGTGTGAAGTAAAATTGACGTTTTTAAAGCGTACTGTCCGACTTTCTACACGTGTAGCCTTTGGACAAATTGTACGCAGAAGACCATTAGTGCTTTTTGGGTCCAATATAACATTGCATTCAGGATGCTGTTGAGGCTGCCACGGTATTGCAGTGCCTTTGGCATGTTCGCCGATGCACACATAGATGATTTTGCAGCGATCGGGCGAAAGCGAGCGGCTTCACTGTTGCAGAGGATACGTGGTAGTCCTAACCGTGTCCTGAGTGTCATTGCAGACAGAAATGATAGTCCATTATTAAATAATATTTATGTAAATTACATGTACTAACATAGTTCTTAAGGTCTATTGTATACTAACACAGGATATATTTCCGAAATAAAATTAATATTAAAAGGGTGGTCCTTTTATGTGGTCCGTGTATAAGAGAGTTTAGTACTGGCAGATTTGGATGGTATCAAACTACTTAAACCTTAGTATTGGCTCTCTCGATGAGCTTATTGCGCCTAGCTGCGAGGGTAGGTTTAAGCAGGTAAAAGTGCGGTGACAGACGTTCATCGAACCTTTAGGGACTTTCTTTGTTTCACTTCTTTGAAGGACACTAGAGGACCCATGCAGATATTTTATGAAACTCTGTTAACTTAATAACATATATTAATCTGACAAGAAAAGAAATATTGCATCAGAGACATAAAAAATAAGTAAAATAGTGTAATTACTTTTTAATGTTTGTAAAGAAATCCTAAACACATTTATGTTTACACTATTATGTTTTTTTTGTTTTCTGCTCTAATTACGGACCAGTTCACATTATAACAGTTTTAAGGTAAATGGAAAATGAAAAAATACAGTTCCGCATGGTAAATTGAAAATCTAATCTACCGTACTCAAATAAATAAAATAAATGTTTGAATTGTGGCAAATAAGCGCTAGTGATTGTTGGAAGCATTAAATCTTGTAGCAAGGTGGTACTAAGGTAGGTAATGAATACAAACTGCGGGCCGCGTGGTTAGCACCGCAGTAAATTTAAGCGGGATGGTGCGGCCCGCGAATTGGAAACCACTACCGTGAACCTCGCGTGAAGGCGGAGGAGAACTCCCTAGCGAATCGTTCTCCGCCTTCGATTGCCTGAGAAAGTAAAGTGCAGAAAATTTTACATCCGTACTTATAGGTTACTGAAAAAAACATAATAAGATCAAATTTACAAAAAGTACCTATTTTAAATTAAAAACTAAATTGGTTATGAGGTAGAAATCGTTTCGTCATTGATTCAGAAAAAGACAAGAAAGAGAAATAACGCCTTGATTACACCGCAAAGATGTATTCGGTATGTCAACAAAAAAGTGGAGTTTGTTGAGTGTTAAGAGTAGATTGGAACTAATCATAAGCACGACAGAGAGGCGGGAAGCCTAGACTAGAATAAATACAATATATGTAATGCATAGGGGTTAATTTTACTATACTCTGTCCATTTCTTTATTTTCTTTTTGACAGCTCACGCCTATAAATTACCTTTTTTTTTTTCGGAATTATGTACTACCGTAATGTCGTACTTTATTGACGGTGACGGTACTTTAGTGAAGTGGTCTGTGCATAACAAACAACCACAGACTATAAAACAGTACTTGAAATACGATAAATCGATCATATGATAAAAATAATTTGACTTCATGTAAGTATTATTTCTGTAAATTTAATAAAAAAAGGAAATAAAAATAGTTTATATGACTCCAAGATTGAATTTTTGCAAGGAATTAAGTCGAAATCTTGGAATTTAGGATCAAACCAAGAGTTAAGAACAATAACTCTGTTCATTCATCTAATTTAGTGATTTATTATTGATATTTTTGTTTATTTCTTACATAATATAAAAAACGAATGAAGGAATAATTAATATTTCAACAAAAAATATTTAATTAAATTGATTGAAAGTTCTTCATAAATAAAATCGCTATTCGTTTCAAATCGAATCGGTAATGGGTGAGGGCGTCACTAATTTCAAAATTTCTTGAAATGTCAAAAAGAAAATAAAGAAATGGACAGAGTATAATTTTTGGTCATTAAAGTTTATTGGTATGTTAGGCTCATACATGAATCAGAAACGTGGTTTTTCAGGAAACATAAGGTAATAAGATTCGTTTGTGTTTATTAAGAGGTAATATCGAATTTTGGTGATTGTGCTGTAAATATTTTAGATGCAATTATTTTGTTTAAGAATTTCAATTATCAATAAAAAATACTTATACATAGATCATTTTAAAAGAAAAAAAATTTTGGCTTATCCTACTAATATTATAAACGCGAAAGTTTATAAGTATGGATGCATGTTTGTTACTGTTTCACGCAAAAACTACTGAACAGATTTGGATGAAAATTTACAGTAATATAGCTTATCAGAATAACACATAGGCTACTATTTGAAGCGATAACCGACATACACGCGGGCGGAGCCGCGGGCAACAGCTAGTAGTAAAATATTTTTGGCCAATATTTTGAATTATCACTAAAATCAATTATGTTAATATTTTTCATGGTTCACACATCCATTTATTTGGTACATTAGGTATTGCATTAGTTGTTTAATATTTTTTGTAAAAAATAGGGCATTAGAAATTACAGCCAGTTTCATTGAATTTTAACGTAGAGAAGATCTTTACGTAGTATTCGGGGTTTAATTTTCACATTTGATATATATATTCGAGGTAAGCCCGTATTCCATAATTCCCAATTACATCAGTGTGTGGAAATGTATGAATCGATAGAGGTCATCGGCACCATAGGCATCATCTATGAGGTTGAACCCTCAGAAGGGTGTTCGCCACACATTATAGCCCTCCATCCTCGCCCTGCACAGAATTCCAGGAAAACATTTCATCGCCTCTTTCTCTTTATTATTTTACTTGCGGCAGGTACGCAATTATTTATTGCTTTTACTCAAATACGTTCTACAAATCAAGCTTCTGGGTCTGTAATGGATATAAAATTCAGGTAGAAAGCACGTAACGAATATTGGCGATGAATATTCCTTATCCATCCAATAAGAAAAATGTGTAAAGAATTCTGCAGATACGCCATATGTGCCCAGAAATACTTTTCTCTTGTCACAAATCATCAGGTCATGCACAAACGAAATAACGAAAGCATCATTACGGAAAAGTTTTCACGGCTATAGCTATCATAGCTTATTACTATATTGGTACATTTATATTTAAATGTCAGACAATATCTAACAAATTCAAAAGCTTTCATTCGATAATGGCATTTATATCTATCTGATCTGAACGGTGATATACAGCAGTAATGCCTGCACACGCATTGTTCTCTTTTCTGTTGTCTGTTTATCTCAAATCGTATTGATACTTTCCGTAAAATGTTTCTATTGAACCTGATTCTTAGAATAGAAACGCGAAAACTTCGTTTCCAATTTTCTCTCAATGGCCATTAGGATGAGAAATGTAAAGTAGATTCCCGGACGGAGTCGAGATATGTATGTGTTAGAGAAGAAATTTCGAGCTAAACTGGCACCATACCGGCGCGCAGATCCTCTCAGCCGACGGAACTACCTCAGGATGCAGAGTTTCCAAAATTATTTACACATACCATCAAACTGCATGAGTATTATACAAGTATTTTAAATATCTAAAACTGTAAAGACGTAAAACTTTTTCTACACTTCAGTGGTTGGTATCTCATTGGTCAAGCAGTCAGTTGCTTAGCTCATTTAGTTTATTAGTATCTCTACTATTTCTACAGTTCTGCTTCCACCCTGTACTATTTTGCTGATGTAAATTACTTATAGAATCATATAGCTTTTTTATGGAATATGGGGCAAACGAGCAGTATCGCCTGATGGTAAGCGATTACCGCCGCCCATGGACACCCGCAACACCAGAGGTGTCACAAGCGCGTTGCCGGCCTTTGGGGGATGGGCAGGGGGATGTGGAGGAGGATGAGGGGAGGGGTTGGGGTATAGGCCTCCGGTATCCTCACTCACTCGGTGAAACACAGCACAAGCGCTGTTTCACACCGGTTTTCTGTTAGGCCGTGGTATCACTCCGGTCGAGCCGGCCCATACATGCCGAAGCGTGGCTTTCCCACGGGTAACAGCTTTAACAAACTTATTCTTTAACTGTAATATATACATATAATAATATATTTCATAATGTATTTTATTGGCTTATAGATTTCTGTCTTAGAAATTTTGTTATGAGATTTCGTTGTACTGAAGATGCTAGGTTATCTACTGCGTCAGTTGTAACGGAATAAACAGTCCTCTCAAATCGTAACTTAACATAGTGTCAACAGGTCACAAGAGTCGAGTTGACAGTCTGTAATTTAGTGCTGGCGGACGAACTTGTGGACTCCACGGGACCCCTCGCTTATTTGCGAACACACAAGTAACTTTAAACTGTTCATACTAATATATAACGTGCTTTAGAGTTCTAAGCTTACCTTTTGCGTCGATTCACCTGGAGCCTTGAAAACTCATGATTGTGTTTTCGGGGAGATGTCGACGATTTATTGTAATGGCGTGTAGTTGAGCTTGATTAAACCTGAAAGATTTAAACAACTTTAAGCAATAAAAAACGAAAAGTAAAAAACAGTAGAGTATACGTCTATTTTTGTTGCTGTTTTTTGACAATATTGCATTATTTGCGATATATTTGAATTCATGAAACTATTTTTGTTTTTATTTAAGGATAGAGGCAAATTTCAATTTCCTTGAAAAAGTATAAAACCACTTGAATAATATTTTTTGTATACAAGGCCAATCCAGTCCCAATTAAAACAATTAAGGTTAAAATAAAGAAAATATTTCTGCAAATATGCAATAAAAACTTAACATAAATTATTTTACCAAATAAGCCTGGTACAGGCTAATGCAAATTAAATGGACGATTCCTCACAGCCAGCAATATTTTCATATTAAGACTACAAGCCCCTGTTAGCAAACACAATTTTCTCCTCACAAGGGAAGAGGCGGGTGGTACAAAAGATGTGGGGTCCAACATTTATGCACTTTGAAAGTGATTACTGACTTTTCTTGGATTTTTTTTATTGACATTGGCCGTGCCAAAGTTGCTTTTTAATCTACTGCATATATATCGCTACTTATCGTTTAGTAACTAAGTGGATTGTTATTTCTAATTTGGTAAAACAAAACGACAGCACTTGGCCTTACCCATAAAAGAAAAGGTCAAGTGCGTGTCGCATTTCGCGAGAAGAGGATACCCACTTATAAATACAGTATTTCTATTTGGCGATCATGTCATTTAGATTTTTCAATGTTGAGTTTAAAAAATCAGCTTAGAATAAAAATTTACTTGTGATGGGGACAGATAAACATTACAATATTGTTTTTCGTGTCGATAAAACACATTTTTGTGATTGACAGTATTGCATTTTATCTTAGAACCTTTCTAAATTAGGATTTTAGGGTTGGTTTCACCATTTTCTAATAAAATCCCTGATAGATTATTCTGAAGTTCTGAAATATCAGTCAAATAACTACAGATTTGGGTTTCATGAGTCTTGGATAGAGACATACATGTCAGGCAAACATATATACATCGGCAACTATTATCTGTTATTAAGTCGGTGTTATATGAGAAAAACTAAAAATCTGAACCTTTATCAAGAGCTGTTGAAACTGGCCCTCAGAGTTATAAACTTTATTATAGGACAGAAATGAATAAAAAAAATAGGTTATCTGTAAAGTAGGTTTACGGGACAACGTCATAACAAAACATTGATGAAATGATGAGAGATAGATTCATAGAACGACGTACAATGAGCGTAGCGGGACAATGACTCGTCCTTTTTCGTGCATGCAGCCAGCGTTCATCAATTTATTAGACGTTGTCACGTCAAAAACAAAATGACGTTATTGGGTCACTTGATACGGTAGGATACTGCCATATATACAGACTACTGTAAAGTGTTTGGATGAGTAAATTTATTAGTGTTTACTGTTAGACTGATGTTGTCCTTAAAAGTTGTGTTCCCTTAAAAAAAACTTGTAATTTGCGGGCCTTTTTTGTATATTTTTCCTGTAAGATTGTTAGGAAAAAATGTAATTCAGTATTATAATAATTTCAAAAAGTCATCCAAATCGTTCCCACCGCCGCCAGTTCTCAACGCAAAGCACATGAATACACTTCATATATTTCTATCATTTACAACTATTGACATCAACCGTAGTAGAACAGAATAGTAACAGAACAGGAGTACACTCAAAAGTTTGTGTTAGGCGTAAACTTTAAACTCAGTTTGAAATATTTAACAATTTTACGACTATTTCGATCTTGGCATTAGTCCAACGTAAAAATTTAACAATCTGCCTGTCTTACATGTTGTGTAAAACAACAAGTAAGATTAAGATTGTTAAATTTTAATTTACGGTTTAAATTTTTATTTTAGTAGGGAAGCACAAACTAAGATTTTAGTTAAAGCAAATACTATTGCCAATTTTGGTTTTAATGTTTATACGCATGGAGAGTTGTTCGTAAAAGTTCAGATGAGGTTGCGCGTCCCTAACTTCAAATCAAAATTTTCACAATGAGTGATCGTGCGCTATACCCGTGGTATTTCGAATAATAACTAACGTTCCTGACAATAACAAAATCATTTCATCATTTCTAAAAAAAGAATAAGTATAGCTACATCTTAGACTCTTGTGATAGGAATAACATTCTGTTCTACAGACTCGTCTGCGATTTCAGGGACTATAAAATTGATCAGTGGTCGTTGGAAACCTACATTGACACAGAATATTTTTTAAATGTTCATATACATAGATAAATAAATAGTCACATATATAAAGTTACTAAATCTAATTATTAATGCTCGGGTATTAATAATCATAATTAGTAACTTAGATTTGAACATTATAATTCGTTAGCCAATTAAATAATAACACATATTCTGCCCCCTAATTTTTTTACATTCCTAGTCTTGTCGTGATGGCTTAGTTTGCACTTTTATGTAACCATTCCACAATTCTAATAGAGCGAACTCATTTTAAAGTAAAAGCACAGAATAAATAATAGTACTTACGTACAGAAGTTCCACTGTCGAACAAAAGTCAAGTTTAGGCATAAAAAAATTTCAACTCTGACCTCGCAAGCGACTAATTATTATGTTTGTAGGTAGTCCTACAAACATAATAATTAGTTCGTTTCGTAGTCATTTTTCGCAGTAAGTACACGTAATATTCAACTTATTTACGCACGACTCGACGCGGCTAGCGTGCGCAGCGTGCGAGCTGAGCGCCGAGTGGCAACCATTACCTAGTAGTCCTTCTCGGAAGGCGCTCGGCGGAACATACCTTAACTGAGAAGTGAAACCCCCCTGGTAAAAGTACATTAATACGGTAACTCACTGGATAACTTATAATTTGCTCTTAACGTTGTAAAGAATAAGCTAGCCTCTGTTAGGGCAGGGGTATGAATGGACAATGAACTATAAGTTACTTTCTTTATATAACTTCAAGTTAACGCTTACAAAAGCGTTATAGAAGTTATGATATACACACATCAAAAGTGTCTAGGGATCAACATATATTTTTGCAATAACTTTTCTCCTGATTGATATTAATTAAAATTTTCTTTAAGGATTCATCAAATAAAGTGTTTTCGTTTGTCACAGTAATGATAAACCAAGTCACCTTTGCATTAATAAAGAAATTTGCCATTTTCCTAATAAAAGGATTTTTGACATTTGAACCACTAACATTAAAGTTCGAAAAAAAGACTGAAATAACAGTTTTCTTTAAAATTTTATTAGGTAACTTAAACAATTAATAATCCGTGTTTCTACCGCGAACACTAACACAAGAACATCGGTTTGGCATACTCAAAATGAGTTCATCCAAATCACGCTGTGGAATGGCCGCCCATGTTCGTTGCAACAACAAAAAAAGGTCTTCTTGCGACTGGATACCCTCCATATTCGGCAGAGCTCTTCTCTGTAGCATATCCCATGCATGCTCATTTGGGTTCAAGTCTGGCGACTGAGCAGGCCAGGGCCAAAGCCACATCTCAATCTCAAGAAATCCGCATAAAAATGCTTGATCCCTAGACACTTTTGATGTGTGTAATTTAATAGTAGGTAGGATATCTTGATTAGTTCACACCGCATCTTAGCGAAATGGACATTCTTATTGCTGCAGTCGATACAAAATATTTGATTTTTCTTCATCCATATTACTAATATAGGTTTGAAGGGAGTAAGAGGGTTGTGGTAATCGCTGTCGAAAAAAAGTCGTAAAAAGGCTAAAAAAAATACTATCGGGTATTACACTTGGTTCGGCACTAACAGATAAAGTCAATAACCAGATAGAATATACATCTTTATAAAAATTACATTAAATTTAATCAGGACTCTCCTGGGTAAGTCAAGCTTTTGTATCCCTTGGGAACAATACAATTTTTTGGAGCACAGGTATACCTACTCTATGTCATTTTCTATATTGAAATGATTTTACAAAATCGAAAAAAAATATCCAACAACAAAACACAAACAACACGCTTTTCTGCGCAGTCGGATAAACACCAGAATAGGAACACATCGGTTTGCTTACAGAATAGGGACCCTGTTAACCTGTGGACCGTCACATACCACACGGTATGTGACGGTACATGGCGAAACAAAAATATCAATAATATCGAAAATGTGCGGGTGGATGAAGAACCTTCGACTTCACGGATTCGACGACGGAGGGCGTGCGCCGCTGAGCCAGTCAGCCTGTGACCACGGCCAGTGCAACCTGGTCGAAACGTCAGGCAAAACAGAGGTATGTAGTACCTTGAAATAGTGATCGCGTTAATTCCCGTAAAAATAATAATTATTATAACAAAACACAAATCTTTAACCCTTTTCCTCTTCAACTTTGTCATGATTCTTAAGCCTGCTCTTCTTTATTTTATCTACCTTTCATTATCTTATATTCTTTACAATGCAAACCATTTTGAAAACATGTCAAAAATCAGCCCAGGCAGTTTAATGTGATTTTCCCAAATTATCCTTTTGTTCTTAGCTATCATGAATCTAATTTAGTTGAAACTAGCGACGCACCCTGACATTTCATGTTGAGAATCTCTGAATTCTCGATTTTTTCTCTACCCCAACTTCGTTCTCTAAATCTTCTATTGACGGAAACTGCATTAAAATCTATTGGGCACTGCATTAAAATCTATTGGGTAGTTTGTAAGATATAACCGTCCAAGAACAAAAACTGACTTTGTTTTGTTGATTAATCATCCGCCATACAAACTTTTTCTACTATATTTTCATATAATCGCTTCAGAGAAATTCAACGAACTCTTTAATGTTAACGTTTGTACTAATTAGATGTACTTGTTAAAGAGGTACATTAATCAATTCTGGAATCATTCTAAGCGCACCATGAATATAACATGTTAATTTGAGTAAACTACTTATCAGTTTATTGTAGAATAGATTAACAATAAATTAAGAAAGCGTAATTTTCTGCCTTTAAAATCAAATCAAATCATTTATTCATCTAAGACACCAAGTGACACTTATGAACGTCAAATTGAAGCTATAGTTAAAAATCAT
Organism: Diaphora mendica; assembly: GCA_949125395.1. Lineage (NCBI taxonomy): Eukaryota > Metazoa > Arthropoda > Insecta > Lepidoptera > Erebidae > Diaphora > Diaphora mendica. The sequence goes on from OX421317.1 coordinate 19,427,751, forward strand.
AGATCGACACAAACAGAGGCCACAGCATGTGCTGTATTGTCGAGGTAAGTTAGGCGAAAACACCAAAATCTACTGCCTGCCTGTGTCGATCCATAACTTCCAGTTTCCAAAATGCGTAGAGCTCATGAGAAGAATACTGGCAAAGAAACTCATGGCTACTCTTTTTCAAAATCTGATTTTCAGGTACAATAGTGTTAGTATTACATGTAAGGTAAACAGTATGCAAGCTGTTGCCACCTGAAATTCCTTTTATTAAAAAGGTCCAAAATCTAACGCACAAACAAAAAAAACACTCAGTGATAAGAAGGTTTGAGTCTATTAAACATAGAACAAAATAGAAACAAGGTGCACATCCACTTACATTCAGTTGCAAAATCTACTTTTGAAAATAATTCGTGACTGGATTAAGAGGCTAGGGTTGCAGTTGAACGAACTAGGCCGACCAGTCACCCCAAGCAGCACCCGTTCACGAGTATGACGCATGGACAAGCCATCATCTCCTTCGCCATATCAGAGGGAAGGAAACGACCCGCCCCACGACGACACCGCAAGCAATGACATTTTAGTGAGCATGACAAACCATAGTCGAGATACTGATAAAAATCACTACTAATTAAATTACCATAATAATCGCCACGCAACTAACAATGGTTTGTTAATATTTAGCTTTATTAAAAGACAAAGAAGTTTGTGTGTATCTATTTAAATTCTAATGACACCTTAAGCCCATTTAATTAATATTTTATAAATTTAATATATTTTATAAATTATTATAAATTTAATTAATATTAACTTGAATTTCTGATACCACAAACGTTTTAATCACCCTTTTTGGGAAAAAGGACGACCACCTTCTACTCCACGCCTCTGGAGCCGAGGATCGAACTAAGTGGCGTGCAATTGGAGAGGCATATATCCAGCAGTGGACTGCGATGATGATAATGATGAAACGTTTAACTAAATATTCATATCAACAACATATCGACTTCTAACCCAGTTTTTAGAACGTTTCACCTGCGGCATCGACCTTGGAATATTAATGTAATTAATTTAACGGCAGTACACTTTAGTTTTAAAATGTAACCTATTAAACTAGGTAGGCACAACTGTAGGTAATATCTTAAACTACAACACAACCATTATTATAATAAATCCAAAACTACTTCCAAAGTCGTACCGCAACACTGCTACGCTCATACAAAACCTTTTGACCCTATCAATCACTTATATCGTCCCTAACAAAATACAATTCTAATAGAAAACGCAAAGAACAAAAATACATATCGCATCTTCACTTTACTCTTTGATCGGAGGTCGCAGCCAGTGAGTTTTCACCGTTATTTCTTTAGCTGAGAAATCCCCTCGCACAAGTTTAGTTAGGAATTCCGTACACCTATCTCCGTATCGCGCCACATATTTTGTGTAGATGGGAGGCAGGGGAAGTTTCCGTTTCCTTGTAAAGATCTACCTCATGCGTAAGTATATTCTGTATAGGCAGCTTTGATAAACCATTATTAATTTTGATTCGGAACGTATACGTGCGGAAAATATTAATGAAAAAAAGCAATGGTAGCCTTTTCAGGACTCAATTTTTGTGTGCAGTGTTTTAAAGACCTGCGATTAAAAGTATCGGCTATTAGTCAGTCAGTACATGTTATACGGCTAAATTTTACTTATTCCAATAAGACTATTCATGTACTCCCACGCGTATAAATATCCGCATCACGTATAATGTCACGGGTGATGCGAAGCATTTAAGATCACATTCAATCAGGTAAACTGTTTGCTTGATTGCAAGACAAGCTAGACAAAATAAGTATCAATTACTGAGGTTAAAGCCAAAAATATAAAAATACCCAGTTTACATAAATCTCTAAATCACTTTGATAAGATCATTCTTAACTACGTTCACTATGTACACTTAATTCATTGATTCCCAAATTTTATGCATATACAACATCTATAAATACAAATACATTAAAATGTATAGCAACCTTGCGAAACCCATTTTTGAACATATGTACGTCTGCAGTGTGCAGGTGGAGTTAGAACCCGCAACAACTTAATCATAGAACAGACTAGATAGCCTTTGTGCTATCACCGCGTCTTCAAATATTTCATTTAATAAGTCTTGACTCGGAACAAGTTCCCAGACATAAAAGCACGCTTGACATTTCGACACAGCACCAACTGTAAATGTCAAAGGTAGGTACAGTAAATGTATAACCCATTACATTAAGTGGGTTTGTACCTCCGTAATAGCTTTCGTAATAAAACGTAATTAGGAAACCACTAAGACAAAACTTTGAATGTAAGCATAATAGAAAAAAGTTTAGCGAAAGATTTACTCAGTTGTGGCTGAAACATGTCTTTTACCCCAGTGAATGAGAGACGTACGATAAAAGATAAACAAATTTTGTAGGGTAGGGTATATATGTCGTATCGTGTCATCGCGAATACCTCTCCTGTGTAATATTGGGAAAAACTTGCGGGACGACGGATAGTTGCGGGGGTCAAGTTAATGATATCGCCGCCATTTGCGGACGAGTCCTCGCTCCGAATTGCGCTCGGGCATGTTAATGGGTTCAGCTACAGCACTCTGAATATTTTAAAGGACATTCGCTGAAATTACTACAAAAATAATGTCGCTTTGCTTGTACCGAATTACCCGAGGAACAGTTTAGAGACCGGCAATAAATATGCACGGAATCCTTTGCCTATTACCTCTTTGGAGATTGCTTTTCGGATTAAACATTTTCAGTCGGAATTTTTAGTTCAGTTTGATCAGAGTCTACCCCATAGTTTCGTTTTTGTGTGCGTCTAGTATCGATTTGTCATTGAAGCACGTTGAGTGAAGTCAGGTTTACTTTAAGCTGTTTTAGTATATAGGGGTTTTAAATAATAAACGAGATTCAGTGATAGAAGAGAACGAAACGTCCGCGCTTCGACTGCCGACGGAATATTGGACCGCGCTCGCGCTCTCTACCGCGCCTGCCTGCAGACAGCAGGCTACGTGCGCCGCATAATGCACCGTCCCGTGCAAAATTTACTACTACGTACCCTCTAGCAAAATAAATTTACTATCTCTAACTTATTTGCTCTAATTCGCGAAAACTGCAACTTGAAACTCCGGTCTCGGCATAATGATCGTACGACACCGCTTTTAGAATTAGTGATGAGTTGCGAATGTTTCGTTTAATTTAATAAGCTATATTAAAAGGACTGCATACATTTTAGAGTGAAACTGTACGGCGTGCACTTTTGATATGTTTTTCAATGTGTAAAAGTTTGTTTACTTTTACACGTGTCGGGGCATGCGATGCATAAGAACGTGGAGAAAACTCACCCCAACTTTTTCACTTCAGATTCCTTCATTTAAAATACTACCTCGGTTAAGCATATCGGGATAGTAGGTGATAGTTTAGGCTATCAAACAGTTTCTCTATTTCTTTTAAAATTATTATAAATAAGGGTAACCTAAACAAGCTATTTATAAAAAAATAGGAATGGTACATTTCATTGTAGTACTAATTATTTATTGAGTTCGAGACTTTTTTACTGATATTAATACACTTGGTATTAATATCAGTAAAAAAGTCTCGAACTGAATGACTGTTTCGAAGATATAAAGAGATGCCTTAAATAGTAGAAAAGTTATTTCCATTGTTCAAACTAAATTTCTTCTATTTATTAAAAAAGTTTGTGAACTCATCACAGGCCACAGAAGGAACGTGGCAAATACCTGAATTGCCCGCTTCTCTCAGAATTATTTTCGAGTAAGATTTGTGAAACAAAGCGTGTTGTATTTTAATAGAATGAATGACCCGCCAGCTTCGCTCCCTCCTCAGCCTTTTATATAACATCGCTTCGGTTATTAGATTTAAATAAAGTCAAGATCTTTTGTTGTGAGTTTCCTTGGCGAAGTCATGCATTACGTTGATGTAATGGATAATTTTTTACGGTTCAGTAATTTCCGCGTAAAGAACTAGAATCAATGTCACGTTCCAATACCTTTCACCAAATCGTTGTAACATGATTCAGTTGCAACCGCGTCATTACATAGTTTTTCACGAAGACCAACGTTGTAATATTAAATGTGTTTACACTTTACCTGTTAGATATTAAAAAAAAATCCTACCAGGAATATGTGAATACATAATTTAGCAAAAAAAATTAATAAGTACGTTAGAAATAAATACATAAGTACTTATATCCTTACCTTTTACTACCAGTTATCAGAACTAATCACACGAGGATTCATTTTTCCTGTACAAACCTATGAATAAACACGAAGGAACACGTAACCAACATGATGTGTCAGTGTTCCGAAATATTGATTTCAGCTAAAAACTGATAAATCCTATGGAAGTAGATATTGTACGACAAGGGTTCCGTACTATCGCTTAAGGCTTTCCATTCGAGACATTTAAAACGCTGCATTTTTGCTTGCAAGTCGGGTGTTCTTTGAAATGTAGGTATTAAAAGTTCTGTAGGTGTAGGTAGGTACTAAAATTAAAAGGTTAATAAACTGCAATGAGATCACATTTTTATTAGGCATTGCGATAACACACATGACTTGCTAAGGTTTAAATTCGCAGATCACGGTGACGTTATTATACTTATTGCCCGACTACGGCAAAGCCAAAGGAGGGTTATGATTTTAACAGGCTATGTATGTTCATCTGTTCCCTCATAGCTCCTTAACTACTAATTAGAACTGGACAAATAAGGTATCGTTAGAAGCGTCTTGATTGTCCGCTGGTTATAGGCTATATGACGTGTCACTGAATCTAATGTGGTGCCCTCTAGCCGATATAAAGTACTGTATTAAAAAAATATTTTGCGATAAATATGCCGTGTTTGGTATCATTGGAAAGGGCGTTACTTGTACATTTCAAAAATATATATATTATTAGCATTTTCCCGTGACTTTGTCCGTATTTATTCGATAAGTGTGATATTTCTATGGTATGCTTGTCTGTTCCCACATTCTTTCTAAACTACTAGTCAGAATAAGACAAATGAGGTATCGTCAAAAGCGTCTTGATTGTCCGCTGGTTATAGGCTATATGAAGTGTCACTGAATCTAATGTGGCGCCCTCTAGCCCACATAAAGTACTGTATTAAAAAATAATTTGAGATAAATATGCCGTGTTTGGTATCATTCGAAAGGCCCTTACTTGTACATTTCAAAAATATATATATTATTAGCATTTTCTTGACTTTACCCGTATTTATTCGATAATTGTGATATAATAATAAACTAATAATAAGAATAAACTTTATTTGATTGTATATGTACTATGTATTTCTATGATACCTATTTAAAGTATACTTTGCAAGGAAATTAATATTATAGAGGCACCAAAACATTTTAAATAAAAAAAAGTAAACACTAAAACCCAACTACGACAAAAAACGACGCTGAAAAAGTATGAAACAAGTTTCAAAAGTTGGGTTTTACTTTTTACTTTTTTTTCTACACGTATAAACCTTATAAAATTTTGCTTACTCATTTTTCATTTTTAAGAATTCTAGGCTATGTAAGACTCATCAAGATGTGTAGACCAGAATATTACAGTCAAAGGGATAGGTATGCGCAGTATGTAAAATCTAGCTTTGTGAAAGATTAGTTTCAAAGTAGTATTTACTACTTTATTCTGTGGACACATACTATACTTTATATACTGTAAAATCCATATTTTTGTGAAGAGAAAAATAAACTTTATTATTATACTTTATTCTATGGACCGCTTTCAACGGAGAGCGATTTGAATCGTCGACTGCCAAGAAGTTTCAATTCTTCTGGCGCTTTGACGCTGCGTAGAGGTGTGCCTTCGCTGTGCATGTTCTACCGCATATACTATGGGGAGTGCTCGGAGGAATTGTTCGGACTGATTCCTGTCGCCTCTTTCCGCCATCGTCCAACGCGACAGCAGTATCATCCCCATCATTTAGATGGCTGGCAGTCCCCAACTGTGCGGTTTTTCTAGGAACTTTCTGCCTCGCACAACAAAACTGTGGAATGAACTGTCGACTGAGGTATTCCCGGACCAATACGACCTTCAAACCTTCAAGTAAAGAGCGTACTCGTTCTTAAAAGGCCGGCAAGGCACTTGTGACACCTATGGCGTTACGGGTCTCCATAGGCGGCGGTAATCGCTTACCATCAGGCGATACGTCTGCTCGTTGGTCCCCTATTCAATAATAAAAATAAAAAACACAATGAGGCAGAGTTAAACAAAGCTATGCGTGTCATAGCATAATATCAATGAAGGGCGTCAAGGATCTTGTAAACGTTAGGTTTTCAGACTAGTCAAATTAAGTTACAGCTAATTCAATACATTGTATGTATTTTTTAAATACTATATTATCTCTAATGCACTAGAGTCAGTGACAATTTTTTTTAACCACCACAGAAATGGCAGTGTCTGATAATGAATAAAAAAACACATAATATGTAAATCTTTTTGATTATATCGCTTTATTACTTTAGTTTTTGATGTCAACCAAACAATTTTGTTTAAATGAACGCCACAAAAATATGTATTACAAAACTGTTTTCAAAGCAAGGCATTATCCTCACCTTGGTGGTAACAAACAAATGAATCGATTTAACACAGCCTTCTTACAGTAACGCATAGTAGGCCATGTCTGGAGCCTTGGTTCTTATTAACGTGCATAAATATCAGCTCCCTACCGCCTTGCGCAAATTTAGAGCCAAAACGCGACATTTCACGGCTGCAAACAAATCAACTTGTAGATAGTATGGAAACGTCAGCACCAGATTCATTGGTTTACCTTTTTAATGTGAAGAAAATTATTTTGAACCTCAGGTATTTTGGGGATACAGGGGCTAGGAGTATATGTCGTTTAAAAACCACTTCGACATCCGGTCTCAGCCACCATACCCTGATGAGGACACAGACCAGACCAGATCTGAAGTAGCATATTTTAGATCCTCGCATAGACACCGCGCCTAACCAGCCCTTGACCCAATCATTACGTATTGCGTCCTGATCACGTTTATGCGAGCCGCCATCCTATCGCCTAAAATTTCAATTAATATATCACCAGACAGCGTCGCCGATGTCCTCTACGCATGACATCGGCTCTCTCCCGATCGCGTTCAGCGGTCTCTTTCTGTAGCATTACAACTTTATAGAAAGACACCTCTACGCCTTAACCCTTCTCAATAGTCAACAAGGCATGGACAGATATCGTCCGAAACAACGTCGTCGACCAGGAACTCGCGTTCAGACGCCCGCGCGGACTTTACATAGTAGATCTTTTGAACTATTCAACTGATTTAAATGCAGTTTCAGCAGTAGATAGAATGATGCAAGAGTCGTACCTTGACAACATCAATCGCGGGTAACAACCACGGGGCTGCTAGTTTTAAAATAAATTAGAAATGTAAACAAAACATGTTATTACAAGTTGTTTGATATAACTACTTAAGTAATATGTTGATTGGTGCTTAAAACAAACTACTTATGTTCTTTTGGCCCATTCAATACTTTGAAGGAATTACCAAAAGCATATTTTCTTATGTTTCAAAGAAATATAACTGTCATTCTGTTATTAAACGAATTAAAGTACCTATATACCTAGTACCTATATAAGTACCCACTTACTTTAAGTGTCTTTTCTAAGAGGGAACTTTCGGGCACACCTCGCTGTGGATACGACAAATCCCGAGATGTTGTCTCCCGAGTGGATCAAGGTGTCGAGCCTAATAATACAAAATGTTGGCTCCTGAATAACACGTAGTATATATATATCTTTAACTCTATTTTAATAAACAGAAATACTTAATCTAAATTATATAGGTATAGAACAGATATAATCTATATCATAAATGAGTGAATGTTTTAGTTTTCATTATACGGTACTTCGGTATGGCTGAGTAATAACCAGCATAATTATTATTATTAAAATAAATAGTATTTTGTTTGGGTTTTTATGTAACTGATGCCTACATTACTAAAATATTTATAGGTGGTTCTAAAACACGGATAAATTTGCTAACAAACAACTTATCAAACTAACTAACAAATAACTTAACTAACAACCTATCTACATATTCCAAATTAACCAATGGAAATATCCTGCTAATATTATAAATGCGAAAGTATAAAGAAACTATAGAAATCAAATATAGCTCACTTAGGACCCATAATATTTTATCCGTGGTGCTTCCCGGTTTGAAAAAGGCGTCTGCCTATTTTGACTTCATTTTGTCTCCCGCTTTGCTAAGGAGGGAAGTGGACTTATTATATTTGCAACTCCTCCAGTTTTCTTCTGATTAATTTCGTTGCGGGTTCCAAGACAGTTTATTTTTTCCTGGGACTGCCCGAGTGTCATAACTCGGTGTGTTCGTGGGTCACCGCTGTTGATCCTGGTGTACAGGAGTTACAGTGGTGGGCGTGTGGGCGGGATTAGTCCAAAAAAAATGCGAAAGTTTTTTGAGTACGGATGTATGGATATTTGTTACTCTTACAAAACCTACTAAACGGATTTAGATTAAACTTTACAGTAATATAGTTCGTACATCAGAAGAACACATCGGCTACGATTTACCGCAATAACCGACATATACGTGAGCGGAGCTGCGGGAAGAAGCTTGTAGTATATATACGGTTCTTATCGAAAAATTACTGATGATTTTCGCAATGTACGGATTCAGCCAATAACTACCCCCAGAATATACTTATTCTGATCTCTAGGACAGACAAAAGCTCTGCAACAACTATAAATAATAAATAAATATTTCGGACATCTAACACAAAGTCATCTAGTCCCAAGCTAAGCAGAGCTTGTGTTATGGGTACTAGACAACTGATATAAATACATATATTATGTACTTTTTTTTTGTATACACATACATATTATATATAGAAAACACCCAAACTCCGACACAAACATTTGCAGATAATACAAACATTTGGTCCGACCCGGGAATCGAACCCGAGACCTCAAGCACAGCACAGCAGTCGCATACGCCACCACTACGCCATTGAGGCAGTTAACTTAAGTTGTGGCAGGTTGTTGCTGCTGTAGATTCCTAAAGAAAAAAAGGTGACAACACGTTCACCTTTTTTTTCGCAAGGCATCAAAAGCAATAAAACCGAAAAAAAATGTATTATCTACTTTTGTCCCACTGGCCTTTTTTTACTTTTTTATTTTATGAATTTGTGTTTGTGTTGTTTTTATTTCTTAACCACGACATCGTTTCACTGTCTTGATGAAAGGATCGCTGAGTAAAAGCATATCTCGATTTATAGAGAACTAATTAAAATCATTACCTAACCACTCAGATCATGAAATAATATTTAGTTTAAAGGTTTTACACCCATTAGCGTTCACTACTTTATCGTACCCATTAATAACGAGGTTAAGTAATTAAATGAGTTTAAGACTCCACCCCTTTCCCGCCTCCGCCTTTGACTTTATAATAATAGGTAGATACTAGATAGGCAAAACATAATTTTCCAAAAAAAAAACGTGAAATAGTTACTACATCTAAAAGTTCCAAAACTGTTCAGTTCCTTTTAATAAATTATAATACCTATTAAATAAAAAATCCAATTAATAATTTTTTTTATAATATCACAATAAATTACTTTGCAGAATCGCAACTATTAACCACGAGGGACCCATGTATGTATATTTATTCGTTTGGAACGTCAGGTTCAGGAGAGTAAAACAAAGTTTGAATAGTATTTTACTAGATTTTATTATCTGAAACGGGTAATTTTCCCTGTTCAAACACTCGCCTCTGTTCATTGCCGAGCTCCAGCGCGCTAAATTTGAATTCATGTTACGAACGGGCCACATAAACCAATTACTGAGCAGAACCAATGGCGGGTGGCGGCATGCAGAGAATCGATAATTCACAATATGCCCGCTAGAGGGCAACGCCAGCAACGCGGTGCGCGCCCACACCACTCCTCCACGTTGCGCATCTGTCTGATAAACCTTGCAGCGGCGTGAATTTCAAATAACCTATTTTATTTTGCAAATAATCGTAAATTGTTATCTATTACAATTTATTTATATTTAATCGTGCAGTGATTAAAGAAACATTAATAGTAAGGGCCATTTTGAATCCCTACCCAGGTATGTTGAAAATGTTTAAATAAGTGCAAAATGAATGTAGAGCAAACATAGATTGAAGTAGAATAATTACTAATTTAGTTGTCAAAGAAATGAAGATTTTTTTACTTTGTTTTATAGTATTTTATATTACCACATGTAACTTAAACAAACGTTTACACGCCGATACAAAGTTACGGCCGGCCGCCGATTGTAGTCAGCTGCTGCTTAGCTTGCCGTTTCGTGTCGCGCTTCTTGTCCGCTTTCAATGTTTTCCGTTTTATTTTGTTATTTCTGTGATGCAAACCGATTTTTTAACTAATATTTATATTATAACGTTATTGTGAATGAAACTGTGTGTTAATACAGTGGTATCGGCCTCCGGACAACAGAAAGAAAGAGGTAAACGCCTTAATATTTTTGTTTGTCGCGAACATAACCTCTCTGACATCACGTACGATGCTCAATTTCAGTCGTTTAGCTTGTTATGTGAATTGTAGAGTCTTGATATTAAAATCAGATGTCCGTATAACGTTTCCATTTAGAATAATCGTTTCATTTTATGTTCATAGCTCGTATCGCGATACGTCTCGATAGGGTATCAATCAGTTCTTTCATGATTATGGCAATTACATACAGAATATACGTATTTACAGCATTATTACAACATAAACATGTATAACGAGTTTATATATATTACATATAAATGTGAATTACATGACTTAATATTGCATTGCGTAGATATTCGATCCGGTCAAAAAATGTTGACTCGAAAGTGAATCACCATGACAATGCTTGCTTGATAAAACAATGACATTGTGTTCCCACAGGGGGCGTTACTCGTTGGAAAACGCGAAAGCATCTACATATGCCAAGTTTCCGTTCATAACAAAAACCAAATTCCCAAGTAGGTACTATTTTTGTTAAGAATTTTTGACCGGTGTGTTTTAGTGATGGTGTGTACGATACGGGATACTTGAATTGAATGCATTTGTAGGTACAATGATACCGAGTACTACAGTCAACCCTTATATCCTACATTTTTGATACAGTCAGCAACAATCCTCATCGAATACCCAGAAAGGTACGATTTAACAAAACCCTGGAACACAAAAGCGAATAACTTGTTTTTGTTGTTGGTAATACAATGTAATGTAATAACGTGTAAAAAAATCATGTATCATATTTTTTTATACATTTGTTTAGGTAATTTTGAATGAAGGCATTTTACTCTGGTTTTGATTTCTTTTTTAATGCATACATAAATAAGTAGTTAAGGTTGCCTCGGACTTTTTAGTGAGAATCCTTTTTCAGGTCTCCAACTATGTAATTGAATTGTCAATATTATGCCTAAGTTTGCAAATTAGCCCATGTTCAGATGACGAGCGATCAACGCGCGTTTTGCTAACGCGCGTTTACAACTACATGTAATTTCTTCTAGGAGTACACATGCTAACGCGCGTTTTTACATGGAGTTGTTGACGCTTGACGCGCGTTAGCAAAACGCGCGTTGAGCGCTCGTCATCTGAACATGGCCTTACTCAAACTCCATGCAAATCGAAGTTAACGTTGCAGCAAAGATGAGATGTTTTAATACTTTTGCAATAGTATTTTCGAAATCTTAACGTATAAAGCGGAAGTTGTCTCTGACTAAACTTTGTGCTTAGAACTCTTGATAAATTAGTCAATCACTTCAATTCCCACACAGAAACAGCCTGATCCTAAATTTGGTAGAGACCGTACTAATGTAACCGTATTGACTTGTATTGTATGATTCAAAATCGGTCCACAAATTGACGGAGTAATCCGTGTACATACATTAAAAAAAAACCGATGAAATTGAGAACCTCCTCCTTTTGGAAGTTGGTTAATATATTACACCCAGACAGAAAATAAAATTCTGGTCACACACACAATTATTTGTCCTGAGTAGAAATCGAAACCTCGACCTCCAGCACCAACTGGCTAATCAGCCCTCTTAGGCAAGTTGCAATTATTTGGCTTTTTTAACCCACGACACAAAAAGAGGGGTGTTATAAGTTTGACGTGTCTGTCTGTCTGTCTGTGGCACCGTAGCTCGCGAACGGATGAAGCGTTTTCAATTTAGTTTTTTTTTGTATGAAAGATGAGTTACGTGCGAGTGTTCTTAGATGTTTCATGAAAATCGGTTGAGTCGTTTAAAAGTTATGGGGGTGAAAGTGGGGAAGAATAACAGAATGTCTGCAAAAATATCATTGGCGTATGATTACTCGATTAAGTGCTTGAGTAGGGGGCTAGGTGGGTATTGGTATATTTTACCTAGATACAAAGAGAGTTTATATCGTAAACATATCGATATGTTTACGGTGGACTAAGCCAATACAGTAAACTTCCTTACACACCTGCATTTGCGTATAGTATTATCTGACAATGGTTTGTTATTAAATACTTTATAGCCGACGTATGTCATATGCATATTGACCTTATGACTGTGATATGAAATAGAACAATTCCTTACAAAAAAGCTTTTACTTTTATTTTAAATTCAACTCCCGCACAATATCCTATGTTGCGTGAGACTTAACAAACACATGAAATGAACAAGAAGAAGACTCAAAATCAGTACAAAAAAATCTGAATCGCGTAATAAAGTGTTGTCCCATACACAGATTGAGCCCACAATACTCAACGCAATAGGAAGTGGCAAGGTGACCGCTTATACCACTACACCATCCACCACTACACCATCCACCACTACACCATCCACCACTACACCATCCATGCATTTTGATGATAATATAATTTTAGACTTTCAGCATTTTGGAGTTAACAATTTCTTGGTATTTTAACTATAGCCAGACATCAACGAACTAAGATCTATTGAAACATCAATCAATTACGTAAACATAAATATGTATAATTATGTATGTACGTATTATTTATCACACTAATATTATAAGGCGAAAGTTTGTTAGTGTGTATGTTTGTTACTTCTTCACGCAAAAACTACGTACGGATTGAGATGAAACTTTACAGTTATATAGCTTATACATCAGAATAACACATAGGCTACTATTTGCCGCGATAATCGACATACACGCGGTCGGAGCCGCGGGCAACATCTAGTATATTATATTTATAGAGATAAATATATCTACTAGCTACTATATTTTCTTTCGAGAAAGTTTATTATCAACTCTATCAATATACTCAATCTTTTATTGTAAAATACTTAATGGTAGACATTGCTTGTAGATCTTTATAATACTTTCTTTAATTTATATTAAAAGAAAACTTATTCAGCTATCATATTCATGATAAATGTGTACGAGTTTTCTATTTCTCTGAAACGAATTTGTAACTCGAAAATCACCATTTTGCTCTAAGTATTTTTATAAATCCTAATGTTCACATTAACTAAAGAAGTATATTAATGTATGTCTTCTTTGATTGAGAAACAATTTAATAATCCTTTTTATGTATATTTTCTGAAAACCGCTTATGCTTGCTTTAATATACACAAACTCTTGTCACATTCATCTTTTTTTTAATTGCGAAAAATTAATTATAATTTTACGATCATAATGTGAATTTATAAAGACAATTAGACTGGTTCCACATCCGTTGATCGCTATATCGAAACTTTATTGGTACATTGCCAATCAATACTAGATTAGCTGACTGTCTAGTCATTAATTCAGAAATCATCCTAGGGCTCCCTTTTGATTGTGTAATAGATGCCTCATCTCACTATCACATTTGTCCATATTGTTGCCTTAGGCCATGTTTAGATAAGCGGTATTTAACCAGCGTCTTGCCAACGCAAATATGAATTTTCAACGCGCCAACGATTTTGGAAGAATTTGGTGGTCGCTACTATGTTACTCCTAGAGAGTAGGCTCTGTCAGAGTGTAACTACCTGTGGCCTCACAGAAAAGCAGTGTTACTCGTAATTCTTTCGTTGCGTTTTATCGAGTGCATTAGGTATCGAAGCTCGTGATTTCTTCTTCTGGTTTTTGCAACCAACTCTTTTTCAGATGTTTCAATATAAGAAACATTAAGAATCTTTGTTTTACCATATATCTGCCTAGATAGGATTTGCAAATACCTGCCAAGGGATGCCATTAATAATATAAACCATGCCATTCGATATATAGAGCTCTAGGCCTTTCATCGGCTGTTGTTTACCAACCTGAATGCTTATTCGACTCCAGGGAGCATTGACCAATCTCAATTTAATGTGCTTTACTTTACTGCCGAATTCGAAACATACCATGCATAGCTGTTGATCCAGAAAAAAAAAAAAAGATTTTACTCTCGGTTAATGACACCTATGAATGCACCTTTCGGAATGCTCCAGAGGTTCCTTCCCCGTCAATGGCGATTCATTTGAAAACGATGTTAAATGTAGATGAGTAGCTGAATAACGTTTGCAAATGTCGACTTTTGTCGAAAATGTTCGTCTCGTCGGCCATATTCCGTTTAATGTCGCAATATTGTGAGCGTCGACGGGCGGCCGCGGCCGGTCGCATGCATTTACATACATTAACTTGGACGCTGCACATGCATGCACCTCGCTCTGAATGTGTGTATGCTGCGAATTAACTGTAATTGAGCCATTCGGACAGCGGCGAGCCGCGCTCTGCTGCCTCCAGAGTTTGAACGATTTCCTAACACTTTACGCTATGTCTCATACAAATCTATTGACACTATTCACTTGTCTTAATCGATCTGGATCGTTTAGTCGGTTAGTGTTGTATGTTTCATTCTTTCTGACACTTTAGTAGTGAATTTTATAGGAATTTGTTACAGAGACCAACCGATACTAGCTTTACAATATTCATCTTCACCCCTTTCCAGAGAAACAAACAGGGGCGTCGGAATTTTGTTATTAGCGTTACAGGGAGGTAGGTGCCTTTACCGTCGCGCACCTGACTGATTGATAGCACTTCTTTCCACCTCGGGTCGAGCTTGTAATCGAGCCATTAATAAACTTTACTGCCTCCAAGTTTATCCTGTGGACTCGTTATGTGTCAAATGGACTGGCAAACGGCTAGGACACGATACACCCGTGCTTGTCCACCAATCGTAAACACTAATTGACATATCGATGATGACTATCTGAATAAGATAACATTCTGTTAAAGCCATATTGCCAATACCTACTCTTAAACATTTCTATATTAACTCTCATTCAATAGGTAAGAGTTTATTCGTATCCTAAAAACAAATCATATTTGATGGATAGTTAACGAAAACCTCGACTGATTAATTACCAGCCTGTTCACGGTTCTGTTTTTGTTAAGGTTACATTCGAAACAATGGTATTACGATCGCAATTATTCTTAAATCAATAAGTCTATTGTACCACAAAATTTTGCGGAAATAAATTGAGTAAGGAATTATTTTATTTGGTTTCCAAATTATCTGACAGTAGGTCGAGCTAATGTCACTCGACGCTTGACAAAGCGACTGTTGGCACGGAGAGGCTTTACTCGCAGCTATGTAAACAAAGAGAACAAAAAGGTTGGAGCAAAAAGTAACAGCTTTTATTTATTTTCCAGTCTATGGTGTTCAGGGAAAAATTACAACTTTAATACAGTCAGCATGGTTTTACCATATTATATTGTGTTAAAAATAGATAGAACTTTTTACGGTCTCTTTTGCCTCAAATGACACTGCTTCGTTATTTTAAACAATTAATTTAATGCTTTTGACGATGTTTAGACAATCACTACTCGGCATGAGAGGTTTAACTTGACAGAATGTACTCGGCGAGGAGAGAAGGGAGACAGAGCATTGTCGTAAAAAGGGCAAAGCAATAATTGCGGTGGAGTGCGGGCGGTGTTGGGGCCTGCCTCTGTCGCATCGGAGTACAAGCTCGGCCTCTTCCTTCCGCCCGCTTTGATTGAAAGTTGACATTGAACGGTGAAGGGTGGCACCAGGCACGGCCCTCGCTATTTTTGACCCCGCGTCCTATCGCTTCGGCGATCGGCCTCGACAGAAACTTGCCGGTTAATCGCGTGAATGTACTTCACTAAACGTACTAACCTTAACTGTACAGCGAGTAACCGTCGCATTTTTAATTTTTAGGGTTTTTTTTACGTTTTTGAACTCAAGCAAAGTTTGAATCGTAACATAGGTATAAAATATTTTACTTTCTACTATTCTACTCTAAAATATACTATCAGCTTGAAACGTACAACATAACACTACTAATCGTGTAGGTGAACAGTTCAATGTGACACGTGTCATTATTGAAGTCACTAATAACGCGTGCATAAGCTTAGCAACTTGAGATGCAATGATTACATGTGTTTTCAATCAATCAGACGGTTTAATACAACTCCAAATGATCTGTATGAAGACAATGTTGACACCGTCGCCGCGGCAGAGTGCCACTCGAATTGGGTCAACGCCTACCGACAAAAGGTGCGGCGTCAGATAAGCGACATTTCCCGGCGTCCAGCTGCCGCTCGGCCCTCCTAAAACAAAGAACAATGAAATATATCTCATTTATTTACGTTTACCCAGTTTCTTTTTTTTTGTGTACCCAACCAATGTATAGATAATCATTAAGCGTCGTTTACTCGGCGCCCTTTAATGTGTTTGCATGCTCGACAATTTGATACCACGCCTGTTTGCATTGTTGCCATTTTGCCTTCACGATTAGGGTCGCATTCGAGCTCCATATTTATTAGAGCGTAGGACTCGCGACATGACTTTCATTTTAAACGGATACATAATACGTCTGTATTAAGCATATGAAGGCGGTTTACTTTCACTTTCGAAGTTCCAGTGTTAAAATCATAAAACACAATGAGAAGTATTCTGTTGGAGGTTTAATTTGAATGAACACGAGTAAAATTTTTCCAGCTTTTTGACAGACTGAAGCGCAAATATAGTGTAACTAGATAGAGTGGTCGTAGCTACATATACGTACATATAACGCTCGATGGCGGAAGGACGTGTCACTCACGGCGCGCTGACGTCTGCCTGCTTTCAGTAGAGCGCCAGGCGAGTTTCCGACCTGCCCTCTGACACCGACACTATTCCACATCACATACATAGTACAATTGCAATGCTGCATACACGTATGATTTCAACATTCATGCTGTATTTTATACTGGCTAGTTAGTGATGAAGAATTATTCAAATAATCACAATTAGAGAGCGGCTATAATTGCTAACAAAAACACGCAATTATGTAAGAGCAAGCCTTGTGTTAAAGCCTGAAACGCATACAAATTACAGTGAATTCTGAAATGAGAGAACAATAGCAGTGTCCCTAAAGAGATTTGGGTCCCAGTAATCATTACGTAAAATGTTGTGACATGGGATAAACGGACAGAGGTTCATTCCAAGGATACCCTAAATTTTTTATTTTTAGTACAGAAATTTAAGATAACACGATTAGATATAATATCGTTTATTTAGGCAGGTAACATAGTGGTACAAATAGTGGTAAAGCGCTAAAGAGAATAAGCGATTGTAAGCTTGTAACTCCTTAACGCGTGTAAAAAAGCACAGTTCACTAACAATTCAATTACTATTTTTAGTCGTTTTTTACACGATAATAAATAATTATTTTATGATTCAATTTAAAGTGAGTAGGTGAAAATAGTGACTATACAGAGAACTAGTACAATGAGCTAAAATAATATATAATAAATAAACTTAGAATTCAGAGCACTTAATAGACTGAATTTAGATAAATTATTTTCAGTGCACATCTGTAATAGCTCTGTAAACTTTAACTACCTTTATTTCTTATATGTTGAAATAATTTATCCATTTCGAAATGGGTAGTTTTTTTTGCAAATTCAAAAACTGATAAAGATAAAATAACTTCAGACAACGTAAAGAATACCTTTGGTGTCTTCATAATTATAGGCATAGAAATTAAACATCCCGTTTTGTAATAACAGTAGTATTACGTTGTTATAGATATAAAATAAGTGGTAAGAAGCTAAGGAATGACCTTCAAAAGATTATAATCAAAAATAATCTCAAGTAGCAGACACAGCATGCTGTTTTTGGTCGGTTCGAGTCCGACATAACCACCAGCGGGTGGTGCGGATTTCCCCACAGACAAAAAAGGTCTGTTGTATAGAATATATAGAATATATAGAATACGTTAAATTGAAGCTACAGTTAAAAATCATAGATCGACACAAACAGACGCCTCAGCATGTACTGGATTGTCAAAGTAAATTAGGTAAAAACACCAAAATCTACTGCCTGCTTGTGTCGATTTATAAGTTCCAAAATGCGTAGAGCCTTATGAGAAGAATACTGGCAGAGAAACTGGCCACTCTTTTAAAAGTCAGATATTCAGGTATTATGGTGTTAGTATTACATGAAAGGTAAACAGTATGCAAGCTGTTGCCACCTGAATTTCATCTTATTGAAATGCTCCAAAAGCTAACTACCAACAAAAAAAAAAACACTCAGTAATACCGTTGAAGGTTTGAGCCTATTAAGTCAGTCCCATGTCTCACATTACGTAAAAACATCTTAAAACCGTCTGTCTGGATTATAATAAACGCTTATGTCAAAACAGGCTTCTCATGTCTCTAAGTTCTGTTCGACGAATATTTTTGAATTCTTATTTAAAAGAAATTTAAGGCTTTACATTATAGTATACTCCAATACATCATAATTGAGAAAAGCGGTCGCTAAAAAGATGTCTCTAGAAAAGCCACTCCAGTTGCTAACAGAGATCTGTTTTTATGTCACATAATAAGTATTTAATTACCGATTAGCTTTGGCGTCTGTAAACAATGTATATTAAATGCAGTACAAACAAATTGGGCTATGAATCCACCTATTGAAAATTTTCAAGGCGTTTAGTCTCTGTTCATACTGTGTTAAATATTGTTAAACTACAGTCAGTATTTGTGAATAAGTGTTGACAGTGTGTCTATAAGTGGAAAACGAGTCAGCAGCTAGGCAGTTTATCACGTGCGAACCGGGTCGGCCGACGGAGACGGTCGGTGACGTGCCCGGCGCCATAATGTGCTCCAACACGCGACACTACATGGCATTTAAGAATTTTTTTTGTAACTTAAACTTTGTTTACTGTTTCTATTTAACGCCATCCTAGGTTGGATCTCTATGAGTCGTTTAATTTTTTAAAGAGACACCTCTAATTTTTAATACGCAATCTCCATGTTACCTTCATACATGTTACAAGCATATTGTATGAAAATAAAGCTATCTTTTTTTTTCAAACAAATATGGTTAAAACAAATAATTCTCTAACTAAGGTTCTTGTAATAAATATATGAATTTCCATAAGCTCACATAGCACACACACTGGTATTACCTTTTCTATGCATTGTTGTTAAAATAGGTAACTTTACTAATATCTTTAATAATTACGACTATTTTTGTTCTATACTTCTTTTCCTTCGATCAGAGTAAAATTGATAATCCACCTCGTTATTCGTAGTGTGTCCTAGCATACTGTAACATGACAAGCTGATAATATTATTCGCATTTCCAATTACTTACACACGCTCTGTTTCGTCTGTGCAAATACACATTTGTATCTAAATAAATATATTCATATTTTGTCCAAAATGAGAAGAAACCGAAATCCATATATCTTACGTATTCTCATTTGTAAAATGGTAATAAAAAGGCTTTAAGAATGTGAATTAAAACTACTTACAATCATAGTTTGGTGTATAGTAGTAGTGTAGGATGCACTACTGTCAAACCTCTCTCTTACTGCAAAACGACGAACATTTAAAACAAAGTTTGTTTCGCTCTTAATAAATCATTCCATTCTTGAACGAAAACTAATTGCTCAAATTAAGTTTCTACCTGACAATCATTTGAAACGACTGTTTAATAGTAGATTGTTTTATGCTACGTAGACGTATGTGCCGAATCTTGACCACAATGATTATTATTTTGTCCTTGCGGTCCGGCTTTTAGCATCGTCGAGAGCCAGCTATGAGCTAAATCAGCGTACACAATAGGACTAACCGCTACGAAAACGTTGGCTTAATGCCTGATGCTAGAATCGTGCGATATCTAAGGCTTTTGATGTCATCGTGATGCTTCAAAATTAATTGTAGACGTTCCTTTCTCTTTTTCCTTGCTCACTTCGATAACGTCAGCAGTATGAAACCCAAAACTAAGTTAAACATCTACAAGGCCGCCGACTGTCAGAAACAATTATTTTTAAAACATTGCCCACACTTTTTAAATTGCAACTGCGTTATGTTCATTAGTCTGTTACACATGATAGTAATGCTTATGAGATGACCACAATCCAACCATAGCACTGATGCTATAGAAGCGTCAGGTAAAATAAAAGATAGCCGCACTTAATTAGCAGATTTTAATTGAGTTTTTAATTGCGTTGTAACATGTTAAGTTGAACAGAAAACCTATTCAAACTTTCTAAAATTTTGACTGGAAGATTTTCTCTAATGTTGGAAATCACTTCGAATTACTGCGAAGACACAACGACGCAAACAGTCTTATTAACACAATATTGAAATGCCTCACCAGAAACAGTGAAACTTATATCGGACATAGTTGTATTGTGACCTGATTGAAATTTCATACGACCGTCAACGACGGGGTAGTTACAAAAGTTATTTAGTATTTTATGAGTTAGCAGTCCTCATTGTTGTCGCAGTTATGTCCGTGCGTACCATAAAACTCCCTAATGCCTTAACGATATAATAAATCACTAACTGAGTCCTAAGGGTTCTAACCGCCATATTTATAATACATTATACAATTAAAATATATTTTTCGATAGTTTTGCCGATTTAGTAACATAAATCGATTGGCCACAATCGAGAATTTAAAAGTGATAATTGAGTCTACTTGGATTCTACATTATATCGGCATAAGCAGCACGGTACAACTAAATAACTTAATATAATTACTACCATATTTACACATAACGTGGCAATGTATTATTTTTCCAACAACATGAGTAATATCAACCCTTTTACATTTTTAAAACTTTTTTGTGCGTGGGTATATTCGGGCAAATAGTTTTATGTGGACCATTTTGACTTTTATTTTATTTTTCGTTTATTTTACCTTGCGCGGCCGTAAAACGTACCTGGACTCGCTGGTGGATAACGGAGCGGACTCACGAAAAATTTATTATTGAGACCTTTTCGTCCGACTTCCATCGACAGACATTGCGAAGGCGAAAGTTATGAATGACACATGTTTTGAAATATTACCTGCAGTGAACTGCTCCCGAGAAGAAAATTTCATAGAATGAGAAGTTTATTTGTCGTGAAATATGTGGGAGTTTTACGAGAACGGGAGACTTTTACAATGCTACGGATCAGGCAATTTTCTTACTTTTCGGTCTATATTGCAGAGTAATAAGGCTGAAAGGTACGTTTCAGAGAATAAAAGTATGAGGTGCGACAAATTGGATGAGAAAAGTTTGTTATTCAGTCCTTGAGCGCCTATTTACTTCGTTACCAACAAGGACTTTTTGAATCAAAGCAAGGAGAAAATATTTTCCCAGCGTTTATTATAAAGTGCATTGTTATGAAGAAAAGTTTTAAACGCAAAACATATTTTTAAATTTAAAAGCAATAGAATTTGTTTGTAAAAATTTAAACTAATTTTGGCTACGTAGTATGAGAATTTTTCGAAATATTAAAAATAACTTGCTAATAGTTGATTGCTTAATTGAAATGTGGAAGTGATAAAAAATCAATGGCATCCTTAAAACGCATCTGGCCTGGGACGCTCGTCCTTATTATAACATGTGCCTAGCATATTGTGCGCGTTTGTCTGGCGACTCGTTAGGTCTAACACCAGTTTGTCATGCCTATAATTTAAAATCTGTGCAAAAATATCTCTTACAATTTCTTCCAAGCCCTAAGTAGATTATTTTCCAAGTTCATGAAATATTAAATAGCTTTTAGATGAGAAATAAAAGTCTCTTCAAACCATTTACCAGAGTTACTTACCGGTATGTTACCATACGAACGTATACAGCCACTTAAATAAGCGACTGACGATTCGTTGGCGGTAGAAATTAGTGCTAACTCGCTCCACATCAGGCCGTTGTTTTATTCAGACTCTTGGGAGCTCTAACATAATGAAAAAATGTTGTATGGCATGCTGACGTTTACTTTCTTTTTACCAATTATGATTTTTTTTGGGACACCGCGCGCCACCTGGCTTGTGTACATGGCCCACCCGCTATTTTCTGAAGCTCGCCACCTACCTATACCTAGTACTGCTGCAAACTAGGGAAAGTTCTAATTTCAATTTTACTGCAACTTCGTCACAAAAGTTATGCCTTTGCATGTAAATACAGCTGAAAATTGACTGTATTATTTTAAGCACGTGTCTAGACAGGCTGTGGACTTTCGTTTGAAGTAGTGAAAGGACATAATCTATTTACATATATTATATTTTTAGATAAAGACCGTTTCTCGTAGTATACAAATGTCTGCCATTTGTTTCAGTAAAAATTGGGATTTGAAGACTTCTTAAATATGTTTCATATTTAAAATTGCGTGCCTTTTTTTAAATGACAATGACCGTATTATTGGGTCCCACATTTTATCCACACGAACATTGTATTATTTCGCCAGCTTGGTGAATATTGTACAAGCAACGCAATCGTGCTGTATCGAAAGTGGTTATCGAGTGGGCGATCGGTATTTTCCCGTAGGCCGTCGTGGCCTGAGTCATCACCGCGCGCACGATTCGCGGAACTCGCTTAACCCTTCGCAGGGGGTGCATTCGCTAATGACTACCGGACAACGACCACCCTTTGAAATGCAACCTGGACTTACGTGCGAATGTACACCCTCGAAACGACAGTATTAAACCCTATTTCGGCAGACTCCTATATCGTTCTGCAGTTCAGTGCGTGTTTGTATGCAGCTTTTCAATCGGCAACATTATTTTGATAAATATGCATGAAGTGGCCAAACAGCGTCATAGGTAGCATAAAACGCCATCGTGAAAATTTAATGACATTTCCTGGTAGTTGGTAATGAATCATATCCGTCGAAGGGTTAATTTTAACGGGATATCGCAACGTGAAATCGTCCACTTCCTATCTTTGGAAATGGGGTTGTTAAGGTAAGGCACTACCTTTGATTATAATGACTGTCAGTTTTATATTATTAGTTATTTTTAAAACTCATAAGACTGGTTTTGATGAAACAGTAATTTCGTAGGTGTTAAGGTGATTTTAAAGATGTCACCTCCGAAACCATTGCATTACTTTCAGCTGAAACTTCGACCAATTGAAAGTTCATTTATTTACGTTTTCATATTTATAATATTTGTTATACCGTCATATCAAATAAAAAGTGAAAAGTGTTGAAAATTACTTGTTGCGCACAGCTTATATCCTGTTAATTGTGCAATATAGGCTTTATAAAGCAAACGCCAATGTATGTACTTGTCCAGGTAACAAGTAGCTCAGTTACAAGCAAAGTTAAATGCAGACTCAGTTCCTCCTTTTAAGGAGTTTGTTAATTTTAGCATTGTTGGTGTGCGCGTCTGTTCATCTTGATTAGTCCAGTTCCGTTTGTGGGTTGCTTTGTGCTACGTTGACGGCGGCACTCTATACGTCACTTTACTCAAATAGGGCGCCAGCTTGCTCTCGTGAATCTGAGAGTTGGCTTATCTAGATTTACCCGAGACTAGCTACGTACACAAATAATGAGATTTTCTAGACACCGCAACACTACACTGTTCAAAGAGCTTTAATAGTCATCTGCATTCATCAAGAATACTAACTTACTCGCCTTACTTGTAATGTTTTATCCAGTTGTTTATCAAGAGTGATTAGATACAAGCGTCACAATACTATTAGATACACGAACTATATTTGTACATCTAAGGCATTTATTTACAACATAACATTATGTAAAGAATTTCAATGTTAAACCGCTATTTTTTTTTTATATTTACATAAGGAGAGGTTTTGGACTGAAATTTCGTTTGTGTATTTTTTAAAGTTGAGCTTATACAATATTTTTTCTCTAAAAATCTTAAATACTACTATTAGAATATTTCATCAATGTCTGTAGTTTTTAGTAAGCTACTACGAGTGTGCTAAAAGTGACATTAGTGACATGACAGCCAATAAATAATACTAATTATATTATCTTTACTGTTTCTCCCCATCACCCATGTGTAATATGTAAGGAATCATTAAATTTAAAAAAAAGTAAAGAAAACGATGCTTATAACATATCTAGTATATATACCTGTCTACACTATGACGAATGTTGTTCTAGCTGCCAAAAATTTTGGTACTAGGTACATGTCAAGAAATGCTTTAATTTTAGAAAACACCACAGTCAGGTGAAACATCACATCTCGACCCTACCACACTTGGCAGATTGCTAAAATAATGTAATTATACATCTGAAACTGTTATTATTACAAAGTTTCAATTTGAATAGGTACATCCAACGCGCAATAAATTTTAACGAAATACGTAGAAATACACTTTGCAATGATTAAAACTGCTGCAGTAAATTTGAAAGTGTACATTGCCCCTCGTGGCCACCCCTACAGCGACACACTCGATAAGTGCAGATAACAATCGCCATTTTACATTCACTCCGCCAGGCACCTTGACCCACGCAAGGTGATTCAGTGATATTATAACGTTGTATCCGCCAATGACCACTTTGAAAGTACCTAGTTATTGAGACAAGCGCCAGCGCTCTGTCTCGTGGTAAAGTTTTACCATTTTACATATATTAGTATTATAAATACTTATCATATCCATATCGCCAGGTTTTATGATGATAGGGTAACATGTCCAAGTTCTATAACATGCAAATCAACTTAACATAGCATATTTTAATTATTTCATACAAGCTGTTTTTATTTTAATGAAGAAATAGTGAGGTTGACCACAAAAAAAAATGTAGGTTATATGGTTTATCATACTTGTTGATGTCGAAATGCTAGCAAAACTGCAAAACCTAAACTCGCCATAAAAGCTACTATTTATAATTGTGGTATTATTTATTATATGCAGCGTGGTGGACGTTTATCTTTATTTATTTATTTACATACCGAATAAATGCCAAAGAAACGTCTTACCGAAAGTATGAGCTCATTTCCTGCAGCATAAAACACCGGCATTATAACAAATAGAGCAACGAGACTGTTTTGTGCGCGCCATATCGCATGCACAAAACTGGTTCCGTTGTGAAATAAAGCCATGAGCATGCCACTTTTGGACGTTGTAGTCTGTGTATAATTCTTGTGTCTGCGCTACAAAAATACATAAACACTAGTGATAGTGTACTTAAGTTTAGCAGTATTAGTTTCTGGTCTGACAGTTCTAACATTTCAATACAATTTGGTTTCAATTTTGTATAATTTCCCAAATTTCTATTCATGTTTGTCTAGGATACCATTGATTCCCTAAAACTATGTATATATATTATGCATTGACCGTCTTTG
The DNA here is from genome assembly GCA_949125395.1 of Diaphora mendica. Classification (NCBI taxonomy): domain Eukaryota; kingdom Metazoa; phylum Arthropoda; class Insecta; order Lepidoptera; family Erebidae; genus Diaphora; species Diaphora mendica. The sequence goes on from OX421317.1 coordinate 19,453,281, forward strand.
TTTGCTGAAATTGCTGGTAATGTGTCAGTAATTGTATTAGAACCTCATTCTCAACTTCTCTTTGTGAGTATGAACTGTATTCAATAATTTATATAACTTACATTTACACACCTTATGGTTTGCACTCATTCTCACCGTCATGAATAAAGTATGCGGGAAGAACGCTTTTAAAATATGTGGGTACATTTATAGCATAAAATCGAAATATAAAGTGATTATAATGCAGTGCATAAGAAGATGACCCGGCTAATGCACTGGACCTAGGGTTGCCAGATGGCCGAGAAATCCGGGATTGACGCGGAATTGTGCGTCTTGTCCCGTGTCCAGTAATTAGACCTTATTGTCCCGAAAACGTATAAGCTTTGTAACAATATTAACTAACAACGAATGACACGGCTGACCTACCTGTGAGCGAGGTGAAAATACTTTCCGAATTTCCCAAGTTATTGAATATATACTTCGCATGTCTGAAAACTGTATGAAAGGCGTTTCCGAAATAACACGTTCACAATTTTTATTAATTTCTAAGAAAGTAGTTTGTTTTGTTCTTTTAATTCTAACAAGCAATGCCTTTTACGAAAGAGTATTTATTCAACTGAATAGTTTATGGACTAAAGAGCGAAACTAAATGTCCATGAATTTAATCGAAGGCGAACTGTCTCTGTAGACTCCTATCAATTTTGGCGTGTCTTACTCAGAAATTTTAACAGTTTTGCAAAGCTTTGACTAAGAAAAACTAATAAAAACGGCAAAATTCAGTGATAAACAAGATATTTTTACTATGGCAACGACCGAGCGACCCGACACCGTTGTCCTTTTTTTTTTAATTGTCCCGGATTTGATAAGTTTCTATCTGGCAACCCTAACCTCAGCGCCCAGCGGCGGCGGCCGGCCTGGCGACCGACTTCGACAGAAGGGCTCTTTCGCAAACCTGTTTGTGTGCCCGCGCCGGTTTCGCCCCCGATACGTTCTCAGATTTGCCCGTTAACTATACAGTATGCCATACTTATTATTTAAATGTAACCTGCTGCCTTTATCCATGAAGGTAAAGCTGTTTATAATATAGTCTAAAATTTTATGTATACATTTTATTAGGTCTTTACCTATGAAATTGCCGTTCTTCAGTACTGGTCATTTCAAATAAAAAAAGTTTGTAATGGCTCTGTATTCTTAATTCAAATTAATTATGTTTTAAAACCATGACATTCTATTTACAAACTCAGTCTTTTGTTTTTTGATTAGCGTTGTATTTTCATTACATTTGAACATTTTTCGTCATAATGGCATACTTTAAAAATTCGTGTAATTATGGAATATGAGTTCCGTCGTGGCACCAACGCGACACAAACGGCACGTAACATCAAAAACGTTTACGGAGAGAACTGTACAAACGAACGCACAACCCGTTATTGGTTTTCCCGGTTCCGTTCTGGAAATTTTGACTTGAAAAATGAAGCTCGTGGTCGTCCGGAGACTTTGGTCAACAATAATGAATTAAAGGCGATTGTGGAAGCTGCCGAAACTCAATCTACAGCTGAGCTAGCAGCAGCTTCTAATGTAAGCATCAAAACAATATTGATCCATTTGCGACAAATTGGCAAGGTAAAAAAGCTTGATAGATGGGTGTCCCACGACCTTAACGATCGCCAGCGCAACGTACGCGTCGAGACCTGCCTTGCGCTGCTCAACAGGCACAGAAATGAAGGAATTTTGAAACGAATTGTTACGTGCGACGAAAAATGGATTCTGTTCGACAATCGAAAGCGCTCAGCAAGTTGGTTAGACCCTGGTTCAGCACCAAAGCAATGCCCTAAACCAAAAATGACCCCTAAAAAGGTGATGGTCACTGTTTGGTGGTCTAGTGCGGGTGTGATTCACCACAGCTTTTTACAAAACGGCATGAGCATTAATGCAGATGTGTACTGTGAGGAACTGGAGAGAATGATGGAGAAGCTTGCACATCTGCAACCAGCTTTGGTCAATCGGTCGTCCCCACTGCTCCTTCACGACAACGCGCGACCCCATACTGCGCAACAGACAGTCTCCAAGCTGCAAGAGCTGGGGTTGGAAGCTCTCCCTTATCCGCCATACTCACCAGACCTTGCACCTACCGACTATTACTTTTTCCAAAATTCGGACAACTTTTTAATGGGTAAAAAATTCAATTCCCGAGAGGCAGTATAAAATGCCTTTGAAGAGTTTGTTGCCTCCCGTCCAGCTGATTTTTACAAGAAGGGCATCAATAAACTGCCAATGCGTTGGCAAAGATGCGTCGATTGCATGGGCGATTACTTCGAATAACAGACATAAAAAAGTTTGATAAAATAAGTACTTTCACTTATTGCATACAAAACGGCAATTACATAGGTAAAGACCTATTATTAATTACCGCTTTTTCCATTATATGTATTAGTTCTAAGACAATATAGAAATAAGTTTAAATTAGAAAAATAATACATTAAACTGAAGCCATTCATTTAACTTTCTATGATCACGTCTGCTATGATAACTTTAATATAATTAATATCGATACATAATAGCAATAGGTTGCACAGTATCGTATATTATTACTGCTTACGTAATCGACGCATTGACAGTATTACGTCAGTCATACATGTATACAAACTTCACACAAACACATTTCGCGTAGGAGTGTGACTTAAAACGAGGCAGTTTTGCAACCGTGTAAAGTCCTCCGCTTTTGATTGAACGTCAGTTTACTCAAAACACACAGTAAAGACACGTTCTAAATTTATTTTTTGTATTCAAATCTCAAATCATTATCTTCAACACTATTTGTAAAGTGTCCGCCGCAAACTGTATGACTAATTTTCAATTTTCTTTCATGTTCTTTAGATTAGATAATATAACAATTTATAAGGATAAATACATTTTAGATGGTCGCATATTATAATGTATGTAAGAATAAATACAATGTAATTTGCACGGCTTATGCACAGCTCTTGGCTTTCTGGCAAGAGAAAGTGCAATTTGCTCCACTTTCCACTTCAAATTAATACACGGTGCAGTATTAAACAAGTATATTGTACTGTTCTTTGAACAGCAACAAAGCAAACAGTTTTGAGATCATCACGATTCGCATGGAAACATAATTTATTTTAAATTCCTATTTTTATTTGAACAATGCGTGTAATGAATAAGAAACCCACTAAAATAAGCATTGTAAGCAAAACAAATAATATTTTGCAAAAATGCTTAGTAAATCATTGTGTATTGCACTAAAATGATTGATTTTTGAAAACCTGATATATGACTGACTGTATCGCGTTACAAGGTGAAGTTGAATTCCTTGGTCATGGTCTAATAAATGCGAAACTATACACAGCTAACCTTTTATAAAACGATAAATTAATTAACACTATTTATGTACAAAACAATATAGGTAAAACTATTATCATCTATTCTATATATATAAAAATAAATCGCCGAAATATATATACGCGCATAACTTCCGATCGACTTCACCCAATTAAATAATTATGTGTTCCTTATTGTTGAGACAAGGTTTGTGTACAAGAAAAGTTAAAGATAACGGAAAAAGTCTTTTTTTTTGTCCGCGACTGTACACTGCCTGTAAATATGGTGGTACGAAGTTCGCCGGGTCAGCTAGTTTATAATAAATTAATATTATATTATATAATACCTACTAGTGCAGTACAAATATTTCAAAGAATATATATATAATATATATATATTTTAAAAAATTGTGCTTATAACATTTTTCGGTATGTACCTGTGTTTCTATTTACAATGCCTTTTAGATCTCAATGTATCCTCAGTTTATGAACTTCTATCATTCTTGTGCTTAGTTCTAAGTAATACTGATTTTTTCTCCAATTTTTTTTAAATTCTTAGTAGTTTTTGACTATACACAAAGCGATCTGTGAAGTATGTATACCAACTCGTTTCCAGTGTATAATGTAATTTACATTAAGAGATTAGTCCATCCGTAGCCAACTGAGTTCTACAACTACTTACACATAAACGATAGCTGTCTGGAACCCTAGTATAGTAATAGCAAGGCGCCTAAAGTCTGCCGCGTGGGCGAGACGAGGGCTGTATTTGTCGCTTTTATTGCCTTCATGCAATTCCTTTATATATTAAGTCATAAATTCATACGTTGTGTAATAACAATATCGCATTCCACATAATGGTATTTAGTAATCTGAGTTTATTGTTAATCTACATACAATTGATATACTGGCGGACAATATCAAATATTTTCATGTTCCTTGTACACGAACCACGTTTAAAAATGAACGAGTTTTGCTCTAATAATTACATGTTGTATTCCTTTAAATCCATAAATAGTATTTCATTCCACAAACGTAGAGTTGACAACAAATAACAAGCCTTTATCCTCGATGCACCGCAGCTCAGAGATACTAACGTGGTTGCATTAATTATTCTATATTTGGATAACACGCTGTTTTAGATTGAAACTAGAGTGAGTGAATTCCACTAAGCTTAATTTTCGTATTGATAATATTTTTTGTTGTCTACATTTACCCACACATTGACAAACATATTTTGATATGAGTGTAAATTTTATTATGTATTTCATGTTTTTTTTCTTTTCAAGTGATCACACAATTTTTGTTAAATAAATGCCGTATGTATGGATTGAGTTGTGCAAAAAAAGGTCTCATTTTAAACGTCCTGTTTAATTTATTAGACATAGCAAATGCTATTAAACGGTATCAAATGATGATTGAAATACATGCTTGTTGACCAATCTCAACCAGGCTGATCTGATTGAGTTTAGTGATGATATCATTAATTAAGAAGACTAAGAAAGTTTATTGAGAACACCATCACTAAGTTACTAGCCCTCAGTCTTAATATATTTGTCCGTCTTCAGTTTTATATAATTATGTACGTTTATTACATAAAACAAGGCGTCATTTACCTATATCTTAACTACATTTTATTATATTACTAGTATTAGACTACGCGGTATTTTACCCGCGAGTTGTGTTGCTTGAGAATCGGTTATTGTTTTTTCTAAAATAAAAATAGTCTAAGTTACTTTTTATAACATCAGCTATCTGCCAGTAGTTCCGTCAAAATCGGTCTTGCCGTTCCAGAGATTTAGCTGGAACAAAGAGACAGACAGACAAACAATTTAAAAATTTATTTTGTAAGTGCCGTATAATATAAATTATATTATAATAAATTTGAAATTACAAACAGACACTTATTTCATTTATTTGTATAGATTAAACAGTTCTTAAAAGGTATCAAGCAAAATATGCTGTGTAACGTGTTATTGGACCCTTATTTAAAGTTGGTTAAAGGACCAACTTTAAATAAAGTGTAGGATTCAGAAACATAATGATAAAATTTGGAAAAGTACTTATCGTTCTACAACACACGTTATCAATGCTATAGTGCAAACTCACATTGCGTTGGCCGGCGTTGGGTGGTGTTTCAATTTTAATCTTCATGGGGCCTACCAGCAGTGCCACTCTGCGCTCCAATGGAGCCATTTGCATGCGACTCGTTTGCGAGGTCCGTCCACCCACGGTAACGCGGATCGTAAATTTCGTCCTTTTACTTTCAAGAAGGGTTTTTTATCCAGAGGACCAGATGTCCATTTTTCGTAAAGGGCTAATTTATTGTATGTTGCGGCAAAACCATAAAAAAGTCAGAATTAAAACACACTGTACGGGACATTTGCTTGACTTCTTATATTTAGAAAATGTAAAGGTTACATTTGGTCAACCCTTTCAATCTTATTATTTACATCAATAATGACGTCAGCATGCATCAAAAGTGAAGCTATTAATTAGGACACGTGCCCAATAATATACATCAACAAATACATAGTTTAGCGAAATGAAATACCTCATTGTAATTGAGAAAATAATGAACGACGTAACAAAACCGGAGACGATATAATCAGACTGACCATTCTCAGCACCAGCTCGATTCACTTTCTAGTTAGGGAACACCATTGTTAGTTACCTGCAATTTATCTAAAGTAGCCTCATACTTGCTTATCTTGCTGGAGAAAGTATTCAAACATAAAATCTGTAAGTTATAAAAGAAATGTTTAGAAAATGTATATAATTGTAATTAATGAGACATGAATTACATGCTCAGAATTCTTCTATTCTATTGCAAATGAGTCTTGAGAGCAGTAATAAACCGTATGAGTCATCTTTTGGTTATAACTATCATGAAGGCCAATAAACGTGCGATGCTACATTCGTCAGCTTCTAACATTTTCCACTGCAATAACTCCACTCCATTAAGCAAATCCGATTGTTCCGTTCTTGTTTGCCTAAGTCTATGAGATATTCTACTGGATTTACGTCGTTTATTGTTTGTTCAGGTAAATCAGTAGTGCAAATTCTATTACAAATGCTTTAATATAAACATGCGAAGCACCTAAATATAGAACCAGTCACTCGAACAAAAAATAACGTCCATAAAATGTGGTCATGAGCCGAGACGAGCAGACTCACCGATTATTCACTGTGTAATTTTGTCGCTGCGTAGTAGGGGTGCAGCAAGTTAAGAAATAAGTCTATCCATAAATATTTACCGATACATTGTCAGACGATACGCAACATTGCACACAATACAATAAGACGTTAAAATTTTGCAGACCGGATACTTTGGCATCACAATTGCTCATACATCTTCATCAGGACTAAGTTGAAATCAATGTCCATAAATTTATTTCTTTGTATTTAAATAAATACATACGAGTAATTTTCATACTCATCCTGTTTGTGGATTTATAAGTACATGAGTGACTAGCTTTTTTTATATTTAGTAGTTAAACTAAAAGCTGTTAGTATTCTCATCTCACATAACAAATCACAATTGAAATGCTTGAATTTGTTTTTTTAGCTATCAAACTTTTAGAAAACAAGTTTCACTATTTTATAGATTTTATTACTTTGTATATGTATATATATATACTTGATAAATACATATAGTACTAACTTTTGCCGCTGGTCCGCCCTTGTCTATGTCGGTTATCTTCAAAAATCAAAGTATCTCCATGAGAATTTTCATTGAAATCGGTGCAGCGGTTTAAACAGGGAGACAGTTACTTCGAATTTATAATATTAATATGGATTGATCAAGACTTGACTACGAAACTGTATTAAAATCAACACTAGTTTCGCTACCGTTATTTGTTAAACGACTTAAGACTAAAGGAAATATTCACATTAGCTTAAAAACTAATGTTGACACACACACACACACACACACCTACAACATTCTATGAGGATTTAAAATCAGTCGTAATCATATAGATTTTTTCTTTTTGTTAAGAAATCAGAAACATTGTAGTTGAACAACAATATGTGCGTGTTTCAATTACTATGTGTGTACAGATAAAAAAATATTCAATAGTTCTGACAAGTGACAACTTCCAATCAGAATTGATGATAACGATTTTATCCTTGAACAGTTTACTATCATTGAATGATAACTTATTATAAAATATCCGAAATCTTAAAAACAATCTCGATACAAACGAGTCTATCTCACAGCGTTATGTTCGGATTTCTTTAAGCTCTCCAGGTCAATATATTTATAAAACGTTTTAAAAAGTTGTTCAATGTGTATTTTGCGTGCCTTTTATGTTTATTCACCTTATAAATTGCGTGCACGTTGGCATCTGAAAATCAAATGCCTGCGTAGGCCGTTTAAGAAGCAAACCCTTGAAGGGAAACTCGAAGAAATCACCAACAATGTGAACACTCGTCGAACCTTTACTAGAGTAGGGCACGTATTGTACTTTATGTAAGTGCCCCGTACTTTTTCCTTGTTGGATAAAAGTGTATTGTATATGTTATCAATGATAATTCTGATTTCATGTGATTTTCTCTCTTTTTATAAATACACACATCAAAAGTGTCTAGGGATCAACATATCAAGAAATCCGCATAAAAATGCTTGATCCCTAGACACTTTTGATGTGTGTATGTACTCATTTTTGAGTTGATGTTTGTCGCAAAGGTATTTATTACTTTAGTAATGTATAAAGCAAATGTTTTTAATTTCAACGAAATTCACTTAGGTAAAACCTGGTTAGAAATTCATCATACTGTCGATTAGCGATATTCTGGGCAGAACGCTTAAATGACAATAAATACCCTATGCTGCATTGACAGAATTCAGAATACTTTTCATCAGGCAGAGTAGAGAAATTTTGGCAACTTTTACTTTAAAATAATGTAGAATTGCAACTACGAGTACATCTTTACGATATTCAAGACGGATAGGTCTTTTTCTTATATATGGCCCACCAAAATGACTCTACTCTGCCTACTGGAAAGCATAAGCAGAATCCAAGAGTGGTGGCCTAGTGATGCTTCTGCATCTTTTAGTCTAGTCAACAAGTATGGAACTTGTTGACTAGACTATTTGGGCCTCCGGTCTCGCACTCACCAACGAAACACGACAGCACGAACGCTGTCATTTTACGTTGATCTTCTGTACGAGGGTAGTACCGCCCGGTCAAGCCGGCCCGTTTGTCAATTTCCTTGATACGTTTACAGTTTTTCATCTTATCCCAAGTATTCGACGTAACATTTATCCACGTAACAGTATCTATTCTCAATACTTGATACTTTTCAAAATTTCAGAATTAACATTTACTGTGTTGAAGTGATAAATCCCATAATGTAATTGAATAAGAAAAGACATGTTCACTCTAGAGTCAAATTCAGGAGCCGAGTAGGTAATTCGATGCGTTGGAAACGCAAACAGATTAGTTGGTGTGCAATTAGAGTGCGAAGCTTGCGGTGCTCGCTAAGTGCCGAGCTACGGATTACGCCTTCGTGTTCGCTGCACTGTTTGCTCAACGACGAAGTGGACGTTTAGCGATCGCTTCACTAATACGCTTTGTTCAATTTATTGATCGATGAATCATTGATTTGGGCGAAAGAGCTGGTACAATGCAGATGGTTAAACGATTCTGCGACTGTTTGATAAATTAATCAAAGAGTGCAACAGTTCTGATAAAACAAGACTGTTGCATTAAAGTTTAGTTATGTGAACTGACTGCCTTTATTTTAAACAGCTATTTATTACCATTGCCAAAACTTCTTCACTTTAAAGCTATGACAAGAAATCCGGAGTATACTAACCGGTTCACTGAAAGTGCTGAAAGCTAGGTTAGTTTAATATTATACCATTTAAAATGTTTGTCTACATTACTACGCATAAAACTCACTACTCTATACTAATATTATAAACGCGAAAGTTTGTAAGTATGAATGGATGGATGTTTGTTACTCTTTCACGCAAAAACTACTAAACGGATTTGAATGAAACTTTACAGTAATGTAGCTTATACATCAGAATAACACATAGGCTACTATTTGCCGCGATAACCGCATGTTATACGATAAAGTCAGTCACCTTATTCACGGGGGCGAGCACGTGGGCACTTGCCAATCAACTTGACATCAGTGGCTGTCGCTCTGCATGCTAATCCTGTCATTGACTTGCCTGTTGCATATTTTTTCTGGTCCATACTACAAAAGGGTTTTTTTTACCTTTAATTGTATCGACAAAGAAAGAGAATAACTGACGTTATTGATGCTACTGACAAAGTGATTTAATATGTAGATAAATGAAAGCACATAGTAATATTATAGTTTTAGTACTTTTACTCTTGCAATGAATGTTATTTAACAACGCATATAATTCAAACTAGCTGACCTACGCAACGTCACCGTCGTTTACGACTTCTATTGCCTGTAGCGTAAAAATTATCAGCCGTTTTTGTAACATTCTTCATTGGTGCTCCGCTCCTATTGGTCTTAGCGTGATGATATAATATATAGCCTTCCTTGATAAATGTACTATCAGAATTTTTCAAATTGGACCAGCGGTTCCTGAGATTAGCGCGTTCAAATAAACAAACTCTTCAGCTTTATAATATTAGTTTAGATTTAAGAATTTTTCTTATTGTAAAAGGTAACCAGTAATTTTAGAGGTTTCTGATATCATTATATGTCTTTATAGCTCTTAAACGGATGAACCACTTTTGGTGATTTTTTCTGTCTGAAAGTTTAATGAATAGAGATTAAACGTTTAATTTATGCTTGCTAACGAAAGTAGTAAGATAATAAAATAAACTGAAAACTTTGGTCGTGTGAAAAATCTATCAGGCTATGCCCATTAGACCTATCAACATTCAAGGCTACGCCAATAAGCCTAAAATTTACACCATATTCGTACGCATCAATTTTCACCCGCACGCACATTTTATGGCTGTTACGGACACGCACTTTATATACTATAAATGTGAAATTATTAAAATTAAGGCTCTTTATGAATGTTGACTTCTGGGGGAATATGAAAATTGGAAAAGTTTCAGACTTATGTACCGCCATTCTACATTAAGACATTATAAAAATCTAACTAAGACGAAGTTAACTTGCCTCTCTCATGATAGATGTCAGTAATATTAGGGAACATGGGTTTTAAAAGTTTAGTGTTTTCAGAACTTTTTATTGGCTTATGTAGGATTACAATGACTGTATAATATATATCCTTTGCCAAGAAACGCAATTTAAAGTATTTAGCAAATTCCAAACTTCTTATTTTGGCCACCTTGTTTTACTTCGGATTCAACAGCTGCCATCATGACCAAATTAGAGAGCAAGTTTAATGGTATAGCGTGGGCGCGACGATACAACAATTTGGTTCTTCATCTATTCCGTCTTGTTTATCGATTAGTCAAGAATCCGCACCCATGGGCAAACTTATGTCATTTGGCCGGGAGTCAAGGACGACGCCGCGCGGCTCGTTGGTGCCTCGCTGGCCTTATTTGGCGATTGGTGGGCGCCAGTTTTACGACTTTGCCTTTTTCCTACGCCCAGTTTCCATGTTGACTACACTTTAGATAATATATAAGTCTATGTGTGCTGTAGACACACAAACGAATCATTGACCTCTGTGACTTTTTCCTTCTTCATATTGTCTCAAGGACGACAATTTAGTCTCTAGTCTTATCATGTCGGCATCTACAAGATTACTTATTTCGTTAAGTAATTCTGTAAAGACTTGTTCAAACTTTCTTACTTAGTATTTTATAAACTGCTGGTACAACTTATACATAATTATGTGTGAAATGATTTTTTTTTCATTAAATAGGATAGTTTGTTTGATCATATTATATTTATTCCGTCTGCAAGTCCATTTAAATCCGTAAGTTATGCGTGCAATTGGAAGTATCAACTGTTCGGGTCGTTGACGCATTCTGTTGGCTGGAAAAATGGAACGTGACATTTTAAATTTGGCACAAAGCTCGCGACATTAATCTGGTGCGTCGCCGCCCTCGCCCATGCCGTGCGTGGCCTAATCCACGCCAGCTCCCCGAACGACCCGGCAAGATGGAAAAATCTCGAAAGACTCACATCAAATTACCAGCTTTAAAGCGTAGTGAATTCCCCTGGGTTCGAGACGACACACCTTGCCTTTCAGAAACGCCCCTAAATAACGTCGCTGTGTCCTTCGGGAAGTTTGGAAGGTTCTGGTGCGCGCGTGCTTTTGTCATAGTCATACTTTCGCCGAGTTTTACGTACGACGTGCCCCGCACTTCGATTGAGTTTTGAAAGCGCGTTATACAACTTTACTAATAAAATTCTTGTTTTAAAGTTTTTTCCTGAAAATGTAAAAGTTATGGTCTTCTCGTCTATGCTAATACACTAACTTGCTCGCATATTTATGCAAGTATCTCGATTTTTTATTGCAAACCGTGGGAGAGCTACGCTTCGGCATGAATGGGCCGGCTCGACCGGAGTGATACCACGGCCTCACAGAAAACCGGTGTGAAACAGCGCTTGCGCTGTGTTTCACCGAGCGAGTGAGGATACCGGAGATACATACCCCAACCCATCCCCCTAAGGCTGGCAACGCTATGTAAAAAAAAAACTATAAACGTGTAACGACAAATGTTAGGAATCGCTAGTTTGTCGTCATGGGTTCTCCAGATGTGCCAAAGTGACTTGAAATAACAATCATCGTATAATTCATCATCATCAGCCCGTTGCAGTCCACTGCTGGACATAGGCCTCTCCCAAGGAACACCACAGAGCCAGGTCTGTTGCTTTCTGCATCCAGTCGCTGCCAGCCCTCATACGTAAGTCGTCTCTCCATCTGGCCAGAGGGCGTCCCACACTACGTTTGCCAAGACGCGGTCTCCACTCTTAAACACGCTTACTCCAGCAAGTTGTCTCTTCTGCGACATATGTGACCAGCCCATTGGCACTTCATACTACCAACTTTCAGAGCTATGTCGGTCACTATGGTTCTCTGACGGATTACTTCGTTACGAATTTTGTCCTTCAGAGAGACTCCAAGCATAGCTCTTTCCATGGCACGCTGAGCGACTTTGAGCTTCTGGATTAACGCTAGAGTCAGTGTCCACGTCTCGGCATCGTACGTCATTACAGGGAGGACGCACTGATTGAAGACCTTCGTGTTCAGGCTCTGTGGTATATCCGACGAAAATATGTTGTTTAACATCCTGAACGCTGCCTATCCCAAGTGGATCCTCCTATCAGCTTCCTTCTCGAAGTTTCCTATTCGTTTTCATTCGTTTCATATTCCTCGTTACGTATCAATTACTACTTGTGAGTGTCCCAGAGTGACAAGGCCATTGTACATGACCTTCGTCTTGCTCAGGTTCATCCGGAGACCAATTCGTTGGGAGGCTTCATTTAGGCTGTGTAACATCTCTTGAAATTCCTACAGCGATTCTGCATTGATAACGATATCATCGGCAAACCTTAAGAGCGAGATGTATTCACCGTTTATATTGATGCGCCGCCCGTTCCAGTTTAGAGTCTTGAAGACGTCCTCTAATGCATCTTACTCCTCGATACAAAGGAATCTGTCTTGTTTGACTATTCTGTACTCTGGTATAAACTTGGCACCGCTGCAAGGAGTCCAGAAAAGACCAGTTCTCGACAGAGTCAAAGGCCTTTTCATAGTCCGCAAGGGAGACACAGAGGCTGGTTGTAGTCATGTGTCTTCTGTATGGTCTGCCTCAGTGTGTATGTGGTCTATGGTTCCAAATCCTCCGCGGAACCCGGCTTGCTCCGATGGTTGGAAGTCGTCCAGCAGTCGCGTCAGCCTATTTACGATAACCCTGGAAAACAACTAGTTGACGTGGCTCAGGAGCGATATAGGACGGCAGTTCTTGAGAAGGTTCTTGTCCCCTTTCTTAAAAAATAAGACTACCATGCTCCTGCTCCACTCTTGAGGAGTCTCCCTTCGTGGAGAACGGAGTTGAAAATACGCTGCAGTTGCTTAAGGACAGGAGGTCAGTTGTAACTCCGTCTTCACCTGGGCTTTTCCATTTTTTAGTTGTTTTAGTGCTATCTCAATTTCGTTAATGCTGACGTCGGGAAGTTCGTAGGTATAGTGTCGGACTAAAGCAGCTCGAGAGTCGCAGGGACGGGTTCAGATAGCGGAGATTGCAAGGCATACAATCGGCCATAGAAGTCTCGGAAAGAATCTCTGGTCTAGAGGAGACGAGACGACCGTTAGCGGTTGTCAGCTTAGCCACGGGGCTTCTACCGAGACGCTTCACGAATACTTTTGAACCTCGATTTTGTTCTATTGCCTCTTTGATGAGGCGTCTATTGGACCCTGGAGATCCCGCCGTACCGCTTTTCGTATGTTTAATGGGAAATAATTAATGAACTACAGTAATTCATCCCATTCGCCATCAATCTAACAAAGAAATTCGAAAACAGTTATTAAATTAGAATTATAAACTGAAAATATCCCTGTCGCTTTCAAATAAAAAAACGAATTATCAAAATCGGTTCACCCAGTCGAAAGTTATGAGGTAACAAACATTTTAAAAAAACAGTTGAATTAACAACCACCTCCTTTTTTGAAGTCGGTTAAAAATTAGGAAGAAATTTCGTAAGAAACTTTTGTCGGAAAAAATCCTCATACGTTAAGTATCTCTATAGAATATTACAACATTTACAACTAATGATAATATCCTCATACATCTCACACAACTGTCTGATCTCAAACTAGGCAAAGCCTGTACTATTATAACCAGTTCAAGAAAGCAAGAAATAAAAACTACAACTTCCATAGTGTACATAGTCTCCATTTTCACTAGCTGATTTGCTCGAGGCTCCGTGAGTGGGTCGGCGAAATTTACACGTCTTCTAGGTATTACAAGTGTCTACTGGCCCGTGTGTCTTTTAATTATTAATTGTCCGTTATTAGTCTATAACCCTATTACGCACAATTTTATTGTAATTATACATGCTAAATAACACAGTGACCTTATGGCTTTCATAGATTTATAATGTAATTTTACTACATAACTGAAAATCCTTAGCATTTTTTCCTGGTAATTATCACTAGCTTCTAGTCCCTAGTTCTAGTCCCCGGTCCACTTATTTTATATGTTTTTTTTATTAAGATGCAAATGACCGCTTATGACTTCTTATTTGTGAAAAGTTACTTAAAAGCTCTTAAGCTAAGACTTCTTATTTACACTCCCGCAATCGACACATCCTTCAGACGATCTGTTATCGTTACATATTTTCAAACACTACGAAGAGGCACGGTCTACTCCATAGCAACTATATCTGTCTTTCCTAAATTAATAGTTATATTTTAAAGTTCATCTCTATAAATTACAATTTTAATAGCTTTTAAAGCTTTTTCCCATTTCCAGCGTGTTTTCCAACTTTTTTTATTGTTTTTGCAGCTACGATATTCGTTCACCGATCACCTCTAGAGACATAGATGATAGTCCTTACACAGAACCATAATTTTACCACCAAAGTTACCGCCAACTCAAGTTAATTAAACGAACAAAAGCTATATGTACAGTTAAAAATTGCGTGAACATTGAGAAGGAAAATGTTATTTCTAAAGCTTGATAACAAATCTTGGCACACATATATCCACAAACCTTTATTTGAAACAAAATTTTCTGAAGGGAATAAATTCGCACTATTAGTATTTATTATATATGTTAATAAGTATTTAACCAAAATTAATCTTATATATATAAAATTCTTGTGTCACAATGTTAGTTACCATACTCCTCTGAAACGGCTGGACCGATTTTTATGAAATTTAGTGTGCATATCGGGTAGGTCTGAGAATCGACCAACATCTATTTTTTATACCCCAATGTTTATTTATGACAAATCAACGTTTGCCGGAGCAGCTAGTAATTTATATTATATTAAGTATCGATATAATATATATCAACCATACGCCGTCCACTGCTGACCGAAGGTCTCCCCCAAAGAGCGCCAGCTATCCTCTTCTATATATCTTATCTTATGCAGCTATATCTTATGATAATCTATGGATATTCTTAGACATAAGAGAAACAGTCTTTGTTTTAACAAAAATGTGTAGTCCAGCTGAAAAGTAGTGTATTGTGTATTGCTAGAAAACGCTCTTATAAGTGTCTAAGAGCCTTTATCTCTTACCACACGCTGTGTCGACATGGAACTTAACTCAAGCTTTTAAATTCAACACCTACTCGCCATTTCATACATTCTATTAAAGGACTTGTAACATGTAACCGCCGCAAGCGTAAAACTTGCGGCCGTCTCAAGGAGCTTGCTTTTACTACTTCTTCTCGCTGTCTCTTATGAACTTGTGTTCATACACACACATACCCTCTTTTAGACCGTTACAAATCTATACTAATAATAGGTCTTTACCTATGAAATTGCCGTTTTGTATGCAATAAGTGAAAGTACTTATTTATTCAAACTTTTTTATTTCTGTTATTCCAAGTAATCACCCATGCAATCGACGCATCTTTGCCAACGCATTGGCAGTTTATTGATGCCCTTCTTGTAAAAATCAGCTGGACGGGAGGCAACAAACTCTTCAAAGGCATTTTCTACTGCCTCTCGGGAATTGAATTTTTTACCCACTTTTAGTTGTCTAAATTTTGGAAAAAGTAATAGTCGGTAGGTGCAAGGTCTGGTGAGTATGGCGGATGAGGGAGAGCTTCCAACCCCAGCTCTTGCAGCTGCTTCACGACAACGCGCGACCCCATACTGCGCAACAGTCTCCAAGCTGCAAGAGCTGGGATTGGAAGCTCTCCCTCATCCGCCATACTCACCAGACCTTGCACCTACCGACTATTACTTTTTCCAAAATTTAGCCAACATGGGTGATTACTTCGAATAACAGAAATAAAAAAGTTTGAAAAAATAAGTACTTTCACTTATTGCATACAAAACGGCAATTTCATAGGTAAAGACCTATTATTATAAAGCTGCAGAGTTTGTTTGTTGGTTTGAACGCGCTAATCTCAGGAACTACTGGTCCCATTTCAAAAATTATTTCGCTACGCTACGGGCAATAGGAAACGTAAACGACGTTGCGTGGGTCAGCTAGTTAAATATAAAATATTTCTTTTTCGTTTACAATTTTATTTTTTATTTTTCTACCATCAATCTTGTTAATAAAATTATAAACAATAACTCTTAAACCCAGCCACCGTTTATTTGAGTTAATTAGTTAATAAATGTGAACGAAAAAGCTTTTCCTTTTACGGTACAGTATTTGACTATAGCGGTCGTAGAGTTCGCTTCGCTAGCTAACTATTACACTTAGCAATAAGATAGCAATCACCTTGTGTAGAAACGTAATGTACCTTGTAAAGATATTTGCACAAAATCCAATCTTGTACATGTCGCCGTTTCCGTAATGAATTCTACAATAATTAGAGCCGGTGCGAGAGAGCGCTTACTGAGCTTACCGGCGGATGTCACAAATCCTAGCCAAGGGCCGGGGCGTGTAATGCAAATAACAGTGTTTACCTGGCCCCGCCCGCACCCGCACCGCCGTCATTGCTGCGATTCATAATAACAGCTTTTAATTCCGTAACTAGCTACGTCGCTCTCATTTTGTCGGTTAACGCGTATTGTGTCATGGCGAAACAAATGCCTCCGAGTAATAGAGTTTTTAAGCGTAGCTTTTTCGCCCGGGTTGCAAAAGAGTATGCAGCTAGAATAAAAACATTATTTTGCACATCAAAACACTACACAGATTCAAAACAGATTTACAGCTTCAAGTCATTGTAATCATTCTAAGCAGGGTTGATATGATTTAAATCATTTGATTCAAATCAGTGATTTAAATCGTGATTTTAATCAAATGTTTTTTTTTATAAAAATCAATGATTTAAATCATTAAATTTTTACTGCAACCAAATCGGCCAAAAATTGTCTAGGGACTTCCCCCGACATAGACTACGACGCGCACACGTGCACAATGCCGCGCGAGCGAGCGATTACCGACCAGTTACGGGATTCCATAAGCTATACAGGACATGTTCTAAAAGTTAACAAATATTCCAGAAATCATTTCGCGCATGCTATTCAAATTCAATGCAAAGCAACAAGTATCATATTTCAGATAGTGTACTCATCTGGAAATAATTAGAATATGTACTTTAATGAGTTGCAAATTTTTACTTTCCTTGTTATTTTTTCAACACAACTGTTTTTTAAATTGTTGATTTTAGTAGAATTTGTTAAATTGCCCTTTAATTGTTTTATTAATTCAATTGAAAAATTCGTTGTTTTCATTTAAGTAATAAATATCTGACCATTAAAGTAATAAAACAGACAAGAAAATAAAAAAATCAAAAAATCAGATTTAAATAAAAAAAAAACGATTTAATTCAAATTAATCCGATTTTTCTGTTTTTTTTAAATCACGATTTTTATCAACCGAGATTCTAAGTAACATCATTAGGTGGATATTAGTAAAGTAATTATAGGAAAATAATTGGAAATTTCTAAATGCATTAAGCAACATCTTAACCTTAGACATTTGTGAATAATTGTGAACTGCTTATCACATATTCGTCTAGCAAAAATCGCTTTCAGCTATATAAATATTAAATGAACGAATCGCAACCCGTGATTTAGGTGCTTACGATTCAATATTTTCGGTGACCATCTATAGTCCTCAGCATTAGTTACGTTTCAAAAAATACAGGAGATGAATTACAAATATTAAAAATCCGGTTGCGAGTCGGTTGAAAACCAACTATTACTGGAATGCCTCAAACGAGTCCAAACTCGATGAATCAAAATCGGTTGAAGAAGAAGCAGATAGCTTCAAAATTGAGTTGCAAGATTCCATCCGAACATACAAGCATACATACATACATTGCAAGTTAATAAAAAGCTTGTAATATACGAGTTACCATAAAAAACTTCAGATCGCTACGTGTTGTCAAAATAATTTCTGAACACGGAACTGTTTAATATTTCCAGAATTTTGAAATTGATGATCTGAATAAACAAAAAAAAATTGCAATTGTGATCAAACTCATAGCACCGCTCTTTTTGCATTAGGGGTTGTGGGGGACAGGTGATCGTGTCCCTCCAACACAAAGGGAGGATCCTCCGACCAGGCGAGGTGATCATGCCTGGCGGGCCAACTGCCCAACGGTTGATGTTGGGATGTTTTATATATGATTATCGGCGCGAGAACTTCTATTGCGCGATACAGGATTGGTAGTTTCTTCGTATTGTATGTTACTCCGTAGTTCAGTGTATCTTCGGTAGATAGCGCTGTCATATGTTTTTCTTGATGCGCTGTATGTGGAAGTCGCCAAAGGGGTTAATAAACAATGAATTGAAAACCTCCCTAGACCATTAACATAGAACAAATAAATTCCAGGATTAACTAATTCACAAAAACATTGTCATAAAGCCGTATATTAATACAGATTATAGATTTATTAACAAACCATTGATGTCATTCTTGGACGAACTGCTTAGTTAGAAGTGGCCAACATGCTTTCATTGGAGAAGATTCCTTACTCTGGATTTAACAATCTTTTAATTGATAAAACATATAAGGAAACTTGTAATTAGTTTAGCTTTTTGTTTACCAGCTAACGTTTTCTCTACATTTTGCGTTTGCTGTTGTACCTATCAACACTATAAGTCTGATGATGATTTAATTATACTTTTAATGTTAATTTTATTCCTTTTGCTGTTTCAGATTTTTGCCCGGAGTCATATATCATTGTAAAGGAGCTCGCTTCAAAGTAAGTAATAATATTTATTTACTACACTAATTATGATACCGTAACGACAATTCAGCCTGCATACCTTACCACTAACCTAACATCATTCGTGTTACCTTTTGAATATTATGTCTAGCTGAAAATATATTTCGTATTTTAATATCGTACTGTTTCTCCCTGTCATATTTTTCATGATTATTCTCTTGGCAAAATACCAAGATCTTAGTCGCTTATCTTTCTAACTTTTGCTGAGCGAAACGTTTCAATGTTTCTCAATACTTTGCTGAATTTTTGAACGTTTTAAATTAGCTATGAATGTCGTTTTCTTATATTATTACACCTATATAGTAAAACCTCAAAGCAAAATTCGATTAAAAGTTTTAATTCGGAAATACTACACTTTGATATTATCCATTAACTTTTGTAATATACTCACATATTTAAATAGCAGAATATCAAAGGAAACCCAATAGACAAATAAAATATTTCTCAAGGTAATCTGTCTAAATTACTATTTTTTATTATCGGAGTAATTTCATTCTCAATGTTTTCGTCAAATGAGAACACACCAGTTAACCTTGCACGACTTTGTAGAAACACTCAAACACAATCACACGGTTTTGTCATGTTAGTTAGCAAGACGCGTGTTACATTTAACTAAGTTCTCAAGGAACAAATATACAAAGTCGTATCGTTTCTGCTCAGATATTCATGAAAGAAGACTTGTTAGTTGTTTTGTTTATTCCTACCCTCTGAATTAGTTATGTAGACCGTTGTTTATGTAAGGTTGTGCAGCAAGGCAACACTTACTAAATTAGTGTACTTATAAGTCTATGAACAACTTTATACTGGAATTGCTAGGGCGTCCTTTTTTATTAATTCAGACTTATACTATAGCTTATGAAACTGTACTAATCATTTTTATTGAGCACGACCACAAGACTTTAAGATTTGATTGCACGGTTGGCCTAGTGGTTTAGGCGGTCGCCACGCCGCTTGCCAATTCGCCAAGTGTTGTGGGTTCAAATCCTACACGGGACAACACTTTGTGTGATCCACAAATTGTTGTTCTGAGTTTGGGTGTTAATTGTGTCCGTTTCATGTATGTCTGTAAAGTCCTCCGCGACACAGGATGTTTATTCCTAATGCGAGAGTTACGTTAAAAAAAAAAACATTTACATGATATTCGCAAAAACTTTAATATTTTAATGTAGTAAGAAATACGATAATTTTTAAAAGTAGGTTAATCTACTTATTACTGAACTAACTGAATGCCGTTCAATCAGAAAAGAAAACATTAAATAGTGGACCAACCTATTTACCTTTGTTTGAAACTTATACTCATATATTACTAGAACAAAATTGCATGTATATCTACCCCCAATGTAATATTAAATGTTATTCTCAAGCAAATTTGTACCTATCCATTTAATACCTTTCGCCAAACTTTGCACTCACAAAGCTTTAAGAACAATTAGTCATAAATAATTGAACATGATCGATATTCCTTTGTAAGAACACAAAGAGATGTCATACTCAAAACTTTGTCAATTTGCGTTGAAACCGTAAAGCCCCTTACCAGCTCATGTCCTTACTTGGTAGAAAAGTGAAAGTAACATCAAAGGAACTTTCCACTAGCGGTACACTCGTACTTACCTTGTCTAGAAAGGGATCAAACTGCGGTGCATCTCGGCAATGTTTTATGCAGTCCTGGAGCGGGTGCGAGTTTAAGCGGCTCGGAATCACTCCCACTGTGTCCCACTCCCCTTCCAAGAATACACAGGCTACACAGCTACAGAATTTTCTATTCCGAAAGTTTGTAGAAACCATTTCGCTTCAAATATCTTTTGTAAATTACTTGCGACGGATCTGATGATTGTAACTTATTGCAGTCGTCACAATAGGGAATATTCATAAAATTTTTATTTGTCTCACACATTTTTTTCTAGATTCTTTATTGTCTTTACAATATACATAAATGGTATATTTTTTATTTAGTGATTAATTAAACCCAGAAAATATTAAATAAAAAGTGAAAATTAAGGGAGGAAAATTCAAACCTGCAAAACGCGTCCTATTGGTCGAAACGAAATGTGACGTCGATTGTTACATTATCGAAATTATCGGCTTCGAAATTCCTACTGTGTTAGTAGTGTTTGAGAGAAAAAATAACTTCTTCCATGATTTTTATAGCAACCAAAACTGTAAATAGGTATAAAATAACTGAAACACTCAATAGTAAACAAATACGAAATGACAATGACGTCATTCGTCATGACAATAGCGCGCGAAAAATGGCGGCGTTTGAATAGCTCAAATTTAGTCGGTGTTTTAAATTTCACTTTGAAAATTACTTTGACTATTTTCAAGCCTATTTATATTTTTTTCTATGTTATGGAGACTTCTATGATCAGATTAAGAAATAAAAAAAAGACATGCATATTCCCTATTCGCATTGCATTCGTGGAACAAAACTAGCAGTAAGCCAAATTGTTGTAATGCTATGTTTAAATAATGCTAATGTTATGAAATAGACAAGAATTTTATCGCCTACTGGATGGAAATTAGTTCATAAAGTAAAAATAATAAAATAATTTTAATAAAACTACAATCATTACATGGTTAATATCGATCTGTTAACTAAGTCTGGTGTGAGTAAACGGGGAGATATAGACTGCTAGAGGCCGATTAGTTCTCGTTTTTATCCAATATAATCAACAAAGTTTTATTAGATTGTACATTCCAAAGAAAAATAAGTACGAATTAGTTTAACATAAATTTACTAGCAAGGTTAATTAATATAAAAACTTAGACTTCGTCTGTTGCAAAGACTGAAGTTGACTACCACCATTTGAAATTTCCTTCATCTTAATAATACCATAGTCAGCACACTTTCATTTCTCATGAACAGGTATACGAACAATCTTCAACTAAAAAAGACTATCGGCAATCTCATTTTAATCAGATAATTTATCAAAATAGACCAAGAGCCCACGATGACCAGACCTTCGTTATTTGCTGGTCGTTCTTGTTAAAATATAACCATTGTTTAAATACTTTCAATTATTTTAAATCATATTAACAAACATATACGTTACACCCGACTTGATAAACAGGTGATCTATTCTTCGAGCTTTGTAAGAGGTGTTTTCAATTGATATGAATTTTGTCCAATGTACACAACAAATGTTCGTTGGCTGGGTAAGCTAATCGCGTCTCATTTCCTACGTGTCGCTCGTTGTAGTGGGAAGCACAAATGAGATTGTGGCTTGACGTGTCGTTCCGGAGACCCAGTCGCATTCAACATCGTACCCAAAACCACATCACCATGTTACAGGCTGTTTACTAAACTTGACATATAGTTCCGTACATTGTACGACATACACACATCAAAAGTGTCTAGGGATCAAGCATTTTTATGCGGATTTCTTGAGATTGAGATGTGGCTTTGGCCCTGGCCTGCTCAGTCGCCAGACTTGAACCCGATTGAGCATGCATGGGATATGCTACAGAGAAGAGCTCTGCCGAATATGGAGGGTATCCAGTCGCAAGAAGACATTTTTTTGTTGTTGCAACGAACATGGGCGGCCATTCCACAGCGTGATTTGGATGAACTCATTTTGAGTATGCCAAACCGATGTTCTTGTGTTGCTAGTGTTCGCGGTAGAAACACGGATTATTAATTGTTTAAGTTACCTAATAAAATTTTAAAGAAAACTGTTATTTCAGTCTTTTTTTCGAACTTTAATGTTAGTGGTTCAAATGTCAAAAATCCCTTTATTAGGAAAATGGCAAATTTCTTTATTAATGCAAAGGTGACTTGGTTTATCGTTACTGTGACAAACGAAAACACTTTATTTGATGAATCCTTAAAGAAAATTTTAATTAATATCAATCAGGAGAAAAGTTATTGCAAAAATATATGTTGGTCCCTAGACACATATGTTGATCCCTAGACACTTTTGATGTGTGTATATCTTTCATATAATTTTGATGCTGATGATTTTGGTTTTGTGCATAATAATGTGGGGGACATTATTATGCACAAAATCTTCCAAATTTTATTTTTACAAACTCCTGAAGATTGTTGTTGCAAGTGCAACCGGTCACTATAACTTTGTCTAAAGATTTTTCTCATATTTTGTAAAAAGGACAAAAATGCAACAAGCGAAAGGTAATTTGCTTAAATCGAAATAAATGGTATTTCGAACAATGAATAGAGGTCCTTTATCGCGTTTCACGCAACTTTCCTCGGCCGCTCTCTACTTACACGTATAATTTGAGTCGATAAATCCGTATTAAAAGCGGAGCGAGGAGCAGCCAACCGCGGCGTGCAGTGTAAGTAGCCCCCCCATTCGGACCTTTTTGTTCTCGCTACAAGTGACTCGTTCATAGTAAACTCTTTAATATAGTATCACTTGAACATCCTGAATTATAACATAGCGTGACATATCATAAGTGAAACGTTTCGTTGGTGTTTATCGATCGGAAATTGGTAAGGTCTAAATGTCGGTTTCATACGGTCTGGCGGGCGGGCACGTCACTGGCCGTCGAGACAGACAGGCAGCGTGCGCGGCGCCTGCGAGCCCATTAGACGTCTGCCCGATGTAGAACGCTCGATAAACTTGTAAAAACGCCTTCTACCCATTTAATTTTATACCCTCGCTTAAGCTTTGCTATTGGCAGATTTCTTCCTTCTTTTTATGGGTCCGTCATTAACTGTTTCGCGCATCTATTATTTTTCGCTTGTTTAATCTGCTCGTTAATTCAACAATGTCGTTACAAATACAGGCATTCGCTGTAGATTAACAACGATATGCTGTTTTGTACTTACGCATTCAAATAACTATGTATCTTTGATATACCTGAGTATAGACTTGGACACTAATAGTTAAATTTAAGGTGTATTTCAAATAAATGTAATTCAAACAAAATGTGGCAATAAGCTTAAAAGTTAACATTAAGAAAGGAGCAATGACGCCATACCTCAAACGGAAAAGTGATATTGGTACAAAATATTTATGACTTTATGTGATAAACTTTATGTTGCGGTAAGAGTTTTATTTCTCTCGTGAAACGACTATAACTTTTTTCGAATAACGTAATATAAAATAAGGAAATATTGGCCAATAAAATAAAACATTTTCTTCATATACGTTACTCTTATATTTACTTATCAGAAATAGTAAATGAGCAGTGAACCTTTATGTAGAACCAAAAATTACAGTAGGTACTACTAAATAAGCTTTAAAATTTATAATGACTGTTATTTATGTCCAAAAGTTAAGGCGTTAAATGCATTTTTTGAGGCTTTTATCGTTGGAGAACCATGTTTCAGCGCAAACCACGGCCTCACAGAAAACCGGTGTGAAATAGCCCTTGCGGTGTGTTTCACCGAGTGAGTGAGGATACCGGAGGCCCATACCCCAACCCCTCCCCCATGCCTCGATGGCCGGCAACGCACTTGTGACGCCTCTGGTGTTGCGGGTTTCCATGGCCGGCGGTGATCGCTTACCATCGGGTGATACGTCTGCTTGTTTGCCTCCTATTCCATGAAAAATAAAAACGGTAGGTATGGTTTGACGGCTCCGAGAGCTTTGAGCATTTCACTAAGAGATTTGTAACTTCATTAGAGAACGATTACTAGGCTGAACTTATTCGAAATATTACTTGGAACGACACTCGATGGCACGTGAAATTAACTATTATGAAATTTAATAGTATTTTTATTTCTCCCAAAACAAAGTTCATGGAAATACACTTAACAATTTGTTGTATTCAATACAAACTTCGCATGTAAAATGGATTCTTGAAGACGACATATTCAACGATTAAACGCTTCTAAACTCCTAATTAGAATGTAAAGAGAACTTCAATAATACTTTGCCGGTTGTCGTGGCACGTACGCGTACTTTTATTCAGCGAATTTGGTTACGTAATTCCTTGGAAATATTCAAGTTTTCCCTTCGGCGAGACGTTATCGCGGGTGCTCTCAACGCGGGCGTGGGCGGCGGGTCGCTCCCCGCGGGGACTTAATTTGTTGCTCTCCTGGCGCCTCGCATCTCACTTTCAAACGGTGTAACGCGACCTTACCACTTCCCCTTCTCCGACACTGTGTAGACATCGTGTTCGCCTTCGCTACGGTTTGGCTGGATCGAAAGGACTATATCTGAATCCGTTGGAATTACATCCTATAATATATGTATGTATAATTTTAGAAGAATTACAGTATTTCGTACATACGTACTTACACTATTGTTATTAAACTTCTGTACAAGGTATTTATCAACATCCTATAGTTTACTAATGATGCAATGTCATAGCCTGTATATTTGAATACAGAATTTCGTACAAAATAATAATCCCTTTTGCATAAGCGTAGTATACGAATAACTGTAATCCCACCAAACACATTTTCATGTAAAATGTTCCCAAGACTACTGCATATGGCTTACCCTGTGAAAAAAATATCAGATCTCATGTAGAGCTAAGCTTCTGAATCTTAACGCCCTAACTCTACCAACCCTAACTTCACCCGAACCCGAAAGCTTCGCCGTTTCGCTACAGTCACGAAGGCGAAACGAACGCCTTTTGTGTTTGCATATATCTAGTTTCTGAAGTAATGTGTTATGGGAATATTTAGTTTTTGAAGTAACGAAACAGCCAAGCCATACATTTTTACTGAGATGTAGAGTGTGTGAAGTTAGGGTTGGTAGAGTTAGGGCGTGAAGATTCAGAAGCTTGTGGCTCTACATGAGATCTAATATCTTTTTCACAGGGTAAACCGTATCCAGTCGTCTTGGCAACATTTTACATGAAAATGTGTTTGGTGGGATTTCATTTCATTTTGTAAGTTGCTTAAGGCAGTATTTTTGTTGCTATTTTTTCTTTTTTTGGGATGTATACCAAAAATAAAACCTCTAGCATAAAAGTCTCATACAAACTTCCACCCCCCAAGTTTGGGGGTTGGGGGGCAAAAGTAATAAGTTTATAATTTTTTTGTTGTTTGTACTCGTATACTAAAATTAGTTAACATACCAAATTTCAGCGTTCTAGCACTTCAGGAAGTACCCTAACAGTTTTGATGATCATCAGTGTGTCAGTGACGAAATCGGTGTTTTTTAGGTATCAATAAAATCTAAAGTATTAGAGTTATCAGTATCAGTTATGCAATTGAAACTTTGATGTTTCATTAGTCTATTATTGACATCATATCGTGAGAATTTAAATGATCTGGTATATCGGAAACCAAAGTTATGAGGGTTCAAAAAAACGACGAAACACTTCGAGAAAAGGTAGGTAGTGCCCTTGCACTTCCAGATAACATAAAGGCCACTGATGTGACTATATTAATAGTCTTTTAAAAATAATATCATAACTTTTATTTTCGCATAAAAAACAACTGAATATCTCCATACATAACTAGATGGTTTATCAGAAAAATTCCATTACATACGTATGTACTTGAAATGAATGCTCATGACATACACGCTCATTTTATACCAAATTTGATATACCATTGATTTGCGTAGCACCAGCAACGCGACCATCTAATCACAATACCATAAAGGAGTGCACCGTAAAATATTTATGATCTCGGGAGCAGGCACGCTTCGGTACCCGTCTCCACCATGGGCCATCTACCTCCATCAAACTCAATGATAGTTCATACAATACAAGTATGTATTTTCGTTCGCTCGTTCATGTGACTCAATGTATTATAAACAGTCTGCACAGTTTCTAGTATCTTAGTTAATTTCCTGACGTTACACTTGAAAACAGCGCCTTAGTAAGTAAATACATTTTAAATTATAAATAAAGAAATTGAGTACGTAGAAAGGTCAATTAAGCAAGTCCTGGGACCGCGGCCGACGCAATGCTCGTTACACACCCGCTCAAATTGACGCCGACCGCTGAACTGTAACGATAATGACGCTGCGTGAGTTGTACCCCATTCGTCCACTAACGTAAGCTAACTCCTCTCATGGGAAACCCTAAAAGCCACTTCATACCAAGTAGGTACTTCCACATTTGGCAGTCTCGCAAAACTTTGTGGTTTTTGCGGCACATAAACAACTAGCACACGTGTGCTTGTGACCGCGTATCGATTGATTCGACTTAAAATGCATAGTTTTGAGCTGTGATGTCGATCGCTTTCCGCCAAATTTTCCACTGCGGGCGATTGGCAACCGCATTTTGTGGTACGCCATTGTCACCCATACAAATTGAGAGCCATGTGTGGTAGACTATGCTGATACAGGTCCATACTTGTATAATTAAATTTTCAACATGCTTGTACCACATTTATTTACATTTTCCATAACTCCAATCACACACCGTGTATTGGCAGCATTTATAATCATAGTAAACACGATCGACCACTGAAAGCTTTTTGAAAGCTTGTAGTGACTCGCGATGAAAGGTTCATAGTGATTTCAAGCAAGTCACTGTGGGCTTAGTCGGAATTAACTATAGATACAAAACTATGTATATTATCATATTTACTTTTTAAACAAAACACTTTAATCATAAGTTTCGTGGATATTATGCATTGCAGACTTTAGTTTTTTTTTGTTTAATGAGACTGCTAAAATAGTTTAATTCATTACGAGTGCGGAAAGCCTGTCATTGCAAAGAGTTCCGACAAATATCTACCCGAGCCGAGGCGCAGCCGAAGGTGAGGATTTTTTTGGAAAATAGCGCCAACCGTAAAAGAACATAAGCAGAGAAATTTATTCGTTTTCTTCACCCATTCTGGGTAGGCAAAGGAAACTATGCCCATACAGCCAAGTCTTCAGTAGAATTTTTTTATTGATAAGAAATAAAAATGAAATTTAATGAAATGAAATTAAACCTAACCTCATTGAATCAAATCATTAAATCTGATATTTCGACTGCCTCGGTGGCGCAGTGGTAGCGTATGCGACTGCTGTGCTTCAGGTCTCGGGTTCGATTCCCGGGTCGGATCAAATGTTTGTATGACCTACAAATATTTGTTTCGGAGTTTGGGTGTTTTCTATGTTTAATATGTATGTATTTACAAAAAAAAAAGTACATAATATATGTATTTATATCAGTTGTCTAGTACCCATAACACAAGCTCTGCTTACCTTGGGACTAGATGGCGTTGTGTGTTAGATGTCCGAAATATGTATTTAATTAATTAATTTATTTATATTGAAACAAATTAGTAGCTTCTTTTTAGAAATCATTTTTCTTCTTCTATGAATTTTTTTTTAGTAAAAACTTCGTAGTTGGTATTTTCTTTTTAATAGACATTATTTTGACAGTTGGGAAAGAGAACGCACGAGTTCGGAAAAGGTAAAGAAAAAGCTCGAGTATTTAATAGCCCACATCCCGAACGCTATACGTCCCTGCAATACGCTACTTTTTGAGCAACTGTATTAATTCTTTTTCCCGTTGCTAATTACCGTTATCCTTTATCGATTATATAATCCAACAACAAATATTAGTGAATTTTAGTTTAGTCATGACAACAACAGAATCACCACCGTTGTCCGTGTGGTGACATATTAAGAATACAGAGTGACACCAAGTAGTAAGAGGCGACTAAGGGAGCAAACTACATCACTGCAATAACTATAAATTCTCAAAATTAAAAAAAAAAACCCGATATAATAACTTGAGTTCCCTTTAAAAAGTAAAAAACACGTTATGCGCTTTCATTTGAGACCCCATGATATTTTTGCAGACATTCGGTTACTCTTCCCCACTTTCACCCTCATAACTTTTAAACGGCTCAACCGATTTTCATGAAACATGTCTAAGAACACTCGCACGTAACGCACCTTTCATACAAAAAAAAACTACATTGAAATCGCTTCATCCGTTCGGGAGCTACAATGCCACAGACAGACAGACACGTGACACTTGTAACACCCCTCTTTTTGGTCGGGGGTTAAAAAGAAGAAGAATAACCCTATACCGACTCGTCTGACCAGAACCTCAGAAGGAGAGGCCTATGTGCAGTGGACTGTTAAAGCCTGTTGATATAATGATACGACACGTAGACAGTCTAATCTTAAACAAGGCAAAGTCCGTGCAATAATAACCATACTGCTGATAAATATACTCGCTCCGTATAAACTACTAGTCTAAAATAAAAATAGACTGTTACTCCTTATGTCACCAGCTATCTACCAGTGATAGTCTCGTCTAAATCGGTCTAGCCATTCAAGAGAGTAGCCGAAACAAACAGAAATAAAAATGTTTTTTGTATAAGCTATATATTTACTTTCATACGCATTTAGTGAATAGCTATTAATTTGAAATTACAGACACTTCAATTTTGTTTATTTGTATAGATGTACCTACTAGCTGACCCACGCAACTTCGTCTGCGTCTCTTTTCAATCATGCTCGGCTCCTATTGTTCTAAGCGTGATGTTAACTATATTATCTTAGGCACGCTAGCAAAACCCCAATGATGCAGTAGCATTACTAGGCCGCCATGGTGTGGATCACCATGCTACAACGTTGCATTGTTTGCATTCGCAATGGCCATGGTGACCACCACTCTTGGATTCTGCTTATACTTTCCATCAGGCAGATTAGAGTCACTTTGGCGGGCCCATAAAAAAAAACAGTCAGAGTCATTAACCGCTGTACTAAAAGGTCAGTTAATATAAATTAAATCATAATAATAATCATTAGTTGCTTTAAACCGTCCAATAAATATTCGTATTCCGTAGTAATAAAAAATAAAAATACAATGTGTGCATATTCTTTCGCTATCGGTTACGTGATAAATTGCTAAATAATGCGCCCCTGTCTTTCCTGTAACCCCACCCCTAATGTCTTCTTAATGCTGCATGGAGTTGTCACATTGCACATTTTGATTTTGTGTTCCTCCTTTTGGTTTGGTAGTTAGTATTCAGTCGTATGTAAGTTTTTTTAATTAAGTACTTAATTTTCACGATACGGCAATGTTCGTAAAAGCAAACATTACTTACATGTTTGTAATATTATAATAAAAATTACGTGGCAAACTCGTTTTCTTATAAGTGCAACGAGTTCAGTTAAGTATGAACAGCTCCATTTGAACGCTTGTTTTTTAGCTCTCGTTTTGCCTCTGTCGGCTCACTACGCGCTCCTTTTGTTCTACGAACGTGATCTGGCCGAGATGAAGCCCACGGACGTTATTGCTCCGTTCCTCTCTTCAATCGAGTTAGTTTTAGCTCGTCACATGATGCTATACACAGTAGATATACATTAGTACTTCCATTATTTTTTGCATGTCGAATATTTTTTCAGATATTTTTGTTTTTGTTAGGAAAGGGACGTACATAATGTTCTTACAACACATCACTTTAGCATTTTGTCTCCAGACTCGCGCCTGGATAAAATACCTGCTTTTTTAACTGCGTCATATTGCTACTTTTCATTGAATAAAGTTGCGAAATGATAAATGACTTGCGCGTATAGGTACATATTTCTGAAATAGGATTTCATGAAAGGGGTGCTCTCTTGAAAATTTATATAAGTAGAGGTAGTTTGTGTTCTTTGTTTATAAATGTAAACCAGGTAAAGATAAACAAACTTCTTAAGTTCCATATTAGCTTTTTCTTCGTACTTGATGACTATCCATCTTACCATCTCATAAATTATTTGCCTGAAAAAGTTTTACAGCTATTACAACTCCGTTCTGTAGACAAATTTTGTCTATAGATTCGTTTCCAATATTGATTGACATCGCGTTCATTTATATTCTTCAGGTAAAACGGTTCGTAGGTCTAAGATTTTTCAAGAGTCGTAAAATAATTCAGGATAGACGTTTAAACAACACAACAGCGCCCACACGAAAGCCAGTGGTTGGATAAATTTAACTCGACTAATTAAAATATACACAAGATAAAAACAAACTTGTATTCGCATGTCACAACAAAAGTGGCGCCAAATCTGTTGTAGGCGATACACACAAACCAGAGCAGTTATCTCAGTATTGCCTGACTACGCCCGTTGTGGCCGCCATGTTTATTTTTAGACTCGCGTGTACATTCACTATTGCGATGAAATTTACAGCGATCGCTGCGGCTCGCCGTTCGCCGGACTCACGATACCGACGCTGACGCTTAAAATGACAAGCTACCGCTATTTCAAAAATGTCTGCTATTTTACGCGAGAATTCCCCCTTTCGATGAGCAATAATTCTTTTGTTCAACGGATGAAAGGTCGATGAGATTACTTTTATTACATGGTATTAGACAGATATTTTTCACGTTTAGGCTTCTATGTTCCTATATTTGTGTAAACATATATTTACGATAGTTTTTTTTTTCAAATAAATCTTTTCAAATGTAGCGGAAGATTCAACGATATTTAACAAGTGCCTACATATTCTTCGTGATAAAAGCAGTGTCGCCACACCACAACTTAATACCCTTGTTCGTCAAAACACCATTACTGGCACAGTGGCGCGAGGTCCCCTTGTCAAGCTGAGATTTGGCGCAACTTAGTGACTGATTAGCAATTGGTGTGAGCTAGCGGGCGCGACAGGTGGTCGGGGAACGGGGTTCTGACCCGCAGTCTCTCGCCTGATTGATGGCCACGTCCCGTACTCGTTCTGACTTAGCATCTTATATTTCATTTTAAGTTCGTCTTGCTCAAAACAGTTTACAGCTCCTAAGACCTTACTAAATAATATTTACAAATTAAGACAAGGAAAAAGAAAAGTGTACTGTTATACATGGAATATTTATAAGATTGAAATCTTTTTTAATAAGTTCTACTAGGTCAGGAAAATAGTATCCCACCAAAAACATTTTCATGTAAAATGTTGCCAAGACGACCGCATATGGCTCAACCTGTGAAAAAGATATCAGATCTCATGAAGAACCAAGGTTCTGAAACTACACGCCCTAACTCTACCAACCCTAACTTCATAAACTCTACATCTCAGTAAAAATGTATGGCTTCGCCGTTTCGCTACCATACCGTCACGAAGGGGAAACGAACGCCGTTTGTGTTTGCAAATATCTGGTTTCTGAAGTAATGTGTTATACGAATATTTAGTTTCTGAAATAACGAAACAGCCAAGCCATACATTTTTACCGAGATGTAGAGTTTATGAAGTTAGGGTTGGTAGAATTAGGGCGTGTAGATTCAGAACCTTGGTTCTTCATGAGATCTGATATCTTTTTCACAGGTTGAGCCATATGCGGTCGTCTTGGCAACATTTTACATGAAAATGTTTTTGGTGGGATTTCATTTCTTTTTGTAAGTTGCTTAAGGCAGTACTTTTTTTTGGGCTGTATTTCTTGTACATCTTCTTTCTTCTTTCGAAAAAGTCCGTGTACCAAAAATAAAACCTCTAGCATAAACATTTGTGAAAGTCTCATACAAACTTCCACCCCCCAAATTTGAGGGTTGGGGGGCAAAAGTAATAGGTTTATGATTTTTTTTGTTGTTTGTACACTAAACTTAGTTTACATACCAAATTTC
This sequence comes from Diaphora mendica, assembly GCA_949125395.1. Classification (NCBI taxonomy): domain Eukaryota; kingdom Metazoa; phylum Arthropoda; class Insecta; order Lepidoptera; family Erebidae; genus Diaphora; species Diaphora mendica. The sequence continues at coordinate 19,485,804 of OX421317.1, forward strand.
AGCTTTCTAGCACTTCAGGAAGTACCCTAACAGTTTTGATGATCATCAGTGTGTCAGTGGCGAAATCGGCGTCTTTAGGTATCAATAAAATCTAAAGTATCAGAGCTATGCAATTGAAACTTTGTATAATTGATTAGTCCATTGGTAACATCATATCCTGAGAATTTGAACCATCTGGTATATCGGGAACCAAAGTTATGAGGGTTCAAAAAAACGACGAAACACTTCGAGAAAAGGTAGGTAGTGCCCTTGCGCTTCGCTTGGCTCGTCTTGGCGGGGGCACGACCGTGCCCCCAGAGGTTGGTCTTAAACTTCGGAAAGTAAGTTTGTCACGCAAATGTCAAATGTCGATTGTTGTACTTGAGCGGTCCCACGCTCTGACACTGCCGTCTAATAACCCGAGGTCAAGTCTATACTCATGCATATTCACAGCCGACAGTGAAGCCGGTGGCTCATCTGTAACGGTCCTGCGACCGGTTGTATGAGCTCATTGTTGCATAGGCCCACATGGTCGCACGAACCGTCCTGCGCTACCATCGCTGGCAACGTTTTCGCAAATTAGACACTAGGTATATATTTACTGTAATGTTATTGTAATAATATACATATTAAGAACCGGTTAGATAACTATATTTATAAATACGCTTACGTACAAAACTTAAAGGACATCTGAATCGCAAATGAATAATATAATTAGTCCACTGCAACCTAATCGTTTAACTAGTAAAAAAATAAATTAAATAAATGCTTGTCTAAAAAGCATCGATAAATGCTTTACAACAACTACAATCGTACTGCATAGAATTATGCCAATTTGCGTTATTAGTACCTTTTTATTACAGAGCGTCGCGTCGGGTTATGAAGATTACAAAAGCAGGGTCAGTTGTAAACGCCGTTCGTAGAAATGTATATTTCTTATTGGGTGCTAGCTATAACCGTCCACGAGGGTGCATGCTTAATTTAAAATAGCTTTTCTTTACATGTAATATTATGACATCATTATATTGAAACAAACGGATATGTGTAAATGAGGAAACCCTTGTTTCTTTTTCTAAGCTGTTTATGACTGAGTTAGCCAACCTATTTTTTAATATTTGTCGTTGATGGATTACACACGGGTTCTGTTACATTTTTTTTACTGTGATAATATGGGATGCATCTAAGGGTTGCAAGTGATTTTCCTTGTAATAACAATAAAATAAAGGTAATAAAGCCACACTTTCTTTTTCTTTTTTCTTTCTTTTAAAAAAGACAACTCCCGCATTAGGAATAAACATCCTGTGTCGCGGGGGACTTTACAGACATACATGAAACGAACACAATTAACACCCAGACTCAGAACAACAATTTGTGGATCACACAAAGTGTTGTCCCGTGTAGGATTTGAACCCACAACACTTGGCGAATTGGCAAGCGGCGTGGCGACCGCCTAAACCACTAGGCCGACTGTGCAGTCTGATCACACAGTCACACTGATCTCAGCACAAACCGGCTCGACGGGGGCGGTACTACCCTCGCACAGAAGATCAATGTAAAATGACAGCATGCGTGCTGTCGTGTTTCGTTAGTGAGTGCGAGACCGGAAGCCCAATGATGCAGAAGCTTCTCACTAGGCTGCCATGGTCTGGGACACCATGCGTATTGCATTGTCTGCATTAGCAATGAGTATGGTGACCACCACTTTTAGATTTTGCTTATGCTATCCATCAGGCAGAGTAGAGAGACTTTGGCAGGCATACATAAAAAAACACAAGAAAACTATACAAAATTGATATTCAGTAATCTAAGTTTAATGTTGTTTTAGTGCATTTGTAAAAAAATATTTTTTATTTATATAAAATGCCATTTGAGTATAAAATTTAGATTAGTCACGTTATAATCAGCTATTCTCGCCTGTGTCCACGTCGAATTTGTTCAATGTCGAATTTAAACCGGAACAAAATACCGCGTTGCGTCAGATAAAGTAATATTCTAATACGTCTAGGTTTCAATTTAATTTAACATTAATTGGTTTTGTGAAAAGAGTTATTGTTCTACAGCTATTTCTTGAGTGGTACCAATAGTTAGCAATCAGTCAATTTTTTTAAGACATGTTTATCTCTCACGTCATTATTTGAAAAAATCAAGTACGTCACAAAAACTTGGCGAGCTCTCAAATTCATCTCAGTGTAGAACAGTTAAACAAAGCTGCTGCAGTAATGCATTTTACATTTTGAAGGATCATTAAATTGCGCATTACACGGCCCGGGAGCGTCGAGAGGCAATTAAAAAGAACTGCTAAGACGTAGCTCATAAAAATGAAGTCGTGTTCTCAACTGATTAAAAATGTGCTCTAATCTTGAGCACGTAAAATTTTTAATCAAAGTCGTTTATCACGAATTACCTGACCGTCATTCTTTTACCCAAAATGGGACCTAGGTTGAAGTAGTTGACATGCTATTAATGTGTAGTAAACCGTTTTAAAATACGACTGAATAGGAACATATGCAATCAGAGCTCGGAAGATAATTTCAGTCTCGGAATTTGCTGCCGAGATCTATCAATTAACACGCAAACTCTGTCGGCTTTCAGGTGAATGTCAATTAATGTCAAAGTCTGCAGAGCGTCGTCCATAGAGACCGTCTACTGAACTGATGGATTGTCTGAATGGATAGCAACAAGTACTTTTAGCGATAACCTCGACGTCAATAAAAAAATATTGATGTATTTGACCCTGGGATTACTATTGATACTGTTTTGAGAGCTGTATCGAGTGAACTACTTGTATTACTCAGTGCTTTAGTATGTTGTGGTATCGTCTCGATTTATGTTAAAATTACATTATGTCGTAACTTTAGAATATCGAAGTATATATATCTCAGAAACGGCATAACTTTTTCCATTAAATATTATACATAGGTAAATAACGTTCTGTTTTATGAATTGAAGTCTGGACAGTTACAAAGATCTTTGATCATGATGAAATTTCATCATGTAAACCAAGTTAACTCTATTACTGACTCCTTTGCATAGAATAAACCATTGCAAATTTATTGAGTTGAATTTATTGAAGGAAAGAGTTTTTCGAAGGTATCCTAGAAAAGTTCTCAAGTACTTAAAGAATCAGTTCTGAGATCAACAAATATAATAAGTTAAACCATTTTAGCAATTAGAATATTAATAAACATAGAAGTAACATTAGATATTGCACATCGAGACCGTTTACATCATTTACATAGACGGACCGACACTTTGAGTGATTGATGGAGACTGACTCCTACTGCTTGTTATCGGAGTGTTAATAAATCAACACGCCTGTTATTTATAGACCTATGTATAGTGAGACCTGTATCGAACCATTTATTTTTGTTTCCTCTCATTTTGATCAATAGTGGTTTAGTAAATTAATTTAGTAATCGTTTTCGGTAAATAAGAAAAAAAATGTTTTAATAGTAAAAATGTTTGAAATATTTATTAAATTTCGGAAAAAAGAAATTGTCTCGTTGAGATCAGTCATTAGTGGTATCCATAGTGATAGTGCAATGCAACGCCTGCCGTATTGAAGTGCCACATCCAATAAGGCAGGCGTGCATTACGCGGACTTAGCTAAACTACTATAGCTATTAGATGCAATTAATTCAAAAGGATCGTAAGGAAGGTAGACACTATATTTATTCATAAATACGTGAAGCAAAAACTTTGTACCCCTATGTATGAAAATAATGTAAATGGAGGACTACGAAATTTAGCACAGTTGGAGTTTACACGGAGGCAAGCAGACCAAATAGTAACTGAAAGAAATTAATTAGTTTTATTTGTGACTAGCCGATCCACGCAACCTCGTTTGCGTCTCCTATTGCCCGTAGCGTGATAATTTTCCCCCGTTTTTGAAACATATTTCATTGGTGCTCCGCTCTTATTCGTCGTAGCGTGATTAGGGATTGCAATCCGGTGTCATTTTCAATCCGGCCGGATCCGGACCGAATTTCATAAAGCCGGCCGGACCCGGCCGGATCCGGTCGGATTGATTTAACCAAGATAATTATTTATTTCCTTGTGCGTTTCAACATTAATGAAGTGTAAAAAAAAACGATAACTATAAACGAAGTCGACTTTATTATTATGACTTATCGTCGTTCATCGACAAAACAAATAAAATCACAAGTAAAATTAAAACAATTAAATTTTCAAAAAATACTAATAATTTATTTATTGAAATAAATATTTTCAACACATAATGGGATTCCCTTAAACCTACCTGCGCTAGTAGACTGTGTTGCAAGTATGTCTTCCCCAATTCTGTAGTGACAATAGCGTTACGTCAACTTGATTTTGAAGATATAATAAAAGTAAAATAATAATGGCTTTATTACCTACATAACGTAGCTGGTGGCACAGTCTTCTTTTTACAGATTAATCAGAGATCAATACAACGAATATTAATCAACATTATCAAACTAACTAAACATAAAGTAATGATTAACCTTAACTGAGATCAAAAATTCGTAATTGTAATATTTGAACTCACTGATCTGACATCTAAGTAGATTTTTCAAGTGTCAAATAGTATGAAAAATGGAAAGCAGTCGTTTTGATTGCTTTTGAACTCAAGTTGTAACATGGAAAATTTATGTCTAGTTATATGTCTGTCATGTTTGTGTTCGAACTCTTTACCTTGTAAATAAATATTATTTATTAACTATTGGTGGTACAAAGATTTTAAGAAACAGATGGTGTTATTTGTGTCATCTCCCAATCATTTATACATCATGCACATTTGGTGCATTGGCGGACTTAATGCCTACGGCAGGTTCTACCAGTCAACCAATCAACTTTTAGTAGAGCTGCAATTGTAACCTCCGGGCATGGGACGAACAGGCAATGCCAACAGCATACTCTTAAAGTGCTTTCATTCGTGACAGTGCGATTATTTTGCCAAAATATACATTTCCCGGATCCGGGAACGGATCCAGAGTAATAGTACCGGATCCGGTAGACGTATAATTATGCCGGATCCACCGGATTACCGGATCCGGTTTTCCGGATTGCAATCCCTAAGCGTGATGATATATAGCCTATAGCCTTCCTCGATAAATGGGCTATCTAACACTGTTATATTTTTCAAATCGGACCAATCAAACAAACAAACTCTTCAGCTTTATATAATTTGTGATATACACAAAAATACCTGTCTTATGCTTACATTACTTACATAATGATTCAACAGTTGCTATCGCTAAATTCGCGTCCCGGCGCTTAAATTTAGAGCTGTAATATTAAGCATCTCTTAAGCAAGCAATACCAACTATTTTCTTACCTAGTACCCCCTGCAGTATTGTCTGTGACTAACCGTGTAATTTATGGAGGATCGTACTAGATGCGTCCTGCCTTATCGTGTACAAAGTCATGTCAAGGACAACACAAACTGGAAAGCCTTATGGGCAATCTCTCAGCCGAAAAAAATATATGTAAAAAGAAAACCTACTTTATGCACTTATTAGTTATATAACGTTTATTAACTAAGGCAATTTCTGTGAAATAAACCGGTATATTCTACAGTTATCAAGTATTGCCCACGTAACAGCCGCAGTGTAGGTGTTAATACACACATCAAAAGTGTCTAGGGATCAACATATGTGTCTAGGGATCAACATATATTTTTGCAATAACTTTTCTCCTGATTGATATTAATTAAAATTTTCTTTAAGGATTCATCAAATAAAGTGTTTTCGTTTGTCACAGTAACGATAAACCAAGTCACCTTTGCATTAATAAAGAAATTTGCCATTTTCCTAATAAAAGGATTTTTGACATTTGAACCACTAACATTAAAGTTCGAAAAAAAGACTGAAATAACAGTTTTCTTTAAAATTTTATTAGGTAACTTAAACAATTAATAATCCGTGTTTCTACCGCGAACACTAACACAAGAACATCGGTTTGGCATACTCAAAATGAGTTCATCCAAATCACGCTGTGGAATGGCCGCCCATGTACGAACATGCAACAACAAAAAAAGGTCTTCTTGCGACTGGATACCCTTCATATTCGGCAGAGCTCTTCTCTGTAGCATATCCCATGCATGCTCAATCGGGTTCAAGTCTGGCTACTGAGCAGGCCAGGGCCAAAGCCACATCTCAATCTCAAGAAATCCGCATAAAAATGCTTGATCCCTAGACACTTTTGATGTGTGTAGTTAATTCACTTTTTTCTCTTAGATATAGGTCTGCGCTTGCGTTATATTCTTGCACTAAATTAGACAGTCATGCACGTTTTGTGTAAAAGTTACAACAGAGATACTTTTGAAATCAATAAATTACAACCGAATTTGACCTTATGGGCTTACTAACTTCAATTATAATTATTTTAAATCATGTTTTGTTGAAATTATTATTGATATTATAGGAAGTAATTTAACACAACTGACTATATCATAAAATAGACTATGTGTCTAGTGTGAGATGAGATTCTCTACAGGATATATCGTTTAAACGGGATTCAAAATCACCACCACCACCACCATAAATACCTGTGTATAGTAGATACCTACACATCAATTATCGCTTGTCATTGAGATGGTCATAAGGATATGTTATCACCATTGTGATCATCGACAGCCTTTGTTAATCCAGTGCTGGACATAGGCCTCTACGTAGAAACAACCTTTGATTTTGACTTATTACACCGCGTCGGTACCAGACGAATACGTCTTAGAACAAACCCTATACTAATAAGTATAGGGTTTGTTTTAAGTTTTGTTTCTCTTTTTTTGTATACCACCCCATTAATAAAATATACAATAATTATTACCTTGCTTACTTTTAACCCACTTGACAATAACGAGGCCGCATAGGCGCATACCTTTATATATTATGTTTGATTGCGAGTTTGCGAAATATCGTCTGTGGTTACAATAATATCACATTGTACATATTTAGAAACCTGCATGTGTCGGTGCAGTGTTATTCAATCTCCGACCTATTTGTGGTCTATCGCTAGACGGTATCAACCGTTCCACGTCTAGTTATACCAAACCTGTTTTACACTTACATAAATCTGTGCAAATAACTGAGATTGAACTGTCTGTTTGTAATTTCTAATTAACAGCTTTTCTTTAAATGAACAATAAAGTATGTACGGTACTTACATAAAAAATCTTTTTTTTTTATGTTGTCTGTCTGTCTGTTTGACCCGACTAATCTCTGAGACAGCTGGACAGGTTTTTTGTTATAAGGAGCAACTAAGGCTATAGTTTTGATAAAAAAATAAATAGATTTAAATAAGTTTTTTGTTAAATTTCAAATGGACGAAAGCGCGGGTTAGTACTATGCGATAAATACTTTCGAACCTACAAAGACTCTGCTAGTTCTAAGAATAATGTACCAAATCAAGTAAAGAATTAATACAAGGCGAAGTCCTACTAGAAATTTGTTATTACTTCTAATTAAATAATTATTTATTTTATGATTAGATTACCTAGTACCTAGGTAGAGTACCTAGGCCCAAATAGTCTAGTCAACAAGTTCCATACTTGTTGACTAGACTAAAAGATGCAGTAGCATCACTAGGCCGCCATGGTGTGGGTCGCCATACTGCATTGTCTGCATTCGCAGTGAGTATGGTGACCACCACTCTTGGACTCTTCTGCTTATGCTCTCCATCAGGCAGAGTAGAGTCATTATGGCGGGCCATACATAAAAAAAAAAAAAAAAAAAACCTGATACTTCAATCTGATGTATATACCTAGGTTCCGTCAAGCAATTTCGGTATCCTTTAATTTGGTCTTAGTACTTTTTTCCTGAATAGAACAATAGACCCACCTGATAAAATGTACTCTGTAAAATTTCATAATAATTAGTTGAGTACTTAGAGAGAATCACTCGTGGACATAGTGTCTGTATCTAAGGTTCTACAACCACTGTGTTACACAAGTTATAATAAAAATGAATTTGGAAGGTAGCGTTTATTGATTATCATTGATTTTGGTTTTGTTAATACTGTAATACCAAGTTGTAATAATGCTGTATTACTTATACTACCACTAGGAAAATTCCTTCTACTACTGCGTAAGCATTTTGGCGCGTGTCCCTGTGATGCTGTGATTCTTTTAAAACCAGCTGATTGGTGTATAGTCTATAGTGCAGTGCACGTTCTAACTCGTTTAACATAATTAACTATTTTACTAAGCAATAATTATTTTCGCATCGCATCTTCCGTCATGGTTGCTGCTTTATTTTGTTAAGACACTATTATATTCAGCTAAAGTTTTTGCGTTAAATTCGCCTTTAATTTATTCGTTGTAATATTTATTCTATAACTGTTAAAAACACTTAAACTAAAAACAAAATAATTATTTTTTCAATGTGACCGCTATGGACTAAAAAAAATATAAATCACTTAAGCATTTGCAAGCTTCTGCTAAGCGAGGACTGGTACGTACGTCGAGCTTAATAAGTGGGTCAAGTAACCCTTTGGCGTGTAGAGGAGTGAGAGCAATCACACGCGCCGCCCGCCTAATTGAAGTCCAATGTCGCGCGGCCCGCCCACGGTGATTGATACCGCCCAGACCAAGCTGGCTTCTAATTCGATTGTGACATTGTTTAGACGCGTATCGACGTCACTCCCACAAGCCAAAATCTAATCTGTACGCACGCGGATGATGTCATCCCGAGACAGCGATCGCACTATTCATGTTGGATCGTCGAGCGAGTTACGCGGCGTCGAAGACAAATGTGCGTCAGCTAAAGCGTGGTACATTGCTAGTCGTCGCAAAAAAGTGTTCAAAAGGGATGGTACGTAGGTAATGGTGGGGGTTAATTAGTCGCGCCAAAGCCATCAATATACCCATTAGCGGCGCTGCACGCAACGGTCGGCGACGCGACGGTGCGGCTGCCGTCCCGCCGTCCTCGACGTCGACCCTCGTGACGATTGCGCATGGCCTATTCGTCATATTATGTCGTTTAGAGATAAGGGTTCGCATTTCCACTGACCATAGTACGAGGTGAAATATTAAGTCTAAATATCACTTGCTGTGATATTCTATCACATTATGGCTGAAGTTGGTTATAAGTATAACTGTGGATACATTATACATATGTATGCCATAAAGCAGAGAGCAGTTTTTTTTTCCGGGAGGGCTTAATATTTTCAATTTTAATGTCTGATTTCTGCTTCGTTTCCCAAATCATCCCTATATGGGTGATGCACTACAATAATAATTGTTGGCAACTAACTATACTTTATTCGTATCTATAGCATCAGTCTTAGATATCATGTCCAAGTAGGTACTATGGACTTGTAGTTTGCCATTATTCCCAATCTATGTTCAATTGTATCTAATTATAAATTGAAATCGTAATAATTATAAATAAAGTAAAATATTCAAGATAGCTAATTATTTTATTGTACAAACAGTTGTTTAACCAGAATATTAGCATATTGGAATAAAGTCATTGGATATTCAGGTACGATGGAAAGGTCATTTATAAACAATAGAAATAGGAGAGGGCCCAGCACACTTGCCTTGTGGAATACCAGGATTGATCGCGATAACCAAAAGACACGCGGGCGGAGCCGCGGACAAAAACTAGTATAAAATCTCATCGTCAATAACAGAATTGTTTACCTTATTTGTTTCTAGGATTTCATTGATTAACAAGGCCTAATAAGGCAATATTGTAACGACCCGTCGATTTTGTATTTTAAGGATATTAAAGATATCAAAACCATGGTCCTGTTTTACACACCATTTTGCACATACACTTTCTTTTATTATTTACATTTATTGTTGCCAAACAGTTTTTATTAAAATTCTATTTTTATAAGATATAACAAAAATTGCCCCGCAGTGTTACCCGCGGTTATTGTTGTACTCGTAGTACAAAAGCGCGGGGCAAAGCTTCTCTTAAAAAACTTTGTTTAAGTTACTCCTTATGTCATCAGCTATCTGCCAGTTAAAGTCTATCCTAACTTGTCCCAGTAATTACAGAGATTAGACTGGACCAAACAGGTAATAATTTAAAAAAAAAAGATTTTTTTGATGTCACGTAGGTAAATGCTAATATATGCATTTAATGAAAAGGTGTTAATTTGAAATTACCAACAGACACTTCAATTTATTAATTTGTACAAATTATGATTATTTTCAATTTTACAAGGTTTTTATTAACTAGCAATGTATGTATGCTTGTATGTTCGAGTGGAATCTTGCAACTCAATTTCGAAGCAGATATCTTCAACCGATTTTGCTGAAATTTTGCAAGCATGTGTATACAGCGTGACAATACAATATTATATTGACATGGAGCTGATCTGATGCTGGAGCTGGAAGGTGGCCATAGGAACTCTGTAAAGAAACGTCGCAACATCATCGAGTTTGGACTCGTTTGATTCGTCTCGAGGCATTCCAGTAAAAGCTTGTTTTTAAAAAGCTTTTTAATTAAATTTATTTTCAATCACTTTTGCTACAGAATGAGATTTGACCACCAATAAAATTTATAAAAAATATTTGACAGAAACATTATAAAGTTTTTTTTAATTTTGTCACTGCTCAAAATATGTTTGTACTCTCACAAATATTTTAAAACCAAAATGAGCCAAATCAAACCAGCGTAAACAGTTTTGAGTGTTGTGTAATAAATTTAATAATATTTAATCAGAATGACTTAACTTATTTAACATACCTATTACCTATGTTAATTTAGAACTGAAAAGCGCAAATTGAATTTTCCATGACAGCAAACACTCAACAACATGACACTCCTGGATAGAATAGAATAGAATAAACTTTATTGTACACCAGTTAAAATAGTTTACATTCAGAAGCTTATCAACAAAGAAAACCATGTACAAATGGCGGCTATGGATACTGCTTATGCTTTCCATCAGGCAGAGTAGAGTCATTTTGGCAGGGTCAAACATAAAAAAAAAAAGATATTTTAACAGGAAAACAAAGTTTCAAATTTCTTCCTCCTACATTTTTTAAATATATTTTTTTCTGTAATAACTTAACAATTTTAAATTCATTTGCGCAAACCTTTTGTCCAAGAACTCGTTGCCTAACAAAATAGTACTCAAAATACAACAGCAACGGTTTTTTTATTAACATAACCTATTGTTTGAGTATGCATCGAACACACTCGAGCGATCCGATTTAATTTGAAACTTCACCTTACGGCGATACTCGTAAAGGGTTGCCCTCTGCCCTAATCTTTGAACTATGACTTGACCGTTAATACGCATTTATAATTTGGTCTTCGATTATTTAGTACGGTGGAATGGTACGCTGAGATACGAATAAATTAGTATCGTGTTTGGGAACAAAGCCGGTTCAAAGTTTTGAGTAACGGTCACGGGATCGTTGTAAGAATTAAACTTATTTCTCTAACTTTTGACTTGAGCACTTTATTAGAATCCGTCTTCTTGTTTTGTTTAGAAAACTTTCAATTAAGTGCTTGTTCGGTTACAATCTTACAAATAGGACTAAGTGCTGAAGTTTAAATGTAATTAAAATGTATTTTAAATGTGGTAAAACAATATCTTCCGCAATAATTAACTGTGTAGATTTCCGGTAGAGAATCCAATCTTTACGTAAAGCATGTGAAGTTTAATAAAATAAAAAAATTAAAGTGATGATGATGAATAATGACAGAATATATTGGTTCACCGTTGACTTCTGCTGATCGGGCCAAAAAAGCAGTTGACCGATATTCCCCTGCGATTGAACTGTGACCGGCTTGCGCGGCTTATACCTCTCCCTAGATACAGTCTGCCCCTCGCAGGTGTATACTCGCCCTTACTTGGTTGCAGCTTCCACGCGCCTCATTTGCATAGCCAAGGTATCTTATGCACTGTGCATGCACTCGCTTCTCACTTTATAATTCAAATGATCCACACGAGCGCCTAGTGAATTTGAGGAAATGTGAGAATTTGTAACGGAATTTTAGGAGCTATTTAAAGTGATAGTGTCTCTTTGCTTTTTTTACTTATTTATTTTGCGTTTATCAAAATAGTAATGATATTTTCCATTTATATCGATTATTTCAATAATCCACGCAAAAGTTTTAAACGATACCTCATACTCATAATAGATAAGAAAACAAAAGAGTTATTGTAAGTTCCGAATCGAAACGCAAACCGGTTCATCGTCGGCACAATACTTACTTAGTAGTTTAGTACGATGGGACTCGATCTAAAGTGCAGTTTTGTCGAAGTCGTATTATGCAATAACGCTTATTACTTGGTGTAGCAACAATACAGTAAAGGTTAGACGAGAAAGATTGCATTATTGCAACGTAAGGTATTGGTTGTGCTTCATAACTGCTCATTGTTATTGTTAATCATCTCGACCTTACACTGGTGTAATCAAATTAGATGTATTAATCACATCATCGCCTTCAGCACCTTTATGCTAATTAAAACGAACATCAATTTAAACATCAGTGCTGGATGCCGTCACCGCATCATCTAGGTAGATTTATAAATAGCTATTGAAGAACGTTATACGTATTTTTTTTACTAAATCTGTCTCATACGCATGTAAAAGTTGGCATCTAGTCTCAAGCTGTGATACCTTAGACTTTCCCTATTTTTTACTGGTTTTTCATTATAGTTATATTTTGTTTCTACTTACTGTTATTTGATCTTAGAGCACATTTCAACAATTTATGAACCAGAATGATTAAGTCATTGTACATCTGAATTGCGAAGATCTATCCAGCTTAAGCAGTAATGGCACCGGATCAAAGCAATATTTTTGAAACATTATGATGCTTCTCTCGACCTGGCTTGTTATGTGTAGGTTGACTACGAGCAAGTGGCAACTTCCTTCATTACGTCATTTTTGTGAATCATGCAATTTGTTTCTAAGATTTAGACACTGTTTTGGATATAACGTTAAGCTTCGACCTCGTATTTTCTGAGCGAGAAGTCAAATCGCCGGGTATTGCGTGTCCTTGTTCAATCACATGTGGTGGTAAACAAAAATTCTTTCTTTTTAATAGTAAAAGACGAGTTCCTTAACTATTGTTCAAAGTTGATTGCAGAGAAACAGAAACACAAATCCAACCTCGAAACAATATTCCGATTACGTCATTCATAAAGTAAGTGCAGTTATGAAGGGAGCGAGGGAGCCATCTTTATGAGACTTCGTTGCGGGCCGCTGCTTGTGATATGAAAAGCACTTTTCTGTAGAATAAATAATAGAGCGACAGTGAGAAGGCCTCGTGCATTCCTATTCAAACGACTTATGTGGTCTACAACAGTGACATGTCCCATAACGCACACGTTTATTTATTTCCTGAATTAATAACCTTAAATAACATACACTTTTCAGCTAGATGAACATAACTTATCTATGGATGTAGTTTTTTATTAAGCATAGATTTCTTAGTATGCCTTAACAGAAACTGGATTATATATTTCATATCATAAGCATTGTATTCCCAGAGGGCTAATGAAACTTCCAAAAGCCAACATGAGACCGCGCTTATTTAGAGACGACGATGTCGAGCAGATGACGCCAAAACAAATCTCAATATCTGGCATATGGTATGAATATTTAGAGCAGGAGAACGCATCGAGAGTTTCTCTGCACGGCTATAAGACATCGAAAATAGATTGTGCGAACGGGGTTAGACGCACCTGTTATTTGGCTTTGGGCGGGTGCGGTGTCGGGAGCGCGGGGTGGCAGATTCATTAATAATGGGCCACAATGAGACGCCATTATTTACGAGTTGCGGTAGTCGAGTTGAACCGCATCGCACATAGCGCTGTGCTTCCAGTCCCAATCCGGAAGGAAACAACGCAGTTCAAGCAGATTATTCGTAAAAAAAAATTAAGCACCAGAAAAACTAGCAAAAAGTTAATGTACTTACTATGTACGTACATAATCGCTTCGGTTCTCTTTTTTGTCGTGTCTAGCTTGATGGATGTTCAATGTACTTAATTTTTAACAATTGAATACCCAATGGACTAAAGTCGTCTTCTTGTTACAAATAAGGCAAACCCAGTATATTTTTGGGATGGCAAAGCCGCATTAACATTATTTGTTAGTGTCACACTTTATCGGGTTCTCTTCAATGTATTCGTAGTGCTCTCTCTTGAATCAACTAAAAAAATATAATTTTCTGAATGCTTCAGTGTGTTTTTTGCAGGAGCATCTCACTTTGACACTTATATTTTTTAACTGCAAAATGTATTAGTCAGTGTCTGGTCTGATTTGAATTTATTTTAATATTGGTAATATTTGTTGTTTTAATAGGTATATGTTCTTTTTGATTTCTTTGTGATTAGGCGAAGATTTTTACAGCACCATCAACGATAATAACAAAAAAAACGAGCAGAATTTAAGTTGAAAACTTGTTCTCAGACTTTAGCAAACCCCTTTCCTCAATTGCAATCATAGAAAAAACATAAGAACCGTAAAGGAGGTAATCCTGTTTGATTATAACTTGAAAAGGTTGTTATCTGTTATCTATGTAATTACCAATGCTTACTAACAAATCTGTATATCCATCCATCCTTTTCATTTAAAAACTTTATATTTTAGAAAATAATTTTTAAAACGGCCGAATCTCATGGCCGTTTCTAAATATTTATTAGAATTCTTCATGTTTATAGAAAGACAAACTGATATTTATTATTACACTATAAAATCGTGTATACATGTCTAATAAGATATTTCCATAAATATGAATTTGAAATAAAACTTATTAATAAGAAAGAGCCGTTTCTAAGTATATTTGAGTCTGCATCTATTTTATGATTCATATCTTATTTCTGTTACTTATTATATGCGATAGGTACTGAGAGACGCAATGATTGGCTTTTCTCAACACAAAGGATCTTTTGTGGGCTTATATATTTTTAATGTTATATGACTCAACACGGTTTCAACAAAACAGCACGAGCATAAAAAATATCTACCGTGTATTTTGTTTTCACGTTATAAAATTTTAAATTGGATATAAAAATATTGACACTTTATTGAGGAATTGTCAAGCAGTCATTAGATCATAGTGTTTCCTAATTTAGACTCAGAGTTACCACAGTAATGGGTCAAATAAACAAAGAGGTATCGGACTAAATTCGTGCATGAACAGTCAGATAGTCTGAGTAGAGGCGGTGAGATGAGGTAAGCGACCTTAAAAGCCACTTAGCACTGTACGCTCTCCGCGCGCCGGCGCCTCTTGCTGCGTTTCTTATTACTTAGCGAATAATTCGGGTAATAACTACCTTGATACTCTGAGACCTCTACTCCTAACTAGTTTACATTAACTTTGTTTTTGATTTTCGTTTAGATTTTTGCGCAAATATACGAGTACTACTTGTATTTGTCAAGCTACATGGCCTGTTTATATATAATAAGTTTCATGATGTATATAATGCAGAATATCCACGCTAGGCGCTCACCAAGATGTTTCTGAAGTTTTACTGCTACGGTTTTCTGGTACCGATTACCTCAGTCAATCTGTATTTAGTACACAGGAATGGGATTGATTCATTATTTCACAATTATTTCTCACTCCAGTACCAATAAATTTTCGATGTTAATTAATTATATTATTATTCAAGTGGCTCAGCTTTCATTATTCTAAAAGTATATATGCGCTTCGGTGAGTAAAACTAATTAGTTAACGCCGTATTCAAATAAAATAGGTGCATTAATAAATAAATAAAAAACGTTATGAATAAATTTTATGCTACTTGAAACTAATACTCAAAATAACGGATTCTTAATGTTCTTCTTTATTTTATGTATTTAATTTTTATAACCAGATACTTTTACAAAACAGGGCCTAACAAAAGTTTTAAGAGTAGATATTAAGTATATATATTAAATTTAAGTCGTTGTCACAGGGTTTAGTTTAGTACAGTAGTGTAATTCCTCAATAAAACAAGTAATAAATACATAAACTGAAGTTAAAGGAAAGACTGAAACCATTTAAAGTGCCATTTTTCGATGAATATCACAGTCAACAACATAGTGATGAAGCGATTGTAGAACATTTCTGCATTTCAATATATAGTTACAGTTTGTATCCAATTGAATTTGGTGCGCAAATGACAGTCGACAGAGAACATAGTACCGAATCGTACCAATGTTAAATCGGATGGAGCGAGTTAATTAACGTTTATGTGGAGTCATCAAACAGGCGTGAGCTTCGCCTTCGGGACTGGCCCAGGAGCGCGACTTCGCTTCGTCGCTTTTAATTAATGCTGGTATTGCCACATTCCGTACCGTTAGAAGTCATCTCAAATCCACTTACCAGCATAACAACCCCTTTAGTATTTACATTAAATCAAAAATATATTGACAGACAACCGTAACTTATATTCTACAGTGACATTATTTATTTGTATCATTTTCAAGCCTTATAATAAAACCTTTCTTCTAAAACATACTGTTTCTCTTGGATATCTGATTTGATCAATACAACCAACATTCACGTAAGCCAAGAGGCAGTATTAAATTGCAAACATGTATTTTATATTAGTTCTCTCTCTTTTAACTGTATTGATTGTTCAAACCCATGTAGAGCAGGAAAATACTGATACTACTATAAATACGTCATTAATATATTTCCTTATATATTGTTCGCAGTCTAACATATAATATTACACGTAGATTTTATTTATACCTCTACTGATGTTATTAGTTTCCCAATTACCTCAATAGATAAACTCCTGAAAAAAGTGGCTAGACAACAATCTCTATCGAAGTGCAGTTGTTTCACGAAGAGAAGAGAAGAAATATACGGATAGAAAAAAAATAACAATCAATAAATAACAAGTAATGCTCCGTTCTCTTAGCGGGGGTTCGCCAATTACAACGTCGCGCTTCAAGGAAGCTAACCAGTTTCTAAATTCTTCGTATATTTAATTTAACTTAATTGGTGTGTGGATACACGGCGGCAGGCAGTCGACCGAGAATTGAAGCCTCTTTGTTAGCGAAATCGCATTTAAAACGGTACCCTCGCGAATTATATACATTTCGTACTCCTCTTTTATCACCTTAGTGGTAGGTATTGTTCTGCTTGTATAGATTTACCTATATTTACTGTATTTTGAATTTCATCTTAAGCTTTGAATGATAACCTACTGATAACTATTATGTTTTCATTGTTTTTCCTAGTTGAAATTTGAGCATTTTAATGTAACAAATACTACTACTATGTCATAAAATTGGAATAATGTTCTGTGTTAAGTTACAAAAGAAACGATAGCCGTCTCTGTCAGTGCTCGAATAGCATTGATCCAAATGACACAGGAAACTCGGCCCGTGCCCAGTACACTAATTTAGAGATGAGAGACGTGGGTGCACCCCCACAAATACACACATCAAAAGTGTCTAGGGATCAAGCATTTTTATGCGGATTTCTTGAGATTGAGATGTGGCTTTGGCCCTGGCCTGCTCAGTCGCCAGACTTGAACCCGATTGAGCATGCATGGGTTATGCTACAGAGAAGAGCTCTGCCGAATATGGAGGGTATCCAGTCGCAAGAAGACCTTTTTTTGTTGTTGCAACGAACATGGGCGGCCATTCCACAGCGTGATTTGGATGAACTCATTTTGAGTATGCCAAACCGATTCTTGTGTTGTTAGTGTTCGCGGTAGAAACACGGATTATTAATTGTTTAAGTTACCTAATAAAATTTTAAAGAAAACTGTTATTTCAGTCTTTTTTTCGAACTTTAATGTTCGAAAAAAAGACTGAAATAACAGTTCAAATGTCAAAGTGGTTCAAATGTCAAAAATCCCTTTATTAGGAAAATGGCAAATTTCTTTATTAATGCAAAGGTGACTTGGTTTATCGTTACTGTGACAAACGAAAACACTTTATTTGATGAATCCTTAAAGAAAATTTTAATTAATATCAATCAGGAGAAAAGTTATTGCAAATATAGCAGATATGTTGATCCCTAGACACATATGTTGATCCCTAGACACTTTTGATGTGTGTATAATCTGTTTAACAGTTGGCTACACATTTAAGCGATTTTTGGCATACTTGTTTTATTAATGGACAATGTATTTAAAACTTTTTTATTCCTCACATACATTTAGTCTTTGACTGGCTGTAAAGGTAGTATCAAGATAAATTCACGTGTTCATGAATCTTCTGTCCATATACGTATAAAGGGGGTATCTGGGGGCACGGTCGTGCCCCCGCCAAGACGAGCCAAGCGAAGCGCAAGGGGACTACCAACCTTTTCTCTAAGGGTTTCGTCTTTTTTTTGACCCCTCATAACTTTGATTCCCGATATACCAGATCGTTCAAATTCTCAGGATATAATGTTACCAATAGACTAATGAAACATACAAAGTTTTAATTGCATAGCTTTGATACTTTAGATTTTATTGATACCTAAAAAACGCCAATTTCGTCACTGACACACTGATGATCATCAAAACTGTTAGGGTACTTCCTGAAGTGCTAGAAAGCTGAAATTTGGTATGTAAACTAAGTTTAGCATACAAACAACAGGAAAATTCATAATCCCATTACTTTTGCCCCCCAACCCCCAAATATGGGGGGTGGAAGTTTGTATGAGACTATCACAAATGTTTATGCTAGAGGTTTTATTTCTGGACTTTTTCGAAAGAAGAAAGAAGATGTACAAAAAATACAGCCCAAAAAAAGAAAAAAATACTGCCTCAAGCAACTTACAAAAAAAAAAAAACCCACTAAAAACATTTTCATGTAAAATGTTGCCAAGACGACTGCATATGGATTATTATGAAAATGTTTTTAGTGGGATTCACCATTATTGCTAACATCATGCAAGTAATAAACATTGTTCTCGAAATGTTCTCCAGTGTCCGAACAAGGAGAGAGGTGCGGTGTACGATTACACGTGCGGCGATTGATAACTGTGTTGTTGGGATGTGTTCTTGTACAATGTACGTACGTAGCGTAGCTATATTTTATATGTGTGAGAACTGCGTTCGGCGTGGGACGGGGCAGTGCATTTTTTGCGAACGCCAGATGAACGGTAGGTCGTTCAACTCCGCCGGTTGTCTCGGTACCAAATTTTACCACCGAAACGCATTTAGTCTTCTTATTTGGGTGCAGTTTTATTGAACTATATATATATATATTTATTTTTTTATGGTATAGCTGGCAAACGAGCAGACGTATCACCTGATGGTAAGCGACTACCGCCGCCCATGGACACCCGTAACACCAGAGACGTCACAAGTGCGTTGCCGACCATTGGGGGATGGGGAAAGGGATGTGGAGAGGGGTTGGGGGTATGGGCCTCCGGTATCCTCACTCACTCGGTGAAACACAGCAAAAACGCTATTTCACACCGGTTTTCTGTGAGGCCGTGGTATCACTCCGGTCGTGCCGGCCCATTCATGCCGAAGCGTGGCTCTCCCACGGTTTCTGTCAGTTTGATACGTATAATAAAAAATGCTATGTGAAGCCATCACCGATTATCTTCCTTAATCACGTATGTAAGAGAAAAACACAAATTAGGACATGAAAACGAAAATCTATTATCTTAAGATCTACCAAAAACTACTTTTTACATAGTTATTCTACTTCTACTACTTTCTATCAAAATGGCTCCTGTATTCTATTCTATCATGTATGAGGTCAGATTTGATGACTTTAAGATGTATTTATTTTATAAAATACTAGCTGACCCGGCGAACTTCGTACCGCCATATTTATATACAATAATTAGCAATAAATTAAAATTGCGACTATAATTTGAGATTTAAACTATCCTATCTCTCAATTTGGATCGAACTGCACATGGTGTGCAAATTTTATTATAATCGGTTAAGTGGTTTAGGAGTCCATTGAGGACAAACATTGTGACACGAGATTTATATATATTAAGATATCAAAATGTTACCTCCTTTCTATTGAGAGGCCTATGTCCAGGCAGCAACTATTAAAAGCTGTTGATGATGATGTATAAATTTTTTGATTACTTCCTCCATATAAAACGTAAATCAAATTCAATTTTTAACCTACTTCCAAAAAGGAGGAGGTTCTATGTTCCACTGTATGTTTTTTTTATTTTTTATGTATGTTCACCGATTACTCCGTCAATTGTGGACCGATTTTGAAAATTCTTTTTGTATTCGAAAGGGTATGCTTCCGAGGTGGTCCCATAGCCACCATATTAGGATCTGATAATGGGATCCCAGGGAAATCGAGGGAAGCCCTCATTTTTTATTGGCACATACCATGTTTTTCGTATATTTTCTGAAGTAACACCGATATTTGCGTCTGGTAGTCATCATTTTATGATGATGAGCTGATGATGTAAGGTACAACTCCTTAACGGTTAGGAGTTGGAGGATAAATCTTTAAATATCATATGTATATATGTTACCTTTAGTCGTATTCTTTCATATTATTTAGGTAAGCTGATGATGGAAGGTGGAAGGTACAACTCCTCAACGATTAGGAGTTGGAGGATAATTCTTTCAAGTTCATACGTATCTAAAGACCTTCAGTCGTATACTTTCAAGTTATTTAGGTGAGCTGATGATAGAAGGTTAAACTCTTCAACAGTTAGGGATTAGAGGATGATTTTAATGTTACACTTACGTATAGACCTTAATTTGTATTCTTGATGATGAAATTTGATGAAATAGTTCAACTTACTACTTTCCTACGATTGTTTGCACTAAAAACTGAAAAATAAAAACTTTTTATAAAAAAAAACCGACTTCCAAAAAACATCCAACGAAAACTCTCTGCCAGAAAAACACTTAAAAGCGTAAAATAAACTGGTTCTTCATAAATTGCCTATACCTAATTCTTTATTCATTTAAATAGTAGTATTATAATGTGTGCTAGGTACCTAAAATTTGTTTGAAGTCGGTGCAATTACAAAAGTCTAAGCGATAGTCACTTAGACAATAGGGTAGTTGACTGTATTGTAAATAAATACCGATGTCTCCTTCCTGAAAACGAATATTACAAAACAGCTCGGAAAATATA
This sequence comes from Diaphora mendica, assembly GCA_949125395.1. Taxonomy (NCBI): domain Eukaryota; kingdom Metazoa; phylum Arthropoda; class Insecta; order Lepidoptera; family Erebidae; genus Diaphora; species Diaphora mendica. Next base: position 19,506,751 of record OX421317.1, read on the forward strand.
AATATTACAGCTTTTCATTTCTATTAAAATTTTTAATCAAATAAGCATTAAAATATATTGCTCAATTGAGTAGTCTAAAACAGTGACGTCACAAGTTAGTATTTAGTACATTTTTCATACAAAGTTATCGTTTTGACAGATGATAAAAAGTAACTAATTTGACTAACGTGTAAACTTTCCTATTTAGGCACAATATCGGTGTAATCAGTATCATTGCTCACTCATTAGACGATGAAAAACTATTTAAAACAACTAACTAGTACCGCTGCTGTCGTACTTCTTCCCCGCCATTAGTCCGAGAAGAATATATGACCGACGCGTGCTTTGTTACTTTATGAAGCGTAATAAGCTTAGTCGACTAACTCAAGTATGAAGAAACCTCCCGCCACTATCCAACATAATGTTTAATAAAAAATCTGAATGGTCCCCGTCTACGAACGCGATATAGGCTAGCGATATAGTTTTAATGCTATTTCTACCGACTAATTACACGTTAAAATGAAACAGTAGGTATAATTTATGGCATCCTAGTAGCTGCTGCTAACGACTTCTTCTTGAAAATGTTGCATAGATAAATCTAGTCAGTACTATATCCAACCCAAAAACTTTAATAGTAACTATTAGATTGTATAAAAGTTGCCGATTAGAGATTTGCATTATAGTAATGTTTCTCGTATCTAATGGGCATACATATGTTTTAAATATTGTTAGGAAATAAATATTGTCTTGTGTAGAAATCCAATTTTTTAAAATATACTTGCAAACATTTCGTGGTCACACTATAATAGACCAGTGTCGATAAGTTTTAAAACCAAAAAAAATAATAGTAGAATGAAACCCATTAGAAAAGGAGGGGAATATTATAAAAATGAAAGGAAAAATAATTTACGGGCGATCTGAGGTCGGGAAGGGGATGGGGGGGAGGTTTTAAGGGTAAAAAACGTTTTTTCTCGATTTCCGGCAAAACTAAAAGTCCTATGGAAAAAAGTCTCATGGCAAAGTTGTAGGTAATAAAAAGATGTAAACTTTTGTATTTACACTTTTATCACATAACCTCAAAATTTATGTGAAAAATTCAAAAAACCACGTTTTGGTTTTTTATTTTTATCTTTTACAATTTTCGATTTTTTGCATTTTCTGAGAAGATTTACTATGGTAACATATATATATATATATTTTCACCATCGGAAAGTAGAGATTTCAATGAATAAATAACATACCACCTTTTTGAAAAAAGCTGATATTTTGACGGGTGAATTTTCAATTGAAAATTAGGATGCTTTTTCGATATTAATTCAATATAAGGTGAAAAAATAAATATTTCTAATCAAATAAATTACAGCGTATTTGGGACATAAAAAGGTAAGTTTTCACCAAATTTCGTGAAAAAAAAAAGAAAATTGTAAAAGATAGAAATAAAAAACCAAAAACGTGGTTTTTTGAATTTTTCGCATAAATTTTGAGGTTATGTGATAAAAGTGTAAATACAAAAGTTTACATCTTTTTATTACCTACAACTTTGCCATTTGACTTTTTTCCATAGGACTCTTAGTTTTGCCGGAAATCGAGAAAAACCGTTTTTTACCCTTAAAACCTCCCCCCCATCCCCTTCCCGACCTCAGATCGCCCGTAAATTATTTTTCCTTTCATTTTTATAATATTCTCTTCCTTTTCTAATGGGTTTCATCCTACTATTTTTTTTTCACTTTTTATAATTTTCAAAGGCTTCTGCACTGGTCTATAAGCGGCACCGGCAAAACAATTTCTAGGTAAATTTTCTAAAAATTAAACCAAGCCACTAATCTCATGAAACAGAGCCACGCTTCGGCATGCATGGGCCTACTCGACCGGAGTGATACCACAGCCTCACAGAAAACCGGTGTGAAACAGCGCCTGCCGCTGTGTTTTACCGAGTGAGTGAGGATATCAGAGGCCAATACCCACCCCAACCCCTCCCCATCCCCCAAAGGCCGTCAACGCACTTGTGACGCCTCTGGTGTTGCGGGTGTCCATGGGCGGCGGTAATCCCTTATCATGAGGTACGTCTACTCGTTTGCCGTTTGGAATACCATAAAAAAATTCGTTGGAGTCGTTTCCGAGATTCAGATTAGATTACATATACAGATGCTATTTTGTGTATTTTGCCAAATTCGATTCGATTCACGACCTCGATTTCAGTAAGCAAATATAGAATTAATTACCAGAAATATTTTATGTTACCTAGACTCTTATAGATGTAACAAATCTAATGGTGATAGATAAGCCTCCAGTCAACAGCTCAAGGCAATCATGTAAATCAAAATATAGAAAACTAACTCAGATTTTTTCTTCTGTTCATTTTTAAAGATTTTTATGTCCAAATTTAGACGTAACCACGGAAATCACAGCGTGAATTTATTATTTCTTGTACCTACCTATGCTATGGATATATTCGAAAGATGTTGTACCCACAAATACTTGCGGTTCGACATATTCCAAGTTACAAAATAAACATATTGGATAGTTCGACACTCGACGCTAAGTTCTGCTCAACTTAGTCGCATTGCTATATCCAAAACTTCTAATTTAAATTAAAAATAGAGATTTAGTTGAATTGAAGGTAGCAATAAAATGGCCTTGTCTCGGACATTGACCACTATTTTACAACAAATGATTTGCAGCTCCGCATTATTATGATGATAGTCGGCTAAGCAAAAAATGGCTAGATATTTCGAGTCAAACAACTATAAGAAGCGTATAAACGAACTTTTAGACGTCACGCTTGGTAGCGTGCGCGCTGTAAAAAGTAGCACACGTCGCATTCGTGACTGCCGGCCTGCTCCTGCGATTGCTTCATTGCACGCTCGTCTGCGTTGGCTTATAGACGGAACAAAAACAAGAAGTTGTGCCCAACAACCACTGGGAGCTCGTTGCCCCGCAGTCCTATATATATAGTGACACCTACTTTCTAAACTTATTGAAATATCTACGTTGGGCCTTAATTCATTTATCTAATGTATATACATTAGATAAATGAATTAAGACCCAACGAAAACACTCATAGTGCAATGACACTGTTTTAAAGGATAAATCACATGTCATTTCTTTTTTAAGACACGATGAGATTTTCGAAACGTTAAAATGTGTGCATTAATTGCACGTTTTAGTTTGGCAAGCGGGCTACGGGTAGGGTAAGCGTGTCCTCCAGCAGGTCACGCGCTCCACAAACTCGTTCTGCGCCTACTTTCGCCACTCTTTGTCTGCGCTGGAGCAGCGCTTATGTTGCTTGCTCGCTTGTGCACGTCTCACCTTTCCGCTCACGTTTGCACCCGACTTCACCCGAACAGCAAATATGAGCAATTTACCGGACATGATGCAAATTGCATTATCTCACTCCTTTATTCTGCATTTTATATTTGGCTGGTTGCATTACAATTGAAAACTTTTTCGTATGCTTTTCATATCTGTCGTCGTTAATATGATATTTAATATTTGTATGCAAGCATCTAACTACACGCTTACACATTCCTGTTCTTATCATAAATACAAAAGCATTTAAAATATGTATGTTGCAAATATAGACATTCTCGATTTCACAATGCCTATACAATATCCAGAATAATTGACAAAGGCTAGGTTATTTTCTACCGTTCAAGTATCTGAATTATTTATTCAATTTATCGGTAATCCAAATAGGTTGTCTGTCAGGTCGCATTAAATGCAGATTGTCGGACGATTTCAATTTCTGAAGCATGTCTAGTGTCATCAAATAATCAAATAATTCTCCTTGCATTGTCTCCTGTTCAAGAAGTGAAAATAATCAGTGCAACACATTGACCGGTTAAAACTATACAATTTGACGGGGCGGGCGGAAGTGTGGCAGTGGCGAAAAGCTCGCAACTGCATGAGGAGAAAGGAAGCGGCGCGCCGCGCGGTGTGATAAGGCGGCCGGCTGGCGTCGGACGCGGGGTGAGGTAGGGTAGAGCGCGGGGCCAACGCGGGTCGAGGGGTGCGCGCGCAGTGGCAGTCCCCGCGCCGCGCCACTTGCCTCCCGTCAGTCGCCCGCCGACTCTGCTTGTGCTTGTGTGACTCGCGCTGCTCCGTGCACCGCACTCGTGCTCCGATCACGACGCGTGCCGCCCCACTGTGGCCGCGAACCGCGACCTCTACGCTACCGACGAAACGTGTCTCCTAACTTACGTGCAACTTGCTATTTTTTAACTTTCGGACATTAAACTCCTTTACCCGGCTTGTTCATGTAAGTGTCAGCTCATTCTATTAAAGACGGCATGTTCTTCGTCGAAATTCGGAACTCGCGACAAAGTGAATATACCGTGAAAGTTTGTGAATCGAAAAAAGCCAGTGAGTTAATGGCAATCGTGTTATATAGCCACATATTTTGTTAGTGCTTTCTTTGTTTGTGGACGGAGTATAATCACCAACGATTTCCGAAATTCGACGGAAAAGTTTTCAACATTAGGAGCGAGCGGTATGTTTGTAGTGTCAGGCAAAGGTGGTTCGGTCCGCTCGCTCCGACGTGTATGTCGCTAGAGCGGCGCATGAGAGCTTTCGCCTTGGTTAAGCCTGCTAGGTGCAGAGCAATCTATGCTACTACTACAAAACTTAACTGAAGCTTTCATCCGCACAGACTAGAATGTACAAGTTTCGCTAACTACAAATTTTATTAATAACATGAGGAACTTTTCTATTTCAATGTGTCTTTTCAATAAGCTTGACTTTGCTCCGTGCTTTAGGAAAATACCTACTTTAAAACTCATTTTTTTATTTCTAAAAGTGTAACTACAATTACCTATATCAAAGGAATTTATAAAATGACCATGGTAGTGTAATTTAAAATTTTTACACATTGGAGATAATAAACTAGTAAAGCATGCGTTTTATAAATTGAAGTGTGTTATTAGTGTTATTATGGATGTTACTAATGCAGCTCATGAGAAATCGCGATACGTGTGAGATTTCCTACGATAAGCCCGAGTTACATACTATGTCATATCTGTATAAAAGTTACATACGGTTTATCTTATCTCTTAGACTATCCAAAACTCAGTGTTGATTTAGTTAAAAATAGTTCAACAGATTTTTTCCACTCAGATTGAAAAAATAATCTTAGCATGATAAGGCATTTGTATCTCCTTACGTAAGCATTCTTTGAAAATCGCATAACAAGTACCTAGTAAGCAATCTGCCTTTTATTTCCTTAAATGCTGTCATTTTTTGTTAATGTCGATAACAATATTGAACATGTTTGTAAAATGTGATTAATTGCTGCTATAAACAAACCACTATCTCAAAACGATATGCACGATCGAATCGTAGGAGCTATACCGACCTAATATATAAATCTAAAATGGTACCAATTCTCACAAATTTAAAACTCTAAAACACTAAAGTGAAACGGTTTAAACGTGTTAATTTTTAAAATGGCAGGGCTTTACCATTTACATCTACAATGGTTTGTTGTAACGTTTCTACTACGAGGGTAACAGCTGCCCTGCTACCTGCCCGACAATAAAAACCTTTGTCAATAGAGGGCCCATTCCGGTATTATTAATTATATTATAGGTCAATAGCCACTTAAAAAAATGTTTTAAGTCACAATGTTTCCGAGTGAAAAATTAAGAAACATTACAATAAAATCCACCGAAGAAAATTTAACAATTTATTTTTGTGTTGTAAACACGTTTTGGTATAAAAAGTTTCTGTAAAACCAAGTCTCCACCGAACAAAAATTGCCAATTTTTGTGTTGTCAAATTTCGGTGGAGACGCGCCTTTACACTAATAAACTTTTGAGATACAATTTGTAAAATAAATCTTTAGTCTGATGAAGTTTGCGTCTGTGTAATTATATAATTGTAAAAAGCGCATACGAAATTGAATAACAATTGCTGCTAATTATATTTAAACTAGACAAAAAGAAAATCACAGATTAGCCTAGTACTGTGAACTACAAATTTGTTAAAAGAATATAACAAAACCTAAAGTTGCGCCTTTGTCATCTTTGGAAAATAAAGTGAGACTAAAAGTGACCAAAATGTTGTCCTTTATCCGTAAATATTAACGAAATATATTTGGTCGGTACCCTAAATTCGATGTCGCAGAAAGCTATTGACATTGAAGAAATCTATGTATTTCATTTCCATCGTGCTAACATTTAAGTGCAACCATTTATATTGATCACGTGGTTGATTCTGAATTAGAGAGATTCTTAGTTTAAATGTAAAAAAGCAGCAAAAAGTTCGAATTCCTTTCATTTTAATATCGTTAATCGTTCTTTCAGTCTTCTAACACCGGGGTCGCCAAAATCTACTCAAACATTGTAGAACGACAAAAAAAATTGTCTTAATTAATCCATGTAAAAATTGAAACGTTAAACGTATCATTTTAAGTTTCATTTATCAAATAATTCAAAGCTCGATTCTTGACGATCGAATAATTTCTACAAAACCCGACAAAAGCAGAAAACTAATTCTTTAGTATAAGTAAGGTATTAAGGTTTATTGTGGAATATCTCTCTTTACAAATACATATTCGCAAATCTTCTGAAAAAAAATATACAATAAAATCGGCACGTTGTTAAAATTTCGGCTAAGTTACAGGATTAAATGAAAAGTTACGACAAAACCCTCACTACTGATACTTTTTTAAACTTGTGATCATTAAAAATGCTTTGGAAACGGATATCCAGCATGTATATCATCCACACCTTAGTAATATTGATAGACCGAAATTTGACAACACGTAAAAAAAGGTTGACAACACAAAAATTGGCAATTTTTGTTCGGTGGAGACTCGGTTTTATAGAAACTTTTATCACCAACACGTGTTGACAACACAAAAATTGCCAACTTTTCTTTGGTGGATACCCGGCTTTACAAAGTAATCCTTTTACAAATCTTGAATATGTAAACCGTAAAACAACAAAACTTTAAAAAATCAATAAAAAAATTGGGACTGAAGCTGTAAGTATTAAACTATACACCAAACAGTGTTTATCAAAGAAACTGTTTAATCACTGTGTGTGTGTCACAAGTGCTGGCGTTGTCAGTGTTTCAAGTAAAAGTATTACTAGTTCTTTAAAATATTCTCTTCATAGTTTCACATCTTGAACTTAATTAGTATATTGTCGTGCATGTATTATTATGGTAATGTTGATATGATAAATTAATAATAATGAGTATAGTGACCAGCCGGCAGAACTTGGTTACACATTTGATAAGGCGAGCCTATTAACGGGCATGTTGCAGCGATAGCACCGGAATCGTGTAATTTTCGCCTCATAAATTTAAGCTGTCGCAAATTTTTCGCCTCTCTTGCTAATTACCAGTCCGCCGACGTCCCCTGAGACTGCTAAATGTGCCTCGTGCACGTCCCGAATGCGAAAGTAGCACTAGTTGCGATCTGCTTTGCCTCGTACAGAGTAAACAATGGCCTTTGTTTTGGCTACCATGGTTCAACTACGTGTTTAACAAACCATTAGTTGCATCCATATAGAATTTGTATTAAAGTTATGATAAACAGAACATCTCATTTGACTTAATAACGCCTGTAATACCTTTTTATCAAAAATATGACTAAGACAGTTGCATTTAAAGATAAAAAAGAGTAAATATTCTTGTGCTTAATAATAAATTAAGTTTTACTATCGAAGAAAATATATACTATACAATTTTATGCCCAAAAATTATATTTTTCAGTAAATTTATAGTCAAATGGACCAATTCAAGGCTATTGGGTAGCCTGGATCGCATGATTTGATCACGTCAAATCAAATTCGTGCGTTTGGACGCTAATTGGCCAATTTCGTCATTTTAGTGTCTTGCAAGCTACATGTGAGCAAATGTGTTCAGAGGTTTTTTATAAAGATATGTGTCATTACCATTTTACATCATGATTCACAATAAATAATAATAATACATTTAGTTCATAACAAAAAAGTATTAAGTATAGATAGATATTTATCTCACTAATTGTCACACATAAATTAAAATCAAATGTAAATCGGTACGAGTCTTTCGCAAATCGGTCGAAACTTTTAATGTACGCTTAAAATTTTACTTAATATACGTAATTTAAAATGTTTTAAAATAATATGCAACGCTACAGTTTATATTTCAGTTATAAAATTAAATTCAAAAACATCCTTATATAAGTTTATAATTGTTAATACTTTTTCCTTAAGTATGTGAGTCAACAAAACAAAGCGCACAGTGACCAACGAATATGGAACCGTGCGAGGAATAACAAACGGTGACATCACTTCGACGCAGATGAACGTCATGCAAAACAAACTCAAAGGTTCCATTTTCGACCATCGTTCCAAGATCTATGACTTAAATTACAATACTGGCAGCTCAAAACTGACGACCTTGAACGTTATTACAAATCACAACACTAGTCTAGATTGATGAAAATATCGCATGTGGATTTTAAAACCTTGGCAGAAATAATAATCCTAACACTTTTACTTTAACATGATAAATTTATAAAATTTAAGATGGAATTTCGTAATAATGATAAAAGATAAGTTATACAAGATACGATAGGTATTAAATAAAGTTATATTATATATGCAACAGACCGTATCGTGCATGAAACCATTTGAAAACCTTGTTCTTTATATTCGTTAATTTAACGTGTTTTATTCATGAAGTAGATACATTTATTATAAAATATCAGTTTGTTAAAGGAAATATTAAATTGCCTAAATCTAGATGCTAGACTCGAATTTTAAAACGACATATGAAACGCGGCGTCGCCGTCGCTTTAATCATGCGTATCGAAGGCAGGGATATTCCGGTTAGGGTTAACCTAACCGAAATAATCTGTTATTAACCCTTTTGGAAATGGGTTAACCTAACTTTAGGATTAACCTAAATATGTGTTACCGAATTATAACTGTTAACAGGAATAATCTAATACAGGATAATTACGGTTACCTTAACCGAATTTGATATAGGTTTCTGGATATTTGTAGGTCCGTGATTCATTTTTCGTTACAGTCGTCAGTGACGTTCATTATTTGCGTGGAATGGGAAAAGGGGATAACAAGTTAATTTTTTTTCACAAGAGATCAAGTAAAATTGATTAATTTTCGAATCGCGTCACGTCGTAAAATAACCGAAATCTTGGGTTAACATCTATCATTTGGGTTAACAATTTCAAAAACATAAACCCTTTAATTTGGGTTAACCCTTATTGTTTGGGTTAAAACAATAACATATATAATCTGTTAACCGAATCGATGAGTAACCCTTTGAAACGGTTACAGATTGATTCGGTAACCGTTTATAACGAATACCGTTATGCATGGGTTTTCCGATCCCTGATCGAAGGTGAACACAGTGGTGGTTTTTGCGACTGTGTCTGCGGCGAACCGCGACACCACCATCCAAGGCCACAAGCATACCTGCCCTGTTTTCCGCCTGTCTTACTATTGTCCGACGACCTTGTTGTCTGAGCAACTTTTTTACTGACCGGCTGAACGCTCTATTAAATTGATTAACACTAGGTATTTATTGATAAGATAAGATTACACCCATATAGTATTCATGGCAGTACGGGTCTAATAAAAACTAACTCCTAATACTAATGTCACAGAATTTGTTAATATTTTGACGCTCCCTAATCCTATGATCGTTTAACTTTAATAGAAGAAGTGTTATCCTGATTCAAAGAATTTGGTGCACAGCCGTAGTTATATAATATGCAGGAATTAAATCAAAATTACTCTTGGCATACAATACAAAGACATTGACAAAAAAGAAAGGTATTCAATGTACACACATCAAAAGTGTCTAGGGATCAAGCATTTTTATGCGGATTTCTTGAGATTGAGATGTGGCTTTGGCCCTGGCCTGCTCAGTCGCCAGACTTGAACCCGATTGAGCATGCATGGGATATGCTACAGAGAAGAGCTCTGCCGAATATGGAGGGTATCCAGTCGCAAGAAGACCTTTTTTTGTTGTTGCAACGAACATGGGCGGCCATTCCACAGCGTGATTTGGATGAACTCATTTTGAGTATGCCAAACCGATTCTTGTGTTGTTAGTGTTCGCGGTAGAAACACGGATTATTAATTGTTTAAGTTACCTAATAAAATTTTAAAGAAAACTGTTATTTCAGTCTTTTTTCGAACTTTAATGTTAGTGGTTCAAATGTCAAAAATCCCTTTATTAGGAAAATGGCAAATTTCTTTATTAATGCAAAGGTGACTTGGTTTATCGTTACTGTGACAAACGAAAACACTTTATTTGATGAATCCTTAAAGAAAATTTTAATTAATATCAATCAGGAGAAAAGTTATTGCAAAAATATATGTTGATCCCTAGACACATATGTTGATCCCTAGACACTTTTGACGTGTGTAGTAGCGAACACGAAAGTATGCGGCAATTAGTATATAACTAAATGAAACCAATGTTACGAAATCCATCGTAGCACGTATTGCAACAAAAAGTAAACAATATAACGTTGCAGTAATTTACTGGTGAAGGTAACGAGTCAGGCGGTACCTTTCAAACGACTGCACCACAAGTATGGACGACCTTACCCCAATTTCTGGCGAACCTAATTCAATCACCAATTATGATTATAAACGTTCGAGAAATAAGATTTTAAGCGTTCACTTTGCTCATTACCCAATTCTAGCAATTTATATATTCATACATTGATTTATAGTACAAAAAAGTGCGGTCGAGTTGGAATACTTAGGTATATTGATTTTTACACTAACGAATATGCAAAGTTGATACGGAAACTTATGCTTACAATTGTTTTTTTTTTCTTGTTTTTTTCAATATCAAATAATATTTTGCTAAATTCGAGACTGGGGTTTCCAGGCGAGCTATTCACATTCTAATTGTCTTGATAGCTCAGTGGTAAGAGCGCCCTCCGCGTGCTCCTGGCGGTGGGAGACCCAGGTTCGAGTCCCGGTCAAGACCGTGGATGTGGGCAAGCAGTCTGGTTGCCCTTAAAATTAGGTTTAATATAAACACTCCACCGCGCTTTCCAGCTAACTATTAAATCTACATGATATTGTCGATGGTAACTTGATCGAATCGACGATCTTACAAAGGCCCGCGCCCGACTGTTTTTCTCCCTCCTGCGCCCACCCTATCCCCGACCGCTCTCATGAGATTCTTATTTAGATTCGCTTCCGTCTGATTGCTCTTGGTAATCTTTTCACTGGGTTATTGAATGTCTTCCCAGTGCGTGTCGAGTACTAAAGGAATTTTCTAGCTATCGGTGCCGACGTGAAAGGCATCGGCCGCCGATATCCTTTGAAAGTACCATACTTCATTTTACTGGTTTAATGTAGGAAATAAAATTATGTTTATTTGCTTTTGTGTTCATGTTCAAGAGTTTACTCCGTAGGTTGAAATCGTAATGGCAACAACAGGATTGTTTAATTTTGTCTAATCACATAATAAGCTATATGATAGCTTAATCTTAATTACATATTTCGTATTTGCATGAAGGTTACTTTTCAAAGATTCAGTCAGTTTAGGATATTCACGAATATACCTAAAACTATTGACGTATATCATGAAATCTTAATCAAAAACTTATGTATGTTAACCATTTTTTTTTATTATTAACACTAGTCACAACGTAACTAAATTTGGTCAACCACAATACTTCATAATCATTGTTACCAGTTTCCTTCTAACACGGTACAATGTAATTTAATGTTGGCTTATTTAAAGAGTAATCGGTTCTATTTCTATAATTCGGTAGTTAGAATAGAAAATATTCAAACCATGTTTTTACATTTTGTGGGAGGTAAAGTCAGCCTCAAAAGTAGCTGGCCCTGTCCAAATCTCCAAAACTGATATACCTACAACTTAGCGCACATAAATCACTTACGAAGTCTAGCGCCAGAATTGAATGATCATCATTCAAAGTCAAAATTAGCTGAACAACGCAATGCCATAAGTAACTGAACAACATAGTGCCTAAAGTCACTGAACAACACACTGCCAAAAGTAGCTGAACATGAACAGAAATGTCTTTAGCATAAAGAAAAATTAACATTAATACCCGCCCGTAGATAGAGTATACTATGGTGTTTGGTAGTTATTTTACATGTTTTCCTTAAATTGATTAGCTACTTTCGAGGTTGACTGTTCTAGTTACTAAACTACTCTGTTCGGCTTTACTTAACAATATGGTGCATGTGTTAAATTTCTAATTTTGGTCTTATAGATTCAAAATACATGTCACCTGATTGTTCTGATATCTCTCCATAAGAGATAACCAAGTGGAGAGCCGTTATACTTCTCGCTGAAAATATAGAACAGCAGAAATCCAGCAGTTACACTTACATCATCATGATGATAATAACCGATGTGGCTGTTAATGTTATTAATCAAAAGGGAAGATTAAGAAATCAGAGTATAAAGAAGTATGAACCGATTCGAAACTTCTACTCGATCGGAGTGCATACACTTTGCTTGAAAAACTTCTAGAAATACAATTGCATCTCCGTTGAAAATAAAATTTAAGATTTATGCATAGTGAAGAGCGCGACGTTGCGTTGCGGCACATTGAGCTATTTTCAACCAGGTTATGCTTTAAATAGCGCATTACGATAGGATTTGGTTTCACGAGTTTTTCCCTGTTCGCGTCTCAGACCGTTACGTTTCTAGTGGCATCGCCCACACAAAGAATTTTTCTGTGCGATGTCTCCTCGGAAACTTTTTGACGTTGACGCCATATTTTCACCTCTACATTATTTTATAGACACAGTAAGAATAATTGTCTTGATAGTTTTTTGTGACTGATATATATGTATCATACTAGTTTTTGCTCGAGGCTCCGCCCGCGTGTATGTCGGTTATGTGTTATTCTGATGTATAAGCTATATTACTGTAAAGTTTCATCCAAATCCGTTCAGTAGTTTTTGCGTGAAAGAGTAACAAACATCCATCCATCCATCTATACTTACAAACTTTCGCGTTTATAATATTAAGTAGTAGGATATAACATCACATGTTTAGTTTGCGTTAAATGCGTTCATTGTCACAGTAAACGTAGTTACGGATTCGGATGAAATTTATTAGCAGTGCTCCCTATATCAGCTTAAACCATTTTAAAAAATCTGCTTATTTTATAAATGCCAAGAAACTAGTCTGATTGTCATTGCGGCAACTGGTTACATTGTTTTAATAACTTTCAATACTTTCATTTTGTGTTTCTTACTATTCATCAGTATTTCAAAAGCAATTCATATACATGCCAAGTAAATATGATAAATATGTATATAAAAAATGAGACAGTAGGCAGCATTTTGATATGAGATTCAACCTAGTCCTCAACGGAATTAAAAAGTTATACCTACAAATCCTTTTGCGCATTTCAAGAAGACATTGCATTCTTTCGCTGGCAAATAACATTTTGACAGAACGAGACCTGACAATAATATATGCCTAAAATCTGTTGCCAGTGACGGCAGCGTTCTGCGCTGAACTAGCCAGCACGTGGTCGTCACTAGGCGCGGGCCTGAGAGCGGCCACCGCGCGTGCTTGCTAACCCGGTAGCCGCTTATGCTTGGCTCCGGGGCGAAAAGCCCGGAGAGTAACCAGTGTGTTTTGTTGTTCGCAGAGTTGAGTCCCGCACCGCACCGGCTTGCTCGCTGACCGCCGAGCCGCTAATCTAGCTTTTTACGCGCCCCACCGTCGCTCGCCCAGACCCGCACCGACCGCCGCCATGCTCGCGCACCAAGCACAGCTCGCCCTCTACTAAAATCAAACATCAACATCGATAAGAACGCGTGTGATAATAATAAATTAATACTCGCCTAAATAAGCTTGTAACGTCGGTGTTTTTAAGTATAACTACATTTTTAATATAAATCAATAGTAAGTAGAATCTTGCGTCGAATTCGCTTGTCCATCGCCGCGAAACCGCGTTACGTTCGCGTGTGTACTAGTGCAGTGCCGAGTTCGCAAACGTTAATAGTGGCAATAGCTGCAGCAGCAACAGCACTCTCCTCGCCTGTGTAAAAGTGCATGCTGAGAGCGCGCGGGCGCGCTCGCCCCACGCGGCCTATGCGCCGCACTCGCTCTGCGTAATTGCGCGACTCTATCGCCCCTCATTTGATGACAGCAATGGCCACCATGGTGAATATGAATAACCTCTTAAACGGCAAGGACTCACGTTGGCTGCAACTCGAAGTGTGCCGCGAATTCCAAAGGAACAAGTGCTCGCGGCCTGATACCGAATGCAAGTTCGCGCATCCTCCGGCTACTGTGGAAGTCCAGAATGGAAGAGTAACCGCCTGCTACGACAGTATCAAGGTGAGTGTTGCAATATCTATTCTTCAGTAACTGTATACAGATATATGTCTAGTTTTAGCAAGAATTATTTTCAAACACTTATGCAGATGCAATTTTCCGGCTGAACAAGAAACTACCCCTCAAGGCGACATTTCGCCGCCGCTATTCCGCTCGCCGACCTCAATCCCAAGGCTAGCTTGAAATGACGTCATTTCGCCATCGTCGTCGCCTTTCGTTTGTTATTATAGGGGAAATGGCATAGCACTAACATAATTATCCGGACTATAGTCCAGTCATTTGGTAGTTTTACCTGGAAAGTTTTCCGGGCAGTTTTAAAAATTAATGAAATTATTGATTTCGACGTGCTCTCTTCTAATTTTCACTTTGCCACTTCGTATCTTTGCCGCTCGTGCCCCCATATTGGTAAAATGGCGCTCAAAAACAGTTTTTTGGGAATATCTCCATTCTGGCTCATTTTACGATAAAAATAGGTAAATTAAACTAAGACAATTTATGTAGGTCCCTTTTTATGTTTGGCCCTGCCAAAATGACTCTACTCTGCCTGATGGAAAGCATAAGCAGAATCTAAGAGCGGTGGTCACCATACTGCGAATGGAGACAATGCAGCATGGTGATCCACACCATGGCGGGATAGTGATGCTTCAACACGAAGTGCAACGAAACACGTCAGCACGATCGCTGTCATTTTACGTTGATTTTCTGTGCGAGGCTAGTTCATTATCATCAGCTTCGTTGTAGTCCTCCTGTTCCTCGATTTCGTCATACGTTTGCTCGAGAATAGACTCTGTTTCTTCCTTCTAATCGCTGTCTGGTAGTGGAATGGGCCAATTATCACAGGCACCACTGCAATTGGTGCATATAACGGAGCACTTGAATCCAGCCTTTCCGCATCTACTACAAGATAGCGATGAGGAGGAAGAAACAGAGTCTATTCTCGAGCAAGGGTATGACGAAATAAAGGAACAAGATGAGTACAACGAAGCTGATGATTCGACGTGGAAGAAATTTCTATGTGTCACATTTCGCTCCGTACCTAAGACGATGAACTTTCAAAACCTGCCCCCCTAGCCAAGTTGCGAGTGTTCTTCTTTCTGTAATCGTTAACGCCTAAATTCTCGAATGTCATTGGCTTTGTCCAAGATTATTTAGTCTACGATTAGCCAATGACACACGAGAATTTAGACGTTAACAATCGCAGAAAGAAGAACGCTTGCAACTTTGCTAGGGGGGCAGGTCCATCAATAAAAGCGAAGCGAAGGAGAATGCGCTATTTTTTTTAATAGTGCATTCAAGGCCTGCTGAGGATACCACAAAAAAAATCGCTCCACTTACCCTAACCTCATGTAGGTGTGGATATAAGTCATTTGGCCAAAACGCGTGTTGGAGTGGACTTTGCGGCTCTAGTATGCTGAAACTATTGATTTTACAAGAAAAGGTTACATAAATTGTAGGAAATTTTCTCTAGTTTAAGTTATTACTACCTATTTTTATCGTAAAATGAGCCGGAACGGAGATATTCTCAAAAAACAGTTTTTCGTCACAAAAAAAAAACACGTCGAAATCTATAATATCACCAATTTTCAAAACTCCCGGAAACCTTTCCAGGTAACCCTTTCTTTGAGAACCAAATGACTGTACTACTATGACTCTATTAATACGTTCGGCCATAAATATTTCCTTCACAGTATTATTATCTGCTATGATTCTAAACTATTAGACTTGGATTTTTTAAAACTAGCGTAGGCCGAATATGAACAAACTTTCAGTTAGAAACTTGGTGTAGCAACATTTTAATGTCAAAGGGAAACATGAATATTTTACATCGATTTGCACGAATAACTCGGTTTATCGGCAAGTTTGCTCGGCTATTATGTGCTATAGCGTTATCAACACGGTAGTATGACGTGATAACGTGTAGGTATTTCGGGCGAATGGAGGGCGATAAAAATTAAAACTGACATGTAAACACGCACCTCCGACGCTGCACCGCCTCGGGCCGAAGGTCTTATCGCGATTATAGCCCACTCGTTCGACTTTCCAAATAAATAACAGTGATTTTAGTAATTTTAAATTTGTTACAACACTTAACATTATATTGGTAATGTATTTTATTCTTTTCTGCGTGTCCTACCCATCGTCTTTGAATATAACTTTCAGTTTTTATATACATACTAGCTGATCCGGCGAACTTCGTACCGCCATATTTATGACCCACGTAACATCGTTTACGTTTTTGTGAATCTAAACCATTCCCAGATCCCCTTGAACACACACAAAAAATTTCATCAAAATCGGTCCAGTCGTTTTTGTGAATCTAAACCATTCCCAGATCCCCTTGAACACACACAAAAAATTTCATCAAAATTGGTCCAGTCGTTTAGGAGGAGTTCAGTCACATACACACGCACACAAGAAATATATATATTAAGATGTATTTTAAAATATGTTTTTTCCTGTCCGACAAGCAAACTTCACAATTTTAAATGTAATTCATCAAGTTGCTTTGGAAACAATAGAATTATAAATAGAAAGCACTTTCTTGTTTCTTAATCCCCGTTCCCATCGTATTTTTCTTTGATGCTTGGTTGAATAACGCGATCAAGAGATGAAACACATTAGGATCGTGAAGAAGCAAGTTCGCCTGGTAAGATTTTCACGATTACCAATCGGCTCTACTCGAAATGCCGATTTTGCTAACGTTACAGCGAAGCTCAACGACAGTGACGAGCTATCAAACGCCATCTTGAAATGCCAGTTCGTATAAATCTATTCAATTTATTGTGTTACAATACTAAACACAAGTTTTTTTGTTCTAATTTCGAAGTATGATTTTATGATAAAAAATAAATAATCTAATCCACCAAAAAAAAAACCATGTAAAACGTTGCCAAGACGACTGCATATGGCTTACCCTGTGAAAAAGATATCAGATCTCATGTAGAGCCAAGCTTCTGAATCTACACCCCCTAACGCTACCAACCCTAACTTCATAAACTCTTACATCTCAATAAAAATGTATGGCTTAGTTTGCTTACAGTCGTTTAATGTCGTGCTTACTTTATTACTTAGGTGAATTAAGGCTAATGAGCGCTTTCAAGTAAACACAACATGTACAAAAAATATAGGACTGAAAACAGGAAAATATATGCATATGTAATATCTATTAGGTTCAAATTAAGAGCTCACGAAAGGGAATCGAAACTGCTGACTACCTGATAGTGCCAACTCCCATTCGCATAAATTGAAAGATTACTTAGAAAAAAAAACCGGCCACGTGCGAGTCGGACCCGCGCACCGAGGGTTTCGAACAAGCCTGTAGGTATATAAGTAAAATTTATGCTTTTCGCAATTTTTCCTTTCTGTGCTATAAGACGTTGCTTCGTACCTAATTTCAACATTCGGAGTTCACGGGAAGTACTTTGTAGGTTTTTATTCCTTTGCGAGTGTCTACAATTTGCAGCATAAACGGCTGTATCTTTTGATTGCCTTGGCTTAAGAATTTTGATTTTTTCACAGCTCCAAGGGACAGTAGACTTGAGTATTTGATATGAATTTCAGCTCGATGCCTTCACGCGTTCCTGAGAAAAAGGATCTTAATATACAGACTGACGGACAACAAAGTGATCCTATAAGGGTTCCGTTCTTTTTGAGGTACGGAACCCTAAAAACAAAGGTTTTTAAAATATATAAAAAAAAACGGTTGTAATCAATGTAGATAATCGATTTTTGATATAAATACTCTAAAAAAAACGACAATTAATGGTCCCAAATACCACTCAACAATAATTAGGTACCTATTAAATCTGTAGGGGAATTCAGGACCGCTGTCCCGGTCCGACTTAGTAGAAACGTCAATCATAAATTGTCAATTTAAAGCCATCCATCTCTTTTTAATTAAATATGAAAATTGTTATGAAAAAATAATACAGTATAATAGAAAGAAAACTTAAAACACCTCGTTACATGTTCTATTACAGTCTCTCTCCATACATAATATTATTAATTGTATTGTTAAAATTTGAGCGCTATTCACTTAACTAAGTTTAAACAAACACACTTTTCAGCTTTATAAAATTAATATAGCATAATTAAATTTACTGTAAGCCACTATTTCAATATCCCTAGTTGGTACCCATCTTATTCTTGAGCTATTTATCTATTCGAATCATAAACTTTCAAACTACAAAATCATCTTCATGTTCACATTAAACTTTGCTGTTGTTGTAAAGTATTACAGATTACTTATGTGTGAAACTGTAGTAGGCAACTTACTTAAAACCTGGCATCGCCTTTAGTCCGAGACTCTAAACAATAAGCGGCCATGCATGCATTGTCTGCTTTGTGCATCTTGGAGCCACAGCACCATCATGTCGGCACTTCCTGTGTCACGATACTGTCACTGTGGTGCGACCAAACATGCAAGTCACTGCGCTCACTGCTTATCTCTTGTTTTCTTTGTAGTTTAGTTTTTAACAATTTGAGTTGTTTTTATCTGCAAATGGAGCGAACCGATTTCAGTACGTATCTGTTTCATTAAAAGGTGACTGCCGAAGTATTGTACTTTCCACTTCCTAATGTAACCACTAAAAAGTTCTGAAGGTCAGTAAAAATCAACTATTTTTCGTCCAATTTAAACACTAAAGAAGTAACTTCGTAAAAAATATACTTACGTACATTTCAGTTTAGACGCACAAACTGACATCAACTTAAAAGAAATAAAAAGAAAGAAAATGATGCGGAAAATAAGTAGATTGTTTAATTTTAAACTTGTTTTTTCAACTTCATTGAGCCTGAAAAAAAAAGTGTTTTTAAGACCATGAATTTGAAACAACTAACGATATCCTATAAAAGTAGTCACAGCCCAAATAAATGTAAGTAAGTAGTCGCGAACTGATCAAACAACCCGCGTCTCCTCTTTCCCCCCGCACCCCTGTGCGTTTCGCGAAACGTCTCCCGTGATTAAGCCTTCAATTACGCGATATGACGAGGGGGTCATATTTGATTAGGCTACGTGTTGTGTTGATTAAACCGAGCTTATTGCCTTATTCACTTAACCTTACCCACGCGACTGATAGCTACCTGCAAACGATGCGTTGTACTGTGAAACTGGATTTGCCAATTTCTCATCGTGTCTCCGTCGAGACGCTCAATTTGCTGACATTAAAATGATCATGAAATACTGACCGCGAAACATGCGATGATGAAGCGTGAGCCACACTTAGGTGAACCAACATACTTTTAAAAATTTTAATGTACGCAATTATTTTATATGTGTCAGGTACGGTAACTATTCTGGTTTGTATCAATTAACTCAATAAAGCACATTTACTTATTGGAAAGAAGTTCCTTATCGCGCGTTGCCAAAAGGGGCTAGACGGAAAAAATGTAACGACACATTTCGTGCCAAAAGTTGTAACGACACTTTTAACATTGAGTTGACGTCATAGTGCTGGATACTCAACGTTAAATATGACAAACTGATTGCCAACGTCCATACCATGTTGAATACACCGGTTCTCGTTCGATCACCGAAGTTAAACAACATCGGGCGTATTTAGTACTTGAATGGGTGAACGCCTGGGAATACCACGCATTTATTTACAGAAAATATATAGTGTTTTATAGTACATTTTGCAAAGTTTTATTATTTCCAAAATAATTTGAGTATTTTATGCGCATTTTTATTAATAGTAGCATATCAAAAATATAAACTTCGTTCCATCCGGGTGTCCCTTGACACCTCTCAAGTTTTTGTTACTATTTATTAGCACATCTACATCTTGTAATTAAGAGACCCTAGATTGTATATTTTGATAATGTAATGTTCCCTTTATTTCTGGGGATTTAGTATCAAATCTTTAAGTCATACAATCTAATATTTTTATTATGTAAACATACATGGTCAATTCTTGTCAAAAGATCTAGTTTCTTTGAAAATTATTATGTTAATCAGTTTTCATCTCTTTTCTTCATCTATTTTTTTTTTCTTAAATACTAAAACATTAAAGAAAACTCGTGAAAAAATTCGTCCTTTTATCACATGCAATGACCAGTGTTGAGATTGCGCTATCTCTATCGGTAATAGTCCGTACTTCTATTTGTACGTACTAAGTAGTAAACAATAATTAGATAAATTGTAATTATAAGTTCGTTTTCTATATGTATATGTAACAAAAACATTACTCTGATAAAAATATGACTAAGTAATTTGTTAATTGATGAACGAAAATCGCCATCATTAGTTGAATATTTCGCGTTTTTAAGTTCAAATTCCATCTATATATGTAGGTAGGTATCTATTATTAACAACGTGTACAATAAATATCTTTTTAAAACAGCTAACGCACTTTAAGATGCCTAGGTCGTAATATATTCATTGTATTTGCATTTCATTTACCGTGGAGCATATATTGTTCACCATTCCATCAACCAGTAAAGTAATATTCCTCCTATAAATATTTTAGGTAATTTCGATATCTTTATCAACAGTTTCACTTCACCTAATTATTTTTGGATAACAAAAATACGAGTGACATTTATAAACAATTCTGTCAATATCTCATGGATAAACTCCAAAGCCTCTTTTGGTATCTTTGCCTAATTCATTCCGCAAATAAATCGTTTAGTTCCGTTGATTTACTTGACAAGCTTTTCAATTTCATAGTAACCTAGACTATCGTGAGTAAGAAATTGCAAAACTTATCTTGAATTTAAAAAGTAAATATACAATAAGTAGAGATTGAGTCATAAGCGAATTTTAAAGGGTCTTGAAAATAAAATACCTTTTAGTCATTAAATTTTTTTCTGTTTTATTTTTGTTTAAAAACTAACTATCTATTAATGGGACCCACAAAAGCTTTATACTAAAGTTTCCCTGATTGATAGGTACAGAAAGTACCAGGGGCTCTAATATTATTACATGTAATTTGTGGCTTTTACTAAAGGGCAGCAGTGAAAGTGTACGTGGGTTTCGATAAACCTAGTTTGTAAATGCAGCCGTACGTGGGCAGTGATAGATGCAGCCACCGCCCCGCCGCGCCGGCCGTGCTGCCGCCAACTCTAAATAGAAATACACA
Source organism: Diaphora mendica (assembly GCA_949125395.1). Taxonomy (NCBI): domain Eukaryota; kingdom Metazoa; phylum Arthropoda; class Insecta; order Lepidoptera; family Erebidae; genus Diaphora; species Diaphora mendica. The sequence goes on from OX421317.1 coordinate 19,528,125, forward strand.
ACCAACTGATCCGCCCACGAATACGTTTCCAACGCATCTCGCAAACTAATTCACCTCATGTACACGTCTCTAAAAACTCAAATAGAATGATAACTATGTGTATCACACAGAAATCTATGTAAATACATCAACAAAACCGTACGGGTCTAAAAAAAGTGTAGTGTCAATCTGTATCTAACTACATATCTACTAGTAGTACTACAGATTATTAGGTCTAAAAAAATGGCGATGTAAAATCAGCGAAATTGAAAAAAGCAACTAATTAGCAACAAAAAAGCAACAAATTTCGGTGTTTTTTTTTTCAACTTCGCTGATTTTACATCGCCATTTTTTTAGACCTCAGACAATTTCGCTGATTTTACATCGCCATTTTTTTAGACCTCGTACAATTTCGCTGATTTTACATTGCCATTTTTTAGACCTCAGATTAGTTGTTAGATATGGGACGATCCCGTCTCATCTTCTTCAAAATCGGATCTATGGTATATGATCCATAGTTAGTTTCTCCTAACATTCAACTTTCACTAACTTTACTCAGTTATAATATTTTTTGTTATTGTCCTTTTATGTTTCGAAGTTATTCGACGTGATTTACACTTGACCTATTTTGCCATTTTTCTAACCAATTTCTGCCATTGTAAACATTCCGTGGCTTAACTGCTTTATTAAGCTCATTTCAGCTCGGACTCTGCTTTTTGAACAAGGATAACTTTAGCAAAGAAATTTAAAGCAAATGCCACTGCTTAAGGTTCTTGTAACTTGCTTGGTTTGGAAAACTGTTCAACTCATCCGCTTTGTTCCCAAGCGAGAGTTGTTTCATACGTTATCTCATTTTATGGACTAACAAATACCTTGATGATTGTTACCTATGTTAAGAGTACAATGTCACTATCAATCAAATCCCAGTTATAATGAAATATTTTAATGTAAAATCGTAAATTTATAATTTACTTATTAGTCTTGAATTACGCCGTCTCGACGGTCTACTGATCTGTCTGCCAGAGATTTGCTAATAACCTCAATGTGATGGCGTAACCGGTACCGTTACATGATTCATTATTGTTTATGTCTGTCAAATGAAATCCGAAATAGCAAAGATGTAAAATTAATATTATTCTGGAGTCTTAATTTCTTAAACTATCGTTCTAAAATCCAGAAGCGGCAAGCAAAAAAACAATCTAAGCGTCACTAAAACACAGCATTGTAAATTAAAGGCCTTAATCCTAAGCAAGATAAAGGAGAGACTAATGAAGATAAACCGTAATGGGAATTTATTGTTTCCTGTTAAGTTCGCTAAATGCACGATCCATCGGGTACGGTTGCGTTTTGCGAGCGACGTTCATTAACTTTGTGCTGCAGCTAGCGTTGTGGAGCACTCGTCGCGTGCTATCGTTTGCATTAGTTTTTAAAAATCACTTAATTTGACCTGGATTGAACGCCCCAGTATGCTTCAAATAATTGCTGCATAAATTGTCGTTTACGTTTTAATTGTTATACGTATTTTGTTGTTTTGCTGAAGTTAGATAAATAATATATTTTTATACCAGCTGTTGCCCGCGGCTCCGCCCGCGTCAATGTCGGTTATCGCGACATATGTAGACGAGTAGCCTATGTGTTATTCTGCTGTGTAAGCTATATTACTGTAGTTTCATCCAAATCCGTTCAGTAGTTTTTGCGTGAACAAGTAACAAACTCACAAACTTTCGTCTTTATATATTAGTGTGATTAGTGTGATGTGATAGTAAGATTAGATTATTATGATATCGGCAAATTTATATCAACGCGTATTTTGTAATTTGAAAGCTATTAAGATGGGACAGTAAATCCAAACGAAATAACCGATTGGATGTGTTCATTTAAAGAGTTGGTATGTAGAGTCATTATGCAGTTATAAGTAACAGATTTTAATAAGATGTCCAACTTTCTCATTGCGTGATAAGTGGGGAGTCATGTTCCATTCGCTCTCAGATTTCGCCACTCGCCGCTTAAATTGCACTCCGGCCGGCGTTCGTGCGCAGACCATGCACTCAACTAACATCTCGATATTACATAATTAAAAAACAGACTATATGAACGTATTTGCCTTGCCTTATTTTTCTGTCTATAATTATATTCTAGTTATTTAAATATGTATTTTCAACGGCTGTTTGGATGATATTTTCTTGTAACTAACCTCTATATTTATATTTCTAAAAACGTCAGTCTTTAAATTTATTTTCTCCAACAAGCGCAGAGTACTGATGAAAAATACTGTCGTCGTGCCGTGTCCATTAGGTAAAGTATATTTTTAGATGGTGGATCTCTGGTATATAAATATACGTTTTATTTTTACTTAAAGTTGCATTTAATTAATTTTGTGTCATTTAATTCTAAAGTGGTAATTAAAACAAGTGTTACTATTCACAAAATATAATATTACACCCTCATTTATTTTGTTAGAAGAAAGATTAAATGGACTATTCCCACTATAGTATTCCTAGAGTCGTCGATAAAAAATACCACGAATCGTTCGCGAATGAGGAGGGGCGGCGCTCGGCGCATTCCTACATGCCGCGCATTTCCATCCGATATTGCGCCGCCATTATGCCCTGCTCCTCGACTCCCGCCCCGTGGGCCTCACCCCGCCGTCCTTTAATTAAACGGTGAGGCCCGAGAGACACGTCTCCACCAGCAACGTAGAAAATCACGTAAATAACTCCAAAGTTATTTTCTGTCTTCGGTCCATCCCATCGATAACAAACTCTGTTCACATCCTTATTTAAGGATCCGTTCTTTTACATATTTATGATTATTTACCTAGGTCGGTAGGTAGTAATTTACTTAGCAAAGTCATTTCAAGTCTAGTATCTTCTTATCTTCCCATTGCTAATGAAAATAAAAAAGAATGAATGTTTTGCTCAAATGTAATAGTGAGCAAAATTGAATGGCTGCATTTGTTATTTCCGTGACAATGGTAAGGTAAAATAATGCGTGTAATTCAACGCCATTAACCTCCTTTCTCATTCTCGTAATAAAATAAAAGCGGATCCTACAGGGCTCATAACGACGAGAGAGGCCCCGGACTCGGATGTAGGGTGTAATGAGCGCGACTTATCTGCGTTCATTTGCATGTCGAGTACTAGCCTCGACCTTGGCACCTCGCTTGCATTATGATTCTCACCGTACAACGTGCCGACTTCAAAGCCGCACCGGACGTGCGCTTACGTCACCGGCCATCGACGCCGAGACTCCTGCGAGACTATTACGCGCTAGCGAAAGTCTAGCATGGCCCTTTGCGGAAATCTTGGCAGCTTCTTAATTATAGAATGGATTAACATGCTATTGATACGCATATTTTGTGGTCATTGAAATTAGTCAACTGATTAACAGGCACTACTCTGATTTCTGACAACACAGATTTTCTAAATGTTATAAGTGCTTAATATAACATCTGAAATTATAAATCCGTCATATATCTCAATTTCAAGCCTTTATTCGCCGTATTTTAGCACAATGACTCAAAGATAATCAATACAGTGATTAAGAAAAGATTTCTTAATTATTAGAAACCGCTTACGGAATATTTTATTGTTAGATCACGAATCATATGAATCATTAAAACCAGCCAAGAAATTCTGAAGCTCTTTTCTCTAAATTCACTTTTACCGAGATGAAATCATTTCACTGTCGGAACAGATTGTTATCTGTACTTGATCGATCGATACTCTCAGCTTTACCTACTGTAACTTGATCGACAGGCAATCGCGTCCAAAAAGTGCATTTTGAGCCTGGGGCTAAACGCGGGCTCTATATGCTCTACGGTTAAATCCCGACGCCGCTTTACATGACAATTGCAATGTCCTCAGGGCGAATGTCGTCGTCCCAACTCTCAGATTCTCTAGTGGCATCGCTCTCTCGCCTTTTCACTACCTTGTGCAATATTGAACATTTTCATAAAAATGAACCCCGTAGCTATACGTGTAAAACCCACACAGACAACGTTGCGCCATATAAAGAGAAAGTGTTTGTATACGTATTATTATTTTTTGCGCTTGAGTCAGTGAAAGGTGTGAAAGTTGAGTTATTAGATGTGTGGTCAATACAGTTTTTCCAGTGGAACTAAAATGCATTTCGCTAGACCATCCCAACGGTCAATCAATAAGAAGGCTGAGAGTTCTTGTCGTTCATTGCGACCATGTTCGCATAATTGAATACGTTCACTAGTCGTGTCACGCGCGCCTTCATCCAACTTAGCATCCTTAATTGGCCTACGTATTATTTGCCAATTAAAGTGAATTTTCATCGAAGACGTGACACGAAACCTGTATGGATTTCACAGCGAAGAGTTTGGTCTATATAGAGAACCCCTAAATTATAAAATACCTACTTTACATTTAAATTCGATTACTATAGATTTCGCTTGTTGAAATTGTTCACATTTGTTTAACAAGAGGATAAAGATGTTAGAAATACAAAAAAAAACTTTTAAAATAGCTCCATATAAACCGAAAGGTTCACAATTTATTTTTACTTATCTACGAGATATATTTATGAATTATTTCTAGCTTCTATTCTACCTTTAAAATATTTATTCAAAACCAACTGAGCCAATCAAACGCAAGTTACAGTAATGCGTAATGGCCTTTGTCAAAAACATTGCTTTTACCTAATTTTTTAGCATGCGACTTCATGCGAGTGCTAGTGACTGGCAGGATGCTGATCTCTGGTAAACTTTCAAAACATATCAAATGACTATTTGAGTATTCTAAAGATTGTTTCATTTAAATTTCTCGATTCATATATTAAGCTTTACTTGCTGGAGGTCAACGCATGATCAGTAACATAAACATGTCAGATGCACGTTTAGATTTTTCTTGGAAGTAATTGCGAGGTTCACAAATCAATATTCGGGACCATCATAACACTGTTGGTACCTAAATATCGCTAATTACTAGAGATGCGCCGAATATTCGTTTGATATTCGGTATTCGGCGTATTCGGCATCTTTTTCACTATTTGTATTCGGCCGAATTATTCGGTTTTAGTGCCGAATATATTCTGTTCGACTATTTCTATTTTCTTGGCTACACGACACCGTATGGAAATGAAAGAGAAAACGTCTTAAGTAAGATTTAAGAATGTGTTGAATAAAGCTAATAAAATAAAGCAAATAAACTCCAAATCATCATTTATTTTAAAAACTTATGTCAACATTTTAATTTTAACGTATAGCTATAGTTAGTATTATTCAACAATCAGCATTTATTTTCAAAACTTAAAGCAATATTTTTAAACCACAAACCAACATTTTTTTTTTATATGGGGACCATTATCTCTCATAATCACGTGAATGTCCCAATTTAAAACTAAAACTCTTCTAATACAGAACGTATGTGGTAAAATATCTGAGCTATGGTCAGAAGCACTTACAGAAGTAGAGGTGGTTGCCAGTTGTTATTTATGCTTCAGCTTTAAATGATTTGTCATACCACTAGTCGAAGCACTGCACCCTGTTGCACCGCGAGAAATAGCACAACTACTCAAAAAGTCCCAAGGTGGCGGACGTTGAGGTACGGCTCGCTCATCATCTAGCCAGCAGCGAGTAGCGACACGTAGCGTACCTACATGTTAACACCTGTTTACGCGGCAAAACACTAAAAAGGTAAACCGAATAATTCGGCCGAATATCCGGTTCGGTAAAGGTTAAGCCGAATAATATTCGGTATTCGGTTATTCGGTGAAACGACTATTCGGCGCATCTCTACTAATTACCGTAGTGAACAGCCAATGCGTATGTACATACATATTCATTGGTAGACATTTATACAAACCCCATGACAAAAGTAGACCTTGGTTAAATATCTTAAATTCTAAAATAATGCTGAAACATCATCTACAATATGCCTACCTATCCATAATCACAAAGAATGTTGAAAGCTACTATGATTTTATTTACAAGCATTAATTCCAAATACATGATTAATTGAAAAAGCAGTTCAAACAACTTAAGATGTCCGTACATTATCTAGGTACTATATCATTAATGATTCATCCCATCAAGCAGCTGTGTTTCCATGAAAAGTATAATCCGCAGCCTCGTATAGGAAACTATGACGTAACGTATATTTAAAAATAATCTCCAAATAGATAGAGTACACACTGTATGTCTTATTACAACACGTGGCCTCATGCGATTTTAGCGTAGTTCGGATAAAACTATTGGTAAAAGAAATTACTAAAATGTATCTTTGCACGCCCATTTAAAAATATATAATATTTACCAGGTACGTTAATGTGCTTGGTACAAAGCATTGAGATTCAAGGCCTGGCGCGTCTGAGATATCGAGTTCCTGATCCGTCCGGGATGCCTCTCGCTCGCTCCCGGTCGGCCGGCAGGAATGCGTGCAAAATAAACAAGTCTAACCAGTTTCGTTTCGCATCGCGTGACTTGCCCACTTGAAGCCAGACGCAGCCTTTCTCTCATCTTATATTTTACAACTATTATAAAATTTATATACACCGCACACACAGTCCAAGAAAACTAAACATGAAAGAACCCTTTTTATTTATGATAGTTCATCATCTTAAAACATTTTCGTTCTGGTCATGTGTGTGTGTGCTAATTTCAACTAAGTATATGTACATTGTACCTATATCATTTCAAAAGTTTAACTGATTCAATAACAACATTTATAATTTGATGTCATTATCATCATTATCAAGCAAGTCTGACTCAAGCGAAGAGGATTCTTTAAGCAAACAAAGTGGTTATCACCAGCTTGATACGCATTACACATACTTTGTTTACTGAATGCATACGTAACTCATTGTACACTTTTCTCTAAAACTGTTTTAAAACATCTTGTAGGAAACAACCACGGCGTAATTTTTGACTTATATACAGCGAAAGTATCTACTTACTATATTAAACTACACGGAAGTAAAAAACTAAAAAGTTTTACAGATACTTAACCGATAGAAACACCGACTTGTCGCTTGACGGTTAAGCCGATGAATAGCCACTAATAACACCTCAGTACTGTCTGGATCCTATGTATCCCCACATACTATCTACTAGTATCAAGTATCTAAAGTGCTTATAATTGTAAAATCATCTAAACAACTTTAAAATTCCTACCTTTAAAGAAACACAAATTGCCTAAGTTAAATCAACAAACTTTATTATAATTATTTTAAGTTGTACAAAAAAGAATTAAAATATATTGAAGAGTTTGACATGATCCTCAGACCTTGTTTTAAGCCATTCTCTGGAGATCAATTTATGTCTACGTATTTTTACGTAGCCAGATTAGACTTTTGAAATTTATTTTTCATTCGCAGGTTTTATTCGCAAATATTTTTTGACACTTAAACTTTGTGGTAATTAGTTTTATAAACATACGTAAATGGTAATTCTTTGAAATTTAACTAACGGGCATTGTTTAAGGAAGTAGTCGATGAAGCACCGAAAACAATTTGACAATTTCGTTTTTACGACTGTGTTTACATTTTGTCGACAGAGCAGAGTGTTGTCGTTTGAGTTTTGCGAGATGTGCCACTCAATTAGTACGAGACGCAAGGATAAGTGGCAAGTGACAATCGCGGCCTGTTCCACAATTCTTGTTAGGTGCCAAGTGCTCATTATTTAGCACCACATCCCATGTTTAATGGCTTCTCTTTCTATGGAAAAGCGAGACTCCATGAACTCTCACTTTGTTTTTCGAATAAACACACTAATCTGATTAATTTTTTTTATAGATATTAGTTGTAAAAATCGCATGTCCAGACGATGTTAATGCTTATCGCTATTGTACACTGCTACCAGATCTACGAGATTTCACCCGTAATACATTTTTATATTTTTCTTTACCTACATACTAACAATATTCTACCTTTATCAAAGTTCATGAGCAAACGGTCGTTCCACTGAAGTCCACTCCTATTGGTCGACATGTGAAATATATTTAAAAAAAATACGTGTGGCACTCGGGGACTGCCGTGGTAAAGCTATTGCATAGCATTTTTATCAACTTATGCAATTATAAATAATTTATTTTTTATTTATGCAGTATTTTTTTTAAACATTTTGCTTGCAAAATATCGCAATTTATAATTTGGTAATTTCATATATCTATCTATACTTATAATAAAAATGTAACAGGTCCAATTCTGTACATTAAAGATATTTTGAAAATATTTTTTGGAGGGCTCTCTATAATCGATACTGAAGCCAAAACTGTAATTTTTTTCATTTTTGTCTGTCTATCTGTATCTTGACCGCGCATTACGCTGAACTACTGAATGGATTTAAATGAAACTTGGCATGATTTGAGTTCATACTACGAGGTAGGACATAGGGTACTTTTTATCCCGAAATTCAGCACGGGTTTTTGGAGAGAGGGGATGAAAGTCAAAATATGTACTTAGTTGTAATTCAATAACACATAGTCCGATTTCTTTCATTCTTTTTGCTAGAAAGAAAAAATAGAAGATAACTGGAAAAGTATTTTTTTTTGTTCCCGACTGTACACTGCCTGTGGAAAGCTGAGACAGATATGTAAATATGGCGGTACGAAGTTCGCCGGGTCAGCTAGTACTACATAAACTTATTATAGCGATAACTGTTAACAGTTCAATGAAATCAAGCAACAGAACAAAAATAGTTATACGAATTGTATCTTTTGTTTAACCTTGTGCTCGATAGATGTCGCTGTGCCATTTTTAGGGATCGCGATATGGTTTGGTTACACTCACTACTATATAAGAAACCAATTTCTTCTCTCCTTTGTGTGCTCGGTTGTCGCAGTTAGTCTTTGAAGAGACAAACTGAATGTTTTATTCTTTGAACAAACATGTATACTTAGTTATACTTACGGGGTGCACAGGCGGTGAGTGTGGCATTATAAAGATATGATAGATACCTATACACCTATATACTTTCTCAAAAACAGCTGCTTAAGCCGGACATACACGTTCAAGTATACTTGCCCAAACCCAGACTGTTTTGTCTGTCTGTCTCTGTCAGTCTGACAGATTTCGGGGCAGCTCGTCAACGAATCGTTGATTCGTCGTTCGGGCTCCGAACTTCGGAGCAACTCGTCTCGATCCGTGCGAGCTTCGGGTGTCAGGTTTTATTTTCGTTACGTTACGGAATTTCTTGATTCGGTCGCCGCGCTCAAAGGTCTCAAAGCCCACGATAAAAGCTATGCAATAGCTTAACAATATAAAATATGTGGCCGTTGATTGTAGCTGATGTTTGAGAATGTGGTTGGAAACATCAGAACTCTTTCGCTACTCAATGTAACTCTTACATGTTAGGCTTTTTTGTATTTATGTTAGTAGTAGAGATGATGTCCTAGGTCAATTGGAAAAAAAAAATCGGTTAAAGTACTCGTAATGAACTTCATAATATCATTAGATGTCATTAATATGGAAAAAAAATTCTACACGAATTGGTTTACTTAAGCCATTTTGTTGCAAAAGAGAATAGTTCTAATTCGTAAAATAAAACTATTTTTAGTAATTATCTAAATAACATTAAGTTCTGTAGTAATGCTAGTTCTTTTTTACAAATATGAGTTACCAATGTCAAAACTAATTGCTACTCCAATAATTTTTTCTCATTTTACATCAGGCACTTTAGTTTTTATGCAAGTAATTACATTCGACAGATACTTGTGTTCACTCTAGTCTTTCGACGGATAACCGATTTCCGTCCAAAGAATATGAATATCCATATCGATTTTAGATATTTAACAAAAGTTAACGAAGTAAGTATGCAAGTAATCAATTAATTTTAACACCCCAAGTTTACACACAATTAACTCGGTAAAATTGTGAAATACAAAGCAAGTTCATCGTTGGAATTATCGCGCAGTGTACAAAGTAGAGCGAGTAGAGTTTTTTGTCGGAAGGTTCGTTAGTCAGCGCGAGGTGGCGCCGCTACAGTACGTACTTGTGCCCGAGTGCGCTGCTCCAACTCTTTAACTGCCTACATGAAGGACACTTCACGGTGCACTCTCCTATTATAAACTGCGCTTTTAATGGTTTGCGCCGATTTTAATCATTCCCACCATTTTTGCCGGAGAAACAAAAGCTAAACTTTGTATACTCGTAGATCGACATAACTACTTATATGGATATTATACTTGTTATTTTTAACCGACTTCCGAAAAGGAGGAGGTTCTATGTTCCACTGTATGTATTTTTTTTACAGTAATAGACTCATTAGTACATACTATGAAGAAAACAAGTGAAAGGTAATGGATAAACTCTATTCCTATTTCCGGCAAGCACTCTGATAGTTATGTTGTATTTAATTCCCTTAAGTATGTAATTAATTTTGTTTATCTGTTCTTGTGGACACTGGGCCGAAATAAATTAATTTTCTTTCTTTCTTTATTCCAATTTTTTGAAATCAATCTAATAAAAAATGGATAATAAGTATAATTTAAGTATTATTGCACAATTGAATCTCTACTGTTGTTATACATTGGTAATTACATTGAAGACTATCAATTTATACATAAATATTATTAATAAAATTGGCTCAATTGTTTACAGGGTTTTCTTATTGTAATTTCAGTTAAACATAATGGATCATAGCTTACAAGAACCTGTTGATTCAGGTTTTACAAAGGCTTTCTACAATGTCATGCCCTGTCACGTTGACTTAAAATGAACGATTACCACTTATAGTTAACCACGTTCGGAAAAATATTTAAATTGTAATCGTAATAAAAATGTTAGTTAAAAATAAATAAACATACTGAGTCTGAGATAGCGCTAAACTCATATTCAAATCATAGTAATCCCTTAATATCTGACCGCCTGGGATGCAACTCCAACAAAACCCATTAAGTACGCCAGCTTTCTCTATGACGGCGTGCGATAATGCAAGCGATGTAGCATTACCGCGATTCGCGACTAAACGTTCGGGTGTACTTCACGACCGCGGATTACCACACGCACAATATCCACAAAATTGGATAATACACTTAAAATACAATCGCGCTATGAACGCGCTGTAATCTAGTGACGCGGCTGCCGATGAGCATATTAATTTGTCGCGGGAATAGGATTAGCGGGCGTCGGCGGAGGGTGGGAGGCATGCGGGGCATACAATGTTGATCCATAATACCGTAGCTCTCAAAATTACTATCTCCTATTTTAGTAGGCGACTGTCTGGCCGGACCGTTACAACATAAAATCTATACACAATCGTCACGATATGAAAAAACTGCTTTCATTCTTGGTACAATTGATACATTTGTACTATCTAAGCTGTTAGATTGTATTCATCTTGTAGACGTAACTGAAACAACAGAACTTTGATCTCTTCACGAAGCTGGCTATCGGAGGCTGGGTATTTTAAAATGCCTTTTTGCGAGTTGAATGTACAAAACTTTACGAGAGTTACTGTTTCCAAGGGCAATATTTCTTAGTTTGACAGCAGAATCGTAGTGGTGAGCTGTTGCCTGCCACCGAAGCGCCGTGCCGCCGGCTTCTTCTTCCAAGTTTCAAGCGAGGCGTTGGAGTGTTTCGCTTTACAAAAAGTTTTAAAACTGTACACTTGGTGTTCTTTATTGTCTTCGCAGGGTTCGTCTATCCGCGTAAAATTTAAACATCTACTATTTCTCACGGAATAGCTGCTTGTAAATTTCATTACTTTGAAGTTTTCTCGTAATAAAAGCTTAAGGTACATTCAGACTTAGGAATTGCTTCCCGGTAACACGTAACGAACAAACATCTGTTGGTAATCTCCTAGCAACAACACAACGACCATTAAGTCTCTTATGTATTGAGAACACGGTACTGGTTTTTCTGAAAGCTCCACCCTTCGTCTGTCCTCTCTACACGCTCCTCCCTTCGTGTCTTTCTCTGCCCTACTTGTTGAACAAAATTCTGAATGCTTATGAACTTATATCGCGTATGATTCGCTGTTCATCTTTGAAAAGACGAAATAATAACAAACATTGGCAGACCATCATTTTAATGTTAAAAGACTAGAATGTGGTACAATATAACGAGATTTTTATTGAGGGAACAACTTAAGTAAATTGGAATTTTGGCGTGTGCAGAGACGTATCATACCGCCCGTTAACTTATAACTCACTTTTGACTTGTTATTTTGTTAAGTTGCCAACCTCGTAACCGTAGCAATAGACTAGTTTTAGATTATATAATCATCGTCTTTGAAATTAAACAGTATCTTACAAACGTGCCTTTTAAAGGCCTTGACACAATTTCGACTATCGCATATCGGAAAGATGAAACCTAACTTATTGCAATACTTCATTTGAATCTTGAGGAGATTCCATTTAAGTCAAATTATAAGTACCTAATGAACAGTAGCCAATTTTAGAGCAGCGTCATTGTACTAGATTGGAGATTCCATAATAAAATAATGCTTAAACCCAGACGGGTTTACGACTCGATCTCAAGCAGAGATAGTGACCGCAGAAAGTAAAGACGACGTAAAGTCATCTGTGTTTAAAATTGCAAACAGATCTCACTTCTATCAGTAAATATGTAAATTAAATATATAAAATACTAAGATTAATATGATGTAACCAGGGATAGTCCTAATTTTGTTACGCCCAGCACATAGGCATGAATTACACAGTTTAATAAACCTAAGTTACATTTGTAAATGAACAAGATATTATTTAAGATACTTATGATTACGATGAACATGTGATCATAACAATATGCGAGTAGAATGTGTTCACTAGTCGGCTTTCTATGATTTTATGTAAATGACCGCCGATAAACCGACATCCACCCGCCCGACTCTCATTTGCATTCATAGGCTCGTAACCCTTCCTTGCTCTTCTGCCGCTCATGCAGCTTCGTCCGTAGCGCGTCTATATAAAACTTGGTGGTTTGCCCTTTTCACGATAATTTACGACTCCCTATGTAATACGTCCAGGCGGCGGGCGATATGAGTTCGGCGTGTATCTTCTACAGACCGTGAGGTCGCGGTGTTGCCGTTCGATTTACATATTATATTAAACTAGCCGTCGCCAGAGTCCCTATTCCTCTTCGCTACCGGCCGTTACGCTCCAACTTTTCCCAATTTTTCCGCCCATAAAGCGCCCGAAACGAAAGTTTTTCCGTCCGCCTGTGAGGTCGAGTGTAAATATTCTTTTTATAATGTACTTAGTCATTCTATCCCTTCCTTAAAAATACTTTGTTAAAAAGTACTAAATATATAAGATAATAAATGTTTTTATAAGTTTTTCCTGAATGTTATCACATAGCTACTTAATATAATATCATTATCAGCTAAGATCAATAACAACTTTGGACATACCTTACTTTATTTCAAATACTTCCACAAATATTTCGTCGACTGCCAGGAATTTTTAATTGGGCTGGATTCTTTGGCGCTACGTAGAGATGTGGCCTCGCTATGCATCTTCTACCGCATTTACTATGGGGAGTGCTCCGAGGAATTGTTCGGACTGATTCCTGCCGCCTCTTTCCGCCATCGTCCTACGTGACAGCAGTTTCATCCCCATCACTTAGATGGCTGGCAGTCCACAACTGTGCGGTTTTCTAGGAACTTTCTGCCTCGCACAACAAAACTGTGGAATGAACTGTCGCCTGCGGTATTCCCGGACCAATACGACCTTTAAACCTTCAAGAAAAGAGCATACTCCTTCTTAAAAGGCCGGCAACGCACTTGTGAAACTTTATTTTCCGTCGAACAGATGTTGGTACCTGTATATAATATATTATTATACATATATATAATATTCGATATATACATATTTCATATTATATGAAATATGTATATATCGAATATTAGTACCAAGAGAGTTAATTATCCATAGTACTTGAAAGTGAGTTGTTAGATCTACACTAACTACTAATTAATCTAACTACATAGCAAAGTGACGCACCGCATGGACGTAGTCATTCGTACATCATGTCTGACACAACACGTCTGTCTGGCAGACTCGGTACTACCGAGACTGCTCTATTCACGCACACCTGTGTAAGTAACGAAAGTTAGTTGACCTTGACTGGAAGCCACACAGTAACTACGTATTGTCTTCAATCCGTGTTTAGTTCATATTTTCCTTCTTTACTAAACTTGCAGTAGATATAAATTTAATATAAAACATTTGTAGTTCTTGATTAACCGGATTAGATTATATAGATCCCCGAGTCAGTGTTATTTTGTTAATAAATTATGTAAAAAGTAAAAATATCTTTTTATATAATTTACCAACTAACCGATTTAAGGAGTTACTAAAGTGACTCCTTAAATAGGCGAATATAAGCGCAAAATAGAGGAAATAAAGAACGCTACAACATTCGTATGGAAATCGCTCCAGTAAAAAATTGTAAATTTAGGGAAGAGTTTGTAAAATTGTTGTTTTGGACCTCATGTGTATACCTACCTACTTTACACGACAAGAAAATATCATTATTACGTGTGCTGTCATAAATGCGATGACAATATACGCTCGATGGAAGTACGCGTGACACGCAACAACACCCCTTCGGTGGCCCCTCGTTAAAACTTTCCGAAATATGACGCACGCTTGCAACCCTTTTTGTTATTTTTCCTTAACACGCATTACTCTGTCGCCCACTGTCTTCACTTTCATCTGGAATTAAGTTCCAGTTTTTTATATCTGCGTAATTTGCACCACTGAGTTACTTTGATAGCTTGATCCTGTGATTTGGTTGTATTAGTGAATAGATCAAAGAAACGGCAGCAGGGCTGTATAGCGCCGGGCGGGCCGCCATTTGACGCTGGCCCGATAGCGTCAATCTAACGCTCAATTAGTCGAATGCGATTATCCGATTCGGATCCAGAATCGTGGCCGTCTCCTCGCCGCCCCAAGACAAGCGCGCCAACTTTATTAATTAAGCCGTGTCTTATCTCTTGTTAGCACTCATTCTATTATTTGTCTTTTCACCGCTCATTTCCATAATTTCATCGGCGAGTAATTACTTATAAGTAACACAGAGCATTTCTCATTGTGTTTGCATATTTTGTCGTAGTTTGCATTGTAAACTTTACCTAAATAAAGTTAAATTCAGATAACGGCGACGATTTGTGGATCGTCAGTAATTATTAAGTACATACCCAACCTTGCCACTGCTGTGATCACATCTTACCGGAGGTTTGTTTGAAACAATGTTAGCATCCTAATAAGTAATAGTAGAGTTGCTCATCTGTACACTGTTATTCCATTCTTTTCTGTTTCTGCGAGGAATGGCTTTTGTTGTTAAAATAATGCGTCAGTTGAGGACGTAGTGGGCGGGCATGGGTGTACACCGTTTTTCATCCCCCGCTGTGTGTTTAATTAGCTTAATTGACATCGCGAGGCGCGTTGTCCAAACGTTTGTTTGTGATATCGCGTTACCGCATTCGCCAGCATGTCGCTCATCCCGATGACGTTACAGACCGTCAGTGTCGTTATCGCTTCACTGAAAGTAACACACTACTGACTAGTTCTGATCTGACACACAATTGATTTGTAATGTAACTCAATACTTTATTTTATTTCTGATGCTTTCGTATTCTCGATTAAAAACTATAAATAAGTACGTTGTGTTTTGGTTTTATATTCATGGTATTCACCAGGCTACGAAGTCATCGACTTCGCCTATTTGAGTAGGCGCGTATCCAGATACATAAATATTGGTAAGCATGGCCTTTTAGGGTTCTAAGTATGTATATTGTCCTCTTTTAAAAATATCAAACAACCACAAAAGTTCGCATTAAATTGGAAATAAGTATTATTCTGTAAGTTAGCAGACCTTTAATGAACACAGAATCGCATTGAAGTTGATTTAATCATGTTATATTCTTCGAATTTATATATATGAAAATAAACAAGATAATACAACACTTGTAACTACACTAACTACACTTATGAGTTGCTAAAAACATTCTAACTTTATTGATTGACTGTTCTAATTAATATCTCCCGGCATTTCCATCATCCAAGTGCGTGTGATTAATCTCGGTCCGAACAAAGAAATCCGTTTCCGCAAGCCCCCCGACTATCGATCATTCACCTCGTCGAATAAAAATAATAATAAATAATAGGGCTGGCGCCATTGTCCAAACTAGGCGTGCGTGTCAGCGATAGTTTCAGCCGTTCGATATTATGTTGACTGACTTAACATTATAACGGCGGTAGGTTATCGGCACACATTGCTTATCCATTTCTTTTGGTAATTGTCGCGAGAGCCCAAGGTCGCTTTGAATTTTTAACTATTAATATGGTTAATAATATTTTTACCTCATTCATGACACTTAATAGTAGATATAATATGCCTTGTGCAAGAATATGATAAATCAACCGACCAGATAGAGTAATATTAAAAAAAGCCTTCTTGGTCGCCTTTTTATTAGAGATACACGGGTGTGTATCTCTAATAAAAAGCGACCAAGAAGGCTTTTTTATTGAACGTCTTTGAAATACGGTAGGTAAGGGTTTACCTGACCGTATTTCAAAGACGTTTGTGCGTTATTCAAATCAGTTCGTATAATTAAAAAAAAAAGACATGTGGCACTCGGGGACTGCCGCGGTAAAGTTATTGCATAGCATTTTTTATCAACTTATGCAATTATAATTATTTATTTATTTTTTATTTATGCAGTAGTGTATGGCTACCATGAATAATTTTATACATTATATGACATAACAAATCTTCGTGTCCCAGGCAACGAATCTTCCTTGACGTATTTCAATACGACTGCGCGGCCGGCTGTTGACATATTCATGGTCTAAGAAAACAAGATATCGCATTCCAAGAGTGGCCCGATTTGACGTCACTATCCAGTTACCACTTTATGGTAACATAACACGAAATCAACTAACCACAATGATATTATATAATATCTACTAATATATATATATAATGCTTAAAATACACACTTATGTATTTAGGTGATAGAAAGATAGATGAATCATTGGATTTAATTTAGATCAGCCTGGAGCATACAGGGGCATTAGTGGCGCTCATCGATCCGTTATCTCTGTTTCCGAACAACGAGAGATGAAATTTTAATCGGTCGCGTTGTCTACCATCGCAGAAGTTAGCCGTCGAGCCGGCGCCAGCCGAAGCGCTCGTATTGTAATGAGCGGGCTCGGTTGCCGCGTGACGCTCCTCCTAGCCATCTGAATAATACATGTATCGAATCAGCGAGTAGCGAGTGCAAGCGAATTCAGCTCACAGTTCACACCACCATGTGGTCCGATAAAGATCACTGGCAAATCAATCACTACACCAATGGATCCTGCATACACCATCATGTTGCTGTACTAGCTGTGTCTGCCGGGTCTCTGCTCGCGTATGTACATGTATAATTTTAAGACAGGTTCTTAAATGTTTCTATAAGTCCATAGTAGTGTGAAAAACATATATGTACATATTATGTACTAAGTAAAAAGTTGTCTCCTATTTTTTGACATTTCTTAAAATTGTAATTTATAAAACAGTCATGTGTCTTGCATCGATATCCAGTGCACGTTTACTTGTAAAAGCATAATATATGTTCAGTTTTGCAACTTTTTAATATGTGTTCACACAATTCATATGGATACATTTATCATATCTTATTTTGATATTAAAAAGATATTATCATTTTCGAAAGCATTATGCTCTGTTCATAATATAAGAAAGGTCTTAATATGATAAGAACAATTTAATTTGTTTCGTATTATCTATGTTACGGAGCATAGAACTATTTAGTGAATGAACTACATGAGTATCCAATTGCATCAATAGTATATGTTCTTGATAGATTCTACCTACAAAAAATACGTATTTAATGTCAGAAGTTTACGAATCTTCTTAAAAAGTAAGAAAACGCCAAGTATTCCTCGGAATTTAATATCAATTCAGAGAGATCTTCTTTAATAAGTTGTAAACTTCTGTTGGAGGGTTCTCGCCGCAAGTTCGATGCTACGGGCTCCGGCGACTACCGGCAATCTCGTTAAAATCTACGATGAAACTCCGCAATGGCGTTTCATGGCCATTTATGCAATCTTTTATGAACATATGTGAAGCATAACTGTTGATAATGCATTGTACGTAGCTTCAGTAAAATAAATAATAACAACCGTTTGCCAGGTCATACATGATTTGCCATAAAAAATTAGGGCAAAATATCGTTCTTACTGTTTGCACTCATATGAAATTATTTTCATAAAATGGAGAACTAATAAGAATTGGTTCAGTAAGTAAGGTAGGCATTAATAACAGATGTCTTTTTCCCAGAAACTAGGGGAAATTTCTTGGAAAATGGCAATACCACAATTTTGGTTTCACTGTATCATTTTAGTGAAAGTCTGAAAGCCACCCAAAAATATTAAGCACATACGAACCGTTATGAAGTTACTATCATTAACTGTTTTCAGCACTCCAGGAAACTTCTTGAATTTTCATAATTCAAATGTTTGGAAGATATACTTCGCGGGAAGACGCGGCAACATTAAAAAGAACATGTAATATACTTAAATTGTAAATTGTGATAAAACTTCAATTAACCGAAAGCTTTTAGCATAAAATTTGGCCTAATTTTCCGTAACATTTGCTTAAATTCTTTTTCTAATAGCGATTTGAAGGGTGGAAGGAAGGTAGGTGTCCACTTGTACCGCAGGCGGTGTCGTTAAGGGTGTAGTGTCGGTCGACTCCTTATCGCGCGCCACTACGCGAGTAATGACGCCTTCGATCGTTGGCTAATGGCCTCCGCGAGCCCACTTAGATACGCAAATGAGCATCGACAAGTACCACCAGCCAGCATTCGCGATTACACGCCTACACATTACATAGACTGACGTTTGGGTGTGAAACACGTGCGTTACGAATAAATGTCTGCCATCAAAACTCCATTTTTATTATCGATGGTGTCCTTAAATATATTTTTTTCGATATTCTGAATTGCAAACTTATTATTTATCAGAAAAGTAGTTTCATCATAATGTCAAGATTTATAGAAATGTTCAGCGCAAAGGTTTTACAAATTTTCTAAATTTTCGTACCCAATTGTACACGTATTCTAAAAATATAAGTAGATTTACCTGCTTGATAAGCTTGGTTGTATCAGAATAGGTCATTCGGTACTGGCAAAAAATGCTCATAAAAATTCCAATTCGAAAGCACAAGCCAGAAAAAAATCTTCTTTTACCCGACTACGGCAAAACCAAAGGAGGGTTATGATTTTGACAGGCTATGTATGTATGTGTTCATTTGTTCCCTCATAGCTCCTTAACTCCTTACTAGAACTGGACAAATGAGGTATCGTTAGAAGCGTCTTGATCGTCCGCTGGTTATAGGCTATATGACGTATCTTGTAATTTTGTAATTATATGTAATTTGAGATAAATATGCCGTGTTTAGTATCATTCGAAAGGGCGTTACTTGTACATTTCAAAAAAAAATATTAGCATTTTCTCGTGACTTTGTCCGTATTTATTCGATAATTGTGATATTTCTATGGTACCTATTTAAAATATACTTTGCAAAGAAATCAATATTAGGTATAGAGGCACCAAAACATTTTAAATAAAAAAAAATAGAAACTAAAACCCAACTACGACAAAAAACAACGCTGAAATAGTATGAAACAAGTTTCAAAAGCCGTAGTCAAGCGTTACGTAGTAATGTACCATAACACATTAACAACGCGTGACTACGGCTTTTGAAACTTGTTTCATACTTATTCAGCGTCGTTTTTTATCAAACTAAAACTGGATTTCATGAGTGACCTTCCAATAAACGTAGTTAAAATGGACGTCTATAAATTGACGCAATTCCCAGTTACAAATAATACTGTGGAAAAGTTATTGAAATATCAATTCCATGTACCTATACATTTTTTGAGAAGGTCAAAAATCGGCAAAAAAATATGTAGGTACAGTCATTCAGCTTACAACCAACATTGTTATAACTAAAAAGTATTGTTAGAACTGCTGAAATCCGTCATAAATAAGTAAATAACTTATGCTCTCTTGAATGTAGCCATGAATGATTCATAAGGAATCAGAATTAGGATATCAGAATACTTTAAATATGTGTAGTTTCTGCCAACCAAACACATTTAGAGTACACAAAACTGTGAGAGACACTTTGTCCTAAATATGTTGCTAAGCAAAAACTGTAGCCAAATTTCATGTCCAAATTTAATTTCCTTAAATCATGTTATTAACCCGAGCTATATTCTCGACAGTTCTCTAGTCTAAAAACATTCACTGTAAAGGGCTCTGGGTTGACACATGTCCGCTGGTGGCTTTATAAAATCCCACTTTATATCTCTATATTTTATAGTAATAGTATACATAATGTGTTACTCATTCCATATTCAATTAGCGCTTTGAAATATTATTTTACTTTAAGTAAATCTTTTCGAAATTTATACTCTCTATTGTCGGCACTTGATGGAACATGTTGTAATACATTCTAGAATTAAAATCACTTGTACTTATTCCAAAAAAATATCCAAAAATAGTGGAATAAGTAAGTGATTTTAATTCTATAATGTATTAAATCTTTTCATTACGCTATTCCTTACTCATGACTAGCTATTTTATTGACGTCATCATAAATTCTTTAAGGATTAAATTGAAATGACTAAGTTCTGGAGGTAGTCTATTAAGTCTGTTAATTGAGGCATTGTCTCTGTAATTGTTGTCTTGCAGGCACTTTTTTACTTAATACGACTATGATTATGGACTTTGGAATAGGCACCAAAAGCGTAACTCGAAAGAGAATATTCGTGTCGTTCACGTCGTTTGTCACGTATAATGGTCCTATATAAAATTTTATTTCAGTCTAGAACAAGAACAACCGTGCGTTGCTGTCCACACATTTGCTTCGAAGCTGTTTGTAATTAAATATCGTTTAATCTCGCTTCCGTTTATTGTACTCGATAAATAAACAGGAGAATTTCTCGCCGTATTGCAGTATTACCTAGCAGCCAGCAGTAAAGAAAGATTTAAAGTTGAAAAGGGTTTAACACGTAGTTAGTTCTGTATATTGTGTACATAATTCTTTGAAGGTAAACATTATCGCAAATTAAGCAAGGACAGTAACAGCGCACTAGATTAGTAGTCATGCATGCTTCATAAGGAAGGCGTCTCGTATCGGGGGTGAGCTATTAAATCTAAAAAGATGTTTTGCGGCGCAGCTAACAATGCAGGGCCGCCGCGGCGCCACTCGTCCTGCTGTAAATGGACTGCGCATTAATACTCAACTATGTAATAAATGTTATTGTTTGTCATAAAGTTTGTTTTATGAAGGTCGACCACCCCGGCCCTTGACGCTGCCCAACCTTTAATAAAGTTTAGCTTACGCTGATACCTTAACTTACGGATTTGTTACAGTTATTTCGATTGTTCCTAAAGTTTATTAATTTTTAAATTATGCCCGGATAAACGATATCCTCTCTCTGCTCCATACGAGCAGACACAGAATAAAATAATCTTATTTTGATATTTCGATGAGAAATACTCGGTGTTTTGCGACGTCGCGAAATAGCTGAATCATAGCAGAAGTTGTGCTTAGCATTGCAGCCATATTTCTTAAGGGTTTTTATTTTCACTTTTGTGTAAATCATTTATCGCTTCAAAGTCGATAGTAACTTTATTTTCCTTTTTGGGGTGGGAAATTGCATCGGTAGAATGTTGCCATATTATCTGTATGTGATCAAGGAATTACAAACTAACGGTTAATGAAACTCCTTAAACATCTTATGCTGAATGTGAAAACATCGTGAATTAAGCACGTCATTGTTTGTGTGTGTACAGGCTTTTTAAATCATTTTTTTCGTTCGCCTTAAAGCATACAGTATCAGTTATGTCAGTATCAGTTATATCTTCTGTAAAACTGTAAAGAGGTTCCACTACGATCCCGGCGGCATTAAGACTCATCTCCATTTATCAACGGTTCGACTTCGTGTTCAGCAAGCTTCTATCTTCTTTGCAATGCAACCGACCACCCCCTTCCTCTCACCGGCCACACCTGCTCCAGCTGCTGCAACTTTAATCCCCAATCCGCCACCGCACGACCGCGCACCGACGCGACCCTATATTTCAATTAATTCGACCATCCGTCCGACACGTTTCCGACGTGAACCTCCCTCGCTTCTTATGCCTCATAACCCCGCCAGCACGTCGCTTCCAGTCTGATATGTCAAGGGAACGACTACTTGATGTCATACCTCACTACTGCTGATCGTATCTCGTGAATTATTTGCTTTTCAGTGCCTTCTACTCTGTAAGTTTCCATTGTCAAAAAGTCGTTCCGTTGTCCATAATAAATCTTGGTTCAAACTTTAGTGACGATTTAACTTTTAAAGCTCAATTAATTGCAAGTTTTGCTTTGCATATTAATGGGTCGTTTTAGAAGGATCTCGTTGTCGACCGGCATGCGGCATTAGGTTCGTTGACTGCACATGAAGGGAAATAATCGCATGTCTTGACTTGTCGCCTCTGGCAACTATGGTTTTAGTATTGTGCCGATTATCGAATAGGTACTCTAAAAGTAGTTAAATCGAAACTGTACGCCATTTAATTTTGTTTTAACATTAATGTACTATCCGTAGTAAAGGACTTTTCCTATTTTGTCCTTTCTGTTTTATACGAAATGGAATATTCTAAGATCTACGGCAGGCCAAAGTTTCACAAAACTAATTTAAGGTATGTTTTCAGAAAAAAGGAACTCGTGACACTTTTCATATTTGTCTTAACTTCAATCATTATTAGTAAAATAAAGTTATGAGTAAACTTTACACTGTACGAATCAAATTGTTTTAGATAAACTTCAAAGTATAAGTTAGATCTTGTTCTTATTGGCAAGCTAGAGGCGGCGCCGCACGTGGCGGTCATGGCGCTGAATCAACTGATCCCGACTCGCCCCACCGCAACTGAATGTACTTAATTTGATTTCGATTGTATTAAACCCCACTTCGACTCCAATTAATAACCTGAAAGGGCTTTTAATAATAACGACGTTTTATAGACTTCAATACCACATTCTATAATCTAGTATCGTAGTAATTTGAACGATTTGTTACTATTAATGGCGGCCATAAACGTGTAATGTACATATTTTTGGTGTTCGATAACCAATTAAATTAATGACAGTGGTGAATCGTCTGATTGCAAGGGCTATTGCAAAGTTTACATAGAGGTCGTACGTTTGACAAAAACCACAAACAACTTTACAGTGACGTTACATTGTAGAGACAACAGGCTGCGTAGAGGCACAAAGTAATTAGATAGCTGTTGTATTGTTCGCTTGTTCAGCGCTTTTCCAATGAACGGTCGTCGTTCAGTCTCGTGTTTAATTGCGAACCACACCGTAACGGACAGCGGGCCGTTTTTGTCCAACCCTGTCCGGATGAGATGAACCGCGTATCCTTTAATGAGTCGCTTCCCCTATTCTGAATATATTTGGGACATCTACATTTCATATACTCTTAAACTTTTCACTTTGAATTTTAACATACCATTTTAATTAATGTTGCATGTGCTGAAATTTTTGACTCGTTTTTTAATTAACTTTTATTCATAAGGCTGGACTGGACAGTATATGTTTTCAATTTACACGACTTTAAATTATATGTTACTTCTGCATTTTTATGCCAATTGAATATGTTCATATTTATTAAAACGTGAAAAAAGTAAATTACCCATTCATAAAAAATGTAGCGCTTTAGATAACATTTCTTGATAGGTATATTACATGACTCTTAAAGAGTCTGTTACCATGGTCAATTTAAGTTGTTATTTGTGTAAATTAAAAGTTTGTCGTCTCAATCTGTATGGAGAGCAGAACGCCCGCATTCGGCACCGCGTAAATAATTGAAACTCTCTCGAACGCTTAGGTCGTGTCCTATGCCACATGTAATTACGGATTTACACACCGAAAGGTTTCTGATTTCGTATTAAAGTTTTTGACAACCCCCTTACCCGTTTTCGATTAATTTTCACGAGTTATATTGGCGTAACTTATATAATTGAGGTGTTTCTAAATACTTTCATAAATTGACATCCCTAGCTCTAACGTCTGCGTTAACCCTATAAATTATTCATTTATATTAGTGTAGATGACAATAACTATATTATTTCGTCTGCGTATAATATAATATATATTATATATATAAGATGATCTCGTTACACTGCGGGAATATCAGATCTTGTTAACATATGTTAGTGATTAGAATATCCGAATGAACAGGTTTAATTAATTACAGTGCGTCATTAATAACTACAAGCTGTATGTGATGTGATATTGTATCAGTGGGGTGTGCGTGATGTAAAGCGACGCCCCGGAACTTGTTCCGTGGCCGGAACGTACCGTGTAAGCCTTGTATGCTCTGCCACCTTGTAACC
Source organism: Diaphora mendica (assembly GCA_949125395.1). Taxonomy (NCBI): domain Eukaryota; kingdom Metazoa; phylum Arthropoda; class Insecta; order Lepidoptera; family Erebidae; genus Diaphora; species Diaphora mendica. Next base: position 19,552,475 of record OX421317.1, read on the forward strand.
CGTCTCCACTCATATCACAAAGATCATATTATTTTTTTTATACATAGAATAAGCGAAAAAATTGTACCACGTTTCGACATAACTCTCTTATAACTATAAATTCTCAAAATTTAAAAAACCCCCGATATAATAACCTAAGTTCCCTTCAAAAGTAAAAAAACACGTTATGCGCTTTCATTTGAGACCCCACTCGATGATATTTTTGCAGACATTCGGTTACTCTTCCCCACTTTCACCCCCATAACTTTTAAACGGCTCAACCGATTTTCATGAAACATGTCTAAGAACACTCGCACGTAACTCACCTTTCATACAAAAAAAAACTAAATTGAAATCGCTTCGTCCGTTCGGGAGCTACGGTGCCACAGACAGACAGACAGACAAGTGAAACTTATAACACCCCTCTTTTTGGTCGGGTGTTAAAAATTGAACGATCCGTTGCACTTGGAAGCTTTCCATTATGTTCATTGTTCAGTGTGTCGTTGCCTGTCATCGCGGCCTGACAAGTCTGTGTCTAAATAAAATAAACGGTTTTAAGTGAAATATCGTCTCAATGGCGATATCGTGAAAAATCGACCTAATATTTTTCTAGGTAAACCCGTTCGTAGGCCTGAACAAAGAGGCGCAATTCCGAAACAATCAAATTAATTTTCTCCGTTGTTGTTTAATTAGCACCGGCTCTTGGATGGCGTGGCGGGTGGCCGATGTTTATCATCGGATACAATCGCACCGTGCACCCCAACCCCACCGTTCTCCAACCAAACCCATTATTATCAAAGTCAAGACTGTACACTAGAGTAACTTTGGTTCGTCACTCCAGCTCCCATTGTTATTATTAGCGACATTGTTTAGCCTAATTGACTTTGACGTAAACAAATAGCGTGATTCGACTAATTGTGTAATCTTTTTGTTCCAGGTAATCTTATTGGGATGCTGTGATATTATTTGATATTAGAATAATGGTTATATCCTGTCACAAGTACGTATTATTGATATTATTATGATCGAGTGTATGTAGACAACGCTTGACGGTATTATGTTATCGTGGGGTGGGAAATATGAAACGGAATAGTTTTGTATGAAACCTTACTGAGTTAATCTGAAGCCTTATTTAATTAAATTGTAAGGGTAGGTGGACGCCATTAGTGCTCATTCCGTTTGCGACTTCGTTTCTGAGTAGACGACTTGTGTATTCGCCTTATGGTATACTGGAATTCTCTACATTTTGGTGAGCATCCTTTTTATTTTCTCTCATCGAATAAAGAAACGATTATATTTTTGTGAAGTAATTGTAAAGTTAAATGCCTAGATTTCTATTGGAAGTGCGGTTACAAAGTGTATACTTACTGGATTTTCATCTGATTTTTACGGCCATGGCATGTAAACGTTTTCTCTAACTTTATCCCTTACTGTTCAAGTTCTGAACTTTTGTATGTAGATTTCAGTAAGAAATTAATAATGTCGGTTTAAACGGATTTATACGTGGCGTCTGCAGTCCATAGTTTTGTGGCATCTAATCAAATTATTGTCTACTAGCTTTTACACGCGGCTTCGCTCACGCAGACTTTCATCCCCTGATTTACCCACTTAGGGGTGGAATTTCAAAAATTCCTTGCTTAGTGCTCACTTACGTAAAGAATAATATATATATATATATATATACATATATACTTATATAAAGAACCTACATGCAAAATTTTAGGATTCTAGCTTCAGCGGTTTGGGCTGTGCGTTGATCTGTGGGTCAGTCAGTCAGTCACCTTACTCTTTTATATACACACATCAAAAGTGTCTAGGGATCAACATATGTGTCTAGAGATCAACATATATTTTTGCAATAACTTTTCTCCTGATTGATATTAATTAAAATTTTCTTTAAGGATTCATCAAATAAAGTGTTTTCGTTTGTCACAGTAACGATAAACCAAGTCACCTTTGCATTAATAAAGAAATTTGCCATTTTCCTAATAAAGGGATTTTTGACATTTGAACCACTAACATTAAAGTTCGAAAAAAAGACTGAAATAACAGTTTTCTTTAAAATTTTATTAGGTAACTTAAGCAATTAATAATCCGTGTTTCTACCGCGAACACTAACAACACAAGAACATCGGTTTGGCATACTCAAAATGAGTTCATCCAAACACGCTGTGGAATGGCCGCCCATGTTCGTTGCAACAACAAAAAAAGGTCTTCTTGCGACTGGATACCCTCCATATTCGGCAGAGCTCTTCTCTGTAGCATATCCCATGCATGCTCAATCGGGTTCAAGTCTGGCGACTGAGCAGGCCAGGGCCAAAGCCACATCTCAATCTCAAGAAATCCGCATAAAAATGCTTGATCCCTAGACACTTTTGATGTGTGTATATAGATTATGGTCTTACTAAGTTTATTAGCAGAATGAGAACGAATTCAAGCAGTTTTCTTCACGCTTACTCAAGTTTTATCTGCCGAGTATACCTAAGGGCCCGTAATGTAGATAATTGCTTTTCTTCGTTTAATTATAAGATCGCTTTTATATCGATACCTATCCACATATAATGAACAAATTATACTTTAATTCACCCCAACAATAAGGGATTATTTTCACCGTCTGACCCGCGTCGACCTGACCCCGTCCTCTGACCTCGGCACGATGATGTGCACCCTTCATTCGAGCAACCTGTTTTACGAGATTAGCCACGATAAACACTTTAACTAGTAGAATATTAAACAAACTTCCCATGAAGTAAACGAAGTCGTTTTGTAGAATTATAGCAAGAGCGCCTCCGTAACAAATTAAGTAGGCTGATATAAGCGCGCGCGAACACACATTATTAACCCAAGACAGTTTCCTCATTTTGAAATGACTCGTAAGTATTGCGAATATAACTTCTATATATCTACACACATCAAAAGTGTCTAGGGATCAACATATATTTTTGCAATAACTTTTCTCCTGATTGATATTAATTAAAATTTTCTTAAGGGTTCATCAAATAAAGTGTTTTCGTTTGTCACAGTAACGATAAACCAAGTCACCTTTGCATTAATAAAGAAATTTGCCATTTTCCTAATAAAGGGATTTTTGACATTTGAACCACTAACATTAAAGTTCGAAAAAAAGACTGAAATAACAGTTTTCTTTAAAATTTTATTAGGTAACTTAAACAATTAATAATCCGTGTTTCTACCGCGAACACTAACAACACAAGAATCGGTTTGGCATACTCAAAATGAGTTCATCCAAATCACGCTGTGGAATGGCCGCCCATGTTCGTTGCAACAACAAAAAAAGGTCTTCTTGCGACTGGATACCCTCCATATTCGGCAGAGCTCTTCTCTGTAGCATATCCCATGCATGCTCAATCGGGTTCAAGTCTGGCGACTGAGCAGGCCAGGGCAGGACATTGATGTTAGCTGCGGCGAGAGTCTGTCTTACAACTCTTGCGGTGTGCGGTCGTGCATTATCATGCATTAACTGAAATAAGGGACCGATTTGCACTTGTAGAGGAACGATGACGTCTGATACATTCGTCTCAGCATAAATTTGAGCGTTGAGGTTGCCTCTGATCCAAAGCAACTCAGTTCTTCCGCCGATCCAAATACCCGCCCATACCATGATGGTTCCACCACTATAAGGATGGACTTCCTGGCAGGATTTTAATCGCTGTTGGCGTCCAGGGGTTCTCCAGTGTCGTATACGTCTTGTATCCGGTCTCATACCAAAACGAGACTCCTCAGAAAAGCACACGAAACGCCATTGTTCTTCTGCCCAATTTCTGTGTTCAAGAGCCCATTGATATCGAATCCTACGATTGTGCATTGCTATAGGTGGTACCCGTAGCGGTCTTCGGGAATGAAGGTTCACTTCATGCAAGCGGTTTCTGACTGTTTGGTCGCTAATTAAGTTCCCTGAAGAGTGATGAAGCCTCACGGCTAACATCATGGCGGTTATTGTTGGAGCTCTTCGAGTTAAGATTTGAATGTATCGGTCTTGTCTCCGTGTGGTGCAGCGATACCGTCCTCCATGGCGCTCAGCCACGGTACCAGTGCTTCGGTAACGTGTCCAAAGTCGACTGATAACACTCTGACTTGTATTCAGAGCTAAAGCCACAGTACGTTGCCGGGAACCAGCTTCTATCATTCCCACGGCTCTGAGCATTTCTTCCCTGCTTAAATGACGTCGCCGCTCCATAATAACGTTGGTTTTAATCAGTAGTAGGGAAACAGTAGCACTAATAATGTCTTCAATGCGTTGTATGTTTTTATAGGGAAAATATTGACAGCTGATTTTCATCTTTTACTCGAATTTGATTGACAGTTCCTGATTCAAATTATGAAATGCACCAAAAAGGATCCATATAAATTTATAAAATCATAAATTTATTACAAAGCCACATCTCAATCTCAAGAAATCCGCATAAAAATGCTTGATCCCTAGACACTTTTGATGTGTGTATTTATGAAAAAGAACGTTTTGTTTTTCACGCTGGCTTAAATTACACTATTTTTACCTTTTTTCTTTCTTACCTGCTCAAATATAAGGAAGAAAAAATTACATTATAACACCAGAACCCTCATAAACAAATACCCTATCTGAAAGCCTCATAATTGGAAAAAGGATTTAATCAAATTGGAAAATACTGCGCAGCGCTACTTAATATTACGGCTGACTCGCAAGCGTATTAAGTAACATACGGCTAGTGTATTTCGTCGACGGACTAAACGGTTGAGCTTCGAGGCTCGTATTTGTAACACGGGCGTTATTAATAGCCGCGATAGCGAGGTGGCCCGCGGCGGAGCACGATATTTGGGAAATCCGGATTTGCATAGGATAATGGAGAGCGCAACGTTGCACTCGGCAATGTGGACGCGTCGCCTTGTGCACACTACCTGCCCAACCACGCTTGACTTACTGCATACGTAACGAGATGTGAACCCACTGTGGATTTCAAACTGAATTCGACTAAGAAATGCCATATAGAGAAAGACAGGTGGTAGCTTATTATGTTTGGTTTCGCTTTTAAAACGCATATTTTATATTTCTTAGAATAATTATGCTTTTTGGTCAATTTATTAAAACTGCATCTAATATTCTACCAGTGGTCGGTGTAATAAATCCTGGTTTAATAATATGTATATATTAATAAAACCTAATAGGCGCTAAACAAAAAAAAACTGTAGACCAAAAGTTGAATACCCATAGGTTAGAAAAAGGATATATAGATTAAGTCTAAAAACAAGATAATTATATTTTGTAATAATTACAAACACAATCAGAATGCACAGTTTGCAATCAGTGATTTGTCTGAAAGGAGCTATTAATGTGATGAAAATAAAGAGAAACAAAACTATAATAATTGGCAAGGGGTCTAACAGTGGTAGTGGTGTGGGGTTGTAGGGGGAGCACGGTCGCGTGCTTGATGTATGCGCCGCCGCCGCGACGGGTAGACCCGCCGGCGCCACGACTTCGCCCCACAATGCAGATATCGTGCATTCGGCCCCATTCTACGCTACGGCCGACCTCACGCCTTTCTTGCTTATTGCCTTTTGAACCACGCGAAACTTGCCTTACGATTATAATATACACAACACTAACAGAAAGTCTAAGCCTTCAATTTATTCATCGACTTCCTTAAAACACTAAAACTTCAACACACCACCACAATAACTTTCAAATGGGTTGGTTCGATATGTGTTAGGGTTGATTGACATTTGTCAATCAATGGAAATGAGTTTTTGCTTTTCCTCACAAGAACAGATAGATGATTATATAACCATCTGTTCTTGTAAGCAAAAGCTCCTTTTAAACCAGCAAAGAGTTAAACATGTAGGTAGTAAAAATTATAATTCAAAACAATTACATCTGAATAAAATTAAGCTGCAGTTATGTAATAGTTAGACGTTAACAAACGTTTAGCTTAGCTGTAGGAGTTAAGAAGAGTACGTACTGGTTTATATATTATTTATCATACGCTGCCTTTCTAGTATCTTTTGTTAAGAGTATTGCTTGTTTTTGTAGGATATCGCGATTTAAAACTGAATTTAAAAAGTCTAACTTTAGAAACACATGAAAGACAAAATATGAAAATTCAATTTGACTAGCATTACCTATATTCACATTAAGTATTTAAAATGATTTAAACAGTTTTAAATGCATTTAGTCCAAAGCGATTTCATACTCTACATTGTCTGTCACTGAGTAAGCCCTTCAGTTATAATTGTCGTTTGATTGTAGGTAGTTTGTTTTCATACACGAACCTACTTTCCCTGTCGAACATTGCCTGAGGAACAAATCGATTTACTCGCTGTATATTCAAAATCTAAACGTTGCAGGCCCGCACTTGATTGATGAATCGCGTAATGACCCACGAAACTATTTCCTTCGTATTTCCTCTACTCAATAAAACATCGAATATGCTTATTTATATATCGATGTCACTTTATTTGGAGTTTTGTCAATACGACCCTACTGCCGACTATATACTTCAAAGACCGCCATTTGCCCATTTGTCAAGATTATGGCTTTTTGGGAATTGTAAGATATGAATAGCGGTTATTGTTTTGTGTCTTTTATTTTACGTTTATTTCGTATTATTACTTTTATGACTAATGTAAACTCGTTCAAAAACGTGATATGTTTGTGGTAAATTAAGGACCCGGCTGTTGTTTAAGAAAATTACGCAATGGAAATAGGTTTAGTTACCCGCTCAAGAGTTAATATGACAAGAGCTCCATTAGACGAAGTAAAGTATGTTTTGACCTTTCGGGAGCGGTCAGGCGACCTTATAGATGAGATGGCACAATTAGCACGTACAAAACTCGTCAGTCACGGCTTGGCGCCGAGTAGCCATTACGGTATTTCATCCTCAATAAAAGTGCACTCAGGCGCCGCTACCGTCGGAGAAAGCTCCTCGTCGCCTATAAAGCTAATGTGGACATATAAAGATTTAAATGACAGCTCTGAAGGCAGAACGCGAATGAAAGGATAACAATGGCGACTATGTGATCAGTAACCTATTAGAGCAATGAGAACTTAACTCGTTTTTTTTATAAGTAAAAGTAACATCTTCCTGCAACAACAATATTTTGCAATTGAAAACTTTCATGTCAACGTCTTAAATGTATTTTGTTTCTTTACCTATTTCATACCCTTTTGCCAAGTGAAACAACCTCATCCAACATTCGTACAAACTTCATTGCATAAACTTTGACAAATAAACACTCATAGAAGTTTACAATTAAAAAGTAGCAGAGGAGGAAAATAAGAATTTCCAATATTTGTTAAATAATGTACAGGTATAGACTAGATAAAAGCAGTCTCGTTTAACGGAAGAGCAAACATTTTGGCGATTAATCTGGGAATACTGTGCTATATCGGGGCACACTGGAGGCGGCACATTTATTTTATGTACCGGCAATGTTACATACGCCATAAAAGTCGTTAGGACGGGTATAACGTCTCGCCGTCTTCTTGCCCGCTTTAATTATACCTAGATAATGCGGCGCCGACTGCGCCCTGCGCCCCACATTGCCGTCGCCTACAACCTTCACGACAGTAATGTAACACTGCAATAACACACCGCCACTCGTTAATGCCATCTTGTACATAATAAATAATAATAAGAGCGTATAATCAAAGCTCAAATAAACAAATATCGTTCAATAAAACGATTAATAGAAAGGAAACATTATGTTTCTTATAATTTTAGTTTATTATTTAAATAAAAGATATCTTTTTATAAACTGAAATGGGTACTAATTACACACACACCTAAAGTTTAAGGCTCCTAATACCTAATGCTTTTTGTATAAATATATGGATGGATATGCTGCTGAAAGCTTTTGCTTGTTTCAACGTTGTTATTATATCGTTAATGGTCCAAATTATTAATTTAAGCAATGAAGTCCAACAGTCTTAGAGAGCTGTAGTCGCCTTGTTTTTGATGAAATGAAATTAAATGAAATGATGGTCGTGAATATCTATAATTAAATCACGTTTAGATGATAGTATTATTTGAAGTTCTTAAATCAATACTGGAAATGTTTGAGGAAACCCTTATCTTATATCGTGATCTCCTTGCTCAAAACTTAACTGATTATTATTTCCGTAGAAAGGTACTATTGGTTAGTGGCACATCCGATTTAAAGTACACAATATATCAACAATTTTATACTATGAATAGTATAATAAAGATTTATGTGAATCCTACTAACCATGGATGTTTATTACACTTTTACGCAAAAACTACTGAACGGATTTAGGTGAAACTTTATAGTAATACTAGTTGTTGCCCGCGGCTCCGCCCGCGTATATGTCAGTTATCGCGATAAATAATAGCCTATGTGTTATTCTGATGTATAAGCTATATTACTGTAAAGTTTCATCCAAATCCGTTCAGTAGTTTTTGCGTGAAAGAGTTACAAACATCCATCAATCCATCCATCCATCCATCCATCCATACTTACATACTTTCGCGTTTATAATATTTGTATAGATAGCTCATACATCAGAATAATAAGATGGCTACTATTTACCGCGATAACCGACATACCGGAAAATTAAGTTTTATAATATTGGTAAATTGCGGAATTGTTGCGCGACGGTCTCTAGACGGGTGTATGTTGAGGCGTTACGTTGAAGGTAGGGGTCGGGCACGGGGCACAGATGGAGATTTATCACGCCCGCCGGAGCAGAGACTACAAGTTCGCGCATTAAACGAGTCCGGGACATTAGCCGCCTGCAAGATGCCGCCCGAGATCATAATTAAGTGCCGCCCAATTTATCGGTGCGACCCGCGCCCGAAAACTCCTCTTAAACTTCCCTTATCGTACGTAGTAAAGGCTCTTTATTTTGTAGTTAGTACTTCATATTTATCACCTTTTATCTCGCTTGTTTTTGTTTATTTATTCTTAAACTAGTTGTTGCCCGCGGCTCCGCCCTCGTAGGTATATGTCGGTTATCGCGGCAAATAGTAGCCTATAGTGTTATTCTGATGTATAAGCTACATTACTGTTTCATCCAAATCCGTTGAGTAGTTTTTGCATGAAAGAGTAACAAACATCCATCCATCCATCTATCCATCCATTCATCCATACATACAAAGTTTCGCGTTTATAATATTAGTATAGATAGATATAGATATTAGTATAGATACCGTAACTACACATTTATCAACTTATTATTACTTAACTTATTCAACTGCCTCGGTGACGCAGTGGTAGTGTATGCGACTGATGTGCTTGAGGTCTCGGGTTCGATTCCCGGGTCGGACCAAATGTTTGTATGATCTGCATACATTTGTTTCGGAGTTTGGGTGTTTTCTATGTATAATACATATGTATTTACCAAAAAAAAGTATAAAAATTGGACTAGCTGTGTTAGATGTCCGAAATATTTATTTATGTATCTAACAAGGAAAGGAAGTCGGTTTTGCACAAAATGTAGTAAAATTTGAATAATCCATCAATTTATTATTATAATGTGCGATAAAAAGATTCTTGGTTTCCGTGTGATGACGGGTTAAGAACATGGAGTGTCACGACCCCCATTCATCCCGTCAGTTTCGTAAGAGACGGCTAAGAAGCAAACTATACAGGACAACATCACTGCAAAGAGAAGGAGAATTGTAAAAATAAACCCATATCCAACCCGTCGGACCAGCTTATACCAACTCGTCTGGCAGGCATGGTATAGTTAGTAGACTAAAACCTCCATTCTAAGGAAGGTTGTTGAAGACTGTTGATGAAAAAGATACTTTGCTAAGCTGTTTTTTTTTCGGAGGCAAACGAACAGACCTATCACCTGATGGTAAGCGATTACCGCCGCCCATGGACACCCGCAACACCAGAGGCGTCACAAGTGCGTTGCCGGCCTTTGGAGGATGGGGAAAGGGATGGGGAAGGGTTGGGGTATAGGCCTCCGGTATCCTCACCCACTCGGTGAAACACAGCGCAAGCGCTATTTCACACTGGTTTTCTGTGAGGCCGTGGTATCACTCCGGTCGAGCCGGCCCATTCATGCCGAAGCGCGGCTCTCCCACGGTAACTAACTAAATATACTAAAATAATTCGTGTACAATTTTGTATGAGTTTGACGGTTCTTCTTTAAATGTATTTGGATAACGATCAGAACCGTACACAATTAAGCAAGTCATTAGCTAAATATCATCACAGTGTTGACACACAGAATGCCCGGAAGAATTGACAGTGTAGGTTTTATTTAGACAAGAAAATAATGGCAGACAGCATTGACACTTAACTATCCCCATCCATGAAGCGAACGTTTTTGTGTAAAGAACCTGATAACGTTCAACGTTTTCTATTAACTTTGATACAAAAGCAGAGAAAATGCCGTTGCGGAACCGTCCCAGAAACCTTTGTTGTGATACAACTATTGTTGTCTACGTAACTATAACTGATGTCGAAAGTCAAATATCTTTTGTATTTAACTGGTGGCATTATTTTGGTCGCATTTTTCAATAAGGTGCTAAAATCCTGCTTAAGTGGTAGTCGTTCTGAGATAATTATCCACATTGCCTTACCATCATTAAGAGATTACTTCTGTTAGGCGCTTTCTTACTTTACTTGCATATACCTAGAGGAAACCGCCTTTATAGAAGTTAAGGGTATATAGGATCTATGAAACCTGGACATGTGCTAGCTCTCTAAATATACCAATAAAGTCAAATACAGTAAAGGCACATGGAATCATGCGCTCAGTGCAGCCGCTTAGACTAATGACTGCAGCAGCACGGTTAAACTGGTTAGTGGGCCTGTCGCTCGGCCCGAGTGACGGTTTCATAACGCTGTATATTACAGTCTTGCCTCGACAAGACGCTTTGCACTAAATGGCACGTGATTCACATTTACACGGTTTACTTGTTTACTGTTCGCGTACCTTAGATTAGACGTGTATTAGTCATTTTGATACGTAATTTGATAATTATATCTACAATGATAAGTTATTAAATGGACTTGTTTCGGCTATCTCTGGAATGCATTTAAAGCAATAGTCTTATAATATGTGTCTTATAGTTACTTTGTTATCACATTTACAATACCATACCATACAATTACGATGCAAGTAGGACGGCAGGGGTATTTCTGATGAAATCGTTCACTATCCTAATATTTTTTCACCCCACACCACGTTAGTAAAACAGGCAATTTACGCGAGCCTATAAGTAACAAGATTCATTAAGGCTGTTACAAAGTGGCGCGGGCGTTCTTAAAGCGAATGGCCCTCGAGCTTGCAGCGTTCATAATGGCCGTACGAGCCGGCCAAGGCGCCGCGCAATTTAATGAAACACCTGGAGAGGTCGCGCCTGCTTCCGTTGCATTAATCTCACAACCCGTAGGTCTTTAAGTCGGGCGACGGCCGATAGTCGGCCCGTGCCAATATACTCTTCAAGACTCTTCTATGTCACGGTTACTGCAACCCATTAGTAATAGGCGAGTATGTCGTTCACGCAGTGTACGAACTCTTGTAACAATCTGAAGCTTCAACATTAGCGTTTAAAAGTAGCCAGCTAATATTATACCCTCTATAAACAACGAGTGACCGGGCGGCGGGCGTTTGCCGGCGGCAACGGCAAAAGTGGCCGAGATAACTCCGTGCACGAATGCATATTTTAACGTTAAGCTACGGCACCGCGTGCAAACTTGTTGGGAACTTCATCGGACTGAATAATTCTTACTTTAAGGTTTCTAAAAAGTTTTCTTTCCGCTAAGATTGACTCTTCTAGACGTATAACTGGTAAATATATAATAATAAATTGCATTGTTCTACTTCAGATAACTAAGTATAGGTATAACTTAATGCTGGGGCAGTACAAGTGGCGGCCTTATCGCTCAAAGGCAAACTCTTCCAGCAACCGTGATATACATAACTATACTGCACAATACTCATTAATTAACGAAGTGCCATCTTTATGCCATTTCTAATTTTAGGTAAAATTTAAAAATTACATAGCATAATTATTTTATGCCTAACGGTAAATTAATGGATGGTAACGACTACCTATATAATTTGTTGTTGCAATATAATTTGTTTACCAGTCATCTCAAATAATCCTATAACCACTGCACTGTAAAGCTTTGCACAACAGAACTTCTTAAATTCCATGAACAAGCAACTGATAATAAATCTTCTACATATAAAAATCCATTGTTCTTCGTTTGTCTCGCTAAAACTCGAGAACGGCTAGGCCGATTTAGCTGATTTCGGTTTTGAAATATTTGTCGTAGTCCAGGGAAGGTTTAAACGGCGAAAAATAACTTGAAAATACAAATGTGTACAAAGTGGCGGGCACAGCTAGTAAACATATAATTTTCATTGCAACGTGAGTTAACCGGTTTCAATGCCCGCCCTGTGCAAATATTTGTGTGCCTGAATTTTCTTCTGTTATAGTTCCATTGCTCCAAGTGGAACACGAAGACGTGATCAGAAAACTACAGTATAAAATATTCTTAGTGTCTAGACACCGTGGTTAAATTGTTATATCTGAAAACACTATAATGATTTAGAATGACATAATACATTACTAGAAATTATCAACTAGGAAGATATTTTTCGCAATTAATTTATCTATTCAAGCGGGCATACACGTTCAAGTATACTTGCGCAAGTCTGTCTGTCGTGCGTGACAGAGACAGACAGACAAACCAGTCTGGATTTGCGCAAGTATACTTGAACGTGTATGGCAGCTAATTGTTGTGTATTGTAGGCGTGTTCGTTATTACGTCAGCAAAACATACGACGCCGCGGCGGGCGGCGCCGCCCAGAGGCCGCGATAAAAAATACGCTTTGAACGCTAAGCATAAACACGCGCCCCTCTTGCATGACGCCTCATTAGCCACTCCCCTGTACCTCTATAAATCATTTTAAATTCAAATTCTACTTACTTTCAGGATTGACTTTGCTTACCTAGCTCCCTTCCTGACAACAGAATTTTGCAAATTAGATTTTACCTTTCTCTCCTTTGGTTTATCGGAAAAAATATTTAACGGAACCATACCATGATTTACGACACTCGTGATGTCTGTGATTTGTTCACGGTTTACACCGTTTACATTTCTTACCCACGTTTAAAATACACATAATAATGCTTCATTTGTTTCCATTTTTATCTGGGGGCACGGTTGTGCCCCCGCCAAGACGAGCCAAGCGGAGCGCAAGGGCACTACCTACCTTTTCTCGAAGTGTTTCGTCGTTTTTTTGAACCCTCATAACTTTGGTTCCCGATATACCAGATCGTTCAAATTCTCAGAATATGATGTTACCAATAGACTAATGAAACATACAAAGTTTTATTTGCATAGCTCTAATACTTTAGATTTTATTGATACCTAAAAAACACCGATTTCGTCACTGACACACTGATGATCATCAAAACTGTTAGGGTACTTCCTGAAGTGCTAGAAAGCTGAAATTTGGTATATAAACTAAGTTTAGTATACAAACAACAGAAAAAATCATAAAACTATTACTTTTACCCCCAAATTTGGGGGATGGAAGTTTGTATGAGACTTTCACAAATGTTTATGCTAGAGGTTTTATTTTTGGTACACGGACTTTTTCGAAAGAAGAAAAAAGATATACAATCAATACAGCCCAAAAAAAAGAAAAAAAAATACGTCCTCAAGCAATTTACAAAAAGAAATGAAATCCCACCAAAAACATTTTCATGTAAAATGTTGCCAAGACGACTGCATATGGCTTACCCTGTGAAAAAGATATTAGATCTCATGTAGAGCCAAGGTTCTGTATCTACACGCCCTAACTCTACCAACCCTAACTTCATAAACTCTATATCTCAGTAAAAATGTATGGCTTGGCTGTTTCGTTACTTCAGAAACTAAATATTCGTATAACACATTACTTCAGAAACTAGATATTTACCTTTGGTGACGGTATTGTGAAATTAGGGTTGGTAGATTTAGGGCGTGTAGATTCGGAACCTTGGCTCTACATGAGATCTGATATATTTTTCACAGGGTAAAACACATGCAGTCGTCTTGGCAACATTTTACATGAAAATGTTTTTAGTTGAATTTATAAATATTGAGACAAACCAGCTATATAAAAACAGATTTAAATATAAAATTACAACCATTTACAGTATATTCGCAAATTATTATTCAAATATGAAAGACGAATTTTTAAAAGATGTAGTTGTGTTTAAAAGTTATACTTCCAGCAATATGTGTGGGCCACGTGTCTCAGATACTCACTGCAGGAGTTGGCACATCTCGACCGCTTCTATTTTCGTCTGTCCCCAAATATTTCTGGCACTCACTTTGAGCATAAAAGTGGACACCGCACCGGTCGGGTCGAGAGGTTGTCATTCATCGAATCGCTACCTTTGTTTTTCTCTCGTGTCGATTGATCTCAACGTGTGTTTAGTTAGCCAATAGTAAAATAGACGAGTAAAATCGGTATGTGCGTACGTCGGCCATGCACTGTTGACAACAAAACATTTGTCATCAATCTTGATCGATCTTTCTAATCGATTAACGGTTGCATGGATCATCTGGTGTTCGCATTCTTGCATGTTAGTTTTATTAAGTAATAATTGTTTAATTAATACACATACACACACACTCTAGTAAATTATTTTTATCTGCATATTAATCCATGGGTACATAAAATGAGTAACAAAATTAAATAAAAACACGGCTATATTAAGCAACATGTACAGTAAACAAAAATCTTTCATCATCTTTACATAGTATGAAATGAAGTGGTCTCTTTCTTACACTTCTCGTCGAAACCAAACATCAGCGTCTCATAGCATAATCAGCGATTACAGAGCCATACAAATTAATTTAGACAATGTTGTCTCCTAAAGTTAAAGCATTTCGATATCGTAAGAGTTTATGAGCAAGAATATTCCTTTCGAGCATGTTGTATTTACTTTATATCAAGAAAGTATAGTATCAAATAAAAGCAGTGATGAAACTAAGTCTCGGCTAAATTCATTGCAAGTAAGCATTGTTGTGTTATAAAAGACAGGAAAGGTAGCGCGCTAGGTTTACTCGTCTGCTACCTCACAAAAATGTTATTAGTTTTGGGTGGTTATTGCCCACCCTACGCTCGGTCAACCCTCCTTCCCTTGCGAACATATATGCCATATTGAAAGTTTTTGTTTAATTTCGAGATTTTATACGAAAATCCATGTCCTTGACGCAAAATAGCTATATTAATACCAATAACAATTAAATCTTAATAAACGATTTTTAAAGAATCGCATGTTATTAAGTTCGTAGTACTTATACAGTTCAGGAATCTCCTCGAGAAAAAGTTCTTTTAATTGCATATTACGCAATCGTTCCGGTTTTAAAGTTTGATTTCACCAATAAAAATGAAACTACTACAAATTAAAGTCTTTACCTACCGATTCCACTGCGTAATACAGCTATTTTAAGTCTGATAAGTTAATGATGCACCCAAAGTTCAACCTGAATAACTGAAAAATAAATATGGAAACACCAAGAGTATAAAGGGACCATGATATGAATAGTAGAATCAGGTCCAAGCGATCGAATAGTGTTCAATTAATGTGTTGTAGTTTGTAGTATATTTAGTGGACCGAGGTCATCCGTCTGAGGCGACGCAGTCATTTATATCCACGCGGGCATCCGTCACGCTAATCGCTGCTGTGATACACCTGCACCAGCTTGCATTCCCCAATATTGTGGACTACGAGTAATATAATCCACATTATATGTTAGTACTAGTATAAACACCAATCAAGGGATACGCATAATGCATTCAAATCTAAACTCAAGCTATAAACTGATTGAAATCTCTTAAAAACAATTCAACTGGGTCACCGCTTTCCTTTTTTTTTATGTTTGGCCCTGCCAAAATGACTCTACTCTGCCTGACGGAAAGCATAAGCGAATCCAAGAGTGGTGGTCACCATACTCACTGCGAATGCAGACAATGCAACAATGCAGCATGGTGACCCACACCATGGCGGGCTAGTGATGCTTCTGCATCATTGGCCTCTGGTCTCGCACTCACCAACGAAACACGACAGCATGACGGCTGTCATTTTACGTTGATTTTCTGTGCGAAGGTAGTACCGCCCCGGTCTAGCCGACCCGTTCGTGCTGAAATCAGCGTGGCTCTACTACCTTACAAGGAGAAGCATTACGATTGTTGTTGCACCGCAAGTCTGTTGAGTTTGTTAATGTTGCAGTAATAGTTTGTCCGTCTAGACAGCATTCAACATAGAGCGACTCAAACCGTCTATTGCCAGGTAATTCAAGATCGGCTTGGCCTATTGGCGTTACGAACAGATATACCCTGACTCACCGTGACTCTGCATTGTGTATCGTTTGTATACATCCCGCAACGCATTAGTACCTCTTGAGTTGCAGGTGTCCAGGGTTGGCAACAATCACGATCACCCGTGGCCCGCCTGTCCGTTTACCCTGTATATCACAAAAAATAACATTAAAAGCTACAAGTTATGTACATAATGTGGCAATAATGTTACTACAAAGTTTTTTTTTTCTGGGCATTTATTACTCTCAAGTGTGCCTTCGTATATACTGTGTATAAATTATGAAGCTCCTCCTTGCTTTAATACAATCATTTTAAATCCGTGTACGTAATATTTTAAGGTCTTAACCATTTTCGCAAGAAACGTATCAGTTTCGATCCTTTAATTTTTTTAACAAAATTCAAAAGATTTATACAATAGCAGGATGTTGGTAGCAGGACCGATGAGCGTCGTTTTTTTGCGTAAGTCCTGTCGCCGGCCACTGCAGAACGAAGGGCTCCCCCAACAAGCTCAAATTATGCCGGTCTTAGGCAGTCCGTATACTTCCTCTTAATAGAACAAACATATTTAGTTGTTTTTTATATTATATTATTGTGATAGTATTTACGGTAAGACTGCGTATATCACTAATTGTGATAATAAATTTTGATAAACTCAATAGTTATGACAAAACGTGATCACCCATTCAAGTATCACAAATTTGGTCACACAGGTTGTTGGAATCGAAACTCGGCTAAAGTAAACGGCGCGGAGTAACAGGAAATAATAACTTTATCCCGAGCTTAAACTGTGAGAGGACCGTCCAACTAACATTATGTCTGCTAGTAACAAGTTAATCTAAATGCAGCTGACTGCTTCTTCTAGCTAGTTGTAGCACGCATCGGCGAAGTTTAATAACTGAGAGGAGCATGTCTGCATCAGATTCTAGTCAAAGATTTACACTTTGCTGCACAAAGGAACTACAATGATATCATCGACAATGTTCTACAAAAGTTAGTCACTAAATCACTCCAAAGCTATTTCACGTTATCAGCGAGGGGAGTCCCCGACTCTGGAGCACTGAATATTCAGATGCCGTTTGTTTGTATACGTATTTTCTTTGAAACAGCGATAAGCGCTTTGCCGTTTTTTCACTGAATAAAATATAGCGAAAGAGGCTCGGCTTGCGACGATAAAACGTCCGCGAAGCTCTTCCCGTCACGTAGTGCGACAGTTAATTACGCGAATATAAATAAATCATCATAGACGGGTGCGGCGGAGAGCTTCGATTCCGAAAGGCAATTATCTCGCGCCTCATTGACGCCGAAAATGAACAGCGCGAGGAGTCCGCTTCTAACACGCCTCACAAATATTTGACACTGCCTAAGACTCGGTTATAAGGAAAAATCGAGTGTAGGATTTCTGGTGGCTACGTGCCCGGCTCACGGCAATTGTGATGCATGGAGGGATTTCCGCACATTCGAGATATTGAGCCGAAACCGTTACCACCACCCACCCCGCTACACATATTGCTTATTGATATGATATCTTTATTTTCGTCTATTTTCAAACTCAAAAAATTAGGAACCTGAAGATTCACTCTTTTCACTATTTGTTGTAATTTGGACTATTACCATCGCAACGAAGTGTTGAAGTAATATTAATGTATATTAATATTTGTATTTCGATCAGATATTTGAGCTCATATTAAAAACTGTCTTTTTCATGTAGTAATTGTAAATAATATTATTTCAGGGTCGGTGTAACCGCGAGAAACCTCCTTGCAAGTACTTCCATCCGCCGCAGCATCTAAAGGATCAGCTGTTAATCAACGGCCGGAATCACCTAGCACTCAAGAACGCACTAATGCAGCAAATGGGTCTGACACCTGGCCAGGTGCTGCCTGGCCAAGTACCAACTGTGGTGAGTGACAAGCTTGACTATAACTTTCGATGCTTCGAGCGATCGGTCCTCACACGTACATATTATGTAGGTGTAAACTGCACGCAACACGCAGCTTTCGGTGTATTCGCTACTCTGTAATTTTATAAGCGTTCTTTATTGACACGTAGAATAAAACCAGGTATCAGGTTTAAGTTGTGCCGTGTTTATAATAAATATTTTAGTAAAAAGTACCAATATAAAGTTAGTCGTAGGTGACTGAGGTGAGTACTAAAAGTGGGATACAGTTTTCTCAGAAACTTAACCATGTGCACGTTTAAAGTTAATGGTTATTTTCTTGAAGGCGGTAGAGCTAGTCCTGCATCGTGAGCCGGGCTTTAATTTAAAGTTTGTTTTTAAGTGCGTGTACTTCCAAAACATAATCAACAGTAAACTATACTAGGGGTATCTCTATTATTTTAGTTCATAGATAGTTGATGAATTTTCTGGCACAACTTAAACATTGTCGCTCTGAGGCCGATCGCTCTCCACCGCTTCAGCATGTTTGTACGACTCGTTCCTTAAATGGCATGTTACTCTCCAATCTTACTCACATGTGTATGAACTGGGTATAAGCGGTAATGCAGATTTAATCACCAAAACATTGTCCTCCTCACTGTTCACACTGTCGCTAACAACGCGGCCCGACACTCCTTGACATTCCTGTTTGCACCGATTGTGCTTTACGTAATTAGGTAGGGAATTAATACATGCCCTAAAGACTCGGTTACAAGTGGTGGGGTGCAAGTGGTAATGTCGGGGACGCGGGCGTGGGCAGACCCTCGCACGATGAGTAGCGTGTTTGTGTGGTTTTGTGTCGAGGTGGGCGGCGTGAGCGGTGCCGGTGCGGCCGCGAGCCACCTCACCGCGCTGGACCCGATCAGTCTCGCCCTGCTCGCCCCGCAGGTAACTGCTGCGTCGCACCACCACCGGCCAGGACCGGCCTCCGCGCATCCTTATGCCTATTTTCCTTCATTCACTATACGCACAGCCTATGCATACCTGCGCGATTTAATACTAGTGGATATGATCTTAAATCCTTGTCCCAAAACATCCGTTCCCGTAATACTTTAGGTGGACGGTGGGTAGCCTAACTGGATAAACCGTACGCTTATTTAATATTTCAATTTGTTTGTATTAAATGCATGTGGTAAAATTAAACGCTTGGTTGGCTATAATGTTTTAAATAATGATTAAATTGTTCCACTATGTTGAAACTAATAATTTGTGTAATATGTCTCTTTATATGTGTCTTTGTTACGCTTTTGTAAAAATATCAGTACCAGCTTTGAAGAAAGCTTTACTAAATGCAGAACGTTTAACTTAGATACATAATAAAAAAACGATATAAATAAAGTTAAACACTATAAAATTACATAATGTGTTTGATGAAATCATTCAATAGCAATGTATTTTATTGTATGATATGCAGGCAACGTCACCATATTTGTCGAGCGTGCCAGGCGTGGGCTCGACATACGCGCAGTACTACGCGCCGCAGCTTGTGCCGGCGATGCTGGGTCACGACCCAGCTGCCGCCGCGGCCTCACCTCTCGGTGTTATGCAGCAACCTGTACTGCAACAGAAACTGCCTCGCACCGATCGCTTAGAGGTGAGTTTACTACACAGTTTATTAATTAATTTATGTCTTCACTGGAATTATGCTTTCCGATATTGCCAATGCCGGGGACCGACCCTCCTATTAATTTACTCTTAAAACATTTTATTCTTAAAACTAGGATAAAGTTTTCCTATAATGAAAGCTTGGCTTTTGTCAGTACACGTCGGTCCCTGTAGCAATTTCGGCAATTAGTCAGCCGAATGCCCGTCCCTTGTGTGATGGCGCGCGGCCGAACTGGCCCCGTGCGTGAGCGCTTCGCGAGCAGCACTCGCTTAGTCCCTCTGGTGAAGGACCTGCACTGTTAGCTCAATCGATCGTAGCCTAAATTCTGTTTAGCAAGTACGTATCCAACTTGCGCTCACAGTGTAGAAGTGCCAAAGGCTTCACATTCGTCGATCCTCTAGATACAAATGAGCTAATTATAGGTATAAAATTTCTCGACCAAAAGTAAAAAGTTGCGACGGATGCGTCAATTTTGAAGCGATTTATGAATCTAAGAGCAACTGATCTTTTTAAGACCTATTCATAAAGCGGCGTCCGGTCGAGATCGATCGAACAAACTACAATATGTGACCCAATAAACTTAAAAATTGTCACAGTAATTGTTGTGCGCGCTCGATCGTAAGTTCGATCACGTAACTTGAATAGCATTCATATTTTACCTGCTGTTGATCAATAACGTACGTTACGGCCGGGAAATGCATAATGTCGCGTAGTTATTGAGCAGCACGGCGTAGCTAGGGGCTAGTGGTCAGTGTAGGCAGAGGTATCGGTCGCGCGGGTTGCGAGCGGCGGACATGGCTGGTGTGTGGTGGTGCAGGTGTGCCGGGAGTTCCAGCGCGGCGCGTGCAAGCGCGCCGAGTCCGAGTGTCGCTTCGCGCACCCGCCGCCGCCCGTGGCCGCGCACGACGACGGCTGTGTCACGGTGTGCATGGACGCCGTCAAGGGCCGCTGCGTCCGCGACCCCTGCCGCTATTTCCACCCTCCCCTGCACCTGCAGGCGCACCTTAAGGCGCAGGCGCGCGGCGCGGTACGCCACCAGGCTGCACGCTCTCGCCTCGCTTCTGTTCTTCCGCTTGGTCTCGCTCGCCGCGACGCCGCTTACGTTCGCAGAGCTTCGTTCTGTTCAGTTCGCGCCGGCTCGCGCCACGCTTCCGTCGCACTCACGCTTCACTTTTATTTTATTTTTATCTATCGCATAATGTCACCTTACGCCGAGCTTTAGGTGTATTCTGTGCATCTACTACATCGTTATTGTTTCTGTCCCGTCCTGCGACGCTTCGCTTCACGTAGACGGCCGCCGCAGCCCAGCAGCCGGCAGCGAGCGTGACATCGGAGTCGGGCAAGAAACGACCGGCGCCCGCCGAACTCGAGCCGCCACCGGTACAACAGCCAGCTTTGCACGCTTCTCCTCCGCTCCCGCTCCTTCCCGCACGATCCCTCCGCGCGCCTTTCCCTCCCATTGCGAGCGCGGCCGCGGCTCAGCGCGACGGGCCGCCCCCGCCCCTCGCGCCGCGCCGCAGCCTCGCCCGCCCGAGCCCACTGCCCGGAACCCCCGTTCAACCGTTTGTTTCTCGTTTCAGATGGACATGAAAAGCGTCGGATCTTTCTACTACGATAACTTCGTAAGTATCCTACGGTGAATAACACAACCAACTAGGGCCGCTTAAACCGTAAACCTGAAATTCATCTTCATTTTTGTTATTTTGCAGGCCTTCCCCGGCATGGTGCCGTATAAACGACCCGCCGCGGACAAAGCAGGTGTTCCTGTCTACCAGCCCGCGACGACCTACCAGCAGCTGATGCAGCTTCAGCAGCCGTTCGTGCCCGTGTCATGTGAGTACCCCGCGCCCGCTACATCCGCCCCGCCGACCGCGACGGCGCCCGCGCCGTCCGCTCAGCCGCCCGCTGCGTCCGTCCCCGTACCGGTGTCCGCGGCTACACCGCAACCCGCGGTCGCGCCGCCAGCCGCCTCGTCGCCCGCGCCCGTGGGCGAGGCAGGTGCGCCTGACCCGGCTGCCGTTGCTAAAGAAGTAGCGCAGAAGAACTACGTAGCTGCACTGGCTTTCGCAGCCCAACACTCTGCAATGGCTCAGGCGGCGGCCGCATATACACAACAAGCTCTAAAAGCGCGAGCTGGACACGCAGGTGTGCCAGGTTACATGCGTTCGCCATACATGATGAGGCCGGGCTGGCCCGCGCCGCCCATGCCCATGCCCTACTACCAACAGCCGTTCATGTACGCGATGCCGCCGCCCACTCCGCCCTCGGCCGCGGCGGCAGCGGCCGCGGCGGCTGCGGCGGCCGTCAACCCCTACAAAAAGATGAAGACGACATAGACGCGTCGCGCGGTCGGCGGGACGCGGGACGCGGGGTCTCCGCGTAGAGACTCGTACGTGTGCAGCCGAGTGTCCCGCCCCGGCCTGTCGGGGCGGTTAGCGCTAGGCGTGTTGTCACATTTGTATTGTATTATTGTAAGGACGAAGCGAGCGGTGTCACCCTCGCGGATGTCTCGGTAGTTTTACGCTATATATTATATATATACATACAATTATATATACTACTGTATCTTTACTCACTTACCGTTATCACCCTATGCGTGTATATTTCTCGTATCTACGATCCCGGTAATAATAACGCTTGAGATGCATGACTGTACGTTTTTTTATTACCTCTTGTCAATCGTCGTTTATCGTGAGTACCTATCGTCGTACTGAGAGTTGAGCGCTTGGTCCGTCGATCCCGCTACGTACACGCTTGTTCTCGGAGGAGCTCCGCACGGGTGCGCTTTGGCCAATGTGTCGATCCCGTACCTACCTAGAGGTTACCGGCTTGCAGCAGCAGGCCCGCACCTAACACAGCCGCCTTCTAATTTTCGCATGGAATAGAACCCACCGCCCCTATACGTTTGGCTCATCAGGTATTATTCTCATTATTCTAGAGGCTCCTCGTGTATGCTAAGTGTGCCGGCGTGTTCATCAGTAGTGGCGCGGGGGCGGCGAGCGTCGCCCTCGCTTTTTTCTTTCGATCGCACATCCTTTTATTTATTTTTAACGCTTTCTGTTACATGCCTTCCGAATGAATGACCGCTTCGGCCGTCCGCATTGCAATCTTTTGTGCTTTTTGTGTCGGGACGGACAGGCTGTGCGCCCCCAAACGCGCCTTACGTGGTATACACCGACGAGCGCGGACAGGTAACGAGTGTCGCGTGCAACACCTCACCGCCTCACCGTCACGCTCTGCGTCAGCACGCTCACGCTCGTCAACCCGACGTTCTTCTCGCAAACTGCACTGCGCATCCCGCTTGTAACAGTCATTACGCGTCCTGTATCACATTGTTGACCTAGAGAACACGGAAAACGTGAAGCTGTGCAATAGTTCAGTGCTGTATCTGTTTCTGTCATAACTCAATGGTTAATCTACAATAGATTGACATGCGCGTATTGGACTAAATTAGCACAGCTCCACTTATTTGTGTCGCTTCACGCGATTAGTGTGTGTTGTTATTCCGTGTCGGACGACACCTCCCAGTATCAGCGCTATCACCGAGTCACGGCTCCCTCGCCTCGCTCTAACCAGTACGCTATTTGCATATCACCTCCTTCTCGACCGAATAAGTGTACTGCTTAATTTGTTTTGTTGATAAGCTCGCATTCAGTACAGAAAGTAAATGTTTAAATGAAGAAATTACATTAAATATAAACTAGATGTTATTTTAATTAGATGTGATAGTTAACTGTATTGGCCTAATGTAATTTTGTAAAATCTGACAATATACAATTATAATATACATTTGTACGTAATTTTTCATATCTGTATAACAGCACACCTTTACGTAAACCTTAAATGATCAGAAATAAAAGTAAAGTTAATGTAGAAATTCAGAGCTTGCTTTTTTTTAGGCTTGTGTAGACTTGTTTAGTTGTTGTGACGCTTTCCACGGGCTTAGTAGGATCAACACTTGTTAATTGTGGTCAAAGAACAACTAACTCAATTTTCACTATCGCGGTTACTTTACAACTGCAGGACGAGATGCGCTTGGTGAAATGAACTATTTAATCAACCGGTAACGAAACAAATCTATGGAAGTCTTTATGGAATTTAACTAATGCTTATTAGACAAACTATGCATCGCCTGCTCGATAATATCTTCCTCGATCGCTGCTACAGGTGGCCAGGCAGGATTATTTACCGATACAAAAGAATCAGAGCTATGTAATGGTTGAACCGACACTACAGTACAGTGGAGGTACGAGGACAGATGAATCGGTCATCGTGTGCCGACGACCCGCGCCGGTCGCCGGCGAGCTGGTGACATCGCTTGTCCACCGATTCATGTTATCAATGTCATCATACACATCATCTAGTCATTGTGCTGTAACTGTATTGATTATATATATATTGTAAAACAGTTGATGCTACAACTTACTTGTTGATGATTTTTAGTTTTGTATAGTGAGACATACTTGCTTTCAAATGTGGAAGAAGTCACTCTACAGTATTGCCTTGCTTACACCCGGTAAGATACAATCAGCTTACTATAATATCCTCAGTATAAGTGATTTCCTGTTTGGAGCCTATACTGAAACACGCCGCTTGTCACTCGCATGGATGTGCAACAATAACTTAAGCTAATATCTGTCCTAAAGTATAAATATGCTTTTAATATCTAATGATCTACGGCAGTTTCAGTAAAGGTGATAATATTAATTTTAATTTAACGAAGCCATTTTAAACCTGCTAAACAGTTGGTGTTGTATGTAGAACCTTTTAGATTGTTATAGTTTATATTTGCAGACAAATAATTGTAATGTAATGTGATGTAAATATGTATACCTTGTACACAACTGTTTAGCTGTCAGTGAAATTCACCTATTGGCCAGTATCAACTATCAACTGCTAATAAGGGGGTTTATTTACACTCATTTTCAATGCTTTTTGTAAATTACAGTTATATTTTTTTATGCATATTTGGTAGTTGAAGTGACTATGGTGAAAAAAAGATAATTCGAAGTGCTACAAACTCATTCATATTGTGTATGTAGATGTAAGTAAATTGCATTTAAGTATAACGTAGAGTTACGATGTAATTGTGTAAGCTAGATCACCTTTTCACTTCGAATTATGTTTTGTAATGCTTAAAGTGCTTCGCCGTTGCGTCTTCAATTCCTCGCTTACGACTTGTTGAGGCCTCTCTGATGCTTATTTCAAGTGTTCACGTAGACGTAATAATATACTTGGTTTTCTTTTGTTTGTCGTACAGTAACCGCACTCTCTAATGGTCATTATGTTGCAGTTTGTACTACCACTAACATGTCACGTCCAGAACTGTCATGTAAGCTAAAGGTATAAATTTAATTTGTCTATTTACATTATAACCATGCCAACCTACCGATAAGCATGACCGTCCTCTGTTCTTGTACCGAGAACATGGGAAGATCTAAAATCATCACAGCCGACGCAGACACATGTCGTAACTCTCCCCACACAGCCTCTTTTAAAGCTTTATTATAGCAACAGTTGGTATTTATGGGTACACTTTGGACGCTACAAAACCTCTAGTACGCCCTCGCCCTGGTAAAAGTTGTCTAGCATCATGCTTAAGCTTTTTTGTAAAATATAGTCACGCTTAAATAAGATTGGCTGCGCAATAATGATTATACTTCAAGCGTTCTGCATGCCATTTAGATACTATATATTCATACCTACTATGTGCATAGTGCAGCGTACTTAACACTACTCTCTGACGGTTATGGAAGCTCGTTCACGAGAATAACTTCAGCAGTGGGCTCTTAATTACTATTTTGTTTATTATTGCATATTATATTCTCGACAGCACTACAGATACAATATAAAGGTGACACACACGTAATTTAAAGAATGCTTGGAAGATCCAATCATATTGTGCAACGAATCTTGTAAAGTTCTTGTAATATTGAAGCAGCAACAAGATTTGATTTCGAGCAATTTTCGCCTTCCGTGTGTCCCGTTTTGTGTTAATTTTATGTAGCGACTGAGAAACTACACACGCATCCACCTTCTTTATACTTTCGGATACTTTTCGATCCCATAAATCAGGCTAACACGATTAGGGAACTTTAATTCAATACAATGTGCTAGAGTTAATTTAAGTAGACAATTGATAAGACTTTGCTCTTTGATATTACAAAAACTATTTCAGCGTTATTTTTCAGACGGCTGTGCAATGAGGAAAATGTTCAGTGTCAGACGTATGAATGTCCAAAAAGTGATGAAATAGATTTTAGCATTAACACTATTAACATAAATAATTCATAAACCGTCGGTTACTCATTAGCGTGGACATTTACACTGTTATATACACTTGTCGCCTATGACTATTAAAGTAGTTTACATTTTTTTTATTCTAAAATAATTATCGACTGTTTATGAAGTAGTCTTATAGTTATTTAGACCATATAAACCATTATTCCACAATGCCAATATGCAACTGAACACAAATGAATAAAATTACCTATTAAACCACTGATATAGGTGAACTGCTAATGAGGCAAATGTGACTATTCATAGAGAAAAAACCTTTAGAGTTGATGTTTTCTTTGAATGCTTTAATTGAGATTAATTTTTTAAAGCCTCTATGATTCAAAACTATCGCAAAAGTTATATGTTCATAAGCATTGTGGTAATATCGGTTTGGGTGTTATAAAATTGGCTTATGACAATAATATACTAATTGTAATGTTGTTATATTTACAGTTACTGGACACCCTCCCGGTGTGCCAAGATTTTAATCGACAAGGATGTACGAGACCTACCTGCAGATTTGTTCATATTCGTGAAGGTGAGATCCATTAATCCATAACATTCTTTAATACGATCTTATTGTTACATGGTAGACGAAACATCAATAGATTTTACACAATTATTTGACAAATGTTTTACTAATAAATTAACAAATAAAAGTCCAACTTTCAGATCATGGATAAACATGTCCCCTTGTTTCCTACTCCTTTTTATATCTGCATGATCACACATTTAGTAATATTTCATTATTACCTAGTGTAGTTTGAATATATCTTGAAGTAGCTATTACGTAGCGTTAACAAAAATATTTAACAATTTAGTTTTTTTTCTACATACCTTTTTTACCTACACGTTAAAGTATTAATTAGTTAACGTGATGTAGTTTTCACTAGTTTAGTACATACTTGCTTTACGATATATATCTATATAATCTGTAGAACATGTAAGAGAGTTTTGTAATAAGCCTTGATGATATGCTATGTTATTGTAAAAAATAATTGTTCTTGAGGCACGCGTATTCGAGACATTTATTATTTAAAGATTTCTGCGGAGTTCAAAAACTTGGGTATGGCGATATTTGTGATGTCGTTTTTAAGTATGTAATGTTTGATGTCGGTGATGTTGCAGGGTGCGGGCTGCAGGTGGTGGGGTGTCGCGTGGTGGTGTGTCGCGATGCCGCCGCCGGCTCGTGTCGCCGCGCCGCCTGCCGTTACTACCACATCCCCGTTCAATTGCCGCCAGCACTACGTCCTCCTTAACCAACCCCACCACCCGTCCATCACCGCACCCCTCACTCCCCTCTCCTCCTTCATTTCAACTTGAGCCCACCCCCCTCAAATCCCCCGCCCGCGCCCCTCGTTATCCATATCGATCGCGCCTCTGGCACACTCGGGAAAGGCAGGATCGGCAAGTATCCTACTGTCGCTCCCGCGGCTGAGGTGGTGATATCTTAGTGAATATCGGTTAGTGTAGAGCGGCGGGGGCGAGCCGCGCATAGCTCTGTGCGCCGCGACCCGCCCCCGTCTGGAATGTGCGTTAGTCTTCGGGAAAGAGTGTGTACATAAGTAGCGGGATATGATTCTCAGGCACGGTCATGCGATTGTGATATGAATAGATTTCGAGACGCCGGAGCCGTTTGAGTAATTTTATCGAGGTCGTACCGAGATCGTCGAATAGTAGTTAGTGAGGTTTCAAATGTTTTATTACTATTGTATATTATTTTTTTTAAGATACGATATGAGTTCCTGTAAAGATCGGTGCGGTCGCCGTCGGGCGTCGCACGAAACTTTGTTGTATATAAGCGATGTAATCTTTATGGGTGGTGCGGAGCGGCGCCGGCCGGGCAGTGGCGTCACGGAGCCGGTCGGTCAGTGACGTCACGGTCCACCGGGAGTGACGTCACGGGCCGGCCGGCGCACGCGCACCGTCGCTGTCGGCCCTCGGCCGCCTGCCTCGGCCGGTGTCAGAAGTTGCATCACCCGACTCCTAATGTGAGCATTTTTTGTGAGAATTATGTTACTTTTTTACGTATGTTATAAACTTATTTTTTGTAGATGACAAGTTTTACACTAGATTAGATTAAGCGAGTCAGTAATGAAACACCAATAGAGTAGCCGCTTCTCTCCCTCGGCACTGAAACTTTTGACGCCGGAGCACAATTTAAAAACGTCGGTGAAGCGGCACGCCCGCTTCGACCTGTCGGTACTTCGTTCTTCCCTTAAGGAACCATCCCGTTCGCACCACATCCCACGTCCCACGACGCAGTCGCGTCGCCAACTTCACACGTTAGCATAGATCACGACACTCGTAGAGTGATAGAGGACAGAAATTCATAATACAATGAACGTTATCGGACAATATTAAAACGAAGAAGGCAAACTTCCAAGCTAATTACATAAATTCTAGGATAGAACGTCGGCTTTTATTCCAAATAGATTTTGCTAGATACTCATTCTTTTACCGGTCGATCCCCGTCTATCGATGCACAAAATATTACCGACGATCACGTCCGATTACCTCTCGGTGAGTACAGCATAACGAAATAGCTACCTATATTGTTTTGAACACAAACAGTATTAACGTTTTGATCAAATTTATCTTGTCGTATATGTATGTAGAGGTGATATGCGGATAGAGAGAGAGGCGGGAGAGCGCGCCGGCGAGCGAGGGCGGTAGAGTGCGAGCGAGGGCGGTGGAGTGCGAGTGAGAGCGCAGCCACCGCTCGTCCGACGCGCTCTCTCTGAAGGCATGGAAGCCTAATGCCTAATATTATTCCTAGTCCATATCCTTTTTGTTGATCAGTCATGCGATTAATGTTAGAATAAATATTAATAATTTGATTTATTCCTCCCATTTAGTGGATATTTTGATAATGATATATTAATAATGAAATATTTAAGATACATAATACATATTTGATTCTAAATCCTGATAAAGTGACACTACGTTAGTAATTTAGTCGGAGGGATACTTGTGCCGTGATTATATTTTTAGGTATATATTATGAAATAATTCCTAGCGTCGGAATTAAAGAAGTGATTAATGTGTAAGCGTGTTATATTTATTGTCGTAACGTAAGTGGAATGCCATATCGATAAAAGGTGAATATCGGATGCGGAGTCAAACTCATTAGTAACTCGTTGCGTTTGTGTTTATGTTGATTGTTATTATCGGTCCCGTGCTAGTGGCTAAGGTGAACAGTTCACTTTTATCAATACGGCACTATGAGTCTTAAATATATAAGTTGTCTTTTATTTTTTGTTGAAATTCATCGTTTCATGAATTATTTGTTGCCTATAATTTTTATATCAAAATTTTATGATCTGACGCATTTATTGTAAGACAATCGATTACTTTTATAATTAATTAGTGTGATAATAATAATTATGGTATCAAATTGCCGTTATGAAATATAGAACATCGAAAGTATCCTTCCTGTTTAGAAGGGACTCTTCAGGCCCAAGGTTTCTAGTGGATTTTATATTTTTCTTTTTGTTGTATTTTTAATGTTGCGTGTGTCTTACACATAATATATTTCATTTTTGTGATATTTTTAACTATAAAGTACTGTTATTATAAATCCAAATGGAATAATGATGACCTAATTAAATATTCAAGAATTTATTTGTAAATCACAAAAAAAAATGTAAAACTGTAAATATATTGACAAAAAAATGAACTGCAACACAATAATTGATTATTATAATATCTCTCATCAAATACACTGTAAGTTGTTTGAGTACCTATGTATTGGTATCTTATTATGTAGTATGTACCTACAATCTACTTAAAGGTAAACCGGTCCAGTGAACAAAGTATTGATAATATTGTGAACATTTTTTTATTCACGAACAATCACAGAAAGTACATGACATTGTAATATTATTTATGAAATTACTATGTGATGGGATCTTCGGATCAATTTTGAGTACAGTATAGATAATAAACAACTGAATATGTGATTACTGTCTTTTATTTACATTCGTTTTGTGTCGTGTCTTTACATTCGTATCCTACTCCACAAGTCTTTTCGTAAGGTTTGCGATGATTGGTCGGAATAAATAAATAATATTTTGGACAATTGCGACACAACGGCTTCTAGTCCCAAACTAAGCAGAGCCACTCGGAGCCAGTGCGATGGTAACTACACATCTAATAAACAAACTAATCTATATATATAGAAGGGAAATACCACTCACTTATTAATCACGAAATCTCAGAAACTATAACACCTACAAACTTGAAATTTAGCAGGTAGGATCCTTATAGAGTGTAGACATCCGCTAAGAACGGATTTTACGAAACTCCACCCCTAAGGGGGTAAAACGGGGGTTGGAAGTTTGTATGAAAGGCCTATGTTTTTGAAGTAACGGTGTGAAGGTGTACTAATAATGTGTCTTTAGAAATCAACCCCCTTTTGGGGTTAAAACGGGGGATGGTAGCTTAGACGCAAACGAGGTTGCGTAGGTCAGCTAGTATAATTATGTAATTCTAAATAATTCATATTTACTATTATAAATTCGAAAGTGTCTGTCTGTTACGCTTTCATGGCTAAACCGCTGCACCGATTTCAATGAAATTTGGCATGGAGATACTTTGATTCTTGAGAAAGGACATAGGCGTATCCGGTAAAAAACCGCGATAGGGTAGAGCCGCGGACACAAGCTAGTATTGAAAATAAGTTAGTTACACAATAATTTGTCCTAGATGGGAATCGAACCAACGACCTCTGGTTTAGCAGTCTGGGTCCTGGGTTACTAACCAACACGCCAGTCTATACTAATATTATAAAGAGGTAAAGTTTCTACTTAGTATGGTTTTAGGGGGTAGGTAATCTTCAGAAGTACTGATCTTATCCTCAGAATTCTTTCACTAACAGAAAGCGACACTATTCAGGAGTGACATGGGCCATATTTTATAATGATTGGACAAAAAAATAATAGTATTTGTAAATGAAGTCTAAGAAAAGAGGGCGGCTAACGCCCAACGAAGTGGGCACGGGTCGGCTAGTCCATAATAAATCTTATATTGTTAAATCCATAGAATTTATACATAGCTAAGGCTAAGACCGACCGGCTAGGTCAGCAGATTCCAGATGTGAGATGTTATCGATCACGTAAGATCCAAACATTCTTTACCTCGTCAAAGATAAGACGTGATGATATGCATTGTACCGATTGATTTTAGTATATATGAGATAGCTCTAAGCTGGCATACGACTCACTCAAGCCATACGTTACCATGTAACATTAGAGTACCTATCCAGGAGCCTTAGCTCCTACACAATAAATATTAATGCCATCGCAGCTCATCGCCGTGTCATTCTTTCTCACCATGTAAGTTCGCTATTTACTATTTATGTCAAGTCTGGTGCGAGACTAATTACTAGTGAATTAGTGAATACTTCGATTTAAATAAACAAGTGACCCGGCTCGGCTTCGCAAGGAAGTCTTTAAAATTCTCGGATTTCCTTTATAATATGCATGTATCACACATATAAACCTTCCCTTTTGAATCACACTTATATATTGCTGAAAACTGCATTAAAATCGGTTGAGTAAAAGCGAACAGACACCGAACGCGACTTAACTTTAAACTATGTAAAGATTTAAAACTTGCAACAATACCAACAACAGGTAAGTATCTTGATGGAATATAAATAGTAGGTACATTAGGTACTGTCACTGGGTAGGTACAATAAATCTAAATAATATGGGTGCAATGAAATACGCAATAACATCAATGCCAAATATGAATAAATGTGTTTATTTTGAAATGGTGCTAAACCATTTTAGGTTAGATTAATAAACAAGTAGGTACCTACTCATAATTCTTACTATAGAAAATGTATAATAATAATAAGTTAATTAAAATTGGAGCACCATTCAGATGATATAGATTTTGTTGAAAAGGTAAATTGCGGGTAGTTAATGTCAATAATAATATAGGTATGTGTACCTTGAAAGCAAATGATGGTGTAGGTAATCTAATAGTTACATGCAAGACAGACAAAGATAACTGTTTAGGTAGGTAAATATACGTTGAAAGGGCCAATGACAGCGTAATCTATATTCTATATAATATATAAAAGCGAAATACCACTTACTTATTAATCACGAAATCTCAGAAACTATAACACCTACAAACTTAAAATTTGGCAGGAAGGTTCCTTATATGGTGTAGACATCCGCTAAGAACGGATTTTACTAAACTCCTCCCCTAAGGGGGTAAATCAGGTGAGCGAAGCTGCGTGCAAAAGCTAGTCTTGTATATGTATGATGTACATTAAGGCATAAGAGAACTCTTTGTACATTTCTCGTTTTAGGTATATTTTAGACACTATGTGATAACTGGAAAGTAAGCAAGATGAATTATGTTCACAGTTCAATTAAACGACACGGTATAAATGTACCTAAACCTTAATATTACAATTTCTCTATCAAGCTAAAAAGGTGTGCGTGTGAACTGAGGGACCATAGTGATATTTTTGTTTGAAATTTTTATATGATTTAGTAGTAGGCTCAAAACAATTGTAGAACAAATATGAGAATTTGTAAAAAGACATGTTAAAAACTACAGCCCTTTAAGTGTGGTCCCTCAATCCTCACATACCATCAGCCAGATCTCGGCAAGTATGTAAAAAAATAAGGTATTGTGACTGCAGACATTTAGTAGAGAATTTGTAAAGATATATACTAAATAACTGAGCACAAATCATCAACGATTAAAAAAATACAACGACTATACTGTGGTCCCTCAGTCCTCACACGAAAGATTTCAATATACTGAATATTACCACATCAACGGAATAAAATCTTTATTTTCTTACATAATGTTTTAGAACAAGTCTTATAGCAATTTGTAAAAAAAAAATAAAAAAAAAATATCGACGCACTTTGAAGATATTTATATTTAAAACTGGTCCCTCAATCCTCACGTTCTCAAACATACTTGCATGTCTAGCTGCTAGACGACTAAAGTATCACAAAGTGTAGTGTATTAAACTTTTTGTAAAAAGTTTCTACAAAATAATAGGTATCTTTAATTGTGTGTATCTTACCTCTAAAATGAGATTATAGCATTTCAGTGATCTTATGAACAGATATACGAGTAGTGTGACCACACAATTAAACAAAATGTAGATTACCAATATAATTTTTATTGTAATAATCGAAACCCAAGGTTGTACGGTTAATTTAGTGTTATGTTACATTACGTATCTTTACAAAGCATGAAATAAAGTAGCTTTAGCTAAATTTTGACGCTTCGCACCATTTAGGCTATGTTTCAAGGAAGCTTTATGAACTTATAATACCCCAGTATTTTACAAACCATTATGGTAACATAGTGGTATTATTTATACAGCTCAGTTTTATACGTTCTATTATCACATAAAATTGAACATTTAATAAAAAAAAAACTTCGTTTAAAAAAACCGACTTCAAAAACTAAAAAGTATAAAATAACTTAATTTGTATGTGCTACCTATTCATAGGTTTGAAGTCAGTGCCAAGCCAAATGTAATAGTAGGTACCACACTCGCTATATTTCGAGACGAACGTCAAAACGCTTCGGTTGTTTTGTTCTCGCGAAGAGCAGCTATCCCGCTCAAGGTCACGCGCGGCGAGTGCGGTACCTACTATTACATTTTGGCTTGGCACCGACTTCAAACCTATGAATAGGTGGCACATACAAATTAAGTTATTTTATACTTTTTAGTTTTTGAAGTCGGTTTTTTTAAACGAAGTTTTTTTTTATTAAATGTTCAATTTATGTGATAATAGAACGTATAAAACTGAGCTGTATAAATAATACCACTATGTTACCATAATGGTTTGTAAAATACTGGGGTATTATAAGTTCATAAAGCTTCCTTGAAACATAGCCTAAATGGTGCGAAGCGTCAAAATTTAGCTAAAGCTACTTTATTTCATGCTTTGTAAAGATACGTAATGTAACATAACACTAAATTAACCGTACAACCTTGGGTTTCGATTATTACAATAAAAATTATATTGGTAATCTACATTTTGTTTAATTGTGTGGTCACACTACTCGTATATCTGTTCATAAGATCACTGAAATGCTATAATCTCATTTTAGAGGTAAGATACACACAATTAAAGATACCTATTATTTTGTAGAAACTTTTTACAAAAAGTTTAATACACTACACTTTGTGATACTTTAGTCGTCTAGCAGCTAGACATGCAAGTATGTTTGAGAACGTGAGGATTGAGGGACCAGTTTTAAATATAAATATCTTCAAAGTGCGTCGATATTTTTTTTTTATTTTTTTTTTACAAATTTCTATAAGACTTGTTCTAAAACATTATGTAAGAAAATAAAGATTTTATTCCGTTGATGTGGTAATATTCAGTATATTGAAATCTTTCGTGTGAGGACTGAGGGACCACAGTATAGTCGTTGTATTTTTTTAATCGTTGATGATTTGTGCTCAGTTATTTAGTATATATCTTTACAAATTCTCTACTAAATGTCTGCAGTCACAATACCTTATTTTTTTACATACTTGCCGAGATCTGGCTGATGGTATGTGAGGATTGAGGGACCACACTTAAAGGGCTGTAGTTTTTAACATGTCTTTTTACAAATTCTCATATTTGTTCTACAATTGTTTTGAGCCTACTACTAAATCATATAAAAATTTCAAACAAAAATATCACTATGGTCCCTCAGTTCACACGCACACGCTAAAAAGTAGGGGTTAGATCTAAATTTCTACTAGGTACTGAATCTCTACACCGAAATGGTAAAATATGCTTTCTGTACTGCTATGGAAGCATAAGCAAATTACCTATAAATTTTAGTTAAGCATACATACTTTTAAGATTATAGGAAAGTCTACAAAATTAGATTTACACCTTTATTTGTTTGAGTAATGAAATGTTATTTTATTCGACGTAAAAAAACTCTCCTTGTCTTATGTTGGTCAAAAAATATTGGGTTACTATTTTACTAAGCCAGCTCCTTCTTAGAAAGCCTCCTGGAGCAGTAGGTACAGGCGTCTTGATGAATTCTGGTAGCAGAGTATAGTTTGCCGTAATATAGTTACTACTTTGCCTTGCAAGTGCAAGACAGTAACTAAACAAGACAATGACATCTTTTGCTTAGAGGGCTCCTATCGCAGTGCTGTTAACAGATGCCGATTCACAGCCAAATACCGTTACAAGCGTAACGGTTTCTACACCTATATAAATGTCGAATTCCTGTGTGGAATAATCTACGTAAGAGGTGCAGTGCAGCAGACAGTCATTGGGGGTGCAACAACATCCTTCACCGACTCCGACTAGGCTGACAGCAGTGAGCGGTCACTACTCTCACTCCTCGGGACTAACGGAGTACAGTACAAAAACACTGGAATCAGCGTTACAAAGTTCTGACTCAAAGGAACTGGATAGCGTTAGTTCAACGGAACTGGACGCAATGGTGTCAGAACTACTGTTAAAAAAACCTAGGTACAGTTTCGAAAAAAACTTTCGACGCACTGCTGCTTTTAACATAAATTTATTCCTATTTTATCTACTGCAGATCTCTGACTTATACTACTTAAATAGTAGTATTATAATGTGTGCTAGGTACCTAAAATCTGTTTGAAGTCGGTGCCATGTGACTATCGCTTAGACTTTTGTAATTGTTCGTTTGTATTCTTTTTGGCTTAGCACCGACTTCAAACAGATTTTAGGTACCTAGCCCACATTATAATACTACTATTTAAATGAATAAAGAATTAGGTATAGGCAATTTATGAAGAACCAGTTTATTTTTCAGCTTGACTGCCTCGTTGGTCTCGCGGTTGGCGTGTGCGACTGCTGATCATGAGGTCTCGGGTTCGATTCCCGGGTCGGACCAAATGTTTGTATAATCTACAAATATTTGTTTCGGAGTATGGGTGTTTTCTATGTATAATATGTATGTATTTACAAAAAAAAAAGTATATATGTATTTGTATCAGTTGTCTAGTTCCCATAACACAAGCTCTGCTTAGCTTGGGACTAGACGGCGTTGTGTGTTAGATGTCCGAAATATTTATTTATTTATTTTATTTATTTATTTTACGCTTTTAAGTGTTTTTTTGGCAGAGAGTTTTCGTTGGATGTTTTTTGGAAGTCGGTTTTTTTTTAATAAAAAGTTTTTATTTTTCAGTTTTTAGTGCAAACAATCGTAGGTAAGTAGTAAGTTGAACTATTTCATCAAATTTCATCATCAAGAATACAAATTAAGGTCTATACGTACGTGTAATATTAAAATCATCCTCTAATCCCTAACTGTTGAAGACCTTCTATCATCAGCTCACCTAAATAACTTGAAAGTATACGACTGAAAGTCTTTAGATACGTATAAAATCGAAAGAATTATCCTCCAACTCCTAACCGTTGAGGAGTTGTACCTTCCACCTTCCATCAAACTCAAACTCAAAAATATTTTATTCATATAGGTAGGTACTTATTTTACAGGCACTTATGAATAGTCAATATTTAATATTAAAAAATCGAGTGATTCTAGTCGCCAGTTCCAAGTGCAGCCTACCCATCATGGAGAAGAATCTGGCAAGAAACTCCATTGTTGCTCCTTTTAAAAAATAATAATACGGTTTACAATATTTTTTTCACTAATCAGCTTAACTAAATAATTTGAAAGAATACGACTAAAGGTAACATATGTACATATTATGATATTTAAAGATTTATCCTCCAACTCCTA
This sequence comes from Diaphora mendica, assembly GCA_949125395.1. Classification (NCBI taxonomy): domain Eukaryota; kingdom Metazoa; phylum Arthropoda; class Insecta; order Lepidoptera; family Erebidae; genus Diaphora; species Diaphora mendica. Next base: position 19,589,300 of record OX421317.1, read on the forward strand.
ACCGTTAAGGAGTTGTACCTTACATCATCAGCTCATCATCATAAAATGATGACTACCAGACGCAAATACCGGTATAACTTCAGAAAATATACGAAAAACATAGTATGTGCCTATAAAAAATGAGGGTTTCCCTCGATTTCCCTGGGATCCCATCATCAGATCCTGATATGCTGACAATGGGACCACCTAAGAAGCATACCCTTTCGAATACAAAAAAAATAATTCAAAATCGTTCCACAACTGACGGAGTAATCGGTGAACATACATAAAAAAAAATAAAAAAAATACATACAGTGGAACATAGAACCTCCTCCTTTTTGGAAGCCGGTTAAAAATATACCAAAATCAACGGGATGACTTAGGGAGTATCTGACCCTTGTCAACCTAGCTTGGTGGTAGTAATATTCTCCCAACGGTGTAGAAGGAACCTGACACCAAAGAGAGTGAGTGAAGTATTTCTCAAAATCTGCCACGGATCTAGGTAGTAAATACGGGCCAGCCTCCCTAGCCAAGATGCAAGTGTTCTTCTTTCTGCAATCGTTAATGCATAAATTATCGTGTGTTATTGGCTAATACTTAGTCTAAGATTAGCCAATGACACACGAGAATTTTGGCTCAGTCTTCGTTAAACGAAAGTTTAAATAAAACAAAACTGGAAAAACCAGATTGATTTACATCAAAAGAAAATTAAATTAAAGTATCAGTAGGATTTTTTTATCTATGAGCCCGCCAAAGTGACTCTACTCTGCCTGATGGAAAGCATAAGCAGAATCCAAGAGTGGTGGTCACCATACTCATTGTGAATGCAGACAATGCAACATAGTGCCCCACACCATGGCGGTCTAGTGATGCTTCTGCATCGCTTCGCTTTCCTTTCAAAAGATAGAATGATGGCTACTTCTACACAAACTAAGAAAATAATAGCATTAATCGACATGCTCGTCAGATGGATGAAAAACCTCATATTGAAAAAATATAATGTACCTACTGTGTTATTTTCCGAACTATGAAATTGAAACTATTATTTTACAGTTAGGTAAATAGTCTGCTAACAAAAAAGTCCTAATGTGCCCCTAACATTTTGTAGTAACCTTACCTAATGATTTAGTAAACTTTAATAATGCCATATGGCGAAACCGGTCAGGATTCCAGTTAATTATAAAAGTGGAATAAGTACAAGTGAGTTTAATTCTAGAGTTCATGGAAGAGAATTAAGTCGAATACCTTACGGCTATTGGTAACGAGAAGATTTCCCTAGTGGCCGTTTGCGGAACTAACGTATTACAGATACTTCTACCTGACAGTTTAATATACAGAGCGAGTGCATTGTTATTTAAATTCTTTCTACAATTATTTCATTGATAGACGTCTACGGAGTAGTAAAAGATACTATAAGACCACTTCGTGAGGATGAACAGTATTAAAAGTGGAATGTTATCGTGTATACGTATTTTTATCTGTCAAGCGTTAGTTCTGCGACTTGTCGCTAGGGAATCTGCTAGTCACCATTAAGTACCTAAAATTTTGCCAAACAGATATGCAAAGGAGATCCTATTTGTTGGGTTAAGTTATTTTGTACATCTAAAATACTCATATAATCCACATACCGGATGGTATTTTGTTGACACAATAAAATTAACATTTGCCTTTCCTCTCACCTGAAGACCATGATGAAAATTGGACTTGCCTGTCTTATTATTGTGTCAACAAAATACCATCCGGTATGTGGTATCCGGTGTAATAACTAATCAACTCTACTGTTGAACCTTTGAAAGAAGAAGAAAAATATCGCGAAAAGAGAAGAGAGATTCCATGTCCCTACGGGGTTGTTTGTATCATGTTTTTTATGTTAGTAGGAAGATGAGTAGGTAACCAGATACCAGAACCAGATAGACATATAATTTAAACTGTAGTTTTGTTACAAAAAATAAATAAAAAACTTATGAATACAGATGTTATATGTAAAATGATTAAAAGTTGTCTATCTTTATTATTAGGAACTTTAAATGTTAAAATTTATCTTTATCTGACTGTAAAGTAACAGTTTAATTTTAGTAATAGGATTGTAGGTACATCTCTAAACCAGCTGTCATTGTGCTGACATTAATTGCCCAGTTGTCATTTGTCAATTTGTTTGTTGGCTGGTGACATTTGAGTTTTGACTGATTTAGTGATTTTTTGTGCGAATGTTTTCACTATTTCTCACAATTCACAAATTCGGTTTAGTGAGAACCACAATGATTTGTCCTATATTGTGTAATTTAAGTGTTTTAACTATAGCTTTTTGACCAACGTGATAAGATTGCAATTAGTTTAACACGAAGTTGTTATGCTATCGAACGTTATCATGGTCATATAAACGAATGAATTTGTTGGTGAATTTTCATCTAATTACTTTATAGTGGTGCCGTTTTAAGCTACAATGTTTGCAAGTTTAAAGAGTAAAATAAAGGAAGAAACTGGTAGTGATATTGGTAAACTGACGAGTAACTGGCGCAGCGGCGCTTTCTTGGGCAGAATAACGCTTAGAGATGATTCTGTAAGTATATTTCATAATGTACTGCAAAAAGTTTTTACCAATATAAAAAAAATACTGTTTTTTGGTAACAATTACTTTATATTAATATCTGCAACAGCAACAATATTTAATAGTCCAATTCTTCACTATAGTAAGACCATTTAATTGCCCAAAAAAATACATTACCATTTGCAATAGCTAACCCTGTTTGACAACTTAGTTGTGATTTTCTGATCTTGAACTCTGCAATCTTTATTCATTCTATAAATTCAGGAGTAAGTATGTCTGTCTAGCTAATTCTAGCCTAAATCCTCTATTTTCTATTCTATTTGATTACAATTACTCTTACAGATTTAACCTCAGTACACATTGCTGGCGTAATGTAGGTCCTTTGGACTTATAAATGAAATAAAAACTGTTGACTCTAAGGTGTGCTAATTACTCTATGTGGCTTGCAGCATTAACTCCAGTAGACTACCTCCTACTTTACCACTGTAAAATATATTCAAAGAATTAGTTTTTTTTTTTAAATCACTTCTTAAGTTAGATTTCCAATGCATAAGGGTAATGAATGAGAAATGGCTATGCACATTGAATGCCTGTGAAATGTAATAAATTTACATTTTCACCAACAAACAATTTTGTCCTGCCTTACCTTAATCAACCAGTTTCAAACAATTTCTAATGGTTATATGGACTCTGTAAGTACTGTTCTGTTCTCAAGAACGGAGTGAGTTAATTTAAACTATTCCTGATTGACTATTTGCTGGTGGTCAAACGGAGTCCTAATTAAGTCCATTCCACTTGCTGTGGAAAGTGGACATAATTAGGTATTAATCCCACTTAACAGAAAGATAAGTAAATAATGGAGACCGGTAGTAAGTATCATTGCCTAGTGATGTTTCTTGTACGAAAACTTAAATGAAAACTCAAGTTATGAAAATTGCATGTATTGCAATTTCTACTAGTGCAAAAAAGGTAAAAGTTGAAGGAATTATTGACTTGTTATATGATTAAATTTCTAAACTCACAAAATTTCTGGTCTGGTATGTACAAATCAATTGATTTTTCTTATTCATTCTTCTTCTCTTATTTCAGTCAACGGCAAGTCCCTCTAGTTCTGGTGGTCAAGGAGATACTACTTCTGATGTAAGTTCCTATCTTATATGCTGACCCACACAACCTCATCATCCCTGCGATAGTTATATGCTCTCAGTGCCCGTTTTTGCAACATTTTTTTATTGATACTTCCCTCGTTTTGGTCTAAGTGTGATAATATATAGACAATAGCCTTCTTCGATAAATGGGCTATCTAACACTGAAAGAATTTCGGGCCGTTTTTGAAGCGCTTATCGGGAATCTAGTACATTATTGATCGAAGCATGTAACACACAACGCCATCTAGTCCTAAACTAATTAAAGCTTGTATTATGGGTACTAGACAACTGATATGAATACATAAATACTTTTTTTTTGTAAATAAATACATAGTATAGAAACTGTGAAATAATACTCAGTTATCAAAAATGTTTTATAATTTTAGTCAATATCGCCTCAATTGGAGTCATATTTGTCGGATCGCACTGGAGGGAAGGTAGACCAAGCAGCGTTACAACAACAATACGCCTCGCAGTTGGAGGACAAGCTGCGAGAAAGAGACACCTACTGGGAACAAAAGATTGAAGAACTGAAGCTTTCACTTGCGTCCGTTCAAGGTCAGACATACGGCAACGCTTTATTCATTTGTAGGTTTTGTGTAGTTTGCACACTGATGTGTTTTTATATACTTTGATATCTGTATATGTTTTACATTAGACACTTACGTCGCTGAATTGCACACATCTACTTACTTAATTTATGAGCATTATAATTTATTATAATAAGTATTTACCACATTTTTCCTTCATTCTGGTCTTCCTTAATAACGTTGCGGTATTATTAACTAACTACCCGGCCCAACTTCGCACGGAAGTCTTTGACATTTTCAGATATCCTCTAGTATAATATGCATATACACATATAAAACTTCCTCTTGAATCATTGAGTGGTATAAAAGATCTAAGCAAACAGACGGCGGAAGCGACTTCATTTCATACTATGTAAAGAAGACGGTCAAGGTCTTTCACTTGAAACTTTCACCAGAAGTAAACATGTATAGAGACAGCAATTTATCATAGATTTTACTGAATTTTATAATGTTTTAAATAATGAAGGTGAGGAAGCGGCAGCCGCTCAAGCAGTAGCCCGCACTGCTCAAGCTGAGGCGGGTAAAGCGATAGTAGAACGAGACGCTGCCAAAAGACTCATCAGTGATCTGAAAACTCAACTCGCTGCCGCCGAACGAGCCCAGGACAGACTAGACGCTATCAATGTAAGTTACAATTACTGCTTGAACTCTAACCCCCTAATTCATCAACTTTATTGAACGTTAAGAACGGTTCTGACGGTTCTGTTATTTTCAACTTTAAGGGTCTGTTTCATCACTTGCTAATAAAGTGATAGACATGTCTAGACATGTCCAAAGAAGAAGACTAATGTCAACTTGTCTATAAAATAATTACGGATTTCGGTTTCACAAGTTTTGGATAGTGACATATACATATATCCTACTAATCACATCACACTAATATATAAAGGCGAAAGTTTGTGAGTGTGTATGTTTGTTACTTCTTTACACAAAAACTACTGAACGGATTTAGATGAAACTTTACAGTAAAGCCGGGTCTCCTGCGACACTGTTTAATGTTTTTAAACACAAAACATCACATATTTATCAAAATATGGGCGTGGCCTAACTGTTTTGTTAATTTTAACAAGCAAACATGTTATCCAAAGCGGACTGAAAACATCCCAGCGTATACTTCTCGTATAATGAAACTGAACTAAACTAACATTAATACTTATATTATTCATATTTATACTATAAAAGTAAGTAAGTGTACTATAAATCATTTTGTCGAGTAGATAAAAGATTTTTGCTTTTCGTGTAATCGTGTTTGATGTTCGTTTAAAAATCCGTCTCCTGCGACTTTTCGCTATCATGTTTAGTTAACAAGTTTTGTTAGTTTGTTTTGTTATTTTTAGCCGCAGGAGACACGCCTTAATATAGACATCAGAATAACACATAGGCTACTATTTGCCGCGATAACCGACATACACGCGGGCAACAGCTAGTCAGATATAAATACATTTATCAGCAACTTTTATCTGTTAAATATAGTTAAATGGTAGATAATTATCTGAAAGTTTATCAGGAACTGGTGAAACAGGCCCTAAGGCTGTAAGTTAAATGTTGATTAAACAACACAGAAGCGTTGCTTGATGTTAAATAACGTTTATGAATAAGGAAGTAGATCTCTAGATACTAAAGATGTTGGATTATAGTTCTCCTTAACAAGATTCTTATTACTATCTTAATCAACTGCATTATTTGTTGCGCTTTGTAATTTATAATGCCACCCAGATTAGGTTTATGACCATTTAATTGCCAGTTTATAAGCTGCAATATATTGCAATAGTTGCATACTTAGATTTATTATCTTCAACCTTATTGCTTATTAAATTTGATTAAATTTTAATAAAAAAGTTTTACAGGTTAATTAAAAAAACTAAGACTAATCAATATAAATAAACAAAATTGAAGTGTCTGTTTATAATTTCAAATTAACAACTTTTCACTAAATGCATGTGTAAGTATATACACGATAGATATAGATATACGACACGATCACATAAAAAAACAATTCTCTAAATATTTGTCTATGTTTTATCTGTTTGTTCCGGCTAATCCCTGAAACGGTTGGACTGATTTTGACTGGTTTTAAAAGCAGTAACTTAGGCTACTTTTATTGTAGACTAGTTACGCCCCGCAGTGTTACCGGTCATTGTTGTTTTACCATAGTAATTCTTAAAACGCAAAAGAGTTTTTTTGAGTAAATTGGTCTAAGAACACATAAAATGGGAAATGGCACTGATAAGTGTGAAGAACTTCCTGTTACTCTATACTAGATTGTCTACGATATCGCGCCTCATTTCCGCCGTTCAGTTTGCGAAATGTTGCCAATACACTATCATGCTTCTGTATAATTATGCATGAACTTACGTATACAGCAATATTTGTCATAATAACTTTATCTATTTGTTATTATAATTGCCTCGGTGGCGCAGTGGTAGCGTATGCGACTGCTGTGCTTGAGGTCTCGGGTTCGAGCCGGGTCCGGGTCGGACCAAGTGTTTGTATGATCTGCAAATATTTGTTTCGGAGTTTGGATGTTTTCTATGTATAATATATATATTATGTATTTAAAAAAAAGCAAGTATATATGTATTTATATCAGTTGTCTAGTACCCTTAACACAAACTCTGCTTAGCTTGGGACTAGATTACGATTAGTGTAAAAAAAAAGTATTACTACATTCTTGTAGATGATTAATAAGATGTGTTAAGTTTATAAATATGGCTGAGCAGATTAAGACATTGTTTTGTAAGCAAAGCGAGATGAAGATAGAGACAATGAGAAGTAAGAACAATTGTCCAATATGTCATTCATCTGCAAAATACGCGAAAATCGGTTACACCCTTTTGGAGGTCATCGTGATCAACAACGGTACACAATAAATTATATATAATTATTTTTTTAAATTGTGTGTTTTGTTGGCGTGCCAAAGAAGATCACGGTTAAACAATAGTAGCCGAGTGTGATTGAAAAGAGACGCAAACAAAGTTGCGTGACGTGGATCAGCAAGTGTGCTTCAAAAATTCATCGATTGGATTTTCGAAGCTCTAATTTTTAACCGACTTCTTTTTTTTTAAGAAAGGCCTTTTATTTTGAGATACAAAGTACAAAAAAATACATTTTGAATATCAGGAAGAGCTAGAACAGAGTCGCCGGGAATGGGCTCGCGAGCGTGCCGAGCTGAGCGGAGCATTGAGCATAGCTGAAGCACGCGCAGCAGACCTTGCCGATAACCTCGCCGTGCTCAGTGCCGCGTTACCACCTGAACATCCACACCATCATATGAATGATGACGGTTAGTAAACAATCCTCATCTTTTTAAAACAACCCAGTATGTGTGTGAGAGAGATCATGGTCATGAGGTCATGGAGGTCATGAATGGCTTTTTGTAGGTGAAAGGTACCTAGCAAAATACTTTAAAAACAAATCGAAATAGAAATTATAATTCACATAACACATTCATTTGTCCTGGAGTGGAGTCGCACAATTTTTACTCAATCGCTAATTCTGACTGCCAAAGTCAAAGGTCGTACTCTGACATTTGGCAGTCAGAATTAGCGATCCTTCTAGACTATACCACCATACCATTTGTACAACTTTTTTATTTTGTTTTATATTGTAATTTTACAAACTGTAAATGTATCTTTGTGTTTATGTACAATAAAGAGTTATCTATCTATCTATCTATACTAACAGGCCCGTCAAATATGATTACAAACATAACACAGTAAACCATATTATATTAAACACCAGAAATATTTACTCGAAAGTGTGTTCCGCAGACAAACGCGAGGTAACACCAACGGACTGTGCGGATTACGACCGGGTGTGTCGCGAGCGTGCCGTACTCACGCGACAGTTGCAGGAAGCTAAGATGGCGCTTGCTGACGTCAAGACTTCCTGGAGCGGACAGATTGCCTCCCTCGAAACACAGGTATAAAATAATTATACTTGACAAATTATACTTTTGAAAAGACGGATTTTATCCGACGTTTATATATTCATAAAGTGGCACCATACAATAGAGATAATATCATGTCCTTTCTACGTTCCACCTCCGCTCTTTTATTTTGTGAAAAAGAGAACTCCCGCACTAGTAAGATCTTCTGGGGATTTTACACACATACCTACTTGAAACAGCAACAAAGAACACCCAGACTCGGAACAACAATTACACAAAGTGTTGTCCCATGTGGGGAGGGAACTCACAACACTCAGCGAAGAAAGTGTAGACAAGTCTTTGCGTCTTAAGCCGGGTCTCCACCGAACAAAAGTTATTTTTGTGTTGTCAACACGTGATGGTGACAAAAGTTTATGTATAACCGAGTCTCTACCGAACAAAAGTTGGCAAATTTTGTGTTGTCAACACGTGTTGGTGACAAAAGTTTCTGTAAAGCCGAGTCTTCACCGAACAAAAGTTGACAATTTTTGTGTTGTCAACACGTGTTGGTGACAAAAGTTTCTGTAAAGCCGAGTCTCCACCGAACAAGAACAATAGTTGGCAAATTTTGTGTTGTCAACACGTGTTGGTGACAAAAGTTTCTGTAAAGCCGAGTCTTCACCGAACAAAAGTTGTCAATTTTTGTGTTGTCAACACGTGTTGGTGACAAAAGTTTCTGTAAAGCCGAGTCTCCACCGAACAAGAACAATAGTTTGCAATTTTTGTGTTGTCAACACGTGTTGGTGACAAAAGTTTCTGTAAAGCCGAGTCTCCACCGAACAAGAACAATAGTTTGCAATTTTTGTGTTGTCAACACGTGTTGGTGACAAAAGTTTCTGTAAAGCCGAGTCTCCACCAAACAAGTTGGCATTTTTTGTGATGTCAAATTTCGGTGCAGACGCGCCTTTATATTTCTCAGCACCATAAACTAGAACTCATCTGGCACCATAAACAATCAAAAGTTTTAAAGTTGAAAATCCTGCTTGAGTAATGTACCTGTCTTAATTTCTTATATGAAGCAAAAAATTGGATATTGTACATATAGTTACTGATATTATCAATATTATATACATCATGATGCCATAAACCTAAGGTTTAATCAGTTTGCATGGAGTTGCATTCTAGTGTGAGCATGATGCATGGTAAATGCTGTTAAATATTATTTGAACACGTCACAATGCGTTGTATTCGTACCTTCTGACGCTCTACTTGGGCTAAGAAAGCCGCGGCTCCTGTCTTATTTTAGAATATACATTAGTACTTCAAACCTCTTTTCTAAGCAGAGGCCTAAGTCTAAATTAGTGATGGTTGTTGATGTTTAGTACTTCTGGCACTACGGTCTTGACTGTTAAGTCAAATAACTTCATAATAGGTTTTTTTTAACAATTTATTTGTAAGCTACGGAAACTACGTTTTTGTATTTATCATCCTTCTGATTAGCGGAGGTTGTGGTGTAAGAACCAGAGATCCGACGGGTACATCATTTCTAAATTCAGCTACAGGTAGACAAGGTTTTTATGTACTAGTATTATTTGGAATATTGTATTTCTATTTAAATATAATATGTAATAGTAATTAGGTTAAAATTGGAAGAAATAAAGTGTTACTAGTTGATTAAATATTGCATTATGATACAAACTAATAATACAGAGTTGCGTTGGCTAGGTGGCGCGCTTGTCGCGGCAAGCAGGAGAAGAAGGATCAGAAAGGAGAAGAGTGGAAATAGAGAAAAAAGAGATGCAAGACAAACTGAATGACATGGCGGCTGACCTTGAAAAGACTAAACAGAATTTAGCTAACAGTGAGGCAAAGGTACGTACTTCAATTATTTATTTATGTCTATGTTTGTAAATGATAAAGAGGTAAGTCGTTTCGTCTGAATGAATCTACTAATCGACTAATATTTACTATAATAATACTGACATCTTAATGTGCTCTTGTAACAGGATAGAAATATAACATTTAATCTTTGATCTATATACAGTTAAATCAAATAAAGAAAAAATAATGAAAAGTCACACAAAAATCTTTGTAAAAACAATGCAATAAAGAAGAACAAAATTCAATTCAACAGCTTACTTGCTGTTTTTCAAATTTCATCTTATATCGTAAATAGATTTTTGCCTTATGCATGAGGAATTTTAAAACTCAGGACTAGCTTTTTATTTATTATAATAATTTAGGTCATTTTCCTACCTCATAATATGGTGAATAGATTATGTAGTGTTACGACGACTAGTCTAGACATGTATATACTAATTCATATAAAAAGTCTCCGCAAGTTTATGGTAACATAAAAAAAACATTTTATTTCAAAAATCAATATCGTATTGCACATTTTTTGTTTTACCTTTTGTTATTTTTCGGGTAGTTTCATAATTCCATCGCAATAAAATTTCTGTTGAAGATTTTAACATTGCTTTGTACGGCAATTATTTTACCATTAGAGTTTTTCAGAGATCTTTATAACATGTAGTTAGTCAGTTAAATGTCCGAAAAACATGATTATCAAAATTTTCTAATCAAATTCTGTCAATTTGTTTCGAAGCATTATAGATGTTGTGTGTCCACATGCTTCCTGATTGAATTGATTACGCCAACAGCACCTATTAATGGAAAACTGATCTGTGCCACTAAACACTAGCTTATTGGCATATTTGTCAGGAGACTTTTTATATGATCCATTATAATATAAATCCCAAACAGTTATTTTACTTTATCAAAAAATAGAATAATTTAAAATAAGTGAGTGGTATGAATGACGCTCAGGTGGCGCGTTTGAACGGTGAAGTCCACGGGTTGGCCATGGAGCTGAAGTCCCTGCGCAGCGCCGCCAGCCGCGCGGCCGTGAGTCCCAGCCTCTACACAATATAGCGATACTTGTCACCACACTAGCTGCATAATCGCCTAAACACGTAATGGCGCACCACTAGTGCTGTAATCTTGATTCGCAGTAGTCTGCTCAGTAGGTACCATTTGAATTTAGAACTACATTATATTATCTTTGATAAAAACAAAATGGCGCGAAAGTACAAAGTGACCACTAACTTTAAGTGCAATATCAATTTACAAAATTACAATAAATAATATTCGATAACTCCTAAACCTTAAATTTATTTTTCGAATTTAGTTACATAATTTTTTTTATGCTTTGATAAGCTTCTCTTTTCATCGTCTCAAAAATAAAGAAATAGTTTAATGCGCGAATTCATTTCAGCTATTTTAGTTAAAAAGTATTTCGCTTGTCCAGAATCATAATTATAGTAATTTAGTATTGCGTCATTACATGTATGATAATAATTCGTAGTTGTTTACTGATTGATTGTCTATGTTTAAAGACTTATCTGATTATTTTTAATTCCTTATTTTGTGACTTAAGTGTAAAGCTGTGTGTTCAACAACAGGGTGTCGATAAACGTTGAACATACCGCTTTATACATGTGTAAGGACTGCACTGTTGGCCTAGCTTGCTAGCTTTGTGTGTAAAAATAACATATTGAGATTCTTGAAATTCCTGTCGAGTGGTTCACTGTTATTGTAGAATTTCTGCGTACAATAGCTGTGAAGCGCTTTGTGCTTAACTCTTGGTGCACATTCCTATTTGAACTAGTCTTTTTGCTTTGATACGAGTTTAATTATCTGCAAGTTGAAATACTTTTTTATATATTGTATCACAGCAAAAAAAAATGTGCACGGGGTTCTATTTTACGATGTTCCTAAATAGCATTTAGATGTTAGACTTTCTAAATCTTTATGTACATTTGTTATTGTAATTACATGTTAGTTTACTTTCATTACTTCGCGTAGCTTTTTGAAACATTAATAAAATATTGATGGTAGCTTTCTAATCTTTATACTATGACCATTTGTTGTGTAATGATAGTCAATATTGTAAGTTATGTTTATTGTACATTTTATTATTAAATCTTAATCCGAACTGAGATTTTACGTTTTGGAAATCTACCGGTAGAGCTCTAAGAACTTATAGTGAATAGCAATAATGTTCTGCAACAATAGGCTAAACACAATCAAATGCATCAATGCTTGAGGCTTATTTTATTTGAGACTCGCAAATTGCGCTTTGCATTTCCGCTGGTTACCTTCCTGAGGCAAGGCTAGGAAACTTTCATCTAATACGATCACACACAGAGAAGCAATCTTGTTTCAAACTCCTTAAATGTCAGACACATAAGTTCGTGATGTATACAAGTTATTGCAATGTATTGCTTAGATTTAAAGATGCCATAATGTTCGGTATACGTCAAACGAAGGGGACCAACTCTCCTACATGAAACTGCAATTTATGAATCAATATATTCTGCAGTAAAGCATCGGACCAAAAAACAAGTGTTGTCACATTGATTCTCTTTCTGCTTGGAAGTAATTTCCAACAATATAATAAGTATGTTTAGTTTTCACATAGTATGCTTAACAGCGCCGAATAAAATCGATATCTCACTGCGAGTGTTTTTATCGAGATCGTCGAGCGTCGTCTAGATAAATTATTATGTACAAGGCACGTGATACTTGACGGAGGAAAAATTCATTACATTAGTAGCCATTGTGTTTACACAGCTGGTGGTACATCCATTGTGCTAACCGATTCCAAGTGTACTAATGATTGTTGTGAGACCCGTTCATTCCAAGTAAGTTTAGAAGAATATTATATTTTATATGAAGCAAAATTATGAAATTATGTTTACACAATTATTTTTTTGTTTGTCAAATAAATTATTTTGGTGATATATTAAGATTATTATTTTTCCTCTCTTTGGTTTGCATGTGGGTGTTGCTTGCTGGGATCTAGTCTTTTGCATGCTCTAAGCACTGGATTAGTTTTTAACCACACCTTTGTAAAAATAGTTCACTACTAACGTTACTAATATGTAGTAAATAACTGGATGGAATTCTAAACAATAGGTTCAGCTCGTAGTCAAGTAAAAGTATTTTTTATTTTCTCGGTACCATAGTTATCTCTGTACCATAGTTATTTCTGTACCATAGTTATCTCTGTACCATAGTTATCTCTGTACGAGACGCGGTTATTTTTGCATTTATAATATTAATGAAAATTGTATAGATTGTTTAACGCAACTGCTAAACTATAGTTCCAAACCAATTACCAACTTAGCATGCACTAGTAATTATGTTCTAATTTAGCATGCGAGCAGAGTCAGTTAATACCTGTGAGAGTGTCAATGAATGCCGGTTTGTTAGTAATGACAGAGGTAAAAGTGCGGTGTTGTAACGGAACCGGTTTGGTCGTGTTTACACAAACAGCTCTTTAGAGTTTAGTGTTTTGTTATCTGTCGAACGGGACACGTGTGTGCACTCGTGCGATCGGTCTAGAAATCTAAATTCACTGGTAGAAAGCCTGGTGTAGTGCTACTGAGATTTAGTAAAGTGAAAATGTTATAATTAGTCAGTTTTGTGCGTGAACTTATATTTAGTTTGTTATTTTACCCTAAATAAGTAGTTCATATGCTTATTAGAATCAAAAGTTTACGCAGTATTTATTTTAAATGCTACACTATGAGGTAGCGATATTCCAAAACCCTGTTTACGTTTTCAACAGGTAAATATTAATGACTTAAATTTTCAAAGTGACTCTTACTCGTATATCTGTCACGGATTCGTCATAAAGCACTGTATAATTTATGCGAACAATACAATTTTACAAGCTATTGTATTCATATCTCGATTGAATATTACTACGTAACTTTTTTTTTATGTATGGCCCGCCAAAATGACTCTACTCTGCCTGATGGAAAGCATAAGCAAAATCCAAGAGTGGTGGTCACCATACTCACTGCGAATGCAGACAATGCAGTATGGCGACCCACACCATGGCGGCCTAGTGATGCTGCTGCATCTTTTAGTCTAGTCAACAAGTATGGAACTTGTTGACCAGACTATTTGGGCCTCCGGTCTCGCACTCACCAACGAAACACGACAGCACGAACGCTGTCATTTTACGTTAATTTTCTGTGCGAGGGTAGTACCTATGTATTGTAGTATGTATGTAGTATAACTTCATATGAAAAGTGCTTAAATGAATTGAATTCAGTAATATGGATTATACGTCAAAAGTAAAATAATTAAATTAATCTTTATTTATTACTAGCAGTTGCCCGCGGCTCCGCCCGCGTGTATGTCGGTTATCGCTGGAAATAGTAGCCTATGTGTTATTCTGATGTATACCTAAGCTATATTACTGTAAAGTTTCATCCACATCCGTTCAGTAGTTTTTGAGTGAAAGAGTAATAAACATCCATCCATACAAACTTTCGCGTTTATAATATTAGTAGGATAGGATAATAGTGATAAAGGCATTTTTGATAAGCATGCGTTGTCATTATACACTGCTGTACACTTTACAATGGTAGTGCCAATTTTTTTTTACCGCCAATCCACCAGATAAAACAGGCCATGCAAACACCTCTAAAAATATTAGATAAAGCAGATAATACAAACATTTATCAGGCTGCTAATGTAAATATCACGAGATTAATATTGTAGCTTCAACACTTTAAATTTTCACATATTTTAAATTCGCGCTAACATAGCGACGGTTCGCTGTTTTACGCTCGATTTAAAACGGTTGCAGGATAAAATGACGGATTTGGAAAGCCGAATTGAAGCGTTGACTGAAGAGAATAAGGAGCTATCCGCTGCACTGGAGAGTGAACGGTCTCTGGTGAAGATCCTCAGGGAGAAGGTGGATAACAGCGACCGGCTGTACGATGAACAAAAGGTTGAGGTCAACCACCTTAATTCGCTAGTGACGGAAATGCAACACGATTTTTTGGATATACAGAGGAAATTTGACAAGTGAGTTCTTTTGTTTTTTTAATTTATCTAATCTCGTTTTATGTGAATTAAAAAAATTATTAAATAAAATATTGTACGAGTATAGTAGGTAACTTATTTCAACAATTAAATCAAGGATAATAGAAAACTTAAGCTATTAAATGAATTGCACAACAAACATAAATATTTAAATAATTTTGATTAATAATAATATACGTAGCATTCAGGATGTTCTTGAGTTATTTTAGGCAAAACTGCCGGGTTTTTAATCATTACAATAATAAACATAATACATTATTACTTTCAATATTTTTGTTCAAACATTTATGAAAAAAAGGAAAGTATCTCGATGACAAATTTCATTGAAATCGGTACAGCGGTTTAGCTATGAAAGCGTAACAGACAGACAGTTACTTTCGAATCTATACATCTATACAAATAAATAAAATTGGAGTGTCTGTTTGTAATATTAAATAATCGCTTTTTACTAAATGCATATATATGTATACTATCCCGCGGCTTTTCTCGCGTAGAAGTTGATTATATGTATTTAATTAAAACTGTGTAAGTATCTATGAATAAATTATTCATGTTTTTAAACGTATTTATTTATTTATAATCAAAAGCCTGAAGACAAAGTTTCAGGCTACAAAATTAAAAAATGACGGACTACCAGGTATCCTAGGGATAGAATATCCAGAAACGCTTAAATACGTATCTCATCATCATCATCGCAGTCCACTGCTGGACATATGCATCTCGAATTGCACGCACTTGGTTCGATCCTCAGCTTCTCTCATCCAGCTCCGGCCAGCCGTCTTGGGCAGATCATTATTCCACCTGGCCGGTGGTCGTTCTACACTACGTTTGCCGAGACGCGGTCCACACTCAAGAACCCGTTTACCCCAACGGTTATCAGTTCTACGGCTAATATGGCCAGCCCACTGTCACTTCAGCTTGCTTATCCTGTGGGCTATGTCAGTGACCTTGGTTCTCTGCCGGGTCACCTCATTCCTGATGCGATCCCTTATATAGAGAAACGTTGAGCATAACACTCTCCATAGCACACTGAGCGACTTTAAACTTGTGAACCAGCCGTGTCGTAAGTGTCCACGTTTCGGCACCGTATGTCATGACAGGTTGGACGTACTGATTGAAGACTTTCGTATTTAGGCACTGTGGGATTGACGATGATGAATAGCCCAAAAATAAAGTTTCATATTTTTTTATTTAAAAAATTACGGACTTCCATACACATTTTCAACCCCTATTTCACCCCCTTAAGGGTAGAATATCCAGAAACGCTTAAAGACGCATTAACTCATTTTTTATCAGTATCTCAAAACTAACTTTTCATGTTCCTCACTTAAAAAATGACGGACTTCCTTACAAACTTTCAACCCCTATTTCACCCCTTTACTTTACTTTTCATAATATCCAGCAACTCCTAAATACGTATCTAATCATTTTTATTTAGTAGCCCAAAAATAAACATCCATATTTCTTATTTAAAAAATCACGGACTTCCATACAAACTTTCAACCCCTATTTCACCCCTTTAGGGGTATAATAATCGGAAACGCTTAAATAGGTATCTATTCCTTTTTAATCAGTAGCCCAAAAATAAAGTTTCATGTTTCTAACTTCAAAAATGTCGGACTTCCAGACTAACCTATGTACAAAATCACAACCCCTATTTCACTCCTTAGGGGTAGAATATTTAGAAACGCTTAAATACGTGTTTACTCATTTTTAATTAGTAGCTCAAAAGTAAAGTTTAAACGGACTTCCATACAAAATTTCAACCCCTATGTCGCCCCCTTAGGGGTAGAATATCCAGAAACGCTTAAATACGTATCTACTTTTTTTTTATCAATAGCCCACAAATAAAGTTTTATGATTCTAACTTTAAAAATGACGAACTTCCATACAAACTTTCAACCCCTATTTCACCCCCTTAGGGGTATAATATATATTCAGAAACGCTTAAATAAGTATCTATTCCTTTTTAATCAGTAGCCCAAAAATAAAGTTTCATGTTTCTAACTTCAAAAATGTCGGACTTCCAGACTAACCTATGTACAAAATCACAACCCCTATTTCACCCCTTAAAGGTAGAATATTTAGAAACGCTTAAATAGGTGTTTACTCATTTTTAATCAGTTTAGCTCAAAAGTAAAGTTTTATGCTTCTAACTTAAAAACAAACGGGGTGAGCTAAATAAAACCGTTTAAAAAATGACGGACTTCCATACAAACTTTCAACCCCTATTTCGCCCCCTTAGGGGTAGAATATCCAGAAACGCTTAAATACGTATCTACTTTTTTTTATCAATAGCCCAAAAATAAAGTTTCATGTTTCTAACTTCAAAAATTTCGAACTTCCAGACTAATCTATGTACAAAATCACAACCCCTATTTCACCCCTTAGGGGTAGAATATTTAGAAACGCTTAAATACGTGTTTACACATTTTTAATCAGTAGCTCAAAAGTAAAGTTTTATGTTTCTAACTTAAAAAATGACGGACTTCCATACAAACTTTCAACCCCTATTTCACCCCCTTAGGGGTGGAATTTTAAAAAAATCCTTTCTTAGTGCTCACTTACGTTATATAAAGAACCTACATGCAAAATTTCAGGATTCTAGCTTCAGCGGTTTGGGCTGTGCGTTGATCTCTGGGTATGTCAGTCAGTCAGTCAGTCACCTTACTCTTTTATATATATAGATACTGGTACTTATACCAAAATAACATTTTTTACAATTTTTGTCTGTCTGTCTGTTTGTTTGTTCCGGCTAATCTCTGGAACGGCTAACTTAGCCTACTTTTTTTTGACTAGCTTCGCCCCGCGGTACTACAATGACCGCGGGTAACACCGCGGGGTTCAGCTAGTTTATAATATTAGTATGTTATTACTATTATTGTTTAAGGGTACCTACCTTAGTATTTAAAATGTATATTTTTTATGTTTTAGAGAAAAGCGGGAAAAAGATGAGGCATTACTCCGCAACGCTCACATGTCGCAGACGATAGAAATGAGCCAGTGCAACGTGCGCTATCACCAGACGGAGGTGACTGATCTCAAGCAGAAGATAACTGAACTCGAGGCACTTATTGCACAGCACAAAGAGGTTGGTTTGAACGCTATATTCATATCCAAAATACGTAATAACTTACGAACTACCACTTATCCGTCCTATCAAAGAGATGGAATCCTTATGTTAGCCCGGTTGGCCAACATGGTACGTAGGCCGAAAACTCATATTTTGGAGAAGCCTATGATAATGATAGGATAAATTAAATGACAATGACTATGAAGTTATCTCCTGAAATGAAATCATTTATTCTGCAATTAGGTTACAGGAACACTTTTGCAAGTTAAACTTTTTTTGAGCAGATGAGTTGGGCCTTTCCTAACTGGAATAGCCCTGAGAAGAAAGGACAAAATAAACTCAGGGAGCATCGTCTCTTTCGTTTCCTAATCATAACCTCTAAGTACAGACGTAAACACCTAACGATAATTCTTTCACTTACTCAAAGAAAGTCACAATACACTTGCCAGATAGTCCGATTTTTTCATTATTACCATATCAGATGTCGGATTTCTGAAGATACCTTGAAAATAGTGAAGTAGAGTATCATCACCATCATCATCAACAGCGTTAAACAATCCAATGGACATATGCCTCTCTTTAAATAGGATGTTTTGGTCTACGATACCACGCTGACCAGACGAGTTGGTATTAGGGTTTGTGTTCAATCCTCTCTCCAATGTTGCGTTCACCTTAGGAAATTTGAGATGTCTTAGGGCCCATCAGTAAGCCTATGTCTAACCATGTCACTGGAAAGAGCAATGAACGACGGCTGTGTCACCGTCTTCTTATTCTAAACTACTATAATCAAGCACTTACTGGAAATGTGTAGATTCCTTGAAGCGGCGTCCAAGAGGCCTCTTGGTAGTTTCCTCTCTGCGTCGTCACACATACATGACTCCTAAAGTGCTGTCCAACCTCCAAGGTATCCGAATTACAATACACTCGTTTCAACTATCACGGAACGCGCCTAAACCGACGTGACTACCAAAACCCGCGAGTCCAAATCAGACCAATCATAACGGTAAACCACTAAAGGGACCGGGTTGAATTGACAATTAGCTAAAATACAATTAAAACGGTTATTTTTTAACGAAGCTCTAGCTCGACCGATCCAAGCGTCTCAACGTACTACTGTCAACGTCAAAACGTCAAACAAGAAAAAATGACAATCAAAAATGTTGCCATTACAATGACGTTTAATTTCTAACAGTTTGTTTCAACATTTTCTTCTTTTATGAGTGACTAGCTGACCCACGCAACGTCGTTAACGTCCTATTGCCCGTAGCGTAAAAAAAAATCCCCCGTTTTTGTAACATTCTTCATTGGTGCTCCGCTCCCATTGGTTTTAGCGTGATGATTTATAACCTTCCTCGATAAATGTACTATGCAACACTGAAATAATTTTTCAAATCGGACCAGGTGTTCCTGAGATTAGCGCGTTCAAACAAACAAACAAACTCTTCAGCTTTATAATATTAGTATAGATGTTGTTCTGCGTGGTTTGCTCACTTATTACAGTTACAGCACCCATGGGATGTATAGGGGTGGTGAAACTGAAGGGTGGTCAAACACAGTATAAAGACTAGCCGCGCTACCGTATGGGACAGACATATAGCTTAATAGAAATCTCCATATATTCGTTCCACAGTCGACATAGTCGAGATAAATTGGATGTGGAACGAATTAATTAGAGCGAATGAAATAAATTATACACGCAAGTCGATTCGTAAATCACTTCAATCTCGTGTATGGTAGTTGTAACAGCCGGTCACATAATACGACACATGTTGAAATCTCACTTGAACTGGCTGCTAATGTTCACCGTACGGACTCTCCACGCAATACTAACCTAATTGAATACTTTGCTAGGTTAATTTTAGCTTACTGCTATGTTTAGGTTGCTAAGGTTGCTTTACAGTAAAACCAAAGATAGTCTTTATTAAATCAATCGGCACAATTCTATTATAAAAAAATTCCAAAGTTACTACTGTTTATTACATTTTGTTCTGTATAGTAAATAAATAAATATTTTTGGAAACCTTACACACAACATCATAGGGGCCGTTCAAGTATTACGTAAGCAGATTTATTACAATTATTTACCCCCCCACCTCCCAGCAAAAGTAAGCAAAGCTCTTACAAAGCTTACGTAAACATTACTAAATAATTAAATATTTTGGACATCTAACACAACGCCATCTAGTCTCACACTAAGCAGAGCTTGTATTATGAGTACTTAGGGTTAGCAACTTTTTGATAAGAAATAAAGTAGGTATATTTAGGTCTGAAAAGAATATTAAACAGTTTTTTAAGAAAATGAAATTTTACTTGTTGTTAACTAATTTCTTGGGCATGCCGTTATTGCGGCTCAAGAGGCATCTCCGGAGCCTCTCATACGGGTTGACACAGATGATCACTGGGAAAGGATGCCTTGGAAAGCACCTGTGTCTGATCCGCAAGGAGCCAACATCTGAGCCACCACTGCGATGGCCAGACCGTGTATACGACACTCCACACGCTGGCAGAATGTCCGACGTGGGGCGAGCCGAGGCGCAATCTCGTGGCGGCCATCGGAAGGGGGTTCTCTCGCTCGCTTACATGATTGCGGCCATGTGGCGGAGCGAGAGCGCGTGGAATTCTGCCGTCTCTTTCTGCGACCAAGTTATTCTTGTGAAGAACATGGAGGAGCGGGACAAGGTTTAGAATCCTTCCTTTCTGCCAGGCCCGGGAACGGGCCAGGTACCGCCGCAGACGACTCGGGCGCCGGAGATCGCAAAACAATCTCCGTCCTCCATAAGCGCAAGCCTGCAGTGACAAGTGACGTCACCAGTCACCCTAGCAGAAACAGGCCGGGGTAGTGGCGCGAGTTCTACATTCTACATAGCTCGCGGCCTTTTCTAAATAAAAAAGGAGCATCAAGGTTCCTACACAGGACGGGGCCGTCTACAAACCGTAGATGGCCCGATATACGTCGGAGTTCCAGGGATTTCCTACCGAGAGTGCACCTGGTTTCCCGGCTTTTAGTACCCGAGACGGTGTGCGGTTTTTAGTTAGTGCGAGTCCAACATAGCCACCAGTTTGTTTGTGGTATCCGAGGGGATTTCCGCACAAAAAAAGGTCAACTAATTTTTGCACATTTTGTACTTTCGTAGTTGTATGACATTTATTACAACTTGCTATAGTTTTTGGTATAACTTGCATTTGTCTATTTGAAACGACATCTTTATATGAAACAATTCAACTTTGGTGAAAGAGGATCAACGTATTGTAGGCAAAGCAAATTAATGTTTGTGTTACAGGCAAACAATAATTTGCTGTGCTTACATTTTGCGTGCGTCAAATTGTCAGTCTTAACGAAACAATACACTAACGGAAAAAAAATAGTTATATAATAGCGCGCGGTAATTCCCCTATTCGGTTCTAAGCGAGTATGCATCATTTGTGGGAATCCCCAAAAATGTGTTTCGTTTTAAATATTGACAATGTGCAGGTTGCCATAATGTGTAAAAAAGTAAATAAATACTGCTGACGTAATCACCATCTAGACCCCCCGCCCCCCATGTCATCAAAAATAAGCAAAGCCAAGACCCCCCCGACCCCCTATAGTGTTTACGTAATACTTGAACGGCCCCATAAAGCCTCAAACTAAGCAGAGCTTGTACTATAACAGCTGGATTGACTTATAGAATACTTATATACATACATATTGCATAGAAATCATTCAACTCTGAAACAAATATTTACAGATCATACAAACATACTGAATTTGGAAGTATCAGGCATATGTCTATATATTATGTAAATACGTTAAGCAAATACTTCTTCTTACGAAAATTATTTTAACGGAGGACCATGAAATTTGGCACAATATTAAGTTTAGGTATATGGATGAGGAGTGCAAAAGCTAAAAAAATTAAGAAATGAACCATGGTCCAATTTCGATCACTCGGCGAATACTAGTTTGTAATATTCTTTCTACAGTTTTATCACTACCATTCTCACGCACATCTTATTTCGAATTTGAATAACTTTTACTGGGTATATGTCACAAATCCTTGGAGGCGGTGGGAATATTAACATGTACCTATATTTTGATGTTATAACTTTCATTACCTACCTAGTGTTTTTTTTTTATTCTATTTTTTTTGGAACTTTTACGCACAGCGTATGTCAGTTTACATAGTGTTGCCGTGTTGTTGAGGTATATGGTATGTTTCATTTACAGAACCAAGCGGCGTGTATGCTAATAAAGGAAGGCGAAGTGTTACGAAAGGCTGAAATCGAACAATTGAAAGCGAAAATTGAGGAAATTATTGAAAATGAAACGGCGCTTAAAAAGAATATACAAGACTTAGAAACTGAAATCTGTGATAAAAATAAGGTCAGTACATGATAGATCACTTCATTGTAAAATTTAGACATTGAAATATTAATAGATTGTAAGTAATAATTTGAAATAGAAGTCTTGAAAATTAATCAATGAATCTACGACAAGCGATTCTTCGTCCGTGCGAAAAATTATAAATCTGTGATATTTTACACAATAATATATTTATCAGACTAACACACACTTCAATGATTGAATGAGCTTGGTCCTATCATAATATTACACTGTCTATGTAAGTTCTCAACACTATTTTGCTCTTGTTTATAGGACGTACATTGAATTTGGTAAGTGTAGTATACCTTAATAATACATCTCATCTTCATAAATTCATAAATAAATTGTCAACTTTCAGAAAATAAAGACTCTAGACAACAGAATATCGGATATGAAGAAGACGTTACAGCGAGAACTACAGAGCAGTAAGTCTGACCTCACCTCCGCTGAAGAACAAGACATTAGTAGAAGGTAAATAACTACTTACTAACACGACCTTTTCAGAAACACTCTTAATTTATGGAACAGTCTGGAATAGTCATTAAAATAAATATATTATGTCTTGTTATTCCTCCATTGATTTTTGCAAGTGCAATGGGATTAAGATGTATGTATGTAAAGATATATCAATAATGTGGACGCGTATATATTTTTTTCTCTTTATTTAAAATGTTTTTTTCCCTAATAGGGTGTGCTAGTTCAATAAGACCTTAACTTACACAAACATCAATTTATATGTGTGTACAAACTAATAGTTTTTTGATGTCGGTTTAGCCGAAAATTATATCGACATTCAAACAATTCAGATTTAACTGTTTCATTACATGGATTTTTGATACTACTATAATACATGTTGATTGCGGGGTGTCTCGTGTTTTAAATGAAAGACGTATTAAGTTTTTACTTTAGCCGGTCTCGGTCGTAGGTACATAATATTATGTAGATTAGTAATCGAGCGATCGTGTTCTCAGGTACCTGAAGCACGTTGTGCTGCGGTTTCTGACGGCCCGTGAGCTAGAGGCGCGGCAGCTGACGCGCGCTCTGGCCGCCCTGCTGCGCCTGTCCGCGCACGAGGAGGCTCTGCTCCGGGCCGCCACGCCGCCGCGCTCGGGCCTGGCCGCCTGGTTCCCCGGCCTCAACACCTGAGCACCGCACCTCCCCCTCCCCGGCCTGACACCGCGCACCTCCACCTCGTCACCTCCTCGCCCGTGCCCTGTGTATGTCTATTTCCGTTACGAGTATTATCAGATCGATAAAGTTATGTGCGTTTGAACCACGCATTACCTATGACTAAAACATGTAAGATACTTTTAGTATAATTTCGAGTAGTTTTAGGGCACGTTTTAAACCTATGTTTACTTTCGATTGCAATTCTTTGCCTCGTAGTAATCTGGTAAAAACCTCATAAAACTTTGTCTACCTTTATTCACCTTTTAAATTTATTTACTAAAGTATATAATTTATCTTTTTCTTTAACCATAACTTATTTTTTCACGTTTTAATTTAAATTTGCTGTGAAAGCATGTTTGTAGTAGTATTAAAACAATTTTTATGTGTTGTCTATTTCTTGACGTGTCAGATGTGGTAGCTATTACCTGTATTACTTCAATAACGTGATAAGAATACCTGAGCGCACACATGAACAAATTAAAAATGGTATATTTAAATACAGAAAAAAAATTGATGATCTCTACATGTACTTGTAGTAGACAAAGCCGAAGCGACCAGTCACAAAGCTTTTTTTATTTTTCAACGATTTAAATATTCTTAAAACAGATATTGATGTACTCGTATTTTAATTAGGTAAATTTTGTGATAAAATTGTGTTTAGTACGTTTTTATAAAACGTAATTTGTAAATGTGCATATTTATATCCACACAACATTAATACACGAAGTTACAAGTAGCTGCAATGTTGTTTGTATGTATATCACTGCTTGTCTTCCCAACACCGCGTTATTAGTTAAGTATGTCGCAATTTATAGTAATAGACCGTTTACTCAATATTTGATACTTAAATATGGCTCCGTCCACTTGGATCCCCTGCTTAGATCCCCTGGGGGATCCATGTGGCAATTTCGTCCACACTGATCTCCTAGGGGATCTATTTGAATTTCAATTCCATTTGGATCCCCCAGGGGATTCATTTGGAAGATTTTCGTCCACCTGGATGCCCTGCTTAAACCGATGGGGCATTTATTTGGATTAGTTAGATTAGCTTAGATCCCCTAGGGGATCTAAGCGGGGGATCCAAGTGGACGGAGCCTTAAATATGGATACACAATAAGAAACTGGTATATATAAAAGTGTTATAACCATGATAGTATTGTTAACACGATAATTGTAATGTAGATTTTCAAAATTAAATTAAATTTGCCTTAATAGTTGCTAGTCATTATTAAATTGTATGTATTTTATTGTAATGTATGAATGTTTTGATTTTTATAGGCGTTTTTTTGTGAACTAGATTGTGTTATCAATTATGTTACTGCAATAATTGCTTGAAATTTAATGTCGTAAGTGAATCGTTGTCTCGTCACCGTGAAGTTGTATTAGAAAATATTATGGTCTCAGTAACTTAGATATAATGAATACACTGCCCGTTTGTATTTTATACATTTAAATAGGCTTTCGGTACATAAAGTACAGGACGACAAAAATATACTATATTTAGTATATTTAAATTCAAGTAATATATATATATATAGTGGTAGTTATAAATTGATAGGCAACATAGTAATATATGTGTGTACAAATTGATAACAGCCGTGCTTGATTCTGCCGGGGTAATCGGTGCTCTAGCTTGCACTTTGCAAGTGCTTTAACTGCGATAAAACTAGTTGTCACATGAGACTATTTGCGATAACGTGCGATCGCGACGATCAACTTGACCTTTAAAAATTACAGTCGTTTTACTTAACTTTCTTTCTTACAAACTGTTGACCTTGATATGTGTGTTTGTGAGTTGTGATTATTTGTGCAATATGAATATGATGTTTTACGTAATTTAATTCTACTTATAATATGTAAATTGCAAGAGATTTTAACAAGAATCAAAAGTTAGTATTTTGATTTATTGTCAGGTAAATATGTAATCTTTGGTTATAAATATATAATAAGGAATATATATAAAAATCAATTGCTGTTGGTTTGTCTCGCTAAAACTCGAGAACGGCTGGGCCGATTTAGCTGAATTTGGTTTTGAAATGATTGTCGTAGTCTTGGGAAGGTTTAAACGGTGATAAAATTAAAAATAACTTAAAAATCCAAATGTCACGTGTACGAAGTAGCGAGCACAGGAGGAATATAAATCATGTGTAAAAAGTTGGTACAATATTTGCAATGTTTACATTCCATAAAATATGAACGTTGAAATGCAATAGAGAGTTAACACAGTGTGCTGGCAGGTATGATTATAGCTTTTTTTAACTTTTGTAAGGATTTTTAATAAAACCTCAAAGTACACATCTAAAGAGTACTCGTAGACGAAGGAACAAATCGCGTGATTATTTAAAATTGTAAAAAAATTAAGCTTCGATAAGTATCATATTGTTTGAAGTGAAGGCGATCAATTGATATAAAAAGATCAATGTTAGTATTACTGCGATATAAAAGGCTTTATTAATATACAGTATATTGATGTGTTAACTATCGTCAAATTGACGCAATTGAAGGCACATTTTGTAATGTATGTAGATAGTGTACAGTATGCAATGATCTGTTGATATGTTGAGTCTAGTATTAGCTTATTTAAAATACTTTTTTTTCTGATATGTGACAGAGGTATTTATTTTTAGCTTGTTCCTCAGTATTATTCATAAAAATCTCTAATGTAAAGTTTTTAATTGGATAATTTAACTATATTCATCAAATGAATTTTATTTTTTATTCGTTATTTTTTGTTCGTATTTCCGTATGGTTTGTTATTACCTAAACTTAAATAAAGTTATATTTAATTATGTATGTGGTTTCTTTTGATGTCAAATAAAACTTTTTTCCCATTGACTGTCCTATAATAAACTTGTTATATTTATTTACATAGTCGATTCTAATCTGAGCTGTCCGTCAGCGTAAGAGCCCCCGTAGACTTTTCTTTTTGTATAGGCGGGCAAACCAGCAGACGTATCGCCTGATGGTAAGCGATTACCGCCGCCCATGGACATCCGCAACACCAGAGGCGTCACAAGTGCGTTACCGGCCTTTGGGTGATGGAGAAGGGGAGGGGTTGGGGTATGGACCTCCGGTATCCTCATTCACTCGGTGAAACACAGCGCAAGCGCTGTTTCACACCGGTTTTCTGTGAGGCCGTTGTATCACTTGTATCACTCCGGTCGAGCCGGCCCATGCATGCCGAAGCGTGGCTCTCCCATGGTAAGACTACAAACATTATAGTCGGCCGATAGTTTGATTGGGTTGGCTTATTTGTCGGCCGATACCAAATCGGTGTAGTGTGCGCACTGTCATACATGTTCATACTGATTAACAGCCCAATTAAACTATCGGCAGATTAAAAGTCTGCAGTCTGCGGGCCTCTAAAGCTTTCAAACCTACCTAAATCCACGAGGATTTGAGTCGAGTCAAGTGAGTATGTACTTGCGAAAGTACATACTCACTTGGCTCATTCCAATTATCCCTAATTCTCGCGGGATCTCGTTCTCGCGAGATCTCGGCCTTTTTTAGCGAGATTGATCTCGGCCGAAAAATGGGCGAGATCTCGCGAGTTTAACGAGATTGCATTCCCTACAAGGGTCCCCCTATTTTTACTAATGGTTCTATATCCGTGTGGTCGCTAATAAACCAGGAAGCATTGACTGTGTTCAAAGAACCTAGAAACAGAAAACTAACTACGAATTCGTTGGAGTTATTAATCAAAAAGGAAATTAATTTATACGAGTCCGGGGGGTCAAAAGGCGAACTTTTACAGTTCGCGGATGACTGCCTGAGATCTGTGGTTCCAACTAGCGTTGAATCCGAAAGGACCTTCTTAGCGGCTGGTAATCTGAACAGCAATATAAGAAGCCGTTTAGCAGACGATTCTTTGGACATATTGTGCTTCTTAAGGAGCTACTTTCAAAATACATAATTTGTAATAATGGCGTGTGCTGTGAACTGAACAAGCCTTTGATTTGATTGGAATATTTTGTTAATTTTAATCTCTAATTTGTAATAGATCTGTGAGTAGGTATAGTTTTCTTTAATTGATAATAATATCTCACTTTAATAGTCAACTCAACTTAGTTAATGAGTTTCATTTTAGTTTTTGACTTCTTATTTTTTTTGTTATAAAAATAACTGTTTTATTATTAAAAAAACTTTTATTTAATATTAGAAGAGAAGACCTGTTGTTTATTTCATTTCTTATTTGATTAGGTACGTCAAAGTTTACTACTTAAAAGTTTATTAAAAAATGATGCATAGATTCGTCAAACAATGTTGAATACAAAAAAGTTTATTGAAAGAATTCGTAAAAATAACTGTTTACTTCATAATACCTATATTCAGTGCCGGTTTTAGAACTACCAGCGCCCTGGGCAAGATATCCACGGCGCCCTCCAACTGCAATTCAAACCCATACGAAAAAAGGGAAATAATAATATAACGAAATAACCATTTATGAAAAGAAATAATTATTTATTATAAAAAGGACCGTCTATTAGAAAAAAAAAACCGGCCACGTACGAGTCGTACTCGGGCACTGAGGGCACCGTACAAACCTGTAGGTAACAGTAGGTACCTATATTATATGATGTAACTAAAAATTTTTGCTTTTCGCAATTTTTCCTTTATCTGTGCTATAAGACGTTGCTTCGTACCAAATTCCAAGTTTCTTAGTTCACGGAAAGTACCTTGTAGGTTTTGATTCCCCTGCAAGTGTCGAAAATTTGCAGTATAAACTGCTGTATCTTTTGATTACGTTGGCTTAGAAGTTTGATATTTTCACAGCTCTAAGGGACAGTAGATTTGAGCATTTTATATGAATTTCAGCTTGATACCTCTACGCATTCCTGAGAAAAAGGGTCTTGACAGACAAACAGACGCACAACTAAGAGATCATATAAGGGTACCGTTTTTTCCTTTTCTGGTACGGAACCCTAAAAACTAATAAAATTTTACTTTTCTGGCCTTTCTATTAGCAAACTCTTTTATAAGGTTATCAAAGTCGGATGTTTTCAGCAATTTCGTTTTCAGTTGACAAAGTTGCTAAATTTGTCAATCTAGATTGAGACGTTGTTGATCAAACTAGTTTTTTATCTGCCTTAGCTTTGAAAAAATCCTCTCCCCACTAGCAACCGTTACAGGTATAGTCGATAACATTCGCAATGCTATCCATACATTTACATACAGTTCTTGTAAGTTGCGATCACGATAGTGGAGATCGCCACAGAGTTTATAATGTATGGTTTTTCCGGCATCTGTCTAATATTGTACAATAAGGATCAAGATTCTGAGTACCTACTCACTTAACTGTTCGAACCTTTCATAGATTGAAATTAGTAGGATGTCCAAAAGACAGTTCAAAAATTCAACCTCATTTTTTTTTCTGGAAAAGTCATGGGGTCATCCCGTGCAATTTCACCAGTTTGACGTTTAACACATTGAATTCTTGGTTCAATTTCTAGTTCTTCGGCCCATTCCTTCGCTGTGTCTGATGATCAACGTGTTCAGACATTTGTATTAATCAATCAGAATATTTGTGTTTCGTGATAGTACCTACTCAGATTTGTACGAAAAAATCACGATCTCAACGTAGGGATGAGTTTAACCGGAATAGGAATTAGACATTTTCCCGCATTAAAAAGTAGGTAATCAATGTACCTGTTTCTTCGGAGTCCATAGTATCTTGATATCAAAATTTCATCATTATCGTTTATTTAGTTCCAGAAATTACCCCGCCACTTTGCCAAAAGAATTAGCAGAGTTTGTTCCACTTCGCTAAAAATAGCGCTAACTCTTTTTAACTAAAATGTCAAAAAGGAGTTAGACAATGTGGTTCTCTATGATTGGGGATCCCCGGTAAAATTAAAATTTCGTTTAATTTAAGGAATTTACGAGTAAATAGATCTAGAACTATGAGCGATGGGCCACAAAGGGGCGCCCTTGGCGCCCTGGGCGATCGCCCAACCGCGCCCTACCCTAACGCCGCTACTGCCTATATTTCTCATTATATTTTTCCTATTTCTTTTCAAATATTGTGATTATTTGCAAGAATAAACTCACAAAACTTCCAATCTCGCGAGATCTCGAAATTGGCGAGATCTCGCGGTATTGTTATTCATAAACTCGCGAGATCTCGCCTGAGCCCTAATCTCGCGAGATTGCATTCCCTAATTCCAATCCCTAATATTGGAATTGCAATTTTTTTACTTGCTTACGTTTTACCTTTAAATTCTTCGGACCATACACACAACTGAGACGTGGGGCTAGATGGCAGATTAATATCAATAGATTAATAATAGGAATATTATCTAGTCCTAGTTTTTTTTTATATTAATGTAATGGCTAAATATGTAGTCCATTCGTTTAGATAGTGTCGGTGCACCTGCACGCAATTATGGTTATTGTTGTGAAATGCGAATATATTAATTCATACAACGGCGTAAACTGACAAATCATACTTGCTTGTGGGTGTACGACGCAGGCGGGCCCTGTGATTTAGTGGCGGCTTGCTGCACGTGCGACGGCGGCGCGAACAAGGTGACCGTATCTAAGCGAATGGACTGTACATTTTAGTAATTAGTACCTGGATGACCGAGCGTCGCTCGCTATTTGTTTTTTATAAATGGGTTTTTGGCAACATTGGGACTACCACCTTTTTGTTATTTTTCTTCCAATAAAAAAAAAAAGTTAAGTGGCGCCCTCTCTTGGTACGCCCTGATACTGTTTATTCTGCACCTTATTCCAGTATAGTTTAATGTAATTCGCTCGAATTGCGATAGATGAATTTTTAAAATACAAATTACCCTGTGGCGACAGAGCGCCTGCGGTGGCGCCGTCCTGTCGCGCCATGCGTACGTACGTCCATCCGCTGCCCTAGCAAACAAATTATGAACGGAATCTCAGCGCGCGCACGTATTTATATAAACTGTCACTAAGCGATAATCGTTCTCTCTCACTCAATTATATCACTCTCTCACTCACGCGTAAATTCAAGCTCGCTGGTACAGCCACGAGTTGTATGCCAATTTTGTGTATATATTAAAGTGCATTTTAGCAAATAAATAAGAAAAGTCGTAACCTCCTCCGAGTTTCACTACTATCCTATCTACGGATCAAAGGCTAACAGCTGGGCCGGTTAGGATAGTGAACCACCACCTCTCCCTGGTATTTAGGCTACGGATCAAAAGCTAAAACAGCTGGGCCGGCCACATACCTATATCCCAGTACCTACACTCTCAGCCAGCTGGCATAGCGTGTAGGACCAAGTTATAGGCAAACTATACGGGTCAGCAAGCACACAGCTGTCCCAAAATTGGTGACCCCGAACCCAAACAAACGCTCCTTCGCATTCACGGCGACGACTCGGCGGCGTACCTACTGGCGAGACGTCGTTCGGCTGACCGCGTGCACATACCTATCGCACAGCCGACGCGTCGTACCTACCTTCTCGCCGCTAACGACGCATCAAGCGCAGTATCTACCACTACTGTCCACGTGTACCTACAGCCATGACGAATGAAGCGAACACAGAATTTAGCGATGCCCAGGTAGTTACAATTCAGAGCGACGTAGCCACAATCTCGCTGCCTGCACGTCTACCACCATTTTGGCGCCAAAACCCACGACTATGGTTCGCGCAGTTTGAAGCCGCCGTCGCTGCAAGTAAAATCGGAGAAGAACAGAAATTCAATTTAGTTGTCCCGCTACTCGGCTGCGATGACCTCGAACAAATCGCCGACATTATATTAAATCCACCTGCTACAGGGAAATACATAACGTTGAAGAACAGACTTATATCCACGTATCAAGAATCAGACCATCGTCAGTTACAGAAACTACTTTGTGGTCTAGAACTTGGAGACTCAAAACCTAGCCAATTACTACGTAAAATGCGTGAACTCAGCGGCAAGTTATTAACAGACGAGGCGTTACAAGTAATATGGCTTAATCAATTACCTACACAGATCCGCGGCATCCTAGCCATCAACAAAGAATCTTCACTTGAAATCCTAGCTGCAATGGCCGACAGAATGTTAGAACACTTCGAACCCGCAATCACTGCTGCCATTACAACCACTACGTCGTGCCAAAGTAAAGAAAATAATAATACGGAAACAGGAAACCTCCAAATCAACCTACTTACAAAACAAATCGAAAAATTGTCACTAGAAGTAGCCGAACTAAAATCAAACCAGCAACGCTCAACGTACTTCCCGCCTTACCATCCACCACACCGTTCGCGCTTTGAAGGACACTCAAGAGCGCCGAGTAAACATCGTGCGCCGTCGCGTTCCCGCCAACGCGGGCCCGACGACGCCGATTGGCTATGCTACTATCATTACCGCTACGGTGACTACGCTCGTAAATGCGAATCACCATGCTCGAAGAATAAGCGTAATGATATTATTAATACAAGTAATAAACAGGAAAACTAACGAAAGCACCGACTGTGGCGGGCGTCGGTGTGAACCATGGAACCCACCGCTTATGTATTATAGATAGCAATAACAAAGAAAAGTTTCTAGTCGACACAGGAGCCGACATATCCGTACTGGCCGCAAAGAAAACGAGATTTTTAAGACCTACAGAAAACAGTTATAAATTATACGCTGCGAACGGAACAGAGATACGTACCTACGGCGAGCGCACACTAGAGCTCAACTTAGGCTTACGTAGAAGTTTTAAATGGACATTTATGGTCGCCGACGTAAAAACTTCAATATTAGGTGCAGACTTCCTCGCAAAATATAAGTTATTAGTCGACTTACACAACAGAAAATTAATAGATTTGGTCACCGAGCTCAGCATTAACGCCTTTGAAATATGTAACACTGAAGAATCCGTCTACCTAATTAACCGTAATCACCCTTATCATGAGATACTGAAGCAATATCCTGACTTGTTACGACCAATGTCACTCAAAACTACAGCCAAACATGACGTCACACACCGCATCGAAACGACGGGACCGCCTTTATTCTCAAGGCCGCGTCCGCTCCCGCCCGATAAATATAAAACCGCGAAGATTGAGTTCGAGAAGATGATAGAAATGGGTATATGTAAGCCATCAAACAGCCCTTGGGCCAGCCCACTACACGTCGTAAAGAAAAAAGACGGTTCACTACGAGTGTGTGGTGATTATAGAAGACTCAACGCCGTTACAATACCAGATAGATACCCTATACCGAGGATTCACGACTTTACCTACCAGTTACACGGAAAAACTATATTCTCGAAGCTTGATATGAAAAATGCTTTTTACGCTCTGCCATTAGAAAAAGAAGACGCCGCGAAGACTGCAATCATCACCCCGTTTGGGCTCTTTGAATTCAACCGCATGCCCTTTGGTTTACGTAACGCTGGTCAAACCTTTCAACGATTTATGCATGAAGTGTTAAGGGGACTTGATGACATCTGTTTTTCTTATATGGATGATTTAATCATATTCTCAAACCTCAGTGACCATGAAAAACACTTACATAAAGTACTCGAACGCCTTAACCAGTATGGAGTCACACTTAACATCAATAAATGCGAATTTGGTAAAAACAAGATACAATTTCTAGGCTACGAAGTATCATCAGACGGAATCAAACCCACGGAAGAACGCGTCCAAGCGATAAAGAATTACCCGAAACCCACTACGATACAAGAACTAAGAAGATTTTTAGGCATGATTAACTTTTACCGCAACTGTTTACCTCATCAATCAGAACATCAATGCCTACTCAATAAATACTTACACAACTCTAAGAAGAATGACAAATCACCAATTCAATGGACTCCTGAAGCTGAAAAATCCTTTGAGCAATGCCGCCAAAGCATACTGGAAGCGACTACACTCACGCACCCAATACCTAACGCGCCACTGTGCTTATTAACTGACGCATCCGACACGAGCCTCGGCGCTGTACTACAACAAAAAGTTAACAGCGTATGGAAACCGCTTGCCTTTTACTCGAAAACAATGAATGACACACAGCGCAGATACAGCGTGTACGATCGCGAATTACTAGCTATGTACACCGCTGTTAAGAGCCTACGCCGGCTGATTGAGGGTAACGATCTCACTATATGCACAGATCACAAACCCCTTACCTACGCACTTACGAGAGCACCGAATAGCAGTGATACACCGAGACGAGAACGACAACTACACTACATAAGTCAATTCTGTTCAAATATAAAATACATTCACGGAGATCGAAATGAAGCAGCCGACGCGTTATCACGAATATCAGAAATAGAAGTACTTAATCACACAATCGACTACAATAAATTAGCAATAGAACAAGAGAACGACACAGAACTACAAGCCTGCATGAAACAAAGTAATCTAAAGTTTTCACACATCACACTACCCGGGGGTCAACGACCGATATGGTGCGAAACATCTACAACGAACATTCGACCATACCTACCACTAAGTTATCGTTTTGTAGCATTCAAAGCGCAACATGAACTAAGTCACCCCGGCATACGAACATCAAGAAAAATAATGACTACAAAATTCTTCTGGCCGTCTATGAACAAAGATGTAACTACGTGGTCAAGGTCATGCATCGGTTGTCAACGCGCGAAAATACAAAGACACGTAATTAGTCCACTCGGCGAGTTTCAACAATCATCGCGTTTTGAACACCTACACGTCGACATAGTTGGACCGCTACCACCATCAAACGACTATAGGTATTTAGTTACAATGATCGACCACTGTACTAAATGGCCCGAGGCAATACCTACTCGTGACATCACCGCCGAGACAATAGCGAAAGCTGTTTACGAAGGATGGATAACACGATTCGGTTGTCCATTAAGAATCACAACCGACCAAGGCAGACAATTTGAGTCATCACTATTCTACTCACTAATGAAGAAACTCGGCGTCACTCGCATACGCACCACTGCATTCCACCCACAAGCAAACGGACAGATAGAACGATGGCATCGTACTTTAAAAGCAGCACTAATGGCAAGATCCGCGAGTTGCAGATGGAGCGAAGAATTACCTACTGTGCTACTAGGACTACGTACAGCACTTTGTCAAGACTCTTCAGTTAGCCCTGCCCTAATGACCTACGGTTCTCCACTGCGCATCCCGTCGGATTTCTTCGTGCCTACAAAGCCGAACATAAACGACGCAGAGTTCGTTCGTCAGCTGACCGAAACAATGTCGTCATTAACACCTACAAAAAGATCGCATACATCGAACCTGCACACATTCGTACATAAGGACCTACAAACATGTACACATGTGTTTGTGCGAAACGACACCATCCGCCGTCCACTTACACCGCCATACGAAGGTCCTTACAAAGTTTTACAACGTAGCGCAACTGGCAAACAATTCACCATTCAACTACCATTACGTACGACAGTAATATCAATAGATCGACTGAAACCAGCCTATACATATAGCGACGAACAATGTACATCACATCCTCAAACATATCCCAATACGACAATGCAAGCAACACCGCCAACTTCGAGTACCAATACTACGAGTGCAGCCGCCGCGACGTCGAGCAACACAGATGAGCCAGCCACGAAACGCAACACCTACGTCACCCGAGCCGGGAGGCCAGTTAAACCCAACGTACGCTTCGCTTGAGGGGGAGTAATGTGGCGACAGAGCGCCTGCGGTGGCGCCGTCCTGTCGCGCCATGCGTACGTACGTCCATCCGCTGCCCTAGCAAACAAATTATGAACGGAATCTCAGCGCGCGCACGTATTTATATAAACTGTCACTAAGCGATAATCGTTCTCTCTCACTCAATTATATCACTCTCTCACTCACGCGTAAATTCAAGCTCGCTGGTACAGCCACGAGTTGTATGCCAATTTTGTGTATATATTAAAGTGCATTTTAGCAAATAAATAAGAAAAGTCGTAACCTCCTCCGAGTTTCACTACTATCCTATCTACGGATCAAAGGCTAACAGCTGGGCCGGTTAGGATAGTGAACCACCACCTCTCCCTGGTATTTAGGCTACGGATCAAAAGCTAAAACAGCTGGGCCGGCCACATACCTATATCCCAGTACCTACACTCTCAGCCAGCTGGCATAGCGTGTAGGACCAAGTTATAGGCAAACTATACGGGTCAGCAAGCACACAGCTGTCCCAAAAACCCCCTTAGGGGGGCAGTTTCGTGAAATGTCTACACTCTATGAGAAACCTACCTGCCAAATTTCAAGTTTGTAGGTATTACCTACACTTTCTGAAATTTCGTGATTAATCAGTGAGTGGTATTTTGCATTTAAATATAGAATATAATAGGTCTTTACCTATGAAACTGCCGTTTTGTATGCAATAAGTGAAAGTACTTATTTTTTCAAACTTTTTTATTTCTGTTATTCGAAGTAATCACCCATGCAATCGACGCATCTTTGCCAACGCATTGGCAGTTTATTGATGCCCTTCTTGTAAAAATCAGCTGGACGGGAGGCAACAAACTCTTGAAAGGCATTTTGTACTGCCTCTCGGGAATTAAAATTTTTTCCCACTAAAAAGTTGTCAAAATTTTGGAAAAAGTAATAGTCGGTAGGTGCAAGGTCTGGTGAGTATGGCGGATGAGGGAGAGCTTCCAACCCCAGCTCTTGCAGCTTGGAGACTGTCTGTTGCGCAGTATGGGGTCGCGCGTTCTCGCGACGTACGGCACACGCGTACGTCGCCCCCTCGCGGGTGGCCACTGGAGCGGATGGAGGGGAAAGCCCGTCCCGACCATCCGCGGCCACACTCAGGGCGGCATGAGGCGCTGATAGGCGCGCCTCCGCCGCCCGGTTCGCCGGCGGCGGATTGGGTCCGAGTGGATATCATCCTCCCGGGCCTTCTCCGCCACCTCCTTCTGCGAGATGACTTCTTCGCAGAAGGTTGCGACCGCGGTAAAACTGCTATCGCTACCGGCCATGGAGCATATGACGGCCGGTAGCCAGAGATCTCCTCCGATGACTGCAGTGAGGGCCCGGCGCTGCGACGCCCATGCAGGGCAGATCGCCAGCGTATGCTGGGCCGAGTCCTCACTGCAGTCGCAGTGGTGGCAGGCGGGACCCAATTCCCTCCTAGCGACCGAGTGCAGGTACTTCCCGAAGCAACCATGCCCGGAAAGGACCTGCGTCAGTCGGAAGGAAAGGGTCCCGTGCTGCCGCCCTGCCCACTCGAGGATGACCGGCTGGAGAGCCTCCACGGCGGCAAAGCCAGCACGTGGAGTCTCCAGCTTGAACGACCATCTAGCCATAGTGGCTCGACGGGCGGCTTCACGCCACTCGCGTACCTGTTCGGGCGGAGGGCGATAGCCATACTCCGCCCGATATTCAGCCACCCGTCGATAAACTTCGGCGAGCACTTCCGCCTCCAAATCCCACGGGGGTGTTCCGGCCAAGGCGCACGCCGCCTCGGTCGACACCGTGCGGTATCCGCGTATGGCTCTGACTGCCAATACCCTCTGAGGCCGCCAGAGGCGAGCCTTATTTAGGGCAATCAGAGCCGCCACCCACACCGGTGCGCCATACAGCGCCATCGACCGGACAACTCCCGTGTATAGGAGTCTCGTTGCGACGCTGGCTCCACCCAAATTGGGCAAAAGTCGCCCAAGGGCAGAGGCAGCGTCGACCAGCCTGGGACCAAGCTGTCGGAAGTGCTCGTCGAAGAGCCACCTACCGTCGAGGATCAGGCCCAGATACCTCATTTGGGCCCGAACCGGTACGAGGACCGAGTTGACCTCTATGGAGACGCCGGCGGGTGGACCACGACGGGGCCCATGGAACAATAGGGCCTCCGTCTTGTCCAGGGCCACCCGTAAGCCCAGCGCCTCGATGCGCCCGACCACCAGAGCAACACCCCTGGTGGCCAGGCAAGCCGCCTCTTGGAAGTTCGCCCCCCGGGCTGTGACCAACGCGTCATCGGCGTAACAAATTACGCCCAGCCCGGGGGGGAGACGACCTCGCAGGACCCAGTCGTACCCCAAGTTCCACAGGAGTGGTCCAAGGACAGCCCCCTGCGGAACGCCGCACGACATGGGTCGCCGTCTCAAGACGCCCTCTTGGTCCTCGTACACGACGGTACGCTCCTCTAAATAGTCTGCCACTAGCCGCCTTAGGTACTCTGGCACATATAGAACTAGCTGACCCAAGCAACCT
Organism: Diaphora mendica; assembly: GCA_949125395.1. Lineage (NCBI taxonomy): Eukaryota > Metazoa > Arthropoda > Insecta > Lepidoptera > Erebidae > Diaphora > Diaphora mendica. The sequence continues at coordinate 19,627,073 of OX421317.1, forward strand.
CGTTTGCGTCCAAACTACCATCCTCCGTTTTAACCCCAAAAGGGGGTTGATTTCTAAAGATACATTATTAGTACACCTCCACACCATCTATAGAGCATAAATTTTAAATTTCAAGTCTCTTACTTCAAAAACATTGGACTTTCATACAAACTTCCAACCCCCGTTTTGCCCCCTTAGAGGTGGAGTTTCGTAAAATCCGTTCTTAGCGGATGTCTACACCCTATAAGGAATCTACCTGCCAAATTTCAAGTCTGTAGGTATTATAGTTTCTGAGATTTCGTGATTAATAAGTGAGTGGTATTTCGCTTTTATATATATAGATGTCAAAATGTTGTTGTGTTGTTATTGTAATAACTCCAACAAAGCATATATTGTAGCTTAATTATAATGATCAACCGAGCGCCGGACGCCGGAACACAATCTACGCGTACGTTCCTATGAGCATTCAATATATATTCTTAAGTGATGGAAAATATTGTAATAAAACGTTGCAACGTTGCTACGGATTGCAACGTTGCCAGCTCTCTCAAGGACGTCTCTCTCCCTCTCTTTCTCTCACTAGGCGGACGTCATAAAAGCGAGTCCATCGGAAAAAATCACTGTTATACGGCTCAGTAGCGCCACTGGCCTCAGTAGAATCTCTGGGAACTTGAGATTATATTTTTGGAGTCACTTTACTGAAATTTTCACTTCCATCGATATTTGTTCTACGCCTTCCTGGGACGAAAAGGACGCATGTGCAACCGGAAAAGTGGCGTCCGGTATGCGGACGTCAAATTGCGGAGAACGCCACATTAAATGCACTTTTTTCTTCAGGGGTAGCCACTTGTCCTCCAGGATAAATATATATATTTATATATATATATACAAGAATTGCTCGTTTAAAGGTATTAGATTTACTAGTGTTGACAAGTACTAGCAAGTACAAGTAGCAGCACCAAATAGGTCACCACCATAGTAGCCCATGTTTCTATATCATATACATTGTACTCTGTGCCTATGTCCTTCCTCAAGAATCTTCATGCCAAATTTCATAAAAATTGCTGCAGTGGTTTGGGCGTGAAAGTGTGACAGACAGACAGAGTTACTTTCGCATTATAAGTTTGGATTGTCATTTAGACGATGATGCGGGCCCTCGGTGATTGTTTCTAACCACTGAGTGCAACTGGGCTATGAGCGCCTCTTCTTACAATTTTTAATCGACTTCAAAAAAGGAGGTTCTCAATTCGACTGCATTTTTTGTTAGGTACCTCATAACTTTCGACTGGATTTGATGATGATGACCCGATTTTGACGATTCTTTTTTTTTTTGAAAGCTAGTGCTTCCCGTGTGGTCCAATTTAGATTTGGTTGAAGTAGGTTTTTTTTTGTAAAAATTTGTGATTATTATTTTGCCAAATACCAGTATAGTCACTCAGTTCACACATTTTTATTTCAATCCGTCAGTCGGACCACCAGAAATAAAATATCATCGTGGCCCTACCTGTGATGAGACTGGTGACATCAGCTGGGAGTCTGCCAGTAAGCTTGACCTTAACCTGCTCAAACAGGCAAGTTGGGTCCGTGGAAGAAAGCCCAAAGGCCGTTTAGGCTAAAAATAAATAAAAGAAGACCACGTTTAATTATTTATTATAATTATTTACAACTTACGTAACAATTTTGTTTAGGAGTAAACTGCAATGTTATCTTACTCTACACTACAGTGCAGTGATTTTGGATTCAAGGCACAAAAATCTGAATACAAGGACCGTTACGATTCCTTGCAGTGTCTTGTGGTTAACTGCTCCGTAAATGATTTTAATGTGCCCAAACCATACCGAGGACCTCAAATATATTTTAATATAAATAAATAGAACACCTTATGTGACTAGATGGTGGAATGTCATCTAATATTCTACATAAACTATGTTTTTCTTTCATTGATTTTCTTTATTTGTAACACTAATATAGGCAATATATTTATTTTTGCGTTATAGGAATTAGCTGGGGGTCCGGGCTTAGATGATTTTGAGACGAGAATTACATAATTATTATTAATTACACCGTTCATGAGTGCAAAGATTGAAACTATTGTCTACATCTACCCCACATGCCACAGTTCACGCCACCACAACGGAACATCCCACGCTCACTGAACAACATACACGTGTAAACAATGTCTAGCTCGATTTCAAACAAGCATAAAGGTACACATATAATATTATTCCTTCAAAGTTTAAAATTTTAACTAGCAACACTTTCCCCACCTATGACTTAAAAATATATTTTAATTAATTAATGTAAAATTTTCCCTATTAATCATAGAACAAAATACAGCAACTAAAGTGCAGAATGTGATTTTGTTTAATATCTAGCTGTGCAACAGCATTCATTAATTTTTTACAGTTCGGGTGTCTTTAATTGACTTTGACACAGTTCTTCTATTTCAAACCAAACAATTGCATACAGGGTGTCCCAAAATTCAACGATAAGCGGGCGCCTAAAGGTAGACCTGCTAATGAGTACATAAGGAAAAAAAATAAAAAAATATACCTAGTTTTTTTTTTAGTTACAAGAAAAATTTAGAATTTCTTTGAAAATTTATCCCTTTCATGATATTGCTACTATTCACCACAACTCTTAAAAACACCGAATTGCCCGCAGTTTTTACACAAAAAACGTTCAAAATAATTTTTTTCCCTACAATTTTGAAATATTTTTACTCTTAGTGTACTTTGACTCATGGTCTTGTAAAAAAAAAGTATGGTCACCACCTACGTAATAAATAAATTAAAAAAAATGAAGGGTGTAAATTTTCAAAGAAATTCTAAATTTTTCTTGTAACTAAAAAAAAACTAGGTATATTTTTTTTATTATTTTTCCTTATGTACTCATGAGCAGGTCTACCTTTAGGCGCCCGCTTATCGTTGAATTTTGGGACACATGGTATAAAGCTAACATATACACAGAAGATGGCAATTGCAACAGATTATTTTAAAAATAATTTTAAATATATTAAGAGAAATTACGTGCATATTACATTTTTTGTAATTTCTTCTGACGGTTTGAATATAATTTACAAAACTTGCATAGAAACTATACATATTCGAGAGTTGGATATTGAGGAGGCAATATGAGAACCGGTTTCTATTATGTCAAAGACAATTTATTATAGAATTTTACTTCAAAAATCTACTGTCGGACTGACGACAGTAGATTTCATACGAACAGTCGTATATTAAAAATTCAAGTATTTGCTGAGGAGTGCGGTGTAGCTTAGAGCTTAACCTTGCCGGTGCAGATGTCGTTGAAGAGTTGTGGCGTGATGGGGACGAAATCAGTTCCCTGGCGGAAGTAGAGCGGATCCTTAATGACGTCAGGGTCGAATCCCTCCTTCTGGTATTGGAGTTTCTTTAGTTTAAAGGTTCCTGGAAAAATATATTTATTTATAAGATCAGATATTTTGTTACTTTTGATAATGTTTAAATAGTGACGCAACAACGCAAGCCCACACCTGAACGATCGGATTTAAAAAAAATTACCTTTAGTAGGTACTATTGGAATTTGGAATTTGATCGAACAGAATGTGTACTGCACCACTATTTTCTTAACGTGAATGGATTATGGAGAATTGTTTTTTTTTTTGTAAATGTGATGATTAAAAGACCACAGAATGTGTCTTGAACTATTACTATAATAACACGCACACACACAGCATGTTATGAGCAGTTTGGTTACCATAGTACAGGCTTTGCAAAGTTTGGGATTTGACGGCCGTGTGTGAAATGTGTGAGGATATCTATACTAATATTATAAAGAGGTAAAATTTCTAACTTTGTTTGAATGGTTGTAGGGGGTAGGAAATCTTCGAAAGTACTGATCTTCTGATGAAAATTATTTCACTAACAGAATGCGACACTACTCAGGAGTGACAGGGCCATATTTTATTATGATTCAACAAAAAAAATCAGTTAATAATAATAGTATTTGTAAATGAAGTTTACGAAGTGGGCACGGGTCGGCTAGTTAGTTTTGGTGTAGCATTCAATACAATATAATCATAAGGCGTATGTGTGTGTGTGTGTGTGTGTGTGTGTGTGTGTGTGTGTGTGCGTGTGCGTGTGTACATACCGGTGATCTCAATGTCGTTCATGAGCCTGAGGAAGAGCGGGCGCGCGTAGGAGGGCAGCGAGTCGTCCAGCTCGCGCGCCAGCCGCGTCAGTTGCAGCGCGCGCCCCGGGTCCGCCACCGCCGCCATGCCCGCGCGACCTTCCGTCATCGGGATCTGCAACGCACACACTCATTTACACACCCACCAAAGTAACACTGTTCAGCGTATTATTTCACAACCTCACTCGGTGACTTATATTTCAAATTTAGAATTATGTATTTTCGTTGTTGTTGAATTAGTCTGGGGCATAGGCTTGTCTATTATTTTATTTATATAAGGATCTCACAACGTTGAATACACATTTAAAAAAACCGACTTCAAAAACTAAAAAGTATAAAATAACTTAATTTGTATGCGCTACTTATTCTTAGGTTTGAAGTCGGTGCCAAGCTCAATATAATAAATATAAATATATTTTGGACATCTAACACACAACGCCATCTAGTCCCAAGTTAAGCAGAGCTTGTGTTATGTGTACTAGACATTTGGACATCTAACACACAACGCCATCTAGTCCCAAGTTAAGCAGAGCTTGTGTTATGTGTACTAGACAACTGATACAAATACATATATACTTTTTTTTGTAAATACATACATATTATACCTACATAGAAAACACCCAAACTCCGAAACAAATATTTGTAGATCATACAAACATTTGGTCCGACTCGGGAATCGAACTCGAGACCTCGTGATCAGCAGTCGCACACGCTATCGCGAGACCAACGAGACACTCGCTATATTTCGAGACAAACGTCAACGACGTCACCGACGCTTCGTTTGTTTTGTTCTACGCGAAGCGCAGCTATCCCGCTCAAGGTCTAGCGCGGCGAGTGCGGTACCTACTATTACATTTTGGCTTGGCACCGACTTCAAACCTATGAATAGGTAGCACGTACAAATTAAGTTATTTTATACTTTTTAGTTTTTCAAGTCGGTTTTTTAAACGAAGTTTTATTTTATTTTTCGCTCTTTAGTCTTTCTCAAGTCTCTCATCATCATTTCACCTAAATAACTTGAAAGAATATGACTAAAGGTAACATACATAGGGACACATGACATTTAAACTTTTATCTTCCAACTCCTAACCGTTATGGAGTTTTGACTACCAAATGTAAATACTGTAATCTATACTAATATTATAAAGCTGCTGAGTTTGTTTGTTTGTTTAAACGCACTAATCTCAGGAACTACTGGTCCAATTTAAAAAATTATTTCAGTGTTGGGTAGTCCATTTATCGAGGAAGGCTATAGGCTATATTTTATTTTCAAGAAATTAGGGATCCTTAAATAGGGATATTATGGGGATCTTGTGTCAACTGCGGTGAATTTCCGTGCGTTTAAGCGATTCTGCCATACATACTATAGAAATCAAATATAGCTCACTTAGGACCCATAATATTTTTATCCGTGGTGCTTCCCGGTTTGAAAAAGGCGTCTGCCTATTTTGACTCCATTTTGTCTCCCGCTTTGCTAAGGAGGGAAGTGGACTTATTATATTTCCAACTCCTCCAGTTTTCTTCTGATTAATTTCGTTGCGGGTTCCAAGACAGTTAAATTTTTCCTGGGACTTCCCGAGTGTCATAACTCGGTGTTTTCGTGGGTCACCGCTGTTGATCCTGGTGTACAGGAGTTACAGTGGTGGGCGTGTGGGCGGGATTAGTCCCATTAAAAAAAAAAAAAAAAAAAAAAAAAAAAAAAAAAATTAGGGATCCGTAAGAAAATTGCTATTTCGTAACCCAAGGTGTGAAATCGAAAACCTTTTTTGCGTGCGCTGCAAAAACTATTGACAATAGAACAAAATAATGTATTACGGGTTTGTAGGTCCCATTAAGATCTACAAAAAAATCCGCGAGAGCTTATATCTAACTGTTCACGGTTTAGTCACAATAACCGTTTTTGTGTTCACAAAAATTATTAAATCGTCTGAAGAAAGAAACTACGTTAAATGAGTATCGTAATATTAATCCTTATCCAAATTAAGCATTATGTTATCAACGGTATTTATGTAGAAGTAACATACTTTTTGTTTCATCCCAATCGGACATTTCGTTTAGAAGTTATCACGAGTATAAGACGCTAAGAGTTGGTACCTAATAATGAGTTATTTTATTTGCCAAAGAGTTTTTATCAGCTTAATACCTAATATTAATCTTTATCCAAATAAATGGACACATTTTTTTGTCCTTTGTCATAATCAACGACAGTTGATTATGATTATTAGATCTTAGAAGAGTATAATAAAAACATCTATACTAAAATATAAAGCTAGAGAGTTTGTTTGTTTGTTTGTTTGAACGCGCTAATCTCAGGAACTACTGGTCCAATTTGAAAAATTCTTTCAGTGTTAGATAGTCCATTTATCGAGGAAGGCTATAGACTATATATCATCGCGCTAAGACCAATAGGAGCGGAGCACCAATGAAGAATGTTTCAAAAACGGGGGAAAATATTTACGCTACGGGCAATAGGAGATGCAAACGACGTTGCGTGGGTCAGCTAGTAATATATAAAGCTGAAGAGTTTGTTTGTTTGTTTGAACGCGCAAATCTCAGGAACTACTGGTCCAATTTGAAAAATTATTTCAGTGTTAGATAGCCCATTTATCGAGGAAGGCTATAGGCTACATATCATCACGCTAAGACCAATACGAGCGGAGCACCAATGAAGAATGATTCTAAAACGGGGGAAAATTATCACGCTACGGGCAATAGGAGACGCAAATGACGTTGCGTGGGTCAGCTAGTAGCTTTAGGAAATATATGAAAAACATAGTACGTGCCTAACAAATTTGAGGGTTCTTCGATTTCCTTGGGATCCCATTATTAGATCCTGATGTGGTGGCAATGGGACCACATGGGGAGCATACCCTTTCGAATACAAAAATAATGTTTAAAATCGGTCCACAATTAACGGAGTAATCAGTGTACATACATTAAAAAAAAACCAAAAAAAAAACCGATGGAATTGAGAAGCTCCTCCTTTTGGAAGTCGATTAAAATGTAGAATAACAAGATAAGTGCTTCCCCACTCATAGGAGGCCACATCATGCACAAGAAAGAAAGGTCACAAAATATAAAAATAGGAATACAATAAATTTTAAATGTTATAAAAGTGTAAATGGAGTACATTAATATTATTTATTATCATCCCCCCATCATTACAAACAATTTTACAAACTTACAAATATGTAGTTGACAAATGAGATCTGTAGTTAACATTTTTTGTGACACAACTATAATAAATTTTATGAAAGACTAAAAAGTAACTTATAAAAAAAAAAACTTAATTCGGTTAGTTCTGCCTGACTTTGGGTCAATAACTTTAATTCGGCCTGAAACGAAAAGCTTAGGTGACGAAGAAGTCCCTTATGGCTTCTTTCGGTCCTATCGATGTGCACTTGGTATGAGGTATTCCAAACTGTACTGCAGTAATCTAACTGACTTCGTACATAACTGTCGTGCACTTGTAATGTAGTGGATGGTTTCTTATATTCTTTCGATGATCGTAATACTAATCCAAGAGACCGATATGCAAAATTTAATATGTTATTATCTATATGTTCTGTGAAGCTGAGTTTACTGACCAAATGCCCAAATCCCGCATTACTCTTACCTACTTCTGTTAGAGTGATATGTTGGATTCTATATGAAGACAGAATGATATTTCGCTTTCTAGTAAATTTGATATGGTAACATTTAGAACAGTTTAAATACATTTTGTTACTGATACACCTCCGAGATAAATTTGTTTATATCCCGCCTGTAATAAACCTCTATCGGATTCATTCAAAATTATGCGTGTAAATTTTAAATCATCTGCAAAAAGGTACGGTTTGGAGTGTTTAAATACTTGTGAAATGTTATTGATAAAAATATTAAAAAATTACGGTCCCAAATTAGACCCTTGGGGAACACCAGAAGTCGCAGTGTAAGAGTCAGACTCATTACCATCCACAACAACAGAACACCATCTATCTTCGAGATATGACCTACAACACTTTAATATTGTGCTGACAATACCCAATGACTGGAGCCTCTTTAGTAATATTTCATGGTTAACTTTGTCAAAGGCCTTCGAAAAATCGGTATATACTGCATCGAATTGCAGACCCTGATGCGCTGCCGCAGTTAGTTCAGTTACGTAAGTAACAAGATTAGTATTTGTAGACCTATTCGCGGTAAAACCATGCTGATTAGTGGATAAGAACTTATTATCATGACCGTATAACGTTGGATATACAAGTGATAAGAAGACCTTAGACAAAGTGCAAATAATAGAGATGGGTCGATAGTTAGAAATGATATCTCGCTTCCCATTTTTAAATATAGGGGGACTATTCTAGCATGTTTCCATGTATTCGGGAAGACGCCAGTTTTAATTGACGTATTATAGATATCAGCTAATGGTTTAGACAAGTAACGAGCACATCTCTGCCAGAATATTGTGGGAATATTGTCTGATCCAGCACCCTTATACATGTTATTTCGATCATGGCTCGCGGGTGCAAAATCCGATGAGAACTGTTCTGCGAATAAATTGGAAAAGGCTTTACTACCATTAACACTAATACTAGTGAGGGACGTTTCGAAAGGATAAGATGTACTCTACCTCTACGGATATTTTTTTATGTGGGACCAGAAGAATTTAGGATGCTTTTTTATTTTGTTTTTTGTTTCTTCGCTTTAGTACGTATCTTCATTTTTTTCTTAAGCAGTTTTTTTTAATTGTCCCTAGTATACCATGGAGGATATTTCCTGTTAATTACGGTTTTTGGTACAATTTTTAGGTCAAGTGATCAGGTGACGTATGTTGTAGTGAGCTAATTAATTTTAGTCTTCGACATATTAACTACAGTTTACCAAGTTTTAGGCTAAGAGAAAATGATTAAATAGAATATTTTTTTGAGTGGCGGAAGCCTCTCACGCACGAAACCTGACCAAGTGACCACACTGAACCTGGGCTCCACAGCTGACGTTCACGAAGCATTTTAACACTATGCTCTGATGCATCACACATAAAATACGAGTTCCACCATGGCACCAGCGCTACTAAAATTGTTCAAAGAATTATGTGTAAAGAAGAGCTACTGAAAAAGAAGTTATGGTACATTTTTAATTCAGATCAAAAACTAAATTTATTAACGCGCTTCAAGTGAACTTAAAACAACTGTAATTTCCCCCCAAACAACCCCCATGGACGTAGCTAGGTTGAACCCCCAAAGCTACCCCCATGTCTGTGAGTATTTATTTATTGACACAAAATTAGATACATTAAATGTGAATTCTCTGACCCCTGAACTAAGTACAAACTGTATTTCAGGGGGCAGTGTGTGCAGTATGAATGACTTACGGAGACTCCGTAGACGACGCAGGGCCGCTGCTCGAGGCAGGGCGACATGGCGTCCTCCACCTCGGCCGTGGCGACGTTCTCTCCCTTCCACTTGTAGGTGTCGCCGGTGCGGTCGCGGAAGTACAGGTAGCCGAGCTCGTCCGACACCAGGATGTCGCCGCTCACGAACGCCGCGTCGCCCTCGCAGAACACGTTGCGAACCAACTTCTTGTTACTGTCGTTCTGGAACATTCAATAACGTATGGTTTAAAATTAATTCACACCATCACTTCAACAGACTCTAAAAGCTACTGTTGGACATAGGCCTTATCGTAGCAAGGAGGCTTTGTGGCTTGCTTTGGTTTTCTATATCACGAGACTAATGGCAAAAAAAAATTATGATTTGTTACTTTAATAACAATTGTAATGCATTATTGCAGTAACTAGTAATGCTTACCTTATCGACATATCCATAATATTCTCTGGAAGCGTTGCCTTGAGCAATTAAACCGATGAACATGCCTGGCTCATCTAGAATGAAACAATTATAAATTTAATGGAGAATACTGGTAAATCGTCTGTCAGTCTGAGTGAGTGTACCTAAGTGAAACTATTGACAGAAATAAAATAAAATTTAAAAGGAACAAAACATTGGTTAGCCGCAGGACTGATAAACACTAGAGTAAAAAAGTCCAGAGAGAGAATTTGAGAGAAGAGAAGATCACGTCTAGGCAAACGTGTGCCAAAACAACGTTCCTTACCCCACCTGGCCTGTGAGCGTCCTAATGTCCACAGGCCAGATGGAGTGATGATTTGCGTAAAATGGCTGGATGCGAGAAATTTAAAAGTGACCAGTCGCGTGCAATGGGAAACATATGTTCAGATCTTCATCAGTGGACTGGAATAGGCTGATCGTAAAGTAATTGAAAAAAAAATACATTTACAAAAAAAAAACATCAACGAAACAAAATATAAATTAAAATAACATTTCGTTTGTCAAAATGGTGGGAATATGGAAGTAGATGGTCCGTGCCATGACTCACTGGGCTTGCACCGTATGCAGTACCCGTCAGGCCCGCGCACGAGCTGGCCCTGCTCGTCGGCCCGCACCAGCGCGATAGGGTGCAGGCACGTCGGCACCAGCTTGGGCAGGAACCCCACCGCACCCACCGTGTTGTCCACGTTTACTGGAAACATTATACATATTATAATACTGTATTCCTCGAATGGTTTACAGTAAGCTATAACAACAACAATATAATTTAACAGACACATTGTCCTACAAATTGCGTGGTACGTTATCCCGGTCCTACGCTCAAAAGTTTCTTTTTCCTGCTAGCTACCACAATCGATTTTTTTTTGTGAAATGTGACCCTTATCAAAATGAAGCCACTAACGAAAAATTTGCTTGATAGTAATAACTTGTAAAATTTGTTCCGGGGATCCAGGACTATTAAGTTTTAAAAACAATATTAAAATTGTCAAACTTGGAATATTTAACGAATTGTCGAGTCACGTGATTTTAAATTCAGATTTTTACTTATCTAAATAACAAGCAATCTCAGATTTACATAAACAAAGGCTCACGATTATATTTGTGGCGACAGAGCGCCGTCCTGTCGCGCCATGCGTACGTACGTCCATTCGCTGCCCTAGTAAACAAATTATGAACGGAATCTCAGCGCGCGCACGTATTTATATAAACTGTCACTAAGCGATAATCGTTCTCTCTCACTCAATTATATCACTCTCTCACTCACGCGTAAATTCAAGCTCGCTGGTACAGCCACGAGTTGTATGCCAATTTTGTATATATATTAAAGTGCATTTTAGCAAATAAATAAGAAAAGTCGTAACCTCCTCCGAGTTTCACTACTATCCTATCTACGGATCAAAGGCTAACAGCTGGGCCGGTTAGGATAGTGAACCACCACCTCTCCCTGGTATTTAGGCTACGGATCAAAAGCTAAAACAGCTGGGCCGGCCACATACCTATATCCCAGTACCTACACTCTCAGCCAGCTGGCATAGCGTGTAGGACCAAGTTATAGGCAAACTATACGGGTCAGCAAGCACACAGCTGTCCCGAAATTGGTGACCCCGAACCCAAACAAACGCTCCTTCGCATTCACGGCGACGACTCGGCGGCGTACCTACTGGCGAGACGTCGTTCGGCTGACCGCGTGTACATACCTATCGCACAGCCGACGCGTCGTACCTACCTTCTCGCCGCTAACGACGCATCAAGCGCAGTATCTACCACTACTGTCCACGTGTACCTACAGCCATGACGAATGAAGCGAACACAGAATTTAGCGATACCCAGGTAGTTACAATTCAGAGCGACGTAGCCACAATCTCGCTGCCTGCACGTCTACCACCATTTTGGCGCCAAAACCCACGACTATGGTTCGCGCAGTTTGAAGCCGCCGTCGCTGCAAGTAAAATCGGAGAAGAACAGAAATTCAATTTAGTTGTCCCGCTACTCGGCTGCGATGACCTCGAACAAATCGCCGACATTATATTAAATCCACCTGCTACAGGGAAATACATAACGTTGAAGAACAGACTTATATCCACGTATCAAGAATCAGACCATCGTCAGTTACAGAAACTACTTTGTGGTCTAGAACTTGGAGACTCAAAACCTAGCCAATTACTACGTAAAATGCGTGAACTCAGCGGCAAGTTATTAACAGACGAGGCGTTACAAGTAATATGGCTTAATCAATTACCTACACAGATACGCGGCATCCTAGCCATCAACAAAGAATCTTCACTTGAAATCCTAGCTGCAATGGCCGACAGAATGTTAGAACACTTCGAACCCGCAATCACTGCTGCCATTACAACCACTACGTCGTGCCAAAGTAAAGAAAATAATAATACGGAAACAGGAAACCTCCAAATCAACCTACTTACAAAACAAATCGAAAAATTGTCACTAGAAGTAGCCGAACTAAAATCAAACCAGCAACGCTCAACGTACTTCCCGCCTTACCATCCACCACACCGTTCGCGCTTTGAAGGACACTCAAGAGCGCCGAGTAAACATCGTGCGCCGTCGCGTTCCCGCCAACGCGGGCCCGACGACGCCGATTGGCTATGCTACTATCATTACCGCTACGGTGACTACGCTCGTAAATGCGAATCACCATGCTCGAAGAATAAGCGTAATGATATTATTAATACAAGTAATAAACAGGAAAACTAACGAAAGCACCGACTGTGGCGGGCGTCGGTGTGAACCATGGAACCCACCGCTTATGTATTATAGATAGCAATAACAAAGAAAAGTTTCTAGTCGACACAGGAGCCGACATATCCGTACTGGCCGCAAAGAAAACGAGATTTTTAAGACCTACAGAAAACAGTTATAAATTATACGCTGCGAACGGAACAGAGATACGTACCTACGGCGAGCGCACACTAGAGCTCAACTTAGGCTTACGTAGAAGTTTTAAATGGACATTTATGGTCGCCGACGTAAAAACTTCAATATTAGGTGCAGACTTCCTCGCAAAATATAAGTTATTAGTCGACTTACACAACAGAAAATTAATAGATTTGGTCACCGAGCTCAGCATTAACGCCTTTGAAATATGTAACACTGAAGAATCCGTCTACCTAATTAACCGTAATCACCCTTATCATGAGATACTGAAGCAATATCCTGACTTGTTACGACCAATGTCACTCAAAACTACAGCCAAACATGACGTCACACACCGCATCGAAACGACGGGACCGCCTTTATTCTCAAGGCCGCGTCCGCTCCCGCCCGATAAATATAAAACCGCGAAGATTGAGTTCGAGAAGATGATAGAAATGGGTATATGTAAGCCATCAAACAGCCCTTGGGCCAGCCCACTACACGTCGTAAAGAAAAAAGACGGTTCACTACGAGTGTGTGGTGATTATAGAAGACTCAACGCCGTTACAATACCAGATAGATACCCTATACCGAGGATTCACGACTTTACCTACCAGTTACACGGAAAAACTATATTCTCGAAGCTTGATATGAAAAATGCTTTTTACGCTCTGCCATTAAAAAAAGAAGACGCCGCGAAGACTGCAATCATCACCCCGTTTGGGCTCTTTGAATTCAACCGCATGCCCTTTGGTTTACGTAACGCTGGTCAAACCTTTCAACGATTTATGCATGAAGTGTTAAGGGGACTTGATGACATCTGTTTTTCTTATATGGATGATTTAATCATATTCTCAAACCTCAGTGACCATGAAAAACACTTACATAAAGTACTCGAACGCCTTAACCAGTATGGAGTCACACTTAACATCAATAAATGCGAATTTGGTAAAAACAAGATACAATTTCTAGGCTACGAAGTATCATCAGACGGAATCAAACCCACGGAAGAACGCGTCCAAGCGATAAAGAATTACCCGAAACCCACTACGATACAAGAACTAAGAAGATTTTTAGGCATGATTAACTTTTACCGCAACTGTTTACCTCATCAATCAGAACATCAATGCCTACTCAATAAATACTTACACAACTCTAAGAAGAATGACAAATCACCAATTCAATGGACTCCTGAAGCTGAAAAATCCTTTGAGCAATGCCGCCAAAGCATACTCGAAGCGACTACACTCACGCACCCAATACCTAACGCGCCACTGTGCTTATTAACTGACGCATCCGACACGAGCCTCGGCGCTGTACTACAACAAAAAGTTAACAGCGTATGGAAACCGCTTGCCTTTTACTCGAAAACAATGAATGACACACAGCGCAGATACAGCGTGTACGATCGCGAATTACTAGCTATGTACACTGCTGTTAAGAGCCTACGCCGGCTGATTGAGGGTAACGATCTCACCATATGCACAGATCACAAACCCCTTACCTACGCACTTACGAGAGCACCGAATAGCAGTGATACACCGAGACGAGAACGACAACTACACTACATAAGTCAATTCTGTTCAAATATAAAATACATTCACGGAGATCGAAATGAAGCAGCCGACGCGTTATCACGAATATCAGAAATAGAAGTACTTAATCACACAATCGACTACAATAAATTAGCAATAGAACAAGAGAACGACACAGAACTACAAGCCTGCATGAAACAAAGTAATCTCAAGTTTTCACACATCACACTACCCGGGGGTCAACGACCGATATGGTGCGAAACATCTACAACGAACATTCGACCATACCTACCACTGAGTTATCGTTTTGTAGCATTCAAAGCGCAACACGAACTAAGTCACCCCGGCATACGAACAACAAGAAAAATAATGACTACAAAATTCTTCTGGCCGTCTATGAACAAAGATGTAACTACGTGGTCAAGGTCATGCATCGGTTGTCAACGCGCGAAAATACAAAGACACGTAATTAGTCCACTCGGCGAGTTTCAACAATCATCGCGTTTTGAACACCTACACGTCGACATAGTTGGACCGCTACCACCATCAAACGACTATAGGTATTTAGTTACAATGATCGACCGCTGTACTAAATGGCCCGAGGCAATACCTACCCGTGACATCACCGCCGAGACAATAGCGAAAGCTGTTTACGAAGGATGGATAACACGATTCGGTTGTCCATTAAGAATCACAACCGACCAAGGCAGACAATTTGAGTCATCACTATTCTACTCACTAATGAAGAAACTCGGCGTCACTCGCATACGCACCACTGCATTCCACCCACAAGCAAACGGACAGATAGAACGATGGCATCGTACTTTAAAAGCAGCACTAATGGCAAGATCCGCGAGTTGCAGATGGAGCGAAGAATTACCTACTGTGCTACTAGGACTACGTACAGCACTTTGTCAAGACTCTTCAGTTAGCCCTGCCCTAATGACCTACGGTTCTCCACTGCGCATCCCGTCGGATTTCTTCGTGCCTACAAAGCCGAACATAAACGACGCAGAGTTCGTTCGTCAGCTGACCGAAACAATGTCGTCATTAAGACCTACAAAAAGATCGCATACATCGAACCTGCACACATTCGTACATAAGGACCTACAAACATGTACACATGTGTTTGTGCGAAACGACACCGTCCGCCGTCCACTTACACCGCCATACGAAGGTCCTTACAAAGTATTACAACGCAGCGCAACTGGCAAACAATTCACCATCCAATTACCATTACGTACGACAGTAATATCAATAGATCGACTGAAACCAGCCTATACATATAGCGACGAACAAACATCACATCCTCAAACATATCCCAATACGACAATGCAAGCAACACCGCCAACTTCGAGTACCAATACTACGAGTGCAGCCGCCGCGACGTCGAGCAACACAGATGAGCCAGCCACGAAACGGAACACCTACGTCACCCGAGCCGGGAGGCCAGTTAAACCCAACGTACGCTTCGCTTGAGGGGGAGTAATGTGGCGACAGAGCGCCGTCCTGTCGCGCCATGCGTACGTACGTCCATTCGCTGCCCTAGTAAACAAATTATGAACGGAATCTCAGCGCGCGCACGTATTTATATAAACTGTCACTAAGCGATAATCGTTCTCTCTCACTCAATTATATCACTCTCTCACTCACGCGTAAATTCAAGCTCGCTGGTACAGCCACGAGTTGTATGCCAATTTTGTATATATATTAAAGTGCATTTTAGCAAATAAATAAGAAAAGTCGTAACCTCCTCCGAGTTTCACTACTATCCTATCTACGGATCAAAGGCTAACAGCTGGGCCGGTTAGGATAGTGAACCACCACCTCTCCCTGGTATTTAGGCTACGGATCAAAAGCTAAAACAGCTGGGCCGGCCACATACCTATATCCCAGTACCTACACTCTCAGCCAGCTGGCATAGCGTGTAGGACCAAGTTATAGGCAAACTATACGGGTCAGCAAGCACACAGCTGTCCCGAAATATTGATTTAAAAAAGTATATTTCTGTAACATGCAGGTCTGCAAGTGCACTTTGAGCAAGAGGAAAATGACCCGACGAGCTTATTTACAATTTAAAATGTTATCGACCTATATGACATCGGAGTCAAACCGTGACACGGTTACAATGTTCTAGTTCACGATACTCATAAAAACTGATTGCAAACAATCTTTGTAAAATACAACGTATTAAACAGATCAAGGAAAATAAATAGAACAATAGTATGTAGGTACCTATTTACAATAATTTGTATAACACTAATAATACTTTGATAGTATTCGATTATCCGAATAGGCGGTCTGTGACAACGTCTTAAAAACACGAAATGGTCGACACAGAAACGGGCTTTAATAGAACTGGATGTAGCAAGAAGTGGTTAAACGCAGGAGTAGCCTCCGAAAAGGGGCATTTTAAGAAGTTATCACAGGTGCCTAATCAGTAATATCAATAGTTAAATGTATGTTTTAAAACTTTATATTACAACCATTATAGTGAGCATTATAGTGTGAGTAATAATGTGACCAGACTGCATATTAAATCAACAATGACGATATCAGGCGACTTTGGAGTTCGATTTTGTTTATTTCTAACACTCTAGTAGTGTGACTTTTTAAGAAGTTGTCACAGATGCCTAATCAGTAATATCAATAGTTAAATTTGTTTTAAAATTTTAAAATGTCAACCAACTTATAAACTATAGTAGGTTTAAATAGGGAAAAGTAATAATAATGTGACCAAACGGCATATTAGATCAACAATGACGATTTCAGACGACTTTGGAGTTCGATTTTGTTTATTTCCAACACTACTAGTGTTCGAAAAACCTAATAGCGGGTCTGTGTGTGTTTATATTTAAACATAATAATCAAATATAAGTATTTATCTGTTTTCTAGAAGTGACGACTCATTTAGATCATTTTACTAATTAAGTCAACACTGTATATTAAACTTTCACTCACTTATATTTGCATTGCCCTCCGTTGCTCCGTAGATCTCATTAATCTGGGGCACTTTGAACCTTAAAATAGATAACATAATAATTACAAATGTGTTAATAAATAATACTACATTGACACACAATGAAGTTAATTATTACCAATACTACATTTATTTATTAAAGGAAAGTACCCGCGATACAGGGTAATTGTTCCTGTGCGGGTTAGGAATATGTCACAGAGGATTTTACAGACATACATGAAACGTACACAAATACACAAACACAGAACAAACAATACATAGCGCAATAAGAAGCGGCCAGGTGATCGTCTCAACCACTACGCCATGAGTATTGTTACAAAGAATACTCAAGTGAAGAAAGTTAAGTCAAGAAGTGAAATTCGGAAGTCAATATTCGGTTTTGGCAAAGTAATTAGTCATGCATTTATCAGAAATGCTGAACGAAATGCTATCTGTTTAACAATCGGTCAGGACAACGAAGACAATCAGGCTCGATGAGAACTCGTGAATGACATGAAAACACTTCTTTATGTTTACGCCGACTGCCATTAACCTCATGTAGTTGATTGACCGAGGAATAATGCCAGACTTCACTTGACATTTACAGATTACAAGTGCAGATTTGAGCACATTTAACGCGGAGGGTGAGACACCCCAACCGACTGATCGCGTGGTGACGGAGTCACCACAGCTTGCATCGCCAAGCTAATAAGAAAAATTGGAAACAAATTCATGAAGCTTTGGCCATTGGGATAAATAAAAAACGCACGCTGGTAACTGGCAAAATAAATGACTGCACGTTTGGCTTAGTGGTTTAACGGTCACCACGCCGTTTCCTACTTCGCCAAGTGTCGTGGGTTCAAATCCCACGTAGGACAACACTTTGTGTGATCCACAAATTGTTGTACTGAGTCTGGGTGTTCTTTGTGTACGTTTCATGTATGTTTGTAAAGTCCCCCGCGACACAGGATTTATTCCTGGTGCGGGAGTTGTCTTTTTAAATTAAAAAAAATGTATAAAATGTCTGATGAAAGGGGGACAATCATGTTGTCAGGATCGTGGTAAATGACATTCTGTCGACTCTGATTTAACTCTCTTACTATGTGTGTAAATTTTAACGATCAATCACCTTAAAAAGTTGCTATGACATCATGGGAAAATAAATTTAAAAAATGCTTTTAAGCAGTAGGAACGAACTGGTAAATCAAAGGAAATTAATAAAATGATTTGAGAGTCGAATGGCAGGCAGTTATTAGCATGCGTATGCGCATGTGTGTGTCGGGTGTCGGTGTAGTTACCTGTCGACGATCTGTTGCCAGATGGCGGGGCGCATGCCGTTGCCCACCATGATGCGCATGTGTGTGTCGGGTGTTGGTGTAGTTACCTGTCGACGATCTGTTGCCAGATGGCGGGGCGCATGCCGTTGCCCACCATGATGCGCATGTGTGTGTCGGGTGTCGGTGTAGTTACCTGTCGACGATCTGTTGCCAGATGGCGGGGCGCATGCCGTTGCCCACCACGATGCGCATGTGTGTGTCGGGTGTCGGTGTAGTTACCTGTCGACGATCTGTTGCCAGATGGCGGGGCGCATGCTGTTGCCCACCATGATGCGCATGTGTGTGTCGGGTGTCGGTGTAGTTACCTGTCGACGATCTGTTGCCAGATGGCGGGGCGCATGCCGTTGCCCACCATGATGCGCATGTGTGTGTCGGGTGTCGGTGTAGTTACCTGTCGACGATCTGTTGCCAGATGGCGGGGCGCATGCCGTTGCCCACCATGATGCGCATGTGTGTGTCGGGTGTCGGTGTAGTTACCTGTCGACGATCTGTTGCCAGATGGCGGGGCGCATGCCGTTGCCCACCATGATGCGCATGTGTGTGTCGGGTGTCGGTGTAGTTACCTGTCGACGATCTGTTGCCAGATGGCGGGGCGCATGCCGTTGCCCACCATGATGCGCATGTGTGTGTCGGGTGTCGGTGTAGTTACCTGTCGACGATCTGTTGCCAGATGGCGGGGCGCATGCCGTTGCCCACCATGATGCGCATGTGTGTGTCGGGTGTCGGTGTAGTTACCTGTCGACGATCTGTTGCCAGATGGCGGGGCGCATGCCGTTGCCCACCATGATGCGCATGTGTGTGTCGGGTGTCGGTGTAGTTACCTGTCGACGATCTGTTGCCAGATGGCGGGGCGCATGCCGTTGCCGACCATGATGCGCACGCGGTGCTGCGAGTCCCCGGCGCGCGGCGCCTGCGCGAGCAGGTAGCGGCACATCTCTCCGATGTACTGCGCCACCTGGATACAACAAACACAGGATACATTATTAAACAAACTTGCGAAACGTGTCCTTACTAATTTTATTAAGAGGTAACAGTTTTTGAATTTGTTAGGTTGTACCTAATAGGTAATTTCTGGTTCTACTGAACCGTTTTTGAAAATTCTTTTACCAATAAAAAGCCACAATATTTGTTAGTATTTTAGACTATGTATTAACCCGAAAAATGATTACTGCGATATCAGATATACACAAGGACGGGACTGCGGGCAAAACAAGTTATTTATAAGTTACTTCAGGGCTCGTTCAAATAATTCATTCATTAGTATCAAATACTTAAGTAAATTTAAACATCAGTTTGTCGTTAAAAGCATCCCAACTAAAGCAAAGATTGATATAGGATACAAAAGTAAGAATTATACGTTCCCTTTAAATGTCCTTCCTCGGCATCTATAAATCTAAAATAATCATTACTTAAAGTAAGAACAAGAATCAAAATGTAATCATATAAGAAATTTAAACATACCGTGCATTTATATTTGACGCAATCACTCCAGTAGTTTGAGGCGGAGAATTTGGTTCTCAGTACAGAAGGAATGCCATCAATCAGGGCGGCTCCAGTGCCCACGAGGCCTCCCGCCGTGTGGTACAGCGGCAGAGGGTTATACATCACGTCGGATGACTTCAGGCCCAGCATGTGAACTGTGGCTACCACCACTAGTAAGTATCTACGAATTTACACCATAATTTTATTATTATACTAGACTAGCTTTTGCACGCGGCTTCGCTCACGCAGACTTTCATCCCCTGCTTTACACCCATAGGGGTGGAACTTCAAAATTTCCTTTCTTAGTGCTCACTTACGTTATATAAAGGACCTACATGCAAAATTTCAGGATTATAGGTATTCAGCGGTTTGGGCTGTGCGTTGATCTCTGGGTATGTCCCCTTCCTCTTTTATATATTATGTATATAGATAGATATAGATTGGCTAGATGGTATAGTTCAAGTCATGGACTGTCCAGTAAGTAGCAGTCTCTGTCAAACTGGTATTTCTATTGATGTAGCACATTAACGGAATAAGCAATTTGCAAATCAAAAAAAAATTACGCCATATTAAGGTATGTTGACTATGTCCTGCTAAATAAATTGTTGTCCTGTACTGCACATATCGCAGTCTACGGGCCCCAATATAGTGCATGTTGATGATTATATACATATATATAGATATGCATAACTAAATTAAGTAAAACTATAGATAAAATCTTACTCGAGAATTCCTCCTTATCCATAACAAAACGACATTATTTTAATTGGGATAATGACAATAAGTAATATATACACTATGTGCGAAAAGAGCGTGACCGGCAAAATTTTATGAAAATCTTAGAAATATTAAACGATAAATTGTAATCAATTAAGTATTTTATTGCTGTTTGATGCTTTATATTAATACGGCGTACAATCTCCATTATTGTCTATAATCGCTTGGCATCTTCGCGGCATACTTTCCGCAAATTTTTCAGCATAGCTGCGAGGTAAAGACCTCCACGCGGACTTCAGTTCACGAGTAAGGTCAGCGACGGTCACTACATTTTTTGCCCTTAGTTTAAGCTTCATGCACGCCCAAACATTTTCAATTGGATTGGCATCAGGGGACTGTGAGGGCTAATCCAATACGTTAATACCATGTTCTGCTTTCCAAGTAGTGCAGAGCCGACTTCTGTGTTTAGGATCATTATCCTCTTGCAGAATCCAGAAATCATTTTGGTATGGAAACATATTCATAGCCGACGGCAATAATACTTTTTCGTAAATTTTCGTCATCTTCTCAGTATCCAAAGTACCGTTAAACAAGTGCAAATTTCCGAAACCCTTTCTTGAGAAGCATCCCCAAACATGCACCTTTAAAGGGTGTTTCACGGTTTGTACCATTAGTCTATTATCAGCCGTAGTCCAAGCTCCAGCCGAATAACCGGTTGCCCAAAACGAAGCTTCATCAGAAAAAAATATCTTGTCCCAATCACGGTCATTGTTTTCGCACGCCCAATGCAGCCTTTTTTCAATATGCGTTTCAGAAAGAAGAGGTTTCTTCACATTGCTTCGATATTTCACGCCATTTGTAACTAAACGCCTTTTAATGGTGTCAAATGATATGATTAAACCCCTTTTCTTCAACTTTTCTTGCCCAGAGCGAAGTGATAATAAAGGATTCCTGACACACAGCTGCACAATCCGTTTATCCTCTGCAACAGACGTCTTTTTGGATTTGCCACGATCTGGTAAGTCATCGGCGGTTTTTGTTAGTATCTAATATCTTATCACCCACTTGCTCACGAAGGTCTTGGACTTTTTCATATAATGGGCGGCCTGGTCGCGGGACATTTTAGGTCCTTTCGGATGAGTACAGCTTCAAATCGGGAAGCGTACGCGGCACCCATTGTAAAAATAATATTTTTAACAAGGAAAACTGAAGGGAAAACTTATGTTTTTTACAATGCATTTCAGGCAAAGGATTGTTCTATTCAGCTAAATATTTATTTTTATAAATTGCATTCCAAAATTTAAAAATATGCCGGTCACGTTCTTGTCGCACACACTGTATGTACACACATCAAAAGTGTCTAGGGATCAACATATGTGTCTAGGGATCAACATATATTTTTGCAATAACTTTTCTCCTGATTGATATTAATTAAAATTTTCTTTAAGGATTCATCAAATAAAGTGTTTTCGTTTGTTACAGTAACGATAAACCAAGTCACCTTTGCATTAATAAAGAAATTTGCCATTTTCCTAATAAAGGGATTTTTGACATTTGAACCACTAACATTAAAGTTCGAAAAAAATACTGAAATAACAGTTTTCTTTAAAATTTTATTAGGTAACTTAAACAATTAATAATCCGTGTTTCTACCGCGAACACTAACAACACAAGAACATCGGTTTGGCATACTCAAAATGAGTTCATCCAAACACGCTGTGGACTGGCCGCCCATGTTCGTTGCAACAACAAAAAAAGGTCTTCTTGCGACTGGATACCCTCCATATTCGGCAGAGCTCTTCTCTGTAGCATATCCCATGCATGCTCAATCGGGTTCAAGTCTGGCGACTGAGCAGGCCAGGGCCAAAACCACATCTCAATCTCAAGAAATCCGCATAAAAATGCTTGATCCCTAGACACTTTTGATGTGTGTAATTAGATTTAGTTTAGTTAGTTAGTAGTTAGCTACTTTTCATCTAAAAAGACTGTGTAGGTACTAGTGACGATGACAAGTGACGCTGAAACGTATAAATATCGACTGAATAGCAGCACCAACAATGAAATCTTACTTAGAGTTTGGCAGCACAGCTGCTTTCGGCATGCCAGTTGTTCCAGAGGTGTATATGTAGAGTAACGTATCTTTGTAATGGAGTTTCTCGGTAACCACGGGGTAATCTGGCGGGTGCCGGTCCATCTCGGTACATAAGTCCAGTACTCCAGGAGCACATTTACCGTACAGTTGAAATAGTTTCAGGTCTTCCGGAAGCTGTTGGCGAATCTCTTCAATGGCTGTAAGAAGAAAATTAACAACAATTTTTATGTGACGTTGTAATGTCATTTTCACAGTTTTAAAAACTATTAAGCCAAAAAGAATACGAACGAACAATTACAAAAATTTAAGCGATAGTCGCTTGGCACCGACTTTAAACAGATTTTAGGTACCTAGCACACATTATAATACTACTATTTACCTAAATGAATAAATAATTAGGTATTGACAAGAATTGGCACATAGCAATTTATGAAGAGCCAGTATATTTTACGCTTTTTAGTGTTTTTTGGCAGAGAGTTTTCGTTGGATGTTTTTTGGAAGTCGTTTTTTTTTTAATTTAATACAGGTTTAAACTATTATCACATGTCTGCAAAAACAAACCAGTTCTATTATATCATTAACCGTTGAGCAAGTTGATTTTTTTAACATAATTCTCTCACTAGGAATTAATATTGTGTCGGGGACTTTACAGACATACATGAAACGGACACAAAGAAAGATTATGAGCAAAAGTTTTATATCACACAAAGTGTTGCTCCATGTGGGATCGGACCCACAACACTCAACGCAATACGAAACAGCGAGCAGGCCGCTTAAAGCACTTCGCCACCCGTGCAGCCGTTGTCAATCAGTATCATTTTATTACCCATTTATATACTTAATTACAATAGAGAATATGCATGTCTTTTTTAATTTCTTAATCTGATAGTTTACGTCTCTATAACATAGAAAAAAATATAAATAAATAGGCTAGAAAATAGTCAAACTAATTTTCAAAGTGAAATTTAAAACACTGACAAAATTTGAGCCTTTCAAACGCCGCTATTTTGCGCGAGCCTATGACATGACCTGTTGGATTTCGAACGTCATTGTAATGGCAACATTTTTCGATTGTCATTTTTTTTCGTGTTTGACGTTTTGACGTTAGAGGTTAATGGAGTACGAAAAAGACGCGTGTTGTGAACGGTCGACGATTGTTGTTTTGAGAACCGAAATTTAATTGATATTAAGCTAATTAAGCATCGACCCGGTCCCTTTAGTGATTTACCGTTTTGTTAGGTCTGGTTGGACTCGCGAGTTTTGTAGGCGCGTTCCGCGATAGCTGAAGCGAGTGAGTTGTAATTCGAATATCCGTGACAGCTGATACGAGTTTATTGTAATTCGAATACCTTGAAAGATATACAGCACTTGGAGCAAGTTTGTGTGACGACGCAGAGAAGAAACTACCCAAGAGATCTCTTGGAACGCCGAGAACACTGAAGCCACACAACTCCAGTAAGTGCTTGATGATTTTAGTTTAGATTAGAACACGGTGGAGCGCCGTGGTTTATTCTTCTCGCCAATGGACTAGTAGCGAGTTAATGCTTATACTCATGGGTCCTATAGGTATTACAAGTATCACAAAGTGATCGCTCCATTGGTGAGAGGACTGAACATTTTGGTAGCAGAAAGCGTGGTTAACCTCTGGGGCACTCCGTAGTGCACTCAGAAGGTAATATCTCGTTGTTAGGTAGGTAATTATACTGTTCCACTGTCCACATATCTTTGATCCCACTGATATAGCTATTTAGAATAGTATTTAAAACAATTTATTAGCATAATGATTGAATGTAGGTAGGTCATACATTTAATTAAGATTAATTGTAAAACTTATTTTACTAATTGTTTGCTGGTTTGAACTGTGTTGTATACTTGATATTGATTGTTGGGACATTTGGTCCAATATATTAACCCAATCACACATTTAATTAGTGGTTGAATTGTAAAACTTAATATTAAATATTAATTGTTTGGGACAATTGGTCAAATATATTAGTCTAATACAATTAGATTTAGCTAGCCCAAAGACAGTATTACTAGAATAATATTGTTATATTATTCTATTATTGTTATTGTTAAATTCAATTATTTTGAGTTATTGGGCATTGATAAATTGAAACTTGTAGGTAGATATATATCTGAGATTAAGTTACTGCACAAGCACTTAATAGTGTTTTATATAAAGTTCCTAATAGTGTTTAAATAAATAGTTTATTACATACATAAAATATTGTAACTTGTAAGTATCGTTTTGCCGCTATGTCGTTCTCATTGTACCGGGCTAAGATTAGCACAGAATTGAGATGGTTTACATCGGTTCAAGGCCTCCTAGGCCGACCAGATAGACAGGATGCACTGTTGGCTCGAGCTTTGGATGCGCCAGCTCGGCTGGAGGTTATGATGGAAGCACTTACCAAGGTCGAGGCCCTTGAGGAGGAGAAGGCCAGCGATCAGACAAGGTCCGCGATGCAGGCTGATGTTGACCAGTGCCTCTTAATTGCTGATGACATTCAGCAGCGCATAGCAGAAATAAAGCGCCAGCGCAGAACTGGCTGTGATGAAGAAGCTGTGGAAGGCCCACACTCTCGCGGGGTTGTATCAAAATTGCCTCAGATACAACTACCCAGCTTTGATGGAGAGCTCGGTGAGTGGGTCAGCTTCATCAATTTATTTGATAGTTTGGTCCACTTAAGGGAGGATTTGTCTAAGGCCTATAAGATGGCACAACTGATGTCAGCTCTGAAGGGAGAGCCTAGGGAACTGGTAGCCCATTTGACGGTGACCGTGGACTATTATGAGATTGCCCGTCAAATGTTGGTAAGGCGCTACCACAACAAGAGAAGGCTGGTTGATGCTCAGCTCAAGAGGCTGTTTAGCATCCCTTCAGTGACTCGGGTCCCTGCCATACAGGCAGAAGTGTTGAACCCGTTGTTGAGTGTCACTAGGGCAATAGAAAATTTGGGCTTGCCAGTTGAACAATGGTCTTACATGTTAGTGTACATAGTACTGTCCCGGCTGCCAGTCGACGTGCAGACCAGGTTTGAGCAGCATCACGGTCAGGGTGCAGACAACTTGCCCACCTCTTCCCAACTTATGGAGTTTTTGGAGGAAGAGTGTCGGAGGGCAGAGAACATGAGTTCGTTCTCGAAGCCCGCTGCGGAATCACAAAAGGCTACTCGGAGCCCTGTGAGGAGGGGACTTCCGCAGAGAGGGCCAAGGCAGTTGTATGGACACATGGGTGCCTCAACACCTGTACAGGATGCCTGCCTGTATTGTAAACAGGATGGCCATAGTGTGGCCGCCTGTCTTAGATTTAGGGACCAGAGAGTCCAGGGGCGACGCCAGATCACCAAGCAACGTGGCTGGTGTTTTTTGTGTCTGGGTCCCCATTTAGCAACGGATTGCGCTCGGTCCGCAATGTGTAAGTTTTGTGGAGGCCGCCATCTTGAGTTGCTCTGCATGAATAGGCCCGGCCAACATCATGCAGATGGACAGGGCCGGACTCAGGGACAGATGGGGTCACGCACACAGGGCCGAACTTGGAACCTGGGTCCACGGGACCAGGGCCCTCATAGGGAAGATGTTGGGGGCGATGTTCAGGCCAACATCGCGCGCGGTTCCCTGACCTATTGGCAGGCCAGTGGGTCAGCTGGAGCTGGCAAGGGCGGGTGTGCGGATGCACCTTCGAGTACGGAGCGGTTTGTTAGAACGCCGCCTCGGGTGTCATCGCGCTCGCCGCCGACCACTAGAACGCCGCCTCGGGTGTCATCGCGCTCGCCGCCGATGACTACATTTAGTCGATTTTCGCCGCCCATCATGGAACGCCCTCGGTTGGATCGCCGCACCCCCCCTATCGGTGGACGGCGTCAAGTAGAGCGCCGCGACTGGAGGGGCACTTATGAGGGACCATGGGATCCCTACCAGGGCACTGATATGCCCGGTTGCTCGGGCTATAATGCGTGGGGCCCCGGGGGCCCCCGCTAGGAAATCGCAGCCCAATCAAATTCTGGTCCCCCACCGGAGGCTATAGTCTTGCCCACTGCCTCCGTGTGTGTTTGGGGGTTGAATGGCAAGTCGACACACGTTCGCGCCCTGTTGGATTCCGGTGCCCAGGGCTGTATTATGTGGAACGAATTGGCGATTTGGTTGGGCTTGAACATTACTAAGTATAATAGGACCATTCGAGGCGTGGGGAATGTCGCGGTAACGAACATCGTTGGGCAAACGACGATTACGTTCTCCTCACGTTTTGACACGCTGCGTAGGACATCCGCCCCGGTTCTAGTGATGACTGATGTGATGGGACGACACCCTCAGGTGAGGTTGAATTCGGCTGTTCAACTCCTGACATCAGATCTGAAACTGGCGGATCCCGATTTCGACACCCCAGGTACGGTTGACGTGCTACTGGGAGTAGACGTTCTGGGTAAGTTTTTGCTGTCGGATCGGCGAGTCTTGCAGCATGATCGACTCATGGCTGTGGAGACTAAGCTTGGGTATGCGATAATGGGACCGGTATTACCCATGGTTAGACCTATTGAGTCGGATGGTATACTCGTAGGTTCAGCATTATCCGAGACGATGCAAAGGTTTTGAGAGGTCGAGGAGCCCCCCACCGCGCGTCGAGTAGACCCAGACGAAGAAGAGTGCGAGTTGTTTTACCAGAATAATACTGATCGCCTTCGTTCTAGTCGGTTTGTGACTCGGCTCCCCTTCAGGGCAAATAGACCACTGTTGGGTGAATCTCGTAAGACAGCCGAGACTCGATTGTTGTCGATGGAGCGTCGTATGGCTCGGGATACTGTTTTTAAGTCCAAATACGTGGACTTCATGAGGGAGTATGAATATTTGGGACACATGTCTGTGTCGCGTGTGGATTGGAGATCCGAGGATCATTGCTTCCTTCCACATCATGCTGTCCTAAAGACCCCTACTGGGAAAATTAGGGTAGTGTTTGATGGGTCTGCTCCAACTTCGAACGGTATGTCCCTGAACCAATGTTTGCATTCGGGACCGAAGTTGAGTCGGGACGTGTCGGATATCCTCGCTTTCGGAAACACCATGTGGTTTTTGTTGCTGACATAAGGATGATGTTCAGACAAACGGTGATTCATCCGGAAGACAGGAGGTATCAGCTGATACTATGGCGTGAGTCGCCCCACGAACCAATAAAGGTTTTCGAGTTGAACACAAACACGTACGGTTTGCGTTCTAGTCCCTTCCTCGCGATTCGTACACTGCGGGAGTTAGCGGTACGGGACCGCTTAAACTACCCTAGGGCTGCTGCCATCCTGGAGCAGGATCTTTATGTAGACGATGTCTGCTCAGGGGCAGCCAGTGTCGAGGAAGCGCTTGCTCGCCGGGACGAGCTCATCCAGCTTTTAAAGCGTGGAGGATATGAGTTGCGGAAACGGATGTCCAATTCTCCTGAGTTGATGGAGGGGTTACCGGATGAGTTCCAGCAGGATCCGCACGTCTTTAAAATCCTGACAACCCTAATATGCTGTCAGTGCTCGGCATACAATATCGGCCAGTCCAGGATGTATTCACCTATCGAGTGGCTTTGGACATCCCGAAGACCTGGACGAAGAGAACTGTGCTATCGACGATTGCGAGAACGTTCGACCCGAACGGTTGGATCGATCCAGTCACGTTTTTGTTAAAATGTTTCATGCAGCGGTTATGGACGGCGCAGCTAGGCTGGGATACCCACCTCTCAGAGGAGCTGTTGAGGGATTGGACAAGGATATTCTCCTCGCTCACGGAGATTAATAACGTCTCACTGCCACGGAAATTGTTCCCTGCTGGTGATTTCATGGGTTTTGTGATGCCTCTGAACAGGGATACGCGGCAGCGGTTTACTTGCGAACTGTCACTTCCGCTGGGGATGTCGACGTTCGTTCGTTCGTTCGTTCAAGTAAGGTGGCTCCCATACGGACAAGATTGACGATTCCGAAGCTGGAACTGTCCGGGGCAGCTCTTTTAACCAGACTCCTGAACCACGCGGTATCGGAGTTCCGCGGTTCAATGGAGTTGGAGAACACGGTGTATGCATGGACTGACAGTCAGATAGTGTTGTGCTGGCTGAAGGCTTCAGTTCACAATCTGGAGATTTTTGTAGCAAACCGTGTTTCCCAAATACAGGCATCAGGAGTCTCGTTGACATGGAGACATGTGCCAGGAGAATTGAACCCGTCGGATTGTGCATCCAGGGGATGCCGGGCTCCTGAATTAGTTAACCATCAGTTATGGTGGGGCCGTCCTTGGCTGGCAAGGAAGGAATCGTATGTGTATGAATTTCGACGCCGCCGATAATTTCGATGAAGTGACCATCGACGTCACATTTCGTTTCGACCAATAGTGCGTGTTTTGGAAGTTTGAATTTCCCTCCCTTAATTTTCACTTTTTATTAAATATTTTCTGGGTTTAAATAATCACTAAATAAAAAAATACCTTTTAGGTATATTGTAAAGACAATAAAGAATCTAAAAAAAAAATTTGAAACAAATTAAAATTTTATGCATATTTCCTATAAGCTTATTGTAAATTAGGGGATTCTCTGAACTCTACTCTATTTCCCTACCTTTTAAGACAGGAAAATGGAATTAAAATATAAAATCTATTCTCGAGTTATGTACAATGAGCTATATCATGATACATAAACCATTTACATGAGGCCTGCGAATTGAATGTATATGTCAGGAATGCGTCATTTAGTAGACCGTTATGCGTAGTAATAGTAATATTATTACTTAGTTACAATATAAACAGTAATCAAGCTCTTAGCTCTATTTTTTGTTTTTATTTATTTAAAAATAATTATATATCGCAGTTATAACATTGTAACTGTAATAAATTCTATCTAGTAGCATTATAAAACCATTGTAATTATTCGTATTGTCAGGATTATCAGTTTCATCAAAGTATCAATCTAAATATTTTTGGTATGCATTATACCACATCATAAAATATTTCTGTTAGCATTGATATCACTTTGATTAAGGTAATATTTCTTCATTTGTTTTTAATTTCTAAACTAAAACCTCAGCTTTAGACTGCCTAATGGGACATCTGATGTCGAGGAAGTTTTCATACTAAAGGACCTTTTAAATTAGCCTTCATAAACATACAGTTTTAGTGCTTTACATATATTAAAGAAAAGAGTATGTAAAGCGTAAATCTTACCATCAGCAAGATGTTCAGAAAAGACAACAGCCTTAGCCTTTGCCACTTGTATGCAATGGAGAAGTGGCTTGTGGCGCAGGTTGCTATTGATGAGGGCAGACACGGCGCCAACCTTGGCCATACCCAGCCAGGTATACACGTACTCTCCGCAGTTGGGCATGAACACGCAAACGACGTCACCTCGTTTTAAATCCAGGTGCTCTTGCATCACTCGAGCCACTTGGTTTGATTTTGCCGCCATCTGTTTAAGTTAAGAGACAGTTCTGAAATTAGAGAATTATTGAAACAAAAAAAAAAAATTACTATAACCACACTGATGCTTTCGATTTGCGTTTTGAGATAGCCTTTGTGGACAATCGCCTTTAACAGCCTGTCCAGTCCAGCCAGTCCACTACTGGATACAGGCTTATTGCAAATTTACCCTCTCTTTGCAGAGATATTGATTCTGCGTAGTTTGCTTCCGTATTCTTAACCCGTTTCCACACGGAGTGGAACAACCTTGTCATAATTCTGCAAAAGATAGTAACGAGTTTAAGAGTTTATTTCTTACTAGTTTTTGCTCGCGGCTCCGCCCGCGTGTATGTCGATTATCGCGGCAAATAGTAGCCTATGGGTTACTCTGATGTATAAGCAATATTTTTGTAAAGTTTCTTTCAAATCCGTTCAGTAGTTTTTGCGTGAAAGAGTAACAAACAAACATCCATTCATCCATACTTACAAACTTTCGCGTTTATAATATTAGTAGGATTGATTCATGAATACTCATTTCTTATTGATTCATGAATACTAAGGTGATGATTATGATTGTCAACAAAAGCTATCTCATAACGTCCGTACGGGATAGTAGCGGTATATATTTTACGGAGAATCAAAATTTACAATTTTCCACGCGACTTATGATAAGTCAAACCCAAGTCATCTATGTAGTGTATTAAATTCTAGTAAAGTCTCACCTCGCCGAATGTCCAGGTTCGGTCATCAACTACAATAAAGCAGGGTGCACTAGGGTACTTGAGTGCTCGCCGAGTGAACAGCTGGGCAACCGTCGCGTCCTGCCGGCCCCATCGCTTCGATCTGATCATGCCGTTTGCGTAACGCCATAGAAATCTGAGGATAATAAAAAAAGGTAACAAAATTACGATAATACTGTATAAATTTTCAGTTCATGTTCTATGTGTGTGTGTACAGCATGGGTGTTTGAAAACTTTGTGCCATCGGTTACAAAATACACACATCAAAAGTGTCTAGGGATCAACATATGTGTCTAGGGATCAACATATATTTTTGCAATAACTTTTCTCCTGATTGATATTAATTAAAATTTTCTTTAAGGATTCATCAAATAAAGTGTTTTCGTTTGTCACAGTAACGATAAACCAAGTCACCTTTGCATTAATAAAGAAATTTGCCATTTTCCTAATAAAGGGATTTTTGACATTTGAACCACTAACATTAAAGTTCGAAAAAAATACTGAAATAACAGTTTTCTTTAAAATTTTATTAGGTAACTTAAACAATTAATAATCTGTGTTTCTACCGCGAACACTAATAAACACAAGAATCGGTTTGGCATACTCAAAATGAGTTCATCCAAATCACGCTGTGGAATGGCCGCCCATGTTCGTTGCAACAACAAAAAAAGGTCTTCTTGCGACTGGATACCCTCCATATTCGGCAGAGCTCTGCTCTGTAGCATATCCCATGCATGCTCAATCGGGTTCAAGTCTGGCGACTGAGCAGGCCAGGGCCAAAGCCACATCTCAATCTCAAGAAATCCGCATAAAAATGCTTGATCCCTAGACACTTTTGATGTGTGTATATTATTAAGACCGTGCCGTATCAAAGCAGCTCATATACTGGATAACTAATATTTCACTTTTTAATAAAAAAAAATTGTAATGGTAACTCAACTTTATTTAACTTAGTAGATAATTGTAGGTTAATAAACTGTTGGTTAACTTTAATCAATCCATCGGTTTATTTAATGCTGTTGGATTGTCTTTACTAAATTAATGGCTTATAATGTAGGTACTTTAAAATGAGAACAATATATCTTCAAAAAGTTCGAATTTGTAACAACTTTTTCTTGTCCCGCAAATACAACTGTAACTGGATTCTAACAGGAATATATCCTGTGTTGCAGGGGAATTTAAAACATTCATGTAACAGACATACAAATAAACACTGACACAGAAGAATAATTATAATTTGTGGATCACGCAAAGTGTTGTCCCCTGTGAGCATCGAACTCAAGACACTAAGTGCCGTAGGACACGGTGAGGTGAACGCTTATCTACTAAGCCATCTGTGCAACCTCGACTTCACCTTCAATAGTCACAGATGTTAATTTCTCAGAGTCCGTTTCATATGATTTCATGCCTGCATCGATTATTTTTGTATTTCTTTACAGGTGACTATTTTCGCACGTATACCTATGTGTTATTTTGTGTTTTAGAACATTCCAACGATATTCAACAGAAGCCGCTCTTATTATGCTAAGTACTCACATACGGTTTTACTCGATCGAGCAAACATGTCGAGTAAAAATCACGACATGGGCTTTCGTCCTCACATTCAGCATTAATCGAACGAGTGACGCATCTTTTGGCTCGCCGTTCAGTATTCACTGAACCGTTCGAGCCAAAAGATATCTGTTCAACAAAGGAGACGGTGGCTACATTTAGCAAGTCTAGCAATTCTTAATTATATGAGAATTAAAGAAAATGAAAAGGAGAAACGTAAAAGGAGGTCAAGCCATCGAGCCGGCTCAATGCAAGCCTTCGAGTCGTGAGTTTTGCGGTCCACACGTTAATTTTTACTCGTTTTGGACTAAAATTATCGAGTAATACCATATGTGAGTTATGTGAATACGGACCATTAGACTTTCGTGGGGTGGAAAAGTTAAATAAATATTTGAAGAACCTATGTCTCGTTTCATTTGTTTGTGATAATATTATGTAGATAACCTGATTTCTATTTTCATTCATTTGTATAACTATAAATCTATTGATCACAAACCCACACATTTATCTTGGGTAAGGGACTTTCAACTGTAATGATAAAGCAGAATTTTATTCCGCCGGCGCTCTCGTTTAGTACCTAGTGTTCAAAAAAACATCCATGAGTAAATCTATTCAACAATCGTGAGATTGACATTGAACACGCTGTACAATATTCGTGTTATGGTATTGATTTATATAAACATTCATTGATGTATGAGACGGCAGGGAGTGTGAGAATTAGTACTAGACGTAGGTAAAATACGGTAATACAACGCGACAGTAACAGTTAATATCGCTAACATTTATGTACAAAGGTGGTCGATCATACTCGTAGTATGCATCGTATATCGTTTAACAAATTATGTATAAATGTATATTAGGGCAGGCAGGTAAAAATTGTAAGGAAGCCATAAACAGCACTGCGACGGCGCGGCGCGGGTTGCGATGTGGCAAGTCACGCCACTGTTTGACGTAGGTACTCGTAATCCTATAATTTAATGAATACAGATTCGACCTTCGTCACAGACAACCTTAGAAAATATATATAAAAAAGAAGCAGTTTTAAATATGTAGTAATTGTCACATAGTTATTTTACAATTTAGCAGCTAGGTATAATTTTGAAGGTTATTCATGCCTATTTACTACTAATGTAAGAATGAACTCACATGTTAAACTATGCACTTTTTAACCGACTTCAACGAAGGAGGTGGTTATCAATACGACTGTTTTTTTTAAATGTTTGTTATCTCATAACTTTCGATTGGGTGAACCGATTTTGATGGTTCTTTTTTTATTTGAAAGCTGGTGCTTCCCGTGTCGTCCCATTTCAATTTGGTCCAGATTCAAGTCAGTTTTTTTTGTTAAAATTTGTGATTATTTCTTAATATTTATAGATGTCTGGCTTTACTGGTGGCAGACTATGTAATGTTTTATGTTCCAGCGTAGCGCTAGACTACTGAATAGTACTGAAACTACTTCAATGAATGAGTTGTCAATAGATTCGTAGTAATGGCCCGGGTGACATCCTACTAACAAAAAATGTGAAAGTCTGCGAGGATGGATGTGTGCATGTTTGTTTCTCTTTCACGCAAAATCTTATGAATGGATTTATAGTAATTTAACAATAATATAACTTACTAGCTGTTGCCCGCAGCTCCGCCTAAATGAAGAACCGCTCGACCGATTTGTGCAAACTTGACATAACCCATCTACTAAATAGTCGTGAGCCCGTTCTTGAGTTATAAAATTACAACGAAAAGTGGCATTGATTTTTAGATATTGATACATCCGAATAACACATAGCATACTTTTTACCGCGACAATCGACAATGACCGACATTCGCGCAGGCGAAGCCAGGGGCAAAAGCTAGTAGGGTATATAAATTCTAGCAAAAGTTTCTACGTAAGTCGTTGTATAACCCATTTTTTTTTAACTTTTTCTTGTTTAGGTATGTATAGATTCCCACTTGAGAACCACATAATCAAGCGCTTCGTCTAGTTGCAGGTTGCAGGTTATGTTGGAATCGAATCGATCAAAACCACACTATTACACAAGATGTATGGTACTGTGATATATTTATTTATTAACACTTTCTGCACATACGTTACATAAGGCAGACTTAGTGCCATAGACATTTTCTTTCAGTCTACTAATTTAGACGATGCAGAGAATAGGGAATATGCATGTCTTTTTTTTATTTCTTAATCTGATCATATAAGTCTCCATAACATAGAAAAAAATATAAATAGGCTTGAAAATAGTCAAACTAATTTTCAAAGTGAAATTTAAAACACCGACTAAATTTGAGCTATTCAAACGCCGCCATTTTTCGCGCGCTATTGACATAACAAATGACGTCATTGTCATTTCGTGTTTGTTTACTATTGAGTGTTTTAGTTATTTTATACCTATTTACAGTTTTGATTGCTATAAAAATCATGGAAGAAGTAATTTTTTCTCAAATACACTACAACACAGTAGGAATTTCGACGCCGATAATGTAACAATCGACGTCACATTTCGTTTCGACCAATAGGACTCGTTTTGTAGGTTTGAATTTCCCTCCCTTAATTTTCACTTTTTATTTAATATTATCTGGGTTTAAATAATCACTAAATAAAAAAATACTTTTTATGTATATTGTAAATACAATAAAGAATCTAGAAACAAATGTTTAGGACAAATAAAAATTTTATGCATATTCCCTATTATGTGACAATAAACATTTTTAATACCCGAATGTTCTTTATTTGGTACATTTCAACGATTTAAGAAGCACAGGTCCACACTCTTGCTATCGATTAACCATTTGCTTATTAATTAATGTCCCTAATAGGGATGGACACCAATTTATATGTACATTTATTTCCTTACGTTTTGGACAATCTCTTTAAATTCTATTGTTTCTTTTTCTTATTTTATAAGAATTTATGCATGTAGTGTTTACCTAAATGAGTTGTACACTTAGATTAAGACTTTTACTGTGTTTTGTATTTAAGAATGTTTTAGTGTAATAACTACTGGTAAACCATTAAATAAATAAATAAAAAGCCATAAATTATATTTTCTTAATTTGTAGCAAGAACTGAATAATAGTCAATTGACATGTAAACTGTGACTGAAGTTGAATGCTCTAATCTTCATCTCCAGGCTCTCCAGCTATGAAGGACTCGACAAAGAGATTTAATGAATAACTAGGGTAATGCTCAATGCAAAATGATTAACTAATAACATCATAATGCTTGTGCATAGTTAAAGGAACAGATGAAGGACGTTTCTTGTATAAAAACAAGACCTAAGGAATTTCTTTGTCCTCTCAGTAGATATAAATATATCAC
Organism: Diaphora mendica; assembly: GCA_949125395.1. Lineage (NCBI taxonomy): Eukaryota > Metazoa > Arthropoda > Insecta > Lepidoptera > Erebidae > Diaphora > Diaphora mendica. The sequence goes on from OX421317.1 coordinate 19,663,075, forward strand.
GGAGCTCGCCTGGTCTGTGACATTATGTTTGCTAACAATAGATGACTGAATGTCAGCTTTGAAAGTAGACTTAAACAGAAAGTTAATGCAGGATTCGTTATAAGGGTTAAAATGTTTTTGCAAACACTCAAGCATTCCGTTTCATTGATTGTCATGAATTCATCACCTTCGTTCGTAAAGTAAATACTAGATAGGTAGGTACCTACTAGTAGTTAGAATAATATGGTCTTGTAATATATTACACAAAGCCAATTATTAATAACAAAATTAGACTTTGCTTCCACTGATTATAATGTCAAGCATTGGCAGTAGGTACCTACGTACATTGTTCTCTGAGTTGATAATAAGAAATAGTGTAATTTATGTTATGTTAATAAATACACTACCTAACATTTGTAGAGATCAAAGTACAAACAAGCATTGACCAATAGACCCGTCTGTTGGTCGTCTCTGGAATACGATAAAAATCTTATTTCTTAAAATAATAGTATGATGGGCTAGATATTTAGCTATAGGTATGTAGGTATAATATTTTTTTGTAGGTTCACAAGAAAATTTCGTCATTTATGGATTGATTCTATTTATGTTCACTCGTAGTATCTATATTATGCAGTAAGCATTTACATAACATCGCATTAGTAGAGAAGTAAAAACACACTTGGCCAGGTAGAGCCGACAATGCCGACATCAACCTTTTTTTCTATAGTGCGTAAGACAGATGCAGCACGTTTGCACCTACCGCTTGCCACGACACAGTAGTTTTGCCTCTAGCCTTTGTTCGATTTAAAATATTTATTTCACGAACATTATAAACTTCTACATAACAAACTTTGTGGGTAGGTGCTTCGTATATTTGTTCAGTATCAAAAAGCAGAACAATTATGATTAATTCTGTCAGGGTTTTATCAACTAACTTTTTATCTTTTGCGTCGTTCAGTATAAATGCATTAGGGCTAAAAAATATATAAATAGTTTCTAATGTTTTATATGTATGAAAAGAGAAACAATATTCAATATCCCCAACAAGAGCTTCTTTACCTAATGCTTAGTACTGACATACGGTTTTACTCGATCGAGCAAACATGTCGAGTAAGAACCTCGGCACGGGCTTACGTCCACACATTCAGCATTGATCGATCGAGTGACGCATAGTTTGGCTACATTTAGCAAGTTTGTCCCGAAGATTATAACAATTATTTAAGGATGCCTGAATATATACTATAAAATAGATTCTACAACAGTTTTTACGTTAATCGTCAACGGCGGACTGAAGCTCGACTCGTGCCACTCGCGGTCGCGTGCGTCAGTTCAGGGCTTGCTTCGAGTAAATTGCGAAGGAAATTACTTTTATCTATTCTATCGAGCCGGCTCGATGCGAGCCTTCGAGTTATAAGTTTTGCGGTCCACACGTTAATTTTACACGTCAGGCAAAGAATTTGGCTTTTCGGACCACAACAGTGCAATTATTCACATTAAAATACCACCACAAATATCGCAATCGGTTTGTTACATAAACAAACGGATGTTTAATAATAATTTGAATATAGAAAAATTCAAAAAACGAGTTACAAAGTAAACAATGGTCGAACATAATAACAATGTGTGGCGACCTCCACATACAGCGCAACAGAAATATACTACAGCGCCATCTACCGAAGTTACACTGAACTACGGAGTAACGAAGGACGCTAAGAAACTACCAATCCTGAATCGCGCAGTGAAAGTTCTCGCGCCAATTAAGATACATACAACATCCCAACATCAACCGTTGGGCAGTTGGCCCGCCAGGCATGATCACCTCGCCTGGTCGGAGGATCCTCCCTTTGTGTTGGAGGGACATGACACACCCGTACCTCCACAGTGGTGACCCCGACGTGATTGGAAGCAGCCTTCGAAGCAGCATCAGCACGCCACCATCATGTTCACTCCCACAGCAAGTCTCACAGCCAGCCAGCATTCTCGGCCTCAACAGGGATACACCACACGCAGGAAGCAACCGCTCCAGCCTGGTTACCCCTACGGCCTCATCAGCGTCTAGGCACAGCACACTGCACCTACGGTCCATGTAAGCAGAGCATATCTCTCCCGTCTACGCAGCAGCCAGCCACTACTACGCAGCAACCGCCCCGACTCACTGGGGACCTCACCGCAGCACCGCGCACCGCACGCCATCCCGACTCACTGGGATCAGCGGACTACAGTCCCGACTCACTGGGACTAGCGGCATTCAGTTCCGACTCACTGGAATTTGCGGCACTCAGTTCCGACTCACTGGAACTACTCACTCCTGGCACTGGCAAGCTCCACAACAGAGCACAGACAGCTGACTCAACAACGTATCGACCTCCGGTCTTGGAGGGGAGTGATGTGGCGACCTCCACATACAGCGCAACAGAAATATACTACAGCGCCATCTACCGAAGTTACACTGAACTACGGAGTAACGAAGGACGCTAAGAAACTACCAATCCTGAATCGCGCAGTGAAAGTTCTCGCGCCAATTAAGATACATACAACATCCGATACATACAACATCCCAACATCAACCGTTGGGCAGTTGGCCCGCCAGGCATGATCACCTCGCCTGGTCGGAGGATCCTCCCTTTGTGTTGGTGGGACATGACACACCTGTCCCCCACAAATGGATTAAAATATAAATGAAAATTACAACGCTTTTAATAAGATTATAACAAATACACTTAACACGTATTATATACCAGTTAAAAAAATAAAGGTTACAGGCACTCGCAAAAAATACTGACTAACAACGAGTATTAAAAATTCGTGCAAAAATAAAAGATTGTTAAAAATATTAACGTTAAAAATAAAAAAGTCCAGTTCTATTAGAATACTATAAGAAATATGTGAATATATTTAAAAGAATATAATAACTACATCTAAGAAACAGCATTATACAAGTAGAATGAACAAATCTAGTAATAAAGTAAGAACCATGTGGAGTATTATCAATGAGCATACGAATTAAAAAGTCAGAAATGAAAAACATAATATTAAATTACAACACGAAAATACTGTAATTTCAGAGTCAAAACAGGTTGCAAACCTGTTTTGGCTAGCTAGAGGCGCTCATAGCCCAGTTGCAATCGGTGATTATAAACAATCACCGAGGGTAAGCAACGCGGCGCGGTCAGTACCTGGATGGGTGACTGCTACTAGCATGTTACCATGAGCATCTCGGTGATTCGGAGGTCAAGTTAAGCAGTCGGTCCCGGTTGTTATCATATGCTAACAGTCGTGAAGCTTAAGTGGAGGCTTTTGGGCGGCTTAAAAACATCCAACGACATGATAACGTAGCGAAGCCACAATACGTTGTCCTTCTAGTCCGCACTTGGCAAGCGTGGGGACGTATGGCTTTAACCCTCTCCTGAGAGGAGACCCGAGCCCAGCAGTGGGACGTAATGGGTTGTTGATGAATGTAGTTCTAGCGTATCTGGATAGACTAGTATAAAAGTATCATTATGTGCTTCTTTGATAGTAGATGTTTCGTCTTCTCTTTCAGTTGCCGTGCCCAACAGGTTCCATAATTGTTTCCTCTAATAAGTTGTTAACACCTTGTACATTATGGAGTGCAATAAACGATTTCAATTAATGTTTACTCGTCTTGGAGTAAAACTATCGAGTAATACCGTATGTGAGTACGAACCATAAGATAGTGCAGGGTGTGCGGTGCTTGCGGTTGTCTCTTATGTTCCCGCGATCCCCGGCGTAGGTGAGAGATGGAACACCGGGGGGTTTTAGTCAGTAAGAGTCTGACCGACCCCTTCGCCCTCTCCCCAGGGCGGAGGACATCCATGAGGATTTCCACCCTTTAAAAACCGAAAAAAGGTTGTGCGGTGCAGCCGCCAAGAAAGGCGCCAAGTTTAATAAAGGGCGCTAGAGTAATGATTGCACAAGGGCGCTTCATGGGCTCGAGACGCCTCTGACCCCCAAAGTAATATGGTATTGACCCTGTATTATACGTATAGAATCAATATACATAATATCTACCTACCTACTTAATATTTATTCTGAAACGAATGGATTTTAACGGAATAAGTTTTTTAGTATAATTGCAATTTATACTTTCACAGTCATTTTTAGGACAGTTATTCAAAGTGGACTCAATTTGAAAGTGCTACAACAGCATTACTTATTTAGGTCATTGTTTTATCTTCTGACTCATTCATATTACGTATTACGCATCACGAGACTTAATTGCGCTTTCGCTCTGCAAACAAAACAATGAATAAATATTAGAAATATAACGCGACCATACAAAGGGAACAATAACAAGCTATTTACTATACATTATTGGAGACGAGAAACATGCTTTACTGATCATAAATAATATTAAGTCACAGTAACGCATTACTTTATCACCCGCCGCGATTTTTCTGCGTGTAATTTAAACTGAAGTATGAAATTTAATGTGTTATTTTTTGCGATGATCTTATTTTTCTAGAATAAAAGTAGCCTAAGTTATGCTTTATAATGTTAGCTATCTGCTAATGTTAGTGAAAATCCCCTCAAAATCGGTCCAGCCATTCTAGAGATTAGATTAGATTTTCTATTGTTTCTTTACTATAAGTATTGTATAAACAGTCATATGCCTTTATAAAAAAGCTCTTATTATATTATTAATCTGTATAGATTTGTCAATTAACATTACTTATACAAATACACAAGGTTTTATCTACACATCTAACGCTAGCATAGCACCACATTTTACTTTGCGATTGCTCCCTCCATGCGTTCTCTACGTTAAACCTAATTATTATAACTAGGTACTCAAACTCACTCAATGTCAGTATGAGAAGAACTCAAATGTAAAAATATAAAAACGACGTCATACAACTTTCGTGCGAGTTTTCGTTCACATTCACAATTACGCAGTGTTTTATGCTCGATATTTAGATACACGGTTATACCTACTTCACTAAATTTCAGGTTGAAAATAGACGCTCGGAGGAATTGTAAATGAATTGTACGAAAATTTTTGGTACAGAACACATTGGAACGTCATTTCTTAGTTATGTATCAACATTGTGCCACGGTTTTTTGGATTTTACAATAGGCATTGTTAGAGGTAAAAAATTTCAGCACACTTAATAATATAATAAATAAATAAATATTTCGGAAATCTACACACAACAACATCTAGTCCCAAATTAAGCAGAGCTTGTATTATGAGTACTAGACAACTGATATATGTAAATACATTATATACTTTTTCTTTTGTAAATACATGCATATTAAACATAGAAAACACCCAAACACCGAAACAAATATTTGCAGATCATACAAACATTTGGTCCGACCCGGGAATCGAGTCGGCCACTACGGCCACCAAGGCATACTCAGAATTTTCTTTGTAAATGAAAAAAAGAATGTAAATTAATGGTAAACATAGATTTATGTATTTTATTGTGAATAAACATATGTTATACCACTAATGAGTTGTTACGCTAGCGTGAATTATAAATAGATTATGTTACAAGGTTCAGTAGCAGGAAGGAAGATTTACACACACCAGATACATGTGTAATGTTTACACGCATATCGCAAACTCAGACGGAGATATAATGTTATCAGAGAAAAATATATTTCTGTAATAAAAACAAGTTCAGAATAGTCAGGCGGTTTATTCAACCGTTACAATTAATACAGTTATTTTTCCACCATCCTACATGAACACCTTAAAGTTAGGAAGCTCGCTTCGCGATGGATACTTCATTCTCTCACGTATGAGCAAAAATGCCGTTCGTAGTGTTGATTGATGCAAATTTATTTTAGAAAAGTTCGAAGGAGGAAATTCGCAAAACGTATCCTACATTCTTACAACTGACGAATCATAGATATAATATACATGTGTACCATATGTGTTTTGCTTTAGTACGAACGTTTCGACACAAATAACATGACCATTCTTCGGGTTATGCAAGTATTGTTCCGCATTTGCAATTCATTCCGTACGCAGTCAGTGACTAACTCTAAATGGAACGAAGAGCAATTCGGATAACGTTTTGGACAACTCAATTCTTAATTATCCATTTAGCTTTTTAGATAATACTCCCCGGTACAACAACCACCGCGGGGCGAAACTAGTTTAAATAGAGTAACCCTAAGTTACTCCTTATAGCATCAACTATCGGCCAGTGAAAGTCCTGTTAAAATCGGTCCAGCTGTTCCAGAGATTAGCTGGAATAAACAGACAGGCGGACAGACAGACAAAAATTGTAAAATGTGTTTTTTTGGTACATGTACGACATATGCATTTATTAAAAAGCTGTTATTTTAACATTCCATCCAATTGCTTTTATTTGTATAGATTTAGAAGTTTAGAAAAAAGCATGATTTAATCATCACTCTTCATAATGGTTCCCCCATAACTGATGACCATGAATCCTTAAAAAGCCAGTTGTTTTTCTTTCCCTGACACGGCCCGTCGCCATCAGGCGACCAGCTGGAGATACCAGTCAGCGTCGTTTTCCATCAGGAAAACGACGCTGACTGGTATCTCCAGCTGGTTTGGGCCTACCATCTCTTCGAGCTTCGACCTCTTGGTTTTTTGCCACCTGTTTCGCTAGATTATTAGCCACTCTGCGTGCAATATGGCCGAAACAGTTTATGGTAGGGCATGGTGTAGATAATTAGACAACAGGCGTTAGGTGCTTTCTATTTTAAATTCTTTGAGGACCGATGCGATCGAGCAGAGAATTGTCCAAGGAATGCTGAGCAGGCGCATACACCACATCTCAAAAACGCCGATCTTCTGCCTGGCGACAGATTTAAACGTCCAGGTTTCTGCCTCATAAAGAAATATGGACGTTAATCTTAGTCTGATTCAAGATGTTTCTGTATTTCCATAACCACAACACATGATGGAAAATTCAATGTTGCAGTACTGGCCTGTACTGGTAAAGAATGATCAAAGTTTTTATGGATGGCTTTGACCATGTCGATAAAAAACCATCAACAGAAACTAAGTAGTTTAGATAAAAATATTATGTATGTAGGTATGTTGTATGTCTATCTATCTATCTATGTTGATCGTTTCTATAATTTAGCTTTACAAATAATTTAGATTTACTAGGTCCTGAATAACTGGAGATAATTTTACATGATGTAAGTAAGGTCATAGCCAAGTAAGAGTAGTATCTTAACCATACTCAGTGTTGCGGCGTCGGTATAATCAATGACACAATATACTATTAATACTACAATTTAAAGTGAATCCATTGAAAATAAAAAAAGTTTCAAACAATTAATAAAAAAAAAGATTGTAAAGAGAAAAGCGGTTATTTTAAAATTAAAAACAGACATTTCAATTTTATTTATTTGTGTAGATCTCTCTGACGATAAAATATGACATAAATTATGTAGGTACTAAGATAATTAATTATTTAAAAAACGACATCTAGTGGTACATTTCGCAATAATACAATGACAATAAACTTGACAGTTGACTGTTGGGTTCGTATTGGTGTTGGGGGTCAGAAAATATCGTTGTAATTCACGATTTGATGCACTTAGTGACATCTAGGGAACATTAAGCTTACTATAAATCCGCGTACAGGTCTCGCCTAGTAGAGTGTTGGTCTAGTATATATTTCGTCAGTGGTATAATATAGTCATATTCTACTACTATGTTACATAATATTCATAACTATGTAAATAAATTGGCAAATACCAGATCAGTACATTTTTCTTTATTGTTTGACGATTGGTATTCATTTTATTTTCCTTTTTATTTACATAAAGCTTCGCTCCCATTTAATAACAAGTATTCTATGTTACTTCTAATACCTCCAAGAATATGTGTACAAAGTTTCATGATGATCGGTTAAGTAATTTTTGCGTGAAAGCGTAACAAACAAACATTCACATTTATAATATTAGTATGAAGTATGATTACGATTTGTAAAGCTAAATAATAGAACTGCCTCCTTGATCTAGTGGTTGGCGTAAGCGACTGCTGATCAAGAGGTCTCGGGTTCGATTCCCGGGTCGGACTGCCGTTGGGTTTTTCTTATAAGAAATTGTTAATAGCAGCCCGGAGTATGGAAGATGGCGGTGTTTCCCGCCCGTGCCTCGGAGAGCACGCTAAGCCGTCGGTCCCGGTTGTCACGAACATCGATGGCAATCGTTATTGGGAAGTCAGTGCCCTCAAATATACTGACAACTAGTTCAACCTTTGAATTCAGTTCACCCTCAGGGTTGCAGAGGTCCGATGCCAGTCGCCCCGTGTAAAAACTGATATTCAGGTAAAACCGGTGGCACTAGAAGGTAGTAGAGCCACGCTGATTTCAGCACGAATGGGCCGGCTCGACCGGGGCGGTACTACCCTCGCACAGAAAATCAACGTAAAATGACCACGTTCGTGCTGTCGTGTTTCGTTGGTGAGTGCGAGACCGGAGGCCCAAATAGTCTAGTCAACAAGTTCCATACTTGTTGACTAGACTAAAAGATGCAGCAGCATCACTAGGCCGCCATGGTGTGGGTCGCCATACTGCATTGTCTACATTCGCAGTGAGTATGGTGACCAATACTCTTGGATTCTGCTTATGCTTTCCATCAGGCAGAGTAGTCATTTTGTCGGGCCATACATAAAAAAAAAAAAAAAAAAAAAAAAACTAGTAGCCGACCCCAAATCTTGGGAATAATAAAGGCTCGGAAGATGATGAGAAGTATGAACTATGATTAGCCATTGAAGGTGTTTAGCAGTAGTAGTGATAACGCAGACAGTCTTAGCCCAAATATTTACAATACTAATGTATCCCACCAAAAACATTCTGTAAAAATCTAGCCAAGTCTCGATGGAGCTGCTTGTTTATCTCTAAAAAGTAATGAAATCTAGACAAAGTCGTGCCAAGTCTAAGGTTCCTTACTGCGATTTCTTTATTATTATAGTTAATGTTAGTAGTAAAGTTAATATTATAATTAATAGACTTGAAATTTTAAGTGTGATTTTATAGCTTACTGGATGACGAAAATTTCTGCGTTCTGGTCTTATCCAGAGGTTCTCAAATAGGGGCCACAAAATGCGGCGAAATGGTTCCAGTAAAGGATGGTACGGCAGTGTTGGCTTCGCGCTCGACTTGGTGGGGGCACTACCGTGCCCCCCGATTTGCCAGAGTACTAGAGTTAGACAAGACTGCATATTGTTTAGGTTCTTCACTAACCTAAGCAGTATCATCGTAACATACGGTATAGCGTCGCATGTCGTCATGTGCATTATTCACTATCAACGTTATTTGGCAGTAGTAGTGATAAAATTAACAAAATAATATGTAAACATATTTTTACAAACATTTTTCGAACTTCGATCCCTAGTCGAAGATTACCTAATATGTTCAAAGGTCGTCATTAACATTTACTAAGCCATATGAAATAACATGCAAATGCAAAATAGTTGCGGTGGAATATGGTGATGTGATTTACATAATATTTTCAGAGCAATTATAAGCAATTAATTCTTATTTACAAGTAGAACTTTAACCATGACGCAACGCAATGTATCCATTGGTAGCAAGCAGTATCCCGCTACTAAGTGACAATATTGCATTTGCCGATTCGCAAAATCTTTTGTCAGACTAGAGCTCGCCATGTCATAGACGGCTCGGCGGCGCGGCGGCGTGGTGTACATTATAATCAATCTTCTATATTGCTTAGCATAATATCGTAGGTCACATGTCTTGAGCTAACACTTTAGACTAGTAACTATTTCATTCAAAGGAATAGGTAGTTTTGCTTATTTAACTGATGCAGGATATTTATGTTAGCAGTAGTATTATGATTCCAAACCCATTAAGTCATTACATTTTGGAGTTCCATTTATTTAGACTTTAGCTTTCTAGCAGTGATTAAAGTTTAATTTAAATTATATTTCAGTGTATTTCTGCGTGTAGTGACGGATTAAGAAAACTTAGGACTAGAGACAGGTAAGTAGCTTAAAGCTACCATGCATGAGTTGTTCTTCTCGCTGGAGAGCACGCTCATCCACACACATCTGCTCTGCTCATAGTCCTAGAACTGATTGCCGATCTTACAATAACACAAAAAATAAAACTGTCTTTGTCCATAACCGATCTTCGTCACATTTTTATACGCGTCTGAGTGTGCTTTTATCGACAGAAGAAGATAGTATGAACGTAGCCATCCAGGGGGGCAGCTGCCCTACCCTGGGTACGCCTATGTGTCTGGCCAAAACTTCCTTACTAAGGAGAGGCCAATGTCCAGCAGTGGACTATTAAAGGCTGTTGATGTGATTGTGTTGCGATATAATAATACCTGAATTCTTAAGGTATCGGTACTAGAGAGAATGTTTTAAACGAGCTATTCAATTATGACAATCATGCACAATGCTATTTTGTGCATGATTGTCATTCACACGATCAGTTTTAAGAAGGACGAAGCGACTGAGGCTTACACGTGCTAACTTTAACTTCTTCCTGACGTCGTAGTCAGGAACAAGTAGTAAGTTTGAGGTAAATTGTCTCTTGTTGCAAAGAGCACCCACAATACAAAAGTATGTTTTAGTTAACTAACTGCACTTGATCTAGTAACACTACTTATTTTGAATATTTTAGTATTTGTACAAAAACGTTGCTTTTTTATTTCTTGACTAGCTGACCCACGCAACGTCGTTTGCGTCTCCTATTGTCCGTAGCGTACCTAATAGTTTCCCCCCGTTTATAAAACATTCTTCATTGGTACTCCGCTCCTATTGGTCATAGCGTGATGACATAGATAAACTCGCTAAACTTCCTCGATAAACGGGCTATCTAACACTGAAAGAACTTTTTCAAATTGGACCAGTAAGTAGTTCCTGAGATTAGCGCGTTCAAACAAACAAAAACTCTTCAGCTTTATATATTAGTATAGATGACCCACGCAACGTCGTTTGCGTCTCTTATTGCCCGTAGCGTAATCATTTCCCCCCGTTTTTGAAACATTCTTCATTGGTACTCCGTTCCTATTGGTCATAGCGTGATGATATAGATAAACTCGATAATCTTCCTGGATAAATGGGCTATCTAACACTGAAAGAACTTTTTCAAATTGGACCAGTAGTTCCTGAGATTAGCGCGTTCAAACAAACAAAAACTCTTCAGCTTTATATATTAGTATGGATGACCCACGCAACGTCGTTTGCGTCTCCTATTGCCCGTAGCGTAATAATTTTCCCCCGTTTTTGAAACATTCTTCATTGGTACTCCGCTCCTGTTGGTCATAGCGTGATGATATAGATAAACTCGCTAAACTTCCTCGATAAACGGGCTATCTAACACTGAAATAACTTTTTCAAATTGGACCAGTAGTTCCTGAGATTAGCGCGTTCAAACAAACAAAAACTCTTCAGCTTTATATATTAGTATAGATGACCCACGCAACGTCGTTTGCGTCTCCTATTGCCCGTAGCGTAATAATTTTCCCCCGTTTTTGAAACATTCTTCATTGGTACTCCGCTCCTATTGGTCATAGCGTGATGATATAGATAAACTCGATAAACTTCCTCGATAAACGGGCTATCTAACACTGAAAGAACTTTTTCAAATTGGACCAGTAGTTCCTGAGATTAGCGCGTTCAAACAAACAAAAACTCTTCAGCTTTATATATTAGTATAGATGTATTTATTATACTCTTCTAAGATCTAATACTCATAATCAACAACACATTTATTTGGATAAAGACTAATATTAGGTATTATGTTGATAAAAACTCTTTGGCAAATAACTCAATAATAGGTACCAACTCTTAGCACCTTATACTCGTGATAACTTCTAAACGAAATGTCCGAATGGGATGAAACAAAACGTAATTTACTTCTACATAAATACCCTTGATAACATAATGTTTTATTTAGATAAGGATTAATATTACGATAAACATTTAACGTAGTTTCTTTCTTCAGACGATTTAATAATTTTTTTGAACACAAAAGCGGTTATTATGACTAAACCATGATAGTTAGATATATGCTCTCGCGGACTTTTTTGTAGATCTTAATGGGACCTACAAACCCGTAATACATTATTTTGTGCTATTGTCAATACTTTTTGCAGCGCAGGCAAAAATAGATTTTCTATGTCACACCTTGGGTTAGAAAATAGCAATTTTCTACGGATCTCTATTTTTTATGAAAATAAAATATAGCCTATAGCCTTCCTCGATAGATGGACTATCCAACACTGAAATAATTTTTCAAATCGGACCAGTAGATCCTGAGATTAGCGCGTTCAAACAAACAAACAAACAAACAAACTCTGCAGCTTTATAATATTAGTATAGAAGTATAGATTAGACAGTAGGTACGCCAAAAATTAAATGATTTTTTCCAAATTTTATTATTCGTGACAGGTTGTAACGGTATTTAAATGTAAGAAAGTGAATTAATGGCTTTGCACTTACAATAATTTGCAATTTATAGATTTTTTAAACGTTTTCAGGCCAGATTTTGGATATCCTGTTCAAGATTATAATTTCTTGATCATATTTACTTTTAGTCAAGCAGGCTTTGAATCGTATATTACTCACTATCTCATTGGTTTTAATTTTGTTCTATTTTTTTTAGTTTTTTTTAAAATAAAAGTAGCTTAAGTTTAGCTACATGTATACTTACCAATGAAAGTCCCGTCAAAATCGTTAAAGTCGTTCCAGAGATTAGCCGGAATAAACAGACAAACAAACATTTTTAAATAGATTTTTTTATGTAAGTTAAGTATTTCTTGTCTGCCTTACCTCACTTGCTCTCGGTCAATGACGCTAACACAGCCAAACTTTGCCCAAATATTTACAATCTATTGTATTTGCCAGAGTATTAGTAAGGCCAGACTGCATATTCCGTACCTAGTACCAGTAATACGTATGCAGTATCATCTTAACATACGCTATCGCGTCGTCACTATGCATGTGGTACTTTCCGTGCTATGCATTTAATACGCACATACCTACATACATCGACATCGTATTGTCATGACACTCGCACTGTGGTCACGTTGGCTCCTGGCCTAATCGACACTGTTTTATTAAAGCTTTGAAAATCAATATTTTAAAGGTCAAGGAAAGAGAACATAATATGGCTTTTGGTTTGTTATCTAGGATTGTAAGAAATCAACAAACATATCATGAAGTTTTTTCATAGTACAACGTTTTCAGTAATTGTTCAACGTAAATTAACCTGACCGTCTTCTGGTATCATCGTAACATACGCTATCGCGTCGTCACTATATGCATGTGGTACTTTCCGTGCTATGCATTGTGATCTTAAGTGTTTATCCAGAGAAAATTTAAAATCCTGTATGTCCATGAGGCTCCGGGGACATTAACGTAACGAAATACATATATACTGCAACATTGCAACACTGTATACGGTAGGTACCAAGCGTGTGTATATACCAGATAAGTAATAAGTAAGGAAAACTATGTGAAAGCAATAAAATAATTGTTAAACAGATTTTCCTGTGGGCAAAGAAACTTTCTTCCACGGCATGACGGTTGAAAACATTGAGTTGTATTATTATAATAAAATGAATTAGGTTAATTTGTTTAGTTGTTAACAAAATTTGATCACAACGGCACTAATTTTGAATTACCTCTCTAAACTCAATTTGTCACCACATTTAGGTACTTTGATTTCATAAAATAGTGTTATTCGTGTTACAACTTTTGTCTCACTTTCTCTCATAAGTTTTTTAATTGAGGAGTGCAGTGCTCCGGTTTTCTGAATTAACCGATTCAACAATGCCAAGAAAGTTTAAATATGATCCTGACAAGCTTTGCTAGATAAGTTCCAACATTACTTTTAAAGCACAACAAAGGAATTTGACATTATTAGTACATAACTTACATTTTTTTTTTGTTTTTCCAGTTTTTTTATTTATGTTCCACACATCTGTTGTGTCAGGTACCTACATATGTGCGTATGTTACTAAATAGGCGAGAAGATCTCGAACTATCTTAAAAAAATCGAAAAATCTATGTTGAGGAAGACTGGTCCAAAAGGTATTCTCATTACTCCAGGACACCAAAAATAGTAAAAATCAATTATATTTTTACCGCTTCATATATTTATAAAACAATGAGCCTCATGGATAAAATAGTTTTACTACTTTACCCCAAAACTAGGGCTCACTAAAACTTCATGAAAGCTATGAATATACGAATAGTGACGGCTTTTTTGTTTGAACAGCTAAAAGTCACTGAATTGAGTTAGGCAAAAATTAGTAACTTTCTAATTTTCTAGAAAATATTATCTCCGATTAATTGACTGTAAAAGTATTGTCGTAGAGTTGTTATCTGTTATTAGACTTTGGACAATACTTGGGATGTTCCCGAAAACACATTGCCTTCATTTAGACTTCTTGCCTAAAAAAATGTGCGAAGAAAGGTTCAACCAAGACATTTCTAGCATGAATCAAAAATATCAGGGCAAGTGGATGGAGTCCACTTATGGTAGCCGATTACAACGAGCTGTTTCGCCTGTAAAATAAGACTGTTTTGGACAATTTCGGATTTTTATATTGACGTAGGCCAAAACCTCCTTCTTGCTAAGGAAAGGTTTAGACCCAGCAGTAATTAAATTTACAGTTGTGGTAGGTATATAAGAGCAAATAACCTGAATAAAAGGAATATATTATCACACAATAGATAGGTTTAAGACTTTAAGAGTATTTAGAGGTCCTACTTTCAGTCACCTTAGGTATTACGGCTGATTGTAATAAATGTTTTTGTGGAATCTGTTTCACAAGAATCACAAACTATTAATCTGATTGGGGCCTCCTAACTAAACATAGCTCGTAATCGTAAGATCGATCGTAAAAAGTTCGATACAAGACGAATCAGTAAAATCAACAACACATAATATTGCTATATTTGTGTTATAAAACATAATTTCGGAGGAGAAAAATTTTATACATTTATATTTCCCAAGATCTACATATTATATGAAAACCATCATCTAGAAAAAAATATTGTATTAAGTGCACAGATAAGGTACCTTCTTGGTGTAATACGTGATTATGTGTCGACAAGTAATGAAATAACCGATCTTTGGCAGCTTTACTCTATAACTAGTTTCTCTTAAATGTTGAGGCTTATCGATAGTAGTGATAATGTTTACTGCCGCAATATCATTCACTGTATATACACAAAAGACGCAAATCTGAGTAACACCGCGTCTTCTTGGTTATCAATCGTTATATAGTTAGTCGGCAAACAAATATTAAACATATAACGATCACACGAAGTTTGGTACATAGGTACGTCAAGACAAGTAATTATTTATTCCTCCGGCGCCGTCACATGGATTAAATCCCCTTCCGATTACCTAGTACGGATTGTAATACGCATTTGTCCTGTACACAAACGTTATAGCGCTGTTATATGTACTATTTCGGTATCTACCGTGTTTGTATGTTTCAAATATTTTAGTCACAACACAAAACGACCTCAGGGTTAGAGAGGATTATTTTTCTCTGTGAAATGTGGAAAGGTGTTATGGCGTAAAATATTTATTTCCAAATGTCCAATTAAACATTCTTGTCGCCATAATGTCGTTGTACAGTATTTCAAGAACGAGTTATGTTAGAAATATACAGGAAAAGCTACCACGAGGAAAATAATCGAAATAAAATAATGTATTGTGTCAACACATGATAATGTTCAGCTGACATTTCAGTAATTTTTTGGCGTAAATGTAAACTTTAACCAGGTAATGTGGAAGAGGCACAAAAGCAAATCATGAATGTCACTTACTTGACGTCTCTTGGCAGGGTCCTGATGAAAACGTAAATATGTTTCTTGTATCGGTACACACATGGGGCTATTGCAAGGATGACGAATATCGCCGCCTTAGAGAATGTACTGAGCACGGCGGCCATCGCGGCGGCCAGTGCCATGAGAGCGACGAGCGCTGCCAGTATTGCGTCCATGCTGGCGATTAGCCCAGTAGGGCGCACAGCGGCTAACTATACACCGGTAACAGATAAACAGTACGTATGAGAACGACGCCCGATCACTACGCACCGAGGAGGTGCGCGTCCATCGACACCAAACAGTTTCGTATAAATGCGGGAAGGACGCGAACGACGCGTTGCGTTTACCGTGTAAGCGACCGCGTCAATGGCGGAGCGCCGGCCCCGGTTCCCCTCGCGCCAGCTGCACATGCGCCGACAACAGCTGATCCCCGAGATGTAGGCGCGATAAGTCACCCACCCCGTTAACTCATCTGAACTTCTGGATAACTGGATAAAAATATCCCGTTAGGTACAGGACGCGACAGTTAAAAATTTTCGCGGACGGCTTTGTTGATGACGTTTTACATTATCCATTTATCCCTGATTGATAATCTCCTAAAGTTCCAAATTCGAATATATTTTTATTTGTTGTGAATACAGACACCGATTAATTGTCATTCACAACTAGAGTTATGAAACCTTATTAGACCTACCTTTCTACAGTCCTTTGTCTAAATTGTACTTATTTATCCTACTGTTTACATACATACTAAATTTTCTGAGCTCATGAGCGAGTGACCGTTATCTAATCAAATATTTAAACGCGTGTTGGTATAAAAGTATTAACTTTAGAGGTACATTTTATGTTTACCACCACAAATGTTTAAAAACATCTTTTCTTTAGGTACCTACCTAGAGAAGAGAATGTAACGTCATTGATAAATCTGCCAGCAGAATTATATAGTAGGTATAAACCTTATTATACTGTATGCTTAGATTATTAAACTGTATGATACGATAATATAATTATTTTAGTTGAAAAAAGAAGTTTTTATACTAACTCTTGAGCTCAGATGGACTATAAAGATGGGAACAAAGAAAAATAACACCTTTGCACATTAGACATCTATCTATTCTACAAATCAATGTGTAAGGGCATTTAAATATTATGTGAAAACTGCTTCATTGTTATAGACCAAATTATTTACAATGCATAATTCATAATGTTCTGACAGTTTGAATGTTGTTATCTATCAGGCATACACCACCTTTTCAGTCACAATAACAAAGTACCACTTAACAAACACACTTTCATTGCTTTCATTTTAATTTATTTATTTATATTTAAGTTTTTTTTTAAATAGGTGCTATATTAAATTTATAAATGTTGTCAATTATAATATACTTTACAAGACTTGACTTTCTTCCTCCTATGTCCCCTAGATAGGGCAGAGTCATGGGCGTAGCCAGCTATGGGCATAGGGTGGGGCGGCAGTCTAAAATATTATATAACTAACAAACTATACCCGCAGTCTTACCCTACTGATTCGGTCGCGGCCTATAGGCCCATCGTGTTGCTGGACGAAGTGGGCAAATTGTTTGGAAGGTTATTGCCCGTATCGTCCGGCACCTCTGCGACGTGGAGTTCGATCTGTCGGACGCTCAATTCGTATCCCGAGAGGGGCGTTCGACGGTCGATGCCGTGTTACGCCTGAGGGCTGTGACCGAAGAGGCAGTGGGCTGTGGCGGCGCAGTGGCGTGCTTTTGACGGTATCGTTCGACATCGCCAACGCATTAGTCCGAAATTTAGCTGCATCAGTGAAGCACTCCAAAACCACGGCGTGCCAGAGTACCTTAGGCGGCTAGTGGCAGACTATTTAGAGGGGCGTAACGTCATGTATGAGGACCGAGACGGCGTCTTGAGACGGCGACCCATGTCGTGCGGTGTTCCGCAGGGGTCTATCCTTAGACCACTCCTGTGGAACGTGAGATACGACTGGGTCCTTCGTAGTCGTCTTCCCCCCCAGGCTAGGCGTAGTTTGTTACGCCGATGACACTGGTCACGGCCCGGGGGGCAAACTTCCAAAAGGCGGCGCTCATGGCCACCAGGGGTGTCTCTTTGGTGGTTGGGCGCTTGGCCTACGGGTGGCCCTAGAGGTGGCGTTGATGTTCCATGGGCCCCGTCGTGGTCCGCCCCCCGTCGCCACTATCGTGATCAACTCAGTCCTCGTAACGGTTCGAGCCCAGATGAAGTATCTGGGCCTGATCGTCGACGGTAGGTGGCTCTTCGACTTCTTCACTGCACTTTCTGCACTTCCGACAGCTTGCTCCGAAGCTGATCAAAGCTGCTGCCTTTGGGCGATTTTTGCGCAATTTGGGTGGAGTCAGCGTCGCGACAAGACGGCTCTACATGGGAGTTGTCCGGTCAATGGCGCTGTATGGTGCACCGGTATGGGTGGTGGCTCTTACCACATATGGCGTGCCCAGAGGATATTGACTGTTAGAGCCATACGCGGTTACCGCACCGTGTCAACCGAGGCGGCGTGCACCTTGGCAGGAACTCCCCCGTGGGATTTGGAGGCGAAGGTGCTCGCCGAAGTTTATCGGCGGACGGCTGACTTCCGGGCAGAGAACGGCTTTCGCCTTTCGCTCGAAGAGATACGCGAGTGGCGTGAAGCCGATCCTCGAGCCACCGTGGTTCGCTGGTCGTCCTGGCTGGAGACTCCACCCGCTGGCTTTGCCGTCGTAGAGGCTCTCCAGCCGGTCATCATCGAGTGGGCGGCAACCCGGGACCCTTTCTTTTCGACTGACGCAGGTCCTTTCCCGGCACGGTTACTTCGGGAAGTACCTGAACTCGGTCGCTAGGAAGGAACCAAGTCCCGCCAGTCACCACTACGCAGTGAGGACTCCGCTCAGCACACGCTAGTGGTTTGCACCGCCTGGACGACGCAGCGTCGGGCCCTCACTGCAATCATCGGAGGAGATCTCTTGCTACCGGCCGTCATACGCTCCATGGCCGGTGGCGTAATCGAAGACGTAATTTAGCAGTAGGAGGCAGCGGGGAGGTTTCGAGAGGTCGACCTCAACTCGGACCTAATCCACCGCCGGCGAACCGGGCAGCGGAGGAGCGCTTACCAGCGCCTCATGCCACCCTGAGTGTGGCCGCGGATGGACGAGACGGGTTTCGCCCACCATCCGCTTAAGTGGCCAGTCGCGAGGGGACGACGTACGAGTGTGCCGTACGTCGCCTAATTAGAGAGTCCATAAGCAGACGGTGTCCGCTTCAGTGCGGGCAGGCGCTGGGAGGGGTCCGGATGTATTAATAACAGCAGTTCCCGGATCCGTGTGGTTTTAGTCGATCCGACACCGAAACACCACCCCGCCGCAAACCCCGTTGGGGTGACGGCCCGTGGGGTTTCCACACGTAAAAAAGGTACCTTAAAGGTCAGAGTCAGGGTGGGGCACGTGCCCCACCCTGCCTCACCGTGGCTACGCCCATGGGCAGAGTGCGTCCACAGCAATCCGCCATCGCGTTCGGTCGTGAGCTTCGCGTTTTAGCTCGCTCCACGTCTTCCCGACCTTCGCCTCGTCTGCAACTGTACGTTGCCAAGTCTGTTTGGGACGGCCACGTTTTCATTTTCCTTGAGGATTCCAATCGAGCGCCTGTTTCGCGATATGATTGGAATCCCTACGGAGTGTGTGACCAATCTAGTTCCACTTGCGACGTTTGATCTGCTTGTCGATCGGCGTTTCACGGCAGCGCTTCATGCGGTCTTCGTTGGAGATTCTCTCGGGCCAGTAAATACCGAGAAGACCTGGAGCCGGTGCGAGAAATCCTTGCTGACCTTCCACGTCTCACACCCATATAGCAGTACGGATTTGACGTTGGACCGGAATATCTTTAACTTCACCCTACGCGTCAATTTCCGTGACTGCCACTCTAGCCGCAACTGTGCAAAGGTTGCTCGGGCCTTGGCAATGCGCGAAGTGAAGTCCTCTTCAGTTCCCCCAGTCTCGGACACGACGCTTCCGAGGTAGGTAAATTCGCGGACTCGCTCCACATCCTTTGCATCAATCCGTAATGGTGTGCTACTTTCCACTCCAGATCGCATCTCTTTGGTCTTCCGTGTGTTAATTTTAGGCCCAGTTAAACTCGCCTCTCGACATAGGTCGTCCAATTTGGATTGCATATCGCGGTGCGTGTGACTCAGCAGGCACAGGTCGTCGGCGTAGTCCAAGTCTTATAAGACATTGGTTAGTCCCCATTCTATGCCGCGTCGCCTATTGTGTTGTGTGCGATGCATAATCCCGTCGAGGACGATCAAAAATAGAAGAGGCGAGAGTATACAGCTTTATCAAACACCCGTATGTACCTACCTCGATACCTCGAGAGACCATGCCATTGTGCGTCACTTTACAGGAATACTTCCTGTAGATGGCTTTTATAAGGTTGATTATCTTCGGCGGGACACCAATTTCGGTAAGTCAAAAGCTTTTTCACAGGCTTCCGCCCGAATCGTTCGTGTGTCGGCCAGATCAACACTCTGCGCATCATTGTTGAAGGCATCAGAATGGCAAAGGGAAGTCATGTTACCTTTGTGGACTTTGAAAATGCCTTCGATATGCTGAAATGGAATACCTACCATATGGTCGAGACTTACCGAAATTGGTGTCCCACCTGCACAACAGATATTTTTCGGACTCTTGAATTAAAACGGGCCAGAATGATTCGGTCTAAGATCGGTTTCCAATCCAAAAGGCTTCTCCTTGTGGAATCGGAAAGGAGGAGTCTAACTCCGTTTTTGCGGCCATCGTTCTCGTCATACTTGCCGAAGTATAAAAAAGTCAACCTTGGACGATCTCAGTTCTCCAAAACCATTCCTACGCACTTCACTTAGACCGAGTTTGTGCAGGTCGTATCTAAGCATTTCTGCTTGGGCCAGTCTGTACGGTCCGGTTTCTTGCTGTATTCGTTTCAGGAATTAAGATTTTTTGTGCAAATAGTTGTTTAGCCCACTGTGCCTTAGTCCGGTAACGGGGCTGCCTTCATGTGTTAAGTATTAGCATTTATTGTTACAATCTGCGGACCGCAATAGTTCAGTATTTTTATAGTTTACTAAAATAATCAATTATTATCTATTGGTGTCATTAATGCCATTTTCAACTTTGACACCTCGACATAATACACCTACATACAATTTAATTACTTTTTTACAGAAAGCCATAACAGTTCAACTTAGAAAAGATTGTTATACGTACGTTACGAGTCGCCACGATACTCTAAAGTGCTAAAGGAATAATCGTTCGTTCGTGGAGATTACCTGACGATAGAAGCGCCATCCGTCACGATGCACTCGTTCGTGGAGACGGCCCATCTCTCTTGTGACATTCTTCGTGCTTCGTGATCTGTTTTTACCAGTCACACCACATGTGATTCGATCATGTGGTGTGACTGGTTAAAACAGATCACAGATATCAAGGTACTGTATTAGGGAAATAAATAAAACGGTATAATATTGTATTATAAAATATACATTTTAATGTCGTTTTTCCAACATATCCCATACCATTAAATAACATTATAAGTATAATAACTAATAACAAAACAAAAATGAAACATACATTTTCAGTCTTTAAACAACTGACTGTAAAATTCATGTGAGATTGTATAGCTATAGATAAAGGTAAAATATAAACAGGGCAAGCAAGGTAACTATGCTAATAACTAGTAAAATTAGTTATATTGTTCATAAATATGTATAAAAGAATGAGATTTTGTATATTTTGAATTGAACTGATAAATATATTAATGCCAAAGATAAATTCAGTATTACATTTAAATTCTATGGTAAATAATACATTTGGTTAAAAATATTCCAACACCTCAGAATAATACCGCGTCCATTATTCATTTAGAACATAGTTTTACATAAACATTTTAATAAACTTAATATAATGCGGAGTTATTTACTCCATGTCGGCCCTCAAATTTAAAGCTGTTGATTTCGTTTACGAAATTCAAAAATGTTCAGAGCGAAAAATATTAACAAGGCCCGATAGAGTTTTAGTTTTTCAAACTAATCAATTTGTTTTAATAAAATTGCTAATAATAGAGTATAATTTAATTGAGTATATGAAATTTGTTCTACCTTCCATTTGAGTGTCACAACACCTATCACTACACTATCACATTGTTTCCACGATTTTGATGATGATACACTGTTCCATTTTGTTCATAAAATATTGAGAGATCATATATATACCCATAGTGGTAGATGATTATTAATAATTTGCGTAAATATCTAGCAATGCTTGCAAGTAATTTAGAACTTCAGAATTGAGAATCATACAGGTTATCTAAACATACATAATTAAAAATGTGTAACAGATTAAAAAACCATACATAGGGAAAAATTATATTAGACCGGGCCGTGCCGGATTTGGACGTACCGTACATTTTGTTTTTTTTTATGAATGGCCCTGTCAAAGTGACTCTACTCTGCCTGATGGAAAGCATAAGCAGAATCCAAGAGTGGTGGTCACCATACTTATTGCGAATGCAGACAATGCACCAATACAGCATGGTGGCCCACACTATGGCGGCCTAGTGATGCTTCTGCATCATTGGGTTTCTGCAACATGTATGAAGCAGTTTCTATTGCACAGTGCATGAATCATATCACGTCCGGCCCGTTTATTAACATACGGCGCCGGCCTCGTCTAATATAAATCCTCCCTTATGCCATGCCATGTGGCTCCCATGTTTTTTTAGATGAAGTCTCAAACCCACACCATATTACAACTACATTACAGTATATTGTTACAATATCTACATATACAAATCAGCTATCGTTATTTTTAATTATATTGGAATTTATTCGGGAATGAATACTTTATTATAGCCTACAACCCTGTAGTGGGATTCAACTAGGTACAACAACATACACAATAATACCTCATGATAAATACTTAGTATCAGAATTATAAAGAAACTTTCATTTTTATAATCAGACAAACTATGCGAACTTCAATAGAAGCTAAAGTGAATTTATATTTACTTAATGCAAATTAGATCAACTCTTGCCTAGTCTAAGAAACATTTAAAACAGCATATGTTTGAAGGTTTGCAGTTTTAAGTCTCCACCAAAATTATTGACAATTTCAGTGTTTCGAACTGTTTGCAACTCTTCAGAAAATCCCAACCTTTTGTTTCCGTTGTCTCGAGTCGCCAACAATTTGAAAAACATTTCAACTAAGCGTCTCCACAGAGTCAATAAAGATTTGCAATAAGCGTATTCATTTGATGTTTACCGCCAAAAACAGAAACACGGTTTCCAACATTTGTTGTAAATTTTTGTCACCAACATGTGTTGACAACACGAAAGTTGCCAACTTTTGTTCGGTGGAGACTCAGCTTTATTGTATTCTATTTTTTTTTGTAATGTCATTGCATCTACCTATTTACTGATTTTATATTTGATTTATTTTATCGCAACAAATATGTATATGTTACATACGGTTTCTCATTATTATTCACACGTAACGAGTATTGTAATGACACCGCGAATATGTTCATCTAGCTAAGATATTCCTCTGTGTGTATTATCCAAACACTGTTTGGTCTACCCATATTATAACATACTCCGCGTTTATTCATATAGTATTGACATGTACTACTAATTTACCTTGCAAACTACACACATACATACACTACTGCAATTACACATTAACAGCTTCTCACTAAATGCATATGGAAGTATATAAGGTACTTACATTAAAAATCTATTTAAAAAATGTTGCCTCCTTCAAAACAGTTTTGAATTCTGAAACGGCTCGACCGATTTTGACAGGACTTTAACTGGCAGACAGCTGATGTTATAAAGAGTAACTTAGGCTAGTTTTACTTGAGACAATTTTTTAGAACATAATTAAAATCAATGAAATAGTGAACAATATTATTACTATACTCTCTACGTGTGAAAATACGATTAATATTAAAAGGATGTTGTGTTGTCTAAACCAATCAGATCTCACTAATTGACATCCACGACACTGCATGTCACTTCCCTAAGGAGCTACCACAACATCGATAACAATTTAAATAGATTATATCCTGATTTGTCCGCTGACAATTTTGTCGTAAACGTCTTCGTTTAGAGGAACGTAGCGGTTTTGTTTCAGATCTAGGTAATACAATTTGTCTTTCTTGACTAATTTCGGATCGAACGCTTCCTTCTGCAGATCAGTCTTCTTCATTTTAAATGTACCTTAGAAATTAAAATATCATTTATTAATAAACTGCTACAATAAATTAAATTAAAAAGCTTTTACTGGAATGCCTCGAGACGAAACAAACGAGTCAAAACTCGATGATGTTGCGATGTTTCTCAACAGAGTTCCTATGGCCACCTTGCAGCTCCAGCATCAGATTAGCCCCCTGTCATTATAATATTGTATTGTCACGCTGTATACATATCCTTGCAAAATTTCAGCAAAATCGGTTGAAAATATCTGCTTCATAATTGAGTTGCAAGATTCCACCCGAACATACAAGCATACATACATTGCAAGTAAATAAAAAGCTTGTAAAAAGATAATCATCATCAGTAAAGGAGCCAATATTTGTTAAGATTTTTAAAACAATTACATTTTCAGGTCAAAGTTTTAACGCTAGTTATTTATTGTCATTAAGTAAGTATTACTAAGAAGACTATTCATACTTTTTTAGTATTGTTCTGAAAAAACTAATAATCATTAAGACGACATTGTCTTACGGTTATTTATTATGTCACCTATTAATTATTTTTTAAGATATTTAATCATTTATCTTCACAAAACCACTTATTTACTATCGTAACTATACATAGTTACGATAATATCTTTAAAAATAATACCTTTCTTCATAAAGCAACATATATAGGAAGGAAGGAAGGTAGTAGAGCCACGCTGATTTCAGCACGGTTGGGCCGGCTCGACCAGGGCGGTACTACCCTCGCACAGAAAAGCAACGTAAAATGACAGCCGCAGTGCTGTCGTGTTTCGTTGGTGAGTGCGAGACCGGAGGCCCAATTAGTCTAGTCAACAAGTTCCATACTTGCTGACTAGACTAAAAGATGCAGCAGCATCACTAGGCCGCCATAGTGTGGGTCGCCATACTGCATTGTCTGCATTCGCAGTGAGTATGGTGACCACCACTCTTGGATTCTGCTTATGCTTTCCATCAGGCAGAGTAGAGTCATTTTGTTGGGCTAAACATAAAATGTTGCTTTATGAAGAAAGGTACACGAGAATGTTAAAGTAGGTATTTGAGAGATCTTATATATAATGTAAAAGGTCAAAATCAAATATGAAACATCTAAAAATACTTACCAGTCATATCCATATTATCCATGACTCGTATAAACACAGGTCTGGCATACACGGGCAAGTCTCTAGCCAGGTCCTTAGCTAGTGTATCCAGGTCCAAAGTACCGTCCACATCAACGATGCCGCACATGCCCGCACGTCCTTCTACATTTGGCACCTGAACACAGAGCAAATGTTATTACTTATTACAGATCCACATTTGAGCCACGCTTCGGCATGAATGGGCCGGCTCGACCGGAGTGATACCACGGCTTCACAGAAAACCGGTGTGAAATAGCGCTTGCGCTGTGTTTCACCGAGTGAGTGAGAATATCGGAGGCCCATACCCCAACCCCTCCCCACATCCCTCTCCCCATCCCCAAAGGCCGGCAACACACTTGTGACGTCACTGGTGTTGCGGGTGTCCATGGAGAGCGGTAATTGCTTACCATCAGGTGATAGGTCTGATCGTTTGCCCCCAAATCCATAAAAAAAACTTATTATTAGTCCATAAAGAGAGGACACTGTAAAATATATTGACTTTTAAGTATGAAAGTTAGTACTCTGTTAGTACAAGTTAAGAGAACGACTAAAGAAAATATAAATGGAATAAAGGAGATAAACTTTTAGAGAAGGTTTACTCTATCTAATATATGATTCTCGTGTCACTATGAACACTCCAGTTTCAGCTGTGTAGTTCCCGTTACTGTGGGTAATCGGGAATAAAATATAGCCTATGTCACTCTGGGATAATATAGGATTCTAACCCTGAAAGAATTTTTGAAATCGGTTTAGGCGTTTTTGAGTTTATTCGTTACATACAAAGAGGAATTTTTATATAGTGTAGATAACATGAGATGCATAGTTATATCCGCAAATATAAAACGAACAAATATTACGAACCAGAACTCCATAGACGACAGCATCTCTGTGATCTGCCACCCTTGAGATGGCGGCCTCCACTTCTGTCGTAGAAACATTTTCACCTCGCCATCTGAACGTGTCTCCTGTGCGATCGCGGAAGAACAAATAGCCAAACTCATCAGCTACAATTATATCACCTAAAAACAAAAAAACGACTTCAAGAACTGGACCAAATTGAAATGGGGAAGAAACATCTTTCAAATAAAAAGAGAATCATCAAAATCGGTTTACCCAGTCAAAAGTTCTGAGGTAAAAAGTCTCGCCAATGATGGGTTCCGTAACAGTAAGTAACATAATAAAAAAGTTCTTGTAGTTCGTTGTAACTTTGATCGATGTTTTACTAATGTATTTTTGTGGTTTACGATTCATGTCGTATAAAAAAAAACTACTTACTAGATCTCTTTCAAACCAATTTTCGGTGGAAGTTTGCATGGTAATGTACTTCACATATTTTTTTATATCATTCTCTTATTTTAAAAGTTACAGGGGGGGGGGACACATTTTACCACTTTGGAAGTGTCTCTCGCGCAAACTATTCAGTTTAGAAAAAAAATGATATTAGAAACCTCAATATCATTTTTTAATACCTATCCAAAGATACACGTAGGAGTTAATAAAAAAAAATTGAGTTTCAGTTGAGTTCAGTCACAACATTTGGCGCAGTAGAAAGTGGCGTGGCGCCGGTTATGCCACCAGGCCAACCGTGCAGTAAAACTTTAGTAAAGTTTATCACAAACATACCTGATATAAAAGCAGCATCATTATAACTGAACACGTTCTTAACAACTTTCTTTTCCGACGCAGCCTTGTCCACATACCCTAGATATTGCCGAGCTGGGTTCTGAGACTGGATCTTACCAATGAACACCCCTGGCTCATTAGGTTCAGTCAGCTGTGGACAAAACATTAATAGGTATATATCAGATTAATAAAACACAGAAAAACCGGTGTGAAATCGCACAGAAAATCAACGTAAAATGACAGCGATCGTGCTGTCGTGTTTCGTTGGTGAGTGCGAGACCGGAGGCCCAACTAGTCTAGTCAACAAGTTCCATACTTGTTGACTAGACTAAAAGATGCAGCAGCATCACTAGGCCGCCATGGTGTGGGTCGCCATACTGCATTGTCTGCATTCGCAATGAGTATGGTGACCGCCACTTTTGGATTCTGCTTATGCTTTCCATCAGGCAGAGTAGAGTCATTATGGCGGGCCATACATAAAAAATAAAAAAAAATAAAAAAAGTGTGCTTGCGCTGTGTTTCACCGAGTGAGTGAGGATACCGGAGGCTCATAGTTAATTTTATGTTAATAGAAACAAATACCTAAGAAAAACCAATTTAGTATTTCTAACTCTTTTATTAGTGTTTGCACATTTTGTGCTAACAACACCATTATTTTTATCAGACTAGTTTTTGCTCCGGCTCCGCCCGCGTGTATGTCGGTTATCGCGGTAAATAGTAGCCTATGTGTTATTCTGATGTATAAGCTATATTACTGTAAAGTTTCATCCAAATCCGCTCAGTAGTTTTTGCGTGAAAGAGTAACAAACATACATCCATCCATACTTACAAACTTTCGTGTTTATAATATTAGTAGGATACCGAATGATATTTTTATTGTACTAGTTAGTACTAGAGATAGTTTATTTACATATTTTAACATTTCTGAGTCATTACTTACTTGACAAAGTCCCATACTGTTTCGTATAGGCTCTCCTGTCTCCTGGTCCACTTTGATAATAGCAATCGGATACACATTTGGAAAGATTCGTGACACAAAACCAATGGCTCCCGGAGTTCCGTCGGTGTTAACTGTGTTATATAAAATTAATTACTTAGTTTTACTCTCAATTAATAATATATTTATTAATAATAATAATAACGTTAACATCTAGAGGTATGGTAATATGAACAAATAATAATAAACGCAATACAATTTAACTATATAATAAATAATTTAACGTTTGATTTACAAAACCAATTTAAATTAGGTGTTTTCGTCTGGCACTTAAACAAGTAGTTGGATTGCACTTTTCTTGTTTATATTATATGTATTACCCCATGGCTTAGATAGTTTAACACTAAAAGTATATTCACCTATATTAGCATTCCCCTCAGTTGCTCCATAAAATTCAAGAACCTGCTTGATATTAAATCTTTTGACGAACTCTTCCCATATCTGAAAAGGCAGAAACAAATAGTGTCAAATTAACATAATATTTGGGCATAAATTGGACTGGAAACCAAAGGATCAACAACCTATTTTCTTCTTAAGACAATCAATGGGATATTTGAAAGGGACTAATTTGCGGTCTACCTATGGCCGCTGTGTAAATGCGACTCGTCCTGAAATGATGACTAATATTCGTCTGTGGTATTTTCTGGGACAACCTTAACGTCATACTGCAGGTATAGTCCGTTCACTTAGAAACGGTCACCTTGATCGCGCCGCTGCGCCTTAGCACGTACGGCAAGCCGCCACATAATCAAAGGGCCCGCCTGCTTCGTATACCCACAAGCAAGTACGATTTGTCAGTTTACGCCGTTGTATGAATTAATATTTTCGCATTTCACACCAAAAACCGCAATTGCGTGCGGTTGCACCGAGACTATCTAAAAAAATGGACTATAAATAGTTACGTTAGTATCTTCACAGTTCCGTGGGCGTTGTTTGAATGTATTTCACATCTACTTGATCATGACGGTATTGTGATAGGTGTTGAAACTGTTACCGATTGCGACATCAAACACGCGAGCTATTAAGTTTAGTGGGAATACATATTGCTAACAAATTGTATGACTAAATAAAACAGTTCCAAAGTTCAAATACGTGTGTAGGTGAATTGTAAAACAATGAATATTTAATTACTTGTAATCGAAGCCCGTTGCCGTATATCACGCGAACATTATGTTCTTGGTCGGCGGGTGACGGCGGTGTTGCCAGGATGTAGCGACACATTTCACCTATATAGTGGGCACCCTGAAAAAGAAATATAGAAATGAATTAATTTAACATTCCAGGGAATTTACAATGTAATAATATAAATATTAAAAAAAATCGTGTATGCTGGTCTAGTCTCAGATCTAATAAAAAGGTAGCTAACCCACGTAGAATAAGAAAGTGAAGCAATTTTTTAAATATGTGTGAGTGACTGAAGTGTTGCCACTATTTAAAAAAATGTCCCTGGAAATTGCATTAAATAGGTATATATGCGAAAACAAATATGTTTGTTTCTTATAAATTACAATTATATTATACAGTACATATTAAACACTATAAAAGTACGTGATTAAAAAATAAAGTAATACTTATGTCTCACTTTCTACTTCATTATTTGTATATGAATTTACCTGCAAATCACTTAACCACATTTCTAGGCTATAGGAATACGAACTCCTGGCAATACTCTCCTAGAACGTCTTTTGTGTGTATTTACGTGTGAAATTCTTTCAGACTCTTTGTTTACTTTTATGTTGCTTTTACACCATTTAATTGCTCAAGACGGTATTTTGCAGGTAAGCTTACTGCACGACAACTTGTACGAAACCAGGGGGGTTTCACTTCTCAGTTTAGGTGTATTTCGCCGAGCGCCTCCCGGGAAGAACTATGTGGCAATGGTTGCCAATCTGCGCTCGGTTTGCACGCTAGCCGCGTCGCGCGTTAATAAGTTGAATATTACGTATAGGTACTTAGTGCGAAAAATGACTTCAAAACGAAATAATTGTTCGTACAAAATTGTAGTTAGCAATAAAATTAATTAATTAGTTGTTTGGCAACTATGTTATGATAGACATGTTTTGTTAATACAAAAATCTGTAAGTTATCACGAAGGTACGTATAAGAACGAGTAGTACGATACGTAGACATGATTATTGTTTGTTAAAATGTTTCTTCTTCATTACTAAAGTTATTGTATTTTTATAATTAATTTTAATATTTACCTAAATGTACAGCAAGCGGCAGCCCCGTGCTCTTGTAGTTAATCGAGCGGTGTCTAACGGAATATGAACGTTCGAGTCACACAACAAGATTCAAATTCGCGTGCAAGGTGACAAAGTTTAAAACTTTTAATGCCTAAACTTTTGTCCGAGAGTGCAACTTCTGTACGACAGTACTATTGATTATTCTGTGACGAAACTAACGAAAAGCATCGTAGTTTGTTGCATATGTGTGCGTTAACGCGTGTGTTTACTTGGAAGTAGCTGAGTTTTTTGGCTTCAGTAAGAACAAAGGCCGTGCGTTTACCTTTTTTTATTTGATCTGAGGGTCTAGTAACAACAAATATGTATTTGCTAACATACTTCTATTCTAATGTTATAAAGAGGCAAGGTTCGTGAGTTTGGATATATTTTACTCTCCGGAGATAAAATACGAATTAAATTTTATAATCCGTTGACTACTTTAAAAGGTTATGCTATGCGTAATTGGAAGGGCTATTCATACATTTCTGTGTGTGAATTTTATAATTCACACACAGAAATGTGGAAGACATATTATTATATTATGTTCCTAATGGATTATGTGCGGTTCTACAACTACTCTAAACACTGGTTGTTAAGGGTTTCAATAATGTAGTACACGCCTCAAAACCTTCATTCATGGCGATTTTAAAGAAGATACTGCGATATTATGTAGTTTTAAATGTACATATGCCAGTAACTATCATGTACTAAACTTGACGTACTAAAATAACACGTATGCGAAGATAGATAACATCATATTATGTTGACTCACCGTAGCCTTGTATTTAACACAATCGGGGAAGTATTGCGATGCTGAAAACTTCGTTTTTATTATAACCGTACATCCCATTAAAATAGCCTGACCCACGCTTATAATACCTCCAGCAGTGTGGTATAACGGCAATGGACAGTATAATCTGTCAGTTGGCTTTATACCCATGTAATGAAGAGCGACTGCTAAAAACACGAATCTGCAATAAAAAAAATCTATATTATAAACGCGAAAGTTTGTAAGTATGGATGGATGGATGGATGTTTGTTACTCTGTCACGCAAAAACTACTGAACGGATTTGGATGAAATTTTACAGTAATATAAGTTATACATCAGAATAACACATACGCTACTATTTGCCGCGATAACCGACATACACGCGGGCGAAGCGCGAGCAAAAACTAATAAATCTATATTATAGTGTCAGCTTCCTCAGTGTACCTAAGTTCGGGCATATTGTTACAGTCTCATAAGCGATGTATAAGTATACTATATCACGGATGTATACATTTATTATTATACTAGCTGTTGCCCGCGGCTCCGCCCGCGTGTATGTCGGTTATCGTGGCAAATAGTAGCCTATGTGTTATTCTTATGTATAAGCTATATTACTGTAAATTTCCTCCAAATCCGTTCAGTAGTTTTTGCGTGAAAGAGTAACAAACATACACACTATACTATTTCCATTTCTTTATTTTCTCGATGACAGTTCTTTGTGGAAACTTGAAAGGGCGTCTTTTTTACATTTTGTATACATTATTTAATAAAAATATGACGCTTACGCACGTACAAGGTCATAGCAGATGGATGGAAACTCATAGGGATGGAGCTATCGATAAACGTAATACGATAACAGACCCGATATTTTTTTACAAAGTGTAAGAAACTAAACATTGCCGGATAATTTTGTACAAATTTATTAACTAATATTACATTTCATTACAAGATGTAATTATATTATGTTGATTCTTTATTTATTTATTTTAATCAAAATCTGATGAATCGTCACTGTCACTCGATGAGCTCTCCCTAACATATATTATAAGTTTCTGTACTTCTATATTATCGAATGCCACATGAATTTCCCAATCCGACGCTACAATGTTTTACTTCCGCACATGCATTTTTTAATAAATCTAACATCTTGTTTGCCGAAAAAGGGGGATGGGTATTGTTTCGAGCGGCGTGTCGTTTGATTTGTGCCCATATTAGTTCCATAGCATTGTACTGGCAATGATAGGCGGAAGTCAAAGAATTCAATGACCACATTCGGCAGCAATTTCGTTGGCAATATATGTTTTAGGGAGGCTTTTTTTCGATTTTAAAATATTCACTAATTGTACTTTAAATGAAGTACTATCCACATTTTCGCCATGACGTTAGAGCCAGTCAATTATCTCTTGTTTTTTATTGGCCTGCGTCGGCATTTTATAAATTTGCCTGGAGTGATATGTAACATTGTCCATAATAATTATCGACGGTTCTTCCAGAGATTGCACCATTTCTTAGATTGTATCATTTCTTTAAACCATCCTTCGTAAATCTCTGCGTTCATTTCTTCGTGGTAGTCCACTGTTTTCTTGAATTTAAAGGCCAGTAAAGCAAAGATTCGTGTCAGACACGAATCCTTTCGTAGACCCTGCATGGCATATGGCATTATAAGGCGTTCACCTTTTCCCATTGGGACTGAACTAGTGGAAGCGGCGGTGTCGTCCGTCTAGTTCTTAGATACTGTGTGGTTTGCATTTAACCAAGTCTCGTCAGTGGAAATAACATTTGACGAATCTGATATCTTTTTGGCTTCACTCAAAAATTCGCAGCGAGCCATAGGAACGTCGTGACGCTTATCAATATTTTACGTTTGTTCGATTTTTTATAAGAAAATCCAATTTCTTTCAAAACCAAGCTAAATGAGGATTTTTGGCAATGGAACAAACCACATTCACGTAAAGAAACAACAAGTTTTTTAAGTGTTGGAATTTCTTTGCGGAAGTAATAGTCATATATATGACGGCGAATAGCGACAGCGTCGAAGTTGTCAATCGATGTCACACGACGTGGTTGGCGTTTATTCTTCGGCGTACGAAGCTTATTTTCCTGTGTGCCGCTTTTAAAAAAAATACTACCGGTAGTAATTTTTTAAATTGTAGGTCCACTAATTCCTAATGCGGCCTAAACACGCTCTCGCACTTGCGACAGTGGTAATAGCAGGCCACCATTTTGATGCTCTGCTTCAAAGTAATTACGAACCTTGATCACCAGTTCTCTCGCCTGCCTTTTCAGAACAGATCCTTTATGCATTTGACATTTGACAGCTGGGTAGCAATCAACACGGAGGAACACAAAATACACAACGTAACGTATGTATGGATAATGTGAAAAAACTCAGCGAACAGAAATGTAGTGACTTTAAAGCACGACCGTCTTGTTGCGAGTGACAGATTAAAACAAACACAAAATGGTGGTGGGTCATTGAGTGTTCCCAGCTTGCAAAAATATATTTGAATGTTTTTGTTGTATTTGTCTTTATTCAAAACATAATAAATATATGCGATCGATATCATTACTTATTTGGTCACAACACTACAACTAGAACTGTCATCGAGAAAATAAATAAATGGAAAGAGTATAACAAACTTTTACACACACAATATTAAATATTATTATTAGTGTAATACATTTATTATTATATGAACGCTAGAGACGAGACAGACTTAAGTTTAAAAAAAAACAATGTTTCGTTGCTCGAGATAAAAACATATTAAGTATGTTAATTTAAAGATAAC
Organism: Diaphora mendica; assembly: GCA_949125395.1. Classification (NCBI taxonomy): domain Eukaryota; kingdom Metazoa; phylum Arthropoda; class Insecta; order Lepidoptera; family Erebidae; genus Diaphora; species Diaphora mendica. Next base: position 19,696,604 of record OX421317.1, read on the forward strand.
TCAAATTAATTGATGTGTGTACATTGTGGTACTATTTTAAGTATGTCTTTTATAACTTGACATGACATACATACATAGATATAACATACATTATTTGTCGTTATCTTTATATAGCAGGTATAAAATGAAGTCACTTCCGCTGTCTGTTCGCTTAGATCTTTTAAATTACTCAACGGATTTTAATGAATTTTCAGCAATAGATAGTGATTAAAGAGGAAGGTTTATATGTGTAATACATGCAAATTATAGTAGCGGAAATCCGAGAATAGCAAAGACTTCCGTACAAAGCCGAACCGCTAGCTCCCTAGTCAGTGGCGGATTTACATATTTGCCGCCCCTTCTAACTCCTGCAATTCAATACCCATTTTTTACGAGTGGAAACCATTTCAAGCTATCATTCTACAGGGGTTTTGCGTGTATTGTGTCGAAATCATAAAGGATTTTGTCTCAATTGTGACTCAGTCACCGTTATTGCCCTAATTGCACTGATACTACTACTGATACTACTACTATGCAACAGCAAAATTTACAAAAAATACCATAGGCTCAACATAATATCTTACCTTGCACTAGTAATAACCGCAGCTTTGGGCAATCCTGTGGTTCCAGACGTATAAATATACAGAATCTTTCCTGGGAAACCGTCACCGTCTGCCAAAGCCCAGGGCGCAGGGGGCGTCGTCTCTAATAGATTAATGAAGTCTGTGATACCATCGCCACTGCCCTCCGATCTCGAGTTGGAAGTGTTCAATGGTCGGTGTGTGAATTTAAATAATTTCAATGACGGACTAAGTTCGCTTAGAATGTCTTGAATGGCTGAAAAGATAATTGCATTCAAATTACACACCTATTTATTCCACTGTTTACTCAGACATATAAAGGCCAAAGGTAACATTGGCTAAATGGTAATGCGTATTTTGTGAGTTCAAAATCCAAGGTCCAAATACAGTGGACTACAAAATTTTGTTTCACACCACATCACATACACTACAGTCAAATCTTTAATAGCCCGCTGCCGAATATACAAAAAAAGGTTAAATAACCTGTCGAAATTATAAAAATGTATCAACATTCTTCTTCAACGTATTAAAATTATGAATTGTGATAAGTGATAACCTAGAAAAATAAAGTTAAATTGGGATGCGGCGCAAAATTATTCTTAATTCCTCATACACAAAGTAAAAACCTGAGTTAAAATTTTTGTTGTACAGGTTTATAGATTCAAGAACGAAAAATAAAGTAATACAGTGCATATATTTTTTTTTATAAATATAATAAAATTATTTTATTTCGCTTAGGCATCCGAATGCTTATATAACGTCAATCTAGAAAAGCAACTAATTTTAAAACTGAATTAACATGACTTCGGCCATACATAATATGTTGTCAGTGGTTAAAAAGTTAATAGATGCGAATATTAGTGACAATTTACTTTTTAACCCCCGACGCAAAAAGAGGGGTGTTATAAGTTTGACGTGTCTGTCAGTCTGTCTGTCGCTCCGTAGCACGTGAACGGATGAAGCGATTTCAATTTAGTTTTTAGGTGAGTTACGGGCGAGTGTTTTTGGACATGTTTGATGAAAATCGGTTGAGTCGTTTAAAAGCTGGGTTCAAGGTTCATTAATAAAAAGTTAATACGTATTTCCTATTATTATTTCCTAATAAATGATTTTAAAATATTTATTCGAAGAGCATTCTTACGAGCATCGAATGTATAACGTTTTTAAAGATATTCATGAGTATGTGTTGCGATTTAATAAACCTAACTTTAATAAACCACGCTACAAACCAATTAATTTACATTAAACAGTTCTGACAATGACGTACAAATATTTTCCAATATATGGTACACATGACAAATACAATACGCACTTAGGCATAACTTAGATCACATTTTCAATAACATCAAATGAGCGTAACTAAAATAGAATCAAAGTGGAAGTTTTTGGAGAAGGTATCAAATAAACTATTCAACTTATTATACTTTTTACAAGGTGGAAAAAAGTATTTGTCTATGATAGTATTGATAGTAAGAGTAGGTATGTAAAGATCTTACCTGACTGATATTCCTCAGAGAATATTAAAACGTCACATTTCGCGACATTGATAGAGTGCACCAGAGCTTTGCCCCTTTGGTTGGTATTAATGAGTGGCGATACCGCTCCGAGTCGCGCATTGCCCAACCACAGAGCCGGTTGTTGGGGACAGTTGTTAATCAAGAAACCAACAATGCTGTCCTTCTTAATACCTTGCGCTTTTAATACAGCTGTCACACGTAAACTGTAGTCTTCTACCTAAAAATTATAATTATCTTTTCAATACATCTCAAAGACGTTGAACTAATTTGCATATTTTATTTAAGTAAATTAGTCTAGACTCTAGAGTCTATAATTATAGATCCTGATCATCGTGCTAATATATATATATAATACTTTATTAGCATCATTTATGCACATAATATATATCGTTTAGAACTTCTAGAAGTCAGTAACGTAAAAGCATATTCAACAAGACATTAATTACCGACGTATAATCTGATGTTTTACTTATTATGTAGATAGGTGCTTAGTGATAAATTATGGATCACTTAACAATTGTTTGCCACTGCCCAGTGGTTAGTAGCAAGGTCAAATATTTGCACAAACAGAATCCAAATACCTATTTTCTTTTACGGAAGTCTTAACAAATCTCGGATTACAATAACAATTCTATTATAATATGCATGTATTACACATTTAAAACTTGAATCACTCTTTTATTGCCGAAATTTTATACCGTTGAGTAGTTTAACAGACAGCGGAAGCTACTTCATTTTATACTATGTAAAAGATACAGAACCCCGTATTGACTTTATCAGATCATGTATTTTTTTTTTTTTTTTTTTTTATGTTTGGCCCGCCAAAATGACTCTACTCTGCCTGATGGAAAGCATAAGCAGAATCCAAGAGTGGTGGTCACCATGCTCACTGCGAATGCAGACAATGCAGCATGGTGACCCACACCATGGCGGCCTAGTGATGCTGCTGCATCTTTTAGTCTAGTCAACAAGTTCGGAACTTGTTGACTAGACTAATTGGGCCTCCGGTCTCGCACTCACCAACGAAACACGACAGCACGCTGTCATTTTACGTTGATTTTCTGTGCGAGGGTAGTACCGCCCCGGTCGAGCCGGCCCGTTCGTGCTGAAATCAGCGTGGCTCTACTACCTACTCGTATCAACCTAATCTACTCGTTATCTCACGAGATTTGTTTGTAGGTAAAAAACAGGTAAACATACAAAATAAGCGGACACAACATTTTGTTTCATAATGCTTGTTGATGAAACAAAACGATATAATGCATCGTACAGTGAAAGGAATTACCGAAATTATAACATTGTCTCGCAGAAAATTGGTGTTAGGTTACACCTGCACCCCAAAATTCCCTCATACGCGCGGTGGTCACTTAATATCACACTGTTTAATCATTAGCAGTCCACTGCTAGGCATAGGCCTCTCACTCTGATCGATTTTGGACTTTTGCATCTAGCTCCTGTCAGCCATCTTGCGCAAATCATCAGTCCACCTGGTCTGTCGGCATTATATTGTTTCGCAACACAGAACATAAAGAATAGGTAGAAATGTTATGTGTCTTAATTTACAACGGAACGACTGTCGCCAAACTCAAACAAATGTAAGCACTATTTTATTACTGCACACTACTAACGAATTGTTTTGATTTGATGTTTTTATTTGCTCAAAACTAGCCTACAATACATAAAGTCACACGTTTGATAATATATCTTATCGCGTAATGTTAACAGTTATTTTGCCATAGCGTAAGAAGAACTTACAACGTTTCGTAATCTTGAAAGTAAGAATACTTCATTGCAAGCTATTCAAAAACAGATGGTGTTGTGTCTGGCATCGATGGCAGACTTTGTCTCCGGGGTAGGAAATTCAGTCGCTCCATTACGTAAGCTTTGTGATTTAAAGGTTAAATCGTTGAATAGTGACTTTAGTACACATCTTAAGTGCTTTGTCTTGCAAACTATCACTGATAATGTTCCTAGTAGTCCATTAAATTTGCGTAATTTGAAATTACCTTCTAATATTTGTCTAGCAGATCCTAAGTTCTATTCACCGGCTGCAGTTGATATTCTCATTGGTGCAGACGTCTTTTGGGATCTCTTAGGAAGCCAACGCTTGAAATTAGCTGATGACCAGCCTATACTATTTGAAACTAAGCTCGGATGGCTAGTATCCGGTCCATTGAACAGTAGGTGTATCATGACGTTACCGCAGAATGTCAAGTGCAACTTCACTAGAGTTCCTACTGATATTTCAGATAGTAATTCAATAATTGATATTCAGAATCAATTAGCATGCTTTTGGCAGTTAGAGGAGATAGCTCCACGTTCTGAATATTCCAAAGAGGAACAAGAATGTGAGGAACATTTTCAGAAGCACACCACGCGTTTATCTAACGGTCGTTTTTGTGTTAAAATTCCATTGAAGTTATCTCCAGATGTATTAGGCGAGTCTTTGCCTCGAGCTAAACAATGCTTTCAGTCTTTAGAACGTAGACTTACAGGCAAGCCTGCCATGTACGATATGTACAAGAATTTCATGCGAGAATACGAGTCTTTAGGTCACATGACTAAGTGTACCATTTTAAATTTGAATAAGGCTCATTTTATTCCTCACCATGGCGTACTTCGGGAAAGCAGTACTACCACTAAGTTGCGAGTGGTCTTCAATGCTAGCAGTCCCACTACCTCTGGCGTATGTTTTAATCATATTCAGAGTGTAGGACCTGTAGTTCAGGATGACTTGCTTTCTATTTTGTTGCGTTTCAGGCAACATACTTATGTTCTCGCTGCAGATGTAGAAAAGATGTACCGGCAAATTGCAGTCCATCCGGATGATCGATACTTACAGTTCATCATCTGGCGCGCAATCCCGCTGCTGTTCTTCAAGCCTATGAGCTCAATACTGTGACATACGGAACAGCCAGCGCTCCCTACCTTGCTACGCGATGTCTTCGTCAGCTTGGGCTTGATTGTCCTGATAAGAGAGTGGCAGAGGTAATCATACATGATTTCTTTGTCGACGATCTATTGACTGGCGGGGATAACCTGTCTGAGGTTCTAGATTTGCGTCAGAAGGTGTCATCGGTCCTTGCTTCCGCTCAGATGGTTTTGCGAAAGTGGAAGTCTAACGAGTCCACGTTAATGAGTGAATCTCATCTTCCCAAATCCTCTTTAGACCTTAATGTGGGTACTACTGAGTCGAGCAAGACTTTAGGTCTAGGATGGCGTCCGCAGTCTGATCTGTTGTATTTTCCAATTTGTTTATCTACATATTCTTGCAAAACTAAGCGTGACATGCTTTCATTAATATCTCAGATATTTGATCCGTTGGGACTTCTCGCACCTGTTGTAATCGTTTTGAAAATGTTACTGCAGAAATTATGGTTACATAAACTGTCATGGGATGAGCAGTTACCCCCAGAAATTAGTTTGCAGTGGGCTGATGTAATTCGTGATCTCCCGCTGTTGAATAACATTCAAATCCCTCGTCATGTTCTTTGCAAATTTCATAATCTTGTTGAATTCCATATTTTTACAGACGCTTCAGAAAGTGCATACGGCGCATGTCTGTATGTGCGAAGTGTCAACCATTCGGGCGAAGTAAAGGTGCGTCTGTTGTTAGCCAAGAGTCGTGTGGCCCCACTGAAGTCGATGACTATTCCTCGACTCGAGCTATGTGCAGCTTTAAGTGGGACCCGGCTCTATGAGAAAGTGATGTCATCATTACGAGTACAGGCTACACGCACTTACTTCTGGACTGACTCAACAATTGTTCTGAGTTGGTTAAAAATGATGCCAAATAAACTGCAGACCTTTGTGCGTAACAGAGTAGCCGAAATTCAGGACAAAACTGCAAGCTGCGAGTGGAGACACGTGCCGACAGCACTTAATCCTGCTGATCATCTTTCTCGCGGTGTCACAGCTTCTGTTTTGTCTGATTTAGATCAGTGGTGGTCCGGCCCAGCCTTCCTGAAGGATTTACCCTTACGCTGGCCTGACAACACTTGTCAGCACGCACACAGTGATACACTGCCTGAAATCAAACCTCCTATATCATTGCACTCTCATATTAATCAGGTACCGACTGTTAATGTCATTAGCTTTGACAGGTTCTCAAACTTTATGAGGCTCAATCGTGTTGTAACTTACGTTCTTAGATTTATCAAAGTTTGTAGAAAACAGCCTGTCCGCGGTCCCATTAGTGCTATTGAATTAAATTCAGCGTTAAACGTAATTATTAGAATATCACAAAGTGAGTCATTTCCCGAATATAAATTAATAATTGATAATCAAAACTTACCTGATAAGAGTCCTCTTCTTAAATTTAATGTTTTTCTTGATGCAGATAAATTGCTTCGAGTAGGAGGGCGCATTCAAAATTCAAATTTTTCTGAATATAAAAAGCATCCTATTCTTCTACAGTCCGCTCATAAGTTTACAAAATTATTATTTGCCTATCAACATGTTAAATTACTTCATGCAGGTCCTCAACTACTTCTCGCTACTATCCGTGAAACTTATTGGCCCATTGGAGGTCGTAGTTTAGCTAGAATTTGTTACCGTCAATGTGTTACATGTTCTCGGATGCGGGGTCGAATTGTTACACCGATCATGGGGAATCTACCGCAACACAGAGTTTCGCCTGGTGGGTTTCCATTTGAGAACGTTGCACTAGATTATGCAGGTCCTATACAGGCCGTCACACGGCAAGGTCGTGGTTGCAAGGTAACAAAAGTTTACATTGCCGTTTTCGTTTGTTTCGCAACGAAAGCAATGCATCTAGAATTAGTAGGTGATTTAACGAGCAATACTTTCCTACTAGCTTTACGGAGATTCATTTCGCGTCGGGGGAAACCAAGAAACGTATATTCTGACAACGGTACCTCGTTCGTTGGCGCGTATAACGAAATTTCAAGGTTTATCAAAGCGAGCTGTAACAGTTTAACTGACACCATGGCTGGTGACGGTGTTCAATTTCACTTCATTCCACCATACTCGCCACACTTTGCTGGCCTTGTGGAAGCTGGTGTCAAGTCCACTAAGTACCATTTAATTAGAGTGTTGGGACATTGTAATTTAACATATGAGGAACTAAATACCACACTGGTCCAAATTGAAGCTTTGCTGAACTCAAGACCACTGACTCCACTGTCTTCAAGTTCAGAGGATCTATCACCGCTGACTCCTGGTCACATTTTGATTGGGCGACCACTCATTTCTCTACCATCACCTGATCTGCAAGATAGCTCCACGAATACTTTAAAGAGATTTCATCGTGTCGAGCAGCTTCGCCAGCATTTTTGGGCACGTTGGAGCAAGGAGTATATTTCTGAGCTCCAAATCAGAACGAAGTGGCGCGCCAGCAAGGGGTCACTCAAGCTTGACTCCCTTGTATTAATCAAGGAAGACTATTTGCCGCCGCTCAAATGGAGACTGGGGCGTATCGTGGCGGTACATCCTGGCGCTGATGGAGTTTCAAGAGTGGCTACAATTAAAACTGCTGCTGGGTTGGTGCGACGCTCATTTAGTAAGATTTGTCCGCTGCCTGACCCTGACGCTGCTGGTTGAAGCCGTCCCTTCAACGCCTGGGGGCATGTTGTGTCTGGCATCGATGGCAGACTTTATTTTTGATATTATGTGGCAACACTACTATTAGTTTTAAGTGGTAACATTAGTATTAGTTTTAAGTGGCAACATTTGTATAAGTTAGTTCCTATATAAGGCACCAACAATTAATAAACGACCCCTTTTTTTTCTCTACTTTCTCCTTGACTCATTGTTCGAGACACCACGTTGGACCTTTTATTTACTCCTTCACCACGATCACAATCGCCATATATTTCACGCCGAAACAGATGGCGTTATTCTAAATGCACGCAATTATAACATTAATCACTATAAGAATAAATTCGATATTTGTGTCATTCTTCGATATTTACCGCTACTCGCTTAGTGTTGTGGCACATATTACAATATTATCAATAATATCGATACCTAACTTTTGTTGTAATAGGACGGAGCAGAATAAAAAACATGAATCATGATATCTGAGGAGGTAACCTTATAAAGGTGAAGAAGCTAAAAAATAAGTACTTGCATAATAATGTTTATTAATTTTAAGAATCTGAATTAAAATCATATTATATTTAATAAAGACTGTTTAGCCACTTAACAAAATTCAAAACAGTGGTTACATAATTAATATCTGGCACAGTATGTATTCATATTTAGTTTTATAGGAAATACACATGGTATCAATATCATAAATTTTATTGACTGCAATGAACAAAAATGCAATACGTCTAATTGTCGACCCGTTGGTATAGTGTTTAGCGATCCTGACTGCTGAGTCAGAGTTCGGAACAGACAGAGAGACAAACAAAATTAAAAAAAAATGTTATTTTGGTATACGCTTCGACATAAATGGGCCGGCTCGACCGGAGCGATACCACGGCCTCACAGAAAACCAGTGTGAAATGGCGCTTGCACTGTGTTTCACTGAGTGAGTGAGGATACCGGAGGCCCATATCCCAACTCCTCCCCCTCCCCACCCCCCAAAGGTCGGCAACACGGTTGTGACGCCTCTGGTGTTGCGGGTGTCCATGGGTAGTGGTAATCGCTTACCATCAGGTGATACGTCTGCTCGTTTGCCACCAGTTCCGTAAAAAAAAAATGTACCGTGTACCTACACATGCAGATGCATTTAGTAAAAAGCGGATATAAATATTTAATATTACAAACAGACACTCTTATTATATATATATATTCTTACTTTATACTTATTTGTATAGATATTCAATGGTTAAAACAAGTGTTTTTCTTTCAAGGCCACGTAAACAAACAAGTAAAATTTATAATTATTATAGTAAGTAAATATAACACGTTTAAAAGTATGCAAATCGATAAAGCTAACATCCTACCTGGCTACATCACTAATCGAGTAGAATAGAAAATACGAGAATAACGTTGAAAACTGATAAGACCCGATCATACCAGATTGAGATTTATGTGAATGGGATAAGGAAGAGTTTAGCTTAAATCTCTAGTCAATTATCAGTTAAATAAAATTTTAAGATTTTATTGATAAAACATATAAAATTGTACCTACAGATGGTAAGAAACACCTCCATTATCAATCTTTTTCCTTCTGCTATCATTTTTACACTGTAAAACAGAACAGTACTGCATTGTGGCGTAAAAAAGAACTTTCATTGGACGACCTATTCAATGCAGCGTTGTAACACGACTATGATACAAAATACCTACAACTCATAAAGGTATGCGTTGCAACGCTTATTAGTGGCAAGCGCGCCACGCCTACTAGTCACTTCTACTTATATCTTTTTGTTTTGTGTTTCGTAACATAAAATTTCTATTGTAATGAATATGTAAAACCGGCAAATTTGAAACAGGAACTTTCAATATGGCAACCTACAATGTTACGCTTCAGCTGACATCCTGTTCATTTACTTGATCGTAATCGTTTGGCTTGAGCGGATTACGTCGTCTTTGTAATTATTAACAAGAAATGTGTTAAAACCAATGCAGTTATCATATAATAAATTCCAAAGTAATTCTGTCTGTCTGATACGCTTTCAGAGCTAAACAGCTGTACCGATTTCAAAATTTGGCATGGAGATACTTTGATTCTTGAGGAATTAGGAATGACATAGGAATTAGGATATAGATACCGTCACGTAACTTGGTCAGATTCGTTAGATGCGCAGAAAGTAGTTTTTTAGGTCCCTTTGGTGATAGAGGGACGCGGGGTTGCAGTAGCACCGTTCTTAGCAAGCGATTGGAGCGACAGTCGACTACACTTCGATTTCGTTTGTTTTGATTTGTTGCACAAGTGTACTATGAGCGAACTTACCCCCACTGGGCCAAAATCTGGCCAAGTTACGTGCCGGTGACTATACTCTACGCTTTACCGCGATAACCGATATAAAACATGGGCGGTGCCGCGGAAAAGCTAGTATGCACATTAAGCATATTATTATGTGGTTATGCTGTGTGATTCAGCATTTTATTCATAATAATAATAAGTAGCCTTGTAAAGAAGGATATTATACAAGTCATTGGGTCAATAATTACGAAATAAAGAGAGTTACCACACTCGCTTTATTTCGAGACGACCATCAACGACGTCGCGTCAGCCCGCGCGTGTCTGCTCACTTGGGTTGTTTTATGCTAGCTATCCGGCAGCGGCGAGTGCGGTACCTCCTGTTACATTTTGGCTTGGCGCCGACTTCAAACAGATTTTAGATACCTAGCATACACAATAATACTACTATTTAAATGAATAAAGAATTAGGTATAGACAAGAATTGGCACATAGCAATTTATGAAGAGCCAGTTTATTTTACGCTTTTTAGTGTTTTTTGGCAGGGAGTTTTCGTCGGATGGTTTTTTGGAAATCGGTTTATTTTTTTTATAAAAAGTTTTTTTTTCCATTTTTAGTGCAAACAATCATAGGTTAACAGTAAGTTGAACTATTTCATATAATTTCTGCTGATGCGAATAACTTTAGTGGGTTGAACACGTATTAAAACTGAGTATGATCAGTTTCCAAAATTATGCTGAGATGCAAGATTTCTGTTACCGAGAACGTGGTCTACGGGGCAATAGGAATCGTGTCCAAGCTTAAATGTCGTGATGAAATAGAAGCAGGCGAGTTACTAAAATAGCCTATTGCTCCTCAACTTTTCATCCAGTGGCACTACTTTCAGACCCTCATATATACTCATTCCTCACCCTGTCCATCCGAGTCACACCATTAACCATCCCAGCAGTTGCATTTCTATTATGTTCAGGCCCCTAGCCAAGTTGCAAGCGGTCTTATTTCTGCAATCGTTAACGCCTAAATTCTCGTGTATCATTGGCTATTACTTTGTCTAAGATTAGCCAATGACATACGATAATTTAGGCGTTAACAATTGCAGAAAGAAGAAAGCTTGCAACATGGCTAGGGGGGCAGGTCTTTCTACTTAAATATCTAACTGCTTTCATCATCATTATTGGCCTATCACAGTCCACTGCTGGACATAGGTCTCTACCATTGCATGCCACAGTAACAACCACGGTAACAACTAATGATTTATGCATAGAAAATTGACAAGGACAGCTCCCTCTATTGTGAAATAATACTGTCATGCACGTATAGACTACAGCCCTGTGTCGAAAATTGATGGGTCATGTGTACAACCAGGAGACCTTTTTAGAAAGATATAGGGGCATAAAACAATAATATTCAGCACTATGCCGTCACTTGTAAGCTCTCCAACTGAGTACTGGTGAAGGGGAGGGGTAGCAACCCTCGATTTTACTACCTTGACACATGATTTTTGAACGGCATTGCGGAATAATGGATTAGAAGAGGTATTGAAATTGTTAGGAACAGATGCGTGTATCTTTCTAAAAAGGTCTCCTGTTGGTTCACATGACCCATTAATTTTCGACATGGGCCTGTAGTATAATATAATTTTACACATTAATTTCAGAAAGACATTATCCAAAAACAAGCAGAACATAATATTATACAGTTATTTGTGAAAATTATTGCCATAGCTAACCACAAAAGAGGTTACAAGTCATTACAATGTATTTAGTTTATGCATACTTTTTGTTGCAACTGATTTTAAACAATAGGTCTCTTCTTTGTTCTAATTGTTAATTAATTACTTACAATTAGGCAAAGGCATCCATTATCAGTAGTACGACCATATGATGACTAAAGTTATTAACTATTTGACCGAACTAATGTGAACTACCGCGAAGAAGTTTTTATCTATTTGAATATGTCTAACTTAATGATAGATTCACTATGAAATTTGTTTTCTTTTTTTGGTTTCTATCTCCTTTGTATCAGAATTTATCTTAGTTCATTATACACTGTCTTATACAGTCTATTTTAGTAACAGTTTTATGTTTATTTTTTAACTAGCGGTCGCTTGCGACTTCATACGCGTGGAGCTAGTAATTTGCAAATATTTTTTAATTATATTTAGAAAAGCTAGATACATAATTAGTACACCTCCACACCATCTACAAGACAATTTTTGAAATAAGGTATTTTGAAATTAGAACATCAAGTTTATAAATTTATGATATACCCTTCAAGACTTATAACTTTCTCTTTAGTTTGAGAAAGCTACAAGCTTTACCTACACTTATATGTGTTGGCTTCTCAAATAGGAAACATTTTAAAATTATAAGCTACTTAACAAAACTCTTGAGCCTCTACTGTATTGTATTTGTAGTTTGTGTCTACAGCGTTTGAATCTATAATTACTAAGTCAAAGTATACTTTGAACTTTGGCATTGTAATGTATAAAATTAATATTTTTCTTCCTTTGTATGAGTAAAGAATATAATAAAATATAATAACCTACCTCCTTAAAAGTCCAGACTTCATCTTGGAACAGGAAACAGGGTTTATCAGGATGTCTATTTACAACTTCATGAAATATGTCTGGTATTGATAAATTTTCTCTGGCAAACTTTTTAGTTATCCACAGTATTTTTACATATGAAAGAAGTGCTCTAAAAATAAAAATGTAATTTACATAGGCTCTATTGGCTAGTCACTAAAACTTTTTATTAATACAATAATAAAGATATAAATGCATATTTCAAAAAGAAGAGCATTACATTCTTAATACATTTCATTGTTGTTCTTTACTTATGTATCACATTGTAAATACGTTAAGATGACGTGCCAGTTTAACATCTTTACCTTAGATCTCGCGGAGCAGTCCTCAGGGCTACGTAACACCATCTTGTATGGAAGACAATAAGGTAAAGTACGCCCAGTAATGGAAGAGCCAATAGCATACATAAAAATCCTTGGGACAACCAAATCGCGGCACAGGCCGCGGCCAAAGCGGCTAACACGAGCACCATCACGACCTTCTTTCGCAACGAAACGCGCTTAACTAAAAAGCAATAGCGACACCGGTGACCCACTGCGACTGTGGTGGTGAGGCGAATGTGGCCGTCGCTTTCCAGTTTGCATTGAATTGAACTCTTATTTAGCTAAATCTTATATAGCTAATTTGTATTTATTTTGTTTCCACTGTCTACTTAATTTTGATGGTCTGAATGGGTCTGAATTTTCACAACTACACTATATATATTTTTTTTAATAATATGAGTAATATATTTGCAGCACTTGTGTTTCTTCACACTAAGAAACATTTATATGTTTCACAAAATTTTAAACACGGACAAAAAATATTTTGACAGTAATAAATTCATTTTAATGACTGATAAATCTGGCTAAGAAAGGGTCCAAATTAGTCGAAATCCAAATAATCAACAATGTACTCTGTGAAATAATCATACAAATAAAATAAGAACATGGTGGTTTATCTTGTATGTAATTACATTTTTTTATGAATAACGAACTCTATCCACTATTCTCGGTACTATTTTAGTATTAAAATGCGTTCACGTAATAATAAAGAAATATAAAAATAGTTAAATTTGATGATATAAACAACATTAAACAAAAAAATATTTAATAAATGATATATAATTAATGTAAAAAATAGAACTCTAAATAATGAAAGTTATAACACTTGAAATAATTTTAAACGAACGCACTCAGTGTAAAAGTCTTTCAGTGTTGCATAATGCTTAAAAAATTTCATATTTCGTGCAAAATTGCACAAAATAGGGAATGTGCATAATTTTTTTATTTGTCTCAAACATTTTTTCTAGATTCTTTATTGTCTTTACAATAAAATTAAATGGTATTTTTTTTATTTAGTGATTATTTAAACCCAGAAAATATTAAATAAAAAGTGAAAATTAAGGGAGGAAAATTCAAACCTGCAAAACACGTCCTATTGGTCGAAACGAAATGTGACGTCGATTGTTACATTATCGAAATTATCGACGTCGAAATTCCTACTGTGTTAGTAGTGTTTGTGAGAGTAAAAAAAAAACTTCGTTTAAAAAAACCGACTCAAAAACTGAAAAGTATAAAATAACTTAATTTGTATGTGCTACCTATTCATAGGTATGAATTCGGCGCCAAGCCAAATGTAATAGTAGGTTAAGTTATGGAATCAGGCGTTACTTTGCGGAAATCCATGACATTAAATGCTATGAAATATATTTAGCTTTAATTCCGAGAGACAAATATCCAGGTCTGAAAGCAGGGCACAAATCCCACCGTCATGCATATGTACACATACAAAACAAGTGAGAAATAATTAGCATGCCATGCAACCAAACCTATACTCGACACGTGTTTCGCCCCTCCACGGGCATCCTCAGGAGATGTTGACTCGTCGAGCGTTTGAGCTCGAATTAGGGATGTGCGATATTTATCGATATCGTTGAAATATCGATATTAATCTCCGAAATATCGATATTTAAATATCGATAATTGTAACTTTGAAATATCGCTATATCGATATTTTTAACATGATATCGGGTTATTCTCGAAATATCGAAACTTCCATCTCTGTTCTCTTGTTTATGTAAAAAAAAATGTTTATATTCATTCTTAAACATCGATATAGTTTTTTTACGAGCAAACTCAGCAGAGTAGCATTCCTATTTTACCTTCTCATAAAATGAAATGAAAATAAAGTCAGTCAATTCTCACTCATTCATTTATTACAAGTCAGTTAGTAGTCAGCTCAGTTCTAATAAACATTGTGTTATTTTAAAAGAATTTAAGTGCAATATTTTCGAGTGGTATCATATCACATCACATCATATCACACTAAGATATAAAGGCGAAAGTTTGTGTGTATGTTTGTTACTTATTCACGCAAACACTACTGGATGGATTTGGATGAAACTTTACAGTAATATAGCTTATACGTCAGAATAACACATAGGCTACTATTTGCCGCCTAGCCGACATATACGCGGGCGGAGCCGCGGTCAACCACTAGTATAGTATAGTAGTATAGTATAAGTTTGAGATGAATTTTCGAACGCAACCACGAAAACGTAAGTATTGATGTGCAACTTACTGTACCCACTATTCAAAAACAACAAAAATGATTGATCAGAAGATTTATCGCTTTAAATTGAATGTAACACAACTTGCATTTTCAATTTGTATTTTTTAATAAATTGTGATAAAAAATGTGATGTATATTATTTCTCACAATATTTTTTGCACATAACATACATTGACCATGGTTTTCGATCGATATTTTAAAATATCGATATTTTGTGCCCGATAATATCGAACTATCGATATCTAGCTATCGATATCAATATCGATTTCAATATCGATATTTTACTAATATCGCTCATCCCTAGCTCGAATGCGCGCTAGCGCACCGCTGTCGGCCCTTTATATACCGTTTCGATGACGCTATAATCACGATCGATACAATGTCACAACGACATCTGTGCCGAACTACCCGCAATCATACTTAGAAGTGGTGATGGAATTAAGTTTGTTTGGTCATTCAACAGTGTATATGCATTATTATTGTTATATTTTGATATTTCTAACTGTTCCAACACACTCATCCGGAAACCCTTATCGCAAACATGCAGAATGTTATAGGTATTGTTGCCGCTCAAGGAGTGGCCGGTGTCGATTAAATGTTTTGCGAAATGTGATTTATCTGGATGGCCATTCCTGTGAGCGGCAACATGTTCCCTGTACCTAATTTCGAAACTACCGCCTGTCTGACCCACATAGACCCCGGTGCAATCATTGCATACTAATTTGTAAACTCCGGATTTTTTTGAATTCTCTAATTTATCTTTACCGTTACATAGTTTACGCAAGTTATGATCCGATCGAAAAGCTACGTAAACATTGTGTTTTCTTAGAATATTCGCGATTCTATCTGAAATTGGGCCTATGTAAGTGAGACTCCCGACATTCTTGTTAATTCTTTCGGGGGTACATGCATAAAGTGCTGAGCGAGCCCGGTCATTCTGCTTTTTCTTAATTATATTATCAATAACTTGTTTGGTGTAACCGTTTGAAGTCGCGATTTGATACAATATTTTGAGTTCTTTTGCGTAATTATCCGTGGACAGTGGGAGTGACATTAAACGGTGGACATAGCTGCGGAAGGCTGCTAGTTTATGCTGTAGTGGGTGACAGGATGAAGCGGGAATCGTTGTGTCAGTGTGTGTGGGCTTTCGATAAATTTGGAAATCGAGTTTGTTATTGACTCTTGTGATTGTTAGATCCAAAAAATTAAGGGACTGATTTGATTCTAATTCTAATTTGAATTTAATTTTGGGGTGGTGAGTGTTGAGCCTATTTACGAAAATATCCCTCCACATACACAAGCGTGTAAATAGGGTGTTTGTCTTGGCTTGCGTGAGCTTGTTGCCGACCCGATTCGGTGTCGGTTTTTGAACACAGATCAAAGGAAGCGTGCGCTCGCTGCATGCGACGCGTTTACACGTTGGTGCGAGGTTGGTGCCGCTCAGTGCAGTGTTGCCAGGTCTTGTCAGAAGTTACCTGAATTAGGGGCCGTTCAAGTATTACGTAAGCAGATTTATTACAATTATTTACCCCCCAATCCCCCTTGTCAGCAAAAGTAAGCAAAGCTCTCACCCCCTCCCCCCATGCTTACGTAAACATTGTTACATATGCATTTCTTTTGCTCAACATATTAACAATATGTGAGCCAACTTACTAGCCAGCTGATCCCAATAAAACGACCGATTTCATAGATTTATATAACAAAAGATATGTCAGGATTGTATACACACATAGAATCCTGCTTGGACGGATCATACACCGGTGATCTGCACACTAAGCACGACAACCATGCTAAAAGAACCTCCCGAAACGCTATACAATCGTAAAACTGATTGGGAAACCTTTCGGCACTTTAAAGAGGATATTGCTAATCTACACATCCCACTTAAAACAGAAGAAGACATGGAAAAGGCAGCTTTTTACACAACAAATCTTATTCAAAAAGCTGCTTGGATGTCTACTTTCAATATAAAGTATGGAACTCAAACCGGGACTCCACATTGGAAATTCGGAAAATGATAACTGTAAAACGGACGTTAAGACAACAGTGGCACACAAGCAGGAACACACACGATAAACGTGGAAGGGCCTCGCTTCGGCATGAATGGGCCGGTTCGACCGGAGTGATACTAAGGCCTCACAGAAAAGTGGTGTGAAAGAGCGCCTGCGCTGTGTTTCACCGAGTGAGTGATGATACCGAAGGCCCATACCCCAATCTCTCCCCATCCCCCAACAACGCACGCACTTGTGACACCTCTGGGTTTGCGGGTGTCCATGGGCAGCGGTAATCGCTTACCATCGGGCGATACGTCTGCTCGTTTGCTGAGTAAGGCACAAGGGTCTCTTGAGTAAACTTAAAATGTGCTTAACACACTCAGCGTACATGCTTCTCAGATCTTATTTAAGAGATCGGGTGTTTCAAGTTAGGTCTGGAAACTGCCTATCATTGTTCTATTCCATAGAACAATGATACCTACCTATTGTGTACACAGTGCTCAAACTTCATTGTTAGTGTAACGTGCGCTGATGACACCACGGTTCTATCTTATGAAGTGGATCGAACTTCGGCATCAGCAAGACTCCAAAATCACCTAGATGAGATTGGAACATGGCTGAAAAATGGAGAATTAAAGCTAGCTTTGCAAAGTCGAGACTGTCCACCTGTGAAACTTGGCGATGATATTCTGCCATAAAAAAGTGTAAAGTACCCAGGAATGCACTTCGACAGGACTTACTTGGCGAGAACATATAGAACCAAAAGAGACCAGGCAAACAGGAAACTGTAAGACATTTACTGGCTGATAAGCAGACAGTCATCACTTAGCTTGGAAAATAAACTGCAAATCTATAAATCCGTCCTGAAATTTATACTATTCATTCACAGATCACTTATTCAAAGCAATAGCTTTATAGCTATAAATAAAATACCTCTGATTTGCCTGACGTTTCGACCGGGTTGCGCTGGCCGTTGTCACAGGCTGACTGTCAATCAAACGTCAGGCAAATCAGAGTTATGTTATTCATTTAAATAAGTGATCGTGTTAATTCCCGTAAAAATTATTATTATTACGTCCTGAAACTCATTTGGATGTTCTAATATATATTCTATTTTGTCTACTGATTCATGACCAGCAGTTATAAATCTAGATCCTAAGAATATAGATACAGGTTTCTAATTACTAACTAATTTCTGTACATTTTGTACCTTCGTATTTGTATGAAATGTATAAACATTTTTTGGTATAACTTGGATTTGTCTATTTGAAACGACATCTTTAAATGAAACAATTCAACTTTGGCGAAAGCGGATAGACCGTAACACAATCATTTATTTGCTTTGCTATACAATACCTACATCAAATCGTCAGTCACAATAGATATGTGAATACCACGCGGTAATTCCCTTACTCGGTTCTAAACGAGTACCTTAACGTATACATTATTTATGGGAATCCCCAAAAATGTTTTTCGTTTTCAAACATTGTCAATGTGTGGGTTGTCTTAAGTGTAAAAAAGTAAATAACTACTGCTTACGTAATCCCCATCTAGACCCCCCCGCCCCCCATGTCATCAAAAATAAGCAAAGCGGTTACCCCCCCGCCCCCCTATAGTGTTTACGTAATACTTGAACGACCCCTTATTTAAAAAAGCTGAATATTAAAGGAAGTAAATATAACTAGATATTTATAATAAATAACTTATTGTTCTTAACTGGTAGCATGTGTAAAGATTTGATAAATAAGACATTCGATAACAATCTGTAATTTAACTTGACAGAAATGAAGTTATTGTTTGCCCATTGGGCGGGACATGCTGATCGCAATGTATACGAAACATCTTAATTATGTACCTACCTATGATCCACAATAAAGATATATTCAATTGAATTGAAGGTAAGATACTTAGAGGCTGAGTGATCGCAGTTATAGTATAATTGAAATTAAATTTTAAAGACCGCTAGAAAAATTCACCAGCCATAAAAACCAATATTTCGCCACTAAATGAAGGATTCAAACCACCAGTTTTAGTGGAAAATTCACTAAGTTGACAGCACTGCCAACGTGTGAGTGCATGCGAGCGCTTAAAGTTTGTGAGCAACTGCCAAGTCCTCGCACGCGTGTAAACGTAACACGGGCGTTTGTGAAGGACTGTAGTTTGTGAGCGACTGCCAAGTCCTCGCACGCATGTAAACTTATCATCAGGTAGAAGCACGAAGCAAATACAAAGAGGAGATGGCATAAGCGCATAGGTCCCGTGACAAAATACAGGTCCCGACGTCATCGCAGTTATCGCGACTTACAAATTAGACTGTCAACGTCAATGTTCTAGAACTTTATCGAAAAATCGCAATCCTTGAATATTCTCGGTACAATTAAGTAAAAGATGAAGTGTTGTGTTTTATCTTGTACAAATAACTTGGATAGACGTTCTGGTGCCATGAATGGCATAATATTTCATTTGTAAATAATTTTATACTTAATTTCTTAAAATAGTTCTAGAAAAATCTCTCAGTGTGTTGTTGAAATATAGTTAAATCTATTCGCCACTAGATGGAAAAACTTTGTGTGATGGGAAATAAAAATACAAAGGTTCGTAGAAAGTTCGTATAAAGTAAATCATAAAAAAATATTGATATATGTTGATATGTTGATTTTATGTAAACTTTTTGATCTGGTGTACAATAAAGTTTATTCTATTCTATGTTCTGCATTCTTGCCTAAAGAATTTTTAATCGAAAACGTATTATTTTTTGTATTTTTTGTAATCATTTTGTGAACACTGACGTCTATCGTCAACTAGGAAAACAAACATCAACAGAACAAAGAGACAGGGTCGTAATTAGTTTTTTTTTTTTATCTATATTCAAATTATATCTATATTAATCTAGAATTTAAAGTACTTGAAAATGAAACAAATTTTACTTAGGGCCGGTTTTTCAATAGTCAGATAAACAGTCAAATAGCATTTATTCCTCAGTTAGCGTAAATTTGGGTCTTTCAATAGTCAGACATCAGTTATCAGACGAATAAAGCTGTAATCTGACTGATAACTTTATCTGTGCTTTCAAACCTCAGTTAGTGTTTTATTCTGTAGAATAGTGATTTGACGTTGTGTATTTCTCTTGTACCTATTTGTAGTAAAGTTTAAGTACGTTGTCGTTATTGAATATTTGATAGATTATGGATGTTTTTGACTCGATTGACTTTTTGTTCTGAGGTAAAAAGGGTTATTAGAGAAATATAGGTTATAGATACTATAGAGAAGATGAAGAATTTTTACTTCACACACTGCTATCTAGTTCGAAACAAAACAGAGCTTGTACTATTGGTAACGAGAAGATTTCCCTAGTGGCCGTTTGCGGAACTAACGTATGACAGACATTTCTACCTGGCAGTTTAATGTACAGAACGAGTGCATTGTTATTGTTTCATTGATAGACGTCTACGGAGAAGTAAAAAATACGTATTTTAAAAGTGGAATGTTAACGTGTTTACGTATTTTTATCTGTCATACGTTAGTTCTGCGACTTGCCGCTAGGGAATCTGCTCGTCACCATTTAAATTCTTTCTACAATGATTTCATTGATAGACGTCTACGGAGTAGTAAAAAAAATACTTTAGGACCACTTCGTGAGGGTAAACAGTATTCTAAAAGTGGAATGTTAACGTGTATACGTATTTTTATCTGTCATACGTTAGTTCTGCGACTTGCCGCTAGGGAATCTGCTCGTCACCAATAGGTACAGAGAACTGACATAAATACAAATATACTTTTTACGTTTAAACACATATTTATTAAACGTAGAAACACCTGTTTAAAAAATTACTATGCACCACCCGCAAACCCGGCATTTCATTTTTATAAATTTTGATTACAATAATTGTTATGGACTCAACTACAGGAATATCATAAACGACTTTTTACTAAATTATTATTTACTACATCTATTATAGACAAATAATAATTATAATCGAATGCTTTAATTTCATTTAATTAAATATCCCAAACCGCCAATCATAAAAAAGACAAAAAGAAATAGAAAAAGAACAGTCAACTTGAATGTTGTCTAAAAGTTTCTGGTCCTTATCTAACGTGTGACTACCTGTATAGCTGCATCTCACTTGCGCATGATTACAGTGAACATAGCTGTGAAGGACCATCAAGTAACTATCTGACTGTTTACTCCCGATTGAAAAACACAAAAAGTTTATTCGCTTGTTAAAGAGCTGGATACATTTATTCCCTTGTTAGTTATTAGACCGTTTAACTGGGGATTGAAAAACCGGCCCTTATACTGATTATTTGATAGGTTTTCTAACTAACTAAAATTCTATCCCAGGAATCCCAGGAAAATTAAACTTTCTCGGAACCCACAACGAAATTAATCAAACGAAAACTGAAGAATTTGAAAATATAATAAATGAAAAACTAATTTGTAGAAACATTTTTTTTTTGTATTATACTCCTACTTGTATGTTATTGTTCTCTTTATTATTGTATGTGTTTGTTGTTGTACTATATTTCTTTGTTTTTGTTCTCTCTCTTTAATATATATATGTTACCGTCAGATTGTCAAAACCGTTTGATTGTAATCTATCTCGCGAGATTGTAAAATGGTATCTACGAATCGCAAGTCGCGCGCTGATTGGTTGAACAGCATATGTCCCTGCGCCGCCATATTTGTTTGTTAATTTGTCTTTGATGCCAAATGTAAAGTATTACTGTGATTGTAAATTGATTTCATATTGAAAATACCTCACAGCTTTAGGATTAGTTATATAAAGTTGCTGTGGCAGAAAAAATAATTTGTGATTCATCAAAGAAGTAATAACCTAAACTATCTCTATGGGCATTGATCGGCCTACTATAAAACCGAACAATCAGGGAAAGTTGACAATTTGACGCGCGTAAGTAGTATATCACATCGATAGTTGGCAATCTCGCTAGGTAGATTATAATCTAACGGTTTTTATAATCTTACGGTGACATATTTAAATAAGTAATAAATCAAATACATCACCAAGGTTACGGGGAAGATATAAAGAACACACAAACTTTCACTTTTATACTATACTAGCTGACCCACGCAACTTCGTTTACGTCTCCTATTTCCCGTAGCGTAATAATTTTCCCCCGTTTTCGCAACATTCTTCATTGTTGCTCCACTCCTATTGGTCTAAGCGTGATGATATATAGCCTATAGCCTTCCTCGATAAATGGGCTATCTAACACTGAAACATTTTTTTTTTGAAAAAAAAAAAAACACATTTTTTTTCAAATCGGACCAGTAGTTCCTGAAATTAGCGCGTTCAAACAAACAAACTCTTACGCTTCATATATTGGTATAGAATATATTAGTATAGATGTTATGTACGATGTTTCTTACTAATAATATTTTTGCGATACATGCATCAAAATGATTTACAAAATTGACTTTAAAAACATAACTACCTGATAAGAAAATTCTGAGTACGTCCCTGTATGTCCCTTACATCGTACGCTTAGTGTCAAATAGCTAAACTACATAGCAACATCAACATGTAACGATGCAAGTAGTTTTGCTATTGATTGGTAGATGGCAAAGGGCAAAGTAACCCCCCCTCACCCCCGCAAATTGTCACGCATTGTTTCATACAAAAATTTCATTAGGGCATCTCCTCTTTGTATTTGCTTCGTGGGTAGAAGTATCTGTCATACGTTAGTTCCGCAAACGGCCACTAGGGAAATCTTCTCGTTACCAATTGATCACGTGATTTTGAAAACTAAACTTAGTTGTTACGAACCAAAAACGCACAGGCCGAAATTAAGAACTTATTCTTAATCGAGCCAAACGTCAGCTTAGTGTTCAATGTCGCGCCAACCGAAGTTGACGTAATTACACGTGACATAAAATGGGCAAATACGTAGTTATAGAATGCGATGCAAGGTCTAAAAACTATAACAAATCAAGCAGAAATACTTTGCACATGTATATATAGTCTTTATGAATTGAAATTAAGGCAAATAACGCTATAATCGAAATAAAAAAATAATATTTCCAATTTAATATAATGTTGCCATTTACAGATCTTTTTTTTTCCCAAATTAGTGGGAGAATATGTAGTTAATTAAATAGTTTTACTTTATTCATGAGAATAAAGTTATTTACATATTACACATTGATATTAACATTAGAACTAACATCGGATTACTTAGTCATCATAGTCATTTTTTTAATAATTGATAATATTATTAGCAAATTAATTGTAGTAGTGAAATTTCGTGAACGTATGAATACGTTAAATACGTTAAAGCTATACATTTTTACTAATTTATGCTATTTTTATACATACCTATATATATATAAAATTGTATCATAAAAATAAATTGTTGATTAATACCTTTAAAAAAGGATCTAAAGTGAGAATTGTTTACGAAGCTGATGCTTTACAGCGGTGTTTGATTTTATTTTTTCTATACAATAAATGTACAGCTATTGTATTAATCATACCTATTCCATTCAAACACAAGTACACAATTTAAAATATACTATTTATTTATTTCTCGGTTTTTATGGGTAAATTTTCATAGAATAGTCAACACTGGTCCGCCATTGTGATGTTTATGCTTTTTGTGTTTGTCTAATCATAGCGGACGTAATTGTTCTTGTACGCGTGTGAGTGAGACATGCGTTTGTTGACTTTCATTTGTCTAATGGTTTCAAAGCTACATCACAGAGTACAATGTATACATTATAGAGCTACATCGTCAACGTTCAAAGCGGTTACATATTTTGAGACGTGCGGTAATGAATGAAGTTTGCGCCTCTAGGTATATCTATCTCAATGTGTATAACTATCCATAAATCAGTAATCACAGAGTACATGTCAGTAATACAGTAGAATCGTGGTAATCCGACAAACGTTTTGCAGGGCAGTGTCGAACTACCAAATTTGTCTGATTATAGAGTGTACTAAGACCCCCAATAGTTCGGAACTTTTTACAAGCGAGTACCTTGTAATCCGACAAAAGATATATGTTATGCATACATACTCTGAAGTACAAATCATACTTCATTGCATATGTATGTAAAATTTACTGAAAGATTCATTACGATTTAGGCGTCACTGCTATCACGTCATGTAGTTAAATTCAAACTAAATCTAAGCAATCAGAATCAAAACAATAAGTACCTACGCGTCGAGCACAATACGTAGTGCCGGCGCGTAAAAGTTGTAACCTACAGGCTACATGTAAATCAACATTAGCCATGTCGGATTACAAGGAGTGCCGGATTAGACCGGGGCCGGATTACCGTGTGTCTACTGTATTATGTATTAAATTAAAAAAGAAAAATCCCGTAAATACACTTATAAAACCCATAACAGAGTTTTCAAAAAAGGATTAAGACAAGACGTAGATTTTAGTCCAATTTATAAAACACAGATGATTGTAATTCTGCTTTGACTAACTTTATCGATGAACTGAAAATCACTGTACACAAAAATACCGAAATGGTCATACTTCCACGCCAAAAAAGAATTCTAAAACCTTGGAAAACCCAAGGAATTTTACGTTGTAGGTATGCGAAACAGAGAAAAATTACACAAACAGTCTAAACTAGATCCAAGTAATGTTTTAAAACTAACTACACTCTTTACAGGAATTTTATAGTACCTATATAGTGAATTAGATTCTCTTTGGTACCTAGTACCTACGATTTTGAAGAACTGTGAAAGAGGTTTAATTCAAAAAGCTGGAAAGGACAACGAAAAACTTTGGGATACAATAACAACTATTACTAATACATCCAAAGAACTTAATTTTCCGAAGGAATTACTCACCTTGTCTGATACACCGCAGAGCTAAGTAAATAACATTAATTAACTACTTTTGCAATGTGGGCAAATCTTTAGCTGAAAAAATTGCACTGACTCAGAATAGGAGACCGATCGATAGTCAAAGTCATCTTGATAAAAACTTAAATTATTTTGCATTATTTACAACAGACGAGAGAGAGATTACAACATTATATCCTTTCTGATGGATGAGTGCTGCTGGGATGTGACGGAATATCGAATGAACTTTTAAAGGAACATAAAATAATACGTAAATTGAATAATTTGTTTAAAACGTTGAGACATGTAACCACTCCTGCAGTCTTTAAACAGATTTACTTTACCTTAGTCCAATCATTGATCATTTACTGTATTTCATCCTGAGGCGGAGCATCTTCTTCTTCTTAAAAAGACAACTCCCGCATTAGGAATTTACATCCAGTGTCGCGGGGACCTAACAAACATTGTATATGAAAAGGACATAAAGAACACCCAGACTCAGAACAACAATTTGTGGATCACACGAAGTGGAATTTGAACCCACAACAATTGGCGCAGTAGAAAGCGGCGTGGCGAATGCTTAAACCACTAGGACAACCGTGCAGGCTAAATCTGAAACTTTTCGTAGACGACTTGAGGTTTTTCGAAGGACAATTCTCAAAGTGTCTACTTTTAAAACATTTCTATACCCCTCAAAACAGCTCTATGAGTACTGCCGGGTTCGTACAGTGCGACAACTTTTTATGATCAATATATTGATTAAACAGCACGCTTTATTAATATGATTCTAAATCAAACAAAAAAACGAGAAGTTACACAGTTTGCGAGGGATTGGTTCGGCCAAAGACATCATTTTATATTTAGATTTAGAATTTAGATTTCTTATTTTTAGGTTCTTATCTATATAATAAAATAAATAAAGTTATTTGTATCTACGGCCTAAATGAACAAAACCTAATAAAACTGTGTCACAGTGGTTGGGAAGCCTGTCTGGCTGGCATGATGAAACAGAATCACTACTAACGATGTACTGCAATTTGGAGCGATAATTTGTCTTGAGATGACTTCATGGACGCAATCACTTTGGTTTCTTAGCATTTTGTGAGACTTTTCATCACAAAGAAACTGACTTCCAAACATCGGGCATTCAGCCTCTATGTACACAAATTCATTTCTATCAGTTGCTACCTATATATATTTTGCAATAGTTTGGTTCTAACGGGTTTTGTGCACATTTCTCATTACACCTACAACTAACTTTCACTCACCCTCTGACACACACTTATTCATCCCTGCATTAACACACCCAGAGGACCACTAAATTTCCTTAGTTTTAAGTAATTGTCTTGTTCTGTTATTTTCTCATCGCCAAATAAACTTAAAGTTAACATAAATAAATAGGATTATGTACTGGAACTAAAATATAAGCTGTAGTTAATGTACATAACCGATAGATACAGGCGCCGTATGCTGAAGCACAGGTTTCCAACCTTGTTCGGCAGCGGAGACTAATAAGAGACGATTGGTAGGTACATTGTAATCATGCATTTTTACGATCTTATAAAACTTGTCAAATTGGTAAAACTTTGTATGGATCAATAGATAGTATTATTATTAAATTGCCAACCGTAAATTGCGATCTTTCCGGTGCTCATATTGTTATTTTTTGCCTCTAAAGACTGTAAAAATGTGAATATTTCACTCACCGGTAAAGTAATAGGTAGATACACGTTTTAGTGTATCTGATAAACTGAGGGTAACGCCGCATGGCTCAGCTAGTGTTTTAATAGAAACGAAAGATAAGTAATTGTACCCCTGTTTTCTTTTAGGACTTTTGTCCATATGTCCCAATCTTGTTTAACTTCTTCAAAAAATTGCACCCACGTCAAATCTTTGACATCTCTGGTGTAGCATTCCATATCCTGAATATTCCACAAGCAGGGATGTTTTTCAAAATTGTGCGACGAACAACACATCCAAAGGTAAGGTATGGTATGGTAGGTTTCCGAAAGCACGTACCTACTTGCATGGGTTCCTGGTAATACATATATTATGTGTTATGTAAAAGATAGAACAAATTCTAAGAGTAAAAAGATCATCGCCAAGGCCTAGGCCCCTGCGCCGGACAGGCCTGTCAACGTGGCACCACACCGCGAATGCAGGCAATGCAGCATGGTCTACACGGAAAAATTTAAATAATGCTAAAGCTCTTTTAAAAACGTTTATTGTCTGTCCTAGAACGTTGTAAGTACAAAAATGTGTAATTACTTACTTAAAATAATATAATGATATGATGTTTTCGTGTTGCAAAGAATTGAACTAATTTAAGTACCTACTATAAATAATCACATATTTTTTACTCCTAAAGATTACATGTCCGTTACAATCCAAGTCAAAGGCAATACCTATATTATGATTAAACACTAATTTACAATACTACATAATAAATTCATTGTAGTATAATAGTGTAGGTATAGTATATATATATATATAGTATATAATATATACAATAAATATCGTATCTTAAAACAAAACTAAAATTAATCTCCTAACTTCTGTCCGTCTACTGTTTGTAATATAGTCGTAGAAAATGTTTTTTTTTATTTATTTAAACAGTCATGGGTTTCGTACTCTTGGATTGAGGCAAGGCTGACTTCACGGATGCTTCAATTCCTGCTTTCTCATTCGTCATAGCTTTATGGTGCATCGAACGCGAAACTATCATTTTTAAGGACCTAACTAATTCCTTAGTTAGATCGATGTTTGCTGACAATTACATTGATTGACCAACCTGCTTGCAGTATAAGTAAGTATTTTTATTGTATATGTTATTGAAATAACATTCCACAAATAATGAACATGCATAAGTTCTAACTAAAAATAAATAGTTTTAAAAATTACAACTATAACCCAATTATTACTTGTAACTTTAGAACTATCGCTGAAATATTAACATTGTACATAAACTTTACATAATTTCATTAGCGAATACATATCATAAAACAGAATTAAATTAATTAATATGTTTAGGTCCATTATTAAATTAAAATCACAGTCTAATTTGTCCCGAAATAATCTTCTCATATTCTTCATTGCCTAAAGGAACATATTTTCCTAATTGTGGGTCCATGTAGTATAGTTTATCTTTTACCACCGACGGGTTGTATCCCTCTTTTTGCAGGTCCGTCTTCTTCATTTTAAATGTTCCTGTAAACAGAACCGAAAATTAAGTTGGTTACATTTATAGAGTTCTAAAGACTAGTTTTATGCTGTTCTGTTTTTTATTCTGTTTTAAACGTCTGTGTTAACGGCGGGCTTTACAAACATGTTTCATGTGAAACGCACACCAAGAACACCCAGACTCAGAACAACAATTTTGTGGATCATACAAAGTGTTGCCCCGCGTGGGTTTGAATCCACAAAACTCAGCGCAGTAGAAATCGGCGTGGCGACCGCTTAAACCACTAAGCCAACCGTGCAGTAGCCAACGTTTATTGAGTTGATGAAATTATGGACGCTCGAAAACTCTAAACATTAATCATTTAAAACTGAAAAATCTTGAGTCTGGAGCGTCTCGAATTACTTTTAAAAATAATTCTTTTTAATTAAAGTTGTTCTATAAAAATAATTTACAGACTTAAAATTCACATTCTTAAGTACACCCTGCCACAGGCTGGCTCCGGAGTAATGATAACGAACCTCTTTTTTATTTTACACAAGTTGTGGCCACGTTTCGACATATCTAGTAAATAGCGCAAACAATTGTCGAACTTACCAGTCATGTCCACACTCGTCATAATCCTGATAAATATAGGTCGCGCATATTTCGGTAGATCTTTCGCAATGTCCTTAGCAAGTTTGTCTAAATCTAATGTGCCATTTTCATCGACTATTCCACACATGCCTGCTCGTCCATCGGTGTTAGGTATCTGTAATAAGAAGGAATAGGTTAGTTTTGTTAATAAATGTAAGTAATTTTTGGGAACTTGCCTATGTTAATTTAAATTATTAAATAGCTAGGCAGAGTAGAGTCATTTTGGCGGGCCAAACATAAAAAAAAAAGCTAGATGACTGATACCACCATTTTTTTTTAATGAATTCAGTCTCTATCAATCTACGACCTACGTAATACATAGGTACTAACTTAGATTTACGTAAACACGAAAGTTTTGCTCTTTATGTTATGAGTTTTAAAATCGCTTGTCACAAAATTTGTTCGCCATTCGTTACCTACTTACCTACCTACCTACTTACTTACTTCGTCATTCGTTTTCGCCATCAGACACCATTCATCTTCCTAGTATTTATTTTTCCCAAACTTATTTGGATTCGACTATCAAACACAATTAGCTGCTAAAAATTGAAACCAACCTCTACTCCATAAGCGACAGCATCCCGCTGATCCGTAACTCTCGAGACTGAAGCTTCGACTTCAGTTGTTGATACATTCTCGCCACGCCACCTAAACGTATCTCCTGTTCGGTCCATGAAGTACAAATAGCCGAGCTCATCAGCAATTAAAATGTCACCTGAAAACACAAACGGATAATAAATTAAATATATTATACTATACACTTATAACTATGACCTCTGTACACGTCTCATTGCTATACAAAATTTTAAGCTAGCCGGTTTCCAGAATATATAATTTAAATGGGCCGTAGTCACAAACTGACCACGGCACAGTTAAAATGTGATTTGATGGCGAATTCTCGTAATAAAAGGTAGGTCGCAAATCAGATCGACCAACAGGTATTTTAATTAAAAGGTATTAAACATTCAACGAAAACTTAATCGGTAATCTACAAGTATTTGCAATATTTTACTACGAAAATACCTTATTATGATAGCTGCGCGATCCAGAGTTGATCGTTAACAAAAGATACTGTGTGATTAATTAATATTTTAGTAAGCCGTCACTGCAAATACTAGTTTTGTACTAACCTGAAATGAATGCGGAGTCTCCATGTGTAAATACATTCCTAACAATCTTCTTGTCGGAAGCTTCTTTATCAACGTACCCTAAGAAGGCTCTTGCAGGATTGTTGGGTATAATTTTTCCAATAAACACTCCCGGCTCGTTGGGTTTGGCCAACTACAAAAATGACAAAAATATATTTAAAAAAGAGGAGGCACATGTTATGTTATTGTACATTTTAAAGTTAGAACGTTATTAAAGTATAGTAACGTTACTGACTGAAATTGTAAAAGGCAATGTCTTTTTCTAGGATTGCGGTATTCTTAAACTGGACCCAAGATAGATCCTTGTTCAACACCTCGTTATAAAGTAGCATTTATTACTCGTAAATGACACAATTATCTAATAAATAATTTAATAAAGCGCCTATAAGGTTTTAGTCTATTTTTGTTGGTACAGAAATAATCAATCATACGTGAAATCCATTCTAACTTAAAATTACTTGAATTATTTAATTGTATGCCATTACCTGACATAAACCTTTTGAATTTCGAATGGGTTCTCCAGTTTCTTGATCGACTTTGAGGATAGCAATCGGGTACACAGCTGGAATGATTCTGGATACAAAACCGATGGCACCAGTTTTGTTGTTAATGTTAACTGAAAGTGAATAGAGATTTTGTTAAAGAACAAAATAAATAAGAAAAACTCTTAGATATAGGATACTGGTATATGTAAAAATTATTGCAGGTATCTAACGAAAGAGAACTAATATGCTTAAAATCATAATAACAATAGAAAATTAATTTAGATTATAAGTATATATCTTTGTATTTTTTTTCATAGAATAGGGGCAAACGTGCAGACGTATCGCCTGATGGTAAGCGATTACCGCCGCCCATGGACACCCATAACACCAGAGGCGTCACAAGTGCGTTGCCGGTCTTTGGGGGACGGGGAAGAGGATGGGGGGAGGCCTTGGGGTATGGGCCTTCGGTACCCTCACTCACTCGGTGAAACATAGCGCAAGCGCTGTTTCACACCGGCTTTCTGTGAGGCCGTGGTATCACTCCGGTCAAGCCGGTCCATGCATGCCAAAGCATGGCTCTCCTACGGTAAGTAAGTATCTAAATATGTTTTCTATAAAGAATTTATTTTTCTCACCTATATTAGCATTTCCTTCTGTAGCCCCATAAAACTCCACAACTTTCTTAATATTAAAACGTTTCACGAAGTCTGTCCATATCTGAAAGACAACACATCATTTAGTGAACGTGTAAGTTGTTCGCTACAACTTAATTAGTCACATCGTGCAACAAAAGCACTATATGCTCATGATTTCTCTACTAACAAACGAATGAAAGTTACCTGCGGCCTCATTCCGTTGCCGTATACTGTGCGAACTTTGTGTTGTTTGTCGGTAGCAGAAGGTGGCGTCGCGAGTACGTATCGACACATCTCACCAATGTAGTGGGCCGCCTGCAATCAATAACATTTTTTTTATTTATATATCAATAATGTTAATAAATTAGGTAAATAACACATAGATTACATACATTTCACATTTTAATCAAGATCAAAGTACGCGAGTTTGTATTTCATTCATACTAGAATTTAGTCTATATATTTATATTCGTAATTTGCCGTTCTTAGGAATCGAAAAGTGACATCGAAAGCAAACATAGACATAACAAGGCAGTCAAAGATGTTTATCTATGTCATATGTACAAATCTGTAATAATGGAGAATATATAGTTTTTATTGGAGGAGTGCAGAAAGCAAAAAAAAGTAAAAAATAGATAAATGAATTATGGTCGAATTTTGACCACTGGGCGACCACTAGTACCTAACTTAAAGTTTACCTAGCTAGGTTGGTCTCATAGTAGATTTTGACCTACAAAACCTATAACTGTGAATATGTATGTGCTTTCACCGAGCTTTCACTCACCGTCGCATTGTACTTAATGCAGTCGGGGAAGTAGGCAGACGCTGAGAACTTAGTCCGCAGAGCTACAGTGCAACCAAAGATGAAAGCTTGACCCATTGAGATGCAACCACCCGCAGAGTGGTATAAAGGCATTGGGCAATAGATAATGTCAGTTGTTCGCAAACTACCTAGGTAGTGGACGCCAGAAGCCATGAAAACCATTCTGAAAATAAAAAAGTGTAATATATACACAATATTGTGGAAATAGATTTCTATATTCTAAGAATTTTTGTTTATTGTAATAACTTTTTAAAAAAGCAAAATAGAAGGAAAAAGAGGAAGACCGAGACACAGTTATATAGATCAAATTAAGGAAAAAGAGGCGATTGCGACGTATAAGGAGGTCAAGGAAACGGCTCTAGATAGGGAGAGCTGTATAAAGCTGCATTGACAAGTGCGTAGGTAGCTCTTTAGTTAATGATGATGTAAACTAGCAACCCGCGTTCTTCTAAATCCGAGTTCTTCAACAAATATCGTTATATTTTAGCCAATATACTCAAAATTTAACAAATTATATTCAAAAACCTTCCTCAAGATTTTTTTATTTTTTTTATTAACACTTCCTGCATTATGCGGACTTAATGCCGAATGGCAGACAGTCGAAAAAAAATATAAAATGATTTTTTGATGTAAGTATCGCATATACATTCATTTGCGTTTAGTAAAAAGTTGTTAGTTTTGAAATTACAAACAGACACTTCAATTTTATTTATTTTGAGTTTGAGTTTGAGAGTTTGAGTTTATCGCGAACAGACAGACGCGGCGGAGAACTTTGTTTTATAATATGTAGTGAAGTTATCCATACTTTTTTCAATTTAGAATTAATATTATTATTGTTCATACGAGTAGTCGTACAGACTGAACATAAAATTCAATATAAATAGAAAATGAAATACGAAATACAATAGAATATAAAGTTAAAAAATGTGGTACTAAAGCCATCGTAACATTTGTTTAAGACTGTAGTCCTTGAGCGTGGGAATTTGTGATTGAACACCCACATTCATATTTTACATGCACACAAACGCATCGGCCACTGTTGCATACTAACTCTGGCAACTAATAATTTACTTTCGGTTTTTTCTTCTAGTTACATATTCATTAACTGTTCGCCTTTGAAGAATGTTTAGAATGTCCTACAAAGCACGCAATGTATCTTAGTCATATCGGAAAGCCCGCGGCCTTTAAGTAACTCGTCAACGGCCGAGAATGGGGTTCAAGTGTACCTATTCATTTTTAATTCATTTCATGGACAAATAATATATTTTTACACAGTATAAAATTAAGTCGCTCGCGCTATCTGTCAGCTTAGATCTTTTACAGTAATCAACGGATTTTAATGCTATGTTATGAAATAAAATTTGTATGATATATGTTATATTAATGGAACATAATGTTTCTTAAAATTATAAATTTTGAACGCTTTTATTGCTCATATTGACTAAATTTTACTACATAAATCTTACTTACGTACTTTTTTTTTTACAGATTTTACAGATTACAGATATCAGATAATATAAGGGATAGGGCATCTATTATTTTACAATTCACCAATTGATTAAATTCGAACATAAGGGATGAATAATAATGGAAATGACGTAAAGTGTAGATGGGACCCTTTTTTACAATTTTTGTCTGTCTGTCTGTTTGTTTGTGCCGGCTAATCTCTGGAACGGCTGGAGCGATTTTGACGGGATTTTTACTGATAGGTAGCTGATGATATAAGGAGTAACCGCGGTTGGTGTAGTATCGCGGGTAAGACCGTGGGGCTCAGCTAGTTTTTTTTTCAAAAAAGACAACTTCCGTATATATCCAATAAATCCTGTGTCGCGGGGGACTTTACAAACATACATGAAACGGACACAATGGACACCCAGACTCAGAACAACAATTCGTGGATCACACAGTGTTGGCCCATGTGGGATTTGAACCCACAACACCTGATACAGTAGGAAGCGGCGAGGCAACCGCTTAAACCACTAGACCAACCATGCAGTCAAAAATAAAACTGTAATTTTAAGGTCTTTCATTATTTCAGTAGTAGTTATTCAATTCTAACAGAAATCAATAAAAAAAATTTTTTTTTACTTTTTTAAAAACAATTTCTCAAAGTGTCTCGGTCTGTCAAAGTGCATTCAAAGTACTCGTCAAGACAAATCAAACGACTCCGAACTCGATAGGTTCCGTCGTTACAAAGTTCCTATGACCACCTTCCAGCTTCAACATCAGATCAGCTCCATGTCATCATATTAAATCATTGTCACGCTATATACATACGCCTACAAAAATTCAACACAATCGGTTGAAGATATCTGCAAAATTGAGTTGCAAGATTCCGTCTTAACAAATATAGTTAGATATATACATACATAACAAGTTTAAAAAAACATAAAAATAAGTTCTGTGTTAATAAAAAAATACTAATATTTTTCTTTCAAATTATTCTTTAAAAAAATTAAATTAAATTCAAGAATACAAATTAACAATTACAATTCGACACTCACTGGCAACCCACCCTAAAACTTGTCATTTACGTATTATGGAGCTCAGTGCGAACTACAAACGGACGTGGTGTCACCTTGAATATTCGGCGGGCACTGAATTTTTTGAGCGCGATAAAACTTATTTATTGCAATTTACGGGAGACGATATCTACGTACTAAAATGTATGGAACTTTTGTCGCTAAAAATGAATGATGTTTAGCCTTAGATTATGGCTTTTTGGTGAGAATTAATAAAAAACTAAACCGGTAAATCTTTTCTCCATAATTTTTTCTCGCGAAATAACAAAAAAAAAACATTTAAAATAGAGCACGAAATAGGGCAGAGTGTGCTAATTAAAAAGGTCGATTTCGATGATTTTGATCTTTGTTAAAGCTTTTTTTCACAAAAATAAAGAATTATTTCATAAATGTCACTCGGTAGATTGGTAGACTGATTTATTAAACTACTGAGATATTTTTTTTAGTGTCAAATATGAATTGAGTTGTTTGTGTTTTGCAAAACTGCAAGTGCCTTTTCGCGCGTTTTTAGGGACGCGCCCCTTAATGGGCATTTACCTTGAAGGCGAAATGACAGCTGCTTTTGGTAAACCAGTAGTTCCTGAAGTGTAAATGTACAACATTTTGGCATTGAAGCCTTCAGTGTCAGACTTAGTCCACGGGGCCGGGTTAGTATTCTCTAGCATGGATGTGAAATCATTCTCAGATTCAGCTACTTTCACTGAATCTGCAGATGTGTTGAGGGGTCGTCTTGTGAATTTGAATAGCTGGAGTGATGGACTTAAATCTTTTGAAATTTCTTGAAAAGCTGAAAAGATAATTTAAGAATTATAGTAAGTGGTACTTTAGGATAGTGGTACTTTACTAGGAACATGCTGTGACCATAGCCAAGTTAAAAAACGTAAAAATAATTTCAATAAACAGGATATCAATAGCAAGAAATTGATTTTCAATTACATACTAAGTTACTATAGTAGGTAGATAACTTATAGATTGATAGGTAAAATAAGTCACAGAACAACGACATCAAAATGTTAAAGAATGCGTCGCAGTTTTCTACTGTAAAAAGTTGTGAAATCTATTAATTGTTATGTCCTGTATTCAGAAATCTATAAAACGACCTACGAGTACGTTACGTGGCATTGAAAGACTGATTATTGAAAGACTGATTATGGTGTTTAACTTATAACTAATTTCGTATTAAGAAATGAACATACCAGTTTCGAACTCGTCGCTATACACGACAACGTTACATTTCGCAATGTTAATAGAGTGCAAGAGTGTATTGCCAGTTTGATTGGTATTGATAAGAGGGCAGACAGCTCCAATTCTAGTGGCACCAAGCCAAATTGAGGGCATCTCAGGACAATTTCCAATCATCACTGCTACTATATCTCCGCGTTTTATGCCCCTGGATTTAAGAACTGTTGAAACTCGTAAGCTGTATTCTTCAACCTATAATGTCAAAGGTTTTGTTACCTCCCACAGTATATGAAAGTAGTTAAGCTCGGCGCCTGCCTTTCCGGCGGATGTAATTAAAGTGAGAAAGGGGAAATTAATGCCGATGGTTTACATACAATAGTAGCCCGTCACATTTTGAGTTTTGTGACCCTAAAGCTTTTAGATTGTTTGGCCAAATTGGAAATTCTGTGGTTATAACTTCGTTGTTTTTATTTTTTTGAAACATTAAAATGCTACTTGATCAGGAAAAGTTTTTAGATTACCTACTACGATATACGGTTTAAAAAAAATACCTACCTATTATTTTTCAAGTTAATGTGTTTCGTATAACATTATTTAACTTGTCTTTATACAGAACATCGTTAATCGACAATAAAGTATTTGTTATATTATTATTATATTACTAAACAGAAATTATGTACCTGCTGAAAGTTCCATGTTTCGTCTTCGAATAAAAAGCAAGCCTTTTTCGGATGTCTCAACACAACATCGTGGAAGATATCTGACATAGAGTAACTCTTATTGTTGAATTTTTTTGTCATCGATAATATTTTAACATAGCAGAATAAGGCGCTGAAATATGAAAGTATATGTAGTTAGAACGCTTGCGAAATGTGAGTTAATGTGAATGTTTAGACATGACTTCTTCAGATGTGTGTTTATATACATAAGAACTAATAAGTAGGTACATTAAATGAGAAAGTTACCTCAGGAACAATCCATACCTACAAAAACTTGCCCTGCATAACTTATTGATTAATGCAGAGCCTGTACCGATAGGGATATAAACTTCAAATTTAGACAACTGATGCTTTTTATGTTGTAAGTGCCAATCAAGAAAAGATTTTCGGCAATTTCACCTCTCAGAGGGGCAAGGGTTGCATGGAAATTCGCCAATTTCATTTAGAAACACTAACAAGTCGTGGTTAGTATATTACATAGGTATGTGCAGGGCCGTCTTAACCTAAGCTGGGGCCCCTGGGCACTCAAGAATTTGGGGCCCTTTCGGAAAGTAAAGAAAGCGTATTATACTAACATTTTTCTACTATGGTCATTCATGATCATGTAATCATGTATGTTGTTAGTTTTTGGTTAAAATTACAATAATGGTTTCTTTCGGGTTCTTTGTTAAGCAAACCCTTTTATTTATTATTACGTGTTCGGGCTCGACGAATTTGAGAATTAAGCCTTCTGACGTGTTCAAGAGACTTTATAAATATACTAGCTGACCCACGCAACGTCGTTTGCGTCTCCTATTGCCCGTAGCGTGATAATTTTCCCCCATATTTTAAACTTTGTTCATTGGTGCTCCGCTCCTATTAGTCTTAGCGTCATGATATATAGCCTATAGCCTTCTTCGATAAATGGGCTATCTAACACTGAAATAATTTTTCAAATTGGACCAGTAGTTCCTGAGATTAGCGCGTTCAAACAAACAAACAAACTCTGCAACTTTATAATATTAGTATAGATAATAGTTTTTAATGACCGCTGAGGTCGGTCACTTACATCACTCAGATATTTTTTCGTAACACTGCCATTTTGCTTGTCCAGAGCATCGCTATTGTTACCACGATTTTGAGCCAGGCTGTCGATATGCACTACTTTGTACGGATCCTCCCACTTCATATGTATTATAGGGGCCAGTCGTATCGGGTTTTCGTTCCTGCTCGCGATATTGACTGTGATTAGTTTCCATTCCGTTCTAAAGTTGCTGGTTTTCATGGTTTCGCATCTGTGGATTTTTTTACAACAGTACAAGTAGTATATTTACGGCACTACTACGGCACCAATATGGTACATCTTGCCACCTGCTGCTTTAGTGTAAACTTCAAGTGGAACGTTCGGCACCTTAGCTGTTGGCTCAATTATCTCCAGGTGGAACTCTCTGCCGTTGGACTTCTCCCATTTTAAGTACAGTGTTCTGTTTTGTAGAACCAAACTATCCCATTGTGCCCAATAAACTTTAGTAATAGCGCTTGCAGATGATACAATACTCCAAGCAGGTTTATATCACCCTGTGCTTCCAATGTGATAAGTTTCTTGAGGTCAACGTCATCCCCCTGTTCTATCTTCATTGTTTCATCTTCACATGGTCCCAAAAGTCAAGCTTGTTGATTTCAAGTCTGTAGTCGGAGTACATTTTCTCAGCGTGACATATTCTTTGCATTATCTTATGATGTCACCTTTTATCTTGCTGTCATGTTTTCCCAGATTGCTGCCTTGGAACTTGCGTCTTGTGTGCATCTTCTTTTCGCAACGTTTTCTCATTAGCTACTACAGGCAGTCCTTTATTTTTTTCAACCTGGACATCAACTTAGCTGCAGATGACCTCTCTTACCATTCTGCACATAATCCCAGAACCCTTCTTAAAAGACGACTTGACTTGTTTGATTTCCTCTGAGACTTAGCTCGTGGGTCGACCAGATATCCTGTTGAACCGCTTCTACCTCCATTACATGTGTCAGTGCTTCC
This sequence comes from Diaphora mendica, assembly GCA_949125395.1. Taxonomy (NCBI): domain Eukaryota; kingdom Metazoa; phylum Arthropoda; class Insecta; order Lepidoptera; family Erebidae; genus Diaphora; species Diaphora mendica. The sequence goes on from OX421317.1 coordinate 19,734,817, forward strand.
CTTAATTAAGCATGGATGCCAAGCTTCACTGCAGCTCTAACCTACAAGTCCTTGATGCCGTTTATGAGAACCTGCACGATGTTTGCTTTTATCGTCTTCCCGTCAGTCGAAAGGTTCGCTTTCCGTACGAGGTTCTCAATTTCCAACGCACATTGCTGCAGGCCTTCTCCTGAGTCTTAGGCTCTATCGCGTAGCTGGGAGTGAAAATCGTGTTTCAGATGGCGTTTCCCATATCTCGACTCTAGCGCTTCTAACAATTCTTTATATACGCTACCTGAACCAGGTAGTGCTTTTAGGACTGACAACGGTTGCTACCTAAGCGCAACAGTAAGGGCAGTCAGGCACTGTTCATCACTCCACCCGCAATTTTTCCATTTGGCCAACATCTAATGACTTCCCACGACCTTCGCCAGGTCATCGGACCACCTTGCGAGGGACCTACCAAGGGAGAACTTTGTGGCCCCATCGGCTTTCGTTTTTGCGAGCAATGTGCCTCGCCCACTAACACTAAAGTTAGTTATTTTCTTACACAATTTATAATTATAATAAAATAACATTAGCGATAGAGCATAATTTGTTTATACATCAAGCACATAATTTCAACAATGAATATTTAATGATTTAAAGGAACAACTATTACAATTTATTAAGCGAATCTTAAAACAGATAAAATATTAAATTTAAGATTTAACGATCGTAAAGAAGGTGAAGGAGTCACAACTCTATTGTACGCTTTGATTTTTTAACCATAAAAAATTAAAGCATATAGTAATTATTTCGATTATTTCATATTTTAATGTACCTAGTATTTTTTTTTTGTGAAAAAAGTGAATGAAAATTTATAACGAGAACATGTCCGAGATAAAATTATCGGTACCTGGGGGCCCCCTTGAGAATGGGGGCCCTGGGCACTGGCCCCGTGTGCCCTTATGGTAAAGACGGCACTGGGTATGTGTATAACTTACCTAAAGTCTCTTTTTGCTGTCCGACACGCGACGTAGATCCATCTGTGATAGAAGACTAAAACGTACACGACCAAGAGGATAGCTACCACTATTAGCATAGTTTGCCAGTCCTGGAACACCCAGGTTACTGCACCTGCGGCAACCAGAACTCCTAACGCCAGCATCCCGATGAAAATCTTGTTCCAAGGTATCTGTCTTTCCTGATTTGGGCTCTTTCCCTTCTCAGGATCGAAGTCTTTTTCCTTCACCTACAACCACAAAATACAAACTACATAACGGCACGGTAGATAAGTATAAACTGACAACAGTGAAATGGTGTTAGCATGAGATAAGATTAATACCGAAGATAGTGTCTATGACTAATACAGAATTTGAATTCATAAACCATGGATATATATTTTTTTAATTAAGATTAGTGATCGTTTTAATACCTAAAGAAAAAAGGCAGATGGTCTATTGGCTACAATACTTAACACAACCATAATGTGGGGCTGTGCCTTAATGAATTTTCCGAAAATCGATACATCTTTTACCGTGGGAGAGCCACGCTTCGGCGTGAATGGGCTGGCTCGACCGGAGTGATACCACGGCCTCACTGAAAACTGGTGTAAAATAGCGCTAGCGCTGTGTTTCACCGAGTGAGTGAGGGTGCCGGAAGCCCATACCCCTAATTTTTGTCTGTCTCGAACGGCTGAACTGATTTCGACGGGACTTTCACTGACACAGCTGATGAAATAACTCCTTTTTCAACATATCCCAACTATAAGAACATTCTTTTTTAATTTTTTGTCGGGGTACTTTATTATTCCTAACTTTTCACAAGAGAAGACAGGGCACTGTTCACTAAATTTCCCATTGGCAGAATGACACAAACTATTCTTTTTGAACGATTGAAAGGTCGAGTAAAATTTATTGGAAGAATATTTCCTTCTTTTTATTTGTTATGTATGACCCTGCCAAAATGACTCTACTCTGCCGGATGGAAAGCATAAGCAGAATCCAAGAGTGGTGGTCACCATACTCATTGCGAATGCAGACAATGCAACAATGCAGCATGGTGATCCACACTATGGCGGCCTAGCGATGCTTCTGCATCATTGGGCCTCCGGTCTCGCACTCACCAACGAAACACCACAGCACGAACACTGTCTTTTTACGGTGATCTTCTGTGCGAGAGTAGTACCAACAGATTAGTCGAGCCGGCCCGCTCGTGCTGAAATAAGCGAGGTTCTTTTTTACTTCCTTTTTTTATAAGACCAAAAAATCGTATAACTAGCTGAACCCCGCGGTGTTACCCGCAGTTATTATCGTACCGCGGGAAACTCCGCGGGTCAAAGCTAGTCTAAAAACGTCTAACGTAGCCTAAGTTATTCCTTAGATCATCAGCTATCTGCCACTGAAAGTCCCGTCAAAATCGGTCCAGCTATTCCAGAGATTATCCGGTACAAATAGACAGACAGACAGACAGACAAAAAATTTTAAAAATGTTATTTTGGTATATGTACCGTGTATACATACATATGCATTTAGTAAAAATCGGTTATTTTAATCTTACAAACAGACACTCCAATTTTATTTATTTGTAGAGAAGATGATGTAATCAGTGTACAGTTTTCAACACTCCATCCCCCACATACAATCGCACTGATACGCACCAAAAAATTAACGGGATATATCTATGTAAAAATTATTTTACGATCTCCATATTTTGTGAGATTACAAACTAAATGTAAAAATAAAACTTTTTTACGGTTTTAAATTTACTTTTATGCTGGTAATCTGTAATAGAAAAATAAAATATCGAAGCTTTATATTGCCCATTTGTATTTATGTTCCAAAACTTCTATATTTATAACAATGTTAAGTTAGTTTAGGAAGACTTTAAAAGTTCTGCACGAATTGAACTCAAAGGACACGTTATAATACCCCTTTCGATCTATTTTTCGAGTCATTTTTGTTTCTCAGTTCTCATGAATGTGACGACAATGTGGCAGAAGACAGCTAGTGCTTTCATCACCATCATCATCAACAGCGTCTCCATGGAAAGGACGTTTTAGACTTAAGAGGGGGTAAGCCAGGCCTCCAGCCGTCACTCGGTTAGAAAGAGAGAAGACACCGCGGTACCTAGTACTGTCTCGCTCTACTCGCGTTTGCGCAGTTTGCGCGGAAAAGCAGAACCATGGTATCAGAAACCAAGGCCTCGCATTCCGAGAGCGACACAGTATGACGTCAACATTCCGGTAACCACTTCACAAAGAAGTTGAACTAAGTTCAACTTCCTTCCGGGTGTGGACCTGACGTGTTACGCCGACGACACGCTGGTCACTGCCCGGGGGAGCACACACAGGGAAGCAATGTTGCTAGCGACGGCGGCGGTCTCACAGGTGGTGAGCCGCATACGGCGCCTTGGCCTGGAGGTGGCCCTCAACAAGTCGGAGGCCATAGTTTTTCATGGCCCCCGACGGGCGCCGCCGCCGGGATTGCACATGGTGGTTGGGGGGGCTACCATCGCTGTCGAGTCCACCCTAAAATATCTGGGACTGGTGCTCGACAGCCGGTGGGATTTCGGCCCCCACTTCCGGCGGCTAGCACCCAAGTTGATGGGCGCGGCGGGGGCGCTGTCAACGTTGCTTCCCAACGTGTCGGACCCGAGCGCCGCCTGCAGGCGGTTGTACGAGGGGGTCGTGCGATCGATGGCCCTATATGGGGCCCCGATTTGGGCGGCTGACCTGACGGCCGGCTCAATCACCGTGCTGCGGAAGCCGCAGAGGGTGATGGCCGTCAGAGTCATTAGGGGTTATCGCACGATCTCCTTCGAGGCGGCTTGCGTGCTGGCCGGATCTCCGCCCTGGGACCTGGAGGCGAAAGTCCTCGCGTCACTACATTGGTGGCGTGAGGACGCGCGGGCCCGCGGCGTGGGACCGACGCAGCGAGTTATCGAGCTGCGCCGGTCACAGCTGCGCGGGGTCCTGGTGGCGGAATGGCGGGACAGGCTTTTAAGCCCTTCCGCTGGCCTCGCCACTATCGAGGCCATCCGGCCAGTGCTCGACCTATGGCTTGGGAGAGGGCACGGCTCCCTCTCGTTCCGTGTGACGCAGGTCCTCTCGGGGCATGGCTGCTTCGGGAGGTTCCTGTGCCGCATAGGCAGGGAGCCGGACGCTCGGTGTCACCACTGCGTCGACTGTCGGGAGGACACGGCGCGGCATACGCTGGCAGAGTGTGCTGCTTGGGAGGGGCCGCGCCGTGCCCTCATCTCTGTAGTAGGCAGTGACCTCTCGCTGTCGGCCGTAGTTCGTTCTATGGTCGACGGCGAGGAGTCCTGGGACGCGGTGGTGTCCTTCTGCGAAGCGGTCATCTCGCAGAAGGAGGCTGCGGAAAGGGAAAGGGAGATCCTGACCTCTCTCTCGGTCCGCAGCAGGCGCACCGGGCGTGGGGGGAGGGCCTACGCTGCCCTCCACCGGCCCCCCTAACTGGGTCCAGGGGTGGCGGACTTGGGGATGTCCGTCGCCCCCCAACTGGACCCGAGGTGGCGGCGCGTAGTGTTCCCGCGCGCCCCTCTTGAAGTCGCGAGGGAAACTCTCCCTCGCTGACGAGATGTGGCCCGCAGCGGCGGGCCGGCACCAGTCGGGGATCGCGGTTGTCTCTTATGTTCCCGTGATCCCCGGCGTAGGTGTGAGACGGAACACCGGGGGGTTTTAGTCAGTAGGAGTCTGACAGACCCCTTCGCCCCTTTCCCCAGGGCGGAGGACATCCATGAGGATTTCCCCCCGTCAAAAGTTCAACTTCCTTGCCACTTCATAGCAACTTATCACGAAATGAACCAACCAGAACCAGCGATAGCGGTAATGACATAAGGCTCGTGTCACTCACGTGATCACAGTGTCTCGGAATGCTATAACCTGGCGAAGTTCAACGTTATTACATGAGCAGAACGATTTGACGTTTAATTGTTGTGATGATCGGATTTCTGTAGGTAATGCTTTTACAAAATAACAAAAAAGTGTGTTATTTGTAAAAAGCAGCCTATTCCTGGCGATTACACTCGCAGTTTTCACAAGTAAGAATTATTTATATAGTATATTTTGTTATTTGAATAAGTGTGTATTCCATATAATTATTCTATCAGGGGGCACAGTCGTGCACCCGCCAAGACGAGCCAAGCGAAGCACAAGGGCACTTTGAACTTATGTTAATTTAAATTGCAGATTTCCTGCAAATAATTAGTTGGAGATGTGGATGGAAGCAATCGGAATACAAAAAAAAAGTATCAACTGTTTGCAGTCAGAGCCGTCTTAAGCTCAGCTGGGGCCCCTGGGCACACAAAAATTTGGGGCCCTTTTGGAAAGTAAAGAAAGCGAATTACACTAACATTCTACTATGATCATTTATGAGTAATCAAGTATATAATTTATTAAGTCATGAATGATATTAATATGTAGCAAATTTTTTGGTTACAATAACGATAATGTTTTTTTTTCAGGTTTTCTGCTAAACAAAATCCTCTATTATACATTTCGTGTTAGGGTTCAACGAATATAAGAAATAACCCTTCTGCCGTGTAAAAGAGACTTTATTATAAACACTCTTAAAACACAGAATAATTTAGAACAATAGTCCTTAATGTTCGCCGAGCTCGTTGCGTTAATCACTTATATCACTTAGATATTTGTCGTACTATAGCCCAAACTGAACTGCACTGCGGTCCGCGATACGCCTTTCTATAATATATGCCGCTATAGATCATTCGAGAAAATTCAGCAGCCTCTCGAAGGGACTGCCAATCTCGCGACGAACAGTCTATACCTATTCGATTCTATTTACCTACATTTGCGTTATGTTCATTGTTTTGTGCCTCAAGAAACCGACTAGAACTTTCAAGGCTAAACCGATTCACGATTCTTTTTGTGGAATGTTCTTTTTTCGTAACACTTACTCCTTCTTAGAGATGCTCGTCCCGAGAACCGCTATGGCTGCCACAATATTTAGCCAGGCGGTCTAATGCACTACTTTAAACCTCTCTTGGTAGTCGCCGACCTTGTATGAACCCTCCCACTTGGTCTGTACCTAGTTTAAGGGATTTCCCTTTCCCACGGGTTGGGTTAAGGAGCCAAACCAGTGCACCTTCATCAAAATCGTTTGAGCGCTGGTCGTTTCGGGTTTTCTTGTTATCGCTCGCGACGTCAGCCGTGATTTGTTTCCATGATGTGCCGACGTTTTACAGTTGCTGGTTTCCTTGACTTCGCATCTGTGGACCTTTTACGACAGTACAATTTACTGCACCAATCTGGTACATCTTGCCAAGAATGAAGCCAGTAGAATGTCTCACGTACTGTTAACAGTGTCTTCTTGACACTAGAATGGCCTCCTGAATCGTGAACTTCACGGATTTGCAGGTAGAACTCTCTCCCGTTGATCTTCTTCCATCTCCGATAAAGGATCCCGTTTTGTAGAACCAAACTATCCCATTGTGCCCAATAAGCTTTAGTAGTACTGGTTCCAGACGATATTTGACTCCGAGCAGGTTAAGCTTATCACATAGAAAGCACAAGGTTATCCTTGTGATAAGTTGCATAAGGTCAACGTCATACCCGTTTTTTTTTTTAACGTGTTTCCACACGTTAAAAAACCCCCTCGGACCGTCACCCCACCGGGGCTTGCGGCGGGGCGGTGTGTCGGACTCGATCCGACTAAAACCACACGGTGTGCCACTCTGCGCCTGTGAAGGGAGGAATTCGGGAACTGCAGTTATTAACACGTCCGGACCCCTCCCAGCGATAGCCCGCACAGAAGCGGGCACCGTCTGCTGTTAAAATCTCTATTTAGGCGACGTACGGCACACGCGTAACGGGCACGGGCCTCCTCACGGGCGGCCACTAGAGCGGATGGAAGGGAAAGCCCGTCCCGACCATCCGCGGCCACACTCAGGGCGGCATGAGGCGCTGATAGGCACGCCTCCGCCGCCCGGTTCGCCGGCGGCGGATTGGGTCCGAGTGAAAATCATCCTCCCGGGCCTTCTCCGCCGCCTCCTTCTGCGAGATGACATCTTCGCAGAAAGTTGCGACCGCGGTAAAACTGCTATCGCTACCGGCCATGGAGCGTATGACGGCCGGTAGTGAGAGATCTCCTCCGATGACTGCAGTGAGGGCCCGACGCTGCGACGCCCATGCGGGGCAGATCGCCAGCGTATGCTGGGCCGAGTCCTCACTGCAGTCGCAGTGGTGGCAGGCGGGACTCAATTCCCTCCTAGCGACCGAGTGCAGGTACTTCCCGAAGCAACCGTGCCCGGAAAGGACCTGCGTCAGTCGAAAGGAAAGGGTCCCGTGCTGCCGCCCTGCCCACTCGAGGATGACCGGCTGGAGAGCCTCCACGGCGGCAAAGCCAGCGCGTGGAGTCTCCAGCCGGAACGACCATCCGTCCATAGTGGCTCGACGAGCGGCTTCACGCCATTCGCGTACCTCTTCGGGCGAAGGCCGAAAGCCACTTTCCGCCCGATATCCAGCCACCCGTCGATAAACTTCGGCGAGCACTTCCGCCTCCAAATCCCACGGGGGTGTTCCGGCCAAGGCGCACGCCGCCTCGGTCGACACCGTGCGGTATCCGCGTATGGCTCTGACTGCCAATACCCTCTGAGGCCCCCAGAGGCGGGCCTTATTTAGGGCAGTCAGAGCCGCCACCCACACCGGTGCACCATACAGCGCCATCGACCGGACAACCCCCGTGTAGAGGAGTCGCGTTGCGACGCTTGCTCCACCCAAGTTGGGCAAAAGTCGTCCAAGGGCGGAGGCAGCGTCAACCAGCTTCGGACCAAGCTGTCGGCAACGTCATACCCCTGTGCTATCTTCATTGTTTCATCTTCACGGGACCCTTGAAGACGAAACCCCAAACGAGTTCACCAAGGGCCCAAAAGGAGTAACGTTGATGAGCTTCACCGTCAAGCCAATTGATTTCGAGTTTGGACTTGGAGTACACTTTCTCTACGAGACATATCTTTGCATTGTATGATGACGTCACCTTTCATTTTGCTGTCATATTTTCCCAGATCGCTGCCTTGGAACGTGCGTTTTGGATCAACAAATTTCTTTTCGAAATGTTTTCCAGGTAGTCTTATATCGTCTTCATCTGCAAAATCCTTAACCGGCAACTTAACTGCAGAAGACCGGCCGAAAGGTACGCTTTCTGTACGAGGTTCTCAATTTGCAATGCCCATTGCTATAGGCCTTCTCCCAGACCTTAAACTCTATCGCGTAGTAGGGCGCGGAAAACGTGTTCCAAATGGCGATCCCCGTATCTCGACTCGAGCGCTTCTGACAAATATTTATACTCGCTGCCTGCTGCTATTTCCATGCTATCTGCTTCTGACTGCTTCCTGGAACCTTTACCAGGTAGTCGGACCACCTTGTGGGGGGCCTAACAACGTTGCAATTATCTGTACGCGTTCGTCTCGTAAAAAATTAGTAGCCCCATCGATCATCGTTTCTGCAAGAAATGTGCCTCACCCTCTAGTTAACACTTAAGTTTAGTTATTTTCTTAAACGATTTATATAATAGGAAACAGCAGCTTGACCTTGGAATCAAAGTTTTTATTATAAGTGATCGCCAGATGATGTACTTAGTAAATTAAGTAGGATACCTTCTAAATAAGCGCCTTGTGATAACATTACCGACGTAGAATCTATACTAATATTATAAACGCGAAAGTTTGTAAGTATGGATGGATGTTTGTTACTCTTTCACGCAAAAAGTACTGATCGTAAAGAAGGTGAAAGAGACACAATTTTTTACGCTTTCATTTTTCAACCGTAAAAAATATATGAACTGAAAGCTTAGTAATTGTTTCGAATAATACATACTTTTTTTGTAAAAAAAAATGTTATGTGCGAGAGAAATTGACGGTTCCTCGGGGCCCCCCTGAGGATGGAGGCCCTGGGCACTGGCCCCGTGTGCCCTTATGGTAAAGACGGCACTGTTTGCAGTGATCATATTGGAGATGACTCGTATCATCAAACGGATGAATACACTACAACCACAAGACTGTTATCAACCGCAGTACCTGTTCTTTATAGAAATTCAGTATTAAAACAAATTACCAATAATATTGTGATACCAAGTTCAATAGAAGAAACTGTTCATAAAACATGTTTAATGGATTTAAATTAATATCCTTAAAGTAATTCATTATTATTTTATTTTTACTATCTTTTTGTACCACATTTATGCAAATAAAATTATATTATTATTATTATATTAGACTCATCGAGTAACACGAGTAATGTTGTTAATGATTTTAGTATTCAAGTAGATACTTCTAGTTGTATTGATGAAAGTGAAATTGAGTAACTTAAATATCGGATAAGGATGAAATATAACAGATTAGTGATTTTTTGAGGTGTATAATATAATAATAATAGCATAATTGAATCATATAAATATTTAGGTATTAACGAAGCAGGAAAAATAGAACACAACGACATTAGGGAGCAAGTTAAAAGAGAATACTTCAGAAGAATAAAATGCATCACTAACACACACCTTAACGCCAGGAATCTCATTAAAGCTATAAATACCTACGCAGTACCAGTTCTACTATACACATTTGGTATTGTCAAAAATACTGACCTCAACAAAATAGACGTGAAGACCCGAAAACTACTAACCATAAATAAAGCACACACACAAAAAGCAGACATAGAAAGACTATATTTATCAACTAAAGAAGGTGGACGAGGCTTATTAAACATAGAAATATTATTACACTTATTACACTTTGCACTTATTACACCAAACGAAACAACAACATTGTACAATACATATTTTGGAGCATTTGCAAAAAACACAAAATCCCAGTCTCTAACCTGCGGTGGCTCGAATATCTCACACAACCACAAGTTAAAGAGAACGAATCTGCAAAAGTAATGTGGGAGATACCGATATAAACAGACATCACTATAACACACAATAGACCAGACATAATATACGTAAATAAATCAGAAAACAAAACATACTTAATAGACGTAACCGTACCATCAGACTATAACATAGGACTAAAAGAAATAGAAAAGCTCAGCAAATATCACCCATGAAAAACAGAAATATCACGACTATGGAACACACAAACAGAAACAATCCCAATAGTAATAGGAACAACAGGCGTGGTAGTGAAAAGTATACATAGATACATAAATATATTAGATACAAACATAAACATACATATAATACAAAAACAAGCAGCAATACATACATGCACAATACTCGCAAAAGTTTTAGGGGACACAGGGAAATTAAATTCCGGGAATCCGAACCTCCTGTTCTCTGAAGGTTTCAGAGCGGGAATTAGGAAGAAAAACTGAGAGAAATCTCGAGTAAGAAAAAAGATAATAATAATATTAAATGTTTTGGACTTTATGCTAATACTAAACTAAACTGTTAAATTAAGGGTGGTATTTCACACGTTATATAAGCACGTCTTTCTAAAATTCACATAAAGACAGGCTGTGATCGATTTTGATTGCTGATTCTTAATTTGAACTTTCTAGGTAATCTTGAACTGGGTTAGAATTTTGATCTATAGGTGATAAAAATGAGTATTATTGGACGTTTGCCGTTTGATGTGTGTTTATGAAATTTAGTGGACATATTATGTGTCTCGCAAATCTAAATATGTAGGCCAAATTCGACATGTCTATGTGAAATAGTTTTGTTATGAGGCTGTCAAAAGTGGTGCCGAATCTTTCATGTAATATTACACACGATGCTGCTCGCCAGTTCTGTTAGCTTGAACTTGGCTTGACACCCTACCGCGTGTCTAGATTTCATTACTTCAAACGACTTTTGAAAGTATTTGATTTTATTATTAGAGGTTGTCATAGTAACAAGCAGTCCTTTACTACGCATGCGTCAGTTGAGAGAGACAGATGGGGTACCGAGGGTCTTCTCTCTTTTTCTAACCGTTGGACATTTCCACTTACAGCAGCCCTATGTCTATGCTACTCTATAAGGCTATACCACGCTGGCCAAACATATTAAAACGGTTGTTATGTAATCTCGGGTGATTAAAAATTAAAAAAGTCAACATTAAATAAGTACTTGGGTACTAACTATAGAATGAATATTTTTACATTATTTTAATGTTTATTTTGTAACTTACGTTTATCCTCAAAATTCTTTTAGCAAACACATTGCAACGATTTTATCAAATCACAAGGATTTCAAACTGAATGAGTATTTAAACAACAAATTCTTTATAGAAATATAGATTTATTCAAGCTAAATATTATGTTGATTAAAGTTAATGTGATCGGTCGAGCCGGCTCATTCATGCGGAAGCGTGGCTCTCCCACGGTAGTAGTGATACATAAAATAAATTACTTTAATTAACCCCCGACGCAAAAGGAGTGTTATAAGTTTGACGTCGATGTATGTCTGTCTGTCTCTGTGTGTGTGTCTGTCTGTGGCATCGTAGCTCTCAAACGGATGGACCGATTTCGATGCAGTTTTTTTTTCATTTGAAAGCCAGCGTCCTTGCGGTGGTTAGCTTAGCTATGTTTGGTTAATATCGGTCCAGCAGTGTAAGAGTATCAGCTCTTTTTCAAAATTATGTAAGGCATTTTTGGCGTATGATTACTCGATTAAGTGCTTGGGTTTTTTATTTTAGTTATGTAATAAGCGTGAGGTGCTATTTGAAAATATTTTACGCTTTTTTACAATTTTCTAGTTTTTAGTTTGGTTTATTTTTAGAAGCGTGTTTTTTAGGTTTTTTTAAAACTAATATTTATTGTCATTGAATGAGTTTATCGGAAGCCAAACCACCCCTTATCTCCCAAAATGGATCACTCAAAGTACAGCAATACACTTAACTGACGGTGACCTATCTTTTATCTCTTGTACCACTAAAACTATACATGAAGCTTAGATTAGACTGTGGGAATCCCTTCTCCTTTTAAATACCACAAATTACTTTCATAACCATAAGTACTTCATTACTTTTTGATGTTAGATATTTCTTCAAAACCAGAACACATCGACAATCAAGGTCAATACTCTGCAGATTTTTTCATCATCAAGTTTATTAATTATATATAGTAAAAATATGCTCATGTAATAATATGTTTTATTTTTATTCCAATCTCATATAATTTTAATGTGTTTGTACAACTAAAAGTTTATCTATCTACATGATTATGTTCTTGTCTGATCAAGTGTACACTAATTACCTACACAGTTATGTATAATTAAGCACATAAATCCATGGATTTATGTGTTTATCATTGATTACACGGATGGTGCAGAGGTCTAACCGGTCGCTACGTCGTTCTCCTCTACGCTGTGTATTGTGGGTTTAAACCCCATATGGGACAACGCTTAGTGTGATCCAAAATTGTTGTACTGAGTAGGGGTGTTCGTTGTGGTCTTTTCTTGTATGTTTGTAAAGTTCCCTGCGGCCCTGCGATACAGGATACCTATAGATACGTTGTCGTAAGTGTTACAACAACAACAACAACAATATCATCATCATCAGCCTATCGCAGTCCACTGCTGGAGATAGGCCTCTCCAATTGCACGCCAGTAAGTATGGTTCCTTATGACCAAATAAAGTAGGATTTTTTTGATAAACGGAAGACTCAAAAAGAGTAAAGAACTGCGAAGATTGTAGTTTAATCAGCTTAAGTACTACTAGCTGACCCGTGCTCACTTTGGGCGGTAAACTTTTTTTCTCCGACTTACTTTGCAAATCCGGCTACCACGATAAAGTCTTTCGACTTTTCGGGTTACTAAATATCCTATGTCACTCACAAATAACGTAGCCTGCTATTGATAAAATAATTTTCAAAATCGGTTCAGTAGATCCAGCGATTACCCCCTACAACGTCACAATCTCACGAACTTTACCTCTTTATATATAGTGTAGATGAGCAGGCTACAAATATTATGATGCCATACTGGTGTTATGATCAACAACCACTAATAGTCCAATACTGGACTCAAGATTCTCCCCAGAAAGGAGATTTTGGCCTACCACGGTTATCGGGTGGTTATAGGATTTTTTTTCAAGTTTTCCTTTTCCTTGCAGTTATGTTGTCGTAGAGTTTGCTCCTTTAGTCAGCTTTTATGACACCTACGGAATGAACAGGAGTGGTAACACTCTGTACTCTTATAATTTCTAAAATAATATTGTATTGCAAATGTCTTTTACTCAATTTATGTTTATTTCTCTGCCTGTCTCATACACGTCGAGAAGGTTGAACCGGTTTAATCAGACGGAATCAGACATCGGACCAATTGTCAGAAGAAGTGGTGTATGTGTAACACGCGACATGGCTATTAATTACGAGCTGACCCTTAGAGTGAACCCTACATTGCGTGCACGTCGCCTTCCATGACCTAAGATGGAAGGCGACGTGCACGCAACGTAAATGACCCGGCAATTGTGTAACACAAGCTGTATCTACACCACAACGTCATTCAAATGATTTGGTTTTATCATCGTTTCAGCCCTTAGATATTCAGAGTTGTGTCGTGACCGTGTGGATATCGGTGCAGGACCATAAACTTTAGTGCCAAAGAGGCCGTGTGGAGAACTGTACAAGACCATAAACTTTAGTGCCAAAGTTTTATAAAGTCGTATTATGCGTTATGGTGGACTAACTGACCCACACAACTGCGTCACAGCTCTCAAAAAGAAAGAAAGTTAAATAAACTGCATATTATTATGTAATACTAAAAAATGTGTTTAATTGGAACCAGTGTATCTTAAGAAAAATAAGTCCAAAGAAATTCTCCAGGTTTATAATAATAGTATAGATCCTTTGATCATACTCATATATTACGAATAATAAAAAAAAAACAAATATATTTTTTATATTTATATATATATATATATACGTTCTATTATTACCTAATTACATAGCTAAGGTAAGGAAATAGAGCTGGATTAAAATGATAAATGTACTACAACCTATTATCAATGTAAATTGAGACAGTTCTATTAACCGGTTCCATGGTGTAATGGTTAGCACTCTGGACTTTGATCCAGTGACCGAGTTCGAATCTCAGTGAAACCTAACTTTTTTTTTACTTTCTGTAAAGTTTTTTCTTTATATCGACAAGTTGAGATTTCTATGAGATTTTTAAGTATATTTCATGTATAAATTTTGAATCCTAAAACTGTTTAAAGATTTTTTTTTTAAATACGTAGTAAATTTTTTAAATTAAAAAATTCACTATAAAAATTGCGTCTGTTTAGTATATGTTGTGGTGCATAAATTCGATAAAAAGTAAGTTAAAAAAAAGTACTAACGGTTAAAATCCCATGAATTTATGACTGGAAATCGACTACCATGTGCATCTCCAGTCTCTCTTATATAGAAGTAAAACTGTCAGTCTGATTAACTGACTGATCGATCAATGCACAGATGATACTGCTAGGTCTAGAAGCATGAAATTTCGTATTTTTATATGCGGTTTCGCATAAATGTTTCTTAGGTGATGTCGGAGGACCCTAAAAAGTTATATCGTTATACTAGCTGAACCCCGCGGTACGACAATTACAGCAGGCAACGTCGCGGGGCGGCGCAAGTCTAAAAAAAGTAGCCTAAGTTACTCCTTATATCACCAGCCACCGATTAGTGAAAGTTCCGTCAAAATCGATCAAGCCGTTCCAGTGATTAGCCTGAACAAACAGACAGACTGATCGATAGACAGGCAGACAAAAATTGAAAAAAATGTTATTTTGGTATATGTACCGTGTATACATACATATGTATTAAGTAAAAAGCTGTTATTTTAATACTACAAACAGACACTTAAATTTTATTTATTTTTAAAGATTTAATTTATTTGTATAGATAGGATTTTATTTATTTTATTATAGGACGACGGTTTAAGAATACAGAGTGTCACCATCCCTTATTTATGCCGTGGGCAACATCATCTAAAGAGAAGAAAATCTTGAAACAAACCCTGTACCAACCCGTATGGACAGCGTGTTATAGTGGGTCTAAACCTCCTTTCTACTTTGAGACCTATCTAGAATATCATTGATTCAAGTGGTTTTAGGGTCGAAATGGAAAACGGAACCCATTATTACCATTCATTGTCCATCTGTCAGAAGACATCTGAACCGGATTTATCGGAACTTTCACTATTGGCTTCAGGGTTATAAAGAGCATATTTTATGGGAATCATATAATTTTATTTTGGGCAAAATATATACATTCTTAGTGACAATATGCACTCGTAATTAAAGTTTCGCTTTGAGTATATTTTAATTTTAAGTAGGTAGGTACTTTCTATTTCAATTGATTTTTACTTTGATAAAATATAGAGATCACTGATTCAACTGCGTGTAACTCACTTCAGTTTAGTTTTAATTTTCGGTTAGGCACGTCACATCAATAGCCTTTGGTAGCCCATTGCTGGACATTTAAGAAGCCTCTTCTTGGTTAAAGAGATTTTGCTATTGAACACACGAGTCTTTATAGAATTAAGCTGTTTATATTTTGTGGGGTTCATATAAAGCAAAAAACTTATGTGAAATACGGTAACGTATGCGTATACGATAACGTTACGTAATATCGAGATGACATCGAAATAACATCTACATTATTACAATTATCATTTCCAGGAAAAGCGTTAATACGTACGCGTACGTACAGAGATGTTCACATTATCTAAGTGGGAGCTAGATCTTAAAATTAGTCAATCAAACATGTACCTATCCGACCAGTTTTCGTGATATGACTGACCATCAATCATCAACAGCTTTTAGTAAGCTTTAATAGACAATACTTTACAAGATCACACTAGCCAGACGGGTTGGTTTAAGGTTTGTTTTAAGTTTCCCTTCTCTTTGGAGTGCTATTTTTATTATGCGTAGGTTGCTTCCTCAGTCGACTTTTACCACACCCACGGGATAAATAGGATTTGACTATTTCAACATACAAACGCTGTACTACTTAGTGACATGGTAAAACATTAAGGTATCATAGATATTATTAGTAGTTAGAGGCGTTGAAAAGGCTGGCCTCCGCCAACAAGCAGAAAAAAAATGTTTTATCTTGTTTTTGTGATGCTTATCGGCGGCGTGAATTATTTTGTTTAATCAGACGGAATCAGACATCGGACCAATTGTCAGAAGAAGTGGTGTATGTGTAACACGCGACATGGCTATTAATTACGAGCTGACCCTTAGAGTGAACCCTACATTGCGTGCACGTCGCCTTCCATGACCTAAGATGGAAGGCGACGTGCACGCAACGTAAATGACCCGGCAATTGTGTAACACAAGCTGTATCTACACCACAACGTCATTCAAATGATTTGGTTTTATCATCGTTTCAGCCCTTAGATATTCAGAGTTGTGTCGTGACCGTGTGGATATCGGTGCAGGACCATAAACTTTAGTGCCAAAGAGGCCGTGTGGAGAACTGTACAAGACCATAAACTTTAGTGCCAAAGTTTTATAAAGTCGTATTATGCGTTATGGTGGACTAACTGACCCACACAACTGCGTCACAGCTCTCAAAAAGAAAGAAAGTTAAATAAACTGCATATTATTATGTAATACTAAAAAATGTGTTTAATTGGAACCAGTGTATCTTAAGAAAAATAAGTCCAAAGAAATTCTCCAGGTTTATAATAATAGTATAGATCCTTTGATCATACTCATATATTACGAATAATAAAAAAAAAACAAATATATTTTTTATATTTATATATATATATATATACGTTCTATTATTACCTAATTACATAGCTAAGGTAAGGTAATAGAGCTGGATTAAAATGATAAATGTACTACAACCTATTATCAATGTAAATTGAGACAGTTCTATTAACCGGTTCCATGGTGTAATGGTTAGCACTCTGGACTTTGATCCAGTGACCCGAGTTCGAATCTCAGTGAAACCTAACTTTTTTTTTACTTTCTGTAAAGTTTTTTCTTTATATCGACAAGTTGAGATTTCTATGAGATTTTTAAGTATATTTCATGTATAAATTTTGAATCCTAAAACTGTTTAAAGATTTTTTTTTTAAATACGTAGTAAATTTTTTAAATTAAAAAATTCACTATAAAAATTGCGTCTGTTTAGTATATGTTGTGGTGCATAAATTCGATAAAAAGTAAGTTAAAAAAAAGTACTAACGGTTAAAATCCCATGAATTTATGACTGGAAATCGACTACCATGTGCATCTCCAGTCTCTCTTATATAGAAGTAAAACTGTCAGTCTGATTAACTGACTGATCGATCAATGCACAGATGATACTGCTAGGTCTAGAAGCATGAAATTTCGTATTTTTATATGCGGTTTCGCATAAATGTTTCTTAGGTGATGTCGGAGGACCCTAAAAAGTTATATCGTTATACTAGCTGAACCCCGCGGTACGACAATTACAGCAGGCAACGTCGCGGGGCGGCGCAAGTCTAAAAAAAGTAGCCTAAGTTACTCCTTATATCACCAGCCACCGATTAGTGAAAGTTCCGTCAAAATCGATCAAGCCGTTCCAGTGATTAGCCTGAACAAACAGACAGACTGATCGATAGACAGGCAGACAAAAATTGAAAAAAATGTTATTTTGGTATATGTACCGTGTATACATACATATGTATTAAGTAAAAAGCTGTTATTTTAATACTACAAACAGACACTTAAATTTTATTTATTTTTAAAGATTGAATTTATTTGTATAGATAGGATTTTATTTATTTTATTATAGGACGACGGTTTAAGAATACAGAGTGTCACCATCCCTTATTTATGCCGTGGGCAACATCATCTAAAGAGAAGAAAATCTTGAAACAAACCCTGTACCAACCCGTATGGACAGCGTGTTATAGTGGGTCTAAACCTCCTTTCTACTTTGAGACCTATCTAGAATATCATTGATTCAAGTGGTTTTAGGGTCGAAATGGAAAACGGAACCCATTATTACCATTCATTGTCCATCTGTCGGAAGACATCTGAACCGGATTTATCGGAACTTTCACTATTGGCTTCAGGGTTATAAAGAGCATATTTTATGGGAATCATATAATTTTATTTTGGGCAAAATATATACATTCTTAGTGACAATATGCACTCGTAATTAAAGTTTCGCTTTGAGTATATTTTAATTTTAAGTAGGTAGGTACTTTCTATTTCAATTGATTTTTACTTTGATAAAATATAGAGATCACTGATTCAACTGCGTGTAACTCACTTCAGTTTAGTTTTAATTTTCGGTTAGGCACGTCACATCAATAGCCTTTGGTAGCCCATTGCTGGACATTTAAGAAGCCTCTTCTTGGTTATAGAGATTTTGCTATTGAACACACGAGTCTTTATAGAATTAAGCTGTTTATATTTTGTGGGGTTCATATAAAGCAAAAAACTTATGTGAAATACGGTAACGTATGCGTATACGATAACGTTACGTAATATCGAGATGACATCGAAATAACATCTACATTATTACAATTATCATTTCCAGGAAAAGCGTTAATACGTACGCGTACGTACAGAGATGTTCACATTATCTAAGTGGGAGCTAGATCTTAAAATTAGTCAATCAAACATGTACCTATCCGACCAGTTTTCGTGATATGACTGACCATCAATCATCAACAGCTTTTAGTAAGCTTTAATAGACAATACTTTACAAGATCACACTAGCCAGACGGGTTGGTTTAAGGTTTGTTTTAAGTTTCCCTTCTCTTTGGAGTGCTATTTTTATTATGCGTAGGTTGCTTCCTCAGTCGACTTTTACCACACCCACGGGATAAATAGGATTTGACTATTTCAACATACAAACGCTGTACTACTTAGTGACATGGTAAAACATTAAGGTATCATAGATATTATTAGTAGTTAGAGGCGTTGAAAAGGCTGGCCTCCGCCAACAAGCAGAAAAAAAATGTTTTATCTTGTTTTTGTGATGCTTATCGGCGGCGTGAATTATTTTGTTTTAAATGCGAATACAAAACTTCAAAGAGCAGTAAAATGTGTATAATATGTTCATACTTCATTAATTACTTATTAATTTTTATAAAAGATTTTGTTTCATGTATATAGCGTAGATCGCCAAACGTACACTATGTGCGAAAAGAGCGTGACCGGCAAAATTTTAAGAAAATCTTAGAAATATTAAACGATAAATGTTTGATGCTTTATATTAATACGGCGTCCAATCTCCATTATTGTCCATAATCGCTTGGCATCTTCGCGGCATACTTTCCGCCAATTTTCAGCACAGCTGCGAGGTAAAGACCTCCACGCGGACTTCAGTTCACGAGTAAGATCAGCGACGGTCACTACATTGTTTGCCTTTAGTTGAAGCTCCATCCACGCCTAAACATTTTCAATTGGATTGGCATCAGGGTACTGTGAGGGCCAATCCAATACGTTAATACTATGTTCCGCGTTCAAAGTGGTGCAGAGCCCGTATTCGGTGTTTAGGATCTAATTATCCTCTTGCAGAATCCAGAAATCATTTTGGTGTGACTTCATCTTCTTAGCCGACAGCAATAATGTTTTCTCGTAAATTTTCGTCTTCTTCTCAGCATTCAAAGTACCGGTAAGCAAGTGCAAATTTCCGAAACCCTTTCTTGAGAAGCATCCCCAAACAAGTACCTTTAAAGGGTGTTTCACGGTTCGTACCATCAGTCTTTTGTCAGCCGTAGTCCAAGCTCGAGTCGAGTAACCGGTTGCCCAAAATGAAGCTTCATCAGAAAAAAATATCTTGTCTCAATCATGGTCTTTGTTTTCGCACGCCCAATGCAGCCTTTTTTCAATATGCGTTTCAGAAAGGAGAGTTCTCTTCACATTGCTTTGATATTTCACGCCCTTTACAACTAAACGCCTTTTGATAGTGTCAAATGATATGATTAAACCCTTTTTCTTCAACTTTTCTTGCCCAGAGCGAATGATAATAAAGGATTCCTGGCAAACAGCTGCACAATCCGTTCATCCTCTGCAACAGACGTCTTTTTCGATTTGCCACGATCTGGTAAGTCATCGACGTCATTTGTTTGTAAATATCTCTTCACCCACTTGCTCACGAAGGCCTTGGACTTTTTCATATAATGGGCGGCCTAGTCGCGGGACATTTTGGGGCCTTTCGGATGACTACAGAGAAACACAGCTTCCAATCGGGAAGCGTACGCGGCACTCATTGTAAATAATAATATTTTTAACAAGGAAAACTGGAGGGAAACCTTATGTCTTTTACAATGCATTTTAGGCAAAGGATTCTTCTATTTAGCCTAATATTTATTTTTGTAAATTGCATCCCAAAATTTCAAAATATGCCGGTCACGTTCTTTTCACACACACTGCAGATTAGCAAATCATAAAACCACGATAAAGTCATGCTAATGATAAAGTCAGTTTTAACTAGTTAAATCATGAAATATATATATATATTGTACAATTTTATGGATACATCAAGTAGTCAATTCTAAGATCTTTCCACGACATCACACGTAACGAGATTTATTAAATCTGTTTGTAATAAATTGTACTTCGTTTGTTAAAAAGATTTAAGTGTGATCACTATTTTTAATAAATACTTCCACATATGTACCTATTTCATTTATGTTAATGTACCTACCTATGTATAAAAACTTAGCATTGGCTATGGACGTACGTCGTCGGACGCTTACTATAGAATAAATAATTTAGTTGTCATGTCTAAATGGGTTCGTGGTATTTTTTTACTATTTACGTCATTACTGGGCAAGCCCAATATTTAAAAAAAATGAGTAATTTTCCTGTTCAAATAAGTTGTTAGTGAGGCACGTTAGATACATATATACTTAGCTATAAATATATTGAAAACCTTACCCAGCGCTTATGTGGTCTCTTTATATCACATTGCGTTTAAATGTCGATTCATTTTGCACTTTCTTTCAAGTTTAGAAATTCTTATGTTTGATTAAGTATATTTTAGAAAATTGGATACAAATTACGGAAAAAAAATACAAGAGTATTACATATCTATACAGTGATATCAAATACTTAAAAATACGAACGCATTTATAAAATAAATATTTTAGGTTAGCACATAAAACAAAACGTCTCACGGTGCCCACTATTCAAAACGAACTCAATCGGATTCTTTAAACATGTTATGACGAATGATTATACAATACACATATATCGTAAGCTTCATAATTGTTGTAATTACCTCGAATTTCTGGTTCTTCAGGTGGGTATTGTTCATGTTATTATCTACAATAATCTCGCCGGCGGTCATGGTGACTTCTTCTGATAGCTTTCAAGATTAAAATTGATGGTTTTATAACACTTCAACAAACATTTTGACACAGCAGCACCGTATTCGGAATTTCACCTGAAACAAAAAAAATAGTATTGGTTTGTGCACAATATGACTTTTACGCTGTTCTAGATGAGCATAAAAATAAGTAGCCTAAGTTAGTCCTTTATCAGCTATCTGCCAGTGAAGATCTCGTCAAAATTGATCCAGCCGTTCCAGTGATTAGCCGGAACAAACAGAAAGACAGACAAAATAAACAAAAATTTACGGTAATGACCTGAAAAATAATACAAAATATTTAAAAAAAAACCGACTTCTAGAATTGTACCATATTGAAATAGACCATAAGGAAAGCATCAGCTTTCAAATAAAAAAAATATCACCCTCAGGGTTGCGGAGGTCCGATGCCAGTCGCTCCGTGGAAAAACTGATATTCTGATAAAGCTGGTTGAACTAGTAGCCGACTACAAATAATCTCGAGAATAATAAAGGCGCTAGGAAGATGATGGGTAAAAAGAATATGTTGTAAAATACACAGCAGCAAATACACACATCAAAAGTGTCTAGGGATCAACATATGTGCCTAGGGATCAACATATGTGCCTAGGGATCAACATATATTTTTGCAATAACTTTTCTCCTGATTGACATTAATTAAAATTTTCTTTAAGGATTCATCAAATAAAGTGTTTTCGTTTGTCACAGTAACGATAAACCAAGTCACCTTTGCATTAATAAAGAAATTTGCCATTTTCCATATAAAAGGATTTTTGACATTTGAACCACTAACATTTAAGTTCGAAAAAAAGACTGAAATAACAGTTTTCTTTAAAATTTTATTAGTTAGCTTAAACAATTAATAATCCGTGTTTCTACCGCGAACACTAACACAAGAACATCGGTTTGGCATACTCAAAATGAGTTCATCCAAATCACGCTTTGGAATGGCCGCCCATGTTTGTTGCAACAACAAAAAAAGGTCTTCTTGCGACTGGATACCCTCCATATTCGGCAGAGCTCTTCTCTGTAGCATATCCCATGCATGCTCAATCGGGTTCAAGTCTGGCGACTGAGCAGGCCAGGGCCAAAGCCACATCTCAATCTCAAGACATCCGCATAAAAATGCTTGATCCCTAGACACTTTTGATGTGTGTAGTAATTTAAGGCCCGTATTCACTTTGATTAGTGCGAGTGCAAGTGTGAAGCGCAGGCGATCAACGATTGGTAGATAGGTAATAAGTGTGGACCGCGAATTCGCTGCCCACACGTACTTTCCACCAATCACCAAATACCCGCACTGAGCACCTGTACTCGCACTAAAGGCCCGTATTCACTTTGATTAGTGCGAGTGCAGGTGTGAAGCGCAGGCGATCCCCGATTGGTAGATAATACGTGCGGACCGTGAATTCGCTGCCCACACGTACTTTCCACCATCACCGATCACCCGCACTAAGCACCTGCACTCGCACTAAGCAAAGTGAATACAGGCCTTAAGCAAAGTGAATACAGGCCTTTACTTAAATCACATTTTCTTTTAATGTGTAGTATTCTATGGTTTGTGAGCGTGTATGTTTGTTACTTCTTCACGAAAAAACTATTAAACGAATTTGGATGAAACTTTACAGTAATATAGCTTATACATCAGAATAGCACATAAGCTACTATTTGCAGCGATAACCGACATATACGCGGGTGAAGCCACGGGCAACAGCTAGTTATATAATATAATAATATGTCGTTTGCAAAGTCTCAAAACACGTGGTTTAGGTTACAAAGTTAAAAGTCGGCGCTCATTAGTTACCGTCACCATTTTAAAAATATTATACTCATAACAAAGGCAGGTTTTTTATACAGTGTAAAAGAAAAAACTGTACGTTAACAAAAAGTATAACACATTATAAAAGCTGTTTAAATATCGCAGTGTCGTACAATAGGAATACTGCAGTTCCTCCTAGTTTCTCTCTCTTCAAACTGATCTTACGTTAAGAACCTTGACGCTTAAAATAGTGTGTTCCATTTATAAACTTACTTGTATCTCATCGAATCTTATCCTAAAACGAACGGAGGTGAAGGCCCTCTGCACGCAATAGTTACTTTAAGGGCCAATTTCACCACTTACTGATAAAGTCCCTGATACACTATTAAGATACTATACCCGCCCGTAAACTATACTATGCCCGATAACTTCACATTTCGGTTTTGCAAGTCTTGGATTGCGACATATAATGTCAGATATAAATATATTACATACAGGGTCCAAAAAATAAGGTGACATTGTATTTATTTCGAAAATTGTTTATTTATTCTTCCAAATCAATTTCATCCCCTTCAAAGTAATCCCCTCTCGATGCAGTGCACTTATGCTAACGGATTTTCCAATCTTCGAAACACTGATTGTAGTCACTTTCCGGGATGGCCTTCAGTTCCGTCTTCGCTGCGGCTTGAATCTCCTCTATCGTATTAAAACGGTGTCCCCGGAGCGATCTTTTGAGCTTGCTGAACATCGAGAAGTCGCACGGCGCGAGATCAGCTGAATACGGTGGTTGCGGAACGATGTGGGTTGAGTTTTTGGCGAAATGATCACGAATTACGAGTGCAGTATGGGAGGGTGCATTATCGTGGTGTAAAAACCAAGAATTGTCTTTCCACAATTCCGACCTTTTTAGGCGGATAGCGTTACGCAAACGACGCATAACGTTCAAATAATATTGCTTGTTGATTGTTTGGCCCGGCGCGGCGGAAGGAATTCGTAATGCACAACACCCCGATAATCGATGAAAACAGTCAACATGACCTTGATTTTTGAGCGACTTTGGCGTGATTTTTTGGTTTCAGTTCTCCTTTGGTTCTCGATTGATCGGTTGTTTCGGCGTCGTAAGCATAGATCCAAGTCTCGTCTCCAGTGATCATGCGTTCCATCTTGTCCTAATAGTCAGAAAGCATCGTTTCACACAATTCAACGCGACGCCTTTTTTCCAAAAAAATCTATGTTTTCGGTACCAGTCGAGCTTTGACGCGCTTGAGGCCCAAAACATCCTTTAAAATGGTATTGACCGAGCCTTTCGATATGCCAAACTCATCAGCAAGGTCTCTAATCGTTAATCGTCGGTTTTCCAACACCAATTCTTTGATTTGTTGGACGTGAGCTTCGTCAGTTGAGGTTGATGGTCGCCCAGGACGCTCTTCGTCTTCGACACGTTCACGGCCGGCTTGGAACTCACTATACCACTTGTAAACATTTTTTTAGACATAGCCTCATCACCAAAGGCTTTCTAAAAATAAAAAATAATAAGTTTATTTCCATAAACACAGTACACAACACAAAACGCAGTTTAAACAGTACATAAACAAAAGTATTATTAAAATATAAATAAAAAGAGAACAAACAATTATTTTTTTGGCTGTTGACATCATTTGAAAATATCAAATATTGTCATCAGATATCAACGACTGGGTGGAAAGGGCTAGAACCCAGAGCCATAAAATATAGTACAAAAAAATTGAAATCAAATATTGTCATTTGTCAAATGACGTGGCACTCAGCCACTGATGACGTGTCTTCACAAGCGTTTGTTTTGTAGGTAGGTAATGTGCGAAAAAAGCAATTAACAGAGTTTAATGAATCCATATATAATTTATATACCTACACCACAAACCAAGCCTCTAAGACAAAAAGTACTGAGCGATTGAATATGCTGAATGTTAGTTGTGTGTGTGTTCAACACCGTGTTCAACAAAATGGGTGGACTCTCAGCATTCACTGCGATCTTTCTGCACCATCCTCAACGTATCCGCAGCAGAAAATTGATTCCACAAACAAAATTTAATGCAAATTCTTTGCTTAATAAATTTCGACATCGCAAAAAACGAAAAACTCACTTTTAGCAGCTCACAAAACAACGCGTATCTCTTCTTCTTCTTTTGATGAAATGGCAACCAGCCGGATCTCTCGGATCAGCTATTTCTGCCAATGTCAAGTCTTTATAGTCTTCATATTATAAGTCTTCGAGTCTTTAAGTCTACGTCGTGATGAAATTAATGATAAAAAATATAAAAAATGTGGATGAGATGAAATGGGGACCGTCTTCCGAAAAAACAAAAAACGAACGACGCGTATCTCTTCTTTTGATAAAATGGCAACCAGCCCGATCTCTGGGATTAGCTATTTCTGCCAATGTCAAGTGTTTATAGTCTTCATATCATAAGTCTTCAAGTCTTTAAGTCTACGTCGTGATGAAATTAATGATAAAAAATATAAAAAGTGTGGATGTGATGAAATGGGGACCGTCTTCCGAAAAAACAAAAAACGATCTCCCATACGCGTATCTCAAACAAGAATATTTTGACATGTAAATTTGACATAGATGTCACTGACAGTATTACCAACCTAAAAAAAAAACTCAAAATCCTTCGACGCGCGCTGTTAAAATTCAAATGTCTCCTTATTTGGTAAATTAATTCAAACTGCCTAGTTGGTATAGCGCCTAGCGGTTGACGAATGCGACTATTGATCAAGAGGTCTCGGGTTCGAATCCCGGGTTGGGCCAAATGTGTTATTGAGTTTTTCTGATTATGAAAATACTTAAGGCCTCGTAGTTTGGAATTGTTGGGGTCTGAACAACCGTGCCTCGGAGAGCACGCAAAGCTGTCGGTCCTGCGCCTGATCTCGTCCCGATCGTGTCGGTTAACCTTTAAATATTTTAATAACAAAAAGAGACCACAAGGATCACAGCGACGCTTTTCATTGAACGTTTGAATGGGAATATATAATGTTAATTTGATTGGCCCCCATTTTCTTCTGAACAATTTGAACGCATAGAGTTATGAGAACTTTTTGAGGTAAGACATGTTTGGACTTCTTGAAGACGTACCTTTGGAGACTATTCGTATGATGTAGTACCAACATGATGGATGTCCTGCACATTACAGAAGTACCGTCCGCCAATGGTTAATTTTTTTTTTCTGATTGGTGGATTGGTAGGGGAGGACCTATCCCATGGCCAGCAAGGTGTCCCGATCTTAATAAATAAAGAAAATAAATCGACTGTAAATTTAAGTTTAGACCACAAAATAAATAAGTTTAAAAAAAATGACACTTATTCACGATCAAGTTCATTTATTCAACCATTTTTAAACTTATTTAATACCTCATTGGATAGCTAATGAAACATATTTGTTATGAAACTATTACCGTACGCCGATAAAGTTGCTAGGTGATATTTTGTAATGAAATTGCATTTAGTCATAAAAAACAGTAAATAATCTTACTTCTCTCTGAATCATCCTTCACAAACGGCACGACATTTCTGTTCTTTTTTGTATTATTATTACGTATTAGGTGTTAGCAAACTAAAAACATCATCAACAAACATTTAAATACATTTATTTCAAACCCACTTTAAAGTAGTGTGACCCATTTTTAACCGACTTCCAAAAGGAGGAGGTTCTCAATTTCATCGGTATTTTTTTTATGTATGTTTTTTTATGGATTACTCCGTCAATTTGTGGACCGATTTTGAAAATTCTTTTCGTTCTTCAAAAAAAACCATTTGTTTTTTTTTTTAAACCGGTACGTCTTTGACTCATTTACCCGAGGACTATTTGATAGCTAATGATCTCTGCTAATACCCCTTAAAGGGATCGCTACGTATTTTTAACCGACTTCCAAAAAGGAGGAGGTTCTATGTTGCACTGTATGTATTTTTTTTATGGATTACTCCGTCAATTGTGGACCGATTTTGAAAATTATTTTTGTATTCGAAAGGGTATGCTCCCGAGGTGGTCCCATTATCCTGTATTAATAAACTGGCCAATTCTTGTCTATACCTAATTCTTTATTAATTTAAATAGTAGTATTATAATGTGCGCTAGGTACCTAAAATCTGTTTGAAATCGGTGCAAGTACAGTTTTATTATACCACTTTGTTTTCTACAAAGTCAATATGGGAATTATGCCCGTTTTCACCAACGTTCCCTAAATTTAAGGGACCACTTAGAGAGAGTTAGGTAACCCTTAGCGATATTTTCGTTTTCACCAACCTTTAGGGGTTACCTAAGTGCTTAGGCGTCTCTTAAAATTTAGGGGCTCGAATGTTGACTACCTAACCAACCCCTAACAAGGTGATAAAGAAACTTGACGTACGTTTTGCTTAAAATTTTTGAAATGGAGGAGTTATGGGATGATTCCGATACAATGAAATAATAAATAATCCTAGTTTATTCAATATATTATCGAGATAGACCAGCCTTATTTACAAAATATGTCGTTATAGATTTTGTTACAAGATTTAGGTTAACCAAGGCGTGTTATTTATTTATTAAATAAAATTGAACAAATATTGGAATATCCTGATAATAGGTAATACAAGCCCATACACTACTTATACACATATACTTTGGCAGGCCCATACATAAAAAAAAAGTTACCAATAATATTTTCACTTTTTTGCAATATTTTGTATTTATAATAATTTTATATATTTTACTAAGTAGTTGTGTAATCAAGTTTTACAACCATCATATTTATACTTTTAAAGTTTTACTGTAAATATAAGTGATCACTTCTACTCGAATATTAAACAGGTAGTGGAGAAATAACAAGAAATAACACGGAACATTTTATAGGAGACACAGTAATTACATATTTACTTTATAACCTCAACGACTCGCAGTCGGTGTGACACATGGTACATATTTTTGGCAGTTGTCAGTTGAGTTTGACATTTCGAGGCATTAGATTAAAATAAAAAAATAGAAAAAAATGTGTGTAATCTTTATAGTAAACAAAAACATATTCTATTTCATATTGTATGTTTATTACTTAGTAATAATTATTCATTAACAAATTAATATTGAAGAAAAAGACAATTCACATACAATTGCGCACGTTTACGGTTTTTGAAATCCCTACAAAATAGGAGACCCTTAGTTAGGTGTCACTTAGCATGGTGAAAACGAAATTAGATAAGATTTATATTTAGGAGCTACCTACGTTAGGGGGTTCCTAGTTAAGAGATTGTTTAAGTATAGTTGGTGAAAACGGGCATTAGTGTACTGTATTCTGAACTATTAATTTTCTGCCATGTCACGCCAATAATTACGACGATTGAGATACCATTTATACCTTATGTAAAAACCCAATCTATACATATAAAAGAGTAAGGTGACTGACTGACTGATTGACTGACTGACTGACATACCCAGAGATCAACGCACAGCCCAAACCGGTGAACCTAGAATCCTGAAATTTTTGCATGTATGTTCTTTATATAACGTAAGTGAGCACTAAGAAAGGAATTTTCAAAATTCCACCCCTGAGGGCGTAAATTAGGGGATGAAAGTCCGCGTGAGCGAAGCTGCGTGTAAAAGCTAGTAATCTATAAAAATAATTTTCAACCAAACATACGTGAAGAATTAATTTAAAGCCATTATATATCAACATAAAAAAGGCTTTGCAAAAATATATAAAACATGTCAAAATGATCTGATAAAAGAAGCCTTAAATCTTTCCTTAGCAGCGTAGCATTTTCCGAACGGAAGCTATTTAAATGTAATGTAGCTTATCGACCGATTTCGGCCACGACGACCTGTTCAGATTGCCGTTGGTGTGCTAATATAACCGATCTTATTGCTAAATGTTCGCTCACAGTGCAGGCAGGTGAGCACACCATTGCAGTAATCGACAACACAAGACGATCTTAGTTTTAGCCAGGGCTTTTTTATCACTTCTTCTTTGAGGGCACGCTAATTTTCGAAAGTTTACATATTTTTTTGTCACTGGCCAGGGACGGATCGGGACTTCTCTCTAGGAAATATAATATTCCACACCGACCGTCATGTCATAATTTCATTTGGGTGCACTGCGCGCCCCCTCAAAAAAAGCTCTGGTTTTAGCTATTAAAAAACCTTGAAAATACGGTTTTCACTAAATGTTCTCTAAAGACGTGATAAAAAAAAACAAATAAAACAGGAAATACAAAAATCATTCGTCGAAGAGACAACACTCGACAAATACTTGCTACGCATAGCAAATATTGTGTACAACTAAATGTTAATTTTAATTGTGTACCTTTACATAAAAATCTTGAATATATTTCAAGAACCACTTCACTGGTAAAACAACCGCAGATAGTTTACCTACTTATGATCTGCTTTATTTTCCGTGCAAAACAATTTAAAGGATAAAAAGTATCAGTACCTACCAGCACATTTGTACTTCGGTATAATGCCATTTACATACGTAAGAGAATCAATAAAAAAAAAAACCGACTTCCAAAAAACATCAAACGAAAACTCTCTGCCAAAAAAACACTTAAAAGCGTAAAATAAACTGGTTCTTCATAAATTGCCTATACCTAATTCTTTATTCATTTAAATAGTAGTATTATAATGTGTGCTAGGTACCTAGAATCTGTTTGAAGTTCCTTTCATATAAAACAACTAAATTGAAATCGCTGCATCCGTTCGTGAGCTACGGTGCCACAGACAGCCAGACAGACATGTCAAACTTATAACACCCCTCTTTTTGCGTCGGGGGTTAAAAATAGATAAAACAACCTTTGAGGCAGGTTCAAAAACTCTCTAAACTAAATCACTAAATATGAGTTTTGTCCTGACATCAACGTTCTAAATGTCAGAGATTGACTAAAATTATATTATAATACTAGCTTTTGCACGCGGCTTCGCTCACGCAGACTCATCCCCTGATTTACCCCCTTAAGGGTGGAATTTCAAAAATTCTTAGTGATCACTTACATTATAATATAGAACCTAGATGCAAAATTTCAGGATTCTAGGTTCAGCGTTTTGGGCTGTGCGTTGATCTCTGGGTATGTCAGTCCCTCTTTTATATATATAGATAGATGTGACACAAAAATAGACGTTATCTAAATACATACATACAAAAAAAGCATTTTGAAAATCGTTTCATTATCACAAGAGAATATAGATTTTATTTAGAGAAATTTTAGTTTAGTGAATAAACAACAGAATTACCACCGCTGTCAGTACTCTATCAAACTATTTCGTCGTTGACAGCCTGCGCTTCACACCTGCACTCGCACTAATCAAAGTGAATACGGGCCTTTATACTTAATACTGTTTGAGTCATTCAATACAAGCCTCATCGTGAAATGAAAGTTCGTGTTAACGACCTTTGATAGACACAGTGTAAGCTAAAGAAAGCGAAATTTGTTAGCATTGCAATTGTGTATGTGTATTGGTTATAGCTTTTTGATGCGATGTTCAATGGAAAGTAAATTTAATATTTAACTATTGAGAATGGAGTAGTGAATGTCAGGTAGTATTTATTTAAGATAGTGGTTGCCCGCGGCTCCGCCCGCGTAGGTATATGTCGGTTATCGCGGAATATAGTACCCTATGTGTTATTCTGATGTATAAGCTATATTACTGTAAAGTTTCATCCAAATCCGTTTAGTAGTTTTTGCGTGAAAGAGTAACAAACACCCATCCATCCATCCATACTTACAAACTTTCGCGTTTATAATATTACTAGTTGTTGCCCGCGGCTCCGACCGCGTATTTGTCGGTTATTGCGGCAAATAGTAGCCTATGTGTTATTCTGATGTATAAGCTATATTACTGTAAAATTTCATCCAAATCCGTTCAGTAGTTTTTGCGTGAAAGAGTAACAAACATCCATCCATCCATACTTGCAAACTTTCGCGTTTATAATATCAGTAGGAAGTATACCTAGATAGCTAGCTAGCTGACCCGGCGAACTACATACCGCCATTTTATTTTCGTGAAATGAAATCATTTATTCTGCAATTAGGTTACATGAACACTTTCGTATGTTAAACTTTTTTTTAACTGATGAGTTCGGCTTTTCCTAACTGAACTAGTCCTGAGAAGAAAGGACAAAAAAAAACGAAGGTATTATCGTCTCTTTTAAAGTTCAGACAACCTTCTTAAAATGCAAAGAACGTTCTCTCAGTAAAGAAAAGAAAACGATAGTTAGAACTTCAGTGAATATTTCGTTCATTGTGATTATTTTCTAAATTACCAAAAAATAAAACCAAATAAAAAGGAGGTGTACTTAAAATATCTATGGGTACTGTGCTTGTAATTTGGCATTTAGGAAAAACCAACGAAACACATATTATTAAAGAACCTATAAATATTTTTCCGTTTTTAACCAGCAAATAACATTATTCAAATACTGTACAACTCTTAAAGTACAGATTAGTTTACATTTTGTGTATGAAGTATGTATGTTCCGTCCCATTTAGATTTTGACATAACATTCAGTAAATATTTATACATAGGCAGGTTAGGTACTTGGTATAAAATGTGAGGAAATCTATTTCAAAACTGAGGAAGAAGTTATGTGGGTACTTGGGGAACTTTAGATGCGTGGAGAATTGGATGTTATGAAACCTTATAGGTTTTACTTTTTACGGGTTTGATTCCCGGGTCATACTGATCCCTGCCGCCTTTTTTCACCATCATCCTACGACATTCGTTTCACCCCCATCATTTAGTAAGACGGTTGGCAGTCCATAACTGTGCGCTATTTAATAAACTTTCTGCCTCGCACAACAAAACTGTGGAATGAACTGTTCTGTGTCTGCGGTATTCCCGGACCAATACGACCTTCAAGAAAAGAGCGTTCTCCTTTTTAAAAGGCCGGCAAAGCACTTGTGACGCCTCTAGTGTTGCGGTAATCGCTTACCATCAGGCGATCCGTTTGCTCGTTTGCCCCCTATCCCATTAAGAAAACAAATGTTTGTATGATCTTCAAATATTTGTTTCGGCGTTTGGGTGTTTCCTTTGTATATATTTACAAAAAATCTTCTGTCAGTCTATCTATCAAGTCACAAAGGCATAATTACAAATACTTACATATAAATTCTATATTTAACACCTTATTTAAAGAGTTTAGGAACCTTATAAAATAGCGTGAATATTTTATTAATTGAAATTGGCAAGAGGTGTGATATTCTTAAGAGGAATAAAGACATTTCAGTACGGATCGCTCAACTACAGCACAAACCCAATCCAAATTCTTAACTAAATAGTTTTACCAGTCACCACATAATGTTTGCAAACATTTAGTAAGTTAAATGTCACTTTACACACGTGAACTAAAATTGGATTAAAACGTTTGTTCGTAATATGTTCGGTCGCGTATTTTAGTTAGTATGTATATATGACTCCAGACAACGTTTCTCTCTTAAGATCTCCGATCACAATGAAATATGTGTAACCCTACAAGTATGGATTCATATTTATTATTTACTAACTTCAAGGTACCAAACAGACTACAGTCAACGTTACTACGAGTATATAAGGTTATACCAATATTTACACGACAGCTATAAATATCAAGGGTGTTAATTGCTTTGTACTTTTTTTTTTTTTTTTTTTTTTTTTATGTTTGGCCCGCCAAAATGACTCTGCTCTGCCTGATGGAAAACATAAGCAGAATCCAAGAGTGGTGGTCACCATACTCACTGCGAATGCAGACAGTGCAGTATGGCGACCTAGTGATGCTACTGCATCTTTTAGTCCAGTCAACAAGTATGAAACTTGTTGACTAATAATGCAGTAACTTTTGTTTGTTGATAAACCAACAAGGCCTAGCATTATGTGCATTCTTTATTGAGTAATTCCAACAGTAGAAAAAAATTATTATCATTAAGTTTCTAACATGAATGACTCGATCACAGGATAGAGAAATAAACATGTTCTTGTATTATTAGGTGATACTATTCACTAAACTGAGAAATATAAAAATTAAAAGAATTTGTACATTTAGGAGGTTCTATGACTTCTAATTCTTTAGACTCTTCTGAGGACAATGGCAAATTAAAAAAGTTTGAAGTAAAAGTTTGTTGTGATATGGTCGATCGTGATTTTTAAATCATTCCTTTTTTAAATGCATCTGAAAAGGACTTATCACAACTTTCTTCATACCTACTTAAAATCCGTAGAAAAATATGCATATAAAATACCTATCTACATGTAGGTTTCTGATACAGATGATACAATAAAAGTAAAGAGTTAGAAACTCTAAGATCATTATCAAATTTTAACCTTAAGATTTAAATTTAAAACACGTATTGGATTAAAACGTTGATTAACTGGTTTCGAAGTCACGCAGCGTCAGTTTAGTCGCCGGAAGCCTCTTGTAAAGACTTACTTTCAACTATTACCTTTACCTACTCATTGCTTTGACTTGATTAGATAGACAAGGTAAAGACATACCTACAATATTTAAATATTTTTCGGTAACTTGTTCCGTACCGGTTTTAGTTCTATAAAAATATTTTATTACCATTGTTACATAATATACGCAATGCTTCGTTATATTGCGAGAATAATCGAGATGAAAATATTTGTTTTACTCAGATAGGTTTGTTCCCCGTACCTCGGAGAACACGCTAAGCCGTCGCGTCGGTCCAGGTTGTCATGAACATCTTTGGCAATCATTATTGAGAATTCAGTGCCTTCAAAATATACCAACTAGATTAATTTTTATGTATGGCCCTGCCAAAATGACTATACTCTGCCTGATGGAAAGAATAAGGAGAATCCAAGAGTGATGGTCACCATACTCATTGCTCTTGCAGACAACGCAATTCAACTCTTCCTTAGGGTTGCAAAGGTCCGATGCCAGTCGCTCCGTGAAAAACCGATATTCAGATAAAAGCGGTTAATCTAGTAGTTTAATCTTGGAAATATTAAAGAAGAAAACTCAGATAGGTATGTTAGGAGGAAGTTGAGTCTTAGAGGTAACCACGTAGGTTTCACATTGTAAAGTCAAGCAATCCTAGTCAGTCAATGAATGGGTGACTATTTACTTAACACATTGAGCCCTCTCCGTGGCTTGGAGAGCACTTGAAACCGTCGTTCCCAGTTGTCTTTGGTAATCGTTACGGGTAGTTGGAGCCCTTAAATAAAAAGTCCGACAAAAGCTTTTCTACAGAACTTCGATGTTAGCTAGTACAAAACTTGGGTTTTTTTTATTTATACTTTATGTACATTAAAAGTGAGATATTTTCTACCAGTCGACCTTAGGGCGATGCAGAGCTAAAACAAGGTAGATGCACAAAATGAAAATATAAGTTGATATGTGGTTGGTTGTGGAGGTCTGCTGGCAGTTGCTTCACATAAAAATCCAAGTTCAGCCGTATCGCAGTACACTTAAAACCGATCCTAACTTCATTTGAGAAAGGCTTGGAGAAAGAGAAAGTCTCAAATAGGTATGTAGGTACTGCAGGTCCAGGCATACATACTCCTTTAATATATTATTCATCACACAACAATTGCTAATTCCGTAGTTCGAAAACTCTCTAAACTAAACTAAAAAAACACTAAACAAATTCAAAGATTTTATTTTATTTATTTATTTATTAGCTTAAATTTCCTTACTACATTAAGTGTTTATATATCTTAACATTATACATATTTTAACTTATCTATTTTTCTTTCATGTATGGATACTATATTAATTAATATTTATCTAAGCGTTAGATGTAAGGACAGCCTTTTGCGGTATAAGCCTCCTCCAAACATTGTCAAGTGGCTCCATCTCGTGCTAGTCTGGACCACAGGTGGCCCGTAGTTCCTTTTTTTATGTTTGGAGGGTTATCGTCTACAACCCCCGCGGTGACGAACCGTTCTGGGGGAGGTTTTTGTAGGTTTAATTGTTTCTTCTTCATAGGTTTAGTTAATTTCGAGGGTGCGGCATTAATAATTGTTTGAAGTGGCTTTCTTAGTAGCTATTCATGGCACTGCAGAGGCGTTTCGTCTACTTCTTT
The DNA here is from genome assembly GCA_949125395.1 of Diaphora mendica. Taxonomy (NCBI): domain Eukaryota; kingdom Metazoa; phylum Arthropoda; class Insecta; order Lepidoptera; family Erebidae; genus Diaphora; species Diaphora mendica. The sequence goes on from OX421317.1 coordinate 19,769,818, forward strand.
AAAGGATGATGTGTAACTGTTTTGTTTATTCACGAAATATTCCATAGAGCTTTGCCGGGTACCCTGTTTATTTGGTAGTATTTTGTTTTTCTCAAGTACCTGTTGTTTTATTGAATCTCTATGGAAAGATTAGTTTAATTAAATGTATTACACTAAAAGTACACGTTAACTAAATAAAATAAAAAATAGCATTTTGGAAATCACTTCTCAAAAATAAAATAAATAACAGAATAGAAGTTAATTTATTATTATTAGTGATGCAACAACAGAATTAGCACCAATGTCTTTGTTATAACTTTTAAAACTTACTTTATATACAACTAACAACTAAATAACTACTTTAAGCTTTCAATTTATTTTGTAGGTACCTACACAGGTAATATAATTAAGTTTTTGTATTATTGTGTAAAAAAGTCCATTCGTTGAGATAGTGTCGGTGCACCCGCACGCCATTGTGGTTATTGTTGTGAAATACGAATATATTAATTCATACAACGGCGTAAACTGTCAAATCATACTTACTTGTGGGTGTACGTCTCAGGCGGGCCCTTTGATTTTGTGGCGGATTGCCGCTCGTGCGTCGCGATCTAAGCGAATGGACTTTAAGACTGTAGTCCTTGAGCGTGGGAATTTGTGATTGAACACCCACATTCATATTTTACATGCACACAAACGCATCGGCCACTGTTGCATACTAACCCTGGCAACTAATAAATTTACTTTCGGTTTTTTCTTCTAGTTACATATTCATTAACTGTTCGCCTTTGAAGAATGTTTAGAATGTCCTACAAAGCACGCAATGTATCTTAGTCATATCGGAAAGCCCGCGGGCTTTAAGTAACTCGTCAACGGCCGAGAATGGGGTTCAAGTGTACATGTTCATGGACAAATAATATATTTTTACACAGTATAAAATTAAGTCGCTCGCGCTATCTGTCAGCTTAGATCTTTTACAGTAATCAACGGATTTTAATGCTATATTATGAAATAAAATTTGTATGATATATGTTATATTAATGGAACATAATGTTTCTTAAAATTATAAATTTTGAACGCTTTTATTGCTCATATTGACTAAATTTTACTACATAAATCTTACTTACGTACTTTTTTTTTTACAGATTTTACAGATTACAGATATCAGATAATATAAGGGATAGGGCATCTATTATTTTACAATTCACCAATTGATTAAATTCGAACTTAAGGGATGAATAATAATGGAAATGACGTAAAGTGTAGATGGGACCCTTTTTTACAATTTTTGTCTGTCTGTCTGTTTGTTTGTGCCGGCTAATCTCTGGAACGGCTGGAGCGATTTTGACGGGATTTTTACTGATAGGTAGCTGATGATATAAGGAGTAACCGCGGTTGGTGTAGTATCGCGGGTATGACCGTGGGGCTCAGCTAGTTTTTTTTTCAAAAAAAGACAACTTCCGTATATATCCAATAAATCCTGTGTCGCGGGGGACTTTACAAACATACATGAAACGGACACAATGGACACCCAGACTCAGAACAAACAATCCACAACACCTGATACAGTAGGAAGCGGCGAGGCAACCGCTTAAACCACTAGACCAACCATGCAGTCAAAAAAAAACTGTAATTTTAAGGTCTTTCATTATTTCAGTAGTAGTTATTCAATTCTAACAGAAATCATTAAAAAATATTTTTTTTACTTTTTTTTAAAACAATTTCTCAAAGTGTCTCGGTCTGTCAAAGTGTATTCAAAGTACTCGTCAAGACAAATCAAACGACTCCAAACTCGATAGGTTCCGTCGTTACAAAGTTCCTATGACCACCTTCCAGCTTCAACATCAGATCAGCTCCATGTCATCATAATATAGCATTGTCACGCTATATACATATGCCTACAAAAATTCAACACAATCGGTTGAAGATATCTGCAAAATTGAGTTGCAAGATTCCGTCTTAACAAATATAGTTAGATATATACATACATAGCAAGTGAAAAAAAAACATAAAAAAATTAGTTCTGTGTTAATAAAAAATACTAATATTTTTCTTTGAAATTATTCTTTAAAAAAAATTAAATTAAATTCAAGAATACAAATTAACAGTTACAATTCGACACTCACTGGCAACCCACCCTAAAACTTGTCATTTACGTATTATGGAGCTCAGTGCGAACTACAAACGGACGTGGTGTCACCTTGAATATTCGGCGGGCACTGAATTTTTTGAGCGCGATAAAACTTATTTATTGCAATTTACGGGAGACGATATCTACGTACTAAAATGTATGGAACTTTTGTCGCTAAAAATGAATGATGTTTAGCCTTAGATTATGGCTTTTTGGTGAGAATTAATAAAAAACTAAACCGGTAAATCTTTTCTCCATAGTTTTTTCTCGCGAAATAACAAAAAAAAACATTTAAAATAGAGCACGAAATAGGGCAGAGTGTGCTAATTAAAAAGGTCGATTTCGATGATTTTGATCTTTGTTAAGGCTTTTTTTCACAAAAATAAAGAATTATTTTATAAATGTCACTCGGTAGATTGGTAGACTGATTTATTAAACTACTGAGATATTTTTTTTAGTGTCAAATATGAATTGAGTTGTTTGTGTTTTGCAAAACTGCAAGTGCCTTTTCGCGCGTTTTTAGGGACGCGCCCCTTAAGTAAAAAAACAGGGTTCATTTAAAATTACGTTTTTTTTTAATATTGGTAATGACGTTCTGTAGACAAAAAACATAAAAAGTGACTTACACGTTACAAAATGTTATGCCAACGACAATCAACATGCATTGCAAAGGTCGTAGGTACTATACCGAATTACACACATCAAAAGTGTCTAGGGATCAAGCATTTTTATGCGGATTTCTTGAGATTGAGATGTGGCTTTGGCCCTGGCCTGCTCAGTCGCCAGACTTGAACCCGATTGAGCATGCATGGGATATGCTACAGAGAAGAGCTCTGCCGAATATGGAGGGTATCCAGTCGCAAGAAGACCTTTTTTTGTTGTTGCAACGAACATGGGCGGCCATTCCACAGCGTGATTTGGATGAACTCATTTTGAGTATGCCAAACCGATGTTCTTGTGTTAGTGTTCGCGGTAGAAACACGGATTATTAATTGTTTAAGTTACCTAATAAAATTTTTAATAAAACTGTTATTACAGTCTTTTTTTCGAACTTTAATGTTACTGGTTCAAATGTCAAAAATCCTTTTATTAGGAAAATGGCAAATTTCTTTATTAATGCAAAGGTGACTTGGTTTATCGTTACTGTGACAAACGAAAACACTTTATTTGATGAATCCTTAAAGAAAATTTTAATTAATATCAATCAGGAGAAAAGTTATTGCAAAAATATATGTTGATCTCTAGACACATATGTTGATCCCTAGACACTTTTGATGTGTGTATTTTGACCTTAGTTATTCTGATGTATTAAATGCTCTTGTAACTAATTTATACCAATAGAATTACTTGCCCTGATTGATTGACTTAACGTACGTAATCAACGTAGAACTTAAACCACCGGGGCTACAAACTTGAAAAGATTTTTGGAAATTTTTCTTTTGAGGAAGTAAAAAAAAACTTCAAAAAAAACGACTTCAAAAACTAAAAAGTATAAAATAACTTAATTTGTATGTGCTACCTATTCATAGGTTTGAAGTCAGTGCCAAGCCAATGGAATAGTAGGTACCACACTCGCTATATTTCGAGACGAACGTCAACGACGCTTCGGTTGTTTTGTTCAACGCGAAGAGCGGCTATCCCGCTCAAGGTCACGCGCGGCGAGTGCGGTACCTACTATTACATTTTGGCTTGGCACCGACTTCAAACCTATGAATAGGTAGCACATACAAATTAAGTTATTTTATACTTTTTGAAGTCGGTTTTTTTAAACGATGTTTTTTTTTTTTTCGCTTTTTAGCCTTTCTCAAATCTCTCATCATCATTTCATTTAAAATTTAGTGATGTCTACAAAATATGAAGGCATGCAGACAATTGCTTGTAACTTCATTGCAGGCGCTCATGTAAATTTGAGGGTTTCCTTCGATTTCCTTAGGATCCCATCATCACATCCTGGTATGGTGGCCATGGGACCACATGGGGAGCATACCCTTCCGAATACAAAAAGAATTTTCAAAATCGGTCCACAATTGACGGAGTAATCGATGTACATACATAAAAAAAAAAATGCCGATGAAATTGAGAACCTCCTCCTTTTGGAAGTCGGTTAATAAGGGATGTACGGTTGTTTGGTTGGAAGTTCATGATTTTCAAAGTTAGAAACACGAAATAAATAATCATGAGAGCGAAGCCGCGGACAATTCATGAAATGGTAGACATCTAAAAATAAAATTGTTTTCCTAAAACATATGAATTGTCTGTCTTTTTCACTGCCGTAGAGCGACGGTGATTTCAGCACGAACGGGCCGGCTCGACCGGGGCGGTACTACCCTCGCACAGAAAATCAACGTAATTTTTTTCGGTGGAGAGTGCGAGACCGGAAGCCCAATGAGGCAGAAGCATTCTAATAGGCCGACATAGTGTAGGTCACCATGCTGCATTGTTGCATTGTTTGCATTCACTAGGAGTATGGTGACCACCACTCTTTGATTTTGATCTTGCTTTCCATCAGGCAGAGTAGAGTCACTGGCAGGCTCTAATATTAAAAAAAAAACGACTTCCAAAAAACATCCAACGAAAACTCTCTGCCAAAAAAACACTTAAAAGCGTTAAATAAACTGGTTGCCTATACCTAATTCTTTATTCATTTAAATAGTAGTATTATAATGTGTGCTAGGTAGCTAAAATCAGTTTGAAATCGGTGCTAAGCCAAAAATAATACAAACGAACAATTACAAAAGTCTAAGCGATAGTCACTTGGCACCGACTTCAAACAGATTCTAGGTAGGTACCTAGCACACATTATAATACTACTATTTAAATGAATAAAGAATTAGGTATAGGCAATTTATGAAGAACCAGTTTATTTTACGCTTTTAAGTGTTTTTTTGGCCCGTCATCAGATCCTGATATGCTGGCAATGGGACCACCTCGGAAGCATACCCTTTCGAATACAAAAAAAAATCAAAATCGGTCCACAACTGACGGAGTAATCGGTGAACATACATAAAAAAAAAAAAAAAAAAATACATACAGTGGAACATAGAACCTCCTCCTTTTTGGAAGTCGGTTAAAAAAGAAACTGAATTGATGTAGATATTAAATACAGAAGTTTATAAGACTTGTACGCTACCAGTGACATAATACACCGTAATTCCGGATGGCTATTTATTAAAATTAAACGACTTCAAAAAAGGAGGAGGTTCTCAAATTCGATTATATTTTTTTGTATGTGTGTTACCTCATAACTTCTTCCGGGTGTACCGATTTTGATGATTCTTTTTCTGTGCCATTTTCATGTAAATTAATAATTGTATTTTTTTTTTATAATTTGATTTGAATGAGTCGATAAATTTATATTTTTATTTATTATTATTAATATATATATATATATATAATATTATTTATTATATTTATATATTTAAATATTTAACATGCTCAGGGTAACGAGAATTTCAACTTCAGACACACATCATATAGGTGCCTACTTACATAATAGAGTAGAATTATGTCATAATCACAATACATAATGTTGAGTCGTTACATTGTAATTACATAGAACATTAAATCGCCATTGTAGTATGATCACGGTGCAGCGGTGTAGTGAGAAAAAGACCCTAGGTACATCCATAATATTTTGTATTTGTCATATTGTTTTGAATAACATGTAATGTTTTGTAACAAAACAATTTGTGAATCACACAAAGTGTGGGGTTTGACTCCACGACACTTAGCGTAATATAAAGAGTGGAGCTACTCTGCTCTCTACAGCGCCAAGTGCTATGGGTTCAAACTTCAAATGGGATAACACTTTCTGCGATTCATAAATTGTTGTCCAGAGTCTGGATGTCATTTGTGTCTGTTACCTATATGAGTCAGAAGTCCCCCGCGACCATTGATATAGGTAATATATGTATATCTCAATGCCCGCGGCACAGGATATCTAATACCTTTAAACGAGCAATTCTTGTATTACATTTATATATAATCTGAATCTCGGAAACGGCTCCAACGATTTTCATGAAATTTTGTATGCAGGGGTTTTCGGGGGCGATTAATCGATCTAGCTAGGGTTCATTTTTAGAAAATGTCGTTTTATACGTGTTTTTAACAATCAAATATATAAAATCAATGTACATCTAGCGCCATCTATCGCAACTCGAGTGAACTACATTAAACTATACTGGAATAAGGTGCAGAATAAACAGTATCAGAGTCACTACACATCAGAGTACTAAACAACTTATTTAAAAAAATACCCGTCATCCAGGTACTACCACAGATTACTGAATAGTTACTACGTAACAGATACTTCACTCAGTAGAAAATTTCCAATACCTATTACGATAATTGCCTACTCCCTCGCGTCAACAACCACTGTATGCTAAAATGCGCCTAAATGCTCAAGCGTACAGCAGTGATTGCTTCGCACCGCGCGATTCCACAGTAATCGCAGGGCTCCCTCTTCGATAAAATTAAATTAACATAACTTTTTATCTATGTTATTGAGAACTGTGAATATGTTCTGACTTTTATGTGGCAGTTAAAAATTTTATCATTTATAAAATATTTAACCAACTTAAAAAAAAGGAGGTGATCAGACATACAGGCCAAACTGAGATGTTTGACTTTTATGGTTTTTTAGGTATGTATGTTTGTGCGCGATAATCTCGCGTTTGGCTAAACCGATATCGATGCGGTTTTCAGAAAAGAATTTGTTAGGAGAACGTTTTAAAATAAGTATAATACTTCTTAGTTTGATGATGATCTTCGGAGATGTTCACTAGAAATGAAAAAAAGAGCCTTAAAAAAGAGAACCGACTTCAAATAAAGCACTAAGCCGTAAGAAATAATTTGTTTTTTTTTATGTTAGTGCTAACAGCTGGTAATTACGAATCGAAAAAGCACCGACATCAAAGAAGAAATTATTAAACCTTTCTTCATTCATTCATTGACAGGTAAATGGAAAAATGTTAGGTGTTTATCCCTTCTTTTGCTTGATTTACACCCATCTACAGCACATAAGGCACCACACGGCATCGTAATACGCGTACGAACGAACAGCACTATTAAAATTGAACGGCGTGCGCGCGCTTCGCTTGCGAAAACCGCACTGAATTTGATCCGCCCGCGGACCGAGACCGCTCGGCTGGGCGGTAGGCACTTATAGCGCGCAAGTACATGGAGTGACGGAGGCCTGGTACTACTCTTACATGTTAAGGAAACCTGAAGTAACGAAAGAAATTTGAAAACGTCTAGTATAAGTTGTTATATATAAGTACTAGCGACCCGCCCCGGCTTCGCACGGGTGGATTTCAGATGCCCCCGCCGACGACACGATTCGTGCATTTTAAATCTGTAATATCTTCGAATATATTCATTTAAATTAGATACTGTAAAGGGCCATTTTGATCTATATTAAATGCACAATGTATTTAATTTACTTAATTGTATAAGGATTCATTCTGTATTGCTTAAAATCGCTTCGTAAATAAGCCATTATTTCTCGTAAAAAGAAAGGAATAAAAAATGGTTGTTGTGGGTTATCCCTAAGAGATAGACATATACCGTCGCGGACGTTTTTGTAGATCTTTTTAAGGTATATAATACTGTAGTACATTATTTTGATCTATCTCGTAGGGTGCAACCAGCGGTTGCAATGTAAGCGCAAAAAAAATGTGTTTATTTGCTACATCACATTAGAAACCTCGAAAATTAACAGCGTTTCCATACTATATTATGCATTTATTGTACATAAAAACCTTCCTCTTGAATCACTCTATCTATTAAAGAAATCCGCATCAAAATCCGTTGCGTAGTTTTAAAGATTTAAGCAAACAAAGGGATATAGGGACAGAGAAAGCGACTTTGTTTTATACTATGTAGTGATGATGATGAGATAGTACTACTTACATTCCGTTACGTAGGTAAATATGAAGTGTCCATAAAATCAACACTGTTTGCTGATTAAGATTATAGCTTAATTACCATTTCAAATACGAAAATTTCGCACTTGATTCTAATAGAGTTGACATTGTATATTTTTGTTTTAATTATACATCAATCAAGTACACAAAATATTCAACGTTTATAGGCCCTGTGTGGTAGTGGTAAGGTTGGAAATAATGTTTACATTCTACAAAGCTTTATCTTCTTTTATAACTAGGATTCAAACTCGATGTCTCTTATTATAAACTGTTTACACAAGTATATTGCCTATTTATGAGTATAATTTGACATAAATTAATGTTAACAGTTTGTTAAAAAACTGCCAAGTTGATTGACTGGTTTTTTGGTAATAGTTACCTGCGGGTGAAATATGTTGGCGTAAGGGATTGGTTCCAAAATGTGTTCAAGAAAATAAAGTGCTTGAGAGATAACGTAATAGGAATAATATTATTATTTGACATAACGACTAGTTTCTAATTACATCATCCTTACATTTTTCATTCATAGCGTTATGAATAGGCTGTTCATTCATAGATTTGATTAATACATTGCTGCATTTTTTTTTCATTTATTCAATTTTTAATTGTTATTTTTTCTAAACAAACTCTATATTATTATGTTTAGCTGAAGATACCTCTTATCGCCAAAGGGGCCGTCTCCACGTCGGGTAGGTAATCTCTACGAACGAAGGATTGTTCCCTCAGCTGTTAAAATCGTAAATGCTTTAATTGCGAACTAAGTAGGACTAAACTTTAGAACCCTATAATTGCATAGGTTAACACATAATAAATAGTAAGTTGTATTACTCACAACACAACCACACAAGCACTGCACCTAATATAACAAGTAAGTGGCTACAGTTTTGACTAAAAATGTGTAAAAATGCAACTGAATAGTAAGAATCTTATTCTGGGGTACCAGCATCGAGATATTACGTACTACGTACTAGAGGAGCCACTCAAAACCAATTATATGTTCCGTTTATATTTGAATTAAAACTAAAAAGCGCTGCAGCGCAGCCAAACAATAATTAGTAGTCTAATCCAACAGTATTAACAAGCAGCGCTCTATCGCATTCGAGCTGTAGTTTCCTCGCGAGCGAAATGTCATAAGCGCCGTGATTTTCATGGCGCTTACGCGTTTTGGCCAACTAACTGTTGCAAAGATTCGCTTTTATAGAGTAAGCGCCAAACAAGAAAGCAGAACGGATAAATAGCTTTATACCTACGAAGCTTTATTAGGAAATTCACTTAAAAAAACTGAAACTGGTAAAACAATAGAATAGCTTTACCAGTTTCAGTTTTTTTGTAGAATTCATCGAGGTATAAAATATAAAAGCCGAATATTCAATTTTTAAATTATACTTTAATGATAATTTAAATATAATTATTGCAAAAAAAATGTTATGGGTTATTTAAGAAGCTATTTTTAACAACATATTATTTTTCCTTATCCAATTAAATACGTTAAATACGTTGTGCATTTAACGTCAGTTAATTCTACCTAAATATCACTTCTGTATGTTTTACTCTAAGTACTCTATGTCGAATGAGGCAACAATGGCGTCTTAAAATATTTTGTTCGTATTTAATTTTAAAACAATTATATCTAGTTAATTACTGGTGAAAAGTTATTCCTTTGTTTTTCTCCGTATTCCTTGTATTATTAGTGCAATATCTCAAGACACAAAATGGCATAATTCACGAGTTTTAGAACGTTTTTAAATTTAAACAATCACACGCTTAAGCCCAGGGCCGGACCGTGAGTTTAGGGGGCCCTGGGCTAATACTACTTAGGGGCCCACCAAATTCATTTTTTTTTTAAAGTCAACTCCCGCATTAGGAATATACATCCTGTGTCGAGGGGGACTCTATAAACATACATGTAACGAACACAAAGAACACTTAGATTTATAACAACAATTTGTGGATCACACAAAGTGTGGTACCATGTGGGAATTGAACCCACAACACTTGGCGCAGTGAAAAGCGGCGTAGCGACCGCTTAAACCACTAGAAATATTTATTTATTTATTTAAAAACATTTACAGTATCTTTACAGAATTGTTATCCCAATACGTTATCCCAATATGTTAAGTATAGGGCAATACTGTGTGTATGTAATTATTGTTTTTGTATAAATTATGGCACGGATATGTAAAATATCTTTATGCACGGCGTCATCTGGGCCCAATTGAAAACCAGCGTCAGACGCCTTGTCTGACACAATGCTGATTTGGGTAAATTTTTGGCCTTGCAAATTTGATGTAAATTACCTTTTTTTTATGTACGATTACTTTATGTTGCCAAAATAAATATGTTATCTTTCTTCTTCTTTCTTTCTTATAGATCTGGCAATCATCAATCAAACAATTACTCAAATATATAGGATTTATCCTATACGACTAAACGATAAAATATTTAATTTGTATTTTAATATAATAGGTCTTTACCTATGAAATTGCCGTTTTGTATGCAATAAGTGAAATTACTTATTTTTCACACTTTTTTTATTTCTGTTATTCGAAGTAATCACCCATGCAATCGACGCATCTTTGCCAACGCATTGGCAGTTGATTGATGCCCTTCTTGTAAAAATCTGCTGGACGGGAGGCAACAAACTATTCAAAGGCATTTTGTACTGCCTCTCGGGAATTGAAATTTTTACCCACTAAAAAGTTGTCTCAAAGTTGTTTTCATAATGTCATCATAGTTATTTTTTAAAGCTTTAACAGCATCGTAGTGGCGATACCACCTAGTCTGACTTAAACTTTTTAACGTAAATATCAGTTTAGTTTAACAATTCCTATCTATATGGGTTGAAGCAGAAAATAAAACATATATTTTATTTTATTTATTTATTTATTTATGGCACGTAATCCGCAGATTTATTTTTTTGTTCTAAAATTATTTCTATACCATTGTAACTACCCGCCATATTAGCAGCGTTGTTGTTTGACTGTCTCCCTTTTTTGTGCGGAAATCCCCCCTGATACCACCGACTGGAGGCATGTCGGACTCGAACCGACTAAAACCGCGCGCCGCCTCGGGTAGCAGGAGCAGGGTACCAGGTGCACCCTCGAAAAGAAATCCCTGGAACCTCGACGTACCACGGGCCACCTAGGTTTTGTAGATGGCTCCCTCCTGAGCACGAACCTCGATGTTCTCTTGCTACATAAAAGCGCTTGCGCCTCCACCCCAGCCTGCTTCTGCTAGGGTGACAGGTGGCCTCATCTGCCAGCCCCAGGCTTGCGCTTATGGAGGACGGAGATCGTTTTGTGAACACCGGCGCCGAGCCCATTCCCGGGCCTGGCGGACCGGAAGAGTTCTAAACCAGTCCCGGTCCCGCTCCGCCGTCTTCTGCACGAGCATAACTTGATCGCAGAAAGAGACTGCGGATTTCCACGAACTCTCGCTCCGTAACATGGCCGCAATCATGTTACTGAGTGAGAGAACCCCCACTGCGATGGCCGCCACGAGATCGCGCCTCGGCTCCCTCCATTCTGCCAGCGTGTGGAGCGCCGTGTCCACGGTCTGGCCATCGCAGGCACTTAGGCGTGGGCTCCTTACGGATCAGACACGGGTGATTGCCGAAGCACCCTTTTCCAGTGATCACCTGCGTCAGCCGGTATGAGAGGCTCCCGTGATGCCTCTCAAGCCAATCCTCCATAACGAGACTTACCACCGCAATAACAGCGTGCTCAGCGCTCGGTTGCCCAAGTCGTTCTTCCATCCCTTCACGATGACCTGGCGGTGTTGGGATTTCTGATCTTTGATTTCTCGAATCTTAGGAGACCTTCCCAACTTCCGCGCCTCCTTGAGACACTGATAAAGAGCCGCAAGGTCTCTTGCCTCCAGGTCCCATGGTGGAGTTCCGGCCAGATGGCTTACCGCCTCAAAAGAGATCGTGCGGTACCACTTTATGATACAGATGGCCAGCACTCGTTTCGGTCGTCGCAATATCGCGATAGTGCTGGCCCTCAGGGCCTCCGCCCATACTGGGGCCCCATAAAGGGCAATGGACCACACGACCGTTTGACTGTTCCCTACAGTTATCCAGTGGTAATCCATTTTTTTTTCAAAAAGTCTTGTAAAACATTAAATAAATGTAAGCTAGTATGACTACGAATTTTAATTAACGATATGCATCTATCGTACACTTTTCTCCGAAAACAGTTTCGAAGTACGATAATTAACTGATCATTATCAGATAGATCTGGGACTGAGAACAGAATCGTAAAAAGGTAGTAGAGCCACGCTGATTTCAGTACGAACGGGCCGGCTCGACCGGGGCGGTACTTCCCTCGCACAGAAAATCAACGTAAAATGACAGCGTTCGTGCTGTCGTGTTTCGTTGGTGAGTGCGAGACCGGAGGCCCAAATAGTCTAGTCAACAAGTTCCATACTTGTTGACTAGACCTTGTTGACTAGACTAAAAGATGCAGAAGCATCACTAGGCCGCCATGGTGTGGGTCGCCATGCTACATTGTCTGCATTCGCAATGAATATGGTAACCACCACTCTTGGATTTTGCTTATGCTTTCCATCAGGCCGAGTAGAGTCATTTTGGCAAGCCATAATTAAAAAAAATAAAAAAGTTATAAGCGGCGGGAATTCCCCCGTATTAAAGACTCACTCACATTTTTTTTTTGTTTTTAGCCTGGCCTGGTAGCAAAATATATGAGCCAAATATGCTTACTCACTCTCGAACGAAAAAATACTTGATGTGGGTATAATTAGTAGAACATAGTTATTATCACATGGTATTTAGAAATACTTTAAGTATTAACGTTAATCACATAAGAGGAATAAAAACTACGTTACATTATTTAATATGTGAGCAAAGTCGTTATTAAAATATTAAATCGTAACGTGTAAAATTGTTTAAGCAGTATCTACAACTCTAGAAAATTAAGATGCATACTGTCGTCCGTAAATTATCGATGGGGAAATCCCCGTTCCATTTGACACGCATAATCGTCTTCTATTTACTTTAACTTGACTTAGCTGGGGGCCCCTGGAATCCCCGGGGCCCTGGGCTTAAGCCCAAAAAGCCATATGGTAGATCCGGCCCTGCTTAAGCCACCGCTTCATCAGAGTGTAGCTAGCAAGCGACTGCGCCGCAATTGCATGGAACACCGCACTAATGAGTGGCGTCTTCTCTATACATTATATCTCGATGGGTACCAGAGTTCATCGTAAATACGAGTAAGTACTTTTGATTTGTGCCATATATTTTGACTTTGTTTGTTTGATGTTGTGAGAAATAAATCTTATTATTATTATACTAGCTGTGTCCGCTACTTCGTACACGTGACATTTGGATTTTTAAGTTATTTTTAATTTTTCGTCGTTTAAACCTTCCCTGGACTACGACAAACTTTTCAAAACCAAAATCAGGTAAATCTCGAGTTTTAGCGAGACAAACGAACAGCAATTGATTTTTATGGGTTGTTTCGTCTTCATCCCACTGAATCTCATCCCACTAGGTCATTTTCTCAACTCATCCCAGTTTTTATTCCTGATTCATCCCAAGGCACTTTTAATGACTTGTTATTCTTAACTGATCCCATTTTCCTTATTCTACTACTAGCGACCCGCCCCGGCTTTGCACGGGTGGATTTCAGATGCCCCCGCCGACGACACGATTCGTGCATTTTAAATCTGTGATATCTTCGAATATATTCATTTAAATTAGATACTGTAAAGGGCCATTTTGATCTATATGAAATGCACAATGTATTTAATTTATTTAATTGAATAAGGATTCATTCTGTATTGCTTAAAATCACTTCGTAAATAAGCCATTATTTCTCATAAAAAGAAAGGAATAAAAAATGGTTGTTGTGGGTTATCCCTAAGAGATAGACATATACCGTCGCAGACTTTTTTGTAGTACTTTTTAAGGTGTACAATACTGTAGTACATTATTTTGATCTATCTCGTAGGGTGCAACCAGCGTTTGCAATGTAAGCGCAAAAAAATGTGTTTATTTGCTACATCACATTAGAAACCTCGAAAATTAACAGTGTTTCTATACTATATTATGCATTTATTATACATAAAAACCTTCCTCTTGAATCACTCTATCTATTAAAGAAACCCGCATCAAAATCCGTTGTGTGGTTTTAAAGATTTAAGCACACAAATGGATATAGGGACAGAAAAAGCGACTTTGTTTTATACTATGTAGTGATTCGGAACTCATCCCTTATGAAAATTTCGTCAAAAAAACATGTTTGAGTACAGTTTGCAGCAAAATTTTAAGAAAGAAAGAAGAAAATAAACATTGTTGACAATTAAATATAATAATATCTTGTTTGAGTGACTAAACTGAAATACTGTTTAATGGGATAGGTTGATTTACGTAATAAGGTCATAGTAGGTTAGGGTATATCAAAAAAATCAACTCGGGTATAAAATGTTTAAAGGTATATTTACCAACCATGGTGTAAAAAATATAATATCGATATACAACAATTTAATCAAGTTCCATTATTAGATTTAAGTTAAAGTAAGAATAATAATATTTTTTATTAAATACTACGTAACATCAATCTTTCTATAATTAACAATTCCAAAGTACGGTATAAAATCACAGATAGACATTTTCATAATATCTAGCCCAGATAATTAGTTGTGATCATCATCATCATCAGCCTATCGATGTTCACTGCTGGACATAGGCCTCGCCAATTGTACGTGTAGGTATAGGTTAATAAGGCCCGTCAGTCGTTAGTTGGCCCGCCAGGCATGATCACCTCGCCTGGTCGGAGAATCCTCCCTTTGTGCTGGAGGGACATGGCACCCGTTCCTCCACAATTCCTTGAACTGTGTAGAGATGTTTAAGGTCTTTAAAATTTCCGTAATGCCGACACTAAATTCAATCCTTGATCATGTAAATTCACCAAAGCATCTCTATAAACTGTAGGTACAGGTTCACCCCGTAAGGATTGCACTTTATCCTTACACTTTTAATCACTTCTTCAATTATATTTTTCACTTCTGCCTCTACGCATGTATGGGGATTTTCCTTTAAAACTTCGTTTAAAATTTCCTTTAAAACATAAGACTTTATTTAACACTTTCACGATACCAGGACAAGATGGATTTTACACACCGCCACGTTATGCAACCGTTTTAGTTTACCCGTTTCATATGAAATTGAAATCCGTTGTATAGGAACAATTTTCTACCTCACATACAGTGAAGTGTTATTTTTTTAACTTTATTTAATTATAAAATTGGTTGTATAAATGACTGTGCGATCCGTACTTTTTAGTACTTTTGCGGTGGGATGAGTTGGGAATAGAAATTGGGATGACTTGACAACAAAAAAATAATTTTATAGGTGGGACGAGTACGGAATAAGCATTTGGGATGATATAAGAATGGGATGAGATTGAGTGGGATGAATACGGAACAACCCATTTTTATACATAAGATTTTATTATATTATTATTATGTAGTGCAGTTTTCATCGAGGACGCGCTATCAACACACCAGGATAAGTGTGACGAAGGTTTATTATATTAACGATACCTACATACATCTTTTAGTACTTATTATAAATTGTGATTGACATTTTATTGTAGTCGTAAAATATTTATTTTACAGTTTCCATTGTAAGCCATTGTTGTCCTGTTGCTTTGTGTTGCGCAAACCTCTGTCGACTATATTCGTCCTTTTGTTCATTTTGTGACAAAATCGTTTTTTGATGGAATTTTAGGAGGCAAACGAGCAGACGTATCGCCTGATGGTTAGCGATTACCGCCGTCCATGGACACCCGCAACACCAGAGCAGAGGCGTCACAAGTGCGTTGCCGGGATAGGGGAAGGGGTTGGGGCATGGACCTCCGGTATCCTCACTCACTCGGTGAAACACAGCGCAAGCGCTATTTCACACCGTTTTTCTGTGAGGCCGAGATATCACTCATGCCGAGCCGGCCTATTCATGCCGAATCGTGGCTCTCCCACGGTAAATAATGTGTTCTTTTCTTTGACTGCTGATGTTATTACAGTGTGCTTAGTATTTGTAAACAGTTTATTTGGTCCGCTTCACACTTTAAACAAAAACCTTCGAGAATCAGATTATTAACCAGTTTTGTGCAGTGCAAAAATACATTATAAAAAAAAATAGATAATAAATTACCTCACACAAATGATGATTTACAAGATAACATTTCAATTTTGAATTTAAATGAATGCAAAAATAATTATAATCAATAAAAATACCTTAGTTAATAGGAAGCTATTAAGAATGGTCTATGTATGTTGTTTTATATACTACTATATTTATATACTATATGTACTAATATTATTAAGCTGAAGAGTTTGTTTGTTTGTTTGGTTTAACGCGTTATTACGTGTATCTCAGTAACTACTGGTCTGAACTACTTTAGTGTCCGATAGGACCTTTATCGAAGTAGGCTGTATATAGACTACTTACCACATTTTCCCCAATAAAAGCCAAACATCTAAAAAAAGTTGCAAAAACAAAAACAATCATCCCTTTTGAGAGACGCAGATTAAAATAAATAAAAATATGTGTCTCATTACACCTAAATTTTGATTATCAGGGGAAGCCTATTGCCGCTGAGCTTGATTATTATAAAAAATAAAATCTATTATGTACCTACGTATAATTCTCGTTAAGTGTCACGTTGGTGCTCACGATGAACTCCGAAACTATCTAACCGATATACACGTTTTATTAAAAGTACGTTTTGCTGGCGTGCCAAAGATAGGATTAGGATAGTTAATTCTCAAAAAAACTCAAACTCAAAAAGATTTTATTCAAATAGGCACTTATTTTACAGGCACTTATGAATAGTCAATATTTAATATTAAAAAAAGCGAAGAATCTGGCAAGAAACTCCAATAATAATAGGGTTAACATTTTTTTTTCACTAAGAGACTTGAATGAGAACGAAGTCGACCAAAGAAAACATAACAAAAGGTTTGGAGTCATTGCTGCACAGCCATGAGCTAACCAATCATGCGCCGTTCTTACTGAAAGCTGCAAGATTTTTATATTGTGAGGTCCACTTATGGAAAATAAAATCCAAATAGCACTTTCACTCACAGTCAAATTTAAAAAGATGTAATATGTCCAAATATAAAATAATCAATAAAATGTCACAAATGTAAAATAAAGTAAGACGCATGGATCAGCCATCGACCTATTCAACCATAGTTGAGCTGTGTACTCAGGCCGCACAGCAAATCATCAGGTCAATAACCAAGAAATTAATAATAATCATGGTCGACAAGGTGCTCATACAATAACAAGTGCGTATTTAATAAATGGGGAAACAGATTGTTAGATAAGTACCAAAGTACCATCATCATATATTCATTTACATTATATAAGTATATAATATCACGCATAGACCATTATTACACCCCTCTTTTTGCGTCGGGGGTAAAAAAATAACCGAGCGTGATTGAAAAGAGACACTGACGAAGATGCGTGTGTCGCAAGCACCGCAAGTAAGTTTATATTCTACTAGCTTTTACCCGCGGCTTCGCTCGTATTTAATAAAAAATCCTATGCTACTTCCAATACCTCCAAGAATATGTGTACAAAGTCTCATGATGATCGGTTAAGTAGTTTTCGCGTAAAAGCGTTACAAACAAACTTACATTCACGTTTATAATATTACTAGCTTTTACCCGCGGCTTCGCTCGCATTTAATAAAAAAATATACTATGTTACTTCTAATACCTCCAAGAATATGTCTACAAAGTTTCATGATGATCGGTTACGTAGTTTTCACGAGCAAGCGTAACAAACTTACATTCACATTTATAATAATAAATATTGGGATTATTAGGTTTATTATTATTAGGATGGCATATTAGAGTTGTTAAGTACCTCAACCCATGCTTCTAAGTTCTTCAACCGAGGATAGTTGCAATACATCCGATTAGTCAATTTTGTAAACTCCAGGTAATTTGTATGCACACCAGGTTTACCGCCAAAGTACAAATGCAATGTCTTTGTCAACATCCGATGGCCATTTGTGTGTCATGGTTTGGGTTTATGAACTTGTGAAGAGCCTTTACTCATAAATATTAATTTTAATATTATTTTGCAAAGGTGGGAACAAAGACTTACTGTTTGGCATCGTATACCCTAATGTTAAACTGTAAAATGAAAATTGTATGTGGGTACGCCTGCAAATATATTTTATTCAAGATTTTTTTTAATGTTAGAACTTCATGCACACATGTACATCGGCGGGCTTGATGCCCAAGGCATTCTTTATCAGCCAAACTTTGGGTGATATAGAAATTTTGTAAGGTAGGTGCACTGTGGTGGAAGTCAGAGGCAATAATTTTGTCAATAAATATATAGAACTGACATAAACTTATTACAACTACTCATAATTAGGTATATATAATAACTAGCTGATCCGGCAAACGTTGTTTTGCCTCAAAAAAAATGGGGTATAAAAAATTTTAACAAAATAAAAACCGACTTCAAGGTTTGACTCGATTTCTCTTGGATGCCATCATCAGATCTTAGTGTCCTTATCATAGTACAACCGTTGGGATATCTTCTTTCCATTAAAAAAAGAATCATCAAAATCGGTTCATAAACGACGAAGTTATCCCCGAACACACATGAAAAAAACCGGTTAAAAAATAGATGTTGATCTTTTCTCAGACCTACCCGATATGCACACCAAATTTCATAAAAATTGGTCCAGCCGTTTCAGAGGAGTAGGTATGGTAACTAACATTGTGACACAAGCATTTTATATATAAGATATATAATATAATATATTAATTACTCGTACATAAAGAAATATGGATATATATAATATACACACTATTACTTAAACTTTAATTTCGCACACTGTGACTAGGTACTAGATTGTATTTTTAACCGACTTCCATAAGGAGGAGGTTCTCACTTTGTTTGGTATTTTTTTTTTAGTTATTGATTTCCTGCCATCGCGTCAAGAGGTAGCTCTTGACGTTCTTTATGAATGAGAAACGACTAGTTGACATACTGATTTCGAGTGGGAGCGTTTTCCATAGTAGTACTGCTTGCACGAAGAACGAAGAGTTCACGAAGTCAGAATTGTGGCAGGGACACAAGAGACAAATTATTTGATGAGCGATTTTACCTAAACACTTTTAATTTTCTACAAAGTTGTAAATATATTATTATTATTATTAACATTGATGTAATTGATGGATTGTAATGGATGGATGGATGTTTGTTACTCTTTCACGCAAAAACTACTAAACGGATTTGGATGAAACTTAACAGTAATATAGCTTATACATCAGAATAACACATAGGCTACTATTTGCCGCGATAACCGACATACACGCGGACGGAGCCGCGGGCAACCACTAGTATTATAGAAACGTTCCGCCGAAAATATTACCCTTGCTTTTGGCTTCGCCGTTTTTGGGTAAAAAAACTTTAGAAACATTACGTATAGGTATGCTTATGGTAAATAATTCATAATAATACAATTTTATAAAGGAATCAGATTTACGGAAATCCACATAAACACCTTAAAATACCGTACCCGTAACTGAAACTACAGCTTAAGTACCTATATCCGAAATAAAATATGTATAAACTTAAAATAGTTTTGAAATACGAGTAGGAGTTTAATTAATTTTTAATTTATTACCTGCACAGGTAACAGGTGACCTTCAAATTGATTTTTATTACTGCTGTATACGTATTAAGTGGTTGCATTTATATTCGTTGGTTTTTATACATTTATGGAGATACACTTAAAATGAGAAGCTAAATTAATAACTTATAGTTAGAATTTTTTACGGGTAACGAACTCAAATAAATGTGTTGATTTAGGTACCTATATATACATTTTTAAAAACATTTTTTCCAGATTTTACAAAAAAAATGGTATGTAGACATAAAAGCTCGTAATAGGTACTTATAATAAAACTACTACCATTACGTTAAATTAAACAATATTTACATTTGTGTTTTAATTTTTAATATATTAAGCGAAATGTAAAAAAAATGTTTTATACTTTCTACTGAAAGTAGTTTTCATTATAAACTTACGCCCGTCTTACCAAACGCTTAACCACAAAAAAGCAACATTCACAAAAATGCACTTTCTCTTACTTTCTACAACAATTCAAAAGTTCATATTTTATATTAATATGTCGTTTATTCCTAAATATAAAAGTGCAATAAACGTTAATAGCACATTATGTATTTAATAATTAGTGTAGAATAATTCCCACGATTTTTCTCTTGCATTGTTTTACCTAAACAAATGTAATAGTTCACACTGAGATGAAAGATCAAGCATCATTGCATATTAGTATTCTATGCATGGCATGCATTTTAAGACAACCACAAGACGAATCTCATGCGATAATAATGTATGTAGTAGAGACTAGAGACGATAATTGACATTCCAACCCGATTTTAGCCATAACTTTACATTCAGTATATAGTAAATACACTAAATGTAAAGTTATGTAGCTATTGGTTTTTAAGGACG
Organism: Diaphora mendica; assembly: GCA_949125395.1. Classification (NCBI taxonomy): domain Eukaryota; kingdom Metazoa; phylum Arthropoda; class Insecta; order Lepidoptera; family Erebidae; genus Diaphora; species Diaphora mendica. The sequence goes on from OX421317.1 coordinate 19,790,382, forward strand.
ATTGAGTTGGTTTAAAATACTAAATATGTAGGTTAAGGAAATAGAATGGTTAAGGCTCTACTTCGCTACCCTGACTCAATCCAACCGTGTAGGGGGGTTCATTTTTTGTTTATCTTTCGACAGTTTACAATCTCACAAGTTAGACCAAAATCTTACGTTACTTATAAATTTACAGTGACATAAACATTTCAGCTTAGTAAAAATGTTAATGACGACCTTAAATGCTCTATGCCTTTCCATCTATTATCTTTATTTGGTTCCATCCCTTTTATTATCCTTATAATAATTCTTCTATTTTCATCTCACAAAATTGATAAGCCTTCTGTTATCTGTGTAATCAACAACCTTTAATAGTCTACTGTGGTACATAGGCGTCTCCATAGAAGGAGGTTTTAGCGTAGTATACCACGAAGGTTTCTTTACCCCCGACGCAAAAAGCGGGGTGTTATAAGTTTGACGTCATTGTCTGTCTGTGTGTGTGTCTGTCTGTGGAATCGTGGCTCTCAAACGGATAGACCGATTTCGATGCGGTTTTTTTCATTTGAAAACTAGTTTCCTTGCGGTGGTTCTTAGTTCTTAGCTAAGTTTGGTAATATCGGTCCAACAGTGTAAGATTATCAGCTCTTTCCAAAATGATGGAAGGCATTTTTGGCGTATGATTACTTGATTATGTGCTTGCGTAGAGGGTTTTTAATTTATTTCACATTAGCTTGTGCATGCAAATTAAATTATTCTTTGAAAATGTAGGTGTTTAATACTCATATTTCTAAATCTTCGTAGTCACATATGTCTAAGTGTAAGTATTTAAATAATTATGAAATCAATAACATTACCCATCCAATGCTGTTTAAGTACCACAAAAAGAAATATTTATTATTACATAAATAAATATAACGATTTAACCGCCGCTCGGCAACAGAATTATATAAGAATTATCTACTAATTTAAATAAAATCCGAATGCTAATGTAAGGTTTTCCCAAATAGTCTTCAAGACTGTCTATTGCCTGTGGCTTCACTCGCGTGATTATTTCTTATTTCGTGTCAGACTTTGAAAATGAAGAACTTCCATGCCACCCCTCATTCCTTACAGATGCAATGAAAAAATATTTTCTTAGAGGATGCTTACAATTTATAAAACAAAGATTTAACAAAAAAAACCGACTACAAGCACTGGACCAAATTGAAATGGGACCATACGGGAAGCACTAGCTTTCAAAAAAAAAATCATCAGATTCGGTTAATCCAGTCGAAAGTTCTGAGGTAACAAACATAAAAAAAATACAGTCGAGATAAAGAACCGCTTCTTTTTCTGAAGTCGGTTAAAAAAGTTCAGCTACTAAAATTTCAAGTTTGTTGGCCCAGCGGCTTAGGCTAGTAATTTTATTGTATAAATATAATATATAATAATATAATATAATATATATATATATTCTGATATAAATACGCAAAAAAAATAGAGACAATTAGATCTCACTAGAATGATACCTTTGTGAGTGGTATTGTCTTATTTGTATTCATTAAACACTAGCATATACCGCGGCTGCGCTTGCGTGTTTGTCAGCTACCGCGCTAAAGAGTAACCTGTGTCTTTCCTCAACAATCAAAGTTTCTCCGCCATATTTCATTGAAATCGATGCAGCGGTTTAACCGTGAAAGCGTAACAGACAGACAAACAGAGTTACTTTAGAATTAATAACATTAGTATACATTGTTGAACATAGATCGAGACGTCTTTCTCAAAGAGTGAAACGTTCTGCCTCGACCTTGCGTTGGACGTTTGCGTTTCCATTGCGTTTGTTTTGTTAGATTTGACATTGCATCATTTTCCACTTATTAAGTATGATAATTGTTGAAAAGTTGCAAAATTTATGGAGCAGATTGAAAGTTCTTACCATGGAAGATTCATGTGGTGTTTGGTAAGCGATGTACAAACCGATTTTTTATTTTTTAACGATACTCGGTTAAAAATCGTGATGCAAATTTGAAGGCCACGACTGGAGTGACTCGTACTACTATTAGGGTTAAGTAAATAACCGCCGGCGTTCCAGCTATACGCGAACCAAATGGTCTGGTACGGGTAGGCCTTTGGTGTGGGACGAAACTTGCGTTGACACCCTCGCGCCATCTCATCTTCCAAGTACAGCTGGTTATGCCGGCGCTGCTGCTGCTTCTGCGGAAAGCCTCAAACGGCGTAAGTACCAAAATTTAATAGGTAATTACATTTTTGAACCGTTTGGGGTAGAGACGCTAGGTTCATGGCGTCCGAGTGCTCTGAGAGTAACTGATTGGCGCTTCTCGCGACTAGAAGGCCGGCCTTTTTCTAGCACAGAGAATCAGCATTGCCATTCAACGTGGTATTGCTGCCAGTCTTTTGGGAACGCTACTAGTAGGCGAAGATGTGGAGATTTTTGACGCTTGTATGTTAATATTGTTATTTTTTTTTTATAAATTATGGTTATGTACATAGGTTTCTATATTATGTAATAAATATTCCTATATAGGAACTATTAAATGTTACTAATGATAAAAGCCTTATCATATTACTACAATATACGAATTTATCATCATTTTTAACCGACTTCCAAAAAGGAGGAGGTTCTATGTTCCACTGTTTGTATTTTTTTTTAAACCGACTTTCAAAAAGGAGGAGGTTCTATGTTCCACTGTATGTATTTTTTTATATAAGTAAGTTCTGCGGTTACTACGTCAATTGTGGACCAATTTTGAAAATTATTTTTGTATTCGAAAGGGTATGCTCCCGAGGTGGTCCCATTGCCACCATATCAGGATCTGTTGATGGGATCCCAGGGAAATCGAGGGAAACCCTCATTTTTTTTAAGCACATACTACGTTTTTCGTATATTTTCTGAAGCTACACTGGTATTTGCGTCTGGTAGTCATCATTTTATGATGATGAGCTGATGATGTAAGGGAATGTAAGCGACTATCGCTTAATTTTTTGTAATTGTTCGTTCGTATTCTTTTTGGCTTGGCACCGACTTGAAACAGATTCTAGGTAGGTACCTAGCACACATTATAATACTACTATTTCAATGAATAAAGAATTAGGTATAGACAAGAATTGGCACATAGCAGAAACGTCAGGGAAAACAGAGGTATGTAGTACCTTGAAATAAGTGATCGCGTTAATTCCCGTAAAAATAATTGTTATTATGGCACATAGCAATTTATGTAGAGCCAGTTTATTTTACGCTTTTTAGTGTTTTTTGGCAGTTTTCGTTGCATGTTTTCTCGTTTAATCAACGCATGAAAATCGGAAACAAAATGCGCTTTCGTATATGGCACTACTTAATGTAGGTATTTGGAAGTTTTAAATATTTTTTTTATTTTTTTAACTTTGAAGTAACTGTCAATATTTTAAATTAAATGCTATGCTATTATTTTGATTATAAATCATTGTCATCATCAATAAATATTGCTTATAACTATTTCCTCGAAGTAAAGTTAAATAAATTCAAAACTTCTAAATAAATTAAGAAGTGACGTAAACTGACCAAAGTGTATTTTACACCTTTGTTTCTATCAAAGGTATACTGACGTTTAATTATGATAGATTTAGTTAGACTTTCGTCACATATGCAAATCTGTGGCTAGGCTTTCTTTACTGATTTTATAAAGAAAATTATCTTCCAAGTGCATCCATTCCCATCCCAATATTGTTTTACCTTTACAACTCGTGGAAAACATCGTAAAAAAACTTAAAAGAGCTTTGTAAAATCTGGCAACCCCCGCTATTTAAGCGTATTACTTATTAACTTGCTTTTAAACGTGAACCGCACCAGCTCCTCGATATTCCATAGAAACAAGTGTCAACGAATACTAAAAAACATACGAGGTATTACTCCGACGTCAAACAAATATTACAAAATTCAAACACGTATATGTACCCTGTCAATATTAACGGCGAAGGCAATGAACCACATTTTTTCTTTATGAAATTGTCATTCGGATCAGGGGCCTATTTTAAACACAATCGGCACATTTATCTCCACAATTTACCTTGATAACCGATTTGACATTACTTGTCATTAGTTCGTCCAATCATAAATAAGTAATCTGTGAAACGTAAAGCCGAGCATCAACCAAACAAAAGTTGGCAACTTTTGTGTTGTCAACACGTGTAACAATTTTTTTTGTAATTTCTTTGTGTTAGCAACAAAAATTGTCAACAAGTGTTGGGAACCGTGTTTCTGTTTTTGGCGGTAAACATCAAAAGAATACGCTTGTTGCAAGTATTAATTGGCTCTGTGGAGGCGCTTAGTTGGAATGTTTTTCAAATTGTTGGCGACTCGGTGTAGACACAATGGAAGCGCGCTATGAGACACAATGGAAGCGTCGTGACGCGCCTTTAAGGCGCGTATCCACCGAAATTGTTGGCAATTTCAGTGTTTCCAACTGTTTACAACTCTTCAGAAAATCGCTAACTTTTGTTTCCATTGTGTCTACACCGAGTCACTCGTTTGTATGCTAAGGCCTACGAAATTCTTTGTAGGTAAACCATCAATCTATTACAGTGTACGTGGGAGATATTCACGCCAATAAGAGAATAAATAATGAGAACAAGCCTGATTTATGAGCAGAGCGTGTTTCGATCAACGTGCTCCGTCTCATTGAAAGTCTAAGTTTAACAGACATGTAGATATGTAGACACTAGGTTTTACTCACTATATTGTTACGTGTGAAGTGCATTAATTATAGGTATACACTTTTATGAATAGTTTCACATGCGTGAGAACCACGGCCTACTTGTTATAAAGCTTATGATTGAGGACAAGGCGACAAGTAATAGGTATCTGAAATAATGAATAAATTTCTTATTATATCTATTTATATTCTAGTATTATTACACTCTAACTAGGTACCTACAGTGATCAATCATTAAACATGCATAAAAATTTTTAGAGGTAGAGATAAGGTTTCCTCTTAATTTTTTGCCATCTGTTGTGTACCTTTTCTTTTTTCTTTCTTTCTTTGTTCGGACCCGCAGTGGTGGTATTGTGCTGTGGCCTCCCGTCCTATTCGATTCAGATATACTCACCCAAGCAACCGTGCCCAGTGAGTATCTGAGTCAATCGGTAGGTGACAATATCGGTCCTCCCGCGCGGTGCAAGCTTCGAAGCTCGGCAGAACAGCTCCGACAACGCATTGGCTAGCACAGCCCTGGATTTTGAGCCGTGCCTGCCAAACCCGTCGAGCTTGCGTATGCGCGTTCCGCCGTAGCATTCCGGGCTCATGGTCTGGCGCTGTCTTTTCGTCATTCCGATTAACAGAACAAATTTGATCGTAGACCATCGCGTCCATGTCGGCCAGAATCGTACGAAATCGTGCAGTAGCCCCGTACGATCCATATGGCCACCAGCTGAGTTGAGCCTTACAGCGGGAGAAACCTCTCAGGCCAATATTAGGGTATCGTCCGCATAGCAAACGACATTACTTAGACCAGAGGGCAAACTGGTGCGAATGCGAATCTATAACAATCTGTTGTGTACCTGTGAGTCGTACTCTTAATAGAAAGCACTTCTTGAAAAGATTACCATCGATCAAACATTCTTGCTATGAACGTCATTAACTCGCTTACAGTATTTGAATGAGATACGTCATGGTGTCCGAGAATTTGTACAAGTGGTGATTAACAAAACAAAAGGTACCAGAGAATATAGACAGCATTTCCTGGTTATCAAAAAACAAGCAAGTAATCCTACTAATATTATAAACCCGAAAGTTTGTAAGTATGGATGGATGTTTGTTACTCTTTCACGCAAAAACTACTAAACGGATTTGGATGAAACTTTACAGTAATATAGCTTATACATCAGATTAACACATAGGTTACTATTAGCCGCGATAACCGACATTCACGCGGGCGGAGCCGCGAGCAAAAACTAGTATGCAGTATATCCATAATGATCATAAATACGTCGGTTAGTTTATGCGACTGCCGGTCTCGTGATCGATTCTCAGGTCGGACCAAAAAGTGTTATTGGGTTTTTCTGATTATCTTAATGCTTAATAACAGCCCGGAGTTTGGAACTAAGGATTTAACCCTCGTATCTAGTATCTAGGGGAGCACGTAATACCGTCGCGCGTCGGTACTGCGCCTAATCTCTCCCCTGTCGTGTCGGATAGCCGTCCCATCGAATTACGAGAGTAAGGGAACAGAAAGTGCACCTATATTTGCGCACACACTTGTGCACTATATTATCTCCTGCGTAGTTGACTGGTCTCCATTGAGACTAGCCACCTTAGCGAAAATAGGCTAGAAGTATTCACGTCACACACAGATCCATGACGCAATGAATAAGGTGGACCGTGGTACGTCCACGGTCCACCTTATTCATTGCGTCATGGATCTATCATAGTGTAGAAAATAGCTATTTTTGCACACACACACACACATATATGTATACGTTTATAATACTCAGAAAATAGGTATTATCCACTATCGGCCATTTTCACACCTGCCCATGTGTATCTTGAAAGCTAAATTTAGTATAATATCTGTGTGATAAATTAAAATGACATTTAACTCATATGACATACTATAAATGCGCATTGATAAATTCTAACAAGTGGAAGATTGATTCACGCACTGAGCTTTGTTCCGGCCGGCAACCGAATCTTCGGAATCTTGAATATTTTGGGGTATTTTTACAGAGTGAAAAACTTAATACTTGTCACTCGATAGAATATTTCGTGCTCATCGATATTTATTACAGTCAAGCTTCCAAGCATATTTTCTAAATTCGTAATCGTAAAAAACATTTTCTTAGGCACAGTCAGGCAGACAACAACATAATTTAATTATTTATTTAGGCTCACCAACATTTGTTTACACTAAAACTAATATAAAGTACATTAACGATTTTTTATGATATATTAATTTATACATACCTATATAATTAATTATATATGAAATAACAAGTAAAAGAAAATAATGTAAAGAAGAAACACAAATTCAAGTGTGACCCCCAACTCAAGCCCACAAGGGCCCACACTGCCTCGTTGGTCTCGCGGTTGGCGTGTGCGACTGCTGATCATGAGGTCTCGGGTTCGATTCCCGGGTCGGATCAAATGTTTGTATGATCTACAAATATTTGTTTCGGAGTTTGGGTGTTTTCTATGTATAATATGTATGTATTTACAAAAAAAAACTATATATGTATTTGTATCAGTTGTCTAGTACCCATAACACAAGCTCTGCTTAGCTTGGGACTAGATAGCGTTGTGTGCTAGATGTCCGAAATATTTATTATTTATTTATTAAGGGTTTTCTTTTTTAACCGACTTCCAAAAAGGAGGAGGTTCTATGTTCCACTGTATGTATTTTTTTTTTATGTATGTTAACCGATTACTCTGTCAGTTGTGGACCGACTTTGAAATTTTTTTTTGTATTCGACTTCAAACAGATTCTAGGTACCTAGCACACATTATAATACTACTATTTAAATGAATAAAGAATTAGGTATAGGCAATTTATGAAGAACCAGTTTATTTTACGCTTTTAAGTGTTTTTTTTGGCAGAGAGTTTTCGTTGGATGTTTTTTGGAAGTCGGTTTTTTTTTTTATGTGTTCTGTATTTCACAATTTTAATTTGTATTCGTTACAATTATTAGAACGCGTAACCTTGGCGAGCTTGTCGATTATTTTATGATACTTGAATATTTTGGGAAACAACCAAAAATTTCGCGCAGATAATATTACGTCACCATTGTGCAGCGAGGCGAAGGTGCCTATCGTGTTCCACCCGAGACGTCGAGATAGTTTTGTAATGCAGTGTTGCAATAACTAAAATCATATGGCGCTACGCAATTTAGCTAAAATGTTTGGATATCATGTTAACTAGACTGAAGGTTTTCTTCACAAATCGAAACACAAAAATTGCTGTTCATTTATTCATTTGTCGTTTTTAAGGAATCTAATCTACCATAGAACTATTCATAATTCTGTCTTAAGCAGTGTCTTAGATTACGTTTCGCTATACCTCCACTCCGGAACTTTTCTGCTAAAGCTTCTCTGCGAAGAATGTGATCAGCATTTTGCTACTTTAGCATGCTAATTTTTCTTTGCTAAATCGGTCATCTTGGTTCTACACCGGATAATATCGCTACGATTTTTTCCTATGCAGACACACTACGTAATATAGGTAAAGCTCTTTCAAAACTAGGTAGAACACTTTGCTAAGTTTTTATTCTTGAAGGTATAAAAAGAAACATATATACAGTAATGGTAAGCTAATAGATATCGGCGATATCGCCACCCATAATAAACTGAAGCTCAACAGTTCAGTGCGTGGCCGTACTTTAACTGGTATCAAAATTGAAAAGAGCCTTCTGATTAGATCCAAACCGCTTGTGCCGATGGATGTAAAACAATATATTTGTATAGATAAACACCATGCGTAGTAGTACATTATATCTTGTATATTACATCCAAATATCACTATATATCACAAAATGTATTTATAGAAAAGCAAATTCGGTCACACAATACACATACACACAATAAAATAACATTTGTGTTCAGTTACTGTGACCGTTTTTTGATTATTGAACATGATCACTATCACAAAATATGTAAAATAATAAATAACATAGTTACTGTCGTTGTATTTTCTCCTATAAGCCTACGAATAGATAATTTAGTCACATATTAAATGTCCAGTTAAGATTTGGCGTCTAGCCACCATATGGCTGGAGGCCTCGGTAGTCGTTGTCATTTATTGTTATTTGATGACTACAGTCGTAAAGCGTGCGACATGCCACAAAGTGCAAGTTTTACTCTATGTTTTGTTGAATTTGCGTGATGTTTTGTTAAAATTCTAAAAACAATTTCTGCTACAAAGATTGCCAGCATAGACTTTTAAAATGTATATGAGTCTGTATGCCTCAGATTAATAAAGAAAGCCAGATAGACCGTAAAGAACACGATAATGAATCTACAAAGTAAATATGAATTAGAAAGCGAATACATTCTCGCGGCAGTGTTTAACAAACCGCCATATTGTGTTCACGTCACGAGTGATTTTTGATTTTATTTTAAAAATGCCGTCTTGCATCATTAAACACTGTAAGAGTAGTTCCCAAAAACAAAAAAAAAAGAAGATGGAATATCTTTTCACAGGTTAATACAGATTATTTAGTTGCTATAATTATTTATTTACCCGATAATTATTTTGTTGTGTCGAAACACAAAACCTCAACCGTAGTTCGACTGTGATACCAGTTTTTGTCTATTTTTTCCCCCTTCAATTAGGGAAATTACTTGTTATTCCAGACATTAATGAACCTCATTTCTATACTTAGGGACCAAACCTCATCTGAAAGAATTCTTTGGATGGATTCTTCTAAAACAATTTGTGGATGTTTCTACAAATTGCTGTTCTGTGTCTTGGTGTGTTTTATGTCTTTAACTTGTGCTTCACATCATAATGGAATGGTTGAGAATGATCGATAGTACGAAACTTGATTCCCAGGTAGGTACTTATCGTATACCGCAGAATATTAAAAAAAAAAAAACATACATTACAAGTAGGTACTTTTGGTAAAGTAATTTCTTTTACCTTTTTATAATTTTTACACGAAATTTACACGCAAAACGACAATATTACAAAAGGTTAGTGCAAACTAAAGGTTGCTGAGAGTTTGCATAGTATGTAACAGTAACTGAAATAAAAACAATAATATTTAAAGTTCTTTAATATTAAAATACCCTTTTTTCAATCGTAATATTTATCATTAAAATTGGTTTTTTGTTACTGCGTATGGTATCATTACACACACAAAGATGTACGTGTTTCTACAGTGTCGCACCGGTTGTCACGCACACTAAAATAAATCAATCGGCGTCATGTTATTTGACAAGAACGTTCCATCTGGCTTTCTTTTGTAATCTGAGCTGTATGCAGTCAAATTTCAAAAGATAAATAAGATAATGTTTTACGCACACGTAAAGAAAGACCTAACCTCCTTGTTAAGGAGACCTATGTCCAACAGTGGACCGTTAACGGCTGTTGGTGTGATGCGAAAGAAATTGAAGACTCAAAAGAAGTCAGATAACAAATAAATGCCATTATCACACGGAATCAACACAATATATAATCACGGCATAAAAATATTAACAACAAATAATAATACAATAAATAATCAAGACAGTCGAGAGCACTCGCTCGGTGACAGACGGCGGCGGCAGATTAGGTACCTATATATTATATTGTTCCAAGAGCGCATAATTACTATGGTGACAGAACTCTATAAAACGAGTGCCTTACACTAACTTTTAAACTTTCGCGTTCCATGTTATAATAATTATTATTTTTACGGGAATTAATGCGATCACTTATTTCAAGGTATTACATACCTCTGTTTTGCCTGACGTTTCGACCAGGTTGCACTGGCCGTGGTCACAGGCTGACTGCCTTACAGTCTAAACAGTCTGCCGACCGAGATCAGGGAGGAACGAAATAAAAATGTTTTTAAAAGGAAACTAAAGAAGTATTATCCCATAAAATAAAAAATGTATGGCTTGGCTGTTTTGTCACTTCAGGAACTAAATATTCGTATAAGACATTACTTCAGAAACTAGATATTTGCAAACACAAAAGGCGTTCGTTTCCCCTTCGTGACGGTATGGTAGCGAAACGGCGAAGCCATACATTTTTACTGAGATGTAGTGTTTATGAAGTTAGGGTTGGTAGAGTTAGGGCGTGTAGATTCAGAACCTTGGCTCTACATGAGATCTGATATCTTTTTCACAGGGTAAGCCATATACAGTCGTCTTTGCAACATTTTACATGAAAATGTTTTTGGTGGGATTTCATTTATTTTTCTAAGTTGCTTAAGGCAGTTTTTTTTCTTTTTTGAGCTGCATTTCTTGTACATCTTCTTTCTTCTTTCGAAAAAGTCCGTGTACCAAAAATAAAACCTCTAGAATAAACATTTGTGAAAGTCTCATACAAACTTCCACCCCCCAAATTTGGGGGTTAGGGGGCAAAAGTAATAGGTGTATGATTTGTTTTGTTGTTTGTATACTAAACTTAGTCTACATACCAAATTTCAGCTTTCTAGCACTTCAGGAAGTGCCCTAACAGTTTTGATGATCATCAGTGTGTCGGTGACGAAATCGGTGTTTTTTAGGTATCAATAAAATCGAAAGTATCAGAACTATGAAATTGAAACTTTGTATGTTTCATTACTCTATTGATAACATCATATCCTGAGAATTTGAACAATCTGGTATATCGGGAACCAAAGTTATGAGGGTTCAAAAAAACGACGAAACACTTAGAGAAAAGGTAGGTAGTGCCCTTGCGCTTCTCTTGGCTCGTCTTGGCGGGGGCACGACCGTGCCCCCAGATTAGATTATAATACGTTTTTGTTGTATACCTTTAAAAGTTTAAAAATATTTTATTAATTAGTTGTAAGTTTTGTTTTCCAAATTGTTAGTTTTCTTCAGTATACTATTTTAGAAGTTCATAATTGTACGGAGACTCGATCCCCCAGTCAAACCGTCAACCTGGTTTTGGGGGACAAAGATTGTCATCAAGTTTGTTTTTCTTTGAGTAATAAATAAATAAATAATGAAGAGATAAAAATCATAAATATGTATGTACTAGTAGGTACTGTAAGTTAGTACATTACATTACTCATTACAGTCATTACCTTAAATAAAATAGAACAAAAATTTAGTTTTAAGAACACAACTGACATAACATGTGTGTTATGTTATACACAAATTATCTTACTTTAGTTTATTTTGGTATAGGAAGCTGAAAATAAGTGCTCTAATTAAAAACAAAACTAGTTACTTATTGTGGAGCATTAATTACTACATACATATACATACATACGATATACATACAAAATAAAAATTCTATACTAGTAATTAATGTATAGTCTACATTAATTATTATTACTAGTATAGAATTTATATAGACATTCGTATTGAAGCAAAATCACGCAAATACAGTGTCAAACTTTCCATCGATAATTTTTTTAGCATCCAATCCAGAGAACCCATAGATAAATTAAACAAATTATAAATTCTTTCTTAGACAATATTTTTGTAATAAGATCGCGTTATCGAAACGTGACATATTGATTCTTACTATACGTTCTTTGTTTCATAAACATTGGCATTGCTGCACCGTTATGGTGAAGCGTAATGGTGGTCTCGTCAACTAATAGCATTGTGTCTATCAGCCTTGGGCTTTATATACCGCGTATTCAGCCACCGCGGCACCGTCATTATCTTTCTCAATGCTATGTTGAAATATTCATTTTCTAAGGAAGTTCCTTCTTTTACCGCCTTTGAAAACGGAGTAGGTTCCCAATGCCCTCAGAACTCCGTCACATATAAATCCATTTAAATTTGTTATTTCTGTGTCTAACTATACTTTCCGCTTAATTTGACGGAAAAATACCAACCCTTAATTAAGGATGAAAAATTAAGCAATGAAGAAAATATTTTATTTATTACAATTCATTAAAATCTCGGAGTATTAGAGAAAAATAGTATAAAATGTAATAAATATGATAATTGTTACGTTTACTATTGTTTACGTATCGGACTGAAATCAACAATCGTTTGACTATGTTTTTACACATTGTATTTATAAAGATCCGGTTAACAACAAATATTCATTAAAATGGAACGAATGTTTCAATTTAAAAATATTCATCACCTTCCTATTCTTGAAATGAATAGTCAGAAGCGTATTAAGCATCAACTTTTTTCGTCATAAGTATATTCTATATCTAAGTGTTTTTAATAGTTTTTATACTTAGATATTCCTAAATAGTACCTAACTAACTAACAATGTAAATCACACAGTGTCCAAATTTTTCGCACGACTTTAGTCAATATTTTTAGTAATCGCGTTTTCACATCAGTTCACATCACATAGGACTTTACACACTTCAATAATACTTTTATTTTGTTCAATATGATTGATTCAATACTTTCATTGATATTAAATGTAGGATCAAAAATGAGCGGTGGAGCAGTTTTAGGGTATTATAAAATCTCAACAAGTAAAATATTTAAGTACAATAAAAAATATCATATTGATAATTAATTGCTGAGAATGTCTCGAATCAAACCCACCAACCACCAATAGGGAACGTGCACGGTCATAAAAAAACGTACACGAAAGTTTAAACCACCATATTATTTCAAAGGAATGCACGACGCGACATTTAGGTAGTAGATAAATGCCGTCGTATTTTACTGAAATACAGTACATGTTACTGAACTTGATGTTTTTTTTTTAATCTAGTATTTTAATTTCTTAAAGTAGGTTTAAAATTAGCTAAAGGAATTAATATTTGACACCTCGCAAGTAAGCCCAAATCTCAGGACTTTACCCTCGTGTCAAATGTCGAACTCGGGTAAAAGAGCTTTCACGGTCAATAACCCGGGTGTAACGATGTGGTTTTTACTTAGGAGTTTAGGACACCTAAGTAGGTGTTTGGTGTTTGCGTTCAGGCAAAAGAAAGTTGATTTAATAAAACCTCTGAATATACTGACATTAGAATTATTTATTTATTCGTTCAATAAATTTAGGCTTGACGTCTTCAAAAAACTCAATTATAATAATCTAAATCCATACTCATATTACGAAATAGTTGCAGCCCGCGGTATGAGTCGCGGGTTTTTAAACGACTTCCAAAAGGAGGAGGTTCTCAAATACATCGTTTTTTTTAAAATGTTTGTACACGGATTACTCCGTCAATTTGTGGACCGATTTTGAAAATTATTTTTGTATTCGAAAGGGTATGCTCCCCATGTGGTCCCATGGGTACCATATCGGCATTCTGATGATGGGATCCTAATGAAATCGAAGGAAACCCTCAAATTCACGTAAGCGCCTGCAATGAAGTTAAAGAAATTGTCTGCATGCCTTCATATTCTGTAGACATCATTTAATTTCATAATATATAAAACGGCCTAAGTCCTTTCGATTCTATACAGTATGTATGTTACCTTTAGTTGTATTCTTTCAAGTTACTTAGGTGAAATGATGATGAGAGACTTGAGAAAGACTAAATAGCGAAAAATATAAAAAAAACTGTGTTTAAAAAAACCGACTTCAAAAACTAAAAAGTGTCAAATAACTTAATTTGTATGTGCTACCTATTTATAGGTTTGAAGTCGGTGCCAAGCCAAAATGTAATAGTAGGTACCGCACTCGCCGCGCGTGACCTTGAGCGGGATAGCTGCTCTTCGCGTAGAACAAAACAACCGAAGCGTCGGTGACGTCGTTGACGTTCGTCTCGAAATATAGCGAGTGTGGTACCTACTATTACATTTGGCTTGTCACTGACTTCAAACCTATGAATAGGTAGCACATACAAATTAAGTTATTTGATACTTTTTAGTTTTTGAAGTCGGTTTTTTTAAACAATTTTTTTTGTTGCTCTTGAATTGTATATTTTACACTAAGTATATATACACACATCAAAAGTGTCTAGGGATCAACATATATTTTTGCAATAACTTTTCTCCTGATTGATATTAATTAAAATTTTCTTTAAGGATTCATCAAATAAAGTGTTTTCGTTTGTCACAGTAACGATAAACCAAGTCACCTTTGCATTAATAAAGAAATTTGCCATTTTCCTAATAAAGGGATTTTTCACATTTGAACCACTAACATTATAGTTCGAAAAAAAGACTGAAATAACAGTTTTCTTTAAAATTTTATTAGGTAACTTAAACAATTAATAATCCGTGTTTCTACCGCGAACACTAACAATACAAGAATCGGTTGGGCATACTCAAAATGAGTTCATCCAAATCACGCTGTGGAATGGCCGCCCATGTTCGTTGCAACAACAAAAAAAGGTCTTCTTGCGACTGGATACCCTCCATATTCGGCAGAGCTCTTCTCTGTAGCATATCCCATGCATGCTCAATCGGGTTCAAGTCTGGCGACTGAGCAGGCCAGGGCCAAAGCCACATCTCAATCTCAAGAAATCCGCATAAAAATGCTTGATCCCTAGACACTTTTGATGTGTGTATGTAGGTATGTACATATGAAGTATTTCCATATGCATTTTGTGAAAAGCTGGTAATTTTAAATTAACTCTGTAGTTTAGTAACTCTGTCTGTCTCGCTTCGATTTCAATTAAATTTGGCGGAGATACTTTGATTCTTGAAGAAGTAGGTATAAAAGGCTACTCTTTACCGCGATAACCGAATTAAACGTGGCCGGCGGCGGCGGCAAAAGCTAGTAGATAATTAGGGTATAAAGAGGCAACTTTTTATTTAGGAAAAGCGTGCGAGCGAAGAATTTATTGTTAACTAGCTGTTGTCTGCGGCTCCGCCCGCTTCTATGTCGGTTATCGCGGCAAATAGTAGCCTTATGTGTTATTCTGATGTTTAAGCTATATTACTGTAAAGTTTCATCCAAATCCGTCCATTAGTTTTTGCGTGAATAAGTAACAAACATACAGACAAACTTTCGCCTTTATATATTAGTGTGATTATGCACATAATGGTCATAATGTTTATTGAATAGAAATAATTTTCTAGAGCACTTTCTTACAAAATGTTCGTTTACAACTGCAGTTCTTCACTAGGAGAGTTTTAAGTGTCGATAGGTAACCAGTTTTCCATGATCTTGAACGGGGACTCTTAACTGTGCATTGCAAGACACAAAATAGCTTTTAAATTTTAAAAGAAATTGGGTACACACTCTGCTAATAATTTATGCATATTTGTATAAATAAATAGGTAGTTTAAATAGTTAGATTGTAGATAGAAAAAAGCAAAGAATTTTCGACATTGCCGGACGGATGTCCTTAGGAGTGCTTAGAAACAATCCATGAGTTTTTAATCAACGAGTTTTTTTGTTTAATATATGAATAAATATGAATTTAATTTAAATTTATGCATGTTCATATTAAAAATCGCTTTAATAAAAATAGTGTTTTCTCGAAAGCAATAAATATTCAAAGTAGGGATCAAATAAAATGATGGTTATTATTTAATAGCAATAACTTTTTCTAATTAAGTATTTTATTGCTTTTTCTATTTATTCAAGGTTTTATTACTTATTTTCGGTTATCAAATCAGTAGGTTTTATATTTATGTCATCATTATCAGCCTATCGCAGTCCACTGCTGGACATAGGCCTCTGCCCTCTCCGATTGTAATTATTTTATGTATTTGGAAATAATTAATTTAAACAAATAAATTTAAGGAATTGCAATCATAAAATAATTTACTTCAATGCAAATAGGGTACTAATTAATAAAAAATGACAATTGGAAATTGACTATGTAACAAATCTTCTTTTTATGATACGTGTATTTAGCTATGTATGTTATCTAGACCATGTTATTATCATCTTAACAATTGCTGCATAGATTAAGATTGTATTATGAGATGATTGATTGGCTCAATAATCTTTGTTAAATAAGATCCGGATTATAAGCCAAATGATAGGCGATAAAAACTAGATAATATTATGCGTACTAATGGCAAATCAATGTGAGATATGAATACCAATAAAAATTATGAAAACTTTTACTTACACACGTACGTAAACTGTATACCAAAGCTCTAGAAATTAAGCTACGTACGTTACTTTTGGCGCCATAATTAAGGCACTTTTACGTCATCCGAATTGCAAAGAACTTATTTATTCAAGTGCTACAGCTAGAGATCACATAGTATGATTAAATACGAGACTGGAAAATTAATTGACTAAGTGCGTTTTCACATTTAAAATTAGCACACAGAATTGCGAAGTGAGTGACGTAGGTAGAGCACTGCAAATTGTTAATGCAAATTGAACTTGAAGTTGGTTATTTCTTAGCACCAATTGAGAAAATCAGAAATATATTCTTATTTTTCTTGTTTTGATGTAAATTAGAATCTCATTATGCACTTTAATGGGACAGAGAATTTTCAAACAAAGGTCGATGAATAAATACTGTAAAGACTTATTCCTGTAATTCTGGTCATATATAATCATAATAATATCAGTGTTTTCAGGCTTCCGTGCCCCTAATAATTATCTATAGCAGTCCATATAACTAATTTGTAGGAAGGTAAGTATGAACTGAACTATGGAAAATTGTTTGTTATAGAGTAATAATAGATCAACTTAGGTATATAATCACAAATTTTACCAAAAAGAAACCCGACTTCAAGAACTGGACCAAATTGAAATAGGACCACGCGGGAAGCACCAGCTTTCAAATAAAAAAGAATCGTCAAAATCGGTTGACCCAGTCGAAAGTTATGAGGTAAGAAACATAAAAAAATACATTCGAATTGATATTCTCCTCCTTTTTTGAAGTTGGTTAAAAATTTAAAAATCCACTTGAATCATTTCGTCCTGGATACTAAATTCTTTTAAATTCTACTTACATGTCAAAAAGAGTTAATCTACCCTACCCGCGTGTGGCTCAAAACGCACTTGACCAGTTTGTATAATTTTGCCACTAAAATGAGCGCAAAAAAATACCAGCATCATTGCATAATGACCTTAATAGGTACCTATGTGGTAACGTTACTAAACTTATGTAAACAAAACAAGACTAATTTGTGTTTTTTTTTTAACACAAGATCATTGTATTTAATGACATTTGTATTTGTATACACCCATATATAAGACCTGCCAAAATAACTACTCTGCCTGATGCAAAGCATGAGCAAAATCCAAGAGTGGTGATCACCATCTTCATTGCGAATGTTAGCAATGCAATATGTTGACCCACACTATGGCGGATGCCAAAGAACCCGGGATCATAGTGGCAGGCAAACGGGCGCTGGTAGTTTAGTTAATATAAGTTGTTGCATGCAGAAAACTGTTTCTATTTTCATTTACTACTTATTATGTAACCTATGTACCTAGGGTCCTACCTTAAAAAAAGTCTACACCACCCCAAGCTGGTTTCCGTAAAGGCTACAGTAGAGTGCCATAGACCACATTCATACGCTGCGGCAAATTATACAGAAGACCGAGGAGTATAATTTGCCACTATGACAAAGCCTTCGATTCGAAGTGCTGAAGTGCTTGTATAAAAACGCCACCATGTCGGTCCGAGTACAGGACCAGAGCACAGAGGCTATTCCGTTGCGGAGGGGAGTTAGGGGCAGGCCATCGCTTAAACTCTTTACCAAAGCAATGGAAGACACATTCAAGGTTCTGGATTGAAAAGGATTCGGCATCGATATTAATGGCGAATGTATCACTCACCTTCGGTTTGAAAAACCCGCGGATAGCGGGTTTTTCTGCTTTTGGTGGGCTACTGGTTTTAATTTAAGTTATTCGTTCGTCGTTTAGCTATCTGTCAGTGAAAGTCTTCTTAAAATCGGTCCAGCTGTGCCAGGGATTAGCCGGAACAAACAGACAGACAAAAGTTTCAAAATTATATTTTGATGTTAGTACCGTATATACTTTTATATGCATTTAGTAAAAAGCTGTTAATTTGAAATTACAAACAGATACTTCAATTTTTAAGTGTAGGATCTTATTCGTCTTAGTTTAGGTGATGGCGACGTAATAATATGTTGTTGTATTTTTTAAATATTGTAAAAATTGTATTAAATAATATATTAAACTATTTTTTATTATGTTGTAGGTTGAAACTTGATAACGTAGCAATAAATAAGTAAAATACTGGCTCTTTTTAATTTGTTTATATATATTAGTCTTCCTAGATCATACCTCCACGGGTTGTCATAATACGGGTTCTAAAAAACGGTGGTGAGACTCATATCGATTAAAACCATCGTAATCCCTCACAGTCTTATTGCGAAGGCTTCACATATAAGTACTTTCGAAATAACATAAAATGAACCTCGTTTAGTTTGAACGCTAGAGATATTTGGCGGTTCTGGCTTATTTACATTCTCTATCAACTGTCAAAAAGAAAATAAACGAAAATACATAGTATAGTAAATTAAAATAAAATATATTAAAGATAAAACATATTATTTAAATAAGATAAGAAGTTAGATAATTTGTATCGAAAGATAAGCAATTAATCGTAATTTACTTTACGTCAAAGTAAATTAAGTAATGATTATATTGAGATAACTGTATATTAGATAATATTTTACGATTTTTTGTTGTTTGCCTCTGCAATATTAATTCAATGTTTAATCATCTTTTTTTATCTGATCTGAACATGAATTTAAAAACAAAAACTATAAAATTAACAAGTACCAAGGTAAGTAGGTACCTACTTAAATTACCAGTTTGACTTTTAAGGACGTCTGAAAAAGTTTTTTTGTTATTATTTAAATAAAGTGTAATGAAGTTCAAGAAGATATTGTAATTTAAATACAATACCATCATTACATTTTATGTTAATATTTTTGAACTTCGAGTTACGTTTGTATTTTAATAACTTGCGTAGGTAAATAACATAACAATTGGTCCTAAAATTTTTGTAACATATCTATTGTAAGTGTAAAATAATTCAAATGATTTTTTTAATGTTTTTTTTTTACCCAAAACATTCAACATTAAATTTTTTTGGAAATAAATTTATTAAAACTTACAAAAAAATACTCACCGATCTTGACAAAAATAACAAACTTCAAACACTAAAATAAGACAAAGTCAATATTTTTTTTCAGAATTCAAGACGTACACAAAAATAATTCTACTAGTGATTGATGCGAAAGTGCGAAATTCGAAAACCAAGTTCACCGTCGACTTCGCGGTTCGCGCGCTAACAACTTAGTGAGAGTCACGCGAACGCGATGGCGTTGAGCGGAAGCGGGGCATCGAAGTACCGAATGTGGGGTGTCGAACTGCACGAGCGATGTAGCGATACCCTATCACAGCTATCACTCACATGCTGGGAGTATGACGTATATTGTCACCGTGGGACATAGATAATATCAATAGAGCAATTTTGACCGGCCTAGTGTTTAGTGATCTTGACTGCTAAGCCAAAGGTCATGAGTTAGATTACGACACAAAATAATTGTGTAATAAGAACGACCATTTGTTTTCTAACTGTAGGTAAGGATTTTTTTTTAGAATATGAATGTATTTAGAAATAAATAACAACCGTGTGTTTATCAGAAGTCTGGTTATATATTATTTATTTATTTATAACACAGAGAAAACATACAGAATTACAACCTTTGTTCCCCAAAACCTGGTTGATGGTTTGACCCCAGTCAAAACTGGGGCATATACCGTACATGGTTTTCATAGTACAGGCTGTGCCTAGTTTAGGATCCGATGACCGCGTGTGACGTCATCATCAACGTTCAGAGGTAGAAAGTTGTCAAATGAGAGACTAGCTGAACCCCGCGGTGTCACGCGCGGTCATTGCCGTACCGCGGCGCGGGTAACACCGCGGGGCGAAGCTAGTCTAAAAAAGTAGCCCAATTTACTTCTTATATCATCAGCTACCTATCAGTGAAAGTCCCTTCAACATCAGTCCAGCCGTTCCAGAGATTAGCTTGAACAAATAGACAGACAGACCGACAAAATTTTATAAATATAAAATGTTATTTTGGTACCTATATTATATGTACCGTGTATACATACACATGCGAAATATAACTATACGGTCAAGAAAAATACTACAAATATTTTCTTTTATTTATTACCAGCTGACGCATCCATCCTTTCACATAACAGTCAACAAATAAGCAGATTATGCTTTTTAATGATTTTTTTTTATTTATTATTCTTTAGGAAATTTATGAATTTTTTTTTACGTAATATGGTTTTTAATCTTTTGATTTGATCCTTCCGTGTATTTTAATCAGTAATTGTAAATCAACCTCTTCAACGTAACCCACTGTATCAATACCTACCTACCTACATAATACATGTGAGTAATTAATAATTAAATAAGTTCAATTCAGATCATGGAATAGGGGACAAACGAGCAGACGTTTCGCCTGATGGTAAGCGATTACCGCCGTGTCCTCACTCACTCGGTGAAACACAGTGCAGGCGCTGTTTTGCACCGGTTTTCTATGAGGCCGTGGTATCACTCCGGTCGAGCCGGCCCATGCATAACGAAGCGTGGCTCGACCACTTAAAGACTTAAATCTATTCAAATGAATGAAATTGAAATGTCTCTTTGTAATTGCAAAATAACAGGATATGAAAGTATATATGGATTGATGTAACATCAAAAAAATAATGTTTAAAATATTTTTCCGTCCTTGCAGACAGACAGACGCTGTGTGTCTGTCTGTTTGTTCTAGCTTATAATAGGTCTTTACCTTCAACGCATTGGCAGTTTATTGATGCCCTTCTTGTAAAAATCAGCTGGACAGGAGGCAATAAACTCTTCAAAGGCATTTTGTACTGCCTCTCGGGAATTGAATTTTTTACCCAGCAGCTTGGAGACTGTCTGTTGCGCTGTATGGGGTCGCGCGTTGTCGTGAAGCAGCTGCAAAAGCTGGGGTTGGAAGCTCTCCCTCATCCGCCATACTCACCAGACCTTGCACCTACCGACTATTACTTTTTCCAAAATTTAGACAACTTTTTAATGGGTAAAAAATTCAATTCCCGAGAGGCAGTACAAAATGCCTTTGAAGAGTTTGTTGCCTCCCGTCCAGCTGATTTTTACAAGAAGGGCATCAATAAACTGCCAATGCGTTGGCAAAGATGCGTCGATTGCATGGGTGATTACTTCGAATAACAGAAATAAAAAAGTTTGAAAAAAATAAGTACTTTCACTTATTGCATACAAAACGGCAATTTCATAGGTAAAGACCTATTATCTGGAACGGCTCGAGCGATTATGGCGAGATTTTCATTGGCGAATAGCTAATGATATTTTTTGGAAAGAATTTGGTTTTTAATATTGGTTCCTAGGTCTTCACTAAAATAACAGAAAAAAAAAAGATAATGACGCTCTTTCTGAAATAAATAATCTGTTCCGCCTTCTATGCCTCCAATTAAATACCTGGTACTTGATTGGTTAAAAATAGTAATAAACACTTATCTACTAACAAGGTATTAAGATAATTTTTAATGAAACAAAAATAACAGATATGGCCAGTAACGAAGTAACATCTTTATCTGACAGGGCAAACGAATTTTTATCAGTCGGAATATTGGGTAATTACGTAATTTAAGTCCGTTTTGGCAAAATAACATTGAAAAATGAAGAGTTTTTTCAGATTAACTTTATTTTTATATTACACAGTCTTATACAATATTTAATAGGTAAAAGAAAAGAAGGTCGAGCAAAACCCAGAACTACATACATATACATACAACATTAACGGAGAAAGTGGGAATCGTGGTTTCTCAAGAGGTCAAACAGATCGCGAAAATAGAGAACTGTGTGTGTGTGATTTTTGTTTGTTTCAGTCTTCGATCAAATATATTGTTTCAGTCATAAAAATCGTAATAATAAGACACTGTGTGTTATTATTATAATCTCTATGGTTTCAGGTAATTGCATTGGATTTGAATAGGTGCTAAGTGGATGGGGATTATGTTAACGATTCGTTTTCTTACGTTGGCAATTAAACAATTTACTGACAATAGGCATAGGGGTAACGTTATGCAGCTAACATTTTTTGATGTTGTCTTGGCTTGAACAAAGAGTTTTACCACATCTTGAAACTGTTTTTGGAGATTGTTCCAATCATTCCGTAGCAGCGTAGTCTATTTAATAATTTTTAGGGTTCTGTAGCTCAAAAGGAAAAAAACGGAAACCTTATAGGATCACTTTGTTGTCCGTCTGTCTGTCTCTCAAGACCCTTTTTCTCAGGAACACGAGGAGGTATCAGGCTGAAAGTCAAATCAAATACTCAGGTCTACTTTCCCTTGGAGTTGTGAAAAAATCAAACTTCTAAGCCGCATAAGCTGCAAATTTTCGACACTCGCAACGGAATCAATACCGACAGGGTACTTCCCGTGAATCTTGAAATTTGGTACGAAGCAACGTCTTATAGCACAGATAAAGGAAAAATTGCGAAAAGCATAATTTTGAGTAACATCATATAATATACAACCTACAGGTTTGTACGGAACCCTCGGTGCGGGAGTCCGACTTGCTTTAGGCCGGTTTTATTATTTAATACCTACATACCTACTATTTTATAGATATTCCCTCTAAATACACGGTGTTTTGTCTTAAATAGTAGTAGGATACACAGTATATAAGAAAGTAGGTTTAAGAGATTTCCATAGATATTTTAAATGGGCAAACTCATAATTTTCATTATAATTAGAAATTTGAAATGCCTAACTTAAATATACCTCTGCACCAACCACTCAAAGGTTTGCTGGAACTACCAGGGATGCCTGCGGCATTGTCCGCCTTATGCAACATGATTGCAATTAGTGTTAACACAGACATTAGTGGGTAAGTGGTAATAAGTTTTACTCCACTTGAAATTACGGAGTAGAAAGTATTTTGGACTCCAAAGTCAAAAAATCCGTTAATGCTACGTTAAGCAGTGGTCCTTTGAAAACTTCACAATTTTTTTACACATCAAGTTCGGATATTTACGAGATTACAATTCAAATTTGGGTCGCAAGATAATCTCAAAGTATTATGATTTGTTAGTTTATTATAAAATGAACAATTAAATAATCATTTAGGTATATATTTTCCTTTCTAGAAAATATAAAAAATCATTAATAGCATATTAACTCATAATAATATTTTCCGATATTCTTAATCCATATTGAGGTTAATTATATTATTTCTTATTGGTTGCGTGATCCATCGGTTCTTAGCCCTGACCACCCGACTTTCAGTTAAGTGTAGATGTAGGGCAGATATTCATGATTCTATCAAGTTAAAAATCACGGTTCACACGAAAAACTGCTTTAGGTCAGGTAGGTATCATAACTTAAACAGTGCCCAGCAATTAAGTTGGCAAACTTGTATGGTGGACTTCCTTTTAATCTCGATTGGTTTTTTATTGTAAAACAGTGGTAAATCAATGTATTTGAAGTATAATTGTATGCCTTTTTCAGCCGTGTGGCCCGTGTGCGTTCATTGTGACATGTTACGTAGAGTATAATGATGAATTCAATTGTTTAACGATTATAATGTACCTAATGCTGGTTAGAATGGACAGTTAAAAAATGAATTTGGAACATTCTTTCAAAGACCTGAAATTTTTTTTAGAAAGAATGAAAGAATTTAATTCTTTGAGTTTAAACATTTACTATGTAAAAAAAGTAAGAATTTAAACCCAACTACGACAAAAAACGACGCTGAAAAAGTATGAAACAAGTTTCAAAAGCCGTAGTCACACGTTACGTAGAAATGTACCATAACACATTAACAACGCGTGACTACGGCTTTTGAAACTTGTTTCATACTTTTTCAGAGTCGTTTTTTGTCGTAGTTGGGTTTTAGTTTTTAGTTTTTTTTTTATTTAAAATGTTTTGGTACCTCTATAATATTAATTTCTCCGCAAACTATATTTCAAATAGGTACCAAAGAAATATCACAATTATCGAATAAATACGGACAAAGTGACTAGAAAATGCTATATATGCTATATAGAAAATAATATATATATATTTTTGAAATGTACAAGTAACGCCCTTTTGAATGATACCAAACATGGCATATTTATCTCAAATTATTTTTTTAATACAGTACTTTATGTCGGCTAGAGGGCGCCACATTAGATTCAGTGACACGTCATATAGCCTACAACCAGCGGACAATCAAGACGCTTCTAACGATACCTCATTTTTCCAGTTCTATTAAGTACTTAAGGAGCTACGAGGGAAAAAACGAACACACATACATAGCCTGTCAAAATCATAACCCTCCTTTGGCTTTGCCGTAGTCGGATAAAAAGTTATTACATGTAACACGTTGATATACGAGTATGTATTCAACCTATCGCCGTCCACTGCTGAACGAGTACCTAGGTATGATACGAGTATTAGGTATGATAAATGCTACAGGATTACTATTTCGGTATAATACTTACTTAATTATGTTTTTATTTAGTACTAGCTTTTATATGCGGCTTTGCTCACGCAGACTTTCATCCCTTGATTTACCCCCTTAGGGCCCTTTGCCCCTTTGGGCTGTGCGTTGATCTCTGGGTATGACAGTCAGTCAGTCAGTCACCTTCCTATTTTATATATAAAGATTTTATTTTATAGTATTTTAGATCACAGTTTAGGATCTCAAAAGTAGCATTAAAACCTCCAAACTTCTTTTAGTCAAAAGGGGACTAAGTCTGCACGTATGGCCTAGTGGTATCTATGATCGCCACACCGCTTCCCATTAGGCCAAGTGTTGTGGGTTCAAATCTCACATGGGACAGTACACACAAAGTGATTCACAAAATGTTGTTCTGAGTTAGGGCGTTCTTTGTGTTCGTTTCATGTATGTTTGTAAAGTCCTCTGCGACACAGAATATATCCCGAATATCCTTAGTGTGTTTAGAAAATCACGTTGGGCTTAGAAGATATTGCTAAAACCTAGCCGACATAATACTGATTCTTTAATAGTCATTGTTTGGATCGTTATGACACACACGTTTGTCGGTGCGTTATAACGATCAAGAATTTAGTGTTTGTTGAAATAATATTTGCCTGGCCTCGAGTCCGAAAATAATAGGACATCCCTGAAATATTCTTACATTTGAATGTTTATAAAGAGTATTATATAAGTAGTATTATATTTTTGGATAAGTGATTTCAGAAGTGTCCTTTGGGGGTGGCGAGAAGGGCAACCGCCAGGGGCCTCACTCGCGAAGGCAGGGGTATACCCGCGTATTCGAGCAACATCCTAAGTAGAAAAAATGTTTTTTTAAATTTAGAACCCTATTTTTTATTTTTTTTATGTATAGCCCTGTCAAATTGACTCTAATCTGCCTGATGGAAAGCATAAGCAGAATCCAAGAGTGGTGGTCACCATACTCATTGCGAATTCAGACACTGGAACTATACAGCATGGTGACCCAAACTTTGGCGGCCTAGTGATGCTTCTGCATCATTGGGCCTCCGACCTCCACCAATGAAACACGACAGCACCAACGCTGTCATTTTACGTTGATCTTCTGTGCGAGGGTAGTATCGAACCGGGAGAGCCGGCCCGTTCGCGCTGAAATCATCGTGGCTTTACTACTTGTGACCTTAAACAAGGCCTAACTCTACGATAACGCTTTCTAAAACGTTATTAATTACATTTGATTAATTTAACTTCCTTGATTTTCGTATCATTGAATTTTTTTTTGCAAATATTGATTGTCATTCAGTATCTACTATCTGATTTTAGATTACGAATAGTTTGGCAGTGGTCCTTATACTCATAATTCATGTAAATAATAATGTTACTTATACCGGCTGTGCGTCTTGTAAACGCCTTAAACAGGGAAACTAGTAGTTTCACTGTTATTTATAATTATCCTCTAAGATTATTGTAGTTTCAAACTACATTAATCATAAAGGGTAATTATTTTAGTTACATCATTTAGATTTTAACGTTTGAAATATGAACGCTAGACTTATGGGGTCAGAAAATGACATTTAGTGACCTTCTGTTTAGCCATTAGCGGTTTTTGTAAAGATTGGTAAACTGGTTGTTGATCTACTACTTTGAACGCGTTGAAAAGAAAATTAGAAACATATTTATTTCAAAATCTGGAAAAGAAGTCGTAAGCCCGCAAAAATCTTTTATACACCTATGTGTATAAAAGATTTTTCTTATTTAGGTAGCAGCCTGCCAAAGTAACTCTACTCTGCCTGATGGAAAGCATGAGCAGAATCGAAGAGTAGTGGTACTAGTGGTCACCATACTCAATATGCTTTTCCAGAATTGGGCCTCCGGTCTTTGACTCACCAACGAAACACAACATCACGGATGCTGTCATTTTAGGTTGGTCTTCTATGATTCTATGAGTCGGTAGAACCGCCCGAGTCGAGCCGCCCCGTTCGTGCTATAAAAGTAAACTTTCTGGGATAAAAAAGTCAAAATATTGTCTATAACGCAAGAACTCTTTTCAATATTCATATTTTAGAATAGTACACATATTTTAAAATTGATCATTAATTATAAATGAACAATCGATGTCTTCATTAGTTTTTTTTAAAAGACTACTCCCGCTTTAGGAATAAACATCCTGTGTCGCGGGGGACTTTACAAACATACATGAAACGTTGTTCTGAATTGTTGTGATTCACAAATTGTTGTTCTGAGTCTGGGTGTTCTTTACCCAGTTGTGTAACAATTTGTGAATCACACAAAGTGTTGTCCCATGTAAGATTTGAACCCACAACACTTGGCGCAGTAAAAAGCGGCTTAAACCACCAGACCGTGCAGTCGTTATAAAGGCTTATTACAAAACTAGCGACCCGCCCCGTCTTCGCACGGGTGGATTTCAGATGCCCCCGCCGACGACACGATTCGTGCATTTTAAATCTGTAATATCTTCGAATATATTAATTTAAATTAGATACTGTAAAGGGTCATTTTTAACCCCCGACGCAAAAAGAGGGGTGTTATAAGTTTGATGTGTCTGTCTGTCTGTGGCACCGTAGCTCGCGAACGGATGAAGCCATTTCAATTTATTTATTTTTGTATGAAAGGTGAGTTACGTGCGAGTGTTCACAGACATGTTTCATGAAAATCGGTTGAGTTGTTTAAAAGTTATGGGGGTGAAAGTGGGGAAGAATAACAGAATGTCTGCAAAAATATCATTGGCGTATGATTACATGATTAAGTACTTGAGTAGGGTTTTTTTTTTATTTTGAAT
Source organism: Diaphora mendica (assembly GCA_949125395.1). Lineage (NCBI taxonomy): Eukaryota > Metazoa > Arthropoda > Insecta > Lepidoptera > Erebidae > Diaphora > Diaphora mendica. Next base: position 19,818,092 of record OX421317.1, read on the forward strand.
TTAATATTATGATCTGTACTAAATGTACAATATATTTAATTTACTTAATTGTATAAGGATTCATTCTGTATTGCTTAAAATCACTTCGTAAATAAGCCATTATTTCTCGTAACAAGAAAGGAATAAAAAATGGTTGTTGTGGGTTATCCCTAAGAGATAGACATATACCGTCGCGGACTTTTTTGTAGTACTTTTTAAGGTGTACAATACTGTAGTACATTATTTTTATCTATGTCGTAGGGTGCAACCAGCGTTTGCAATGTAAGCGCAAAAAAATGTGTTTATTTGCTACATCACAATAGAAACCTCGAAAATTAACAGTGTTTCCATACTATATTATCCATTTATTATACATAAAAACCTTCCTCTTGAATCGCTCTATCTATTAAAGAAATGCGCATCAAAATCCGTTGCGTAGTTTTAAAGATTTAAGCATACATAGGGATATAGGGACAGAGAAAGCGACTTTGATTTATACTATGTAGTGATGATGATGATGATAACCAAAGCAAGGCACTGATTTACAGCACTGTTAATTGCTCTACCGGTCGATACAGGTGCAAAAATGTCAGAATTGCAAATACTTAGAAGACCAATAAATGACCCTGTAATTTAAACGTACCTATCTACCCATTATCGCCGGTTTTAGCTAAGTTCGGATTGATATACAAACACTAAGCACATAATTCATTGGCAATCATTTCTAATTATTTTTCATCCTTTTAGTCGGGTAAAGAAACAACTACTAGAAATAACCATTTAAGGAACATCTTTTACCAACAGTTAAATAGAAATGCTCGTTTGAGTATTTTAAGTTTAATTACTTATTTCTATAAATCTAGTAGATAATTGCAGGCGCGGTTCCAGGGGGGGGGGGGTCACAGGGGACGTGACCCCCCCCAAAATCTGCTACTAGAACCTGATTTTCTTGTTCTTATCAGTTTCCATAATTGTTCAATCGAGATAAGAAATCAAAGGATAGGAAGGATAGGAACTCTTTGAGAGAGTTATCTCTGGCCGTATCAGCGAGCACCTGTCGCGAGTGGGCCCTGATCTATCGGACTGCCAATTTGGATTACAACGGGGACGCTCTACAATGGACGCTAATATATAGATGTGTTCGCTCCCTATCGGGGTCGGCAGTCCGATCGGGGTGGTGGTGTTGGTAGTTAGCCTTGATATCGTTAATGCTTTCGGCACCCTTCAATGGGGCGCGATTAGGGAGGCCCTTGAATATCACGAGGTGCCGACTTACCTGCGTGCAGTCATAGAGGTCTATCAGCACGACAGGACAGTGAAGTTTGTCGATCGGAACGGAGTGGAAAATTGAAGGAAGGTGTGTTGTGGGGTTCCCTAGGGCTCTGTATTGGGCCCATTGTTATGAAACCTCGTATACGATGCGGGCCTTCGCACTAGTCTGACTTCGGGCAGGAACCACCCTGCTCATACCTCCGGGTGGATGACACCGAAGTCCAAGTGGGTCAGTACATGAAGTACCTCATCATGGACAATCGGTAGAACTTTGAAAAGCATTTCGGGCGACTAGTCCCCAGTACGAGGAGTAGCAGGGGTGCCACATTGTCTGCTGCCCAATCTCGGGGGACCGCGGGAAGAAGTTAGCTGCCTCTCTGTGCTTGGGAGTGCGTAAGGGCGTCGTGCGATCCATGGTCCTCTATGGGGCACCGGCGGGATCTTCCCGCTGTAATGCTCAACTCGGGAGTCTGCAGCCATACGGATCGTACGAGGCCACCGTACGATCTCGTACGAGGCGGCGACGATCCTGGCACGAAATCCACCCTTCGACATTCTAGCCGACGTGAACACAATGGTCTGCGACGAAATTCGATCTGTCGGTCGGAATGACGAAGAGATAGCGCCGTATCATGAGCCCAGAATGCATCGTCAGAACACACATAAGCAAGCCCTACGAGCTTGGCGGGCACTGTCGGAGCCTTTCTGCCGAGCTTCGAAGCTTGCATAGAGAGAACCAACTTATCACCTACCGATTCACTCGATCGGGGAACCGGGATCGGGAAATGGCCGATCCCGCTCGAAAGAGGCGACGAAGGATGCGCGATAAAGGCCGCTTGCTCCCCAATCGTCGGTTAAGGGTCGTTGTGGCCACATGCAGGGGAGATGTGGCCGCTGGAAACGACGCGACACCTCGGTGCGACCGGGGGTGCAGATGTAGGCCGCCGCTGGGGTTTAGGGTTAGACCGATTTGTCGGGAGTTCCATACACGCCCTTCGTCCCCCAACGGAGCTAGATCCTCTAAATATTCATCCAGAGATTGTCACAGATGTCTCAAATATTATGATCCCAATAGATTTACCAATAAAAACAAAAGATATCCATTTGTTTTTTTTTGTGTGAAATAATATTGTGTATTGTGCAATAAAGTCTAATTTACTCGACTTAGTGGATTAGTGACCCCCCCCCCCCCAAAACTTCAGGCTGGAACCGCCCCTGGATAATTGGAACGAAGATCGTAAGTAACGTAAGATTGCCTCGGTGTCACAATGGTAGCGTATGCGAATGCTGTGCTTGAGGTCTCGGGTTCGGATCCCGGGTCGGATCAAATGTTTGGATGATCTGCAAATATTTGTTTTTTCGGAGTAGTTTGGATGTTTTCTATGTATAATATTGCGTGTATTTACAAAAAAAAGTATATATACGTATTTACATCATTTGTCTAGTACCCATAAAACAGCTCTGCTTAGCTTGGGACTTGATGGTGTTGTTTGTTAGATGTCCAAAATATTTATTTATTTATATGGTGAACGAAAAATTTAGTATAGAATATTTGTAAGTTATAAGTAACAAGTACGGAGTAACTCTAGACAGATCTTGTTTCAGTAGAGACTAGTATAAAAAAACAGATTACAATAGACCAGTTTAGTTTTATTTTTATCGATAAAAAATCATAAAAAAAATGTATACCTGAATAGTTATTTTTTTTATACCTCGCATAGAACTTTTTTTAAATCATATTACATTAAATAAAGGTATTAAGACAATTTTGTAGTTTTTAAAGAGCGTGAACGAAAAATTTAGTATAACGCCTTATGTAAGTTGTATGTAATATTTTATGATAAGGAACTTCGTTCTTATGTAGTGTCTCATGACACCACACGACTATAAATCACTTGTAATGGTTACTCACGCACAAAGTCAACAACAGTAACAAAACCAATGATGAACTCAATACAGGGTCTGATTAGGAAAATTTAAAGCCTTAAATCAGTCTCAAAAATTTTTTTATTAAAATAATAATAGCAACTTCACACATCTAGTTCGGAACGAAACTGCTTTATGCATAATTTGTGAGATGCATGTAATACCAGAAGTAAAGGAAGTCTCCAATTTTTCATCTTCTTTAAACTCGTCGATGGCCGAGGAAAGATAAGAATTACCTACAATACTGAAAACCGTAGACCCGTGAAAAAACTAGTAACGATCTATTCGATCTTCTAAATAAATAATAAAAAATTAAAAAAAATATAGCAAACTATCGTTCGTTGACTGAACATAGAGTCTGGCCAACGAAAGCTGTCCACGTATTATTTTCAGAAGTTTTGATATGGCAATAATTTAAGACTGTCAAAATTTACACTTTGACGTTTCGTACTTGAGTCATCTTCTGTTTACGTTGGTTTATGTGCATCATATTTTCATTGATTTTGTTTAAAATAATGCCGAGAACAATTAAAAGTTCGACGAGGAAGCTTCTATTTACTATGATTGACAAATATAAAGACATAAAAAGTGATTTAAATCAGAAATCTGCAGAGAAAATACTACGACTGGATTCAATCCTTTCACTTTCAGGTTAGTTTATTGAATTTCTAATGAAACATTTTGATACTTTTAGACTATTTAAGACAAATCGCAATATTTTTCATGGTGTATCTACTTTTCAGGAAGTATTAACAACGAGGAGACAAAACTTAAAATTGTGGAAGCAGTAAAGAAATTGAAAACTCTCGAAAAAAATGAAATGGCGACTTCTGAAACACATTATTTAGAAAAGATATCTTCAATGACAGGTATTACTTTAGAAATTATAGATTTTAACAGTTACTTCGAAGAGTTATATAAATTTATGACAATGTATGGATGGCTAAATTAAATAATATAATATTATTGTTTTGTAATAATGTCTTTGTATATTATTATGGTTTTTGACTTTAATGACTGATAATTAATAATATACTGTTACATACATAATTTATTGTATTTGTTATCTTCAGATGTCAGTGTGAAGACTCTAAGAAGAATTAAAATTGAAGGGTCTAAAAATCAAGGACAGTGGAATACTCCGGGGAAAAATCGTCCACATTCAGCAACAGTTTCCAATTTGGATAATTTTGATATTTCAGCTATAAGAAACAAAATAAACGAATTTTATGGAGTTAGAAAACAAGTCCCAACACTGAGAAGCCTGCACAATGAGCTGAGGGAAGCAATTGAATTTAAGGGATGCCGTGAAACCCTTAGAAAAATTTTACACAAGAACGGGTTTGAGTTTCAAAACAATAAAAATGAACGGGCTTTACTTACAGAAAAATATGAAATTGCGGCATGGAGACATAGATTCTTGAGGACAATACATAAAAAGAGGCTAGAAGGTAAACAGATTATTTACCTTGATGAGACATATGTACATCAGAACTATAAAGTTAAAAAATCATGGCAAGGACCTTCTACAAGCGGTGTCACTACTAATATATCATCAGGAAAAAGACATATTATTGTGCATGCCGGATCGGAGGAAGGGTTCGTGCCAGGTGCATTATTGGTATTCAGCACAAAATCCAAATCAGCTGACTACCATGATGATATGAATGCTACCAACTTTATGAAATGGTTTGAGGAAATGTTGATACCTAATCTCACTAAACCTAGTGTAATCGTGATGGACAATGCAAGTTACCATGTGAAACAAGTAAACAAACCCCCTACTATGTCTGATTCTAAAGCTAATCTCCGAATATGGCTTCAAGAAAATAATATTCATTTTGAAGAATATCACACCAAAGCTGAATTAATGTGTTTGGTGAAAGATAATAAACCTGCCGTTGTTTACGAAGCAGAAGTGCTTCTAAAAAAACACAGTCATATCCACAATCACGAAATTTTGTTGCTGCCACCGTATCATTGCGACCTCAATGCTATTGAGCTTGTATGGAGTCAAGCAAAGAGAAAAGTAGCAAGCAAAAATATAGGAATACCAGGGTCTGAAATGCAAAATTTAATAAAAGAATATTTTCTATCCATAACTGCTGATGACTGGAAGAAGTACACTGATCATGTACTAAATGTGGAAAATCATTACAAATTAAGGGACCGTATTACTGAAAACGAACTTGAACCATTCATAATACATGTTGGGGACAGTAGCAGTAGCACCGAAGAAAGCAATGAAGCTGATTCAATATCAGGTGTAGAGTTTTTGGAATCCGATTTTAACTATGACTCATAGCTCCTATATTTGTACGGCTCCTCGGGGTCCTCGACTGTACATAAATAATGGATTATTTGAAAATAATAAAAAGACAGAATTAAAAGTAATCTTTTATTTGATATTCTTCATAATACATTCGAAAATTTCAACAACAGTTGCTAACAAAACAAAATTTTTACAACTCGAAAAAAATGTACTTGCTGAAAAATAAATAGTATCAACTCCGTTTATGCAGTGTATAGCCAGGGTTAACAGCTCTTGATTTTTTAAAATTCCCGCCTTTTTTCTTGGACAGCTTTCGTTGGCCAGACTCTAAAAGTGCTTGTCAGACAGTCTTGTCCTTGCCTATGTCATAGACAATTACTGCTACGAAATTAAATGGCAACACTTGGCAACTTCCAACTGTCTGCCAAAGTGCCAACCTTGTGCCAACTGACAGTTAGGGATGTCAGATTAATGGAAAAGCATCGATATAAATAAAAATCGATATTTCTAATTTAATTTTTATCGATTTATCGAAAATCATTTTAAATAAAAAAATATTATTTTTGACAAAAATCGATTTTTTCTATTATTTAAAAATCCACATGCTTTTCATATTCCAATAATAAACCTAAGAGATTCATATTAACAATTTATCAGATTTAAAATCAAATTAAATGAAATGAAGAAAAAAATAACCAAACTAAAAATGTCCAGTGCTATGTTACATTTGACTAGTATAAAATAAAATACTAAAAACGATAGTTAAAAACTAAACGACTAAGACGTTGTGGTCTCAAAAACTTAAATATTTTACACGCATACATACCCACAGACAGATGACGCATTGGCGCCGTTTTTTATTTAATCAACTTGTAAGTAATAAATAGAGTAGTGTGAGTTTTTTCATCCGCCGCATAGATGAAGCTGTTTATAAAATTGAAACTTCAAGTTTTTTTCATCCGTCGCCATAGATGGTACTGTTTATGAAAATCGATTTAAACATGAAGTTTATATTATCGATTAATAAAAAAATCTATTAATATTACTACAAAAATCGATTTAAAAAATTGATTAGATAAAATAATAATCGATTTTTATTTGTTTATATTTTTTATCTTCCCTACTGACAGTCTGTCAGATCTGACAGTTTGTTGACACTATAAAAACCCACCTCTTTTGGTTTCTTTTCTTTCTGTTTCTATTCTCATCTCATTCTCATTCCGATTCCCGTTCCGTCAAATGCAAATAATCACTAAGTAAATTAGAGTCGGACTAGGCGAACGCTGACTTAACAAAAAGCAAAATAAAACGCCGGTATAATTACCAACTGTTTTGTTGCATGAAGTCGAGTTGGTCTTCGAAATGTCTGCCTGTAAATGTCACTTTAAGTTGGTTTCTTCAACCAAAGCATCTGATATTATTCCAGTAGATAAATATGTATCTGAGAAGACCGGTATCACTGTGATCATAGCAAGCGTTGAAGGACCGCTTGTGAATGGATTCTTTAGCCTTGGTAAGTTTTTAAAAGCTAATTGGATTGGAAGAAGTCCTTTACCCCAATGTGATAAAAAATATTCTAAAAATATATTTAAGGCTTCATTTTCACTAGCAACTAGACAATAAAAAATCTAAAAACTTTAACAAGCCGCAAATCTTACAAAGTCGTTATAACAAATAATTTTAAGAATTAACTAAAAAGTGTTCCTAAATTAATAATTCCTCAAAGACTAGGGCATGACCATCACACACACACAGGTACCCTCCTCTTACATGTAAATGTCTTTCTTTAGATAGGTTTATTTCAACATAATCATAACTATTATAATCTAGTTTATAAAGGATAATATACTACATTTTCTATTCTATTGTGTATAGTAACAGGAATGTCACTGTACATGATAAAATCCTATTAAAACTGTTTTATTATTAAAAAAGAACACCCATGATATTGTAATAATATTATGTTAAATATAACACATTTAATGTTATACTATTGATTTAATTTTGCAATTAATGGTAAAATGGTATAAACCTCCTTGCTGAGGAGAAGCCTATGTCCAGCACTGGACTATTAAAGGCTATTGTTGATAATGATGATGAAAATGATATATTTTCATTTACAGCAACGGAAGCTCATGATGATGATGGTTTGCCACACACCTTGGAACATCTCATCTTCCTTGGGTCTGAACGCTACCCCTATAAAGGTATTTTGGACCTGGTTGCTAACCGGTGCATGGCCCAGGGGACCAACGCGTGGACTGATACAGACCACACATGCTACACCGTCTATACTGCTGGAGATGCTGGCATGTTAACACTCCTACCTATATACTTGGACCATATATTAAGGCCGACGCTCACGGATCAGGGTTTCATTACGGAAGTGCATCATATTGATGGAGAAGGAGAAGATGCAGGTGTGGTGTACTGTGAAATGCAGGGAAGAGAAAACACAGCTGACTCAAGGTACCTATTCCTACATTACTATAAGTTGCAGTTTATATTTATAGTAAACACACAAAATTAACCTGATTTAAAAAAAAACTGTTTTGGATATTTTGTTATAGGAATCGTGAGTTCTGTTTTTTTTTGAGGGAGTATAATTCATTCTGATTTATTTTGTAATAGAAATTAGATGTTATATGTCTTAATTTCAACTACTTATTTATAACATTACAATATTTCTTATATTTCATGACTTATGTGTAACATGACTTATATAAGTTATTCCTTCCTTTGGCTTAGCTGTGGTTAAAATTAAAAGGTTTAAGTTACAAGGTTAAATTATAAAAAGCTACATAAAAACTTTTGAAATAATTAAAATTAATAACGCTATGTGCAGCTATGCTCGGAATTTTTTTGTGAAAAAAATTGTAAAGGGAGAGCCACGCTTCGGCATAAATGGGCCGGCTCGACCGGAGTGATACCACGGCCTCACAGAAAACCGGTGTGAAATAGTGCTTGCGCTGTGTTTCACCGAGTGAGTGAGGATACCGGAGGCCCATACTCGAACCCCTTCCCCTATCTCCCCCCCCCCATACCCCGCATACCCCAAAGGCCGGCAACGCACTGGTGACGCCTCTGGTGTTACAGGTGTCCATGGGCGGCGGTAATCGCTTACCATCAGGCAATACGTCTGCCCGCCTATTCAATAAAAAATGAAAAATAAAATGAAACTTAGCTAGATCGATTTAACGCCCCAGAAATACCCTGCATACTAAATTTCATAAAAATGGTTGGAGCCATTACCGATATTCAGATGATATATATGTATTATTATTACAGCTTTATTTTTCCACTTAACACTTTACAAATATACATTATAATCATTTAATTTCTGTTTCATTGTTATGTGGCCCCCTATGGGTAAAAGCTTCCTCCATTCCTTTCCACCTTTCCCTGTCCTTGGCCATATGCATCCAACTTTTTCCAGCTATGTTTATTATGTCATCTGCCCATCTTTTCTTCTGTCTTCCCACTTTTCTTTTGCCTATTGGGCCCTGCCATCTCGTTGATTGGTAAGTCCATCTGTTATCCTCATATCTTGACAGGTGCCCTGCCCATTTCCACTTTTGTTTTAAACTAAAATGAAGTGCATCTGTTAATTTAGTTTTCATGCGGATGTCTGCGTTTCTCGTTTTATGTATTTTCCTCAGTTTCAATATACTTCGTTCCATTGCATGTTGGCATGATGAAATTTTGTTCTTCACTTTTTCTGTGAAGACCCATGTTGGGCTGGTGTATGTTAAGCTTGGGAGAATGCAAGAATCCATTATAGTCTTTTTTATATTAAGACTGTAGTTCCCTTTTAAAATTTCTTTTTGGGCCCAATATTTTTTCCAAGTGGTACTTATTCTTTTGTCTACTTCGTTTTCGTTGCTATTTGCATCAAAGGACACCAATTTACCTAGGTACACATATTCACTTACATAGTCCATCGGTTTTTCCTCTACTTTAATTGTTTTCTTTATACTGTTTGACATAATTTTAGTTTTGGATGCGTTCATGTGTAGGCCGATTTTTTTGCTTTCAGAATTTAGTTTTTGTAGCATTGATTCTAGACCTGACGCTGATTCACTAAAAAGAGCAATGTCGTCTGCAAACCTTAGGTGTGTTAGTTTGTTGTCAAGTATCCATATGCCATTGTTTTCCCAATTAATCTTTTTGAAAATATCTTCAAGTACAGCTATGAAAAGCTTTGGAGACAGCGGGTCCCCCTGCCGCACCCCCCTTCCAATTGTGAACTCCTCCCCTAGTCTTTCTAATTTTACTCTGCTTACACTTTTAGCATAGACGTTTTTTATGATATTTACATAGGTTTTGTTCACATCGTTATTTCTAAGAGCATTCCATATAGATGGGTGTACTATGCTGTCGAAGGCTTTGGAATAGTCCACAAAAGCTATGTAAAGTGGTCTATTGAATTCTTTAAATTTCTCTATAATTTGTTCTATTGTCTGAATGTGATCCATTGTTGAGTAGTGCGGCCGGAAGCCCGCCTGTTCTATTGGTTGATTCTTGTCAATATCTGGTGCTATCCTTCTTAGGATGATTGACGAGAAGAGTTTATATATTGTAGATAGTAAGCTGATAGGCCTGTAGTTGCTGATGTCGAGCGGGTTCCCTTTTTTATATAGTAGTATTATATTTGATTTACTCCATTGCGATGGTACTTGCTCTTTTTCCAATACTAAGTTGAATAATTCTGCTAGATATGCAACTAGGATTGGCGCTCCGATTTTCAGGGCTTCGTTTGTAATTTTATCTTCACCTGGGCTCTTCTCTGGTTTTAATTGCTTTATTTGAGTTATTATTTCTCTTTCTGTTATTGGGTCTAATAGTGTTTTTGCTGTTTCTTCTCCAGTTATAATACTATTATCTTTTAAATCATATTGTGTCTTATCATCTGGTGGTTTTTCATAAAGAGAAGTATAGAAGGCCGTTGCACATTCTATTATACCTTCTCTGTCTTTAATTTCACCCCTTTCACTTTTCAAACTTTGTATCCAATTTTTGTGAGTGGTTAGTTCTTTTAAGGCTCTTTTGGAACTTCGGAAAACAAACATATTATTTTCTATTATGGTTTTTCTATGGTTAGCATAATCTGTTTTGATTGCTCTGTTGGTTTGTTTGAACAATTTCTTTAGTTCCTCTCTCATCTCTTTGGACTTGTTTCTGGTGAACATAAGTTCAGTTCTCTTACAAATTAAATTCTGTGTGTGTTCGCTGATGATCTTTTCCTTTTGTTTTTTGTTTTCATCCATTTTAAGGCTTTTTGTAATTGCTTCTTCCAGTTTGTCGCTGCAGGATTGAACAGTCTTATTTTCCTTTAGAAATTCTTGTAGTATTGGTAAGTTCTTTTTTAGATTTTGTATGTAGTTGGTTTTCTCATGTGTAGACTTTAATTTGCTGGGCATGGTTTTGAATGTTCTTCGGTTCATTTTAGGTTTTTGTGTTTTTAAAGAGCATCTCAGCATCCTGTGATCTGACGGGAAGCTTATTTTGTTCAGGACTTCTATATTTGTTACAGATTTTGGGTTGGAACTTAATATAAAATCGATTTCGTTTTTTATTTTATGGTCGGGTGATAACCATGTCCATTTTCTGGAACTTTACTTATTGAAATATGTGTTCATCACTGCCAGCTTGTTCTCCTGTGCGTATTGTATAAGACGTTCACCTCTGTCGTTCCGTATGCCGTAACCATATTTTCCCAATACAAGATTTTCGTGAGGTTTAGGTTGACCAATTTTAGCATTGAAATCTCCGATGATTAACCTGTTTTTGTCAGCTAGTTCTTGCGCTCTAGTTAAGTCGTTGTAGAACTTTGTGATTTCTTCTTCACTTGCACTTTCAGTAGGAGAATACACCTGAATCAGAGATAGTGGTCCCTCCTTGATGTTCAGTTTTAACAGAGCCACTCTCTCCGAAATTCCCAAAAAGCTCAATATGTTGCCCTTTAGCGATTTCTTAATTAGGAAGCCCACGCCATGAAGTCCCCGTGTCTCTCCTATATAACAAAATATGTAATCCGTATGTTCTTCAATGGCACATCCCACCTTTTTAACTTCTGCGAGACCTATGATATCCCATTTTATTTTATCTATTGCATTATTTAGTTCTAAGGCTCTTTCTTTTGTTGATAGGGATCTCACACTGAATGTGCATATCATAAGGCCTTGTTCTCTTCTTGACTTTAAACTGTTGCTAAGGTTGTATTTACTCAAATGATTCTGTTTATTTTTATTTGATGGAGGGTAGTGGTCATCTTGCCCCACGGTGACCAGCCGGCTTGGGGTGCTTTTTTTGGAGGTTAGTTTAAATAATGTTGTGGTAGTTGTTTTGGTTATGTTTCGGGTGCCGGTGGTCGTTGCGAGTTTTTTGAGGTATCAGATAGTGAGGTTGTTCTTCCTCGTTCAACATAGTTAAAAATACTAGGTTTTATTGTTTCTTTTGAGACACTTTTGGCAAATGTTTTTAGGTTTCTTTCAAGTTTATTTTCTTTTGGGTTGATGAATTGGGTGAGCCTGTATCTTCCCTTTTTCTCTTATCTCTGGTTTTTTCAGTCGGTTTCTTCACTATCAGTTTGTCATATCTGAGAAAAGCAATTTTTCCTTTCTCCCTTTCCTCCTGTAGTTGTGGTTGTAGCTTCTTCCCCTTTTCGAGTACTTCTTTAGTGTAATCCTCTTTGACGTACATACCTGGTGGGAGATTGGTCTTATTTTTCAATATGTTATGTTTTTTCCATATAGACGCTATGGTAACTACGACGGGGCGACTTTTATTGATATTTTTCCCGATTCTGTATATGTTTTTGATTTCATGACTATCAATGTGTGTTCCTGTTTCTATTATAATGTCCTTTATGTAGTCTACCATTTCTGCTTCTGGTTTTCCAGACTCCTCCAGATATATATGTATATAGATATATAATGGACAATTTTTTGTTTCAAATAAATGTATTGTAATGCTAAAACTACTTGCTACAGATGTGACTTGCAGCTAACAAGGGCCATGTACCCAAACAGTGGTTATTCCGCTGAAACAGGAGGTATTATGGAAAATCTTAGAACTTCTACTGACAACATTAAAGTAAGTACACCATTACATGCTTTTTTATATGTTTAATAAACATTGAACAATCAGTATTACATAAAGCAATCACTTACTAGTACCAATAGTTGAAAATTAAAAGTTTATTTTTAGTTACAGGAACTATTTGTTTGTATTTGCGCAGTATCATACCATTTCATGAATCCACATGGGGTCAAGCTATATAGTTAAATTTGTTTTTCCAACTATACTATTTCCATTTCTTAATTTACTCGATGACAGTTTCAATTTGATAGTTGTAGTGTTGTGACCAAATAAGTAATGATATCGATCGCATATATTTATTATGTTTTGAACGAAGACAAATACAACAAAAACATTCAAATATATTTTTGCAAGCTGGAAACACTCAATGAACCACCATCATTTTGTGTTTGTTTTAATCTGTCACTCGCAACAAGACGGTCGTGCTTTAAAGTTACTACATTTCTGTTCGCTGAGTTTTTTCACATTATCCATACATACGTTACGTTGCGTATTTTGTGTTCCTCCGTGTTGATTGCTGTCCCAGTTGTCAAATGTCAAAATGCCTAAAGGATCTGTTCTGAAAAGGCAGGCGAGAGAACTGGTGATCAAGGTTCGTAATTACTTTGAAGCAGGGTATCAAAATGGTGGCCCGCTATTACCACTTACGCAAGTGCGAGAGCGAGTTTAGGCCGCATTAGAAATTAGTGGACCTACAATTTCAAAAATTACTACCGGTACAAGCGGCACACAGGAAAATAAGCTTCGTACGCCGAAGAAAAAACGCCAACCACGTCGTGTGACATCGGTTGACAACTTCGACTGTCGCTATTCGCCGTCATATATATATGACTATTACTTGAGCAAAGAAATTCCAACTTGTTGTTTCTTTACGTGAATGTGGTTTGTTCCATGGCCAAAAATCGTCATTTAGCTTGGTTTTGAAATAAATTGGATTTTCTTATAAAAAATCGAACAAACGTAAAATATTGATTTAGCGTCACGACGTTGCTATGGCTCGCTGCGAATTTTTGAGCGAAGCCAGATTGGTCAAATGTTATTTACACTGACGAGACTTGGTTAAATGCAAACCACACAGTATCTAAGAACTGGACTGACGACACCGCCGCTTCCACTAGTTCAGTGCCAATGGGAAAAGGTGAAAGCCTTATCATATGCCATGCAGGGTCTACGAAAGGATTCGTGTCAGATGCTTTACTGGCCTTTAAATCCAAGAAAACAGTGGACTACCACGAAGTAATGAACGCAGAGATTTACGAAGGATGGTTTAAAGAAATGATGCAATCTAAGAAATGGTGCAAACTCTGGAAGAACCGTCGATAATTATTATGGGCAATGTTACATATCACTCCAGACAAATTGATGAAATGCCGACGCAGGCCAATAAAAAACAAGAGATAATTGACTGGCTCTAACGTCATGGCGAAAATGTGGATAATACTTTATTAAAAGTACAATTAGTGAATATTTTAAAATCGAAAAAAAGCCTCCCTAAAAGATATATTACCGACGAAATAGCTGCCGAATGTGGTCATTGGGTTCTTCGACTTCCGCCGTATCATTGCCAGTACAATGCTATAGAACTAATATGGGCACAAATCATAAGACATGCCGTTCAAAACAATACCCATCCCCCTTTTACGGCAAACAAGATGTTAGATTTATTAAAAAATGCAGTTGCGGAAGTAAAACATTATAGCGTCGGATTGGGAAATTTATATGGCATTCGATAATATAGAAGTACAGGAACTTATAATATATGTTAGGGAGAGTATATCGAGTGACAGTGACAATTCATCAGATTTTGATTAAAATAAATAAAGAATCAACATAATAATTACTAAATTTGTACAAAATTATCCGGCAATAGTTTAGTTTCTTACACTTTGTAAAAAAATATCGGGTCTGTTATCGTATTACGTTTATCGATAGCTCCATCCCTATGAGTTTCCATCCATCTGCTATGACCTTGGACGTGCGTAAGCGTCATATTTTTATTAAATAATGTATACATAATGTAAAAAAGACGCTCGTTCAAGTTTCCACAAAGAGCTGTCATCGATAAAATAAAGAATTGGAAATAGTATAGAATGGTTCCCCTGGGATCAAATTTTGACACATTACTAATTACAATTTCAATTGAGTAAAACTGTAGTATTTTAATTAACTTAGGGAGGTTACAATTAGTAGTAGTTGTTAGTTAGTTACTAAATTAATGTGGATAATAAAAACGTTGATTTAAAACCGTACATATTTTTAGGTGAAAAACTTCCACAAGAAGTTCTACAGGCCTGAAAACCTAACAATTATTTTGGCCGGTCAAATTGAGGCAGAGGATGTGTTCAAAGCACTGGAAGTTGTTGAGGATGACATCATCTCCAAGGTAAACATTATCACTTATCTACTGATATTGCACTATCTATTAACATTTAATAATAACTAATGTTTTCGTAATAATATGTGTTATCATTATTAATTTGTCAGTTTTATCCTAACGCAACATTTATTTCGTGTCTTATTACATTTTTAAAGACAAATAAAAAAAAAGTGCTATTATGCATAATTCAAATAAATTTACGAAACATTAGGGTCCGTTCACACAGACCGGCTCAGGGAGGAGAGCAGATTTTTATCACATTGGAAACAGAGGTTAGAGTAATTGTAGTAAAGTTTATTTTTGCATGTGCACTTCTCTTGTCATCAAGAATGCTTGAACGCACTTAGTGTAAAATAATAACAGGAGCCGACCGGCTCCGATTGCGTGCTCTTTCTCGCTCGCGCAGCCGATCAGCTCTTATTCTCTTCCACAGCCGGTCTATGTGAAATAGTTGGCGGCTCCGCACCTGCCAATTCCAAGCGTATACGATCCGGTCTGTGTGAAAAGAAAAATGCGAGCCGATGCTCTCCGAGCCGGTCTGTGTGAACGGACCCTTAGAACTTAAGGTTAATAAAACTTGAATAGATGAACAATTTAAATGATATATTATCTTGAATTAAATTTATTTTATTTGACGTACTAGTTGCGCCCGTGGTTATACCCGCGGCTGGTGTTGAAATGGTGGGTACAACAAAAATCGCCGGTAATACCACAGGGCGCAGCTAGTCTATAATAATAATAATATAATTTACTCTTAATGTCATGAGCTATCTGTCAGTGAAAGTCCCGTTAAAATCAGTCCAGTCGTTCTAGAGATTAGCCAGAACAGACTCTGACAAAAAATTTAAAAATATACTTTCAATTGCATTTAGCAAAAAAGTTGTTAATTTGAAATTACAAACAGACCCTTTAATTTTTTTATTTGTATGTATAGATTTCAAAAAGTCTTGTTCATTCTGTGATTATTGACATTTGTCACAGGACCCAACGTCGTCCGTAGATTCTAATGTGAGTGCTATTTTTAATTAAATTACAGTGATGGGCGTAGCCACAGGATGGTAATTTAATCTACTTGAAGTAGATTAAATCGGTCATGTTAATCGATCTAAAGTACTCACATACTAAGTACTAAACTCTGTTACTGACTGATTGGAAAACCAGAATTTTGTTAAAGTAAATATAATATATGGAATATTGTTTACTACCCTAATTATGCCCTACCCTGAAACAAATTATGGCTACGCCCTTGATAGCAATATTTAAGAACTATTATTAAATAATTGTCCTAATATTCATACGTAGTTAAATTTGTTTTTCAAACTGTTATTGTTCCCCCCTTTTAGTGCGGAAATCCCCTCAGATACCACCTCCTGGTGGCATATCGGACTCGAACCGACTAAAACCTCATGCCGTCTCGGTTACTAGAAGCCGGGGAACTAGGTGCACCCTAGAAAGGAAAACCCTGGAACTCCGACGAACCTCGGGCCACCTACGGTTTGTAGATGGCTCTCTCTTGTATGTGGGAACCCCGATGTCCCCATTACCGTCAACGTAAATGGGACCAATAAATAGAATTTTTGGCATTTTAATATGACCCTATACTAAGTATATGCTAGAATTGTACTAAATCATAGTAAAATCTACTATATAAAAATTAGAGATGTGCCGACTAGTCGACGATTAGTCGGCGAATAGTCGGCAAAAAGCGCCGACTATTCGGCTTATTACTTTGTATGTATTTCTCAATAATATATTTGTCAATTTTTATTTTATAATCAGTTTTAGCCATTTTGAAATGTAAAACAAAGCAATCTTTCTTTTGGTAACCAGTTTCTAAAATTACTTGCTGATAAAAAACATATCTGACATTTATTAAACAAAATGTTTGCTTGTAGTGTTTGCACTTTTTTTCCTTTCCACCACGAGAAATAATCATTGACATTGATTTCACATAACTGCATTAGGGTCCCATGCGACGGCGTGGCCTCTAATTTTCTAGAGGTAAACGCTGGCGTACTTCAGGGCTCCGTCCTGTCGCCCACACTATAGTTACCCCGGGATAAACCTTAGTCATGAGGTACGGCAGGAGGGTTTCCACACGCCCTTCGTGTGTCCCCCCCACGGAGGGAATGGTGCACAATGCATACCCCGCGTAAAAAAAAGAAAAAAAAAAGGTTCGCTCGTGTGTGGAGTACTGTTCTCATCTTTGCGATGGTATCGCACAGTATCTGTTTGACGCTCTCGAACGGTTACAAGCAATCCGCATTGTTGACAGTCCCTAAGCCACCGAGTCCCTTGAGCTGAGCCTCTGCAGTTGCGAAGAGATATAGCCCCCAGGGTAGTCCTCTATCGCCTTTATCATGGTGAGTGTTCTGAAGAGCTCTTCTAACTAGTCCTCTCCTCTCCCTTCCTCTACAGGACAACACGTGCCGGCCTCGGAAGTCTCCGCTTCAAAATGGTAGACATACGTTCCCGCACTCATTGCTTCGGTTCTTCCTTCCTGTGCCGAGTGGTCAAAACCTTTAACTCACTACCAGCGCACGTGTTTCCTTCCCACTATGATCCCGGGTCCTTTCAATGGGACGTGAAAAAGCATCTCACTAGACCGCCATAGTGTGGGTCACCATGCTGCATTGTCCTTATTACCTACCTACTACCTACTTTGAGGATGGTGACCACCACTCTTGGATTCTGCTCATGATTTCATTCAGGTAGGGCAGTCATTTTGGCAGCAAATACATTTAAAAAAATCGAGAGCATCACTAAGGCGGCCACGCGGAAACTTGGCGTACTGAATAGGGTGAGACGGTTTTTTGCGCCTGAGCATCTGTGTCTTCTTTATAAGACCCAGGTTCGTTCGTTCGTGGAGGACTGTTCTCATCTTTGTGATGGATCCACGCAGAATTTGCTTGATGCTCTTGATCGATTGCAGCGGCCAGCAGTCTGCATTATCAACACTCCCGATGCCACCGAGTCCCTTGAGCCTTTGCACTAACGGAGAGATGTCGCCTCTGTAACAGTCCTCTAGCGTTTTTACCATGGAGAGTGTTCTGAAGAGCTCTTCCAACTGATCCCACTTTCTCCCATCTTCTACAGGACAACACGTACTGGCATTGGAAGTCACCGCTTCAGAGTCGTAGAAATACGCTCTGGAACTAAACGGTTCCGTTCTGCCTTCTTGTGCCGAGCAGTGTTTAACTGCTTGGCACTACCAGCGCACGTGTTTCCCTTCCACTATGATCCTGGGTCCTTTAGGCGGTGCGGCGTGTGAAAATGCATCTCACTAGGCCGTCATAGTGTAGGACGCTATAATGTTGTATACTGAGTATGGTGTTGGATTGTTGGATTCTACTCAAGGTTTCATCAGGATCAGCAGAATCACTTTCAGGCTATCAAATAAAAAATTAAAAAACATTGTCCACTTGTTTAAAAAACATCGGCACAAGTGATTTTCTTTTTTATTTAACTCTTCACTTCAATCAACAATAATAATAATATCTTTACACAAAAATATTTTTTACACTAAAACACCGCTCCGAATCCGACCCTTACAGAAGCAAAAATGAAGAAACAAGGTTCGCAGGCGGCGTTTGCGACTGGGGCGCGAATCAACTGTAAACGAAGAATTATGGAAATGTCCATAACCATGATCGGTTTGGCCGATTAGTCGGCCGACTAGTCGGCCTTTTCAGGGCCGACTAATCGGCTAGTCGGCAAAAGTAATGATCGGCCCATCTCTAATAAAAATAAGTCGGGTTTTCCTTCCTGACGCTATAACTCCAGAACGCACGAACTAATTTCCACGGTTTTGCATTCGTTGGAAAGGTCTCGGGCTCCGTGAGGTTTATAGCAAAGAAAATTCAGGAAAATTTTCAACAGAAAAGCGAGAAAGTGTTACATAAAACGAAGCCATCTGGTGGCGAAACGGAGTTCGCCGGGTTTGCTAGTACTATATACAACTATAGGTGGCAATCCTATTTTGAACGCAATACCATCTAACCATACAATACTGTTACTTGCACCGTAAAGACAAATACACATTAGTAGACTAGTCTAAAGGGTCTTCTATAGTAATTTTGATAAAAAATCTCGTTAGTATTTAAACTAGTATCCCACAACGTAGGACATAGATTAATTAACCACTTGTGGACATCTGTAATGCCAAGTGCCTAATAAACTACAGCCTGTCATTTTATTTACACCTTAGCCAACTTAGTTAATGGAAACTTTAAGAACTTTTCGCCTTAAATGCGTTTAGACTGATTATGATGTTTGTAACAGGAGCGGTATGTGCATGATGTGAATGTAAGTTTCGACAAAACATTTTTTTTAATTATACGAGAGTAGAATAATTTAAACGTGCTACTTGTAAATTAGGATGTAGTCATTTGAATATTACATCACACGGTTAAGATTGTGTTAAGATAGATAGCAAATAACATACATTATAGTAATAATAATTACAAATTTTAACAAAAAAAACGACTTAAATGGGACCATTCGGGAAGCACCAGCTTTCAAATAAAAAAAGAATCATCAAAATCGGTTCACCCAGTCCAAAGTTATGAGGTAACAAACATAAAAATAATAATAATATACAGTCGAATTGAGAACCTCCTCCTTTTTGAAGTCGGTTGACAAATATGATATTATAGTTCATTCATATGTTTAACTTGCAGATAAGAGAACTCTAAAAGTAGACAGATTTTTATCTACTACATGTCACTAGTCGTTGTTACGGAGGTCCGATGCCAGTCGATCCGTGAAAAAACTGCTATTCAGATAAACCCGGTTGAACTAATAGCCGACCTCCAATAATTTTGGTAATAATAAAGGCTACGAAGATATATCGAGAAATTCACGTTTTGTGTTTAATATAATACTAAAATAAGTGACAGAATTACTCAATAATAATCGCGACTAAAACCATAACTATATCATAGGAATATTATCAAACAAATCTAGCCGTGTAGTTAGCCGTTATTAGAGCTAACGTATAGAAACATACTTGATTACTGTTCTGTTTGATAGTATCTTAATTCATTCGAGCTCAAACGCTCGACGAGTCAACATCTCCTGAGGATGCCCCGTGGAGGGGCGAAACACGTGTCGAGTATAGGTTTGGTTGCATGGCATGCTAATTATTTCTCACTTGTTTTGTATGTGTACATATGCATGACGGTGGGATTTGTGCCCTGCTTTCAGACCTGTATATTTGTCTCGCGGAATTAAAGCTAAATATATTTCATAGCATTTAGTATCTTAATGGTAAAATCGATATCTAACGTGACGTGTCTGAAGACTGCTTGAAAATTTATTTACTCGTACATTAATATTCCATAATTACTTATAAAAGTTCTAGGCAACAAGAACAAACTATGAATAAATGTTATGTCGAATAATGGCATTTAAATACATGATGTTGTTGATGGTGTTGATGATGTTAAGGTAGGCGCCTTTTCTGGCACTGCACACGGCTCTACAATTAATTTTAAATTTTACTTTAACCATCTGTGGTCCTGTAAATGTCAAAGTTAATGATGTTCTTTCTTTCTTTATCGCTGTATCTCTTATGTATTGTTTTATTATTTTTAGCAGTATTAATTAAAGTTGGAAAAAAGGTTTCTAACCAAAAATGGTGAATAATAAACGCGATAATGACACAGTCTTTAGACGTTGATTTACAGAAAACCCAAGATGCACAGTTCCTTGCAAATATCATCTCATAAAGCGTCCTCGATAGGTTAAACAATAATATAAATCAAAAATATCATAAGCTTTTACTGAATAAACACAAACTCTATCTTACACGTACTGCCTAAAGTCGCTTTTCAAAGGCGAGGAACGCGCTTTAAATGTCATTTTAATTTAATGACAGAAGCAAGAGCGAGATAGAAATCAAAATAGATCAAGGAACTTCGTGGAGACGAATAATGATTTTATTTTAATTTTAAATACTAAAGCTTCTGTATTTAAAACATTACTGTCAATATTGGGAATATATTTACATTGCATATAATTGCATTGTGTAATGTGGTGTCATCATCACCATCATTCGAGCCTTTTTTCCGGATGGATCCTAAGCCTCAACAAGAAGAATGAAAGGAGAAAGAAGAAGTAGAAGGGACGTGGGAAGTACTTTCCCACTTGAGCTGGTAAATTCATGCTGGAGCTAGACTGAGAGCTGGACTAAGGCATTGAAATTTCACCTCATATAATTGGATCCTTCAGTAAAGTTTTAAGACAAATTGAATCAAAATCGCATAATAATCACTATATTTTCTCATATACACAACAATGATAAATTTATAAACACTTTTACCTGCTTAAAGGCATCCCAACCTTTTTACAATGTTTAAATGAACACTTTGACATTTTGAACGTACGTACATGACGGGAGCCGCGCGAATATTATCTGAAAAGAAGGCATAATTCCAAATTGTGCCTTCATTTTTAGCGGACAGTTTTGAGACGCTGATTTGTTTTTTGTATATCAATGCGTTGATACCTTGTTTTTGTCATGTAACACGGATAATGATTAATTGATTTTAATTAGTAGTTTTCATTGATTTTAAATACAAATATAAAATATTTATAATGTTTTGCTTTATATTTACATTTATATCTAAAATCACTTTCCCAAGTTTAGCAATTCTAGCCAGGTCAGTCTACGGATGGAAGACCATTTCTTAAAAATCGCAACCCTCTCTGTGCCTCGGAGAGCACGTTAGGCTATTGGTCCTGGTTGCCATGCCATACGACTATCTAGCAAACGTATCCGTAGCGATTCCTAGAAATGACCCCCCTTCAAAATCTGCTACTAGAACCTAATTTTCTTATTCTTATCAGTTTCCATAATTTTTCAATCGAGATAAGAAATCAAAGGATAGGAACTCTTTTGGCCCTATCAGCGAGCACCTGTCGCGAGAGGGCCCTGATCTATTGGACTGCCAATTTGGATTCCAACGGGGACGCTCGACAGTGGACGCTAATATATAGGTGCGTTCGCTCCCTGTGGGGTCGGCAGTCCGATCGGGGGGTGGTGTTGGTAGTTAGCCTTGATATCGTTAACACTTTCGGCACCCTTCAATGGGGCGCAATTAGGGAGGCCCTTGGATATCACGAGGTGCCGACTTACCTGCGTGCCGTCATAGAGGTCTATCAGCGCGACAGGACAGTGAAGTTTCGGAACGGAGTGGAAAATTGAAGGGAGGTGTATTGTGGGGTTCCCCAGGGCTCTGTATTGGGCCCCATTGTTATGGAACCTGAACCTGAACTAGTCTGACTTCGGGCATCAGTGTCGCCGGCTATGCAGACGATACCCTAATACTGGCTAGAGGGTCACGCTTCGGGGAGGTGCTTCTGCTCGCAAGGGGTGGCTTGTGTCGTGGATAAGATTCATTAGCTGGGCCTGAGGGCCTCAGAAAACTGAGGCGATATGGTTCCATGGCCTACGTAAACGCCAGGAACCACCGAAGTATGACACCGAAGTCCAAGTGGGTCAGTACATGAAGTACCTCATCATGGACAATCAGTAGAGCATTGAAAAGCATTTCGGGCGACTAGTCCCCATTACGAGGAGTAGCAGGGGTGCCACATCGTCTGCTGCCCAATCTCGGGGGACCGCGGGAAGAAGTTCTCTCCATGTGCGTGGGCGTGCGTATGGGCGTCGTGCGATCCATGGTCCTCTATGGGGCAGCGGCGGGATCTTCCCGCTGTAATGCTCAACTCGGGAGTCTGCAGCGGTTGATGGCCATACGGATGGTACGAGGCCACTGTACGATCTCGTACGAGGCGGCGAAGATCCTGGCACGATCTCCACCCTTCGACATTCTAGCCGAATTTCGCAGACCATTGTGTTCAATGGTCTGCGACGAAATTCGATCTGTCAGTCGGAATGACGAAGAGAAAGCGCCGTATCATGAGCCCGGAATGCATCGTCAGAACACACATACGCAAGCCCTACGAGCTTGGCGGGCATGGCTCGACACCCAGGATTGTGCCAGCCAACGCCCTGTCGGAGCCTTTCTGCCGAGCTTCGAAGCTTGCATAGTGAGAACCAACTTATCACCTACCGATTCACTTAGATGCTCACCCGGTCGGACAGATCGGACGAAACCTGTCACCACCAGCATTGATCGCGGCAATGCTGGCGAGTAGTGTGAAGACGTTATGCTTCAGCGAGTCCGAAGAGCGGGATCGGGAAATGGCCGTCCCGCTCGAAAGAGGCGACGAAGGATGCGCGATAGAGGCCGCTGGCTCCCCAATCGTCGGTTAAGGGTCATTGTGGCCACATGCAGGGGAGATATGGCCACTGGAAACGACCCGACACCTCGGTTCGGCCGGGGGTGTCGTCTCAGGCGGGTCGGTGTTCCGACTCTCTTACTGTGTAGAGCGGTGAGAGGTACGACAGCGACATGCCCCGGGTTTGAATCTGGTTACCTCGGGATGTACCTCAGTGATGAGGTAAGGCAGGGGGAACTCCAGAAGCCGCTGATGCGTTCCTGGAGCTCTTCTTGACTGCAGATGTAGGCCGCCGCCGGAGTTTAGTGGTTAGACCTATTGGTCGGGAGTTCCATACACGCCCTTCGTCCCCCAACGGAGCTAGATCCTCTAAATATTCATCCAGAGATTGTCACAGATGTCTCAAATATTATGATCCCAATAGACACAATAAAAACAAAACTAATGTGTGAAATAAAATTGTGTATTATCCAATAAAGTCTAATTTAATCGACTTATTAGATTAGTGACCCCCCCCCCCCAAATTTCAGGCTGGAACCGCGCCTGTCCCAGACATCATTGAAACTAGTTGCATAGTTGTTTTAAACATACAAAAACTTGCCCAAACATCAATGCCAAACATGAATAAATGATATTTAATCTCTCTTGACAGCAAATTGTTTTTTTAAACTGCTAAAATTATTCCCATATTGCTGGTAGTGTCCAATTTAAATACCTACACACTTGTCGTATGTGTAGGGCAACATTGGGTTCGAACCTTGAAAACCGATACTTTCTTAATTACATAATTTCGCTTGCGCAAAAATGTTAAATGTTTTGAAATGCATTAGCACCGAGTACCACACTTGCTAGGAATTACTTCCTTGCCAAGAAGATGATAGAACACACCTTTTTTTTTTTTTTTTTATGTTTGGCCTGCCAAAATGACTCTACTCTGCCTGATGGAAAGCATAAGCAGAATCCACGAGTGGTGGCCACCATACTCATTGCGAATACAAAAATGCAGTATGGCGACCCACACTATGGCGGCCTAGTGATGCTTGTGCATCCTTTAGTCTAGTCTACAAGTATGGAACTTGTTGACTAGACTAATTGGGCCTCCGGTCTCGCACTCACCAACGAAACACGACAGCACAAACGCTGTCATTTTACGTTGATTTTCTGTGCGAGGGTAGTACCTTACGGAACTAGCTTCTCTGATGGTTACCAAAAATATCAAATTAGTTTTTACTTTTCATTTACCTGTACCATTCAACAACAAGATATACAAACAAAAACGAAACATTTATTTTGTACAAGAATATATTATAATTTGGCATTACCTTTTGGTATTTGTCATGTTTATCAGACAGAGGTCCTTCTTGGTCTCATAGCATTGTGGAGGTTTGGGTGTCACATGTCCCTCCAACACAAAGGGAGGATCCTCCGACCAGGCGAGGTGATCATGCCTGGCGGGCCAACTGCCCAACGGTTGATGTTGGGATGTTGTATAGTTAATTGGCGGGAGAACTTTCACTGCGCGATTCAGGATTCGTAGTTTCTTCCTTTATTATCCGTAGTTAGACAAATCTTCGATAGATGGCGCTGTAGTATGTTATATTGTTGTTGCGCTGTATGTAGACGTCGCCACAGCATCATCTTGAATAAAAGTCTTTGGGTCTCTTTTTAATGTCTCTTTCTTAATTAAGTTAGTCTTTGGAAAAATATGCAATCTTATACCTACATATATAATTTTGCTACAGTAGCAAACTTATCTGCTCTGCTCTCTGACAGCCTCGGTGGCGTAGTGGTAGTGAATGCGAGTGTTGTACTTAAGGTCTCGGGTTCAAATCCTGGGTCGGACCAAATGTTTGTGTGATCTACAAATATTTGTTTCGGAGTTTGGGTGTTTTCTATGTATAATATGTATGTATTTAGAAAAAAATAGTATATATGTATTTATATCAGTTGTCTAGTACCCATAACACAAGCTCTGCTTAGCTTGGGACTATATGGCGTTGTGAGTTAGATGTCCGAAATATTTATTTTATTATACACGTAAATATTCATAGTATGTAATAATTAAAATTAATATGATAAAATTAATGTAATAATTATAAATACAATTAGAGAGCAGCGGAGCCAATAGAAGAATTCGTCAAGCCGTGGCAGACCATCCCACCTAAGCCACAGTACGGCGAGTACAAGGTGCAGTGGCCAGCCGACACCGAAGACTGTGGACAGGTAAGAATACAGTCATGTTAGATGTAGTCACATGAATTTCACGAATTGCTTACGCTAAAATGAACTTTAACTCCGGAACATACAGATAATTTTTGGTTGGCGTGGTCCGTTGCTGACGGAACCAGGGTCGTTGAAAGATTTGACTGCCTGCGCTATACTGCTGCGGTACCTCTGTGACACTGCTGCTGCGCCACTGCAACGATGCCTTGTGGAGAGGGAAGATGCGTACGCTGGAGATGTAAGATACTACTTATCTAAATAATGAAATTAAAGGGTTTCATTCTGGTTAAATTTGCTCATATCTGCAACTGCGAATCAGATTTGGTGATTTGATGAAAATCACTTTTATATTTAATAACCCAATTTAAAGGAAGGTTATCATACAACACGCTACGGCCTTGACGAGTGTAGCAGTCACCATAATGGCAAAAATATATTTTTTATTAGTGCTATTATCATAACTCAAACAATTCAAATTCTCTCCAAATATTCAGTACAATCCAAAAGTTATTTACAGATCTCATACAACCTTACGGAGAATATAGCTCCGTTGATCAAGATCGAACTAGACAACGTGCCTATTGACAAGCTCACAGCGGCTCGGGATGAAGCTTTACAGTGTTTAAAAACCGTTTGCAGTGGAGAAGACGTAATGGACATGGACCGGCTCAAGAGGTTGATTCGCAAGCAACTCAGAGAAGCCATCGCAAGTCTCGAGTCTAACCCACACCACGCAGTTGCCTTTAGATGTATCGGAGACGCTTTATATTCTCAAAATAATGATGATGTAAGCACATTTTTTTTCTTAACAAAGTAATGTCTTGCTATGCGTAGTAGCGTTCAATACATAATATGTAAAATCTTCATCAAATGCTTTACCAAGCTTTAGCCTTTTGAGCTTAGATTTCAAAGAAAAAATACTTAGTAGATTTATTAGACTGATAAAAACCGACAATTGCGGTCCTGATAATGATGAAAGAACTAGTATAAAATAGGAGCTTAAAAGGCAAAGCATTGAGGAAATTATTTAAGTAAGTATAAACATGAAATCCTAACGCTAATTATAATTATACTAAATATACACTTATAACTATTAATTATAAGATCGAGTTTTGTATTGTCATGTCCAATATACCATGTGTCCCAAAATTCAACGATAAGCGGGCGCCAAAAGTAGACCTGCTCATGAGTACATAAGGAAAAAAAAAATATATACCTAGTTTTTGTTTAGTTACAAGAAAAATTAAGAATTTCTTTGAAACTTTACACCCTTCATTTTTTTTTATTTACTTATTACGTAGTGGTGTCCATACTTTTTTTACAAGACCATGAGTCAAAGTACACTAAGAGTAAAAATATATCAAAATTGTAGGGGAAAAAAATATTTTGAACGTTTTTTGTGTAAAAACTGCGGGCAATTTGGTGTTTTTAAGAGTTGTGGTGAATAGTAGCAATATCATGAAAGGTATAAATTTTCAAAGAAATTCTAAATTTTTCTTGTAACTAAAAAAAAAACTAGGTATATTTTTTTTATTTTTTTTCTTTATGCACTCATTAGCAGGTCTACCTTTAGGCGCCCGCTTATCGTTGAATTTTGGGACACCCTGTATATTGATTGGCACTATAAGCCGACTTCTGCTAGTAGTTCGTAAACAAAGTTTGTAATATTTTTTATGGTTTTACCGGGTTCTAGTTTCATCTAGTTTTACCGGGTTCCATTTTAAACGACTGCGTCGTTGGTCCTAGTGGTAGCATACGCTACAGCTCTACATGAGGTTTCGAGTTCGATTCCCGGGTCGGACCAAATGTTTGTGTAGATCACACAATCACAACAAAAAAAATTGTTTGAGAGTTTGGATGTTTCCTATGTAGGTATATTATATGAACGTATCTACAAAAAAAATGTTTCAAAGTTTGGGTTTTTTTCTTTTTTATAATATGTATGTTTCACGCAGTCACACATTATTTTAACTGTACTTCTGTACCTGTACTACGACACAAAATCAAAAAGATTATGGTAACATAATATTAAATTAACACCATTGTTAAAATTTCAGTTTATTTCGCGCATGAACCCACATCAAGACCTACATGATTTGTTGGAAGAAACGCCTGAGTATTGGCTCGGTCTGCTTCAAAAATACTTCACTGACGATCTTGTTGTCATCATAGGTTCACCGAGCATTGAACTACAGGCCAAGTAAGTCAACATTATTGAGTAAGTCATCGACTACTCTTCAAGCTGCGTCGATGTTAATGTTCTAGCTGTTGATGTAGTCTATATTCAAATACTTATTTAGTAATTGGGGCATTTCACGTCAAGCGGACAACGAAAAAAAAATGAGGTCGTGAATTTTGTTTATATTCTGGTCAGTTATACTTCTGGGAGACGTGGATGTGTACACACAATTTTTTTTTCGTATGATGCTTAATTGCCGAGTTATGAGCTTTTAAAAGTTTACTAAAAATGAAATCTGTTATTTTTGGATACTTATTATTTGCATCAATTAATTTGTAAAAAAAACTAAAAGGTATTGTTTCTTATAGTTAAATAGTTGAAATTTTGTTTTTTTTTAATCGAATTCTAAATTTGAATTTTTTTATGTATAGTAAACCGAAAGTGAACATTTCAAATCGATTTTTGAGTAACTTCGACATTTTTTATTTTTATTATCTTGAATTAAAGCTTTATATGTAGTAATTCTTCATAAAAAGCTGTGAGTTCTAAAATAAAGCACAAAGCGCAAAAAAAGCATGCAGTTTTGAGTTCCTGGGATGGTCTATCACCATCCCAGGAACTCAAAACTGCATGCTTTTTTTCCAACTAACGAAAATGTATGTGTAAAAAGAAGAGCTAGTGCAAATAGTAAAATTGTAAAAATTTGAAAATAAAACACCCCATTTTAATTAACACTGTTTCACTCTCTATTAATAAAACCACTCTAAGTCCTAAACTATTGGAGATCACGTTTTATTTTATTTTGTGAAGAATAACTAAATATAAAGCTTTAATTCAAAATAAAAAAAATAAAAAATGTCGTAGTTACTCAAAAATCGATTTGAAATGTTCACTTCCGGTTTACTGTACGTAAAATAATTCAAATTTAGAATTCGATCAAAAAAACAAAATTTCAACTATTTAACTATAAGAAACAATAATTTTTATTTTTTTTTACAAATTAATTGATGCAAATAATAAGTATCCAAAAATAACAGATTTCATTTTTAGTAATTTTTTAAAAGCTCATAACTCGGCAATAAAGCATCATACGAAAGTAGAAGTATAAGTATAACTGACCAGAATATAAACAAAATTAACGACCTCATTTTTTTTCGTTGTCCGCTTGACGTGAAATGCACCTTAAGAGTCCAGGGGTAGTCTCAAGTATAAACGGCTTAAATTAACTTAAATGAATATGAATGTATGAGTCTTAATGTTCAAGGAATTCACCAGAATTTAACAGTTTCGCTATAAGTCGGCGTGTGAACTAGTGAAAAACAAAATGGTTACGCGGTCACAAATGTAGCTCGTGTCATAGCCAATACTTAGCCCGCAATTTGACAACAAAACGGAGCCATTTATGATGAGAAAAGGTACTCTTCATCAAGCAAATTTACAATAAATTCGGCGAAAATATCAAAAGCCGGCACGCGCCCAAAGCTACATTTTTCAAGAGAGTTGACAGGAGTGATTTTGACGTCCTACCACAGATAAACAATATTTCAAGCCAAGACATATGAACGGAACGAGCCAGTTCATTAAGAAAAAAAAAATTGCGCGATCTATGCCATTAGCACGGAACGCACTCACCTCGTCTTGACAAGTAACCGACCCCACAATTACGCGTCCTAAAATCGATCGCTGGGTACGAAACAGCCGTATATGACTGCCTCGTTGGTATCGCGGTTGGTGTGTGCGACTGGTGATCATGAGGTCTCGGGTTCGATTCCCGGGTTGGACCAAATGTTTGTATGATCTACAAATATTTGTTTCGGAGTTTGGCTGTTTTCTATTTATAATATGCATGTATTTACAAAAAAAGTATATATGTATTTGTATCAGTTGTCTAGTATCCATAACACAAGCTCTGCTTAGCTTGGGACTAGATGGCGTTGTGTGTTAGATGTCCGAAAATATTTATTTATTTATTTCATATGCATTTAGTGAAAAAAATTTAATTTGAAATTACAGACAAAAACTTCAATTTAATTTAGATTAATTATTCTAAAGAAGATAATAACGAGAGGAAAGATATGAAGAATGAATGCCTATTTCCCTTGGTCATGGCATCACGTGTGAACGGCGGGACCGATTTCGTGAAAATGGAAAAAAAAAATTGAGAGACGCAAAACGGAATTTCGCGGCTTAGCTAATAAATTCGTCATTATTACTGTCAATTTAAAATGTTTGTAATTCCAGTCATGTTTAAGTTTTAACATCACACTTGCAAGTTCTTAAACAGGTTTTTCATAGTTAACCTATCACATTCAGAATGGCGGAAGATGAGAAGGCAAGACTCGAAAAACAGAGAGCAAAACTTGGTGAGACGGGTTTGGCGGAGAAAGCGAAGAACCTAAAAGAAGCTATGGAATACAATGAGGTAATTATATTATTTACGTTTAATATCATCAACAACCCATAACGTTCCACTGCTGGGCTCGGGTCTCCTCTCAGGAGAGGGTTAAGGCCATACGTCCCCACGCTGGCCAAGTGCGGGTTGGGGACTGGCAAGACAACGCTGTGGCGTAATAATATAGGTAATATGTATCTAATTATATGGAGGGCAAGCTTTTCTTGTGGCTCCGCGTGTATATTGTTTATCGCGGTAAAGAGAATTTCTATCTTCAAGAATCAAAGTATCTCCGTGCCAAATTTCATTGAAATCAAATATTTTGTCGGCCGTAGGGTGGGTCTGGAGATCTGTCACACAGGCTTCGAGCCTACTATGGACTCCAGCTCTCACTAGGGAAATTTTTAGAAACTATTTAGTATGACCTAGATCTCATGTAACTAAAATTATACCTTCCTTGTGAGAGAAATAAAGTATTATTATTATTTGAATAATGGTGTTAATTATTCATGTAGCGTCCCCCGCTCCCCGGGACCCTGGCGGCCGTGCCCGTCCCGCCGTGTGACTCGCTCAAGTGCCACAATATTTCCACTTGGAGCACTGACGGACTCAACTGCCCGCATTTCAATCTCAAACAAATACCTATTTACACCAGAGTGCATAGTTTGAAGACTAGTTTTGTCTACGTAAGTACCTTTATGTATTAGATCTTTCAAAGTACCCAATGGATCTTAATGCAGTTTTCACCAACAGAAAGAGTGGTTCAAGAAAAAAGTTTTGTATTGTTGTATAATACATGCATACAATAGAAAATTTCAAAGATTTAGATTTCTGCCCGAAGCCGGGACGGGTCGCTGGTAGCATTTATCTATATAGAACTGTTTTATGTAAAATTGAAAAAGATTTTTCAAGTGTGTACATTGTTTTATTACATAATAGCAACATGACGTCACAATTTTTTTACAGAAGATGCTGCAGAACCAATCGTTGACGATTAAAATAGAAAAACTGATTTAATTCTAGCAGAAATTAAATTCTTTATAAATTGTTACGCTCAGAATATATTAACTTTTTTTATCCACTTACAGATAAACTTAATATTTGACATGACGGCAGTAGACAAGGAGACCCGCCAGTGGCTCCCCCTACACATGAATGGTTTGGCGGAGTGTCCGGTGAGACGAGGTGACACTCTCATACCTCACGAAGAGGTGATCTCTGCGAATGAACAGCTGACAGTGTCCTTCGTTCACCGCATTGGGTTCGAGCGCTCTGGCAATTTCTCTGTGGGACAGTTTGGCAACTTTGTACATATTGAAGTTATGGTGAGTAGTGTAATAGTGTTAATACAAAACATTTCATTCTATCGATGTTTACACAACTTCGATCGAATGAAATGTTTGAACTGATTGTTATTAAACAGGCTTAAATTTTCGTGTTGTTAGTTTAAAAAAATTGGGTGATTTTAGTTCAATTTAAGCACCGGTTCAATATTAATTACTCTCCCCGAAGTAAATATTATAATTTTTAGAAACCTCAGTAATGGCAGGGGGGTTTCACTTCTCAGTTTAGGTGTATTGCGCCGAGCGCCTCCCGGGAAGAACTATGTTGCAATGGTTGCTCGGGCGCTAGCCGCGTCGCGCGTAAATAAGTTGTATATTACGTGTAGGTACTTACTGCGAAAAATTACTTCAAAACGAACTAATTGTTCGTACAAAATTGTAGTTAGCAATGAAATTATTTAATTAGTTGTTTGGAAACTATGTTATGATAGACATGTTTTGTCAATACAAAAATCTGTAACTTATCACGAAGGTACCCAGAACGAGTAGTATGTTACGTAGACATGATTATTGTTTGTTAAAATGTTTCTTCTTCATTACTAAAGTTATTATATTTTTATAATTAATTTTAATATTTACCTAAATGTACAGCAAGCGGCAGCCCCGTGCTCTTGTAATAAATCGAGCGGTGTATAACGGAATATGAACGCTCGAGTCACACGACAAGATTCAAATTCGCGTGCAAGGTGACAAAGTTGAAAACTTTTTATACCTAAACTTGACTTTTGTTCGAGAGTGAAACTTCTGAACGACAGTACTATTAATTATTCTGGCGTGATGGCGTTCTTTTTGTGGCATATTCTGGTAGTCACTTATAAACACTTATAAAGTCAAAATAAATAAGTAGACTGATCATTAAATTGTATTTGCCGCCATTTTAATCTTTGTTTTTAAAATTTCATGTTCCAGTGTGAACCAGACGACTACGAGGCAGTTGTTAATCACCTGTACGAGATACTGTTCGCTGCCGAGATCACGAAAGAGAGGCTGCTAGTGTTCGCTCAGCGATTGATCAACGATGCGGCTCAGGTAAGTTGTAAATTTTCGTCAACAACTGATTTGCTATTACTTAAGATGTGAGAGTTACAAGCAATGAATATTTAAAACTTTTTGCTCTGAGCTTGAGGTATTGGGTTCGATTCCCGTTTCGCATATGATCCGTAAATATTTGGCTGCACGGTGTGTCTAGTGGTTTAAGCGGTCGCCACGCCGCTCTCTACTACGCCGAGTGTTGTGGGACAACACTTTGTGTGATCCACAAATTGTTGTTCTGAGTCTGGGTGTTCTTTGTGTCCGTTTCAGGTATATTTTTAAAATCTCCCGTGACACAGGATTTATATTCCTAATGCAGGAGTAGTCTTTTAAAACAAAAATTGTTTTGGAGTTTGGGTGTTTCCTATCTATTTACAAAAAAATTATTCTATCAGTTAACTTAGCTTTCATAGTACAACGTCTGCTTAATTTTAGGCTAGACGGCGTTTTGTGTCAGATGTCCGAAATATTTATTTATTTCCCTATGTAAGCTACTACCTTGCTAGACGGTTAAAGTAAAACCCTAACTATTATAGGTACGAAGATTAGGTGATAAGATGATGTACGATACACTGCGGGACTCAGTGTACAGCGAGGACAGCAACGTGCACTGGTGCACGGTACTTCGCCAACAGAAGTTCCTCAAGGACCTCGTCGAACAGCTGAACGCCGGCGGAGATTCAGCAGAGGCCGCCTTGAGAGAAGCCAAGCGCACTTTCACCAACATCACGCGAAACGCTTGGCTGCATTTGGCTACAGATTTTGATAGATTCAAACTGAGTACCGAAGTGTGGAAGAGATTCGGAAAATCAACGGAGACAGCACTACCGCCGTAAGCATTTTTTAAACTTTAATGTTATAAAATTGTATGTATGAACAAATGCTATTTACACTGCTCCTCGAATATCAGTAGGCGGTTTACATGTACCTCCAGTTCGTAAACTACGACACGACTTGAAGGTCTCAACTACAGAACTGTTTCTCTTTCTCTCTCTGCGAGCAGTTGTCTAAAGTCTGGGGCCAAGTTCGAGTTCATTTGTCATCATTTCAACCGGTGACTACCTTCAAATGTCTATATATAAAAAAATGTTGCGATTGGCGCATAATCAATTCTTCACGGAACGCGGTCACCGTAACAATCGAGTAGATCCTCTATTTGAAACCACAACCCTATCACAGGTCGTACTGAAAATGATCCTAGTATTGCGTATTAAAAAAAATATGAAAGAAACTTACACCTAGGCCCCCTGAAGAGCATTAATCAAAATGTTTATGTTTCCTGTAAAGGCCTCAGCTGTACTGGGATGCTGAGCTGGTGTCAGAGTCTGGCGGCGGGTTCGTGGTGGGCGTGGGCGGCTGGGAGTCGTGCTGCGTCGCGCACCTGGCGCCGGGACCCCGGGGACACCGCGCAACTGACGTCGCGCCGCTCATGATCGCGCTCAACTACTTCACGCAGCTCGAGGTACTCACGTGTAACACGTCGCGCCGCTCATGATCGCGCTCAACTACTTCACGCAGCTCGAGGTACTCACGTGTAACACGTCGCGCCGCTCATGATCACGCTCAACTACTTCACGCAGCTCGAGGTACTCACGTGTAACACGTCGCGCCGCTCATGATCGCGCTCAACTACTTCACGCAGCTCGAGGTACTCACGTGTAACACGTCGCGCCGCTCATGATCGCGCTCAACTACTTCACGCAGCTCGAGGTACTCACGTGTAACACGTCGCGCCGCTCATGATCGCGCTCAACTACTTCACGCAGCTCGAGGTACTCACGTGTAACACGTCGCGCCGCTCATGATCGCGCTCAACTACTTCACGCAGCTCGAGGTACTCACGTGTAACACGTCGCGCCGCTCATGATCGCGCTCAACTACTTCACGCAGCTCGAGGTACTCACGTGTAACACGTCGCGCCGCTCATGATCGCGCTCAACTACTTCACGCAGCTCGAGGTACTCACGTGTAACACGTCGCGCCGCTCATGATCACGCTCAACTACTTCACGCAGCTCGAGGTACTCACGTGTAACACGTCGCGCCGCTCATGATCGCGCTCAACTACTTCACGCAGCTCGAGGTACTCACGTGTAACACGTCGCGCCGCTCATGATCGCGCTCAACTACTTCACGCAGCTCGAGGTACTCACGTGTAACACGTCGCGCCGCTCATGATCGCGCTCAGCTACTTCACGCAGCTCGAGGTACTCACGTGTAACACGTCGCGCCGCTCATGATCGCGCTCAACTACTTCACGCAGCTCGAGGTACTCACGTGTAACACGTCGCGCCGCTCATGATCGCGCTCAACTACTTCACGCAGCTCGAGGTACTCACGTGTAACACGTCGCGCCGCTCATGATCGCGCTCAACTACTTCACGCAGCTCGAGGTACTCACAAGTAACACGTGTAACATATATTCTAAATACAGTTCTTCCTCCGAGCCTCTTTCGCAAACTTAGTGAAACTCGGCTCAAGTCTACTATGAAATGACTGAACTTCAATAGTTGGCGGCTCCACGCCGGCCAATTCCAGGCGTATACGATCCGTTCTGTGTGAAAAGAAAAATGCGAGCCGATGCTCTCCGAGCCGGTCTGTGTGAACGGACCCTAATGGGGAGATTAATTTATAACTCTATTTCTATTGCCAGGGTCCGATGTGGCGCCTGATACGTGGATGCGGGTTGTCCTACGGCTACGCAATACGTATGTCGCAGAACGAGGGGAGACTCATATTCTCTCTGTATAGAGCGAGTAACGCGGTACAGGCTTACTGCAAGGCGAAGAGCATTTTGGTATGTGAGCACATGTTTTTTTAAATTAAATGATATATATGAGTGAATTAATTATTAAAAAGTATACGACGACATCGATGAAGTGAAATACGGGTCGAGATATCACCTCGTTTCATTTATACTTAGGAAATGTTTATTTGTATCGACAGGATGAATACTTGAAAGAAGGCAAATTTGATGAGGATCTGTTCGCATCTGCAAAGAGTACCGCATTATTCGAAGTAGTTGAAAATGAGCAGAGCCCGGCTGATGTCGTCAAACGGTCTCTAATTAACTATTTACAACGGGAAGGCGAAACATACAACAGGTAAGTTTTTATCGTTCTTGGTGTAGGTTTTTTGTTTTTAAGAAGAGACGACTCCCGCACTAGGGAAATCTCTGTGCCGCGGAGGACGCAAAGAACTTCCAGATTCGGAACGACATTCATGTGGGGTTTGAACCCACAACACTCAGTGCAATAGAATACGGCGAGGTGTCCGCTTATACTACTACGCCATCTTTGTCTTCTGATAGATATTATTTATTTCTAGTTTTTCTTATTTTAGCCGGAAAGTTGCATAGAAATAACTATCTCCCCTTAACATACTGTTTCATTCCAAAAATACCATTAGGCATTTTAAATTCGAAATTTAACAAAAAAAAATATTACTTTGTCTTGCCTTTTGCTTTCAATTTTTTTTTTCTCCAATAAACATACCACGTTCAAATAAAAATTGACTTGTTTTGTATACAGGGATCTGGTCCAGGCGATATCAGCTGTCACGGAGGACGCAGCCCATGCCGCGGCCGTCAAATGGCTCCCGACGTTGTTCGACGTAAATGTCAGCAAACTCGCTATTGCGTGTCATCCTGCTAAAGTAAACGATATGCACGTCGCCTTTGACAAGTAAGTATTAATAAAATTATAAGTTATGTGCGTGTGATGACGAACTAAGTATACAAAGGGTCACCACCCATATTCATACCATGGCTGGAAGTCGTAAGAGCCGACTAAGACCTTGTCCTGAAGAGGCGATCGCCACGATTCTCGCGCTTATCACCAGAAGGAGTGTTAGAAATTTAACGTCATTGTAATGGCAACATTTTGATTCTCATTTTTCTTGTTTGACGTTTTGACGCTTGTTGTAAACGGTCGACGATTCCTCTAAGATGTCCAACGCCACCCAGTGGCCCATGTCAATAAAAACCGTTTTAATTGTAATTTAGCTAATTGACAATTCAACCCGGTCCCTTTAGTGGTTTACCGTTATGATTGGTCTGATTTGGACTCGCGAGTTTTGTAGTCACGTCATAGGCGCGATCCGTGATAGCTGAATCGGGTGTCTTGTAATTACGAGATTTCGGGAGCCCGCAAGCATTTAGGAATACCTTGGAGGTATACAGCACTTTGGAGCATGTATGTGTGAACGTACCAAGACA
Organism: Diaphora mendica; assembly: GCA_949125395.1. Lineage (NCBI taxonomy): Eukaryota > Metazoa > Arthropoda > Insecta > Lepidoptera > Erebidae > Diaphora > Diaphora mendica. The sequence continues at coordinate 19,854,647 of OX421317.1, forward strand.
AGCCGCAGTGGGGTACCCCATCAACGGCCGACAAGATCAAGGACATCACGCATCTCCAGTAAGTGCTTGATTACATTAGTTAGAATAAGAACACGGTGAAACGCCGTCGTTCATTGCTCTCGCCAGTGAACTAGTTTTAGCGATTGTATGCTTATAACATGGGCCTATAGGTATTGCAAACTTCACAAGGTGATCGCTCCACTGGGGAGAGGATAGAACAAGGAGCCTACCAATGCGCGAGTATTTGGGGACGAATAACAATTCCGTATCAAAATTTTGGCGCTCCATTTCCCTCTATACTCGCTCTGGAGTTCGCACGTTAGGCAGTGGTCCCACCGCCGACGATGAACGAAAAAAAGAGGAGAACTATCAACGAGTTGGCGAGCAGCGAGTGTGTAGTTTCGATAGTTCTGTCGCTGGGCTATAAGCGAGTGTTCTAGTGCGATGAGCGATTACTCGTGCCACTCGCCCGCAGTCGTTCAGTCTGCCACTACACAAACACTATCGTAAAATACATCGTCGTCTAAACTAGACAATAATGAGAGTTGCAATGATTTGTTGATATCCATACTTATACTTTCAAAGCCGCACTGTATGGAAATGATCAAGGGAGCGAGCATGGCTGAGCGACTTTATCGCCCGATAGTTAGACGTTTACTCGCCGACGCCGCGACGGTCGGACCAAGACGCAACAAGGCGTCTCTAGTAACACGACTAGCGCGCAATACGCGCGATGTTTGTGAACGCGATGTATTGGCGCATAGTGTTTCGCTAACGCGCGAATGATTTCGCGCGAAGTATTTCGCAGCGAATTCGCCCCTTCTGGACAAGGTCTAAGAAGGCGAACTACGCAGAAGAACGGCAATGCAAAGAGAAGGTAAACTTGACCGAAGCCTTTACCCGTCTGCCCAGCTCGGTATGGTAACCCAAAACTTCCTTTCTTATGAGAGGCCTTTGTCCAGCAGTGTCTTATTAAAATCTGATTTTACATTGAAATGGCTTTTAAAAATCAACATAACTTTCTAGCTCATTTTATAAGATCTTTAATCAATTAATTTTTTTTTTTTCAGCATGGGTATCAAACTGGACGCGTTCGAGTCGATGGAGGCGTCGCATTTTAATAAATAAGTACAAAACAATAGATGCTTTTTAAGTATACACGAATTATTATTAAATAACTAGCACAAAGCATATAATGTTTTTTATGTTATATAAGCACTGCAACTGTTGAATATATAAATGTATAATTCTGTGAACATATAACGTATATTGCTTGGATGGGTCTTGTGTAAATTGAAATACGCATGTTCTAAAAATCTAAAGGATACACATGTTTTTAATTAACAATACCCTGAAAGCTATCAGATCTAATTATATTAAATACGTATACAATGTGTTAATTTGTTTTATTATTTATAGTGGTTGCCCGCGGCTTAGCCCGCGTATATGTCGGTTATCGCGGTAAATAGTAGCCTATGTGTTATTCTGATGCATAAGCTATATTACTGTAAAGATTCATCCAAATCCGTTCAGTAGTTTTTGCGTGAAAGAGTAACAAACATCCACCCATCCATCCATACTTACAAACTTTCGCGTTTATAATATTAGTATAGATATGATAAATTAAACCCGAAAGGATACTTAATCGAATGTAAATATCCGCTAAGGAAGTCGCTTATAATCAAAATTATGTACAAACCTAGCAGCCACTAAGGTATGCACTTAATCCTGATGCTTCTTTTGCTACTACTTTGCCTTGACAACTATATATGCGTTTAATAGAATGTAACAAAGAAAGTTGCTGGCTGGAAGAGGCTCAGGGTCTGATCTGATCAATTAGTGCCATTAGCGCTTTAGTGTATGGTTAACTTTAACCTTACCTTACTTCTTTTTTTTTAATGTATGGCCCGCCATAACGACTACTCTGCCTGATGGAAAGCATAAGCAGAATCCAAGAGTGGTGGTCACCATACTCACTGCGAATGCAGACAATGCAGTATGGCGACCCACACCATGGCGGCCTAGTGATGTTTCTGCATCTTTTAGTCTAGTCAACAAGTATGGAACTTCTTGACCAGACTTCAATATCTTTACATAGTATAAAATGTAATCGCTTTCGCTATCTGTTCGCTTAGATCGTTAAACCACTCAACGGATTTTAATGCAGTTTTTAGCAACAAATAGAGTAATTCAAGAGTAAGCTTTAAAAATGTATTATACAAATATATCATAGTAGAGGAAATCCGAGAATTTCAAAGACTTTCGTACGGAGCCGGGCCTGGTCGCTAGTTATTAATAAAAACTAAATGTGTGATAATAATTTTAATCACCATTAATTAAACTTAAAGCTATGTATGTCTATACAAAAAATATAACTTAAATTTAATCAGATAATTAGTGAACATCGTTATAAATCATCTCACAACCGCTGCAACATCTCCATCAAATATTTCAAACCCATCCATATAGTAATATAATTTCTCAACATTAATTCTTCATAACACAAATACTGTGTATAACGTTAACAATCTACAATGAAACGTGAAAACCGTTACTATATTCTCGGTAGTTACGTAATGGATTAATTAGACCACTGAATATACAACTATAGTAAATTCGTGTTAAAAAAAATAAGCCCCCGCATTCTAAGCAATCAGTCTCCAAGCTTTCATATAAAGCTAAATTTCTTGGAACCTGATTGGTTAGGGGGCGGGGTTTGATTAGTGCGTCATTATTTTCTTAACATGAACGGACTGTATAGGTACTAAATTGAGCTGTCTACACACCAAGATAGTCAGTACTAAGTTTTTTAAACATTTATAATTTTAACGTCGATAGGCTTAGTTTTTAAAATAAAATAATAAAATTGTAATAAACAGTGAGTTTTACAGTGTGTCAGTTCCTTTCACTTGCATATAATTGCTTTGTGTAATCATGCGAGAAGTTCAAAGACAGTATGTCACACAAAACTAATCAGAAATCTCATTTTCAATAAAGACATTTACATTTTACTTATTCGTCACAGCCGCCCTATAAACAATATCAAACATTTATTCTTATACGAAAATAACTTGTAAAGACAAGGTATTAAGCGGAATTTCAAAACTGAACTGTCCTGATCCTGATTCTAGAATGTTCCTATACTTTGCTGTCAATACGACTTCGTATTAGGTAATGATTTAATACTGGTTAATTTTGTTAGTGTATCGTTTGAAATTGTGCGGTTCATCCCACAAGGTACGCAAAAATGTGGCCTTACTGTATTAGTATCATTTGTAACCGCATTATGTAGGCCATTCTAACCATTTCCCACCACCCACATCTGGTGAGGTATATATTAAATATTACTCATCTAATACGTAATTAAATAATATTTTACATGCAAGATATATTTACAGATTATTATAACTTTATTTACTAAATTAATAAAAATAAGGATATATGAAGTAACGTTTAATTAAATCTACTATTCATATTTTACATGCGCAATATGTAAATAACGCATATTAAAGCACCAACATGTGTATATGAGAAATAATTGAAGCATAATTTTGTTCATAAAGCCAAAGAGTAAGTAATATTGTATTTATCACTGACTCGATAGGTTCTTGTTCTTGCTAATTAAAGATTTAGACCATTAAAGATAATATTAAATGTACTTACGTGCTTTGAAGAGAGATTTGGTAAACGTTAAAACTACACATATTTATTCTAAAATTAATTTGCTATGAACATCTACCTGACGATTATAATTCCCTAATAAATGAATGACTAATATACGTTAAAATATTCTACGTAATAAAGAGGCGGCCCCATTTACACTACCTTACAATCTGTAGTTCGCAATATAATATACACAGTTATAAGTGTGACCCGCATTACCTAGTAGAAGGTCGAGAGGGCCTAGTGTGAGTCACGGTACCGTATTTGGCGTTGCGATTGGCTCGCACCGAAGATCAGATCAGGCAGATTCATAAACCGAGATGTAAGTAGATACCCAATAACCTAATACTAGGCCCTCAGTTCACTCATTAAAGCAATAAAAAAATACGATTTAGTTTTTAAGTAAACAACAAATAGGTGTATCTTACTTTGTATAATAATGCCAAGTTAACTTCGCTTTTTCATGTACTTCAAACCTGTTAACTTGATAAACACCAACATGATGTCAAGGTCGGGCAGCGGTCACACGCTAATAACTGAGGTATTAAAATCTAAGAACAAGCTAGCCCTATAACTGAACAATCCTAATTTAACGGTCGATAGCAACAGAGCTTAACCTCGACATTTGACAGGCAAATGGTTACTTCTTAATAATAGTTCTATAGTAAGATTACATAAACAAAAAATATAATGTAAGGTACATAGCTGCGCGAGGTTCGCATCCCTCGCAGGTCAAATCCCTCTTATAAATATCAAGAGGTAAAAGTCTCTAGATACAGCCGCTTTAACACATTCACTAATAAAGCTGCGGTAAATCTATGTATTTATCGTATGGCGAGAGGAATATTTATCATTATTTAAACTATTTCTGATTGAAAAGTTTGACAACAGAGTTCTTATATGAACATAATTTGTACAGTTTGCTTTTTAAGGAAAACTATTATTCACAAAAATATATGTAGAAAATCCATAATGATTTGACGATTAACACTAAAAGGATCGACGCAGTGAATTTACTTGATAGAACCACCACCACATACTCGTACTAAGATCAGACTATCAATTTGTACGTCAATAGCTCTGTAAATCTGTACTATTATATAAAGCTGAAGAGTTTGTTTGTTTGAACGCGCTAATCTCAGGAACCGCTGGTCCGATTTGAAAAAATATTTCAGTGTTAAATAGTACATTTATCGAGGAAGGCTATAGGCTATATATCATCACGCTACGACCAATAGGAGCGAAGCACCAATGAAAAATGTTTCAAAAACGGGGAAAAATTATCACGCTACGGGCAATAGGAGACGCCAACGAGGTTGCGTGGGTCAGCTAGTTATAAATATTCTGCATTCACTCTTTCCCATATTCATTCTTTCACTCTCTCATTGTTTCATGCTCATTGGAAAAATTGCTTCACCTGAAGTAATTATTTTGTATGTTACCATTTACAGTGATTCAAAGAAATTTTCTAGGACTCTTTCTGTTTAAACAATGAAACCAAGATGTTGATCTAACTAACAAATTACAAGAAAATAAATATGAGTAGTTACAATATTCAACAATCAGCTGCTAAAATTTCATGATATGTTTACCGGAAAGCTATAATTGCGAACCCTTTTCCACCTATAAATATAAAATGTTAAGTTAGTTTGTGTACGCTTGAAAACCTCAAAAATTCTGCACCGATTGAGCTCTCGACACGATACACAAACCACTCCGAATATTGTTTATATTTATTTTTCATCAGTTTTATAACTCACATTGCGTAAATGCACCCATAATGTGCTACAGTAAAGCGTTTCGTACTCTTATATGAACCCCAAGCAAAGTACAAAATGAATTATCATTACTCAATTTTAAAAAACTTTTAAGGAAAAATTTAAAAAGAAAATTTCTGTGGTATTGGCAGTGTATGATAAAATTGTATGTCCTTATATAATAATAATTTCATTTGATTAAAATCGTCTATTATTCGTAACTATCTGACGTCGATCGGAGAGTCGTCAAAATTTGAAGGTATGGTATACGAGGCTTGTAGTGTTAAATGTCTTATCGTTACTATTTTGACAATATTATTCCTCAATATACATAATGAAATGGTGCTAAAGAAGCTGGTGTGGTGCTGAGCCAGGTCTACATCATGTTGGCGTCAGTGGACGGGCGGGCGTGGTTACGCAGCGCGTCCCGGATGTACCCACAGATGTTGGCTTCGGCGACGAGGTGGAAGAAGAAGAGGTGCTCAAAACTCTTGAGAGATATGGATCGAAGCGCAGGCAGTCGTAACAGCAAGGATGCAAACCGGCCGTCCTCAGAGCCGCGCGTCCTTCTACAGTACTCGTCGAGACAAGAAAACATCTGTAATATAACAAACAGTAAATTACTTGACTGCCTCTGTGGCGCAGTGGTAGCGTATGCGACTGCTGTGCTTGAAGTCTCGGGTTCGATTCCCGGATCGGACCAAATGTTTGTATGATCTGCAAATATTTGATTCGGAGTTTGAGTGTTTTCTATACTAATATTATAAAGCTGAAGAGTTTGTTTGTTTGAACGCGCTAATCTTAGGAACCGCTGGTCCGATTTGAAAAATTCTTTCAGTGTCAGATTTATCCCATTTTTCCCATTTATCGAGGAAGGCTAAAGGCTATATATCATCACGCTAAGACCGGTGGAGCGCAGCATCAGTAAAGAATGTTACAAAAACGGGGGAAAATTATCACGCTACGGGCAATAGGAGACGCAAACGGGGTTGCGTGGGTCTGCTAGTTGATGATAAGTACAATATCAACAGTAGTCAGTAGTTTATGGACAGCAGTGATGTTGCCTTAGTCGCCTCTCTTGCAACACCCATAGGATTTATAGGGGTGGTAACACTTTGTATTTTTAATCCGTCAATTTTCGAACGTACGTATTTACAATAAGAACAGTAATTTATAGTCAAAGAACTTCAATATACTATCGACAAATTTGAATCATAATGACCCATCATAAGCTTACTTTCTACAGACATTCAAATACAATTATGTCGACATTCACGTAAATATGCATTTCCATGGTAACGACCCTGCTATCTGTTAATTACACACAGAATTATCTGTTGCAGCATCCAAAAAAGCATTTGTTTTGAGTTATAAACGTATAATTAATTCCAAAAAGCATGGATTGAAAATATGATTATTACTGTTTTATCTAATGTACTACAACTGCAGTGATGATAAAGGTAAAAATTGTAAAGATCTCCGACCAGTATTGACATAGCTTGCTTAATATTCAAAACATCCTAAGTCCAGCGTGCACTGTAAAGGAGGAAAATCTTTGTTGTTTTGACGGTTGTAAACGATTTATCGGCAAAGTGGGTTATGATTCAAGATTGTCGATAGTACATGTTAGTAAGGCATTTACCGATTCTTTCATGAAGATATGTAGGTAAAAGGTGGTAGATATCAACACAATTAAATAAATTCACGGATTATAAAACAAATTGAATTTACCTTTTCTCGCAGCACGTCAACTTCTTGTCTGTTTTTCAGTCCTTTGATGTCTGCAAAAATATGAAACAGAAAATTAATATAAGTCCTGCAACTATAAATTGCATCCGTTTTATTTGATTTTTATTTCAGAAGGTTACTAAAGACAAGATTAACAATTTTAATTGGTTCAAATATACAAAAAATACATTGATTCTCACAAGACTAATCACTAACGGAGTTCAGATACATCTATAACGTAGAGAAATACAGGAAAATAACTTTCAACATGTTTGTATATATACTGACCAGGGTTAAGAATGATGATCGCCTTGAGGGCGACGTATTCTGCGTGGTCCATGCGGAGCGTGCGCATCTTGAGCGAGAGCTCTGACAACACGCGGTCGAAGATCTGTCCCACGCCCGCTTGCTGCGCCGAGTTGCGGTGTAATGTCATCCCTGGAACGTAACATACGCGTATTAGAGGGAATCTCGCCCGATTCTGGTGGGAAAGTTTAAAAGGACGACAAACACACTTGTGACTCTTTGAGTTGCGTTTCCATGGATGGCGGTAGTCGCTTTCCATCAGATGATTCGTCTGCTCGTTGGCCATCCTATCATCATTTATGCCATTTATGTTGGACATAGCTGACTTGACTGCACGTTTGGCCTAGTAGTTTAACGGTCACCACGCCGTTTCCTACTTCGCCAAGTGTCGTGGGTTCAAATCCCACGTAGGACAAGACTATGTGTGATCCACAAATTGTTGTTTTGAGTCTGGGTGTTCTTTGTGTCCGTTTCATGTATGTTTGTAAAGTCCCCCGCGACACAGGATTTATTCCTAGTGCGGGAGTTGTCTTTAAAAAAAAAATAGCCTCTCCTTAGAAAGGAGGTATTGGCCTATTATATCACTGATCATCATCATTGGCCGCCATGGTGAGCGTCACCATGCTGCATTGTCTGCATTCGCAATGAGTATGGTGACCACCACTCTTGGATTTTACTTATGCTTTCCATCAAGCAGAGTAGTCATTTTGGCAGGCCCATCCATAAATAAAAAAAATTTGGCTAGACGACTTTTGCAATGCTGTTTATTTGCGTAGTTTGCTTCTTTAGTCGGCTCTTTCTTACGACACCCACGTGATGAATATACCTCTTTTTAACCCCCCACGCAAAAAGAGGTGTTATAAGTTTGACGTGTCTGTCTGTCTGTGGCACCGTAGCTCGCGAACGGATGTAGCGATTTCAATTTAGTTTTTTTTTGTATGAAAGGCGAGTTACGTGCGAGTGTTCTTAGACATGTTTCATGAAAATCGGTTGAGTGTTTAAAAATTATGGGGGTGAAAGTGGGGAAGAATAACAGAATGTCTGCAAAAATATCATTGGCGTATGATTACTCGATTAAGTGCTTGAGTAGGGGGTTTTTTAAATTTTATATCTCGAGGGTGTCGTAACCAATTGGTGATATTTGGAATTATTAATTCGTCTTTATACTGACATAATTTAGTCAACCCACCCGCTATAACGTTACTTAATATATAAAGTTTGATATAAAATACTTTTCATCCAATAAACAGATGGGTGAAGGTCGTTTATATTCGGATCTTAGACTATAATATTCCTCAGATTCATTGTGTTAATACGTGATGTGATTTAGCAACTACTTCAGCGTTCGTATTAGCTTTATGCTGTAAGTTTTATCAAATACATATATAATAATCAATCATATTCAAATGAATGCGACCTTGCAAACATGAAATTCATGGTTTAAATAAGTTATTTATCAGTAAATCGATGCCAGTAACGAGTGAAAACAGAAATTCTAGAGTAATTCTAGAATTTCTGTTCTCTACTTAAAATTACCTAGTTCTTGTAAATTTTCATTGCGGGCTGCGTGCGTGCAAAGTTGCGTGGGCCAAGGAGATATTATAATATTAGCTTGTGTATTATTTTGATACAACCGGACATTTTAGCTTTATGTTGAAAACTAAAGCCCGTATTTTACGTACAAGGTATAAATGAACCCTTCTACCTGATATTAGGTTTAAAGACACATTTCAAATGGACCAAATCTGTTACAACCAACCGGTACTTCCCACAAAAATCATGTATGTTATTTCTTCGAGACGAAAATTGAAAATACTACCAACAGTATAACATTTTCTGTATTTTGACATGGTATATTGGTCAAAGTATAGTATGTAGTAGTAAGTAGTAAGCTTATGAATAATTAAAAAAATACCTGGCATTAAGCACATAAGTTGTGGAGGCGCTGCGTTTCTGCTGCTAGTTCCGTCCGCATTCTCTCGCTCTTCGGTCAAATACTGGAAACAATCACGACTTTTATAAATACTGGACACTTTCATTTTACACCAACTCACTAATGTACAAATACACTATACATACCTACAGTTTTAAAAAATCCATTACTGACTTTTAGAATACTTGAATTGAAATTAATTTAAAATAAATATAATTAATATTAAATAAATTAATCTACACACATCAAAAGTGTCTAGGGATCAACATATGTGTCTAGGGATCAACATATATTTTTGCAATAACTTTTCTCCTGATTAATATTAATTAAAATTTTCTTTAAGGATTCATCAAATAAAGTGTTTTCGTTTGTCACAGTAACGATAAACTAAGTCACCTTTGCATTAATAAAGAAATTTGCCATTTTTCTAATAAAGGGATTTTTGACATTTGAACCACTAACATTAAAGTTCGAAAAAAATACTGAAATAACAGTTTTCTTTAAAATTTTATTAGGTAACTTAAACAATTAATAATCCGTGTTTCTACCGCGAACACTAACAACACAAGAACATCGGTTTGGCATACTCAAAATGAGTTCATCCAAACACGCTGTGGAATGGCCGCCCATGTTCGTTGCAACAACAAAAAAAGGTCTTCTTGCGACTGGATACCCTCCATATTCGGCAGAGCTCTTCTCTGTAGCATATCCCATGCATGCTCAATCGGGTTCAAGTCTGGCGACTGAGCAGGCCAGGGCCAAAGCCACATCTCAATCTCAAGAAATCCGCATAAAAATGCTTGATCCCTAGACACTTTTGATGTGTGTATTTCTTTAAAAATATGTATATATGAATATTATTTACGGGGTTGCAGTGTATTTTCTCGTGGGGTGCCTTAAAACATCTTATCAGAGATTTTTCAACATCAGAAACAATTCCTTTACATATATATGTGGGAGTAATTACAGCTGGTGGATTAAAATTAACCAAATAATATTACCGGGTTCTTATATCGATGGTCTTATAAATATATTTCTAAACACTATAATGTCAATTTTTGGTGTCACTTTCTGATAAATATTTCTTTATTCTAAGGCCCTTTACGGAACAACAATATTAGTTTTAGCAAACGTCCGCAAACCAAACAATTATCAATTTTCTATGGATATTAATATGAACTTACTTCCATTGAGCGCCAAGCTATAGCGAAGAGTAGGAGTTCGTTCCATGAGCCCTTGATTAAAAGCACCTGATCTTCTAACTCCAACAGACTAAAGTGAGGTATATCTCGGGCCCACGCCACTAGCGCGGCTATCTGCTTGTTGCCTATAAACAATAGAGAGATATATAATTTAGCGAACATATCTAATTAGATGTAAATTTACATGCTATTTTCAAATTCATTACAGCATAACTTATTTCGCACACGCCAACCGCGAGACCAACGACTGCCTCGTTGGTCTCGCGGGTTCGATTGTTTGTATGATCTACAAATATTTGTTTCGGAGTTTGGGTGTTTTCTATGTATAATATGTATGTATTTACAAAAAAGTATATAAGTATTTGTATCAGTTGTCTAGTACCCATAACACAAGCTCTGCTTAGCTTGGGACTTGATGGCGTTGTGTGTTAGATGTCCGAAATATGTATTTATTTATGTATTTATTATTTATTTATTTTGGCTTAAAATTGTCATAAGTGCGGTCCCACCCTGCTTTCATAAAATCTTTATGAGGGATCTGGAGTTAAGTGAGTTCTACATTGTCAAAAAAAAGTCAAACTAATATTGTTTTTACTCTTAGTTTGAGATCCGCAAACAAACGACTAACTAAACGACAAGTCATACAAAGTTGTTATTGAGTGTCAATATTAAGAATCTCAAATCAATTTCATAAGTTTTCTTTATAGGAATACTAGCTGACCCGGCAAACGTTATTTTGCCAAAAAAAATGTTGGGTAGGGTCGCCCTTATCATTTAGGGGTATGAAAAATAGACGTTGGCCGATTCTCAGACCTACCCGATATGCACACAATGTTTCATAAAAATCGGTACAGCCGTTTCGGAGGAGTTTGGTAACAAACACCGCGACACGAGAATTTTATATATTAGATACAAAAAAAAACCGACTTCAAAGTTCGACTCGATTTCTAATGGATGCCATCATCAGATCTTGGTGTCTTACCATGGTACCGCCGTTGGGATATCTCCTTTCCATTATAAAAAAAAATCATTACAATCGGTTCATAAACAACGAAGTTATCCGCGAACACACATAAAAAAACATACGGTCGAATTGAGAACCTCTTCCTTTTTTGAAGTCGGTTAAAAATGCAAATACACAAGACTCACTCTACAATATCATTTTAGTTTATAAAGATCCTTGTTTTGACAGAATAAAGCCAGCCGCTGAATAACATGATAAGCTTCATGTTCTGCGAATGTCAGATAAAACAGGATCTACCTATACAACAGGTATGACGAATTGTGTTTAAATTGGCACACCTATGCTATGCATGCGTTTCAAGCGTTTTTATTCACATCAAGATATTTTATATTAGTAACTAATGGCATAAGTATTTGCACGGGATGAATAGGTGTGGTGCCATTCCATGGGTGTCGTAAAAGGCGACTAAGGGAGCAAACTACACAGGTAGTATGTTGTGTGTGCAACAAAACTGTGGAATGAACTGTCGCCTGCGGTATTCCCGGACCAATACGACCTTCAAACCTTCAAGAACAGAGCGTACTCCTTCTTAAAAGGCCGGCAACGCACTTGTGACGCCTCTGATGTTGCGGGTGTCCATGGGCGGCGGTAATTGCTTACCATCAGGCGATACGTCTGCTCGTTTGCCCCCTATCTAATAAAAAAAAATAGAAGCCCAAAACCTCCTTTCTTTTCTTTCTCCTCTTTTCTTTAGACTTTGAATCCGAATATGTTCATCTAGATACTATCAAAATAATAGGTCTTTACCTATGAAATTGCCGTTTTGTATGCAATAAGTGAAAGTACTTATTTTTTCAAACTTTTTTATTTCTGTTATTCGAAGTAATCACCCATGAAATCGACGCATCTTTGCCAACGCATTGGCAGTTTATTGATGCCCTTCTTGTAAAAATCAACTGGACGGGAGGCAACAAACTCTTCAAAGGCATTTTGTACTGCCTCTCCCTCATCCGCCATACTCACCAGACCTTGCACCTACCGACTATTACTTTTTCCAAAATTTAGACAACTTTTTAGTGGGTAAAAAATTCAATTCCCGAGAGGCAGTACAAAATGCCTTTGAAGAGTTTGTTGCCTCCCGTCCAACTGATTTTTACAAGAAGGGCATCAATAAACTGCCAATGCGTTTGCAAAGATGCGTCGATTGCATGGGTGATTACTTCGAATAGCAGAAATAAAAAAGTTTGAAAAAATAAGTACTTTCACTTATTGCATACAAAACGGCAATTTCATAGGTATGACAAAGACAATGCCATCAATCTATTATAATTATGATGTTAGTTATCTTACTGCTATATTCTTATTGCCTGTACCGATCGAAAAGAATAATACTTTCGGACGATACACCGGTACTGCGAAATCCATACTAGCAAAAATCGGTGTTATTCGGAAAGTTCTAGTCAGAAAAACTCGACTGAAGAATGGTTGAAGAGGCTCATAATGGTTAGTATTAGGTATTGAAATGCAATAATGCGCATTAGATAAATGCTGTGATGACATACGTTTTTGCAGTATGTTATAAAAATAATCGAACAAGGCATCCGTTTGTTTTTTATAATGTACGATGCTAACGTTGAGTCACAATTTATAAGTATTTTCTAGATCGATAAGTCGCCTATGTGTGCATATAACTAGAATACCAACATCGTAATAGTGATGACATGAATTATATTATTACCGATAAGCCTTCTTTCTATGTGCAGTGTTTTGCTAATCTTAACTGCACCACTGCTCACGGTCGAGAAGTTGATTCGCTTGCTTGTGATGACAAGTGATTTTACGATACTCGAAGACATCGCACCCTGATCCATAATGACAATCATGAAACAGCAGCTAAAGAAATTTACACCTATATCAGCTAATTAACAAGACAAAACAAGACCCACACTTCTAGGATGGTGTTCTACTATCATTTAAAAAAAAAAAAAATTCTAATGTGGAATAGGATTACCAAAGCAGAGGGAGGCTGCTAAGACGCGGCTAACGTAATATGTATGCATTCACCTTGGAAACGAACTATTTATTAACCCTTTGCTTTTTTAAAGTAACATACAAAAAAAATATAAGATAACAAAAGATGAGTTACAAAATGTGCAAATGTATGTCGCAATCGGCGGTTCTATCGCTTACGGCGATCTCTTTCAGACAACAATGACATGGCTTTTCGGTATTCGGACCTAGCGAATCGGCAGGCCGTCCCGGCTTCCTCAATAGGACCAGCTTCCCGCATTTCCAGCACTCAGGGAAGCGTCCGGACGCCAGGCTAGCGTCCAACACCTCCCTGAGGCGGTCCGACATATGGTCGAGGGCTCGGGCCATCACTCGGGCTGGAACCCCGTCCGGCCCGGGGGCGGTGTTCTTGAAACGGATCCGAAAAACAGCCGCCCCAACCTCCGATTCCCTAACGGGCGGCACATCGTCCTCTCTACCCCCGTCGTCTCCAACCGCGTAGGCCATCGACGGAGGTGTGTGCTCCGCCCGGTGCGGGAAAAGGCCCTCGACCACTTCCTGCAGGAAGCTGGGCTGGAGAGTCTCGGTAAGGGGGGGGGGGGGGGGGGGGCGACGTGCGGAGCTTCTGACGCACCGCACGGTATGGGCGACCCCAGGGGTCACGGTCGAGACTCTCCAGCATCTCCTTTCTCTTTTCATCTTTGGCGCGGGAAATGGCCAGCTTCAAAGTCCTCCCAAACCAGACCCCAACCCTATACCAACTCATCCTAGCTTGGTATTGTGTCAAAATCATCTTTCTATAGAGTAGCCTATGTCCAGCCAGTGGATTAGTAAAGGCTATTGATGACGTAAGCAGTTTAATCGGATGATGGACAATTTAGTATAATGAAATAAGCTTTTACAGAATTGGATAATCTTCTTTTTTTATATAAGCCTGCCAAAGTGACTCCGCCCTGATAGAAAACATGAGCAGAATCCAAGAGTAGCGGTCACACAACGCAGCATGGTGCCCCCACTATGGCGGCCTATTGAGATGATTCTGCAAATTTGGGCTTTCATTCACCAACAAAACACGAATGCTTTCATTTTAGGTTAGTATTATGTGAGAGGGTAGTATCGCCTCGGTCAAGCCGGCCCGTTCGTGCTGAAATCAGCGTAATCAAGGGCGTAATAAAATGGCTCTACTACCTTAAAACTTTAAGTTCACTTTAAGTCTAGCTTCAACCTGAGAAAAATTATGCGTGAATGGAATTTTACCAGAAACCGGGACCGAAATGTTCCATGATTCCAGTGAAGAAGATGTCTTCAATATAAATTTGTGCTTTAAGCCTGCAGCGAACAGTGCCTGATAAGCTATCATTAAAAGTTATAACCATTGTCACATTAATTTTAGATAAGCCGGCTGGTATCACACGATATCGGTTCACTTTTTAAACAAATAACTTTATCAGCATATAATCACAAGTGTATAGTTATAAACAAAAGAAATGTGTTCTTAGAATTACATTGCACCTGTTTAAAATATGAATAACTTCTTAAAATATCTGTATTAAAAAGACTTCCTAAAAAAAACTTTAAATCAGATAAATTTAATATTTCGTTAGGATTGAGTTAAAAAGGTCTCATTTTAAGTTTTCTTCATATGTAAAATATTAAAAATATTAAATTAGACTAATAAGATTAATAGCTATTCATGTTGTCTTTCTGGCAAGCCTTCTTTAATCACAAGAGTTGAGTGACAAAGAGAAGAAATGTATATTTGTTTTTATGTATATCTTTGTGTTGTTAAGCAGAATATGTCATTTATTTGTTGATTTACTGCTGGGATATATCAGATTAATCATCGCCAGAGTTGTAAACATATGCAAGTGCAATCATTAAATCCAATAAAAATTAGCTTATGCACTTAGTTATCATAATAAACCGCATAACTACTATATTATTTTGAGTACAATTTTGCTGGATGTCTTTTAAAACACCGTTCAGTCAGTGAACCTTTGTTTGACTAGGTAATAAGAAGACCAGTAACTACAAAAAAATGTTGGACAATGTTAATGCATCTCAACCTGTTTACAGGTTGAGTCACAGTGATTACCTTGGCCGTTAGTAAATGATGATTCACCACTAATCCTGTTCCATATTTCTAAAACCTAAGAATAATATCTATCCTAAGCTAGTAGACACTTTGGAAACCGGTTATAAAGATACCGCCTAAACTTGCATCTGATTATAATATTACAGTAAAAAGATATCCTTTACATTCCTATATAACAAACCATAAACAAGGCTAACATTCATTTTCCAAGAAATGTGAATAATAAACTACGTTTTATTTGTCTTTACTCAATTTCATGAGGATAAAGTTCGAAAATAATCACGATTGTGTACCCTTTAGGGTCCGTATTCACTTTGTATAGTGCGAGTGCAGGTGTGAAGTGAGGCGATCAAGATTGGTAGAAAATACGTGTGGACCGCGAATTCGCTGTCCTCATGCCCCTGGAATACGGGCCTTTACACAAATGTGAACTTGCAATGACTTGATAGGCATGAAACCTATTCTTTAAAATATTTCTATTGAGTAGGTATCGTTCGATGTAATCAATTTGTTTTTATTCTAAAATTGGTTAGTCTTGGTCAAAGTAACGATCCAAATAAATATTAAAAGATGATTTACTTTTAAGTCACGTAGGTACACCTAGCCACTAAATTAGATCACAAAGAACCTGCCCAAAATGTTATTCGGCACAAAGGTAGCAGTATAATAATTCAAGCAACATTACGTGGATACAAATTCAGACGCCATTTTAAACCAGTTTCAAATTATGTATGCCATTGTAATAATGTATTTATGTACATAAATACATATCAACATACCGAAGTTTTTATATCTCGAGAATTTTTATTTCTGCGTTTCAATCTCTACTTATTCGCGTCATCATACGTCAATGGTTCTGGATGGACATGAGTTGCCTTTTAAGACGGTTTTGTCTATTTTATTACGCCCTTGATACGTTATAGAGGCACTGAAGTACATTCTGAGTTATGTTCTTAGAGAAAATTGAAAGATTTACATTCTGAATACGTAAATGCACCTTTATTTATTTTATTGTTTTCCTCAATATTTTGTATAATTCATAGGCTATAGAAAAACCACAACTGATGAAATAACGCTCTTCATCATCATCATCAGCCTATCGCAGTCCACTGCTGGACATAGGTCTCTATTTTTTTTTAATAGAAATCTGTGTTTTCAATTCCGCATTTTACACAAATTTTATCAATTCTTGGGCTATCAATTATATCAATAACATTTCATGTTTGCAGTTTTTCAATATTAGCTAAAAATAAGCACCCTATCTATCTTTACTCCAACCAAGGTAAGCACTAAGAGATAAAGAACAATCTATATTCAGTTTTGTTTACTAATCTCTCATATTTTACGCGAATGGAATAATCCTGTATATTTCAAAAGTTTGCGAGAAAATAATTATGTTTAGAAAATTCTGAGCACGCGACCCTGTGAAGGTAATCGTCACGTACATTTTAACTGAAAATACACAAGTATGTCACATTACGAATCGGCATCCAAGGTTATCCATCAGCGACATTAAACGATTACCGTGTAACCAGCACAATCATGGTGAATTGCAACCAACTATTCTCAAGCACGACCACTGATCGTAATTTTAATTTCACGTAACATTTTATTTTCGACAAGCTTGTTTTTTCTACTTCATAACAAGTTTCAACAACCATTTTGTTCACACGTTGATTTTTTTTAGTTTATAATAAAGAAAAATTGAATAAGTTGTGAATTTTTGGCATTATTTATTGCTACGTACCCGAAATAGATGAGAAACGATGTTACAAACAAAGTAATTACTGTAATTAGTGCTATATTTTATAAAGTGGACAACTTTGAATAGGGCAATACTCAATGTATCTAAGTACGAGCATTTTTAATTATTTCACACAAATACAATAGATTTATAAATAGTAATTCAAGGTAGATACAAACACTGCAATCGGATTAATGGTTAGCTATTGTTAAAACTTGTCAATAAATCTATCTATTATTAACATGTTACTGTATTTTCATTATTCTGAATATCCAATTAAACGATTTGTCAGGCTTTGTTGAGATATTTTGTTTTATATTTTTTTTAAATACATTTTTGATTTTTATTTTGACATTCGAATGCAGTGGACAATAATTCAAAAAATTGAGATCTTTTTCGAGTAAGTGTTCACGAATGTGTGGCCACAGCTATCAATTGTACTTGTTAATGGTTAGGTACATGCGTTGAACCCATCAGGCAGAGTAGAGTCACTTTGTCAGGCTCATACATAAAAAAAAAGAAAATATTGAGGTCAATGGAAGCTGAATGACCAAAAAAAAAAAACCGACTTCCAAAAACATCCAACGAAAAGTCGGTGCTAAGCCAAAAAGAATACAAAAGTCTAAGCGATAGTCACTTGGCACCGACTTCAAACAGATTTTAGGTACCTAGCACCCATTATAATACTACTATTTAAATGAATAAAGAATTAGGTATAGGCAATTTATGAAGAACCAGTTTATTTTACGCTTTTAAGTGTTTTTTGACAGAGAGTTTTCGTTGGATGTTTTTGGAAGTCGGTTTTTTTTTTTATAAAAAGTTTTTATTTTACAGTTTTTAGTGCAAACAATCGTAGGTAAGTAGTAATTTGAATTATTTCATCAAATTTCATCATCAAGAATACAAATTAAGGTACGTGTAATATTAAAATCATCCTCTAATCCCTAACTGTTGAAGAGTTTAATCTTCTATCATCAGCTCACCTAAATAGCTTGAAAGTATACGACTGAAGGTCTTTAGATACGTATGAAATTGAAAGAATTATTCTCCAACTCCTAACCGTTGAGGAGTTGTACCTTCCACCTTCCATCATCAGCTTACCTAAATAATTTGTAAGAATACGACTAAAGGTAACTTATATACATATGATATTTAAAGATTTATCCTCCAACTCCTAACCGTTAAGAAGTGGTACCTTACATCATCAACTCATCATCATAAAATGATGACTACCAGACGCAAATACCGGTGTAACTTCAGAAAATATACGAAAAACATAGTATGTGCCTATATAAAATGAGGGTTTCCCTCGATTTCCCTGGGATCCCATCATCAGATCCTGATATGCTGGCAATGGGACCACCACGGAAGCATACCCTGTCGAATACAAAAAAAAATTTCAAAATGGTCCACAACTGACGGAGTAATCAGGTAACATACATATAAAAAAAAAAAAAAAAAAAATACATACAGTGGAACATAGAACCTCCTCCTTTTTGGAAGTCGGTTAAAAATGAACAGAAATTATTTAGTAAATAAGTTAAATAAATTGGGGAGGCCCAATTAGTCTAGTCAACAAGTTCCATACTTGTTGACTAGACTAAAAGATGCAGTAGCATCACTAGGCCGCCATGGCATGGTGACCACCACTCTTGGATTCTGCTTATGCTTTCCATCAGGCAGAGTAGAGTCATTTTGGCGGGCCAAACATAAAAAAAAAAAAAAAAAAAAAAACAATGTGTATATTTAAAAAAGATAACAATTAATGTTATTCATTATAAATTGCCTGGTACTCTTTAAATTTTAATTCCCTATTTGCTATAAGATTCTGATAGACAAATAAAATTACTGACTTCCTAAGCGCTAATAGCAATATTGGCGTTATTTACATATTTTTATTGTGAATATAGTTAGCGTATCTATATATGTAGGTAATACATATATATATATACTACAGCCTGTAAGTTATGTATTGCAATAGAAAGGTTTTCATTACAGTAGATGTCTAGACAATTGTAAATTAAGACTTTATTTATTTGTGTTTACGAATCTTGAAATATGGTCGACTCAATTTCTTTTAAATTCAATTTTACATTTCAATATAAATTGAAACATTAATCGTCAAAAATAATAAAAACTTTTTATAAAAAAAAAAAACGGACTTCCAAAAAACATCCAACGGAAACTCTCTGCCAAAAAAACACTTAAAAGCGTAAAATAAACTGGTTCTTCATAAATTTTCTATACCTAATTCTTTATTCATTTAAATAGCAGTATTATAATGTGTGCTAGGTACCTAGAATCTGTTTGAAGTCGGTGCCAAGTGACTATCGCTTAGACTTTTGTAATTGTTCGTTTGTATGCTTTTTGGCTTAGCACCGACTTCAAACAGATTTTAACCTATAAATAATGAGGGTTTCTCTCGATTTCCCTGGGATCCCATCATCAGATCCTGATATGGTGGCAATGGGACCACCTCGGTAGCATACCCTTTCGAATACAAAATAAAATTCAAAATCGGTCCACAATTGACGGAGTAATCGGTGAACATACATAAAAAAAAAAAAAAAAATACATACAGATGGAAAATAGAACCGCCTCCTTTTTGGAAGTCGGTTAAAAAAGGTAATCAAGTAGATTAAACCACAGACCGAAGCATGACCGCGCTCAGTGGTAGTAGCTCTAATGAAAAAAACAAGACCTTTTTCATATTTTAATTAAATTAATAATGACTATTGTTTTTTTTTACTAAACAAATAAAATTTTTTATGATGATTAAGATAAAAGATACGGTAATAGATGCATCGTAAAAATTGCTAGTCGTGTCCATTTATTTATGAAGGACAACGCCCGCACAATTTTTTTTTTTTTTAAAGACAGCTTTATTCCTAGTGCGGGGGACTTTACATACATGACACGGACACAAAGAACGCCCAGACTCAGAACAACAATTTATGGATCACACAAAGTGTTGTCCTATGTGGGATTTGAACCCGACGACACTTGGCGAAGTAGGAAACGGCGTGGTAACCGTTAAACCACTAGGCCAAACGAGCAGTCACTAGGCATATCACATGTGACGCAGGGGACTTTATAAACACAAAACAACAATTTGGGGATAACACAAAGTGTTGTTCCATGATGAGGATCGAATCCACAACACTCCGCGCAATAGCAAGCGGCGAAGCGACCGCATTACACCATACATAGGGTCAAAAATTGTGATAGAATTAAGATTATTCATACCTATTTGACAAAGACTAGAGACAGGTGCACGAAACTTGGGTGGTACATTGCTGTCAGGGCCAACACGTAGGAACTGGAATTCTTCAGTAGTGTCCGACACCACAGATTCCATTTCCAGTAACCGTTCGATGGATAACTCCTGTAAATGAAAAAGATTATTTTAGTCAAACTGTCACTTTCGCTCTCCATGTAGATACAATTAAACAATTTAATTATTCCATACTTCTATACTAATAATATAAATTCGAAAATAACTATGTCCGATGCACCGATTTCAATGAAATTTGGCATGGTGATACTTTGATTTTTGAGGAAGGACATAGGCTAATCTTTACCGCGATAACCAACATACACGCGAGCGGAGCTGCAGGCAAAAGCTTGTTCTTAATCCTCATATACGCTCCACTGAAGTCGCACATATGCATAACATACAAGTTCCATACTTGTTGACTAGACTAAGTGCTTGTTCACGTAGGAACGCGCGAGCGCGGCGGCGGTTGCGGGCGCGGTATACGTTGCGTGCTCGGCACAAACGCCTGGCGGCCAATGTGAACACGAGCACGCAACGTATACCGCGCCCGCAACAATCGCCGCGCCCGCGCCTTCCTACGTGAACAAGCACTCAAGATGCAGCAGCGTGACTAGGCCGCCATGGTGTGGGTCGCCATACTGCATTGTCTGCATTCGCAGTGAGTATTGTGATCACCACTCTTGGATTCTGCTTATGCTTTCCATCAGGCAGAGTAGAAAAGAAAAAACGTTATACATAAAGTCGCCACTTTATGTATAATGTTCTAGTCATAGTGATTAAATGGATATTATCCATAATGACTGACTATTATATATCATGACTAAATTGTCGAGACAATGTGATAAATTTATCACTTTATCAAAGTAATAATTATGGTAAAATATGGTGATTATTTTATCATGGTCTATCAAGAAATCAAGATCACCTAACAGAATACAGCGGTCGTTAAAAACCAAACAAGCAGAAGAGATGGCGCATCATTTACTACATTTGACTACAACTGGAACACCTAGTATTTTGCAATGCGACAATGGGAGGGAATTTGCTAATAAAGTGGAAAAACATTCCAGGCCAGATCAGTCTCCATAGACTGTTTGACGATTTCTCAGCACATCGAGATCCTTCCATGTCTCGGAGAAGCCGTGGGTCCAGGTTGCCATACGAATATCTTTTTTTTTTATGGAATAGGCCGGCAAACGAGCAGACGTATCGCCTGATGGTAAGCGATCACCGCCGCCCATGGACACCTGCAACTCCAGAAGCGTCACAAGTGCGTTGCCAGCCTTTTGGGAATGGGGGGGGGGAGGTAGGGGGATTAGGGTATGGGCCTCCGGTATCCTCACTCACTCGGTGAAACACAGCTCAAGCACTATTTCACATCGGTTTTCTGTGAGGCCGTGGTATCACTCCGGTCAAGCCGGCCCATTCATGCCGAAGCGTGGCTCTCCCACGGTATATCTCTGGCAATCCTAAAAAGTCCTTCGAGTAAAACCCCCACGGGCCGTCACTCCACCGGGGTTGTGGCGGGGTGGTGTATCGGAATCGGACCTACTAAAACCACACGTGACGCGGGCACCGTCTCTTGGTAAACTCTCTTATTAGGCGAGATAGAATCTAAAAAAGCGGCCAAGTGCGAGTCGGACTCGCCCATGAAGGGTTCCGCAGCAGCAAGTAACATAATATAATTTACATTTTTATATTTATGTTGATTGAATGAAAGGCAAATTGCAGTTTACGATTTATGACGTATTAAAAAAAACTACGTACTGGATTTCGTTCAAACCAATTTTCGGTGGAAGTTTACATGGTAATGTACATCATATATTTTTTTTTTGTTTTATCATTCTCTTATTTTAGAAGTTACAGTGGGGGAACACACATTTTACCACTTTGGAAGTGTCTCTCGCGCAAACTATTCAGTTTAGAAAAAATGATATTAGAAACCTCAATATCATTTTTGAAAACCTATCCATAGATACCATAGATAGATAGATAGATAGATGACACGTATGGGTCTGATGAAAAAAAAAAATTGAGTTTCAGTTCTATGTATGGGGACCCCCAAAATTTATTGTTTTTTTTTTCTATTTTTGTGTGAAAATCTTAATGCGGTTCACAGAATACATCTAAGTAGATGTATTCTGTGAACCGCACCAAGGTAAGTACCAAGTTTCAATATTATAGTTCTTATAGTTTCGGAAAAAAGTTGCTGTGACATACGGACGGACAGACATACGGACGGACAGACAGACGGGCAGACAGACAGACGGGCAGACAGACAGACGGGCAGACAGACAGACGGGCAGACAGACAGACATGACGAATCTATAAGGGTTCCGTTTTTTGCCTTTGGCACGGAACCCTAAAAAGTTCTACCATAATGTTTCTACAGCACTTTAATATCGCCTAGTACCTTCTTGGGTTAGAGGGGTCTGATGGCAGTTGCTCCACATAAAAATTGAAATTCAGATGTATCGTAGTAGAATGTTGTCGACTACAATACGACTGAACCGATCAACCGACCACAAATCAGTTTGGAAAAAAGGCGTAAAAGTCAAAAGGTCAAAAGTCAAGGTACCTAATTACTTGGTAGGTTACAAACCAGTGCTTACAAACGAGTTCAATACAAACTTTGTCTTAGTATAAATGTTTTACTTTAAAACCAAAATTCTACATTGTGACATTTCATGTAAAACCAATATTATAAAGCAACTAGCTGACCCACGTAACATCGTTTACGTTTTTGTGAATCTAAACCATTCCCAGATCCCCTTGAACACACACAAAAAATTTCATCAAAATCGGTCCAGTCGTTTGAGAGAAGTTCAGTGACATACACACTCACACAAGAATTATATATATAAAGATATATTGACATTTAAATAAAAAGTCCTGTTTTTAGGCAAAGCTCGGAAAATATAAAGATGAAAATAAGTTCATTGATAACAAATGCCCATATGATGATGTGCAGGTGTGCTTCCCAGCTATGTCGCCATCTAAAACACATACCTGCTACAACTTATAGAAACATGTAATGCGATCTGAAAATACAAATAGCGCGTCGTCATCGCGTTCGTCGCAAGTGAAACGATACCAGATCGATAGTCGAGGAACGAGCAATAAACAAAGAAATGTGTTTAGTGGCGCGTCACTAACCATCCATGCTACACTTTTCATTCAAATAATGTTATTTCTCTTTCTATAGCACTAAGCAAAATCAGACGTTACTAGTCTCTGCATTTACGCGTTCCTTTATTTATAAATCTAATAATATCAAGTTGGTAAAAACTAATTCAAGAATGTATATTTGACATGAATGGATATGTTTTGATTACACAAACCAGGGCAACGTAAAAGAACATATAATTTCGTTGAAACAATTCCAAAAACAGGTACACGAATACGGATGGTATCATTTTAATAAATTAAAAAAGGTAATGTATGAACGTTTCTATCTGTTGGAGCGTCAGCACTCATCAAAGTTATCGTCGTAAACGTATATACGCAAATGTAAACCATAAAGGCAGTTATTTTTCATTAAAATCGAGTGCAAAATTGTTCATACAAATTCACATATTCGTAAAGTTCACGGCTCGTATCTCATGTTTGATTTACATACAGGATAATTATGTATGTTAGAAGTAAATGCAAATGGCAATCGAGTAACATGGAGAACCCAGACAAATGGTATATTGTATAGGTATTTAGGAGGATGCCAGTCAAAGATTTTAATCGTTAGATATGCTCATACCGTACTATCACTTGGATCCATTAGGCCCTGTGACACATGCTAGTTAAACGATTTTGCTCAATTGACCAATAAGTAGTAACTGAAATTACTTCCTGTGCATTTAGGACAATTCATTAAATTCTTACAAAAACAACACAAGCTGATAGAATAATCGCTCGTTTGTGGAGATTACCCAACGATATGAGCGCGGATTCATCGCGATGTTCTCGTTTGTGGCGACGGCCCCTCACTGGAACCATCGGCTACACTTATGACGACTTGAGTGTATCCGTAGGGCAAAACAAGTATCGTTTTGGTCATTGTTTTACCCTTCACTTGCAGTGGCCGCCTACCAGGGGATGACTACCGCGTTTGCCTGGACGTCTCGTCTAATTGCGAAGTTTTTAGTTGAATACTCTTTCTGAATCCCTCCTTTTTAGGGTTCCGTGCCAAATGAAGGAACCCTTATAGATTCGTCATGTCTGTCTGTATGTCTGTCCGTCTGTCCGTCCGTATGTCACAGCCACTTTTTTCCGAAACTAAAAGACCTATAATGTCTAAACTTGGTAAGTAGATGTATTCTGTGAACCGCATTAAGATTTTCACACAAAAATAAGAAAAAAACAATAAATTTTGGGGGTCCCCATACTTAGAACTGAAACTCCAATTTTTTTTTTCATCAAACCCATGCGTGTGGGGTATCTACGGTTAGGTCTTTAAAAATGATATTGAGGTTTCTAATATCATTTTTTTTCTAAACTGAATAGATTGCGCGAGAGACACTTCCAAAGTGGTAAAATGTGTGTCTCCCCCCCCCTGTAACTTCTAAAATAAGAGCATGATAAATCTAAAAAAAATATATGATGTACATTACCATGCAAACTTCCACTTAAAATTGGTTTGAACGAAATCTAGTAAGTAGTTTTTTTTTAATACGTCATAAATCGTAAACTGCAATTTACCTTTGATTCAATCAAAACAAATATAAAAAAAATTACTTGCTGCTGCGGAACCCTTTATGGCCGAGTCCGACTCGCACTTGGCCGCTTTTTAACCGACTTCAAAAAAAGGAGGAGGTTTTTCAATTCGACCGTATATATATATATATATTTTTTTTTATGTGTGTTCGGGCATAACTTCGTCGTTTATGAACCGATTTTGATGATTCTTTTTTTAATAGAAAGTTGATTTCCCGACGGTGGTACCATGATAAGGA
The DNA here is from genome assembly GCA_949125395.1 of Diaphora mendica. NCBI lineage: Eukaryota > Metazoa > Arthropoda > Insecta > Lepidoptera > Erebidae > Diaphora > Diaphora mendica. The sequence continues at coordinate 19,880,272 of OX421317.1, forward strand.
AACAAGGATCTGATGATGGCATCCCAGAGAAATCGAGGGTAACCCTCATTTTTTTCAGGCACGTACTATGTTTTTCGTATATTTTCTGAAGCTACGCCGGTATTTGCGTCTGGTAGTCATCATTTAATGATGATGAGGTGATGATGAAAGGTAAAACTCCTTAACGGTTAGGAGGTGGAGGATAAATCTTTTAATGTCATATGTATGTATGTTACCTTTAGTCGTATTCTTTCAAGTTATTTAGGTAAGCTGATGATGGAAGGTACAACTCCTCAACGGTTAGGAGTTGGAGCATAATTCTTTCAATTTCATACGTATCTATAGACCTTTAGTTGTATACTTTTAAGTTATTTAGGTGAGCTGATTTCACAGGCGATATGATGACTAACCCCTTAATGTATTTTGCTTTAAGTAACCCGCCTGCTTCTATTTCATCACAACATTTAAGCTTGGACACGATTCCTATTGCCCCGTAGACCACGTTCTCGGTAACAGAAATCTTGCATCTCAGCATAATTTTGGAAACTGATCATACTCAGTTTTAATACGTGTTCAAACCACTAAAGTTATTCGCATCAGCAGAAATTATATGAAATAGTTCAACTTACTGATAACCTATGATTGTTTGCACTAAAAATGGAAAAATAAAAACTTTTTATAAAAAAAAAGAAAACCGACTTCCAAAAAACCATCCCACGAAAACTCCCTGCCAAAAATCACTAAAAAGCGTAAAATAAACTGGCTCTTCATAAATTGCTATGTGCCAATTCTTGTCTATACCTAATTCTTTATTCATTTAAATAGTATTATTATTGTGTATGCTAGGTACCTAAAATCTGTTTGAAGTCGGCGCCAAGCCAAAATGTAATAGGAGGTACCGCACTCGCCGCTGCCGAATAGCTAGCATAAAACAACCCAAGCGAGCAGACGCGCGCGGGTTGAAGCGACGTCGTTGATGGTCGTCTCGAAATAAAGCAAGTGTGGTAACTACTATTACATTTGGCTTGGCGCCGACTTCAAACAGATTTTAGGTACCTAGCATACACAATAATAATACTATTTAAATGAATAAAGAATTAGGTATAGACAAGAATTGGCACATAGCATTTTTTATTTTTTTTATTTTTTATGTTTGGCCCGCCAAAATACTCACTGCGAATGCAGACAATGCAGTATGGAGACCCACACTATGGCGGCCTAGTGATGCTGCTGCATCTTTTAGTCTAGTCAACAAGTATGGTACTTGTTGACTAGACTAATTGGGCCTCCGGTCTCGCACTCACCAACGAAACACGACAGCACGAACCCTGTCATTTTACGTTGATTTTCTGGGCGAGGGTAGTACCGCCCCGGTCGAGCCGGCCCATTCGTGCTGAAATCAGCGTGGTTCTACTACCTTACCTCTACTACAATTTATGAAGAGCCAGTTTATTTTACGCTTTTTAGTGTTTTTTGGCAGGGAGTTTTCGTGGGATGGTTTTTTGGAAGTCGGTTTTTTTTTAAAGCAGAGAGGTGAGGTTTAGTCAGTTCGATTCTAACACATCGACGCACGTGAAAACCTTGGTGGAAGACAAGACAAGCGGGGTTTACCACGCTCAAAAAAAAAAGTTTGGAGACAAATACTTCTTGTAGAGCGCTTCTCTCCTATACAGTGCATATTATACATTCCAAATATGCTGGAATTGGTATTGTTCTATACAAATATGGCTGTCCTCGACATCAATAGTCATCAGATACGGTTCTGTTTGATAGTTAAGACAAAGGAAACTTGTAATGGTCCCCAGCATCATCGTGTCAGCGTAAATAAACGTACGTTGCATATTGAAAATTATAGTGTAAAATTGTAAGGAACACCTCCATTTTAGTGCTTTATAAACAAACCTCTACTCTCTCAGGAAAGCAACTGTTGTAGTAGTAATAGTATCGCATGTCCTTTTCTGTATTCTCGGATCCAGAGATCGAGTGCATTTTGTAATGATCAGTGGAGTCTTCTTTCGCATTTATAATTCTCAGGATTATTATAACATTGTACTTGACATACAAATCTCATTCTGCCATTCAATGAGTTTATTCTAGATTTATGTGTATCTTATCTTATATAAAAATGCAAGTAACTTATTTGATAAATTTCGTTTTTTGAGTCTGATCGTAAGTCTTGTAAAAAAGTTTGCTGTCGTTCCAGGACTGTAGCCATTTGCTAGAACATGATCGCGACTCTAAAGTGCCTACCACACGCGCAAGTGTTACCACAGTTATAACAGCGCAGGCAAAACTGTCGTGATACAGTTGTTTGGCGCGTGATCCAGTTTTACCAACCACACGCACGATGATCCGTATACAAGCCGGCTTGTGCAGGCAAAACTGTGGTTATACTTGCGCATGTGGTAGGCCCATAAGAAAAAGCTTAGATACAAATATCCAATAAAATCCAATATAGAGTCAATACATAACCCCTAGGACTCCAGGTCAATTGTTTACTGTATCGGCTTTGTGCGGAAATGTTACCACGATGAACATAATGCGATTTCACAACTTACGCGATCTTTACAACAATGTCATCAATTTATATTGAATACAAAAGCTTTACCCATGAAAGTGAGTGTTGAATTACTTAGAATAATATAGGGATCATCATAAACTCACCTGAAATTGAACGAATTGTTTAAGCGATACACTATTTTTTAAGTAATTTCATGTTCGTTTAAAAAGTTAGGTCAGGATTTATATACCAACTAGCTTTTGAGTGCGGCTTCGCCCGCGTGTATGTCGGTTATCGCGATTAAAAGTAGCCTATGTCCTTCCTCAGAAATCAAAGTATCTCCATGCCAAATTTCATTGAAATCGATGCTGTGGTTTAGCCGTGAAAGCGTGACAGACAGACAGACAGAGTTACTTTCGAATTCATAATATTAGTATAGATATTAGTCCAGTCGGGATAGACATAAAACTAGCCTGAAATAGACAAAAACCGAGCGATTTCTTTTTTTAAACGTCGGGGGGGGTGGTTCGAAGTATAAATCTCGATTTTCGAACTAATCCCGGTAGAGTGTTCGCCGCCATTTTGTTTTGAAGTTATTTTTTTTTCGTTTTTATGAAATAACTCGTTAATTTTCAACTTTAGGGCAAAAATGGCAGTATCCAAAGTTGCTGGAAATTTAATTTCTCACAAGCTACTATCATTTTTACGCTAGGATCAATATTTGCAGAGTTATACTATCAGTAACATAAAAACAATTTTTTTACAAATAAACTAGATAATAAACAAAATATATGAAAAATAAAAACAATTCACTTAAAATTTGAGTATAAATCCGAAAATATTGATCGTGGAGTAAAAAAAGGTGCGAGAACCAAAGTTGAAGAAAATAACATTCCATAAATTACGATTTTTTTGATAAACTTCATAGTTGATAACTCTGCAAATATTGTTCCTAGCGTAAAAATGATAATGACCAAACTTGTGAGAAATTAAATTTCCAACAACTTTGGATACTGTCATTTTTGCTCTTAAGTTGAAAATTAACAAGCTGTTTCAGAAAAACGAAAAAAATTAACTTTAAAACAAGATGGCGGCGAACCCTCTACCGGGATTAGTTCGAAAATCGAGATTTATACTTCGAACCCCCCCCCCCCCCCCGACGTTTATCGATACATCGCGACGACGATAAAATCGCTCCCCGGAATTATTTTTATTTAGTCTATCTCGACTGGACTATATAGCTAATACACTTGTTGCACTTGTTCTGATGTAAATAACTAGTCCGGTCGATTTAAACATTCGAAGGTACATAAATTCCCATCAAGCTGAAAATCAGTAAGGTTGTTAAAAATATGATTAAAAATAAAATTTGAAAGTTCCCCATCATTCCCGTGTATGGAAAAAAAATTATTCAAGGTCAAAGGTCAAAAAAAATTGTTTTTCGCGATTTTCAGCAAAACGGTAAGTTTCATCATGAAAGTACCTTAAACAAAATTGTAGATCATAAAATTTTGTTTTTAATGATATTTTAAACAATCTTACCGATTTTCAGCTTGGTGGGAATTTAGGTAACATTAGTCTTATTTTTTGGTCTAATTTGACTGGACTAAACATTATGGACGTCAAACATAAGTAGCAACGTTTTACTAAGATTTAGTTGAAATCTTTTTAATTTGAATAGGTAAAAAATTACGAGGGTGTTAAAAAAAAGGTGATAAGAAATCGGTCTAGCCTAGTATTATCTCTGACAAAACTTTTTTGTATAGCTATCAAAAATAGGAACTGATCACATCTAACTTGATATAATAAAGTTTTAGTTAATCCAGGTTAGATAAAATATGTAACCATACCTGTACAGAGCTACTTGGATGTGCGTCTTCTGCGCCCCTGGCTGCCCTTTGCCGTTCTTCTTGTACCGCTTCTCGCTTCATACCGCATGCTAGACACTTCTGGTATCGACAGTATTGGCATCGATTTCGCTGTCGTTTGTCTATGATACAGTTTCTTTCTTCTCTGCAGGCGTACGTTAGGTCTTTTCGAACTGTCCGTTTGAAAAAACCCTTGCAACCTTCACAACTGAAAGGGTAAATTTATCGTTAATTTTGCTTATTATAGCTGCAGCTTTATCCCACTTCTCCAAGTTTACAACTTAATTGATAAACAATCACGAAAGGAGATTAAGAATAATTGTTTAGTATTCAAGACAATGCACGGTCTAAGATAGTTGGCGCTTCTTGGGGGAAACCATCATTCAACAGTGGACGGCAATTGGTTGATTTAAACAATTCAAATTTCTCTATGTGATTTTATAAGTAACTGGTTCGGTGCAAATATAGTTTTATTTATCAGTTATCCTGTTTCGAGAAGCTGTAGATAATTTCAAGATATAAGTATCCTGTTTTACACATTTGATATGACTTAACAAATTATTACATTTAAAGAGTCAAACATAATATATATTGAGTGGACAATAATTATAATAACAAAGTATAAGGCAGCCCTAGTGTCATTACATGTTTGGTTAGCTCGAGATAATAGGAGTAAATACTCTTTTTAATTTGCATAAACGAACGTGTTATTTACTGAGATATAACACGTAATTTATCCCAAATTAGCTTCTTCCTATTCAGCAGGACTCAGTTGAAGTGGATGATCTATATTTAAACAAATAAAAAGATACTACTTCAATCAATCAATCTATCGCCTTCTACTGCTGAAAGAAAGTGGCTGGCAGCGACTGAATGAGAACTGCCCAAGATCGGATAGTTCGCGCCCCTAGGGCCTTCGTTCAGCAATAAACGGCGATACTACTTAGCAATGCAATTGTTTGGTCTTTTATCTATAACAGAATATATCCGAATGAAACAGAAGTCATAAAGCTTTTATGCTTTGGGTGAGATAATGAGAGTACAGACATGAATAAGAAGCAGAATACTTCGCTCATTCGGAATACTTTCAACACGCTGGACATGACAGATGGCGGTATCTTCTTAAAGCTACAAGATTGAATAGTTATCTCGGTGGGACACAAAATAGTATTTAGTTCAGTTTATGCAGACGGTGCTTCAGTAAAACCTCAATGAAAATTGTTTTCTCTACAATAATTTTGTTGGGGGCACCTCCACGACGTAGTATACGGAGGTTAAGGTTATTATTGTTCCCAGACAGGATACCATCTTACAATCTACTTTACTTATATAGGAGAAGTCATTAGAAGTAAATTAATCAGATGACCATAATATACCTTCGTCATTACGAATAAAAAAATTTAGGTGTGTCAAACCAGTCTAATTTTAGTGCTCATTATCATATATGGCGATACTAGTAATAAACATACTATAATTCTAAGCTTCTAAATATGTCTATATGCGATCAAAACATTAAAATTTTATAACATAATTTATTTTATCTCATCATTCAACACTGAATGGTTTTAATTTATGTAATTAACAGATGACAGATATAGTGAGAATAATATGTGGAGTACAAACATTTTAACAAAATAAAAACCGACTTCAAGGTTCGACTCGATTTCTCTTGGATGCCATCATCAGATCTTCGTGTCATGGTACCACCGTTGGGATATCTCCTTTCCATTAAAAAAGAATCATTAAAATCGAATCATAAACGACAAAGTTATCCGCGCACATAAAAAATACATATACGGTCGAATCCGTTCAAAAAAGGAGGAGGTTCTCACCTCCTCCTTTTTCTAAGTCGGTTAAAAATCCGTGTAAGGACGGATTAATCGGACGGACCGAATTACGGACCATAACTATTTATCCATGGATGTCAATGAGCAAACTACGCAGGATACTGCAAGGAGAAGGAAAACTTGAAACAAACCTTATAAAACCCGTCTGGCTATTATGCTATAAGGCTGTTGAGGATGATGGTGATGATGACATTTTATTCTTACCTAATCATACAAATATCATAAATGTGAATGTAAGTTTGTTCGTTACGCTTTCACGCGAAAAATACTTAATTAACATATTAAATGTTCTATGTAATTAATAACTTAAATGTAGCACAGGCGTTATGTTCCTATAAACTTTAAACGAGTCTGGGGAGGTCTAAAGCCCCTCAGACTGTGTCTGGCTGATTGGAAAATATTTTAAAATAGCATGTTTTTTTTCACCTTTGATACCTGCTAACTCTAAAACGGCCCCGCTTTCAGCTTAGTGAGTATCCATTCCTTCTGAGTATATGTCAGACTACCGACCCTAAAGACCTATTTCTTAGCGTTCCATGGATTCACCGTGCGGGTGCCGGGTCCATCGCGTGATAGATGGGGGCAACACATGCGACTTCGACAGTGCCTGGGAATTGCGACCCAGGTTTAGGTTTAAGGAGCACTCCTTACGACGCGTCAACGCTCACCTCCACTGTCCGCTGTGTTTCCCCCTCTACCTAACCATATTTGAAGTGAGCCTAGCAATGCCGCTTTGGATATTCGTTCAAGAAAAGAGCTTCCCCTCGCACCCACTTCCACGGCATACAGCGCAACGACATAACCATTTTTAGTTATTTCGTTGATTAAGTCAAAGTACTTGTTTCTTTTTAAAGCGTGGTCTTTAGGGATGTTCGTTTCCCACGGCACCGTGAGTTCTACTAGTACTACACGCTTAATTGACATTGCATAAAGAAATATGTCCGGTCTGGACGCCGAGGCACAGATATCCTCCGGTATTCTGTAGTGATGTTCATACGTGTCCACTAATAATGTCCAGTCACTGGCGGTATTTATAATTGAGTACGGCTTTTGTGTGAGTGAAGTCTTTTTTGTTGAGCCTTCCTTTACAAACGCGATGTTAGTTTTTATGTTTGTTGTTATTCCTTTTTTCGCTCTCGCCAGTGATAAACTCATAGCTTCGCGTATGATGAGTAATACCCTATCATGGCGACGTGAATAATGACCCCGGTCTAATAGCGCCTTACAACCTGTCAGTAAGTGCCTGGCTGTACCTATTGCCGCATTGCATGTCTCCTAAAATGACGTAAGTCTGGGCTGACTGGGATCTTGGACTATAATGGAATTATTTATATCGCTATACTACATATTCGGTAAATTCGGGTTACTAGCTTTATCTCCAACAAAGTTACAAATAGGGGTTGCAAATTCGGGATTGTAATGTTTGTAATATTTTATCTTGCCCTATCCTTAGATTTTTGAACTAAAATCATCTAACAAAATAACATAATAGTTCCTAATATTATATACAGCCCCTAGAATTGAGAAGAAAGCATCAATCACTAATCAATTTAGAAGTGATCTATTCCATAGTAATAGGTACTTCATTCAATTGGTTGAGATCATATTGCCATAAACTCATCATAACACATTAATGAATGACTTATTTCTTATTATTATAACAGCAACACTATGTAAAGATGTAATTTATCCATGTTAGTAAACTTATTTCATAGGTAATATTCCGGGACATATCCTGCGGGAATATAGAAGGACAGGCGCCGGCACTCGATCATATTACATCTACTGTATTACCGCCCATGGTCCGCAAACCACATAGGTTTTAGATTAATAAATATAAATCACACAGGAATCATTTTACATAGACAATAGAAAGACGTTGTTTATTTTTATCTAAAACAACGTTGTAAGAGAATTACGCTCTTCTATCTCTCATTGTGATGTGTCATGTGGTCAAGTCTTTATTAGGATCTGTTTTTTACAATAAATTCATTTGTCATTTGTTATTGTTTGGAGAATAGAATAAGGATAGGATAGGATCCTGTCTATAGAATTGCAGGTTTACTATGTAAGAAAGAACTGATTGAGATAGCACTTACAAATCTTCATAACAAAAATAAACTACCTGAGGTATTATGTTTCTCTGAAACATTTTTGAGAGATACAGACATACGGAACTCCAGATTAACCGGATACGAATTAGGTGCAATCTATTGTAGATCGAAATCTAGAGGGGGAGTATGTATATATATCCAAAAAGGTATTCCGTATAATGAATTGTTAAGCATAAGGTCGTTTTCACGAGAGAAAGTGTTCGAGTGTTGTGGTATCGAAATAAATAAATTACAATTAACTATAATATGTGTTTATAGAACACCTCAGTCAAATGTAAATTTATTTTTAGAGTACCTTGATACATTGTTGTTTAAACTCTTAAGCAATCGCTATTTAAAGCGCAAGCTTGTACTTATAGGGGACTTAAATATAAATACACTTATACATAGTAAAATTGTACAAAACTTGTTTGACATTTTACAAATTTATAACTTGACTGCTGTAATTAAGGAACCAACTAGAATTAATACTTGTATTGACCATATTATATGTAACATAAAACAAGCCAAAGGGGAAGTTCTGAAACTGGGTCTCTCTGATCACCATGCGCAGTTTCTAAGCATTTCTGTGACAAAATTTATCTCACAGCCATCCAAATTATCAGTACTGAGGAGGGATTACTCTATAGAAAATGTAAGGAAATTCCGTGAATGTCTTCAGAGTCTAAGTTTTAAGGAAGCGTTTTCCAATAGTAGCCTTAATGTAGCGTTTGATTGTTTCTATGTTGACTTTTGCCTTTTTTATAAACTGTGTTTTCCTGTATTTCAAAAACGACTCGTCACAAAGAAAAGAGATTTGAAATGGGTAACAAGAGGCTTGAGGACCAGTCTAAAAACAAAGAGATCCTTGCGTATGCGATACTACACTCATAGAACAACAGAGTGTAAAAATAAGTTTAAACAATATTCAAAAATCTTACGAAAATGTATTGATAAAGCACAAAAAAACTACAATAAAAACATTTTACAAAACTCCACAAACATATGTAGAACTGCGTGGCAAATTATAAAGGATGATACTGACAACATTTTACCCAAACACATAATATCAGAAATTAGAGTAGATGGTAAAACAATTCAACATCCAATGGAAATAGCAAACCGATTCAATGAACATCTCATAGGATCAACCACTAGTAACATAAAAAAGACTCGCAACACAAATAAAACTAGAGCCCTGTGTAGTATATTCTTAGAACCAGTAGATTTTATAGAGGTGAAGAACATAATTATGTCCTTAAAAAATACAAACGCCGTAGGAATTGACGAAGTGACAACTCATATACTCAAAACATGTGTTTATGAAATAGTACCCATCATTACACATTTAATTAACCTCTCTTTTGAAACAGGTGTATTTCCTGATAGTTTAAAAAAATCGATAGTGAAGCCACTATACAAAAAAGGCGATAAACTAGAGCTGAATAATTATAGACCCATAACGTTAATACCAATACTGTCAAAAATATTCGAAAAAGCAATGCATAAAAGGCTTACTGCGTATCTAAATAAGTTTAATTTTATAAAAGAGGAACAAAATGGATTTCAGAGAGGCAAATCAACAACACTAGCAGCCTTTCAATTAGTGTATAACGTGCTAAAAAATATTGACATTAAAAAACCTACAATAGTAATATTCTTTGACATGACGAAAGCTTTTGATAATGTCTCACATCAGCTACTTCTTGAAAAACTAGAAAATTATGGGGTTCGAGGTCTAGCACATGAATGGATTAAAAACTACCTAAAAAACCGGGAACAATGTGTAGATATCATTACAAATGAAAATTCGGTGATCACTAGGGAGAGGTCCACATTTCTATCTAATGACTATGGAGTACCCCAGGGAAGTATACTGGGACCATTGCTATTTTTAGTCTATATTAATGATCTACCTGACATAACTACACATAAATGTATTCTGTTTGCTGACGATATTTCTATCATATTGACATCCAAAACTGGTTCTAATTGTGACATTGATATAAGTAATACAATACAATTCGTAATAGAATGGTTAAATAAAAATAACTTAAATGCAAATCTCTCTAAAACTAATTTTATACAATTCCAAACACAAAACTCCAAACCAAGTCTCGGAGAAATAATATATGGGGAAAATGTGATCAAGGAGACGGAAAGCGTTAGGTTTTTAGGCTTAACATTAGACAAATATTGCAACTGGAAGACGCACGTCGATTCAGTTTGCAAGAAAGTTAATAGCTTTGTTTACGTCCTAAACCGATTAAGAAGAACAACCACACAGCAGACAGTACTTCTCGCATATCATGGTTACGTTGGTTCTGTGTTGAGATACGGTCTGTTGCTATGGGGAAATTCGGTGGATGCTACTCGGGTGTTTTTATCCCAAAAGAGGTGTATTCGCGCTATGGTAGGCATTCCTCCTTACGAGTCTTGTAAACCTTACTTTAAAAAATTTGAAATATTACCTTTGCCCTGTATGTACATTTTCGAAGTTAGTGTATTTGTAAAGAAAAACCCTGGTTTGTTTAAGAAGGCAAAGGACATATTCTCACGCAACACACGTGACGGTGAAAGGTTAGTCCTGGACTTTGTTCCCAGAACTACATTGTTCCAAAAAAACTGTTATAATATGTGTGTCAAGATATTTAATAAGTTGCCACCAACTATAAAGACATTGCCCTTATCCAAATTTAAAAAGAAATTGAAAATGTGGCTTTTGGAACAGATGTTCTACTCAGTAAATGAACACTTTAAAGAGAGATAATAACTATGAATAACATATTATCAGGTATAAATGTATTGCATGTTATTTCTATATTAATTCTATATTAATAATATTAAAATTGACCAAATTGAAAATTTGACATTGTAATTCTTGACATTCATTTCCAATTATCTTGACATGAGCTAAGTAGTATTTGTAATAAAGAAATATATATTATGTTATGATAAGCATGTACATTTAAAAAATTTGCATGTCAGAACAGACTGACGAAATATGTGATTCCTGTTAAATATCTCTTTACAACTTCTGTACCGTATTTCTACAAATAAAATTTCATTTCATTTCATTTCATAAGTCTGATCCGTTTAGATTAGATATCTATGGATTATGGCAACAATGAACGAATGTTTACATTATGTAACATGAATTGTTTAAACTTTAAAACCGACGCAAAGAGGAACTCTCCTTTTCTCCTACTAATCTCATAATTTGTTTTAAATAACATCCTAACCTTGGTTTGATGCTCCTTTCTGGAACAACGTCTACGTCTATTGATGGTTAATGCAATTGTCGTAATTTTGTATTTTATAATTATGTGAGGATAGTTTGAATTTTTACTTGTAATTAATAATGAGCTCGTACACAAATCTAAAAATAGCTATACTGTAGTATAGTGCACATCATAAGACTCATTATATTCTGTGAACAACGTCTCGGTGAACAAGGTTGTGCAATAAAATAAAAAGCCTGAATAAAATCAATATGAGGCCGGTCAAAAGAAACAAGCGGTTGACGGTGACGCATGTAATTCGCTCTCGGTCGTTGTTAATGATATGATTGCGTTTTGCGTCTTACATACTTACATGTTTGTTTTGCAACTCTGCTCAGATCATTGATGAATTACACTTTCGCTTTTGAGCAACAGGCCTTAGTATTTATAGCATATACTGGCTATCTCATTATCTAACATCCATCCATGATAGTTACACAGAATAATTTATTGTGAAGGTTCAGGTTCTTAAAAGTGAAAAGTGAACCATTACAGGAAATATTTCTCGCCTTTATCACAATGACACATCAACTATTTTATACGGGTTTCTAACCGAAGATATCTATATTCTGTAGTAGAATTACCATATCAAAGTATGGAACCGATTTACAGGCGTGGTCGGTCTCCGTTGTCAAGGTTTACCAAGTTTACAAACATAGCTTTAAATCCTGCAGTTAGAGCACTAAATCAACCCGTGTGCAAGCACGCATGTTAATAAATGAGGTAGGTGTAGGTATATTTAAGAAGTTGCAAAGAACGGTTTTATGGCCAAATTATTGTTCTAAAACGGTGAGATCCTCGTGATTAATGGCCAGATAAAGTGCTCAGGTATAATTTAGTTTTATATTTTAATTATTACTGTATAATTAGGAACATTTTAAATATACGCAGTGGGTTGTGAATATGCAAGAAATACATTTTGTCACCAAAGTATACAAATAAACATTATGTTCGAAAATAAATAGCAGTCTTTATGACTAACGGCGATTAAATTGAATGGGTATACCAATGTGTATAACTGGAAAGGATGGATTTATAAATTTTGTGCATAATTAATAATTAAACTAGAAAAGATAATTCTTTCATTAAAATCCAATTTGTAGTATTATGTTACGTTTTATCAATAAAATAATATAATAATACTAATAGAAAAGATATCACGAATTGATTTTGTATTTAAATTATAATCGAATGAATGAGATCATAACATTAAAAAGATAACACGTAGACAAACATTTATTTTCGCTAATGGCTACATGTTGGTACATACAAATATGTCAAAGCACAGTTTAGGTATGTGTTTAATATGTATACCTACATGTGTGAATCGCGTGTGAGGTTGAACCACCCTAAACCCTTTGACTGTGTAAAATATCGTTTGAAGTTAGGCAGTGGTCCCACCGCCGAAGGTGAACGAGAAACGAGTAGAATAAGAAACTATGAAGGAGTTGGCGATCAGCGGGCAGCAAGTGTGTCGTTTCGATAGTTTTGTCGCTGGTCTATAAGCGAGTATTCAAGTGCGATGAGCGATTACTCGCGCAGTCGCGCCACTACCACATTCCAAGACACCATGGATGAGTTTTTATTCAATGTGTCCGACAATATCTGAACTAGACAACAATGAGAGTTGCAATGATTTGTTGATATCCATACGTGTACTTTCAATTCAAAGCATAGAAATTCAATGTATAGAAATGATCAAGCGAGCGAGCATCGCTGAGCGAGTATCGCTGAGCGAGTTTATCTTTAAAAGCCTTAGAATAATTGAAAGCTCAGCGACAAAACTAGTAAAGCGAGTCGTCGCCGGCAGTGTGAACAACAGTTGGAGAGCAACTATTACTATATGCATCTCTTTCGTTTACACGGAATTAAAATTTATATTTATCGTACGTTTCTTGAGCGAGAAAATATAGTCGTTTTCTCGCCGGCGGTCAGACTACTGCCTAAATATCAAGACTAAAATGGCTGATTTTCTAAATCCTTCTGATTTGATTTTACATTCTACTGCATTTTACGTGAATTGTAATTTAAAGAGTACCTGTATTTTTTGATCGAGGAAGTATAAATGTGTCTTTCTAGCTGTATCTACATTTACCTACAACAGAGAACATGAGTTTTACAACGTTACTCCGAACTAATATTTTCTCTCATATTCTTTTGAGTAATAAAAGGTCTGTGCAAAGTTTGTACAATGTGTCTACAATTGTATTGTAAGCTATGAGCATAAGCTACGATAATCGAATCACAGTAGCTTTTCAGTAGTTGAGTGCTTAGAGCTCTATCTCAATTCATCGTTTGTATACTTAAGGATAAAGGCCCGTACTAAGACCTAAATATCGATTTTTTACCGAAGTAGTATTTAACATTTCACTAAAGTTTCCATTATTTTGGTAAACTTGTTAGAATAATTCATTTTATAACTGAAACTAGTGCTCCCGGAAGCTATTACACAAGCTAGGTATATCCCCAAAAATGTAATTCACAAAAAAGCTATGTGTTAAAAATAGCATAACTCGAGCTCTATGTACATGCCCACCGACACGTGCCAAAGAACAAATTTACACTCTACATATGTATTTCACGAATCTAAAATAAACTAAATGCCGAATAGTGTGTAAAATAGAGTAATAAACAAATTATTGTTCAAGATCATTGAAGTGACAACTAATAAGATATTTCAGATGTGAAAGCAAACCGTCACAACATGTCACATACATAGCTACATCAGATACAAGATCTTAGCTGTGTAAATAATATGAGACTATTTTTACTGACATGTCAGAGTTTTCTCTTTACATACAATAGGTACACTCTAAGTAGGTATGTGCTAGTGCATATGATATTACAATGATTCCAATCGCTTATTCTAGTCCAGATGGAAGTTTTAGATAAACAATCTCAAGTTTAATGTAAACTATATAATCTGCTACCTTTTAAATCCGATACATGGTACATATGATCTTTAAATCAACACAACAAAATATCAAAATAAAAACTGGCTTGAATGACATTTTACGATAGTCGATAATGGAAGCAGAATAACTAAAAGATGCTTGTTTCTCAAAGATAAGTCGTACGATTAGGAGTTTTTATCAAATCAATACCTACAAATCTAACCTGCGTTAAAATACAACGCGTTTTTTACGTCTCACGCCCACAAACTTGTATTAAAATGTTTAAAGAATAATGAGAAGGTGTAAAATCTTTAATTTTGCGCATGCCATAATATTCATTTAACACGCAACTAGTAGACGTTGTATCTAAGCTACGGGTACACTGTACACAGAATACCTACACACGCAGATCGTTTCTTTTGGACACAGACACTACACTGGCAGAGCTGTCTAGACGGCGGCATCTTTAGCTAGTTATATCAACGTAAAATATTCTGTTAAAGTAAATGATATACACACAGCTCTTCTACATTAAACAACACCTATTGAATTATTTTTGAAGACGTCAATTAACTGTATTTAACCGACCGCGATTAATTTCCACATTTAATTAATAGCCAGTAATAATTTTAACACTAAATTATAATGAACATCTCACATTTTTTACATTAATATGTGAATGATCAAAGACAGTTCTGACAGAGCAGTAAACAAAAATGAATAAGTTCGTGTAATGAATGACTAAAATGCATAACTGAATGCTAACATCTTACTTTGACAAATTATTAAAATATGATTCAGTATATCTACAAGAAATATTTGTTCTCACTATAAAAACGAGTTATTTTTGAGATAAAGACCATGCGAACACGTCATTTTATAATTAAAAATGAAATAAAGGCTTTCGAAGTGCTATTAAATTTTATATAGTCAGATATTTTGCATTCAAATGTAATTAGAAAATATAACATTTATAATCATAACTCACGAATCGTAACTGAATGCGGGTTATACACAACTAATTGATTGAGCGTTTAATTTTATTTAAATTGATCAACGATTCTGTTCAAAAGCATTGTCTTATTCAAAGATTTCATGTAGGTATATGTTATGATATGATCTGTGATAAGAGTTGCAAGTACATTGCTGTGATTTTACAGAAAGAGTACGATCTTTTCATAATGTTTTTAGCTCAGATTACAAAAGAAAGCCAGATAGACAAAGTAAAGTGAAAATGAATCTACAAAGTAAATATGAATTAGAAAGCGAATACATTCTCGCGGCAGTGTTTGACAAACCGCCATAGTGTGTTCACGTCACGAGTGATTTTTGATTTTATTTTCAAAATGCCGTCTTGCATCATTAAACACTGTAAGAGTAGTTGCAAAAACAAAAAAAAATAAGATGGAATATCTTTTCACAGGGAAATATAGATTATTTTGTTGCTATAATATTTATTTACCCAATAATCATTATATTGTTGTGTCGGAACACAAAACCTCAACCGTAGTTCGACTGTGATACCAGTTTTTGTCTATTTTTTTTCCCTTCAAATAGGGAAATTACTTGTTAGTCCAGACATTACTGAACCTCATTTCTATATTTAGGGACTTGGTTCCAAACGTCATCCGAAAGTATTCTTTGGTGATACATACTATTATTTCTGATAATTATTACATACGAACAATTTGTGGATGTTTCTACAAGTTGCTATTCTGTGTCTTGATGTGTTTTATGTCTTTAACTTGTGCTTCACATCATAATTGAATGGTTGAGAATGATCGATAGACCGAAACTTGATTCCCAGGTACTTACCGTATAACCGCAATATATTTAAAAAAAAACATATAATATTATAAGTACTTTTGGTAAAGTAATTTATTTTAGCTTTTCATAATTTTTAAAATTTACACGCAAAATGAGTAACGACAATTATAAAAAGTTAGTGCAAAGTAAAGGTTGCTTAGAGTTTGCATAGTATGTAACAGTAACCAAAATAAAAACCATAATATTTAAAGTTCCTTACTATTAAAATACCCTTTTTTCAATCTTAATATTTATCAAAAAAATAGGGAATTTTTACTGCGTATGGTATCATTACACGCACAAAGATGTACGTGTTCCTACAGTGTCGCACCGGCTGTCACGCACACTGAAATAAATCAATCGACGTCATGTTATTTGACAAGAACGTTCCATTTGGCTTTCTTTTGTAATCTGAGGTTTTTAGTATGTAAATATGTCTTGACTGACTGTTGGCAAAAGGTCTACAGATTGTGGGCGAGCAAAACCAAACTAAAAGTTAAGAAAACTTTAAAGTAGAAAATCAACTTTTTCATAACTTTCATGATTACAATTGAAGATTAAACAAAACTATGACAAAAATGATCATACGTTTCAATCAAAACAAAAATCAGAGATATTTTATACTGGCAAAAGCTACAACATCTGACTAATACTTTAACAGTTGCGTACAATAATCTGAAGTAACACCAGATGTGACAGGATTTTGAGATAAAAATCTATTAAAGGCAACGGAACTTATAGGATGAAAAACACTAGCAACTGTCCATTTGCGTTGCATATGGGAAAGAGAAAAAAATTGAGAACATATGGTCGAAAACGAAACGGCGATAGGCTGTGCTGTCAAAATCATTATCAGGGTTTTGTCTACTTTAAGAGAAACATTGTATTTTAGGACTATTTGAATTATTATGTATGTCAGAAATAACACCGTTGTTTTATTTATTAAAATAGTAGGTATTAACCTTCAAAAGGAAGTCTATGAGCAGGTTAATGAAATTACGATTCATACCTGTATACTCCGTAATGTTTTCCTGAAGCTCTATCCCCACAAATTGAGCAAAGATGCTTCGAACCACTCAAAGGATGGTTCGGAGGATAATTCTTAAAAGGTGGGGGTGGAGTAGAATCGTCTCGCATGCCGTCTAACATCGCCGTGTCTGGCTTCATCTCCGGCGGAGACATCGGGGACATAAAACCGCCTTCCAAGTTCAGCCCTGCAATAAAACAGTCTAATTACAGTTTGAGCATAGCGAACAACTTAATTACTAACAATAGGCACAGACGTATTCTTTTCCTATCGGCTATCATTTACAGGGGTCTCTTATTGTACGTTTTAAATGTGTAATTAAAATTTGTGTAATTGGAGAGGCCTGTGTCCAGCAGTGAGACTGCGATAGGTTGATGATGAGGGCTGATTACATTATCGTTAATTGGAAGTAGAATAAAGGTAAGTACTATTTTATATATGGTACGTTAAACGTTCTAATATTAAATACTATTTACGAAAAAGTGTGTTTTAAAATTACATTCAAGCAATTCTCCTACTTAAAGTTTGTATGGCAGTTGTTCCAAAACCAACAAAACCGGTTCATTAGTACAAGAGATTCAGTAGCAGACAAAAAACAAAATAAACATACACCGCAACCACCCTCGTTCGACGACGTATTAGATTTTTTTTTATCGCGACTTGAATTGCTTAAAATCTTACTATTTTCAACCGACTTCAAAAAGGAGGAGGTTCTCAATTCGACTGTATTTTTTTTATTTTTTTTATGTTTGTTACCTCATAACTTTGGACTGGGTGAACCGATTTTGATGATTCTTTTTTTGTTTGAAAGCTGGTGTTTCCCGAATGGTCCCGTTTAAATTTGGTCCATATTGAAGTCGGTTTTTTTTTTGTTAAAATTTTTATTTTACATCATGATGATAAAATTACTATATTTCTAACAACACCATTAAAAGCACTAATATAATACGAGTATTGCTAAACATTGTGTGCTGTTACTAAATGTAATATTGATATCGATACCGACGAAACAAGCCTAGTTCAGTGTAATAAAGCGTTATAAATGAAACTGCATATCTCCTAGATATTCTTATTCAATTACTAAACTAAGATAATATTATTATAGTATAAATTGTATTAATATTTAATAAACAGACAGAATAACATTCTCTATGGATTAATTTACGTTATTAATGACGTTTTTGAAATAATTACTAAAGTAAAAAGTTTAGTGGCTTTTATATTTAAGCCGTTTTTCGAAAATGAAATGTTACTTGTAACTTGTAAAATGCATTTTGAGAATGGAGTATCATTTAAAGTTATGGAAAGCACACAAAATGACAACACAAAATCTAGAAAATAAGTTACTGAAGGTTCAGATGAAGGTAAAAGTGACTAAAGAGTAGGTGCTACAGGTATAGTGGAGATAATCAGTGGCAGCTGTTTCTCCAAAAATAGTTTACACAAACTCTAGGTGTTTGACGCAACGTAGAACATTACTTTCAATATTTTTGGCAATATTTCATTATTTTTATTTCTTTCTTTATAATTTCGAATTTTAAAATAGTAAACTAAGGATCTCTCTCTGTGCAAGTAGGTACATTAATTAAACATGAATATTATATAGATGAAAAACATAATCTATGTACGTTTAAAAATACTTTTCAGGTTCTGGCATTAGAATTTGAACAACAATCGTTAAAATCAATATATGGTAACTGGTTTCCGAGGTAAATACTTAATTTCAAAGTACTAACATTGATATTACAACCATTTCAGACTATTTATAGTTTAACGAGTCATTGAGTATTAATAAAAACTCTATTACAAGGTTCTTAATGTCGGCACGACTTACTTGTTATTTGTTTGGGACTTACAGAATCATCCGTAAGTATAAAACAATTGTGTTTGGCGTATCGTGAATCGCGGAGTTTTTTTAGAGTATTATTAAAAATACTTAAACAGCTACTTTTATATTTTTCTGTTTTATTATTTTTTCTACTTCTATTTTTTTGTTTCGTGTAGTAGAGCTAACAAGTCTATTTGCAATAGACAATATAAAATTATCCAACTGGTGACCTAATAGACCAGTGCAGAAGCCTTTAAAAATTATAAAAAGTGAAAAAAAAAATAGTAGGATGAAACCTGATGAAAATGGATATATATTTTATATATTTTTTATAGATTTTTAATATATTTTTATGTATTTTGTATTTTTTTGTCATGGGGGTAACTAAATTTGTTTGTGCAAAATTAAGGTTTTTTTTTTTTTTTAATCTTGTACTAAAATATCTTTCAATTTTAATCTTTAGGTTATGTTACGTTAAACATACTATTTTTTAAAGAAAATGTGACTATTTTTATGTTTGAGTTGATTGATACAGATAAAAATAGAAATAGTATTTACCTTCCTATGCAGATTCGAATAGTTTTTTTTTAAGTAAACTTGTCACAATTATCTTAAAGAAACTCAGCGTGTACGTGTATTTTTATTAACGACTAGCTTTTACACGCGGCTTCGCTCACGCAGACTTTCATCCCCTGATTTACCCCCTTAGGGGTGGAATTTCAAAAATTCCTTAGTGCTCACTTACGTTATACAAAGAACCTACATGCAAAATTTCAGGATTCTAGCTTCAGCGGTTTGGGCTGTGCGTTGATCTCTGGGTATGTCAGTCAGTCTGTCAGTCAGTCAACTTACTCTTTTATATATATAGATAGATGTTGTATACTGTACTGTATTTCGAATACTGGCTAGGCTAACGGTTGTTACAGCTGCTACGAAATAGTAGGTGTGTATGTAGTAAAACCCAGACCCGCCTAGCCCCTTCCCCACTTCTCTATGAAATACCTTTTGATGGGCTAAAATTTTTTGTAGGTCACTCAGGTATATACGTTATCTTAAAATAGTTATAAATAGGCATCTACGCATATAATTTAAAGAAGTTTCGACAACTTTCTCCAAATATTGTAGATGTCTTATTAAATATTAATTTTATTAACTTATTTTTTTGTTAATTATAGTAGTATATTTTGATTTGCAATTTTTTTTTATCAATGTAACATGTAATCTTACGTTTTTCGAGTAATTAAAGTGTACATTTTCATAAACAGCTCAAAATTGTATATAATAATTAAAACATTTCGAATTCGAGTTTTTTTCGGTTTTTTGCATTTTCTGAGAAGATTTACTATGGTAACATATATTTTTTTTTTCACCATCGGAAAGAAGAGATTTCAACGAACAGAAAACATACCAACTTTTTGAAAAAAGCTAATATTTTGACGGGTGAAATTTCGATTGAAAATTAGGATGCTTTTTCGGTTAATACCGAAAAAGCATCCTAATTTTCAATCGAAATTTCACCGCACTAACTTTGCTATAAACTGGGGTACTTTTCGTCAGTATCGTATAAGTTGTCGATACTTGTACGATACTGACGATAAGTAGCGTAGTTTATAGCATAGTTAGTGCGTAACGCGTGTGTTTACTTCGAATTAAGAGCCTTTTTTCTGCTTCAACAAGAACAAGGCGGTGCATTTTCTACCTTTTTTTTATTTGATCTGAGGTCGTGAGAGTGACACTGGTTAGTTAGGTACATCAAAATTTAAAAAAAAAACGATATTTCTCTTTCTATCTTTTCAGTTCTTTAATGAATTTAATAAAGATGGCGCAGATATTGACGAAGTCGGGTATTTTTCTTTTAAATAATTCTTTACTTGTTTAAAGGAACTATCGAGAACTAACAATATTAAACGTACGGAACTTTATGACATAAATAATGAAACAGAGACAATACATGTCTCTTAATTTGCATTCGTTTTTTTTGTGCCGAAATCCCATAGTACCTACTACCAAATGTTGACACAGTTTAAAACTGGAACCAAAAACTTATAATGAATGAAGAGTTATGTCTCTAAGGATTTTAAATAGTACTAACGGATTCATTGTAAATTGAGTATGCTTTCGTGATGTATCGATCATGACTTTGGCAAACTGGCCGATTAGTTGGTTGAAAAAGGCCGACTAGCCGGCTTCCAGTTGGAGAATTAGTCGGCGAAATAAAATATTGCCGCAAGCTTCATAAACCAACATCTTACGATGATATACATATTTTGCATTAATTGAGTATCTGATTCTTATGTATGTCGTTCAAGCTATATCCAATTGAGCACTTGAAAGAAGACTAAGGTGACGTCATCATTAGAAATAAGATATCACCAAGTACATCAGATCTGACTTTGGAAATTTATGTTTGGAATGTAGCAAACCCAGTTTGAAACATTGTATTTGTGTATGGTTACGTAAACTTGAATAGTTCAACACTTGATTGCCACTTCATTGGCAATCGATATCATACCGTAGTACAGTCGTCTCTGCATGTTTCAAAGTTTATAACGGTTACAAAGGTTTAGAAAACCTACCCACACGTACTATGCTGTCGGGGTAGACCAGCTTTCCCCTCTCTTATAAGACAAAAGATTAGTTTTCATTTGTTTTACAAGATTACCTATGTGATTTGTTTTAATATTATATTTGCTTTTCATATTACATATTATGTCCATCTCACCTACAGTATGTCCCTAAATATTTGGGGTAAAATTAATAAAGAATGTTTAAATGAAACGGATATCCCTTAACTTTTCGGTATCCTGCCAGATAGGGTAACAGATAAGAAAAATATTCGGCCGGTATTCGGTTTATCAAATTTAAACTATTTTTAATGCACTCCTCCGTAGTACTAGAGCTAATAATATCAATTTCAAGGAAATCAATACAAATATCGTAATATTAAGATTAAATAAACATCAATTCACCGTTGAAGATTGAATTTTCTTTATTAATTCTAACAAACTTAGACAAATCTCAGTAAATGGTAGAGCAAAATATGTTTTCTTTGGAGAGGCCTCTCAGGCCAATGTCCAGCCAGAGGGTCTAAAGGTTGTTGATGGCCAAATACTAATATTTCAAATGATTTAAAAACAAATACAGAAAAGTGCAATTTAGTGCATAAAATCAATCGAAACATACGTTGTTTTAAAAATTACAATATACATATGTATGTGTATTCATCTGAAATGCTTATTCAGCTTCAACATCCCTTATTACCCTCGTTTGTCTTATTGCTTGTGCAGTTGTCTAACGTCAGTCTAAGTAAAACACTATTTAGAACTTGGAATGATTTGCTAATTCTAATTGTAAAGAGGATCTTATGCGTGTTAAATAAGTGTTCTATGCAAAATAACATCTTTATTTACTAGTTAAGATAAAACATTGTGGTATTACTTTCCAAAACTTAAAGCTCGCAAACGACAATGGTCAGTCGAATATCCGCCCTATGTTATCTGGCCATTGGGGCACAACTTTAACTGTTTACCGTTTTATCTCTAACATTTTTGGTAGGGAGTATTACAATATTTTAATATTGAGAATGGTAAGAAAGTAGAATTGTTTAATATACTACGCAGCGGAGCTAAGTTTGCACCTCGTTGGAATGGGGTGCCCCGCCCACTTCCCCACTGACCTTCCCGTGATCGCCTGTCGCATCAGTAGTACGGTTAGCTTAGCTTCTTTGTCACTTGATCGCAGTTTCTCACCGATACATGTCGCACAAGTTTGCAACAGAAGACAGAAATTTTAAGTTTTTTGTTTGTTCGCGAGGTGCAAATTTAGCTTGGCTGCGTTGTACCTATGTACGTTAGTGCAGTTATGATAGATTATCCTAAAATTTCTAAATAAACTCAGGAGGTAACCTATGATGTACTAGCTTTTGTACGTGGCTGTGTGTATGTCGGTTATCGCGGTAAAAGTAGCCTTTGTCGTTCCTCAAGAATCAAAGTGCCTGTATGCCAATAATGCCTGTAATTTTCATTGAAATCGATATAGCAGTTTAGCCTTGAAAGCGTAATAGACAGACTGATATACATACAGACAAATAGAATTTCGAATTTATAACATTAGTATGGTAAGTAAGGATTCCATCCTCCTCAAGTACAAGATAAGTGTTTAAAATACCTGCATTTAACAGAGCTATTTCACAGGATATCTTGAAAAAAAATTTGGAATCGTAAAATGAACTTGATTTCGAAGTATGGAACGCATTTTAAAACACAAAGAAGAAACAGGTTTTACAATTGAAAACGGCATTGAAAAGTATACAAACGAAAATCTTTTTATAAAAAAAAAACCGACTTCCAAAAAACATCCAACGAAAACTCTCTGCCAAAAAAACACATAAAAGCGTAAAATAAACTGGTTCTTCATAAATTGCCTATACCTAATTCTTTATTCATTAAATAAACTGGTTCTTCATAAATTGCCTATACCTAATTCTTTATTCATTTAAATAGTACTGCCTATACCTAATTCTTTATTCATTTAAATAGTACTTAATAAGTACTATTTAAATGAATAAAGAATTAGGTATAGGCAATTTATGAAGAACCAGTTTATTTTACGCTTTTAAGTGTTTTTTTGGCAGAGAGTTTTCGTTGGATGTTTTTTGGAAGTCGGTTTTTTTTTTTATAAAAAGTTTTTATTATTCAGTTTTTAGTGCAAACAATCGTAGATAAGTAGTAAGGTGAACTATTTCATCAAATTTCATCATCAAGAATACAAATTAAGGTCTATACGTACGTGTAATATTAAAATCATCCTCTAATCCCTAACTGTTGAAGAGTTTAACCTTCTATCATCAGGTCACCTAAATTACTTAAAAGTATACGTCTGAAGGTCTTTAGATACGTATGAAATTGAAAGAATTATCCTCCAACTCCTAACCGTTGAGGAGTTGTACCTTCCATCATCAGCTTACCTAAATAATTTGAAAGAATACGACTTAAGGTAACATATATACCTATGACATTTAAAGATTTATCCTCCAACTCCTAACCGTTAAGGAGTTGTACCTTACATCATCAGCTCATTATCATAAAATGATGACTATCAGACGCAAATACCGGTGTAACTTCAGAAAATATACGAAAAACATAGTATGTGCCTATGAAAAAAGAGGGTTTCTCTCGATTTCCCTGGGATCCCATCATCAGATCCTGATATGCTGGCAATGGGACCACCTCGGGAGCATAACCTTTCGAATACAAAAAAAAATTTCAAAATCGGTCCACAATTGACGGAGTAATCGGTGATCATACATAAAAAAAATACATACAGTGGAACATTTTTGGAAGTCGGTTAAAAAAATTGCGCAATACTACGCTTTTAACATGTATATATTTTATTAGTTTTCAAAAATAAAAAGGAGAGCTTCAAATGGTTATGAAAAACATTCCATATCTTCAAAAAGCCTTCTATATTATTCAATATTATCTATTAGTTGTTTTAATGAGGAATTGGAAGATGTCTACTAGAATACTATCAATATCATTGAATTATTCTTATTGATGACCGAGTAAATACGTAGAGTTGTGGATGTGAATTAAAATATACGACCTTATACCTATGTTGTAGGAATATTACAATCGTCATATTTTATTTTACCTAACTAGCCTGACTGAATACTATTTGCCCTGACTACTGATTTTTTCAACATTAACCAACTGAGCGTTTAAGAAAAAGTGAAAAAAAAACGACCAAGAACGAAGAAGTTTGCATTGCACCATAAAAATATTACTGCGCATGTGAATGTGTACCTACTTATAAATCCAGGAGCTTACTAACGCACTTACTATACTATTTCCATTTCTTTATTTTCTCGATGACAGCTCTTTGTGGAAACTTGAACGAGCGTCTTTTTTACATTATGCATACATTATTTCATAAAAATATGACGCTTACGCACGTACAAGGTCATAGCAGATGGATGGAAACTCATAGGGATGGAGCTATCGATAAACGTAATACGATAACAGACCCGATATTTTTTTACAAAGTGTAAGAAACTAAACTATTGCCGGATAATTTTGTACAAATTTATTAACTAATGTTACATTTCATTACAAGATGTAATTATATTATGTTGATTCTTTATTTATTTATTTTAATCAATATCTCTCTCTCCCTATGAGCTCTTCCTAAAATATATTATAAGTTCCTGCACTTCTACATATATTATCGAATGCCACATAAATCCGACGATATAATGTTTTACTTCCGCACATGCATTTTTTAATCAATCTAACATCTTGTTTGCCGTAAAAGGGGGATGGGTATTGTTTCGAGCGGCGTGTCCTTTAGATTTGTGCCCATATTAGTTCTATAGCATTGTACTGGCAATGACCACATTCGGCAGCTATTTCGTCGGTAATATATCTTTTAGGGAGGCTTTTTTTGGATTTTAAAATATTCACTAATTGTACTTATAATAAAGTATTATCCACATTTTCGCCATGACATTAGAGCCAGTCAATTATCTCTTGTTATTTATTGGCCTGCGTCGGAATTTTATCAATTTGTCTGGAGTGATATGTAACATTGTCCATAATAATTATCGACGGTTCTTCCAGAGATTGCACCATTTCTTAGATTGCATCATTTCTTTAAATCATCCTTCGTAAATCTCTGCGTTCATTTCCTCGTGGTAGTCCACTGTTTTCTTGGATTTAAAGGCCAGTAAAGCATCTGACACGAATCCTTTCGTAGACCCTGCATGGAATATGATAAGGCGTTCACCTTTTCCCATTGGCACTGACCTAGTGAATGCAGGGGTGTAGTCAGTCCAGTTCTTAGATACTGTGTGGTTTGCATTTAACCAAGTCTCGTCAGTAAAAATAACATTTGACCAATCTGATATCTTTTTGGTTTCGCTCTAAAACTCGCAGCGAGCCATAGCAGCGTCGTGACGCTCCATCAGTATTTTCCATTAGTCCGATTTTTTATAAGAAAATCCAATTTCTTTCGAAACCAAGCTTAATGATGATTTTTGGCCATGTATCAAACCACTTTCACGTAAAGAAACAACAAGTTTTTTAAGTATTGGAATTTCTTTGCGCAAGTAATAGTCATATATATAATTATGACGGCGAATAGTGTCAGCGGTCAGTTATATTTCAAGTTTTTGTTGTAGGTATTTGTCTTTGTTCAAAACATAATAAATATATGCGATCGATATCATTACTTATTTGGTCACAACACTACAACTATCAAATTAGAACTGTCATCGAGAAAATAAAGAAATGGAAATAGTATAATAGCTTACCTTACGCAAACCATACCACCACCGTGCGTAAAATGAACCCAGTAGGTAAAGATATTAAATAAAGACTCCCATTTATGAATAGACATACATTTAACAAGGCTATCACTCAAACGATTGTGCCAAGAATCGACAAAATACATTCTCGAATAACTATAAACTTACTCTCAATTTATTAGAGTGAAAACAAAAAGACTAAAATAATATTTTACGTTGTTATGCTTTCTAAACGCCAAAAGGTCTTTGTTAACTGTTTCGACAACTACAGTTTTGGCCCTTTGAAGAAACCCTCCAAGTGATTGCCGGTTTAACTCGAAAATTGTTTCATAAACTTTATTCTTAAGATCCGTTTTGTGTAAACAATTTTCCACAAATAAATTGATTGATTCAGACCAGAATACAAGACATCTAACACATATTTCTTTGCTCTAGGTATTTATACACCTACTATGTAATAAATGTATCTTGTATGCTCTTAAGCCACTATTTAAATTAGGTTTAGTTTTTTGCTACTGCCATATTATTACAAGTATTTCTAAGAATTTCCTATTTATCTCAATTCGATCTCTGTATTTCCTAATAAACTAAATGCGTATATCTGTATCTATATCTGTAGGTAACTTAGTACTGAACATAATTCAAATGTTTCTAATGGGTTTTGTTTAAGGGATATAAGTGGATAGCGTCCTCAATTTTTACTTCTAGTATCTTCTAGATATGTCATGTAATTTTTATACAGATATATTTCTACATAACATAAAAGCAGGTAAAGCTGTCGTAAATTTAAAAGGTGCTTTTTCTAACTCATGTTAAAAAAATGGTTTAAATATGTATGTGAGGACATTTTTAATAATAAAAAACGAAAACAAACCAGCATTGAACGTCAAGTTCAACTATGTTATAATTTAAATTTTCTGAAGTGTTTTATAAAAAAGTGTCTAGTTTGTGTTTAAGTAGGTACCTATAAAAATAGTTTTGCAAGGTTTTACTATTTGGAATTATTTTATTTATTCGAGGTCGACTTGCAAGTTCACAACCATGACGGACATGCACGATAATAGATACCCAATAATACCCAACTCTCGGGCTTTAAGATATATCATATAACTTTATTTAAAACCATAGCCGTTTTAAATTTTGTTTGGAGAAAATAGCGAGAGGAGAAAATGGGTTTCGACAATCAGTCTGTGGTAACGAAACGTTTCATGATGTAATTTGAAAGATGCCAGTGTCATGTATAGTGACACATTGTCTTCTTACCAATAGCACATGCTTTAAACTAGTTTTAATGGTAACCGTCTGTGTAAGAACTATCATAATAAATCCTGAAGACCTCAAATGACCTCAATTATTATAAAAACACCATCAATACACTGTCAGTCCTAGTCAGTCAGTTATGCAGACTGTTCCAAAATTAACGATTTTCAGACGAAAATATGGCTGTAGAGTGCTTAATTTCTAGATATAACCTGTTCTGTTCCTATAGCAGTTTTGTGAAAATATTGATAGTTTTATCTATTTAAAATAAAATATCTATAGGTACATTGCTTTTAGGAAGATTTTAGTACAAACATAATATACAATGATGCTTAACTAGTTCCTAGACGAGTTTCAATAGGAATTAAAATCTTGCAATTGTGCTGCATTATTGTTCCTAAACATTTTATTGATTGTTCAATTTCAATTCCTTTTATAAATTGTGTATAAAATTGAAATTTGCTATAGGAAGAAAAAAATCTTCAAGGACTAAATACACCATACATAATAATATATGATGCCATGCAATAATTCTGACTTAACAACAACAGCAACTAACACAGAGTTTTGCAGAATTGAACATTTTGACAAGTTTTAGCGCAGGCTCTTTGAAAAACTATATAATTCTGTCAGCGTTAATTATAGTAAGAGAGCTACTGAACCTTTCGACCAACGGTGTGTCTGTAAGGCTAGACACTCTTGTAGTGATGAGTCATAACGTGCTAAGTACGTAACCATCGCCTGGCAGGCCTCAGCCCTGCACATCATCATCTTTCATGGTTTTGAAAGTGTAAAAAAAATGACACAAAAAAACTTGTTACTGTAAGGCTGATTTTTTTTAGGATTTAGATCAATCATTAAGAAGTTCAAAAACAAAATGACAGGCGATTCCGATGAGCACTAGTACCTGTCAGGCGAACAGAAAGACACACATTTCTTCAATTACATCATCAATGTAAAAAAAAATTATTCTGTAAATTTGTAATTCATATATATGTTTTTGTGAGCGATTTAAAGAAAGTAGGAACAATGACCGGCGGTGCTGGCTAGCATATTTCCTTGACAGGTGAGGAGAAAGATAGCACTAGAGTGCAAGTAAAAATGTGTCTTAGAACACTTGGTCGGTCCTAACACGACAAACTTCTCATTATTTACCGTGGGAGAGCCACGCTTCGGCATAAATGGGCCGGCTCGACCGGAGTGATACCACGGCCTCACAGAAAACCGGTGTGAAATAGTGCTTGCGCTGTGTTTCATCGAGTGAGTGAGGATACCGGAGGCCCATAACCCAATCCCCTACCCCTACCTCCCCCCCCCTCCCCAAAAGGCCGGCAACGCACCTGTGACGCTTCTGGTGTTGCATGTGTCCATGGGCGGCGGTAATCGCTTACCATCAGGCGATACGTCTGCTCGTTTGCACGCCTATTCCATAAAAAAAAAAAAAAAAAAAAAAAATTAGTCATAAATAACATTAAATCATCGGAAGCATCTAAATCAATGCAATATACATTTTAACTAATCGATATATACGATTTTTTATGAACAAAAATAAAGCATTGCCCACACTATTGTGCGTATGACACATATAAATACAAATGTACATATATATAAATGTATGTATGTCAAAGCGAAATTGAAAAGATGATTAATATTTGTCTACTGAATGCCAAAAGTGGCCATGATGAAATCCTGGATCTAGAGGTATAAGCCTTGACAAAAGAAACCTAATAAAATTCAAACGAAAAAAATCCAAAAGAATTAAGTTAAAATTTCAAATGTTGGGCGTCAAAGATAATACAATAGTGGTACAAAAAATATCTACTATATGATGGTCGCCCAACGTTTGAAATTCTAACTTAATTCTTTTGGATTTTTTTCGTTTTTGAAGGTAAGGAATAATGGACCTTATCTCTATATGCATAGTGTCGGATATCGATTGGTTGTTTTGCCTTTGATTATTATTAACTTCGATTATTTTTACTAGCGTCTTTACGGGACGACCCTCGTGTTTTATCGTAGGTTCTAGAAATGTAGGAATAATAATTATATGAGTATAAATAGAACGTCTCGCAGGCCGCAGGCAGTTCAGTTAAGTTTGAGCAATAGTGAGATAAACATCGAAGTGATATCAGCGATCAACCTAGCGACCTCGGCGACCTTTAAGGATTGTAATTCAGAGTAGTATTGTGATTTTAATAGTGGTTTTAATAAAGTCTCTTTAACACGTCAAAAGGCTTCTTTCTCAAATAAATCGAACCCTAACACGTAACAATTGGTGTCAGAAGTGAAATTTGAGAAATGCCATTGACCCCGAGAGACGACGGTACCAGCGAAGGAGTGAAGACCAGGGTTCAACGAGCTGCGGGAGCAACGAGTATGGAGGAAAGTGACTCGCTTACTGGTCCCGCCCACCAAGCCACGCTCCCTTCGGAACAAGTCTCGGTTGTCCACACCCTCACGGCCGTGCCTACGCCTGACTTAGCAGATCTGTTAAAGATGATGGTTGTGATGAAGGAGCAGCTGGACGGCAAGTTTACGGCTATACAAAATGGGCAACAGCAACTACAGAGTGGGCAAGTAGCCCTACAGAAACAAATGAAGGATGACCAACATCTACTTTTATCCGCTGTCAGCGAAGTAAGTGGTGCCGTAGATAAACTACGGAAGGACGTCGACGTGGTTGAGGAACGGGTCACCTGCCTAAGTTTTGATATGGACAGCATGAACACTGCACTGATGGAGTTGCAGAAGAGAGTAGTGCGCCTGGAAATGTCAGGTGTAACAGTAGCCGGTTCTGGTGTAGTACATGCACCCAGTGTAAAGGTCCCCCTCGTACGACGGCAGCACTTCGTGGACGCGTACCGTAAGCAGTTCCAGAACGTCGCAGCTGCTAACGGGTGGACAGATGAACAGTGCCTGACTGCTCTTACTGTCGCACTTAGGGGGCAAGCACTAATAGTCCTAGAGGCACTGCCAAGTCCGGGCAGTGGATACAAGGAATTGTTGGAAGCGCTCGAATCGAGATATGGGGAACGCCATCTGGAGCACGTTTTCCGCGCCCAGCTACGCGACAGAATCCAACGTCCGGGAGAGGGATTACAGCAGTGGGCGTTGGAAATAGAAAAACTCGTACGAAAAGCGTACCTGTCGGCCGACCCGGACATGTTAAGGGTAAATACCGTGCAGGCATTCGTGGACGGCATCAAGGATTTGGAGGTTAGAGCTGCAGTGAGGCTTGGTCACCACACCTCACTAAGGGAAGCACTGGCACACGCCCTGGAGGTCGAAGCGGTTCGACAGGATGTCCCACGGATCCACAAGTTACGGGAAGTCCCAGAAGAAATAAAAGAAGTCAAATCTTCTTTGAAGAAGGGATCTGGGATCATGTGCTACAGATGTGGTGAGAGAGGTCATCTGCAGCTAAGTTGCCCGCTAAAGAGTACGCAGATGTCCAGATTACAAAATATAGAGGACCGTCTGGAGGAGCTGATGAGGAAACGTTGCGAAAAGAAGTTTCTGGAAAAACATGACAGCAAGACAAAAGGTGATGTCAACAGACAATGCAAAGAATATGTCTCGTGGAGAAAGTGTACTCCGACACCAAACTCAAAATCAACAGACTTGACGGTGAAGCGCATCAAAGTTACCTCTTTGGAACCCTGTGAAGATGAATCAATGAAGATCGCACAGCGGGATGACGATGACCTAAAGCAACTCATCACATGGAAAGCATAGGGTAATGCTAGACCTGATTGGAGTAGTATATCATCTGCGAGCGCTATCACTAAAGCTTACTGCTTTTGCTTAAAAGCTTCTGCAAAACTAAACTATCCCATTACGCCCAGCAATGGGATAGTTTAGTTTTGCAAAACGGGGTTACTGTACCGAAAATGGGAGTAAACCAACGGCAGAGAGTTCCACCTGCAGATAGTTGTGCCAAGAGCTAAAGTGCCGGAAGTTCTACGTAAAGTTCACAAGGGAGCTTCAGGAGGCCATCTTGGAGTCAAGAGGACACTGATAAAGGTGCGCGAGAGATTCTACTGGCTCCATTGTCGGCAAGATGTACAGGACTGGTGCCGTCAATGTACTACTTGTACTGCTGTAAAAGGTTCACAGAAACAGTCCAACGTCGGCGCACCTTGGGAACGAATTGAAGTTGACGTAGCGGGTAAGAACATGAAGACCAGATACGATTGGCGTTCAAATTTAAACGGTTTCGAAGAAGGTGCATTGGTATGGTTACATAACCTAAACCATAGGAAAGGAAAGTCCCCGAAATTACAAGCCAAATGGGAGGGGCCGTACAAGGTGATTACACGGATGAACGACGTCACCTACAGGATTCAGCGGCATTCAAGAGGAGCGTTCAAAGTAGTGCATATCGACCGCCTGGCAAAATATCGTGCCAGCAATAGCGATGTTTGGGACGAACATCTCTAAGAAGGGGGTAGTGTTACGAATAATAATCTTCAAGCCTTATCTGCGCACACAAATACACATACACTTCTTATCGATCTCCTGAGGTAAGGAATAATGGACCTTTTCTCTATATGCATAGTGTCGGATATCGATTGGTTGTTGCCTTTGATTATTATTAACTTCGATTATTTTTATTAGCGTCTTTACGAGACGACTCTCGTGTTTTATCGTAGGTTCTAGAAATGTAGGAATAATAATTTTATGAGTATAAATAGAGCGTCTCGCGGACCGCAGAATTCAGTTCAGTTTGAGCTATAGTGAGATAAACATCGAAGTGATATCAGCGATCAACCTAGCGACCTCGGCGACCTTTAAGGATTGTAATTCAGAGAAGTATTGTGATTTTAATAGTGGTTTTAATAAAGTTTCTTTAACACGTCAAAAGGCTTCTTTCTCAAATAAATCGAACCCTATCACGTCACAATACATATATGAATTACAACTTTACAGAACAAAATTTATTTACATTGATGATGTAATTGAAGAAATGTGTGTCTTTCTGTTCGCCTGGCAGGTACTAGTGCTCATCGGAATCGCCTGTCATTTTCTTTTTGAACTTCCTAATGAATGATCTAAATCCTATAAAAATTTCAGCCTTACAGGAACAAGTTTTTTTGTGTCATTTTTTTTACACTTTAAAACCATGAAAGATGATGATGTGCAGGGCTGAGGCCTGCCAGGCGATGGTTACGTACTTAGCACGTTATGACTCATCACTACAAGAGTTTCTAGCCTTACAGACACACCGTTGGTCGAAAGGTTCAGTAGCTCTTGGTCCATTATGATGTACATTAAATTATAATAAAGATCATTCAAACCATATCTTCTTTTTCCCCCGGTATATCCAACAAAAGAAGAATTACTCAATTTATTCGATTGTAGAGTCTGCAAACCATATAATCATTACTAAATAAAGTTGAAGTTGCTGAATTCTTAATCTAAGTAGGATGATTTATAATGTCATTAATATAAATAAACTGACAACGAGTTTCTAAATCATTTCTTAATCTGTGTCACTTTATTAACCAGTTTGTAAAATAAATAACAACTGTTAATTCAAAATCGTGGAATAGAATAGTTCTCAATACTCCTTACAGCTATTGATAGAAACGAAACAATGGCAACTACTCCGGAAACCTTGGATAACTTACTTAAGGCGTATGTTAGCATTTATTTGCTAAGTAGGCACACTTCAATAGTAGGAAATATATTTTCTGTAACTTTAAATTTTGATGTTATTAATATATCAATAATAAGAGTTATCTACCAAAGGCAATGCGGGATATTTATCAGCGATAAGATCTTGTTTTCAGGGAAACATTGATTGCATTCCTCAGCATGCAATTAAGTCTTAAATTACATAAGTTACATGAACTATATAATTATACAAAAAAATGAATATTTACATTGTATGTCGAGTGAGCAGTCGATATTAGAGGGCGCTGGGAGCGGTTGCAGCAGATTTGGTGGCGTTGGTGTCATCGGCTGCGGTGGTTGCCCCGGTTGCAGAGGCCGTGCCCAGTTGATAAGCGCTGTAACCGACATAGTCGGCTTGTCTTTTTTCGCCACGCTAGACATGGCCACGCACAAGCATCCTCACATCACTAATAACAGCGTCCTCACTGCACTTCAGAGAAGTAGATAATAAAACTGCACAAATTCACAAGTTACACAGGCCGCTTAGCTCGCAATGTGGTGGTCACGATCAATTTACGCGACGGAAGATCCAACCACGAATTACAGCTGTGACGCTAGGCTTCTAAATAATAGCAAATGTGACTGAGCGTGCGACAACGGAGATACGGACAAAAGCATCGGTACCAGAGCGGGGACAAAGCAAACATCGTTGTGACATTGTGATAGCGACTGTTATTGCACCCAACGTGACGATATCGCAATGCAACTCGTCAAAAATACCACAAACTTCTACGCTGATGCCTAACTAGTGACTAATGCGCACTAAAATTCAACAAGCTCGAATTTGACAAAAAATGTAGGTACCCGTCCACTTCCGCGCGGTTACCGGCGCGAAGGTCTCACCCAACTTGCTCAAGGTCCGCATACAATCTTACGTGCATAAATCTTATTTTATGATGAAAACGAGTTGCTATATTCTGCGCACTTTTTGCTTTTAAAGCTGCTTATGATTAAAAAGTGAACCAGAAGTGTAATCTAAAAAAAATTGAATTGTATGTTAGAATGGAATCATCTAAAATAATCTAAATAATTATTGTAGTTGTTAGCTGTTGGCCTTCATGATTGTGGCAGCGCGTTTCTGTAATTAAGTTTTACGTCACTCATAGACCGAACTCCCTGCGATAGCCTCTACTACATAAAATTTCGCTATGTCACTTAGTAGATAAAACCTAGCGCGATTAATTAATATCTATTTATGTAGTCTTTCGATAAATCTATTGCTAACTATCTATCTACTATAAGTGCAATGCACATAAATCAATCTTCATCAGACATACATACTCGTAATATTATACCTATTACTTTCGGCTACAAACACTGTAGGATCAATGTTGATATCGCTAATATTAATTTATTTAATAAATTTATTAAACCTAATTATAACAGTATATTACCGAATCCATCGGCGCTAAACATTCATTTTAGGCAGGTACTAAAACAATATTTATTTGTAATTCTTCAATCTTATATTTGTCTTTGTTTCAATTTTATAGTATAAGTACTTATTGTTTTGATATGCATTAATGGAGGATAGAAAAGTGGAACTTTCTAACGTTTGATGGCGGGTAGTCGATTTCAAACATGTTTATACGTAAATTCATGCGGCCTTGGACTTGTGCTGTTGTGCGTATGAGGGACGTCCGTTGCACGTGTTGAGGGAGCTCACAGTACATGGTCAAAAAAACCTTAGATATCCGGTAATGTTAAACTTTTCGTTTATTTTTTTTCATGTTAAAGATAAACTTGGTATCGTGGCTGACGTATGATTAAAAGAGTTACTTCCCAACCGGTAAGACACTTAATTGTTCCTTTAGGGACACACGATATTCACAATTTGTTTTATTGTGTACTAGCTGTTGCCCGCGGCTCCGCCCGCGTGTATGTCGGTTATCGCGGCAAACAGTAACCTATGTGTTAATCTGATGTATCTTCTATACTTATAAAATAACATGTCCTGACTGACTAACTGACTGATTCATCATCGCCGAGCGGAAACTATTAAACTTGGGAATACAAAATTTGGTGAGTAGGATCGTTTCATTAAGTAGATACCCATTAAGGAAGGAATTTTGGAATTTCTACCCCCAAGGGGGTGAAATAGGGGTTGAAAGTTTGTATGGAAGTCCGTCATTTTTTAAGTTAGAAACATGAAACTTTATTTTTGGGCTACTGATTAAAAATGAGTAAACACGTATTCAAGCGTTTCTGATAGATAGAGCGGATATTCTACTCCTTAAGGGTGAAATAGGGGTTGACGTTTTGTATGTAGGTTAGTCAGGAAGTCCGTCATTTTTGAAGTTAAAAACATGAAAGTTTATTTTAGGGCTATTTAAGAAATATGAAACTTTATTTTTGGATTACTTATAAAAATTAGTAGATATGTATTTCAACGTTTCCTAATATTCTACCCCTAAGGGGGTGAAATAGGGGTTGAACTTTGTTTGGCATTTTTAAATTAGAAACATGAAACTTTTCTTTTGGTTTGGGCTACTGATTAAAAATGAAAAGATACGTATTTAGGCCTTTCTCGATATTCTACGCTGAAGGGATGAAATAGGCGTTGACATTTCGTAAGCGGGTTAGTCTAGAAGTCCGTCAGTTTTGAAGTTAGAAACATGAAAATTTATTTTAGGGCTATTGCTAAAAAAATAGGAGATACGTATTTAAGCGTTTCCCAATATTCTACCCGTAAGAGGGTAAAATAGGGGTTGAAAGTTTGTATGGAAGTCCGTCTTTTTTAAGTTAGAAACATGAAAAATTATCTTTGGGCTAATAGTTAAAAACGCGTAGATACTAAGTGTCTCTGGATATTATATCTACCTCTTTTTTTGTGCGGAAATTCCCTCGGATATCACCAACTGGTGGTTATGTCGGACTCGAACCGACTAAAAACCGCACACCGTCTCGGGTTCTAGAAACCAGGGAACCAGAGCGCCCTCAAAGGGAAATCCCATAAATGATATTACTACCCCTAAGGGGTGAAGTAGGTGTTGAAATGTCGTAAGTAGATTAGTTTGGAAGTCAGTCATTTTTAATTTAGTAGCCTGAAACTTTGTCCTTAGGCTTTTAAGTACAAATAAATTAATACCTATATCATCATTTATGGGAATTCTATTTCTAAAGGGCTAAAAATAAGGGTCGAACGTTAGTATGAAATCCTTTTTAATGGGCTATTGATTAAAAATAAATAAATAGGTACGTTTAAAAACATGAATAAATTATTCATACATACTTACACAGTTTTAATTAAATATATTGTAAATAATCAACTTCCACGCGAGCAAAGCTGCGGGCAACAGCTAGTAAGCTATATTACTGTAAAGTTTCATCCAATTCCGTCCAGTGCTTTTTGCGTGATGAAGTAACAAACATACACCCTCACAAACATTAGCTTTTATAAATTAGTGTGATGTGATAAAATCGAATACGAAAAACAATGTTAAATTTATCACTACAGTTAAATGAAAAATTAGACATAACGAATGAAGCTTATTTTCAAAGCGTAAATAAAACTAAATTAATTAAGTATCTACAACTAATTCAACGAAAAAAATGGAAGGTATCTACAACTTACTAAAAGAAATTAAAACACCAACAAATAAGGCTAAGTAATTAAATATTTGCAACGAAAAACATCTGCTTACCTATGCCTATACCAATAACCTAACAAAATCCTATAAAAAAGTAAATTATAGGTACCTAGGTACCTATGCTATAACCTTACAAAATTCTAAAAATACCGAGAAAACCAATTAGTAACTACAAAAGACTATTTGCTAATTATTTAGGTACAACAAAAATCGCCTGCTTATACCTATGCTATAACCTGACAAAATCCTAAAAAAAAACTTCGTTTAAAAAAACTACCATAACCTATCATACCTATACCTATATACCTATCATAAAGATGTTTTGTATCATTTTCTGGTAAATTATGATGAACTATTATGTTATATGTTTACTCCTCTTTCAAGTATTTTAAACTTAAAATAAATATCATAATTATAAATGACCATTTAACGTTTATGGCATTCTAGTTTTTGGTTCAGTATCAATAAGAGCATCCTCCCAAAAAATCTAAATTTCTTTAATGTACAGAATTGATCTTATACACTTTTCTTATGCGTTTAAAAGTAATCATATTACGTACCTATTGTAAAGTTAGTTACTTGATTCTTTTGGAATCAATTAACTGTCGCTGTTTTAAGCACAGAAACAATTTTCAAGAAAATGTAATTGCTTCAGTATCGATTAGAGAGCCCTCCCAAAAAATCATCTAAATTTCTTTAATGTACAGAACTGAATTGTTACATTTTTATTATACGTTAAAAAGAGTAATCATATTACGTACCTATTGTAAAGTTAGTTACTTGATTCCAAAAGATGTCGCTGTTTTAAGCAAAGAAATTTTTCAAGAAAATTTAAAACAACCCTTTCTATGGAAAGAGAGAACATAAAACAAATACCTACCTATCAAATACTAACTATACACCACATTAATCACAATGCTTGTGCATAAAACGTTCCCACGATTATTTTGAATATTTAAGTCATGCGGGCACAACCAAACACACAGATTCGACGTCTACAGAGAGATATGTCTGACTGCACGTTTGGCCTAGTGGTTTAACGGTCACCACGCCGTTTCCTACTTCGCCAAGTGTCGTGGGTTCAAATCCTACGTAGGACAACACTTTGTGTGATCCACAAATTGTTGTTCTGAGTCTGGGTGTTCTCTGTGTCCGTTTCATGTATGTTTGTAAAGTCCCCCGCGACACAGGATTTATTCCTAGTGCGGGAGTTGTCTTTTAAAAAAAAAAAAAAAAAAAAATATAGATATTATTTTTCCTATGGATAGAGAGGTTGCGATAAATCAAATACTTAATGCTACACCGAATTATACGTAATACGTTCTACGATTATTCCACGATATATTAATCAAAGTGTTATTAATTACGCATGGCTGGCAATAGGTGTCGCTACATGTTGTTTTACGTAATGATAAATTCTTTATAATTTTTTTTCCAATAGATAGAGAGATTGTGATAAATTAAATACTTTATGCTACAATCTTCAGAGTATCTCCTTTCTAACAAAAAAAGAATTATTGCAATCGGACTACTCGTTAATGAATTACAATTAATTACACATTTTGACTTTCATCTCCCCTCCCAAGGAAACCGTCCGGAATTTCGAAATAAAAAGTATCCTATGTCCTACCTCGGAGTATGAACTCAAATCATGCCAAGTTTCATTTGAATCCATTCAGTAGTTTCGGCGTGATGCGCGGCCAAGATACAGACAGACAGACAGACAGACAGACAAAAATGAAAAAAAAAATAGTTTTCGTTTCAGTGTCGATAACAGAGTGCCCTCCAAAAAAATTTTCTAAATATCTTCAATGTACAGAATTTGACCTGTTACATTTTTATTATAAGTATAGATTAGCTGCATCGTCAATAAATGAAGTTTGGTTCGGATAAATAAATAAAGCAATAACAAGGTAGTAAGTTACTACGTAATATATCTGGAAAATAAATTTTATGTAAGGAAGAACAGTGATTGATTGAATCGAAAAAATACATACATAGACGACATGATAATTTTTAGCCTGATGATGCGACGTAGAACGACAAATGTTTACCTATTAAAAAAGAAACAAGTTACCGTATTTAAGAAGATAATTTCTTAAGTTTGTAAGTATTGTGTGTGTGTGTGTCTGTAGTGTGTAGTGTGTAGGTAGGAGTGAAGTAAAACATGAATTGTCTATGGAATTTTGAAATAGTATTTTCAAAGAGAAAGTAGCATCCAAGATACGTAAAGAATATCTTCAGCAGTGTGCGGATGAAGGTATTGTGGATTAAAACAATTCTTTAACGTGTAAATTCATCTATATGTATCTATTAACGGTCCGATCTACGAAGAGTGCGTAGGTTTATCACACCACTTTACTCGACCTTACCCGACCTGTCAATCAGGCTGTATCTTGGACGACACCGGCATTCAGTAATTGATGGCCTTTCTCAAATGTATATTTTTATGTATTTGTATGGATATATATATATCTGGATGGATTTGATACTAGTACTTTCACTGTCAATGAGATAAATGGACCTTAGAGCTACAGGACGACGACACTTCGAAAACAAGCTAATCGATTTCACCATTTATAACAGTGTGCGTTGATTTTAATGATCATAGCTACCATGCCAATTGTCCTAACTAAGCGAACACCAACACTCATTCACTTGTCAACTACTACTTTTCCTACATATAAATCTATAATTCAGTATAAACAGTCATTAACGAACGATAAAGTTATCGTGCAAATATTCTAAAACAGTAAAATACGAGAAGGCGATTAGTAAGAATAGCAGCGTTCAGTAACGTAGAACGTCTGTCGCGTTATCAAGGAATTTATCCACTTTCGTACACTTTCTTCGGTTTGCATGACATGCGTGCATACGTGCATAAGGGGACTGTGGAGATAGAATTGCGCACCCCACTCCGCCGTCGCTATCGATCTGCGCCGACCTTGACTTGACGCGCGCCTGCTGCCAGCCGCAATTAACATTGACAATAGCGACGCACGCGCAGCACCTTATCACAATATATGTACAATACAACCTACATACACTTTCCCTTTCTGTTTTGCTCGGTATTTTCGTCGTACTTGAAACATTGGCTTGGGGGAATTACAAGGTAGAAATAATTTCCGAATAAGGTATGTGACATCTGGTAATTAAGACAAAACGTGACCCTGTAAGGTGAGCTATAAGTCATTATATCTTAACTGGTCTTAGTCAAGAGTTTACGGGACAAGTAATAGTAGTCGTAAAGTCAAATGGACAAAATGGTCGTCTTAGCGTCGCCCGCGAGCATGAGACGTGCGGGTGGTGGCCCACCACTGGTGGGAATACGATGAGTCAAAAGAGCGGGGGTGGCGCTTATGCAGCGCGTACCTTCATCCGAGAAATATGAGCAAATGGAACAAGGGAATGTAATAGGGCGAAAATCGTCACGGACGACTTAATATCTATTATCCAACTGCAGGGGGGTCTTGTTTAGGCAACTAATTGTTACCTTAATCTTTGTTCTGGTTGGTAACCAGTGTATAATCGTCAGTAGACTAGTAGGTAATATGAACATTACAAACACATCAAGACCGACACTTTGTAAAGAATAAGTAAGTAAAATCAAATTATGGAAAACTCAATGATTCCTACAGTCGGAAAAGATCCAGAAAAATATTTGTTGAGAATTCACTCAATTAATTTGTCAATGCATTTTGCCGGGATAAAATGTACTTAACCGCCGTGATGTTTCATACTGTAATTTGACATTGCCAGAGTTGATCAGGATCCATTCAGCCGTTCTGGTGTTATTGAATAACAAACTTCCATTAATCCAAACAGATCAATCAATCAGTCACTCAGTTCATGATTCTTATAATGTAATATCATTCTAATAAAATGAAGTGAACTATGAGAATTATCTAACAAAATGATATCATTGAGGTAAACCATGTTGTTTAAATAAAAAATAAAACTAGATCATTTGATCATAATGTTACATAATGACACGAGACCTTGGCCGTGACCAAGCCACAGTGTACTGAGTAACACTTCCCGCGGCGTGACGTGACGCTCGCCACTCGCGTTCGCGATTAGCTACACGCATCAACAATAAACTAAAACTTAAACAAACAGCTTACACACTATTGGAAAATACTTTAATATGAAGTTATTTCGGGACCATCAGTGTAAGAGTCTCTAAATAGATGATACAGAACAATCTAATAACTAAGTTTTCAGACAGACGCTTAAGAAGTGCATTACTTTCTTGCACTATTTTGAAGTACTTATTAACACAAAAAGCTTTACTTGGAATCACTTTTTACAAGAGAAGTGCAATGCTTACAATATTAAATTATTCATCGCTTTCTGAACGATGTAATGATGTTGGAAATGGTAGGTAGTAGAGCCACGCTGATTTCAGCACGAACGGGCCGGCTCGACCGGGGCGGTACTACCCTCGCACAGAAAATCAACGTAAAATGACAGCGTTCGTACTGTCGTGTTTCGTTGGTGAGTTCGAGACCGGAGGCCCAATTAGATGCAACAGCATCACTAGGCCGCCATAGTGTGGGTCGCCACACTGCATTGTCTGTATTCGCAATGAGTATGGTATGGTGACCACCACTCTTGGATTCTGCTTATGCTTTCCATCAGGCAGAGTAGAGTCATTTTGGCGGGTCAAATATAAAAAAAAAAAAAAAAAAAAATATGCTTTTGAAATAAATTTGTTTTCTAAATAGATATTTATGTAAATAATTATTAATAATTCTGCATTATTAAAAATATATATTTTTAGTAAAGCGTAAGTTATTACCGTAAATGACATTTGTTTTGTTGTTGTGAATGATCTGAAGCTCCTAATAGCATTCTAGAAGAAAC
Source organism: Diaphora mendica (assembly GCA_949125395.1). Lineage (NCBI taxonomy): Eukaryota > Metazoa > Arthropoda > Insecta > Lepidoptera > Erebidae > Diaphora > Diaphora mendica. Next base: position 19,922,090 of record OX421317.1, read on the forward strand.
GGTAAAGGCAAACAGAATATAACAATATACTTGATTAAAAAGTAAAGAAATTGAACAAGTAAAATAAATATCTAAAATCAAATAGAATATAATAAACTTTATTGAGCACCACTTGGTCAGTTATATATAGGAGCTTAACAATATAATGACCATGTACAAATGGCGGCCTTATCGCTAAAAGCAATTTCTTACAGGCAACCTTTGGATCGACAAATCGACTGCAGAAACTCAAATTCATGGGTAGTTTTGGTGTTTAAAATATGTAAATAACGAAAAGAATTGACTTGATTAATAAAATTACATAAATAAAAATATAGAGATTGTAATACACACTATTTAAACATATTATTATATAATAATATATATATATATAATATATATATACAGCATTCCATAGTCGGACAGCCTGTACAGTAAACGACAGTAAAATCTGGTGCAATGAGTTAGTACTGCCAGTTCCAGAGATTCGGATGACCTCAAGGATCTTGAATGTGTGTCACTGAGGAAAATAAAGCGTTCCTTCAATTAAGGTGGAGTGCATGGATGAAATAGAATACCATAAAGTATGGAAAGAATATGAGCATTCCGTCGAGGGCGAATTGGATTGAATGACCACTTAAGCAGGTTGCGATATTCAGATGAGCCTCAACACTACATTATGATCGTAATTGACACTGATATACAAAGCAATGAACTGTAATTTGACTATACTGAATAGTGCTCACAACTTTGTATTTGTAAAATCATCTTTTAAAATGTTTTACCTTTATTGCTTAGATTATAAAACCTTACAAGCCCCTTAGTCCCCGACCCTGTTAGAACGCAGAGGCCTTGTAATCATCCACATCTTGCCAACTAAAATTTTGTCCCTCTCAAATAATATTGTCGCCAGCTCAGGCGAGTATTATGTGAATTTAAAAATGGAAGAAAAGGCAAAGAAAGGAGTATTCCTAATAGGATAAATAAAGGATATGTTAAAGGAGGGCAAGTAATATCTTGGGCAGATGAGTCGTAAACCAGAACTCGTATTATCTGTTAGCGGTAAGTTCGAACTGTCGACAGTTAACATAGACGAGAATGGTTGTTACATTGAATAGTTTAGTCAAGATAAATCTCTTAACAGGTCCTGATGATAATTTTGAACCGGGCCAGGGGCATTTTACAAAAAAGATCAGTAATATTATAAATTAGCATAATGTTAGTCCTGAAAGACGATATTCCTTTAGAAATTTGCTGTACATTTCGTATAGATAGTCCAGGCCAGAAATTACCATTTATGTCTTAATCACGTGACAACTTTCACTTGGTTTAAAAATAATAATATTATTTTAAGATGTCAGTTATTCATTATGATTAAGTTAGGTATGTCTTGACTTAAAAGAGTCCGGTTTAAAAAAATATATGCAATAAGTTATAAATTGAATTAATTCGTGGTCACAGTGGTAGTGTTTTTTGGATGAAATTGCGAAGATCATAATGAGCAGAATTAATAGTATTCGACTGTTTACAATCCATACTTAGTACATTGTAAATAATATTTGGTGTGAAACTCTGTAAGTAACAATTGTTTTTGAGAAATGAACTACATGGCATGTAATAGGGTACGCTTCGGAAAGGTGATAAAAAAAGTTTCTATCCGTTCGGATTCGGACTGTTACTTCAAGAAATTGTTGAAAAAGAAATACAGACTGAAAGAAAGATCTTGTTTGTTAAATTTTTCATTTAAGTAAAAAAGTGCAAAACTAATACCTTTTTGTGATATTGATCCGTAGGAAATAGTTGAAAGACACGTTCGTTACATGTACATGCATGACAAATTCCTGCAGCCAGACGATTTCAAATTAGTGAAGTCGAATTAATTCTTAGCGTGGAGCACGTAAGTTAGAACGTTCCTTAATCCAGCGAGGGATTTAGACGATAATATTTGGAATATTTAATGTGTACGTGTACAAGTAAGGAGCTTAAACGAAAACAAGGGTTGCTATCGATTGATGGATAAAATGTATGTAATTAATTACGATATGGTAATTAATTCTCGTGTGATCACTAAAGTGACGAAACTCCTGATCTGATCACTGTCCGCTTTGGCACGCTTTCGCTACTAGGTTACATCATCCTTACGTCAAAATATCAAACGAGGAAAGTTGTATCTTATCTCGATAGGAAAATGGAAAATCGCAATGATGATGCAGCGGCTAGAGCAATAGAGCACCGAGATAAATATATTCAAAACAGAGTCAATACACTTGCAACCTTGCAGTGTTCTTTACGTCTCGTGTCAGATAAAGGCATAAGGGCATTAAAACATTACAAGTTTATATTGCGTATGTGAACGTTGTTTTTAACTGGATATTACAGTTATTTTGAATGACTGATTTCAGCAAATCGTCATTATGGACACATTTTTAAATGATGCTAATCGTGGTAATTGAATGTTTATAATACTTGTTTATAATCAATTAATAATTTTACTTTATTATTAAGGAATTTGAAGTACCTGGTGAAAGCTCCTTCTTGAACAGGTGACAAATTCAAAATTTAGGGATCAGTAAAGTTTGATATAAGTAGTCGTAGATATAATCTTTTTGACAATTCCTATTTCAAAACGCTGTAACATGTAATTATTTTAAAAGGTCCTATATCTTTAAATAACGTTAACAATGTCCAACATATCATTACAAAAATACCAACAATGTTGCAAACTACAGATTGATGGTTAGGTATATGGTTCCAAGGGCGCTTGTACTTTTAAAATGGTCAGTGACAACCCTAGATCCCAGCACGAGTGACACATCACAAACATAAGCGGCAAATGCGCGCGAGCCCGTCATATCATCTATTATTAAAATTAATATCGAAATTACGGTTGTTGTTTAATGTTAAACGCCGGTTACGGATACTGCATCGATTTTCGTACGTATGTGTCGCGAGCGGCGCCTTACTCACGGCCGATGCGGGCGGCGTCGCTGCTCTGACTGCCGCGTCGCGTCCCCGCTCATACCCCGCATCGCCACCGTTTGTTTTGCTGTATTTTCGTTGTTAATCATTCTCCTTGACCTTGTGCGACGTCGAGTGGTCCACTGCACACGACTGCGCACCCCTCGCCCTGTCATCCACCCGCGCTGCCTGTCGCGCCGCATCGCACGTGCTTTAGTCCTTCGTACCGACCCAATGCAATGTGACCAACCAGACTAAGCGACCTTTCATTGGAAAAGTTTCCTATAGCAGGCTAGTAACCTACTGGACCATATTGATTTTATAAATATGTTAATTATTTATAACACCACTAAGTAGGTACTGTTGTTAATAAATCCTACTAATATTATAAACACGAAAGTTTGTAAGTATGGATGGATGGATGGACGTTTGTTACTCTTTCACGCAAGAACTAGTTAAAACTACTGAACGGATTTGGATGAAACTTTACAGTAATATAGCTTATACATCAGAATAACACATTACACAACTACTATACTACTATACACAAAACACGCTACTATTTGCAGCGAAAACCGACATACAGGCGGGCGGAGCCGCGAGCAAAAGTTAGTAAATTATAATCTTTTGACAAATGTTTGGACTTTCCCTTTTCTGGAGTCAAAAACATTAAACAATTTATCGCGAGGACAGAATAAAAATAAAGTTTCTTTAGTTTTAGAAGTTAGTTAAGATCATGTTATAAGGTTATAATACATTGACTATAAATTAAAAATTTAGAAGAACCTATGTTGAAGTTAAAAGTTTTTGTTATGAAAAATAATACTTTAATTTTGGTTATTTTATAAGAAAATCCATTTCATCTTTATTAATGTTTTTTTTTATTAATACCATTATACTGAGTTTCAGTATTTATAAGATAATTGCATATGACTGTACAAATAGTCGGCGAAGTGGTACTTAAAACTACGTAATTGGCGTTTACGGCTTACTGAACCTAAATATAGATAAATTATAAAAGTCGGCATGAAGTGAAAGTCGGCATAAACGAGCAAATTTTAATGAATCATGAAAATTCGGCATAAAGGTAACAGATGTATGAAATTTTATGAAAGTCGTCAAAACGGGAAAGTCGGCACAAAGGTCTTTACCCGTTAGATTTTATTTAAGTTCTATCCGGTTGCCCGCATATCAGGATCTGATGATGGGATCCCAGGGAAATCCTCATTTTTTTAGGCATATAATAATAATAATAATAATAATCACTTTATTGTACACCAGATTAATTACATAGGTAACACTAAACTAGGACGTACAATTGGCGGCATATATTATGTTTCTCGTATATTTTCTGTAGTAACACCGGTATTTGCGTCTGGTAGTCATCCTTGTATGATGATGAGCTGATGATGTAAGATACAACTCCTTAACGGTTAGGAGTTGGAGGATAAATCTTTAAATATCATATGTATGTTACCTTTAGTCGTATTCTTTCAAATTATTTAGGTAAGCTGATGATGGAAGGTACAACTCCTCAACGGTTAGGAGTTGGAGGATAATTCTTTCAATTTCATACGTATCTAAAGACCTTTAGTATACTTTCAAGTTACTTAGGTAAGTTGATGATAGAAGGTTAAACTCTTCAACAGTTAGGGATTAGAGGATGATTTTAATATTACACGTACGTATAGACCTAAATTTTTATTCTTTCAGTTATTCATATGGATCGTTTTAAATGGACACCCACTAAGGAAGGAATTTTGGAATTTCTACCCCTAAGGGGGTGAAATAGGGGTTGAAAGTTTGTACGAAAGTCCGTCATTTTTTAAGTTAAAAACATGAAACTTTATCTTAGGGCTACTGATTAAAAATGAGTAGATACGAATTTAAGCGTTTCTGGATATTCTACCCCTAAAGGGGTGAAATAGGGGTTGAAAGTTTTTATAAAAGTTCGTATTTTTTTAAGTTATGTCAGTCAAACTTTATTTTTGGGCTACTGATAAAAATGAGTAATAACGTATGACGTAGCGTTTCCGGATATTCTATACCTAAGGGGTGAAATAGGGGTTGACATTTAAACCACAAAAGTTATTTGCATCAACAGAAATTTTATGAAATAGTTCAACTTACTACTTACCTACGATTGTTTGCACTAAAAACTGAAAAAAAAAACGACTTCCCAAAAAACATCCAACGAAAACTCTCTGTCAAAAAACACTAAAAAGCGTAAAATAAACTGGCTCTTCATAAATTGCTATGTGCCAATTCTTGTCTATACCTAATTTTTATTCATTTAAATAGTAGTATTAATGTGTGCTAGGTTCCTAGAATCAGTTTGAAGTCGTTGCCAAGCCAAAATGAATACGAACGAACAATTAGGTGCTGTCAGTCAGGCAATCAGTGCTAAAAATTTACGACTTTTTAACCTTCATATTTTTATAACCGTTTGAGCTACCTTCATGAAATTTGGGCTTCTAGATGTCCTTATGGATGTAATTAAGCACCCGTAGTTGTATGTGTTTACGTTAAAGAGGTTTTGAGTTATAGAAGGGTCAAAAGTGGCACCAAGTGATTCGTGTAATATTACAATCGGCGCTGGCTAGCCAGCTCCTTTGCTTGAACTTGGCTTGACACGCTACCGCGTGTCTAGATATAAAAATGTTAACTTTTGTACCTATTACATTTTGACCGCGCGCTTACTAGGGGGCGCTAGGGTTATGTTTGCACCCGGGCGCTACATGTGATAGAGCCGCCCCTGATATTAGTATAGATATGTTCCCGAAATCTTAAAGAGTGAGATGTACCCCTAAATCCCTAACCTGCGAAACTCGTTGCAAGGTTGTGTTCCTACTTTGTACTCATAATGTATGGATGTACGTGCGCGAGAAAAAGTCATTACCGAGCATTTATTATTATATCGCAAATTTCAATAGCTGCAAAACGTGTTTCCTAAAGCTAACAAAATATTATTTTATTAGTCTAGCCAACAAGTTGAAAAACGTGTTAAATAGAAATAAAGCTCCTAAAAATATGTGCGATAGCTCCTTCGATTCGGAATGACGTCTAGAAAAATGATTTTTAAGGTTTTATGAGCACATAAAAAATTGCGATTGTAATTAACAAAATAAGAAAAAAAAACAAGGTATATAGTTATTCGTTAATAACTTCTAAAATACTGATATTTAAGGAATTTCGAAAAAAGACCCCGAAAGAGGAGGAAATTTCCAATAAAAAAGTTCTGACTCCTGAAATAATATCTCTATTATTTATAATTGTTTTTAACGCTGAAAATTGGGCTCCGCGGGGTCGTTACGGAATAGGCGCGCCGCCTGAAAAACTGGTATATCACCTAAAATATTTTTTTATAGCATCAGATAACTATCTAACTAATTTTTTACCATCTTAGAGCATAGATGAAATAATGTTTAAAAAAAAAATTGTTTAATGATTTTTTTTAGTGTTTAAAATCGTTTTTTTATATTTCAATTGTTTAAATAATTATTTTAGATTTTTTTTTTATTCTTAATAGTCATCGTTTACCCTTTTCAATGGATTAACAGAGAAATATTTTTTTTTATAAATAATTTCATTGTTCATTAACTTAAGGCGTATAGTAGCCTCAATGACCTTGAGCGTCTGGGCGGAGCTAAACGCATAGTATCATATCTGCACCGCACACATTCATATCTCCGTACCTTACGCGTTACTTCAAAACGATGATCAAAGACTAGGGAGCGAGACAGACATGCGCGCTTGTCTGACGTTTTTGCCTTAACTTCAAAACATAATTATAAATGGTTAAAATGTTTACATAAGAAAGGGGTATTTCTAAAAGTTTAGTAAGATTTAAAATTAACACATTTTATCATAGGTAGGTACTAAATACGAAAAAGTATGTTAAATTAGGTAAGAAATCTGATAAAATAAATTAATTCATTTTACCCTTTGTAGAAAAAAGTAAAAATTATCATATTTCTGAAAACTTCTAGCATGTTTAAATAAATTAACAAGTAAAATTTTAACAAAATAAAACCGACTTCAAGGTTCAACTCGATTTATCTTGGATGCCATAATCAGATCTTAGTGTATATATATATTATATATATTATCATGGTACCACCGTTGGGATATCTCCTTTCCATTAAAAAAGGAATCATCAAAATCGTAGTTATCCCCGAACACACATTAAAAAAAATATATATACGGTCGAATTGAGAAACCTCCTTTTTTTAAGTCGGTTAAAAACAGGTAAATGCGTTACGTGTCAGGTCACCCATAGAATAAGGTTCCGAAGTCACCTGCAATGTCTACAAATTGAAATAAAATCGTGTCGAACAGATAATTATCATGAATTTATTTTTAACTAGCTGAACCCCGCGGTGTTACCCGCGGCTATCGTCTTGCCGCGGGTAACGACCTATCACTGAAAGTCCCGTCAAAATCGGTCCAGCCGTTGCAGAGATTACCCGTAACAAACAGTCAGACAAAAATTGTAAAAAAAAAAAAATGGTACATGTATCGTGTATACATACATATGCTTTTATTAAAAGCGGTTTTTTTAATATTACAAACAGACACTCCATTTTTTTTATTTGTAGAGATTTTACATGTACGTTGGTGCAGTGATAGCTTACGCGACTATTGTCCATGAGGTCTCAGGTTCGTTTGGGTGTTCTCTATGTATGATATATTTGTATTTACAAATAAAAGCATATAATTGTTCTATCAGTCAATCTAGCTTTCATAGTACAAGCTCCACTTAGTTTGAAACTAATAGACGTTGTGTGTCAGATGTCCGAAATATATATTGATTATTATTTTCAAAGCTTTGAATGTGAGTGTGTGTATTTTACAAGTTAGACCTCTATACTCTTGTACCATCTTTAATATTATATCGCGGGTGGGTTGGCTAAAAATCCCTGTCTGAACTATTATAATATGTTTATATATCAAATATTTATATAATTATCATGTTTAAATATTAATATGTATATCCGTGTATGCATTTTATATAGCACTAGCGACCCGCCCCGGCTTCGCTCGGGTGGATTTCAGATGCCCCCGCCGACGACACGATTCGTGCATTTTAAATCTGTAATATCTTCGAATATATTCATTTAAATTAGATACTGTAAAGGGCTATTTTGATCTATATTAAATGCACAATGTATTTAATTTACTTAATTGTATAAGGATTCATTCTGTATTGCTTAAAATCGCTTCGTAAATAAGCCATTATTTCTCGTAAAAAGAAAGGAATAAAAAATGGTTGTTGTGGATTATCCCTAAGAGATAGACATATACCGTCGCGGACTTTTTTGTAGATCTTTTTAAGGTGTATAATACTGTAGTACATTATTTTGATCTATCTCGTAGGGTGCAACCAGCGTTTGCAATGTAAGCGCAAAAAAATGTGTTTATTTGCTACATCACATTAGAAACCTCGAAAATTAACAGCGTTTCCACACTATATTATGCATTTATTATACATAAAAACCTTCCTCTTGAATCATTCTATCTATCAAAGAAATCCGCATCAAAATCCGTTGCGTAGTTTTAAAGATTTAAGCAAACAAAAGTATATAGGGACAGAGAAAGCGACTCTGTTTTATACTATGTAGTGATTAATATTATTATTGTTACTTATAAACCGATAAGTCCGCCTTTATAAGACTTATAGACTTTATGCCACATGGTATTATCTCTCAGTCAACCTTGAGTTGGTTCAGTAAGGGACAAGGCAGGTGCCTATCCTATCATACAATTGTAATAAGAAAAAGAGATAAGGGAAGAAAAACTTTAATTTATCGGTTTATAAGTAACAATAATAATATTAATGCTATGTAAAATGCATACACGGATACACGTATTAATATTTAAATATGATAATAAATAAATGATAATTATATAAATATTAGATATATAAACATATTATAATAGTTCAGACAGGGATTTTTAGCCAACCCACCCGCGATATAATATTAAATATGATATATTAAAATACTTTTCATCTAATAAACAGATGTGTGAAGGGCGTTCCTAATCGTATTCTCTACTAATATATTACTTTTTTGTAAATATGTAAGTAGATACATATTATGCATAGAAAACAGTCAAATACCGAAATAAATATTTTCAAATCATACAAATATTTAATCCGACCCGGGAATCGAACCCGAGACCTCAAGCATAGCCTGCAGTCGATACGCTACCACTGCGCCATCGAGGCAGTCAAAACACCAAAAATCATCCAAGCGCACGATCACTTTGAGTCCTTTGCAGCGAGTTAGTCTCTAATGCACACTAACTCAGAAAGTACCTAAATACTTACACAAACACAAACGTCTAAGCATAGTTAGTCGTAAGCGTGAGCAGAGCAGCGAGCGACACAGCCTTCCCGTCTGAATGCCAACGCACGACTGCCGCCTGCGCCCGCACAGAGACCCGCTGTACTTTTAATTTTGGGAATCGCAATATTGATCATTTTCTTTACAAAATATTGATTGATTTAAATATGAGTATGCCTAGTTTATAGCTAATTCAACCACCAATATTTCTGTGTAAAAATATTTTTTTGCTTCAAAGCCGTTTAAAAGCTTTAGGCAAAATAGCGAACAAAATAGTGTTGTTAAATTTTTTTTTATGGCAATACTATTTATCGTATGTAAAAAATTAAATCTACATATTCTTGCACATGAATCTGCAGTAAACATATATTTTTTTCGAATCTTTTGATGCAGCTGTTAAGGAGGAGTAGTCTTTAGAATGCAACCATTTTTACGCATCTGAAGGGAGGTAGGCCCTTAACAATTTGATATAAACAAATAATATTAATCTTTATATTTTTTTTCGAAAACTTCAAACAATTACCAGAACAACCATATACCTATAACAAAGTAGGTATATAAAAAAAAAAAAAATTTTTTTTAGCTTTATTTTTGTATTTAAATTATTTAAGAAAGGTTTTTTTTCTTCAATTTTTATTTAAATAGTTTAAGTTAAATTTTTTTTTTTGTGTTTAAAATCGTTTTGTTATATTTCAATTGTTTAAATAATTAGTTCAGATTTTTTTTTATTCTTAATAGCCATCATTTACATACATACATAGATTTTTTTTTTTAATATTTTCATTGTTAATTAACTTAACAATTTGCTATAAACAAATAATATTAATTGTTATATTTTTTTTCAAATCTTCAAAAAATTACCAGAACAAAGTATATATATGTATATAACTGAATGTAAGTGGATGTGCACCTTGTTTTTATTTTGTTCTAGTGTTTTTTTTTGTTTATGCGTTAGATTTTGGAGCTTTTTAATAAAAGGAATTTCAGGTGGCAACAGCTTGCATACTGTTTACCTTACATGTAATACTAACAGTATTGTACCTGAAAATCAGATTTTGAAAAAGAGTAGCAATGAGTTTCTTTGCCAGTACTCTTCTCATGAGCTCTACGCATTTTGGAAACTGGAAGTTATGGATCGACAGAGGCAGGCAGTAGATTTTGGTGTTTTCGCCTAACTTACCTCGACAATACAGCACATGCTGTGGCCTCTGTTTGTGTCGATCTATGATTTTTAACTATAGCTTCAATTTGACGTTCATAAGTGTCACTTGGTGTCTTAGATGAATAAATGATTTTGATTTGATTTGATTTGATAAAAAAGTGTTTTTTTTTACCACTTTTAAATTAAAATTTTAAGAAAAAAAAAACCTTTCTTAAATAATTTAAATACAAAAATAAAGCTAAAAAAAATATTTTTCATTTTTTTTTTAATATACCTACTTTGTTATGATATGGTTGTTCTGGTAATTGTTTGAAGTTTCCAAAAAAAAATTAAAGATTAATATTATTTGTTTATAACAAATTGTTAAGTTAATGAACAATTAAATTATTTATAAAAAAAATATTTCTCTGTCAATTCATTTTCTGTTAGTTAAAAAAAAAAAACAAAATAATAAGCTTTAAGAATTGTTTTTTGCATAACTTTATTACGTACCTAAATAAGAAGAGCTCCACGAAGCGGACAATTTTTAGACCAATTATTTAAACTTTAATGCCGTAATTTATAAAAACAGAGACTGGAAAAAAACTGGATAATTAACAATGGTGTAACTTTTTGAAAAATGGACATAAATGTTTTATTTTAAAAAAGACTGTTATTGATGCAAACTCGGAATCGATATTGATTAGCCGTCAGAGAGAGAGCCGATAACAGAGGGGCTTATAAGATGCTCTCGCGTAAAGGACAAACTCCACTTGGAAGCCAGAAACACTGCAAAAAGCGACGTCAAAAATATAATATTTAAAAGGTATCGGAATTTCTATGTTGCCCTTTTACGAAAAGTTAAAATTAATTACGAAACGGAATTACTGGAGAGGCATAAAAAACAACCAAGAAAACTCTGGCAAGCTATAAAGCAAATCTCCCACAGAAAAGGCAGCACAAACTCAACTGCAACTGACCTGACAACATTAGACAGGTGTCCGCAAATCGCAGTTAATGCGTGTAATAATTATTTTGCTTCGGTTGGTCAAAATTATGCCAATGCCATATTGAAAGAACTCAATACAACTCAAACTGCACTCGCGCAAAATGCCATAGATGGTATAGCACCGCTAAACTCTTTCTTTTTTGAGCCCACGGACGCCAAAGAAATAGAAAGTATAATAATGAGTATGAAACAAGATACCGCTCCAGGACTGGATCGTGTCTCTAGTCTACTCATAAAAAAAAGTAAAACATCTCATTGTGGAACCCCTTACTATAATAATTAACCAAAGTCTAACTACGGGGACTGTCCCACAAGACTGGAAGAGCGCCGTCATTGTCCCGATCCACAAAGGAGGAGAAACCAACTTGCCAGATAATTATAGACCTACTTCGTTATTATAGACGCTGTTCTTGATATACATGAATAGTCTAGCTCAATTGCCCTTGAAGAACGCCAATATTGTTTGCTATGCAGATGACACTTCGATTATAATACACGACACGAACTGGAACGAGTGTTATCGTAATGCAGAACAAGCCATATCTACAATATCAAAATGGTTAAATAATAACTTACTGACATTGAATGCCAACAAAACCAAGTTTGTATGTTTTCACAAAACCATTGCTTCCTCACCATCATCTGATGCAAATATTATAATTCATAAATGTGACCAAAGACAAATTAAGACAAACATCAAGTGTAAATGTAGAGAAGTACAAAGAACAAGGTCCATAAAATATCTTGGTGTGGTCATCGATGAGAAACTGACATATAGGAAACACATTGCTGCGCTCTCAGCTAAAACCAGGAAACTGATTTATGTTATCAAAGCAATCAGAGATGCTGCCAGTATCAGTCTACTCAGAAATATCTACACCTCACTTTGCCAATCTATCTTAACATATTGCATTAGCATATGGGGTGGAACAGCAACAACGCATCTGTTGCCACTGGAAAGAGCGCAGAGGTCCATCCTCAAAGTTATGTTTCGAAAACCCATCAGGTATCCAACGACAGACCTTTATCGAGAGGTTAGTTTACTGAGCATACGGGGACTCTATATAGTTTACGCAATTGTCTCGGCTCATAAGCTGGTTTTGAACTCGCCTAATTAAGAGAGAATAAGAGAATAATAATATTTATTTATCCAAAAATTACAACAACCATACACCAAAGTACACACATCAAAAGTGTCTAGGGATCAAGCATTTTTATGCGGATTTCTTGAGATTGAGATGTGGCTTTGCAATAAATTTATGATTTTATAAATTTATATGGATCCTTTTTGGTGCATTTCATAATTTGAATCAGGAACTGTCAATCAAATTCGAGTAAAAGATGAAAATCAGCTGTCAATATTTTCCCTATAAAAACATACAACGCATTGAAGACATTATTAGTGCTACTGTTTCCCTACTACTGATTAAAACCAACGTTATTATGGAGCGGCGACGTCATTTAAGCAGGGAAGAAATGCTCAGAGCCGTGGGAATGATAGAAGCTGGTTCCCGGCAACGTACTGTGGCTTTAGCTCTGAATACAAGTCAGAGTGTTATCAGTCGACTTTGGACACGTTACCGAAGCACTGGTACCGTGGCTGAGCGCCATGGAGGACGGTATCGCTGCACCACACGGAGACAAGACCGATACATTCAAATCTTAACTCGAAGAGCTCCAAAAATAACCGCCATGATGTTAGCCGTGAGGCTTCATCACTCTTCAGGGAACTTAATTAGCGACCAAACAGTCAGAAACCGCTTGCATGAAGTGAACCTTCATTCCCGAAGACCGCTACGGGTACCACCTATAGCAATACACAATCGTAGGATTCGATATCAATGGGCTCTTGAACACAGAAATTGGGCAGAAGAACAATGGCGTTTCGTGTGCTTTTCTGATGAGTCTCGTTTTGGTATGAGACCGGATACAAGACGTATACGACACTGGAGAACCCCTGAACGCCAACAGCGATTAAAATCCTGCCAGGAAGTCCATCCTTATAGTGGTGGAACCATCATGGTATGGGCGGGTATTTGGATCGGCGGAAGAACTGAGTTGATTTGGATCAGAGGCAACCTCAACGCTCAAATTTATGCTGAGAATCGGTCCCTTATTTCAGTTAATGCATGATAATGCACGACCGCACACCGCAAGAGTTGTAAGACAGACTCTCGCCGCAGCTAACATCAATGTCCTGCCCTGGCCTGCTCAGTCGCCAGACTGAACCCGATTGAGCATGCATGGGATATGCTACAGAGAAGAGCTCTGCCGAATATGGAGGGTATCCAGTCGCAAGAAGACCTTTTTTTGTTGTTGCAACGAACATGGGCGGCCATTCCACAGCGTGATTTGGATGAACTCATTTTGAGTATGCCAAACCGATGTTCTTGTGTTGTTAGTGTTCGCGGTAGAAACACGGATTATTAATTGTTTAAGTTACCTAATATTTTTTTTAAGAAAACTGTTATTTCAGTCTTTTTTTCGAACTTTAATGTTAGTGGTTCAAATGTCAAAAATCCCTTTATTAGGAAAATGGCAAATTTCTTTATTAATGCAAAGGTGACTTGGTTTATCGTTACTGTGACAAACGAAAACACTTTATTTGATGAATCCTTAAAGAAAATTTTAATTAATATCAATCAGGAGAAAAGTTATTGCAAAAATATATGTTGATCCCTAGACACTTTTGATGTGTGTAGTTTTAAATAACCATTATTATTTTTTATTTTTTTTAATTATAGGGACATGTTGAAGCGAAGAATCTTTAAAATCCCTACTGTTAAAAGTAATACATCGTTCGCTAAACGATCACAAAAATGCATGTTTCCTTACCTATATAACAGAATTGCAGATAAGTATGACTTGAAACATAACACGACCCGTGAAGTTCAGGTGAAGATTAATATAATTATCAGTGACTTGAACTATCACCAAATTGAGCAGCTTATGCGAATAGTTTCCTGAATGAGAAAATAGCAGACTCATGACGTTGGCACACAACATACTCACATGCACCCAATACATACATACACTCACACATACTACACAAGCACGCATTACATACATACATTATTAACTTGCTACATCAGATACATTTCGAAATTGTATTAATGCATGTTCTCTCCATATTTTGGTATAAAGTACTACTACTACTAGTCCTACTGAAAATCGCGATACAGGCTTCGCCTAGTGCAGCTTTCATTGATATTTATAATGATGTACTATTGGACAGCTAATAAATTATTATTATCTATGTAAACTGTTTGATCTGGTGTACATTTCACCGTGGTTTTTTTTGTTTAAGTGTCTAGATTACACCATAATTTATTCTAATTTTTAAATAGTTATCTGATACTATAAAAAAGATGTTTTAGGTGATATACCAGTTTTTCAGGCGGCACGCCTGTCGCCTATTCCGTAACGACCCCGCGGAGCCCAATTTTCAGCGTTAAAAACAGTTATAAATAATAGAGATATTGTTTCGGGAGTCAGGACTTTTTTATTGGAAATTTCCACCTCCTTTGGGGTCTTTATTCAAAATTCCTTAAATATCAGTATTTTAGAAGTTATTAACGAATAACTAAATACCTTGTTTTTTTTTTATTATTTTGTTAAAACAATCGCAATTTTTTATGTGCTAATAAACCCTTAAAAAAACATTTTTCTAGACGTCATTCCGAATCGAATGAGCTGTCGCACTTATTTTTAGGAGCTTTATTTCTATTTAACACGTTTTTGAACTTGTTGACTAGACTATAATAGTAGGGGAGCCAACGATGCTAAATGGGGATTTACTAGAGCGTCATAGAGACCTATTGGGTTGCAAAGCTTAGATGATAAAAAGAAAAAAATATATATTACTGTATACCTTATCATCGGTGGGGTGAGCAGCTATGGATGTTCAAATATGTAAAAATAAACTGATGCATGGACATACTCGAGCGCGTCAGATATTGATAGCATCCATGTCCTACGTATTTTTAATAATGTACGTATGTTAATCTGATCGTTTGCCTGGTGGGGGTGGTCGTACGCAAGGTTTGAAAATGACAAAAAAAAATATTATCGAGCGCGTCATATTTTCAAAGGGGATGTTAAGTGAACCTAAAATAAAGCTCTCATTCAATAATCTGACGATTTGGATGTGACGCAAACTCACGGCCGTTATAAGAATGTGCAAAAAAAAATCGTCAAAATGATATGGTTCATCTTTATGTCCTAGACGTACTGTCTTTCATAAGCTGACGATTATCTGGAGAGGTTCGCTTAATCTGACAATTTAAAAAAAAAAAGATCCCAAATCCAGACGTGCTTTTTAGAAAATTACCACAATATCAGTATCAGAAGCTCTGATAGTAATAGTAGAATCTTTATTTTTTGCCAAGCAATAAATGATATGTTCGTCTTCGCTTTTTCATGATCAGGGCATGACAAATCATAATCAATTTATAATTAATTATCAGTAACTGAATATTTATGACACAAATCGAGGTAATGACATAAAATTACCTTACTACCTATAATCGTTGCCATCTCCTGATCTGCCCAATGATCGATCAACAACTTAGTTACTTACAACTTTTACTTAGTTTGAAAATTTTAAATAAAGTCAAATCAAGTTATTTCAATTACTTCCTTACACACAGGTAAATCTCGCGACAAGCCTTTGTATTCTATAAATTGTATAAAGACCACCTTCCGGCTCCATCATCAGACCCTGGATACTATGAAAACATAAAGTACTTGTCAAGACGAATCAAACGAGTCCAAACTCAATAGTGTTGCGACGTTTCTTTATAGAGTTCCTATGACCACCTTCCAGCTTCAGCATCAGATTAGTTCCATGTCATTATAATATTGTATTGTCACGCTGTATACATATGCTTGCAAAATTTCAGCAAAATTGGTTGAAGATATCTGCTTCAAAATTGAGTTGGAAGATTCCACCCAAACATACATATATTGCAAGTTAAATAAAAACTTGTAAAAAAGAACCCATCTACAATTATAAGGTCAAATTCGGATGGCGGTTGCTCCATATCTTCGACTTATTTCTCTAACACATGAATTAGTACTGACTTATCAGTGTGAATATAGGCATCACCATCATCAATATATTAAACTTTATCGACGAAATTTTGTTACTTCGGCTTGTGGCTATCGTCAGATTATATATTTTTCGTTATCCCTGAATGATTTCCAACAAAATAAAAAAAAAAATAGCCACGCTCGAGAATGTCGAGATGACGTTTTTTTTTTACAACGTTATAGCCGGCCCCTTTCCTTACGTCACTCTCAAATTGTCAGATTAGTGGAATATACACTTTTTAGCGTGTAATTAACGCACCCTGCCTTAATCTGACGCGCTCGAGAATGTCTGATGATCAATTTTTTTTTACTAATCTGATCCTTTATTCCTGACTGGCGGCCATATATACAGGGCTCATATTTGGTGGAGGTACTTAACCGGGTATAAGGTATCCCCCTGTATATTAATCTGCCGCGCTTGAGTAAATCCCGAAATTCCTTCTAGGGCTCCCCTACTATAATGTTCTTATTTCGATTCTAATAGGTTTACAAGAAACGGTGTAGATAACGCCATCTACTGGTGTGGTTAAGCATTAATGTAAAAGCGCCATCTGTATGAAACTGTAAGAACAAACAAGGACTTGTTACAAATTACTTTACTTTCGTTAAAATGAGGTACCTATTTTCAAATACATATATTATATATATTTAAACAGATAAATAGGTAAATTGAAATAACAACGACATTTGATATTCTCGTTTACATTTTTCCATAAGTTAGAAGCTTAATTTTGTAAATTCTTCTTTAAAACAGCATTTAATTTATATTCTAACAATTAATGACTTACTGCAATAATTTGAACTTCATGATCGCCGATATATTGGGTGGAATTTTGTAATGCCACCTGAAGGGAAAGTACTCTTAATACTGTTGATAGAAAATGTTACTTAAAGAAAACATTCCTTTATTTTTGAAAGAAAGAAAACTGCATTCAAAGATTGCCGAAAATCCGCTTGCCACACCCGAGAATAGAACTGACTAAAATCTGTAAAAATTACAGCCTGTACTTTTATTGCATCGATCGTTAGGGTCAATTATAAGGATGAAATCTCTCTAACAAACTTCGTAGATCAAAGTGCTACATCAGGGCGAAACCACATAAAGCTATTTTTAAGAGGAAACTAAAGAAATATTTTTTAGATTCCTTATAATACTTATGTTTTTGTACCTTTTTTGTATTTTGTTTTTAACCCCCGACGAAAAAGAGGGGTGTATAAGTTTGACGTCGATGTCTGTCTGTCTGTCTGTGGCATCGTAGCTCTCAAACGGATGGACCGATTTCGATGAGGTTTTTTTGTTTGAAAGCCAGTTAGCCATTTAGATATCTACAGGGTGCAAAATATTTGAAATTAGTCTACACCAAAGATGGTAATGAAGAGATAACTGGGTACTGTGACGCCAACTGGGCCAGTGATTTGTACGACAGAAAGTCGTGCACAGGTTATGTATTTTTGTTGCAGGGTGGTGCCATTTCCTGGCGGTCACACAAGCAGCAGACTGTGGCCCTATCGACTGCTGAGGCGGAGTACATGGCGATGTCTTCCGCGGCGCAAGAGGCGTTGTGGCTGCAGCAGCTTCATGGCGAGCTCAGTCACCAGTAACAGAAGCTACTTCTCATCTTCTTCAGTGATAATCAGAGTGCAATTAGGCTAACTACTAATGATTGTTATTTACCTAGAACTAAGCATATAGACATTCGTTACCACTTCCTAAGGAATCATGTTAATAACATAAAAATTAAGTTTTTGTATGTTAATGGTGAAGCAATGATAGCTGATAATTTAACTAAGGGCACTACTGCTGTTAAACATTTATATCGTGTCACAAAAATGGGGTTGTGGTCCAGGGGAGGGTGTTAGAATATGTTAAAATGGAACGCAACCAATTTTTAGTTCCTTTTTCTGTCAACGATGTCTCTGCTGCCCTTCCTGTTCTGGCTATGTACGGTCGGTCACGAAAAATAATGTGCGAGTTATTTTTACCAAATATTTATTTTATTGCTACATCCACGTAAAATCCTACAAGGACGAATTTTCTAAGGAGGAGGATTTTTTTCATTTTGTCTGCCACTGCCTAACCATACAACTGGATAAGAAATATTTAAAGAAACGGAAGAAAATGTCAATGAGTATAATTTGATATGGCAAAACTTTTGCGATTTGCAAGGACCTATTTATGTGACTTATTTTTTTTAACTCTTACCACAATAAAAACCAAAAAAAGGAATGCCTAAATACGATCGTAGAAGTGATCAGAGCAGTCAAAGATTTCTCAAAATTCAGACCGGTCTATGCATTAAATACCTATATATTGTGCAATTTTAAAGTCTATGTTTGTTTATAAATAATAAACATTGTTTTGTTGACTAATTACAAACATTGTTTTGTGGATTCATATTACTTAAAAACTATTTTTTCATTTATGGTGTACCTCCAAAAATTCTAATTTTCCTAGGTGTACCTTGAACACAAAAAGTTTGCGGAACACTGTTCTAGGGTACTTCATATAGAGATATTAATTATGTCCAAGTAAATAATGAAATTAATGCAACATTAAGATAATATAGGTAGATCAATATTTTTTTGCAAAAATCAATGAAAATGTTAAATTAGATTAGTAATGATTAGTGCAGTATGAATGTGTAATTTTTCTATAGTATTTTTAGTTTATCCCCATATACCAATTCCGACAGTCCTAGTATATTCATAGTAATATTATAAGCTCAAAGGTAACTCTGTCTGTCGTTACGCTTTTCAACGAACACTATGCTATATTACGCTGACCATATTTTTTATATTTATTTAAAAACTTACAATATTAGAACAGCATAGTCTCAGGAAAAATTTTGATGTATTTTGGTATAGAGATAGATTGGACCTTGGAGAAGGGCAAAGGCTACTTTTTATTGTGAGTGGACCCACGACAGAAAGTTTCTTTTAAGTTTCTATTATAATCTGAATTTAACCTACAATTTTACTGAAGTCAAACCTCATATGGCAATTGACTGGATTTCACGAGACAGATTTTTCATTCAGGAAAAGTGACTTAACACACAGATCGAACTACAGTGAATGGACAATAATTTATGTCTTTTTTTTTTTTCAAAGGTAGCCACAGATACAATACTATATAGCAGACAATACAACACAAGACCTTCATGAAGAGCAAATTACTTTGCAAAAAATACAGTAATATTATTTTAAATTATTAATAAGTAGGTGAGTAAACACATGCCCTTTTAAAACACTAGTAATGAGTATGTTTAGAATTTTATATATGAAATAAATTCTAGAATGAGGAGGAAAAATTTAATATATCTCCTGAATACTTGGTTGTTCTCATAAATGTTGTTCTATGTAAATTGTGCATTGGCCAATTCTTATAAGAATTTAGATGAATACAGTTATAACAATGTAATTTTTATTTTGGTCACCAACTACATACATACTTTATTGCAACACAATATTTTTTAAACTGTATGTATTGTTCTACCTTGTAGTAAAAAAAACTTCAAAACAAATGTCACTACAAATCAGGATATAAACAATATATTTGTCAACTAGTTATAGTAATTTAAGGAGACATTTGTTCATGAAACTACATTCTGTTGCATGTAACATAATTATTATTACACTTAAAACACTATGTACAGAATCTTGTAAGTAGGTAGGTAGTAAAAAACCAATTTAAAACGTATTTCAAAATTGACTACAATTCAGGTTATACGCTAAAGTAGTAGTAGTATCTAGTAGTAATTTATAGAGAAATTTATTTATGAAATTGTAACAACAGTAATAAACTATATGATTTAAAATATTTAACATTTACAGTAGTTATCTACAACACAAATGTACTCACCTGACTCTCTCGAGGACTCCATCCTGGGCTGTTATTTAACTATCGTTTTTTACGGGGTACCACTTTCATAGAATAGTTCAGTGGCTGGCTAACGATGAACCTGTCAGTAACAAGGTCGTTGAACTAAATATACCTATAACAAGATGAAATATCACACCCCTTATTGTACACGAATGTCTTCGAATATATCATGAAACACAGTTTTCGTATTTAGTGAAATATTGTTCAAACATTACTATAAAGTCTATTTTTTTATGCAGTTAACCATCAACCCAATTTCAATTATTAATTCCTGAGTGACATAAAACAACGCGTCACGTCACAGTCGTTTTTCGTTCAGAAAACAAACTCATTTTGATTTGAATGCGTGCTGAAATAAAGAATTATTTAAATAACTAAGCGTAATTTTTTTATGTTTTACAAAGCAGGTTTGTTGTTAGGAAAGTTCATTTAGAATAATATTAGGAAAGTAGAATGAAGTAAATAATAGAACTACCTATTAATTTATATATTCTTTCTCATATTAAAAAAGTGAAAGTTTGTGAGGTTGGATGCTTGGATATTTGTTACTTTATCACGTGAAAACATATAAACATATAAATCGGATCAGAATTACACACTAGCACCACCCATGCTACTGCCTACTATTTACTGCTATAACCGACACGACATACAAGCGGATGAAGCCGTGGGCATAAGCTATTATGGATAAAAGAAAAAGGTTTTATATAACTAACTAATTGAATTCTTTTACTGTATTTTGATTGTTGACGTCGTACATTGATACTTGCAACTGAATACTACAACTACTTCAAGAGTATGTTGACTTCTTTTAGTCCCACTCCCACCCTTGAAAATTATAACTTAATCTAGGATAACTCGAAGCAACCAACCAAAGAACTAGAGAGAGAGAGAGTAGAGTCATTTTGGCAGGGCCATACATAGATTAATAATAATAAATAGAACTGTTTAACAACGGCTTTCCTGATCGAGCCTGGCATATGCGTGCCGAAGTATAATACTCCCACGAAATGCTAAAAAAGTAAAACACTGTAATAGAGAGTTCTTGCTAAAAATATAATATAGGTATGTATAGGCCGTAAAGCCGTCTATCGGTTCTCTCATAGTGTTTATGGCTAGTCGGCTATAATTCAGCGAAGTAGCTTGATAGGTAACATTACCTACTAATGTAATAACTTAAAAATATAATATATATTAATATATTCCCATGTAATGAATTTTTTTTGATACTTTTCGGGCACTGATAACATATCTGCTGTTTTATTATATAATATCATTGATTTACAAAAAAGAACAATTTATGGTAAAAATGCAATTGTAAGCAAGGTATGGTACAACGGAACGCTTTTCCTGTTGTTCGATTTGTTCATGTTCAATGTCATGTTAATGTCATACCTATAAAAGTCAGTTTTCGCACACACATAAACTTCTTTCTTTAGTTTTCTTAACACCTTATTGGCCCACAAACTGGGCACTCTCCTGTATTAGCCAATAAAACATAAAGATTTTATTTTGACCTTGTGATCTAGACTGAAGTAAAGTATAAATACTAACGATAGCTTAAAATGAAAGTCTAATTAATTAGCTTTATTTGCCGGTGTCGATGTTCGATATCATTTCGCGTATAAATTCTGTGTAACATAACTCTTATGTGTTAAACCCAGTGTTCTCTAATATCTACATAAACCCAACTTATTCACAAACGAAGTGGAATAATTTCAAGAGGCACTTTCAATTTAAAAGATGGAAAACAAAACAGACTTTCAGTATCCTCATACTTTTATACTCCTCGGCGCTTCAGGAGACCTTGCAAAGAAAAAGATTTACCCTACTATCTGGTATTTATATCGTGATAATCTTTTACCTCGTAATACCAAATTTGTTGGTTATGCTCGTACTAAACAAACAATGGAAGAAGTAAAAGAGAAATGTACAAAATATATAAAATTGCGTCCTGGAGAGGAAGACAAACTTGAAGAGTTTTGGCAAGCTAATGAATATTTTGCTGGCTCTTATGATAAAAGAATTGACTATGAGATGCTCAACCAACTAATACACAAACATGAGAAAGGTCCTGTAGCCAATAGAATATTTTATTTAGCTGTCCCCCCTACAGTGTTTGAAGATGTAACTGTCAACATCAGAAATGCATGTGTCTCTCTAAAGGGCTTTACAAGAGTGATAATTGAGAAACCCTTTGGCAGAGATGATGTGAGTTCTGATAAACTAAGCAATCACTTAGCAGGCCTATTTAAAGAAGAACAAATATACAGGATTGACCATTACCTTGGGAAAGAGATGGTTCAAAACTTAATGACATTAAGATTTGCTAATCAAATATTCAGCCCCTCTTGGAACAGGGAAAATATTGCATCTGTCCTCATTTCATTTAAGGAACCGTTTGGTACAGAGGGACGTGGAGGCTACTTTGATGATTTCGGTATTATCCGTGATGTGATGCAAAATCATCTTCTTCAAATCCTTTCTCTTGTTGCTATGGAGAAACCGGTCACTTTAAATCCAAATGATATACGAGATGAAAAAGTGAAGGTTCTTAGGCATATAAGACCAATTAATCTAAATGATATTTTGGTGGGACAGTATGTTGGAAATCCTGATGGTCAAGGTGAAGAGAAATTAGGCTATCTTGAGGATCCAACTGTACCTAATGATTCTGTAACACCTACTTATGCTCTTGCTGCTCTATGGATCAACAATGCTAGATGGCAAGGCGTGCCTTTTATTCTTCGATGTGGTAAAGCTCTGAATGAAAGAAAAGCAGAAGTTAGGATCCAGTATAAGGATGTTCCTGGTGACATTTTTCATAGTAATGCTAAAAGAAATGAGCTTGTGATTCGAGTACAACCTGGTGAAGCATTATATTTAAAATTAATGAGCAAATCACCTGGCATGAAATTTGATTTAGTGGAGACTGAATTAGATCTTACATATAGTTTGCGTTATAGAGAGGCAGATGTCCCAGATGCGTATGAAAGACTAATTCTTGATGTTTTTACAGGCACACAAATGCATTTTGTACGCAATGATGAACTAAAAGAAGCGTGGCGTATTTTCACACCAATTTTAAAAGAACTTGATGAAAAACATATTAAGCCTGTGCCATATGTGTATGGCTCGCGAGGACCCCTCGAAGCTGACAACAAGCTTGCAGAGTATGACTTTAAGTACTCAGGTTCTTACAAGTGGAAGAAACCGACACTCTCTTAAATGCATTTCCTATGTTAAGTTTAATGTTTTTGGTGGTGGTGCTTTCTTACTGGTTATTTTATAAAATGGCATTTATATTGTTTACCTTGATATTATAGATTATAAATAAACTTCATTCCAATTTTTATCACATTTATAAATCCAAATTCAATTTAATATCAATGAAAAATAAACTTTATGTTAAATGCATAATAACTGTAGCTTAGTAAGGGAATCAATTAAATTATAATGACAATGGTTGTGTATGTGCCTTATCTATATTTATAAATGTAAATGCTCACAATTTGATGCATAATACATTGATAAAGCTGTGATAATAAGCTAAATTTCATGCAAGATTTTTGATAAAAGAATTGTATAATGTCAGAGGTTAATTAATATCACCTTCACATTTGTCATTCAACTTTCCTGCAATATAATTACCAAAATTGAATGTATTAAAAACTATTATTAAGCTTAATATGTAATACTTTTCCAAATTTCAAATGTATATAAAGTAGCTTGTGTAAAGTGTTTGCATGAATTGTGACTTATTATCAGATTACAAACAATATGAAAGTGTAAACTTGTAACTTTTATGTCCCACTGGCCTGCCTGGCAATGACATAACTAAGCACAACTGTATCACTAATGCACAACTATTGATGATAAAGTATATTTAAGTGATAAGTATACAAATATTTTGTAAGGACAATTTGCATTATTTGTATTATCATCAGCCCACTGCAGTCCACTGCTGGACATAGGCCTTTCCCAAGGAACACCAGAGAGCCCGGTCTGTTGCTTTCTGCATCCAGTCGCTGCCAGCCCTCTTACGTAAGTCGTCCCGCCAACTGGCCAGAGGGCGTCCCACACTACGTTTGCCAAGATGCGATCTCCACTCTAAAACACGCTTACTCCAGCGGCTTTCTGTTCTGCGACATATGTGACCAGCCCATTGCCACTTCATCCTACCAACTTTCAGCGCTATGTCGGTCACTTTGGTTCTCTGACGGATTACTTCGTTACGAATTTTGTCCTTCAGAGAGACTCCAAGCATAGCTCTTTCCATGGCATGCTGAGCGACTTTGAGCTTCTGGATTAACCCTAGAGTCAGTGTCCACGTCTCGGAACCGTACGTCATTACTGGGAGGATGCACTGGTTGAAGACTTTCGTCTTCAGGCTCTGTGGTATATCCGACGTAAATATGTAGTTTAACTTCTTAAACGCTGCCCATCCCAACTGGATCCTCCCATCGGCTTCCTTCTCGAAGTTGTTCTACCCAACAGCATTAGTTGCCCGAGATAGATATATTCTTTGACAACTTCGAGAGGCGTGCCATCAATGACTACTTGTCCCGGAGCGACGAGGTCATTGTACATGACCTTCGTCTTGTTCAAATTCTTCCGGAGACTAACTCGTTGGGAAGCTTCATTTAAGCTGCGCAGCATCTCTTGAACTTCCTGCAGCGATTCTGCCATGATAAAGATATCATCGGCAAACCTTAAGTGCGAGATGTATTCGCCGTTTATATTGATGCCCCGCCCGTTCCAGTTTAGAGTCTTGAAGACCTCTAATGCATTTGTAAACAGTTTCGGGGATATTATATCCCCCTGTCTTACTCAAGAGGAATTCCTGCAAAGGAATCTGCCTTGTTTGACTATTCCGTACTTGGACGGACATAGTTGCGGCATCATATAAGCTCTTCAGCACCTCAATGTATCGAAAGTCAACTTGGCACCGCTGTTAGGAGTCCAGAACAGACCAGGTTCGACAGAGTCAAAGGCCTTTCCCACTGCCCTTAAGACCTCAGTGGTAGCTTCGTCTTCACCTAGGGCTTTTCCATTTTTTAGTTGTGTCAGGGCTAACTCAATTTCGTCAATGCTGACGTCGGGAAGTTCGTCGGTATAGTGTCGGACTAAAGCAGCTCGGTGTTCGTAAAGGACGGGTTCGGGTAGTTGAGATTGCGAGGCATACAGCCGGCCATAGAAGTCTTCCACCTCGGAAAGAATCTCCGGCTTAGATGAGACGACTCGACCGTCAGCGGTCGTCAGCTTGACATGTGGCTCCTCCCGAGACACTTCACGAATACTTTGGAACCTCGATTTTGTTCTATTGCCTCTTTAGTGAGGCGTGTATTGGAACTCCAGAGATCCCGCCGTACCGCTTTCCGAGTATGTTTCGTGAGTGCTCGCTGGTCGTCCGCCGCGATCTGTGTCTTTTCACGTCTCTCTCTCATGAGTTCCATAGACTCATCCGAAAGATCAGACTTCCTACCCGTATGCGTATTCCGACAAAACCTTCTACCCACGTCCCTCATGACCTCCACTACTCTACGCAAGTCCTCGTCAACGTCGCACTCGGTTTCCAGCACATCGAATTGGTTTTGAAGTACCATTTGGAATTTTTCAGAGCCAGCAACAGTTTGGAGCACAGTAGATCGGAGCGTAGACTCTAGCAGACGGGTGCGTTCCAGTTTGAAATTTATGTTCAGAGTGCCTCGTACAAGTCGGTGATCACTTCCGGTGTTGAAACTGCTGATCACTGAGACATCTCTGAATATATGCCTCTTATCCGTCATGATAAAGTCTATCTCATTTTTAGTCACGTTGTCGGGGCTCAGCCAGGTCCACTATCTCTGGGGCTTCTTCTTGAAAAATGAATTTATAAAGAATAGCCCTTCTCGTTCTAAAAAGTTGATCAGCATCTGCCCCCTGGGATTTCTGCTCCCCATACCATGTGGCCCCATAACCGATTCGGTGTCCGTGCGTACTCCCACTTTTGCATTAAAGTCCTCCATGACAATATTGAAGTGTGCCCTTGAGTTGTTGTGCAGGGCTTTATCAATTTCTTCATACAGAACTTCTACGTCATCGTCAGAGTGTGTGGTAGTCGGCGCATATACCTGTATGACCTTCAGACAGTATCTTTCAGTCTGTTTGAGTACGAGGTACGCTACCCTCGTCGAGACACTGGATATTTCTACAATGTTGCCAGTAAGGGCTTTGTTGACAAGAAATCCGACACCGCCTTGGGAAAGGCTATCACCTTCTCGGAAGTAAAGTAGATGGCCTGATTCCAGGGTCACTGTGTCCTCTCCCTCTCTCCGGACTTCAGATAGCCCCAGAATATTATGCCATCGTACCTTGTCTAACTCCACTTCCAATTCGGTCAGATGTTCATTAAGCCTCAGAGTTCGTCCATTGTACGTAGCCGAGGTCAATTCTTTGTAGATATGGTAGCCGTCCGTAACCCGGGTATTCTTAGCACCCCGCGCCTCAGACTGAGACCGCTACTGTAGCCAAGCCTGATGAGGCGGCCGGGAACTAGGGACCGTTTTTTGGTGTGTTTGCCATTGGGAGGTAATGCCCTAATCGCCACGCTGGGTAAGCGGGTTGGCGATCGCAGTAGATGAAGCATACCAGAAAACGCTGCTGCCCGTTCTCTGGTCTACGGAAGCTTCAGGTCTTCTGCCTCATACATTTAGTCGCCTCTTACGACACCTGGAGTGTTATGGGGTTCGTGCTATTCTACTCCGCCGGACACCACACGGCTGACTGTGACTTGCTGACTTGATATTATTTGACAAATATTACTACATTAATTTATTCTCAAACCTGCTGTGTAATTCATTCCTAAAGTCAAAGACAATAGGTCTCTGTTTACATAATAACTTAAGCTTTAGTTTTACTAAATTGATATTGTGAGTGTTATTGTTTAAGTACATGTTTTCATGATCTTTATAAAAGATTGCTTTAAAATGATAATTTTATATACTTTTAATTTTTTATAAATTTACATATTTTTAAACTTAAATATTTAGTTCTAAAAAATGTAAAGGTACTTGCATTTTTGTGAAATCTTCAGTTACTATTTTATGGTCTTATACGTTTACTAGTGGTCGCTCGGTGGTCGAAATTCGACCTTTTTTTCCTTTTTTTCTTTCTGCCTTCCTCCTCCATATAAACTTTAACTGTGCCAAATTTCATACTCTTCCGATCACATAATTTACGTAAAAAGAGGTACAAAGTTTTTACTTTCCATATTAATATATAGATGACTAGTTGTTGCCGGCGGCTCCGCCCGCTTGTATTTATGTTATCGCTGCAAATAGTAGCCTATGTGTTATTCTGATGTATAAGCTATATTACTGTAAAATTTCATCCAAATCCGTTCAGTAGTTTTGCGTGAACTTTACTTACAAACTTTCGCGTTTATAATATTAAAGTATACTGGTCTCTCTATCGAAATTCGAAATTGTTTATACACGCACGATGTATATCTATCGCAATAGAGAAATGAAATTTCTAACAAATTATATAACTGTTTATTGTGTTGTATGTATGTACTTATATGTGATTTTTTTTTACGTGTGGATGGTTGTTTTCGGATTTAGGGTTTATAATTACTTTATGATCATTATCTTTAACTATTGTTATACATAATAAACAAAAATGTTATTTTGCAGTTATGTAACCTTTAAATTATTTATTTGTTTTGAGGAAATGATATTATATAAAAAAGCAGATAATATGATATCAGCGCCCGAAAAGTGAAGACTCGAATACCATCCAATTGACTTATCTCGCAATTACTGTACGTAATGAAATTAAAGAATACATTTGTAATAATGAAATATAGCTATCCTTTTCTCTTACGTGCTGCTTCGCAGCTTTCGTACTATTCATCAGTGCAGTTTTACACATACAGTTATTAACTCTATGGTTTTACAGCATTGAGCACAGTTTAACAGCACGGCCGCGGCCGGCACGGCACAGCACAGATTGCGGCGCAAATTATTACATATATTATAATCTTCTATGGTTTTAAAATATCATTGTTTTGAGGTCATTGAGCCATAAATGAACCAAATTAAAATTTTATTAATTGATGAGCTTTTATTTAATCAGGCCTTTGAACTAAATTATTTACTGAAATTTTTCGTTTCATTATAATACTTGATAACATTCTCCAAATTAGTATTGTAACGCTCTGTAGAGTTGCATTGTTAAACCATTGAGGCTAAAGCCGTAATCTCAGGAACTGCTTACTGGTTTGAATTGAAAACAGATAAGATTTGGTTTTTGCCAGTTACGATTTAACTCAAAAACTACTTGATAGATTTAAAACATTCATTTACCATTGGGATACTACATTATCCCTGAATATTTTCAAAGGCTATATTAAATATTTTGAAATAAATTAGAGAGCCTTATGAAAACATTGATAATGTAACCCAAGGACTTTGGGTGACATTATCAATGGGCCAAGGTGCTAAAAAAATTCCTATAGCGTATACGCTGTAGAAACTATTGACAAAAGAGCAAAATGATGTACCTATTACAAATCGCGCACAGAAAATCAACGTAAAATGACCACGTTCGTGCTGTCGTGTTTCGTTGGTGAGTGCGAGACCGGAGGCCCAAATAGTCTAGTCAACAAGTTTCATACTTGTTGACTAGACTAAAAGATGCAGCAGCATCACTAGGCCGCCATGGTGTGGGTCGCCATACTGCATTGTCTGCATTCGCAGTGAGTATGGCGACCAATACTCTTGGATTCTGCTTATGCTTTCCATCATTTATTACTGCCTCGTTGGTCTCGCGGTTGGCGTGTGCGACTGCTGATCATGAGGTCTCGGGTTCGATTCCCGGGTCGGACCAAATGTTTATATGATCTACAAATATTTGTTTCGGACTTTGGGTGTTTTCTATGTATAATATGTATGTATTTACAAAAAAATATATATATGTATTTGTATCAGTTGTCTAGTACCCATAACACCAGCTCTGCTTAGTTTGGGACTAGACGGCGTTGTGTGTTAGATGTCCGAAATATTTATTATTATTTATTATCAGGCAGAGTAGAGTCATTTTGGCGGGCCATACATAAAAAAAAAAAAAAAAAACTAAAGGACTATCTATATATAACTAAGGTCCACGATACTATAGCTAAGCCACGTTATGCGTACCTTGGTATTAATCCTTAACTAAATAAATCACTTCGTATTCAAGGCTATATCAGTACCTACCTGTAAATTACTTTTTGAATTATTCAAATCGGAAATACCATTCAAAAGTTTTCGTGAGTTTAACATTTATAATATATTAAATATAATATTTAATATGTATCATAAAATATAATAGTAACAAACACTGGAAGTGTTTGTTACTATTACATTACTACACACATCAAAAGTGTCTAGGGATCAAGCATTTTTATGCGGATTTCTTGAGATTGAGATGTGGCTTTGGCCCTGGCCTGCTCAGTCGCCAGACTTGAACCCGATTGAGCATGCATGGGATATGCTACAGAGAAGAGCTCTGCCGAATATGGAGGGTATCCAGTCGCAAGAAGACCTTTTTTGTTGTTGCAACGAACATGGGCGGCCACCACAGCGTGATTTGGATGAACTCATTTTGAGTATGCCAAACCGATGTTCTTGTGTTGTTAGTGTTCGCTGTAGAAACACGGATTATTAATTGTTTAAGTTACCTAATAAAATTTTAAAGAAAACTGTTATTTCAATCTTTTTTTCGAACTTTAATGTTAGTGGTTCAAATGTCAAAAATCCCTTTATTAGGAAAATGGCAAATTTCTTTATTAATGCAAAGGTGACTTGGTTTATCGTTACTGTGACAAACGAAAACACTTTATTTGATGAATCCTTAAAGAAAATTTTAATTAACATCAATCAGGAGAAAAGTTATTGCAAAAATATATGTTGATCCCTAGACACATATGTTGATCCCTAGACACTTTTGATGTGTGTATTACAAACACTTCCAGTGTTTGTTATGCTCACAGGTGTAATCGAAGTGTAGTGGTAGTGACTGACGCACCAATCGTTTGCTCGGAACGAACGGTGCTCTACCACGATCCCTGCGTCCCGCTAACAACCAAAGGAACCTAAAAAACGACTACCGACTTCCTACTGCTACTGCGTATCTAATGGTGCGTTTACACGCGTGGCACGCCTTGACAACCCTCCACAAACACAAGCGTGTAAACGGACTGTTTGGCTTGAGTTGCGTTGTGTGAGGTTGTGATAGCTTGTTGAAAGACCCGAGATGGTGTCGGTTGAACACAGATCAAAGGAAGCCTGCGCTCGTTGCTTGCGACTGCCAAGTCCTCGCAGGCGTGTTAACATAGCACGAGCGTTTGTGAAGGATTGTAGTTTGTGAGCGACTGCCAAGTCTTCGCAGGCGTGTAAACATAGCATTACGAATCTGGCCAAGTTACGTGTAAGGTTACGTGCGGCGTGCCGGTCTGTATACATTATTCTGTCTTTCAAGGTCGATCCGGAAGCAGTAGATATGAAATTTTTCAAAACCGACTACGGCAAAGCCAAAGGAGGGTTATAATTTTGATAGGCTATGTATGTATGTTCATCTGTTCTCTCATAGCTCCTCAACTACTTGTTAGAACTGGACAAATGAGATATCGTTAGAAGCGTCTTTGCGTCTTGATTGAGTGATGTATAAGTGCACAGAGTACAATATATTTATATTATAGTATAAGTGTTCTGTGGTCTTGATCGTCCGCTGGGTAAAGGCTATATGACGCGTCACTGAATCTAATGTGGCGCCCTCTAGTGGTCATAAAGTACGAAAATAAATTTGAGATAAATATGCCGTGTTTGGTATCGTTGGAAAGCATGGAGTATAGAGGTAAGGAGTACAAGACCAGAAGTACCGACCACAGAGGCGCTAGAGTGAGACGAGAGTGTGATCTTGTTTTAATTCTTTTTATTAAATAGTGGTTTAAAAATTAAAAACTTTGCGTAGTAAGTGTCCGACAAACATAAACAAAAACAATAGTTCATTTGATTATCTTTTCTAATTCTTTAAAAGTTACACTCGTTGCACAGTGGCCTCACTTAACTAGTGCATTTTGGCGGACACTTTTTTAACATATAGATTGTACTACACTCCATTTTGGAAAGGGCGGTACTTATACATTTCAAAAATATATATATTACTAGTATTTGCTCGTGACTTTAATTTGATAATTGTGATTTTTCTATGGTATTTAAAATATACTTCGCCAAGAAATCTATACAGGGTGGATATGACAATACGATATTAATTTGAACTAGACCCACCTACACATGATACAGTTCTACCAACAAAATTTCAATAAAATTGGTTCAGTAGTTTAGCCATAGGACACTATTTTTCGTTTTTGAAATTTACTACACGATGTTGTTGGGTTAATGACCGAGGGCGTCGCGTCGTCGCACGCGCTACCTTTGAACCTTTGAAGTAGCCGCCGACATCGGCGTGGGTGCCCTGTGTCGCGTTGTTGTACCTATTGATCACAGAGTACAATGTATATATTATAGATAGAGAGTCATCTTGGCGCTGTCAATTGTCCCCGATGTTTGGCGCCATCTATTAATCTTGACCCGTAAACTACATTACATGTTTTACTCACACATACGTAATCTAATCTTTGTGTGCTACAACGTTTAATAAAATTGGTTTACGTATGTCTACACCACGAAGCAAATACAAAGAGGAGATGGCATAAGCGCATAGGTCCCGTGACAAAATACAGGTCCCGACGTCATCGCAGTTATCGCGACTTACAAATTAGACTGTCAACGTCAATGTTCTAGAACTTTATCGAAAAATCGCAATCCTTGAATATTCTCGGTACAATTAAGTGAAAGATGAAGTGTTGTGTTTTATCTTGTACAAATAACTTGGATAGACGTTCTGGTGCCATGAATGGCATAATATTTCATTTGTAAGTAATTTTATACTTAATTTCTTAAAATAGTTCTAGAAAAATCTCTCAGTGTGTTGTTGAAATATAGTTTAATCTATTCGCCACTAGATGGAAAAACTTTGTGTGATGGGAAATAAAAATACAAAGGTTCGTAGAGCTGAGTATTTATAAAGTAAATCATAAAAAAATATTGAAATATGTTCTGCATTCTTGCCTAAAGAATTTTTAATCGAAAAAGTATTATTTTTTGTATTTTTTGTAATCATTTTGTGAACACTGACGTCTATCGTCAACTAGGAAAACAAACATCAACAGAACAAAGAGACAGGGTCGTAATTAGAATTAATTTTTTTATCTATATTCAAATTATATCTATATTAATCTAGAATTTAAAGTACTTGAAAATGAAATAAATTTTACTTATACTGATTATTTGATAGGTTTTCTAATTAACTAAAATCCTATCCCAGGAATCCCAGGAAAATTAAACTTTCTCGGAACCCACAACGAAATTAATCAAACGAAAACTGAAGAATTTGAAAATATAATAAACGAAAAACTAATTTGTAGAAACATTTTTTTTTTGTATTATACTCCTACTTGTATGTTATTGTTCTCTTTATTGTATGTGTTTGTTGTTGTACTATATTTCTTTGTTTTTGTTCTCTCTCTTTAATATATATGTTACCGTCAGATTGTCAAAACCGTTAGATTGTAATCTATCTCGCGAGATTGTAAAATGGTATCTACGAATCGCAAGTCGCGCGCTGATTGGTGAACAGCATATGTCCCCGCGCCGCCATATTTGTTTGTTAATTTGTCTTTGATGCCAAATGTAAAGTATTTCTGTGATTATAAATTGATTTCATATTGAAAATACCTCACAGCTTTAGGATTAGTTATATAAAGTTGCTGTGGCAGAAAAAATAATTTGTGATTAATCAAAGAAGTAATAACCTAAACTATCTCTATGGGCATTGATCGGCCTACTATAAAACCGAACAATCAGGGAAAGTTGACAATTTGACGCGCGTAAGTAGTATATCACATCGATAGTTGGCAATCTTGCTAGGTAGATTATAATCTAACGGTTTTTATAATCTTACGGTGACATATTTTAATAAGTAATAAATCAAATACATCACCAAGGTTACGGGGAAGATATAAAGAACACACAAACTTTCACTTTTATACTATACTAGCTGACCCACGCAACTTCGTTTACGTCTCCTATTTCCCGTAGCGTAATAATTTTCCCCCGTTTTCGCAACATTCTTCATTGGTGCTCCACTCCTATTGGTCTAAGCGTGATGATATATAGCCTTCCTCGATAAATGGGCTATCTAACACTGAAACATTTTTTTTTTTCAAATCGGACCAGTAGTTCCTGAGATTAGCGCGTTCAAACAAACTCTTACGCTTCATATATTAGTATAGAATATATTAGTATAGATGTTATGTACGATGTTTCTTACTAATAATATTTTTGCGATACATGCATCAAAATGATTTACAAAATTGACTTTAAAAAAATAACTACCTGACAAGAAAATTCTGAGTACGTCCCTGTATGTCCCTTACATCGTACGCTTAGTGTCAAATAGCTAAACTACATAGCAACATCAACATGTAACGATGCAAGTAGTTTTGCTATTGATTGGTAGATGGCAAAGGGCAAAGTAACCCCCCCTCACCCCCGCAAATTGTCACGCATTGTTTCATACAAAAATTTCATTAGGGCATCTCCTCTTTGTATTTGCTTCGTGGTCTACACTACCTAATTCTTAAAAACACAGTTTTTGTTTGTAATAATTTATTTGCGTGAATTTAAAAAAAAATACTATTATTGATAACAAAAGCTGCGTTTTTGAGAAGTAGTGTAGATTACAAGAAAGGAAAGAGGTAAATAAAACGAATTATTTTATTTATTTGTTTTATTATGTTTGTGTTTATTAAAATATTCTTGAGGCATTTTTCACATCGTCATTCCCTTCATACACAATAATAATTAATAATAAAAAACAATATTAGCAGATTCTAAATTGATGACTCAAGTTTATGGTCCTGATTGAAATTTCTTCACAACATTGTATCAAAACCATGTTTTTTGGACAACATTTTCCAAATGGCTTGCATACCTTGAATGCGTAGTCTTAGTGACAAATTTAGTAGGCCGCCAGCGTGTGCGTTCAGGTTGTGTTTCTGAAAATGAAATCAAAATATCTTTATGCTAAATGCAACACTTTAGTAACTTCTAATCATCAAAATCTGTTCATAAACGACGATGTTATCCGCGAACACACATAAAAATATATGTATATACGGTCGAATTGAGAACCTCCTCCTTTTTAGAAGTCGATTAATAATAAATAAAATTGGGAGTGTCTGTTTGTAATATTACAAGTAAAATTATAACAAAAACAAAAACCGACTTCAAGTTTCGACTCGATTTCTCTTGGATGCCATCATCAGATCTTAATGTCCTTATCATGGTACCACCGTTGGGACATATCCTTTTCATTAAAAAAAGAAAATCAAAATCGGTTCATAAACGACGAAGTTATCCGTGAACACACATAAAAAAAACATATATACGGCCGAATTGAGAACCTCCTCCTTTTTTGAAGTCGGTTAAAAATACCGCTTTTACTTAATGCATATTGTACACTTATGTGTACACGATACATAGACCAAAATAACATTATTTTTTCAATTTTTGTCTGTCTGTTTGTTCCGGCTAATCTCTGGAATAGCTGGACCGATTTTAACGGGACTTTCACTGGCAGATAGCTGGTGATAAAAGGAGTAATTTAGGCTACTTTTTAAGACTAGTTTTGCCCCGTGGCGTTACCCGCGGTTGTTGTTGTACCGCGGGTAACACCGCGGGGCTTAGCTAGTCATCTATACAAATAAATAAAATTGGAGTGTCTGTTTGTAATATTAAAACAACCGCTTTTTACTAAATGCATAATTATGTATGTAAGGTATACATGGTACATATACCAAAACAACATTTTTTACAAATCTTGTTTGTCTGTTTGTTCCGGCTAATCTCTGGAATACCTGGACCGATTTTGACGGGACTTTCACTGGCAGATAGCTGTGATAAAAGGAGTAATTTAGGCTACTTTTTAAGACTAGCTTTGCCCCGTGGCGTTACCCGCGGTTGTTGTTGTACCGCGGGTAACACCGCGGGGCTTAGCTAGTCATCTATACAAATAAATAAAATTGGAGTGTCTGTTTGTAATATTAAAACAACCGCTTTTTACTAAATGCATAATTATGTATGTAAGGTATACATGGTACATATACCAAAACAACATTTTTTACAAATCTTGTTTGTCTGTTTGTTCCGGCTAATCTCTGGAATACCTGGACCGATTTTGACGGGACTTTCACTGGCAGATAGCTGTGATAAAAGGAGTAATTTAGGCTACTTTTTAAGACTAGCTTTGCCCCGTGGCGTTACCCGCGGTTGTTGTTGTACCGCGGGTAACACCGCGGGGCTTAGCTAGTTATCTATACAAATAAATAAAATTGGAGTGTCTGTTTGTGTTAACGCTCAAGATATGTAATTTTTCAAACAAAAAACTATGATTCGGTATTTAAACTGTATAATTTTATAAGATAACATTTCAAGGTGCAGAGTCGGACGGAAGCAAAGGGCCAAGAGAGAGAAAAAAGTGACAGTTACATTTTTAGTGTTGTCTAGTGCCAACCGCACAGCAATTCTTTTTTTTTATTTTTTATTTTGAGTATTGGGATATTTAGGCGCCAACATATCCTCCCCCCGTTGAAGGCCTAGTCTTCAACCTTGACTTCTTCTGCAGTAGGAAGAGGACACAGTCTGACGAGAGAGCGTCGCACACAGCCTCTTGAAGTGTTGATGTCCGCCACACGCGGAATGCCGTCTGGTCCACGGAACAGTCGCAATACACGCCCGAGACGCCAGCTTAGAGGAGGTACGTTCTCTTCTTGAACGAGAACAAGGTCTCCGATATTTAGCTTCGTGGTGTTGGATTTCCACTTTGTACGTAGTTGCAGTTCACAAATGTATTCTCGCCTCCATCGGTTCCAGAAATCCCGTCTTATTTGCTCGAGGCGGGCGTACCGTTGTAGTTGAGTAGCCTTGCAGCCGTAGAGTGCCGGAGTTGGCAGAGCGTTGAGTGGTCTGCCAATCAGGAAATGCCCTGGGGATAAGGAAAGGAGATCGTCAGGGGATGACGACATTGGGCACAAGGGACGGCTATTTAACACTGCCTCCACTTGTGCGAATAAAGTGCAAAGTTCTTCGAATGTGAGATGAGTATTTCCCATGACTCTTTTTATGTGATATTTAGCAGCCTTGACGCCAGCCTCCCAGATTCCACCGAAATGAGGGCTGTAAGCTGGAATGAATGAAAATTTTATACCTTCTCCAGATGCTAACTCAGAGAGAGATTGAGAATTGATTTTTAGAAAATGACTGATTTCTTTTGCAGCGGCGACAAAATTTCGACCATTGTCGGAACAAATCTCCGCTGGTAGGCCGCGTCGTGCAACAAAGCGACGGAGTGTCAATATGAAAGATTCTTTAGTCAAGTCACTGACTGGTTCTAAATGAACGCATTTGAAACGTAAACAAATGAACAAACATAAATAGCATTTTGATAATTTAGCACCACGTCCCTTTCTATTTAGGATTAGAAAAGGGCCGGCATAATCGACACCAACTGATTTAAATGGATAGTCGACTGAAATACGATTTGCAGGTAAATTACCCATTTTAGGATTTAAAGTTTGACCACGAACACGCACACAGGTGAAGCATTGATTGACAACTCGCCTAGCAAGCTTCCTGCCATTGACGGGCCACACAGACTCTCTAACAATTGCGAGCAGTAGCTGTGGACCTGCATGTAAATGCTTTAAGTGTTCGCGAATGAAATAAAGTTTAGTTACATAGTGAGAAGACTCTAAAAGTACTGGGTGTTTTTTATTGAAAGAATAATCTGAATTGTCTAATCTCCCACCAACCCTTATTAATTGCGTGATGGGGTAAAAAAATGGAGATAAACTTAGTAATTTGGATTTTGATGGCAATGTTTTATTTGCAAGCAATATTTTGTATTCAGAAGGAAAAGATTGTTTTTGTGTGACTCGACAAATGAAATTAAAAGAATTATTTAATTCACTGACTGTTAAAAAGCCAGATAATTTGTTGTGTTTATTTAATTGTTTAGCATTATGCAGAAACCTTAACATGTATGCAAATACTCGCTGCATTTTAGTGAAATTGGAAAAGTAGGTAAAGTCGAATGTAGACTCAGGTAAATTAATGTAATGAATTTTAACTTCGGGTAATTCAATAGGTTTGTTTTGTTGTAGTATAGGCCACTGTGACTCATCATTGTACAGATAAGACGGACCCTTCCACCACATGATATTGTCACGCAGCTGGCATGCATTTACACCACGTGAAATTAAATCCGCTGGATTTGCGTCAGTAGGAACATAACGCCATGATTTACGGTCAGTAAGATCAAGGATTTCAGCAATTCTATTTGCTACGAATGTTTTTAGTTTGCTGGGATCATTGTTGATCCAGCATAGTACGACATTAGAATCGCACCAATGTATAAATTTTGAAGGAGTGAGCCTTAATGAATCAGTAACAGATTTGCATAAGTTAGCTGCCAATAACGCGGCACACAGCTCGAGGCGAGGTATTGTTGTAGGTTTTATAGGTGCAACCTTGGATTTTGAACATAGCAACCTCACTGTTACCTCGTTATTTTCATTCAGCGATCTCATGTAGATACAAGCCCCATACGCGACTTGTGAAGCGTCACTGAATGAGTGAAGCTCAATGAACTTTGGTGAATTACAGAGAACTCTACGTGAAATGTGGAGATCTGCAAGTAAAGGTAAGTTTTTAGAAATTGCATACCAATCTTCTTCCAAATTATCAGGCACAGGCTGATCCCAGTCAATGCCTTTGCTCCACAACTTTTGGATGAGTATTTTTGTTTGAATTATGCATGGACTTATTAAGCCAAGTGGATCAAAGATTTTGAAAGACTGTGAAGTTATGAATCTTTTTGTAATTATGTCATTTGAATTTGTTGAATTTATTTTGACAGGTATATTGAACGTGTCATCTTTAGGATCCCAGCCTAGGCCGAGAGTGCTGGAGGACTCACTTAAGGTAAGTTTATCCTTTGTATTAATTTCGACGATATTATGAAATAATTCAGGTAAGTTAGTTTTGAATTTTCTCAAAGGGAAACAAGCTGAACTTAGTGTATTTGTTAAAGCCTTTTGAATGAATATCAATTGACTCTCACTATCTGAGCCTGTTATGACGTCATCAACCAGAAAATCGTTCTGAATTATTGTTTTTATTAATTCATCATTGCACTCTTCACTGACCTGCCACAGACATTTCGTACTAAGGTAGCTGGCACTCGCAGTACCG
Source organism: Diaphora mendica (assembly GCA_949125395.1). NCBI lineage: Eukaryota > Metazoa > Arthropoda > Insecta > Lepidoptera > Erebidae > Diaphora > Diaphora mendica. Next base: position 19,960,893 of record OX421317.1, read on the forward strand.
TAAGTAACAGTACCTAGTCGAAGAGTTCGGATAGGATGCGACTCGTCCTCTCTCCATAATATCAATTGAAGGTTACAATCCTCCTGGGACACAGCAATTTGTCTGTACATTTTGGCTATGTCACCAGTGAGAAGGTACTTGTATTGACGAGCTCTCACTAAAATAGAGAAAAGGGAATTTTGTAAATTAGGTCCTACAATGAGAATATCATTTAGGGAGTATCCAGAGGCAGTGGGAGCGGAGCCGTCGAAGACCACTCTGATTTTAGTGGACTCGCTGTCATTTTTAAAGACAGCATGATGACCTAGAAAATATGAAGGCTTTGGAATTGAAATAGGTGATTCTGAAAGATGACCCAATTCTGAATATTCACGTATGAATTGTACGTATTGTGACTTTAGTGTCGGATTTTTCCTAAATCTTTTTTCTAGATTTAGAAAACGTTGTTTAGCTTGATTGTAAGAGTCACCGAGACAGTCTGGTGATTCCTTTAGTGGTAATCTGACGCAGAACCTGCCGCTACTCAAACGAACTGTGTTATTTTGAAAATGATTTTCACAAGTAATTTCGTTGGGACTGAGAATCTTTCTTTGGGGTAGACTCTCCAGTTCCCAGAATTTATTGAGCATATTGTGCAATTCATTATTTGAAATGGTTGCATGATTGCATTGAATATTTTGCATGTTTTTGTATGAATTGATTGGGCCAGCTATGATCCAACCCAATTTTGAATTTTGTAGTTTTGGATTGTTGGGACCTAGAGGGCGCTGCTCGCCAACTAGAATATCCCAGAAGACGTCTGCTCCGATGAGCATATCAACGGGAGCAGGTGAATTGAACTTGGGATCGGCTAATACGATACCTTTTGGAATTTTGAGGTTATGTATATCGACGGAGACCTTCGGAATGTCACCGGTTAGCTGATGAAGAATGTAGCAAGACAACTTCTCTTGGTAAGTGCCTTGAATGGATTTAATGTGAGTATTACAACTTTCTATTATTTTGTCACAATTATTGTTACCTATTCCAACAACATTTAATGGATTTATTGAATTACATTTTAAGCCCAATCTTTGTTGCAGTGATTTGGTGATGAAAGAGGATTGGCTGCCGCTATCCAGCAAAGCCCGAACCTTTTCTGATTTGTTATTTAGTGGGTTATAAACTTCTACAATTGCAGTAGACAAAAGAACGTACTCATTCTTTTGTTGTGAGAACGCAGCGACAGTCTCAGTGTTATTATTATCAGTGGTACTAGTGGTACAGTGAGCAGACACACTAGGATCATGAAGAAGAGAATTATGCCTTTGGTTGCATCTTCTACACAAGCCCAGGAGGCACTCAGACATTGGATGACCCTGTCGCAAACAGTTCTTGCACAACTTGTATTTAGAAACATAAGAGATTCTTTCTGCAATAGATTTAGACTTAAAATCTGGACAATTATATATTCTATGATTCCCATTGCATACAACACAAAGATAAGCTTTAAATGCATTATTTCTAGCTTGTGAAGTACCTGGAGCTGCAAATGAACTTGTATTTTGATAATGATTTGATTTGTTGCTATATTTATGGTTAGAATTAAATTGAGTTGATGACTGTGCTTGTTTAGAGTTATTATTATATAATAATTTATTACGGATGAGAGATTCAAGGACATCAGCCCGGTTAATTAGGAATTTTTTGAATTGTTCTAACTTAGGTATTTTACCTAAAGTGTTGCGATATTCATGCCACTTTTGTGTAGTACGGTTATCTAATTTACCAGATAAAATAAATATGACCATATAATCAAATGCAGGGTTATCTGTGTTTAGCCCTAAAGTGTTTATGGCTCGTAGATTTCTTGTGATGTTGTCAACCAAGAAACGAATTGATTTATCTGACTCACGAGTTAACGGCTGTATATTAATTAAGGAGTCAAAATGATAATCGATAAGAATCCTTTCATTATCATACCTCTCACAAATCAGCATCCAAGCTTCTTTGTAATTAGCAGACGAAATCTCAAGGTTAGATATAATACGAGCGGCATCACCCTCCAGGTATGACACCAAATAATGAAATTTGTGTATGTCTTGAATGCGATCATTTTTGTGAACCAGACTGACGTATGTGTCCCTAAACTCCAACCAACGGAAATGGGAACCGTCAAATTTTGAAATCTGAATTTGTGGTAAACGAAAACCAGGGTTTTGATGATCAGAGTCCGCATGGATCATGATAGACTGACGACGCTTACAGTCATCCTCCATCGTGTGTTTTTGTAGCTCAGTTTTAGCTATAGCTATGTACTGAACTAAGTCATGTTCAATGCGTTCCCGCTCATCAAGTTCTGACTCAATTTCTGATGAATTTAGAACCTCAATCTCGGTCTGAAGCTCATCAAACCTTGTCGATAAACCTTGAAATTTATTTAATTTTAAATCTAATTCTGTAAGTTCTATAGTGGATATTTGAGATAGACTACAAATTTTATCTAAATAATTTTTGAATTTGGTGATTTGTCCTTTAATTGAACTGCGCTTTGCCGCTAAATCTTTATAGGATGATGACTTTAAAGTAGGCTTAACACTACTTTCAGTTGTCATTTTGAATAATAAATCTATATTTTTAATATAAACTTTGAAATAATTGTATGTAAAAAAATGTATAAGTATCGACAAAGTTAGATTGACTAAGAAAAGGAATAAAATTTAGATATTCTCACGTTCCTCCTCTCGGTGGAATCCACTGGGAAGCTGGTGCTGGCTGGAAGCAGTGCTCGCAGCAGGCGGGCTGTCTGGCGATGGACTTTGTACCCGATTTGTTCAACAAAACCGTCTCCCAGTGAGTTTCTGAAACATGTTCGGCAAATCTATCTAAATATGACTAAAATACCAATTTGTATTATTGATTACTGTAGATATATAACCTACAGTTATGTGGATTAGCATAAAATGCTTAGAAAATAGGGAAATTATTGATATTTGTCGTGCGCGGCACATGTATGCACGTGGTAGCTATGTACCTTTTTGCATGAAAAAGTGTAAAAACTAAGGAAAATAGCACAAATAGAGGTTAGTTATTGGAATATGGGTAATTAAGAATGGATTTATAGGCATGGAATTTAGAAATGATATGAATTTGGGTGAAATAAGGAACAAAGGATGGCACTTAACTTGGCGCTGATGCTGAAGAATCTCGGCTTTCCGGCACGATCTTTGGCTGATGCGTTGACCAGGAAGGCAAGGTTAGCCTCCAACACCAAATCTCCTTTGATTTCCGTTGTATTTTGTGAATTTTGTATCACCGTGTATGATGTGACACGTGATGATTATATCCAACTTTGCCTTTTCTTGAAATATGTCCTGTCACGGTCGCCAATTTTCTTGTTAACGCTCAAGATATGTAATTTTTCAAACAAAAAACTATGATTCGGTATTTAAACTGTATAATTTTATAAGATAACATTTCAAGGTGCAGAGTCGGACGGAAGCAAAGGGCCAAGAGAGAGAAAAAAGTGACAGTTACATTTTTAGTGTTGTCTAGTGCCAACCGCACAGCAATTCTTTTTTTTTATTTTTTATTTTGAGTATTGGGATATTTAGGCGCCAACAGTTTGTAATATTAAAACAACCGGTTTTTACTAAAACATTTTTTAGTAAAAAATGTTGTTTTGGTATATGTACCATGTAATATTTTTTTACAATTATTGTCTGTCTGTTTTTAATATTAAAACAACCGCTTTTTACTAAATGCATATGTATGTAAGGTATACATGGTACATATACCAAAACAACATTTTTTAGTAAAAATGTTGTTTTGGTATATGTACCATGTAAATTTTTTTTACAATTCTTGTCTGTCTGTTTGTTTCGGCTAATCTCTGGAACGGCTGGACCGATTTTGACGGGACTTTCACTAGCAAATAGCTGATGATAGACGGAGTGATTTAGGCTAAGACTAGCTTTGCCCCGCGGCATTACCTGCGGTTGTCGTTGTACCACAGATAACACCGGGGCTCAACTAGTCATCTACGAGTATACAAATAAATAAAATTGGAGTGTCTGTTTGTAATATTAAAACAACTGCTTTTTAGTAAATGCATATGTATGTAGGTATACATGGTACATATACCAAAACAACATTCTTTTAAATTTTTGTCCGTCTGTTTGTTCTGGCTAATTACTGGAACGGCTGGACCGATTTTGACGGGATTTTCGCTAATGATGATACAAGGAGTAACTTAGGCTACTTTTAAGGATTCTGTAGCCAAATGGCAAAAAACGGAACCCTTAGGGATTTGTCATGTCTGTCTGTCCGTCCGTATGTCACAGCCATTTTTTTCCCAAACTATAAGAACTATTCTGTTGAAAATTGGTAAGTAGATGTATTCTGTGAAACGCATTAAGATTTTCACACAGAAATATTAAAAAAAAACAATACATTTTGGGGGTTCCCATACTTAGAACTGAAACTCAATTTTCTTTTTCATCAAACCCATACATGTGGGGTATCTCTAAGGATAGGTCTTCAAAAATGATATTGAGGATTTTATTCTCATTTTTTTCTAAAATGAATAGTTTGCGCGAGAGACACTTCCAAAGTGGCAAAATGCCCCCCCCCCCCATAACTTCGAAATAAGAGAATGATGAAACTAAAATAAATATATGATGTACATTACCATGCAAACTTCCACTGAAAAATTAGTTTGAACGAGATCTAGTAAGTATTTTTTTTTAATACGTCATAAATAGTAAACCGTAATTTACCTTTAATTCAATCAACTCAAATATAAAAAAAATACACTATACACGGCATATATATACCAAAAATGTATTTTTTACAATTTTTGTCTGTCTGTCGGCCTGTCTGTTTGTTCCGGGTAATCTCTGGAACGACTGGACCGATTTTGACAGGACTTTCACTGATATGTAGCTGATGATATAGGGAGTAACAGGCTAGTTTTTTTAGACTAGCTTCGCCCCGCGACGTTACCCGCGGTACGGCAAAAACCGCGGGTGACACCGCGGGACTCAGCTAGTTGTAAATATAATTATATAATACTAGCAGCCGATCCCGGCTTCACGCGATAAACATAGGTATTTAACCAAAAATTTTAATACCGTGGCCGTGAGCGATAAGACCGCCAATTGATATACATACTTTGTAACTGATTTTGTTGTACTATTTAACTTTGTGTATACAATGAAGATAAATAAATTAAAAAATATTATTGATTATAACACGCTCTTAGCAAACTTTCCAGGCTTAGAAATCTCGGCCAAGTCTCTTTTTGGCAAAATAAATAATCAAAATCATCCGTTTAGGAGCTATGATGCCACAAGAACCCACAGAGAGATATACACACATAGACACATTGATTCACTCGTAAAACTCATACCTAACACGAAGTGTGAGAGGAGGGCTCTCACACTTCGTGTCGGAGCTTGATAAAAAATAGCAAATAACCGCGATGTTACCCGCGGTTATTATCATACCGTATGTGACGCCATGGGGCGAAGCCAGTCTAAAAAAAAGCGGCCAAGTGCGAGTCGGACTCGCCCATGGAGGGTTCCACAGCAGCAAGTAACATAATATAATTTTTATTTTATAATACCAAATTTCGGTGGAAGTTTACATGGTAATGTACATCATATTTTTTTTTTTAGTTTTATCATTCTCCTATTTTAGAAGTTACAAGAGGGGGGGGGACACATTTTACCACTTTGGAAGTGTCTCGCGCGCAAACTATTCAGTTTAGAAAAAAAATTTTGGAAGACCTATCCATAGATACCCCGTATAGGTTTCATGAAAAAAAATAATTGAGTTTAAGTTCTATGTATGGGGACTCCCAAAATTTATTGTTTTTTTTCTATTTTTGTGTGAAAATCTTAATGCGGTTCACAGAATACATCTACTTACCAAGTTTCAACATTATAGTTCTTATAGTTTCGGAAAAAAGTGGCCTGACATACGGACGGACAGACAGACAGATAGACGGACGGACGGACAGACAGACGACAGACAGACATGACGAATCTATAAGGATTCCATTTTTTGCCTTTGGCACGGAACCCTAAAAAGTAGCCTAAATTACTTCTTATATCATTAGCTATCTATCAGTGAAAGTTCCGTCAAAATCGGTACAGCCGTTTCAGAGATTAGCCGGAGCAAGTAAACAGACAGACAGACAAAAATTGTAAAAATATTTTGGTGTATGTATCATGTATACATACATATCCATTTAGTAAAAGCGGTTATTTTAATACTAGCTTTTACACGCGGCTTCACTCACGCAGACTTTCATCCCCTGATTTTACCCTTAGGGGTGGAATTTCAAAAATTCCTTTCTTAGTGCTCACTTAGGTTATATAAAGAACCTATATGCAAAATTTCAGGATTCTAGCTTCAGCGGTTTGGGCTGTGCGTTAATCTGTGGGTCTGTCAGTCACCTTACTTTTCTATATATATAGAAGATAGATTACAAACAGACGCTCCGATTTTATTTATTTGTATAAATTACATATAAGACCTTTTTAATTATTTTATATACTTAAGTTTGTGAAACATTATAAAATAGAATTGGCTTTTGTCAAAAAATTCACGAACAAAATGTATATTTCTAGCCCTTCGGGTTCTTTAAATGATAGATTTACACTACATATAAAACTTTGATGTAAATAAGATTATCGTTACAACACAAATAAAACCCCGTTGCTTATAAGCAATGAACTGAATAGGCAAAAAACAAATATCACAACATGTATTTATATAATTCGATTGACTAACTGACATTGTTTTGTAAGCTTACTAAATACTTTATGATGCCGTCCTATTTCTGACGCAGTTGGGTAAAAACAAATAAACCTTTTTAGATTAATGGAACAATTTATCAATTAAAATAATTACTTGCAACAAGAATGATACATACCTGGTTGTAGTAGTGAAGGAACAGCAAGAGCATTCAAATGATTGTTCCTGTTTCTGTCTTGTGGTCTGAAATGTATATCACACACTTTCCTTCTGAGATAAATTTCATCATCAGTTAAACCACTTAACAATGTTCCGGCCAAATTCCCTCAGGTCTTAAATCGCTGTGGATTTTCGTAGGTTGGGTGATAGAGATTGCGACACCTTAAAAAAATGATTTTATTTTAAATAAATACACACAAATTAGGGCCAATTCCCATGTATCTGATAAAGTTTTAAATAGTTATGTATAATTTGTCATTGCTGGTGATATTTAAATGTATACCTAATACTTATGTCTGTATATGAAACCTAAATCCATAGTTATTTGGAAAATATGTTTAAATTAGTCCATCAGGGTTTTTAATACTTTGTGGTGAAACTGGTCCTTATTATACATTTCATAACTGTTTTTAGCTTTTAATGCATTTTACACATAGTTTGTTATACAGAGGGCTTAGAAGGGATCATACCTTTTAAATAATTAAATTGCGAATAAGTCCCACTGTTAAACAAAAACTATTCATTATAGAGTCAGTACTATAATCAACTTGTGCAGTTATTTATGTCGTCCTTTTCATTCTTTATGAAAAATGATTCAATCCACTCAAGAGTAGCTATTGAGAATTTTGATTTTAATTTTTTGCAGTCTGTTATAATAATTATGTATCTATATGGGTATTCATGTGATCACTAAACAGATACAATCCATTGAATTTCCTGACATTTCAACCAAATTACACTGGCTGTGATCACAGGCTGTCTAAATTTAAAAATACTTCATTGTTTTATAGGTCCGGCAATGTTTTGTCTATGTCTCCTTTATTTTTATTTGTATTATTATTTTTCATAACAATTTTGTATTTGGTATTGTGAGAGCCAACTAAGTAGTAAACTATGTAAGAGAACAGCATGGCAAACAGAAGGAAAACTTAGAACAAAACTCTGGCCAACATGCTATAGTAGGCCAAAGCCTCCTCTATAGAGTGCTCTATATCCACTAGTAGGCTACTAAAGGCTGTTGATTATGGTGATTCTTTTAGTGTAGGAATTTAATTAATTGTTTGATATTCTATATTTCCTACAAGCATTTACTTTAAAATAAAATATGGTGTGGTATCCCACAATTATTCCATTGTAAATTATGATTAGTTAATTAACATGTATCCCTTTCGTGGTATGATAATATCGAGTATAAAAGAGACTAAATAAATAACTTATTTAAATAAAAATATGACTTTTTCGTTAACTGACATTCAATTGTTTGCTCCAATAAATTTACTCTGGTAATACGTTTAACAAACATAATATTTGCCATTATTACTTAGTAGAGGTTATTGATATTATCATATTAATGAAATTTCATCCTTACCTGTCGTTTTACATCCAAAAATACAACGTCTTGTAGTTGGCAATAAGAAACTTATAAAAATAACTATAACCTCCAAAATATCGTAAAATTGCGAGACACACACAGTAAAATCCTTCACAAGGTCTAGTTCTTCACAACTAGAAATTTAAATAATAAAGCATTCAAACTATCGCAATTAGAGAATTTTTTAAAAGTAAAGCGTCCAAACCATCGCAAGTAACTGGAACAAGCGTTGCAAATATCGCAAATAACTGGTGGAATTAAACACTAACACGTGGAGCTTACTCAAGTCTAATATAGTTGCGGAGAAAAAATACTCAACGCAAGGAAATTCACTAATAATACCAAAATAAAACATTAAAAAGTTTTGTATACCGATTTGAAACCAACAAAATCAGTCAAAATTTTTAAAAATAAAATGTTGCCATGGAATGGAAATAAAAGCATACTTATGTAGTTATAAATTTTGGAGGAAAAAAAATAACATAAAATAACTCTAAAAAAATATTTAAAAACAAAATCTAAAAATCCAAAGTCACTTTGCATGACTTTGATTTCTAAAACGCTTCCTTGAAACCTATATTAATGAAATTATTCGTCAGAATTAAACAATTCATCATTATTAGCTTCTTACTTATATAATATAATTTCTTTAAAATGTCAGATGTAGAATTCACCTCGTCTTCTTAGTAAATAATATAGTCTTTCCCATTAAGTGCACGATTGGCATCTGGTGTCGAAACCCCACAAGGCGTTTTTTTTTTTTTTTTTTTTTTATGGATTAGACCGGCAAACGAGCAGACGTATCGCCTGATGGTAAGCGATTACCGCCGCCCATGGACACCCGCAACACCAGAGGCGTCACAAGTGCGTTACCGGCCTTTGGGGGATGGGGGGGGAGATAGGGGGAGGGGTTGGGATATGGGCCTCCGGTATCCTCACTCACTCGGTGAAACACAGCGCAAGCACTATTTCACACCGGTTTTCTGTGAGGCCGTGGTATCACTCCGGTCGAGCCGGCCCATTCATGCCGAAGCGTGGCTCTCCCACGGTGAGCGTTGGGTTTAATTAGCATGTTCTCACCTTAAAGTAAGATAGGCGTCCTTTTATGCAAGGTTGAGACATTACATATTCTATAAGTTCTTGGTTTGTAAATAAGTTTTGTACTTGAGGATTGAAATTATATTTTGATGTAACCCTAAATTTTATCAATTGTGTAAATTAAATTACTGAAATGGTTGTAGACTATTGAGTTGCAACACTGAGATGTATTTAAAAAAAAAGTGTGAGTTAAAAAATGAATTAACGCCATCTATCTATAATTTTAAGAATTATGTGTGATCATAAAAAGATTGTAGAGGTAATAATTAAGGAACAAGAACCATAGAGAGCAGGACCTTATTCGTAAAAACGGCTTATAAGGGACATTCACCCCCGTGCTATTGATTATTATACTCTTTCCATTTCTTTATTTTCTCGATGACAGTTCTAATTTGATAGTTGTAGTGTTGTGACCAAATAAGTAATGATATCGATTGCATATATTTATTATGTTTTGAACAAAGACAAATACAACAAAAACATTCAATTATATTTTTGCGAGCTGGAAACACTCAATGACCCACCACCATTTTGTGTTTGTTTTAATCTGTCACTCGCAACAAGACGGTCGTGCTTTAAAGTCACTACATTTCTGTTCGCTGAGTTTTTTCACATTATCCATACATACGTTACGTTGTGTATTTTGTGTTCCTCCGTGTTGATTGCTGCCCAGCTGTCAAATGTCAAAATGCCTAAAGGATCTGTTCTCAAAAGACAGGCGAGAGAACTGGTGATCAAGGTTCGTAATTACTTTGAAGCAGAGTATCAAAATGGTGGCCCGCTATTACCACTGTCGCAAGTGCGAGAGCGTGTTTAGGCCGCATTAGGAATTAGTGGACCTACAATTTCAAAAATTACTACCGGTACAAGCGGCACACAGGAAAATAAGCTTAGTACGCCGAAGAAAAAACGCCAACCACGTCGTGTGACATCGGTTGACAACTGCGACGCTGTCGCTATTCGCCGTCATATAACAGGTCTTTACCTATGAAATTGCCGTTTTGTATGCAATAAGTGAAAGTACTTATTTTTTCAAACTTTTTTATTTCTGTTATTCGAAGTAATCACCCATGCAATCGACGCATCTTTGCCAACGCATTGGCAGTTTATTGATGCCCTTCTTGTAAAAATCAGCTGGACGGGAGGCAACAAACTCTTCAAAGGCATTTTGTACTGCCTCTCGGGAATTGAATTTTTTACCCACTAAAAAGTTGTCTAAATTTTGGAAAAAGTAATAGTCGATAGGTGCAAGGTCTGGTGAGTATGGCGGATATATGACTATTACTTGCGCAAAGAAATTCCAACACTTAAAAAACTTGTTGTTTCTTTACGTGAATGTGGTTTGTTCCATGGCCAAAAATCGTCATTTAGCTTGATTTTGAAAGAAATTGGATTTTCTTATAAAAAATCGAACAAACATAAAATATTGATGGAGCGTCACGACGTTGCTATGGCTCGCTGCGAATTTTTGAGCGAAGCCAAAAAGATATCAGATTGGTCAAATGTTATTTTCACTGACCAGACTTGGTTAAATGCAAACCACGCAGTATCTAAGAACTGGACTGACGACACCGCCGCTTCCACTAGTTCAGTGCCAATGGGAAAAGGTGAACGCCTTATCATATGCCATGCAGGGTCTACGAAAGGATTAATGTCTGACACGAATCTTTGCTTTACTGGCCTTTAAATCCAAGACAACAGTGGACTACCACGAAGAAATGAACGCAGAGATTTACGAAGGATGGTTTAAAGAAATTATACAATCTAAGAAATGGTGCAATCTCTGGAAGAACCGTCGATAATTATTATGGACAATGTTACATATCACTCCAGACAAATTTATAAAATGCCGACGCAGGCCAAAGAAAACAAGAGATAATTGACTGGCTCTAACGTCATGGCGAAAATGTGGATAGTACTTTATTATAAGTACAATTAATGAATATTTTAAAATCGAAAAAAAGCCTCCCTAAAACATATATTACCGACGAAATAGCTGCCGAATGTGGTCATTGGGTTTTTCGACTTCCGCCGCATCATTGCCAGTACAATGCTATAGAACTAATATGGGCACAAATCAAAGGACACGCCGCTCGAAACAATACCCACCCCCCTTTTACGGCAAACAAGATATTAGATTTATTAAAAAATGCATGTGCGGAAGTAAAACATTGTAGCGTCGGATTGGGAAATTCATGTGGCATTCGATAATATAGAAGTACAGAAACTTATAATATATGTTAGGGAGAGCTCATCGAGTGACAGTGACGATTCATCAGATTTTGATTAAAATAAATAAATAAATAATCAATTTTCATTTTACATTTCAAAAAAAAAAAAACAATCAGAAAAATATAATTACATCTTGTAATGAAATGTAATATTAGTTAATAAATTTGTACAAAATTATCCGGCAATAGTTTAGTTTCTTACACTTTGTAAAAAAATATCGGGTCTGTTGTCGTATTACGTTTATCGATAGCTCCATCCCTATGAGTTTCCATCCATCTGCTATGACCTTGTACGTGCGTAAGCGTCAAATTTTTATTAAATAATGTATACAAAATCTAAAAAAGACGCTCGTTCAAGTTTCCATAAAGAACTGTCATCGAGAAAATAAAGAAATGGAAATAGTATAATAGGTATTTATTTGTAGTGATTTTACAGTGACATGACTTATTAGTTGTTTGTTAGTTATTACGGAGCGTTGTGTTATTTTGTGTGAGTTTAGACAATGCCTCGACTCGGTTACACTTAAACGGCTAGTAAATATTTTACTACGGATAAGATATTAATTTAGGGAGAATGTTTATTAATCCTACCTACCAGTAGTCGGATTATTGTACATACTATCCAGGACATACGAGAAAAATCAATCTTTTATTCCTAATAGAGATAATGCTCTTCCGGTTGTAAACTCGACACGAGACGTAAATACATAATAAATATTACTAGTGCATTTAGCTTACGGCGATAAAGTTGGTATCTACTTTGTAAACCTACATCGCGCGTCGTTTAGGTAACTATTTTACAGCTGCCAGCCGGTACCGTGGCCACTGAGGTTAGTGACCTTAAATCACAAATGGTGTCCTTATTGGTTTGTATTTTTAAAATATTTAGTTTGTTTGAAATTTTTTTTTTGTATCCGTTTTCGGATAAATTAAACAATCCCAAAGTAATCCAACACATTTAAATAGCCCACGGTTACATTTAATATCGTATTGTCATATCCACCTTGTATAATTAACTATATATAATTATCTATATATAACTATTTACTACTTATCTTATCTTAAGAATCTCCGAAATGTATGTACGCGCATAACTTTCGATCGGGTGCACCAAATTAAATAATTCTTTTTTTTATCTATTCGTTATTGTAAGGACAAGGTTTGTGTACAAGAAAAATTAAAAGATAACGGGAAAAGACATTTTTGTACGCGACTGTACACTGCCTGTGGGAAACTGAGACAGATGTGTAAATATTGCAGTACGAAGTTGGCCGGGTCAGCTAGTAACATTTATGTTTGGCCTGCCAAAATGACTCTACTCTGCCTGATGGAAAGTATAAGCAGAATCCACGAGTGGTGGCCACCATACTCATTGCGAATACAACAATGCAGTATGGCGACCCACACTATGGCGGCCTAGTGATGCTTCTGCATCTTTTAGGCTAGTCAACAAGTATGGAACTTGTTGACTAGACTAATTGGGCCTCCGGTCTCGCACTCACCAACGAAACACGACAGCACAAACGCTGTCATTTTACGTTGATTTTCTGTGCGAGGGTAGTACCGCCCCGGTCGAGCCGGCCCGTACGTGCTGAAATCAGCGTGGCTCTACTACCTACCTACTACCTACATAATGTAAATAAAATATGTAATGTATAAATTGTAATAGAATGTAATATATCTATATGTATGTATCCATTGTACACATCAGTCTATATTTTCACCTCTAGGTTTTCTTCTGTTTCCCAGTAATTAAGATTCTGTAACCATTTAAGTATTCTACTTTTGCATTCAGTTTTGCAATAGTTGGGTAAGGCAACCATTTTATTGGAACGAAGTTCCTTATGGGGCGTTGCGGAGGTACTCTAGCCGGTAAAAAGCGTCCGTAACGTAAGATTGACGCCTCGGTGTCACAATGGTAGCGTATGCGAATGCTGTGCTTGAGGTCTCGGGTTCGAATCCCAGGTGGTATCAAATATTTTTTTATGATCTGCAAATATTTGTTTTTTCGGAGTTTGGATGTTTTCTATGAATAATATGTATCATCATCATCATCATCATTTCAGCCGAAAGACGTCCACTGCTGGACATAGGCCTCCCCCAAGGCTCCCCAAAACAATCGGTCCTGTGCTGCCTGCATCCAGCGGTTTCCTGCGACCCTCACCAGGTCGTCTGACCATCTTGTAGGGGGCCTACCCACGCTACGTTTTCCAGTGCGTGGCCGCCACTCTAGAGCTCTTCGGCCCCAACGGCCATCCTATCTGCGAGCAATATGCCCCGCCCACTGCCACTTGAGGCTGGCAATTCTACGGGCAATGTCGGCGACTTTGGTTTGTCTGCGGATCTCCTCATTCCTGATTCGATCACGCAGAGAAACGCCGAGCATTGACCTCTCCATTGCTCTTTGAGCGACTTTGAGCCTTCTTATAAGGCCCATTGTGAGTGACCACGTCTCTGTGCCATAGGTCATCACTGGCAATACACACTGGTCAAAAACTTTCGTCTTGAGACACTGTGGTAACTGGGACGAGAAAATGTCACGCATCTTTCCGAACGCCGCCCAGCCTAGTTGGATTCGACGTTTGACCTCTTTCTGGTCTCTGGATAGTCTGTCCTAGGCATATGTAATGATCTACAACTTCGAGTGTAGAGTCTCCAATTTTCACTGGAATTGGTGCGACATGGACGTTCGACATAATTTTCGTCTTGTCCATATTCATTTTTAGACCCACTCGCTTAGAGAAACTACTGAGACCATCGAGCATTGTGCTAAGGTCTTCCATGGTTTCAGCCATGACCACTATATCGTCGGCAAATCGAAGGTGGGTGATACACTCGCCATTAATGTTGATGCCAAGTCCGTTCCAGTCAAGAAGCCTAAAAACGTCCTCCAGTGCTGCGGTAAACAGTTTTGGAGATATTATGTCTCCCTGCCTCACTCCTCGCTGCAGTTGTATCGGCTTCGAGTACTGGTCCTGTAGACGGACTGACAAAGTAGTCGATTTGGCACCGCTGGAGAGACTGGAGCACAGCCCGTGTTTCAATCGAATCAAAAGCCTTTTCATAGTCCACAAACGCCAAGCACAGTGGAAGGTTATACTCGTCGGACTTTTGTATAACCTGCTGCAGCGTAAATATGTGGTCTATGGTGCTAAAGCCTTTTCGGAAACCGGTTTGTTCGGGAGGCTGGAAGTCGTCGAATTTGCGTTCGAGACGATTCGTAATAACTCTCGAGAACAGCTTATACACATGACTCAGAAGGGAGATGGGAAAATTCTTCAGCAGGGTGTTATCACCCTTTTTGAAGAAAAGCACCACCACACTCCCGAACCGTGCGTCAGGCGGTTTTCCACCCAATAGGACGGAATTAAATATCTTTTGAAGGATTTTTAAGACCGGTTTGCCACCCACCTTCAAAAGCTCAGCTGTAATTCCGTCCTCACCTGGTGCCTTGCTGTTCTTGAGCTGTTTGAGAGTCATACTAATCTCGTACAAACTGACGTCCGGAATATTTTCGGTGTAGTGTCGGGTTAACTTAGCCCTTGGGTCTTCAGGCAGGTCAGTGACAGGGTTTAGTGTTGCCGTGTATAACTGTCCGTAGAACTTCTCGATTTCACTCAAAAGCTCAGTTTTCGACGATAACAGTCTGCCATCCTAGGTCTTCAATTTTGTCAACTGGCTCTGCCCAATAGACAGAACTCTTGCGAACACTTTTGTGCCTTTGTTTCGCTCTATAGCCTCTTTAACATACATGGTGTTAAATTGGCGTAGATCTCTTTTCTGACATTTTGAGATCTGTCTATTCAGCAGACGGAAATTGGACACTTCTTCTGGGGACTGTAGAGTCATGTTGCGTCTTTCTTCCATTAGCTTAAGAGTGTCATCAGAGAATCTCTTGGTTCTGATGATCTGGCGGGTCTTGAATAGTTGAGACCTGACCGTATGGACAGTTTCCACTAAACAGTCACTGAGTTCGTTGGTATCGATGCAGTTTTCAAGGCATGCAAAGCGGTTGTGTAGTTCGAGCTGGAAGCTCTCGGGGTTTTGGATGTGAACGGGGGATGGTCGGAGCGTAGACCTCACCAGTCGCGACCTTTCGAGCTTGGTGTTAATATTCAATGTGCCTCTAAGTAGTCGATGATCGCTGCCGGTTTTCACCATGTTGATCACCGAGACATCATGGAATACTTGCCTCTTCGTCGACATGATGAAGTCAATCTCATTTTTAGTTTTGCCATCGGGACTTATCCAGGTCCACTTCCTGTGCTCTCTTTTTCGGAAGAAGGAGTTCATCATGTAAAGTCCCTCCCATGACAACGGTGAAGTAAGTATCAGACATATGCATGGCTCTACTAATGTCCTCATACATAGTCTCCACCTCATCATCAGGGTGTGTAGTGGTTGGAGCGTATACCTGTATCACCTTCAGCGAGTACCTTTTGGTTACTGTGAGTGTAAGGTACGCAATCCTTGGTGACACACTCTCAATTTTGATCACATTGTTCACGAGGGACTTGTGTACCAGGAACCCGACACCACCTTGAGACAGATGATCGCCCTCCCGGAAATAGAGCAAGTTACCAGATTGTAGTATTATCGAGTCCTCCCCCTTTCTACGGACTTCAGATAGACCCAAAATGTAGAGACGTTACTGGACTGAGGGCCCTATACTCGTATTATGCTGCCATAAATCTGTAATGTTGTATTCTAAAGTTTTAGGATTTTAATAAAACTTTTAAGAAATTCTTAAATAATAAGCATTGACCTAGAGATAGGGCTGCCATCTCAAATATTTAGAAACCAGGACAACAAGTGTAAAATCCCCGGATATTTGCGGTTATAATCCGAACACTTTTTTATTTTATCTAGTAGAAATAAAAAGAATACATAGTTCAATTAGTCTAAATAGTTCTTTTATTTATTTTCTTAGGTATTTAGTTTAATTAAATATAGTTATTTTTCATCGAAATCAGTGATAGAAAAATAAAATCTCACAGTTGTGAAAATGCTTTTCAAACAGTAGTATACTTTTCACAACCTTTTTTTTAAACCATACTAATTTGACAAAAATATCTTTAAGTTGAAACTCATATGATATCATTCTAGTATTCAAGCTCTAAGTTTTTTTTGTCTTATCTTCTTATTATATAAAAATCAATTGCTGTTCGTTTGTCTCGCTAAAACTCGAGAACGGCTGGGCTGATTTTGGTTTCGAAATGTTTGTCGTAGTCCAGGGAAGGTTTAAACTGTAAAAAAATTGCTGTTGCTGTTTAAACTTGAAAATCCAAATCTCACGTGTACGAATTAGCGGGCACAGCTAGTAACAAATAAAAAATTACAGTAACATTACATGACATTAAAATTATATAATATTGTTGTAAACATAAACAATCAAGTATTATTCAAAACATTCAGAGGTAAGATTGTGTCTTCGATCATTTCTTCAAAACAAAAGACATGCGCAGCTACTGACAGAAATGCGATGTAAATCCGACCAGTCACAATAATTACTCACTTAAACAATAATTACCCTTATATTTACTGACTATTAAATTTGGTCGGATTCTGGATATAATAATAGATTTACCTATGAAATTGCCGTTTTGTATGCAATAAGTGAAAGTACTTATTTTTTCAAACTTTTTTATTTCTGTTGTAGTTTAATATACAGAGCGAGTGCATTGTTATTTTAAATTCTTTCTACAATGATTTCATTGATAGACGTCTACGGAGTAGTAAAAAATACTATAAGACCACTTCGTGAGGGTGTTCAGTATTTTAAAAGTGGAATGTTAAGGTGTATTGGTGACGAGCAGATTCCCTAGCGGCAAGTCGCAGAACTAACGTATGACAGATAAAAATAGTCAACATTCCACTTTTAAAATACTGATCCCCCTCACGAAGTGGTCTTATAGTATTTTTTACTACTCCGTAGACGTCTATCAATGAAATCATTGTAGAAAGAATTTAAATTACAATGCACTCGCTCTGTATATTAAACTGTCAGGTAGAAGTATCTGTCTTACGTTAGTTCCGCTAACGGCCACTAGGGAAATCTGCTCGTCACCAATACACGTTAACATTCCACTTTAAAAATACTGATCACCCTCACGAAGTGGTCTTAAAGTATTTTTTACTACTCCGTAGACGTCTATCAATGAAATCATTGTAGAAAGAATTTAAAATAACAATGCACTCGCTATAAAGATTAAACTGTCAGGTAGAAGTATCTTCTTACGTTAGTTCCGCAAACGGCCACTAGGGAAATCTGCTCGTCACCATTACGTATTTTTATCTGTCATACGTTAGTTCTGCGACTTGCCACTAGGGAATCTGCTCGTCACCAATAGGGCCAGTTTCTACTCACAAAACCCCACGGCCGGGTCAGCAAGCACCGTTAGGAGTATATGTGTTCTGTGGCAAGCACATAGAGCAAGCACCACAGCTGTACATAATTCATTTTTTTAAATTCATTTTATGAAAGTGTGGTTTAAAAATTAAAAACTTTGCGTAGTAGCATCTTTATTAAGCACGCCATTGCAAAGTGGAAGCTTTTTCTCATTTGATTATCTTTTCTAATTCTTTAAAATTTACACTCGTTTTACAGTGGCGCCACCTAATTAGTGCATTTAGGCGGACACTTTTTAACTTAATGTACTCCTTATCTCTACCTGTCACCTGTTCCATTTATCGCCGTTTGACTTCTTTTGTGAGACGGACTATAGTATCTATGGTGTTGAATATGTTTGTTTGGCAAGCGTGTGAAGCATAATTAAGCAATGAGGAAAGAAAATATAAGGAGATGCCCTATTGTACTATACGAACAATTCATTATACAAATATATATAAGATCGACACATATATACAAAAAAGCATTTTGTCTCTTTTTAACTTATGTTTACCTTGGTGTGAAAAGAGACATAAACATAGTTTAGTGAGCGTTAATATTGGCAACACTTTTGAGTGACGTCATGCACTTGTCAATTCGTGACCGGCGACGCCATTGTATGCACCAAGTTCTGAGGTAGATCTGCTGTCAAGCGGTTGTTGTTGGAAATTTTGTTTTTGTTTTCGTGCCAATTACGGCTTTAAATTGGTTTTTATTGCATCCAAGGCTTTGCCCTAGACATGAAAATCATGCCTTCGTGCTCCATTAGACAATCTGGTGCAAGAAAAAACAAGAATCATTGTACATTGACTCTTTACAGGTTAGTACAAAAATGCATTGAAATTGTTCAATATTTTACGATTTTGTTTATTGTATTGTATTAAACATATTCTTTTTATAATTTCCGAAGACGTTTGTTAGTTTTTTGAGGTTCTCAATGGTATTATTTGCTTTGTTTCACTTTGATTTGTTTTTTTTTTTTTGGGATTTAATGACCTGGTAACTAAGACCTTTAAGTCAAGTCTTATTTTATTTTCACAAACATTGCACTGTCACTTCACTTCATTTTTAAATTGTTTTAATAGTATTTTTAATATATTTATATATTGGTTTGTAAGTGTTTTTGTCTTTTAATAACTGTTCTAGTGGCGGCGGGCGGGATGAAGAATCACACTTAATTTTCACATCACTGAGTTCACTAGCCAACACTAATCTGTCAAGCAAGAATTTTTGACAATCAAAAATCAGATGTTCCATGGTTCCTTCTTGAGATTCGCAATATGGGCATGTATTGTCTGTAATAATGCCAAGTCTAGAAAGGTGTGACGGTGCAGTATTATGGCCAAAGCGCAATCTATTTATCGTAGTTATAAAGTCTCGGCTGGCTTCTTTCAATCTATTGTACCAGGGTGTAACAGGCAATCTTTCTTGAATATTTCCATACCACTTTCCTTTGATGTCTTGGTCTTTCTTCCACATTTCTAGCCATAACTTACATACATTTTCATTGATACTTTGCAGAAAATCAGTCATAGGAATGTCCATTGCATTTCTAACATCAACAGCATTATTACCTTCATATGCGGTTTTATCAACTATTTCATTACCCGAGATACCTCGGTGAGAAGGTACCCATAGGAAAGAAATTTTTATGTACTTAAGATAATATTGATATATTATTTCTTTGATAAAATACAGAATATAATTCGACTTAAATGAAAGTGTAAGGTTAGTTAAGGCTTTTATCAAACTTTGAATCAGAAACAATCAAAAAGTATTTACAATTATTAATTTGGCGAATATGTAATAAAGCCTGATAAACCGCATATGCCTCTGCAGTGAATATACTACAAGTATTGTGCAGAACAAAGCTTTGAGAGAATTTTGTATGTGGATCATAAATAGCAGAACGTACATAATCACTTCCCTTACTACCATCAGTATAAATAACATAATGATTATCATTATCTGCCAAAAACTGTAGCATATCTGAATTATTATTAATTGAATTTTGTAATTCTTTGATGGGATGTGAAATACACTGATAAGAAAAATAGTAACATGGCCATGGGCACTGTTTTCTTATATGAGTAAAAGTATTCTCTATTTCTAGCAACATTTTGGACAATGTTGGAGATTTGCCATTCAAAAGATTGTCTCCTGTTGCTAGAGGCCCAGGAGCACTACTTACAGAAGGTATAATTTTGTTGATAATTTTCTTGTGATTTGCAGCAATTAATTTAAGACAAAATCTCTCTGCAAGTAGAATGCGTCTCAAAATTAAGGGCATCAATTTAGTCTCTACTTCCATGGCCCTTATCGGAGTAGAGCACATTGCACCAGAAATAATTCTCAAAGCCCTGTTCTGCAATAGATCTAGTTTATTTACATGAGTACTGTTTATATACACTAGTGAACTATAATCAAAATGACTTCTAACTATACTTTTATATAAATTTGACAATATTTTAGGGTCTGCTCCCCATGGACACCTGCAAGACATTTAACTATATTTAGACCTTTTAGAGCATTCTTTGATATATATTTAATATGTTCCTGAAAAGTTAATTTCCTATCTATTACTATGCCTAAAAATTTCTTTGAATTTACTGGGTTTATAAATTCGCCGTTATAAACTACTTTTGAATTTGAATTCTCATTTCCAAATATCATGATACTGCTTTTGGAGGCGTTGATTTTTAAATGTAGTACATCATTATAATAGTGAAATAGTTGGGACAAGGCTCTGTTAATATTGTTAATTGCAATTTCTACATTATAATTACTACTGTACAAAACAATATCATCAGCAAACTGCAAAATATCTACATTACTACTATTTACAAATTTACAGATTTCGCTTGTATAAATATTGTAAAGCAAAGGAGATAGTGTAGCACCCTGCATTGTACCTTTAGATGCACATTTTGGACCATGTAGTGTATTATTATATCTTACATAGAGTGTTCTATTATTTAAAAAATTATATATCCATTTACATACTTGGCCTGGCACGCCAAGCCTAAACATAACTTGTACTAGTATAACAGGATCTAGACTGTCAAATGCACCTTGAACATCTAGAAATACACAAACAGTGTGTAACTTTTTATCCTTTGCATGTTTTAGGTCCGAAATTAAAGAAGTGAAGCTGTCTGCACAACTTCGCCCTCGACGAAATCCATATTGTATATGTGGAATGATGCCATTAGATTCTATATACCAATCCAAACGATTTTTAATCATGTTTTCAAATATTTTACCTAGACATGAAGAGAGTGATATTGGTCTGTAAGAGCTGGCTAGCTCTGCAGGTTTATCTGGTTTGAGTATTGGAATGACACATTGTGTTTTCCATGATTGCGGAATACATTTACAATGCCAAAGTAAATTAAGTATATTAAGAAACAATTTTTGTGCAGATTCGTCTAAATTTTTAATAATACAATAGGGGAAATCATCTAATCCAGGTGTAGTGTCTTTCCGAGATAACAAACTAATTTTAAATTCGGACCATGTAAAAGGATCTAGCAAAAATTTTGAATTTAGACTATCATTATTTAATTCGAAAATGTTACCTAAACTATCAGCATCATTTAAATTGCTATTGTCGGATAATTTGTCTAGAAATGGAGAAATAAACTCATCTTTATGTGATTTATTGCCAGCTCTTATACCTTTAAACATTTTAAGAAGATTCCAAATCTTACTAATAGGGGTAGTTCTATTGAAAGAGTCACATAAGTTATCCCAACCTATTCTTTTTTGCTCTGATATAGTCCTTTTTTTAAGTGCTTCTTCTTTTCTTTTCTTTTGTAACCTAAATAGTTCTCCATTGTAGGTTCACTTCTATAATGTTTCAATGCATTGTAAGAGGCAATTACACTTTTTTCACAAATGTCATTCCACCAAGGAGCTGGTGGTCTGCTTTTAAAATTATTTGGTTTAGTGAGTTTAGGGATAGTCATATCTTTTAAAGTATTCAATCGAGAACAAAAATCATTATAGGTTGAAATAGGATCATAGAATTTTAACACTAAATCATTAAATATCGTTTTGGAAATATTTTTATACTTTGTCCAATCTGATTTTTTATATATAAACTTATCAACAGGGGGATTAATGTGATATTTATCTATATGTAGTGAAATCTCTGTTATTGTAGGGAAGTGGTAGCTGCCCATGGCATCATCATGTACAGACCACTCGCATATTGAGGCGAGGTTAGCACTAATAAAGCTAACGTCAATAGCAGATGGATTTCGTCTTGGGTTATTACAAGTTGTAAAACTACCATCATTTAAAATACATAAATCCAAGTCGTCTATGATATCAAATAAATCCTGACCTCTACTCTTAGTGGATAGACAACCAAATGCAATGTGGTGAGCATTAAAATCACCACTAACAAAGATAGGTTTTGGCAGATCGTTAATTATATTATGTAGTCTGTTGAGATGTACGTGTCCACTAGAAGGAGGACAGTATACACATAGAATAGTCAAGCTACCATGCACAGTAGATAAGGACAGAGCAACAGTTTGAATGTCTTCATAAAATCTAGTGTTTAATAGTTTGTACTTTAAGTATGGCTTAATTAGTATTGCTACACCATTATGAGCATTATTGGAATTTTTATTGTAAATATTATATCCAGATATTCTAAATTTATTGTCTTTGAACCATGTTTCGTTAAGTAAGCAAATGTCAATATTTTGTTTTTCTAAGAATTGAATCAATAGGGGTTTCTTACTATTAGCACTTTGAATGTTATACTGAGCAATACGTAGCTTAGACAGTGTATGACTTGGATCCATTACTTTAGATTTTTAAGTAGAGTTTCCTTAATACTATTTATGGTAGTGGGCTTAGTATCCCTCTTATTACCCAGTTCCACCAACGTCTGTACTAGGGCCATAAGTACATCGTTGTTGGCAACTATTTGGGCTTTGATGTCTACCTTTGGAGGGACATCTTTAGGTTTATTTACATTATGTACAGGATTATTTACAGATACAGGTTTATTTACAGATAAATGTACAGGCCTATTTATAGATGTATGTACAGGCTTATTTAAAGTAGAAATTTTCATTTTTCATAAAAGAGGTGGAAATTGTTTATTATCATTATTAATATGTTGTTTCTTCAATGTAGCACTTGCATAAGTTATCTTATTTTTCTTTTCTAATATTTTGTTTAACTTAATTGGACATACTCTAGAAATTGCAAGATGAGGCCCACTGCAATTGACACAGCAGAGCTCTGTTGGTTTATCACATTCTTTATATAAATGTTCACCTCCACAAATGGAACATCTTTGTTTACCATTGCATATTTTAGCAGAGTGGTTAAATTTAAAGCAACGGAAACATTGCTGTAATGGTGGGATATATTCAAAAACTCGGTATGAAAATAAATCATATTGTACATTGTCTGGGAGTATGTTTGAAAGAAAAGTAATGCTAACTGTTTGTAGTGGTACTCGCTCTTCCCCAACCTTCTTTGTGAATCTTCTTATAGCTACTATTTCATAGATTGATGATAGTTTTGTATATAATTCTTTGTTCGAGATATTTGCTGGTACAAATCTAATTATACCTGTTTTTTCTATTTCCGCAGCTGGAATAAATGCCTTAAAGCCGTGTTTGTTGAGAAAAGCCGTGTTGTTGATGAAATTATTGGCTGTATTATACTGTTTAAATATTACTGCTATTTTATTTGCATTAATGCGTTGAATCGCCGTCACCCCTTTTATTTCATTGGAAAAAATATGGTTGAGATAGATAGGGCTCTTATTGCCTATTCTATCCGAATTGTTGGTAGCTTCAATAAACACTTTAAAGTCTAGATAGGTGCCATTTTCTGGGTATAGTCTTTTGTAGTTAGGTTTAATATATGGTGAATAGTCAAAACGCTCACCAGCACCGCCGCCATCACCACAGTCCATCTTAGTCCCTCCGTCCCTGACCTCAGGCCGAGGACGTTTATGTGAGGTGGGCGGGTTATCCCCGCCCCCCCTCGTTTCCCACCATTGTCACTAATTAATCCACCTGGTAGTTGCTATTGATCACCTCTTTAGGAAAAAAATAGCAAATATTTATTTAAAAAATGAAATTTTTTAAATTTTTTTTCCCGCGCGCGCTTTTTTGAGGTTCTCGCCAGACTCCACTTTGATTTGTTTACATACGATTAAGGATAGTGATGGTAGAGTTAAAGTGTCGATACTTATATTATTATATAAAAAAATATGTTAACATGGTGTTTTCTTCATCAGATTTCCTGTAAATGAAATTTTAAGAAAGAAATGGATTGAAATCATTGGTTTGGAAAATATAAACCCTCAACATAAAATGTGGTATATCTGCTCGATGCACTTCCATGAAACATCCTACAACAGAACTCTCGACGTGACGCGATTACGTGACTGCGCAGTGCCCTAACCTGAATGTGTGAATAAATATTACAACTATTTAAAACGTGTTTTATTTACTCAATTTGTTATTTCGCTCAATGTCAACATAATATAAGTACTTTTTATGTTGATATCGGTATCCCAGAACCGTCGGAGCTACGAAAAAATAGGTAAACAACGATATACATTCTCGTTGGTTTGAATGCGGAGGTATCTGTTCTTTATTTAGTCTCGTTGCTGATAGAACGGATAGGGCTGTTTTCATAGCCGATAACAAATGGTTTTAAAATAATAATTTGAGAAACCTCACCTACGATCATCTATTCCCAGACTACAGAAAGACCAGGATTTTAGGGATTCCAAGAGGAATCCACGGCCTCATTTTGGGAGGAGGTGATGTACGCCTAAAAGGTAGGAAAAGGGAGAGGACTAGCACTCTCCTATCCCACAATGGACACACCAAACGATGTAGCACTCCTAATGGCCTACGGTTTCTTGGGTAGAAGCCCAAGAATCGTTTAAGTAATATTTCGCTCATATCATATCTAGCCGGGTGTCCAGTGATGGCCAGCTTTCATTTTTGGATTTTAGTCTTAAGTCCATCATTCAAAATTTAATCCATCCATTATATCCATTATAAATAATAAAAAAACAATCGGATTTAACTATAACTATTTAATGTTATCGTTATTTTTGCAATTTATTAAATATTTCAGTTAAATATCGATATCGACATTTCGAGTCACTCTACATAGGTACAACCCTATGGCAGCGATTTTATGCGTCAACTTCTTGTGTAGGTAGGCACGATAATTTTGTAGGTATGCGTAGTCCATGTACTGTAGGTCAATGTAATTAAGAGACAATCTAACTCAAAATAGAGTTGTAAGAGAGAGATAGCAAGCATGCTTTTGTCCAATGTTTTGTTATTTTGAAGTTCAGTATCTGTCATGTCAGCTGAGTGATTATTGAGTAGATCAGTTCAGCAATGGTGGTGTTTTTACATTTTTGAGAGTATAAATCGTAAACATCACGCGTAGTCCATTTAATTTAGCTCTATGCGTTTATAAATAGTTAATCGCAATTTATGCCTTCATGGATGTCGTCTAAGCCAGGAGAAATATAAATTAGCAAGATTGCCAGACTGCGTAAGTACTGAATCTTTGTTGTTAGATATTTTCATAAGCTAGAAACCAGCTTGTGTCGTTTCGGCAGTGATGCTACTATTAATATTTATTAATTGGTTCGTTTTTGAATTATTAGCATACAGTATTTTATGATAATCGTTACGGTAGTTTTTCTAGGACTTAATTTCGGAAATGGCTTGTACTATGACGTTGTTGTTTGTAAATGTTGATTTAATAGGCTTCGCTTTCGCGTACTATTTATTTTTCTTTGTTAACTTTTATTTGTATAAGGTATATTATTGTTACTTATTAGTTATCAAAAATAATTACAGTCGTAATTTATATACAAAGAGATAAATATTATTGTGTTGTTTAGTGGCCATATTATGGGGTGCAGAATTTTTTATTATCTCATTTTTTGCTGTAGGCAGTAGACAAGATGCTACTACAAAAAAAATGCATTCCTTTCAGAAGCCATATTTAAAGGATAAAGGACACATGGTTTAAACCACATGTTTTATAAAAACAAAGTAATATGGCCATTACATTACAAAGTATTTTAAATATAAATTGCCATTGTAAAAGTTATAAAATTGATTTGCATAAAATGTGTGTATATATTAAATAATTATTTCTTGTTCTTTAGGTATTCATGGATCTGCACAGAAGTGTGAAGAAATTATTTCTTTGATTATTTATTTATTTTTTTAAGTGGTGAAACCATACACTGCCAGCATGTTGTATGTGTTCCACGTAGATGCTGGTCAAATGACCACATATGACATGAGCCTTACATTGCAAAAGTAAGTACATAATATTAAATTAATTTTAGTTGGTCTTTTCAATAGTAAATATTAAACTATTTAAAGTTTAACTATTTTAATGTAATAATATTAATTTTTATTTAAAACTTGATTACATTTTATGAAAATTCATTTTTCTAGATGCAGTCAAACCTGAGTGAGAACTCAAGGGACAGCAATCTCTTTTTCTCTTATAGAGGTTTCTCACTAACCCGAATTTCTAGCTTACAGAGTTATAGAAGGGGGTCTGTCTCACTTATAGAGGTCTATAAAAAATATGGCAAATATGACGTAATTAGAAACAAAATACGTGCATGTATGGGTATTACATAGTTATTGAAATAATAGCTGAACAAAATATTTAATCTAAATCTTATATATAAAATTCTCATGTCACAATGTTAGTTACCATACTCCTCTGAAACGGCTGAACCAATTTTTATGAAATTTGGTGTGCATATCGGGTAGGTCTGAGAATCGATCAACATCTATTTTTTATAATCCAATTTTGTAATAAGTTTGACAAACAAATTGGTGTGCACATTTGGCTTTTTGAATAGAATGAGTTGCTCGAACTACAAAACGACTACGTATAATAAAACAATAACAGACGCACATTTGGTCATTCGAATACAATGTAAGTTCCTAAAACTATTAGAAAACAATAACAGACACACATTTGGTTTGAATTAAATAAGACTCCCTATAAACTTAAGAATGAGTCTTAAAATAGCAAGGTCAAACACGGTTAACTGTCACTTATAGAGGTATAGGCAAGTATCAATCTCACTTGAAGAGGTTCACGTGTGAATAATTGCTGTCACTTATACAGGTTTTATGTTTCTCACTTATAGAGGTTTTAGGAGGGCTCAATGACGGGATCTGGTAAATACTCTCGTTAATAGAGTTTTCTCGCTTAGCCAGTTCTCACTTACTCAGGTTTGACTGTATTATTATGTTAAATTTTTTTATGTTATCAAGTTAAGCTGTAATGTTTAACACCACTATTGAAAACAAACAGTTTTCAAAGATATTTAAGACACACTTACTGGAAGCTTCACATAAATAAGGTGTGCAGGGAAATAGAGTGAATTATATAATTTTTGTTATATATTTGTTAATTATATAATTCATATCACTTAATCAATTTTTCAAATATTATAACTAAAATAATTACATCATTTAAAACATAAAAGAAAATCCACTCAAAATTTGCAATATAATTATGTAATTTAAAAAGAAAAACCACTCAAACACACACACATGCAAGTGCTTGTGCACACAGGCACACACTATGTCTATTTTGATCAATAACTTTTATTTTATACTAGCTGAACCAGGGTTGATAAAAATCATGATATTTAAAAAAAAAACAATAATCGGATTAATTTAATTTAAATCGAATTTTTTGATTCAAATCAGTTTTTTTTACTTTCTTGTCTTTTTTAATACTTTAATGGTCAGTTATTTATGGAATGAAAACAACTTATTTTTTAAATTCAATTATTAATACAATGAAAAGGTAATTGAAGATAATAATATATATAGTAAAAGATAGTTGAAAAAATAACTAGGAAAGTAAAAACTTAGCAACTCATTAAAGTACATAATTCTAATTCTTTCCAGATTAGTACACTATCTGAAATAGGATACTTGTCGCTTTGTGTAATATCTCTTGAAATAACCACACTGATTAATTATAAATGTAGTTTAAGATGCATTCTCTCACTCTCCCCGCCTACATAATATAATTAAGTTAACTTAAAACTAAAGTTTGTAACATTTAATGCTTTAAAATAAATCATCCACTACATGGTCGCATTTGATTAACATGCCTCTTGCACAGTGAACCATTAACATCAATAATATATGTAGCCCCTGGTACAGATTCCTTTATAACTACCCCTAATATCCATGGTTTAAACCTCTTCCGATAATCCCTAATCATAATTTAATTTTACCCACATTGAATACAACCTTTCGATCACTAGTAGCCTGATTGCTCTGTTTAATTTGTTCTTCGTAAAGTTTATCTACAATAGGAGGCGGTCGTAATAGAGAAAATCAACTTCTAAGCTCTCTCCCCAACATAAGCCGAGCAGGTGTTACCCCACTCGACCTTTGCGGAGTACATCGGTAATCAGACAAAAATAAATTTATAGCTGATTTCATATCATGGCCAGTTTCCATTATTTTTGTGACATGACTTTTAAAAGTTTCTACAAATCTTTCTGCTGCACCATTTGTCGCTGGATGGTAAGGTGGCGTGAATGTATGCTTTATATTGAGACTTTTACAAAACTCCTGAAATTCTATGCTAGTGAAACAACCACTGCACTGGATACCCGAACCTGGCAAATAAATCCTTTAGGATATTAATTGTTGAGCTAGATGTTATATTGTTCATAATGAAAGCCTCTACCCTCTTTGAAAAACTATCGACAATAACTACTACCATTTTGTTGAAATCTGCATGTATATGGCAGATGGCGCTATTGGCCATGGCTTTACAATCTTAGATGGATTTTTATTATGGCTTAAACATGAAATACATTGTTTAGTTATTAGTTCAATATCTTTATCTATATTTGGCCACCAAAAATAGGATCTGGCACTTTCTTTCATTTTTACAGTTCCAAAATGGCTTTTATGAGTGTTATTTAAAATTCATTCTTGAATATTTTTTGGTATTATTACTCGATACCCCCATAGTAAACAGCCTCTATCAGTACTAATCTCATTTTTTCGGTTATAATATGGTAATAAATCTTTATCTAAATATTTTTTTTTTTTTTTTTATGGAATAGACCGGCAAACGAGCAGACGTATCGCCTGATGGTAAGCGATTACCGCCGCCCATGGACACCCGCAACACCAGAGGCGTCACAAGTGCGTTACCGGCCTTTGGGGGATATAGGGGGAGGGGTTAGGGTATGGGCCTCCGGTATCCTCACTCACTCGGTGAAACACAGCGCAAGCACTATTTCACACCGGTTTTCTGTGAGGCCGTGGTATCACTCCGGTCGAGCCGGCCCATTCATGCCGAAGCGTGGCTCTCCCACCTGAAATATTCTTTATTGGGACAACCATCTACAGTTTATCGCAAGATTTTATTCAAATTTGGGTCTTTTTGAGTTTCTTTTTATATAAGGTTCCAGTCGATTTTGTCCATTTTGGAATCATTTACAAAATATTGTATAATAATATTTTCT
Organism: Diaphora mendica; assembly: GCA_949125395.1. Lineage (NCBI taxonomy): Eukaryota > Metazoa > Arthropoda > Insecta > Lepidoptera > Erebidae > Diaphora > Diaphora mendica. The sequence continues at coordinate 19,990,496 of OX421317.1, forward strand.
TCATTACATAACTCATTAAATCATCACTCATTAAGGATGCATTCTCACACTTTGCATTGAATTTAAATAGCATGCGCGAAATGATTTCTGAAATATTTGATAACTTCTAAAACATGTCCTGTAGCATTTGGAATCCCGAAACTGGTCGGTAATCGCTCGCTCGCACAGCATTGTGCACGTGTGGGCGCCGTAGTCTATGTTGGGGGAAGTCCCTAGACAATTTTTGGCCGATTTGGTTGCAGTAAAAAATTCATGAGTTCAATCATTAATGTTTATAAAAAACATTTGATTAAAATCACGATTTAAATCACTGATTTAAATCAAGTGATTTAAATCACTGATTTAAGTGATTTAAATCATATCAACCTTGAGCTGAACCCTGCGTTGTTACCCGTGTTTGTTGTTGTAACCGCAACTGTCAACAACAAACCAAAGCAACCTGTCGCCACGGGGCGAAGCTAGTCTAAAAAAAGTAGCATAAGTTACTCTTTATATCATCAGCTATCTGCCAGTGAAAGTCCCGTCGAAGTCAATCCAGCCGTTCTAGAAATTAGCCGGAACAAACGGACAGACAGACAAAAATAGTAAAAAATGTTATTTTGGTATATGTATCGTGTATACATACATAAGCATTTAGTAAATAGCGGTTCTTTTAATATTACATACAGACACTCCAATTTTATTTATTTGTATAGATCTATAATTTTACCTACTAATTGTATTAAATCTATTCACTACACTAAGACATGATGCTAAGACTACGCTATGATGATCCCAAGTAGGACTTGATGACACAAAAATGTACTTAATGTTTTTATATTGAAATCTATTAGACTATGTTCAATGGATAGCAAACCACCCGAGTAAGTAATAATACATACATATATGTCAATTTTTACAATCTTACTAAAGACCAAAGTTTTAGTTACACAGTAGAATGAAATTATGTTGTATTACTTGTTTTAGTGTTTCAACATTAAAATTGGCTATCGAGAAAAAAACAAAAGTGCCATCAAATCTTTTGGTGCTTCTTGTCAGTGGAGGTGAAGTCTTACAGTCAGATCATATGGTGTCCTCATATAGTGCGGGGACAGACAGCAATCCTATCTACATGTTCAGTAAACCTTCTATGAAGGAGAGTCATCTGAAACAATCTAGTAAGTTAACTTCTTATTCACTTGATGCTACATTTTTATTTTTAAGTTATAGGAGCCACTACTATTAATTAGAGTTATCTGCATAAGATCTCTGTCTCCTCGGGGACAAAGGAGCCAGGAGTATGTGGTGTTTCCACTAAAAACCGCCCTGACCGCCGACATCTCGCAGGTAGATATCTCCCCTGTTCCAGGAGGACCCGGGTCATGTGATATCAGGTTCTCCTTGAATCTAAGCCGTGACTTATCAGAGCTTTTCCCGCCGACGAGTTGACGGTTCATAACGCTGACGTACTTTGCTTTAGATCAGTCCTCTCCCGATCTTGTTCAACAGTCTCTTTGTCGGGGTATAACAGAGTCGCAGAAAGAGACCACTGTGCTCGAGCCCTCGTCACGCGCCAATCGAATTCTGATATTTACCGAAGCAACCAAGCCCGGCAAGTATCTCTGTCAGTCGGTAGGTGACGCAACCTCCCTCCCTACCTACCGATTTTCAAAGAACAGATGGCGTCTCCTTTCTCAGGAGAAGACTATGTCCACCTGTGGACCGTTAAAGGTTGTTGATGCAGATGTGATGGCGCTATTTTGGATGTGGTGTGGATGATGCTATTTTATCTTAGCTTGAAACAAAATATATTAATTCTTAGGCATCACTTATTCTATCTTATTAATTTGATTTATTGTTTCACAGTGTGCGACTTAAGCCCTATAGTGGAGTTAAGTACCGGAGAGTTCTCCAGTGAGAGTCGTAGTGCCTTTGATGGCAAATCTTTTATGGAATTAAAGGCTGCAGTAGAGAAGTGTTGCTCACAACAGCCAAATGTTTATACAGTCATAAATTGTGCGACACTTGCACAACAATTCAGCGACCTGGCACAAGAAGTGTCCAGAAGTTGTGAGCTGCTTGTGCATGATCAACATTTGCAGCACCAGGTAAGATTCGTTGTATTTAATAAATAATAATCACCATTTGTCTCTTTTTCTCCAGTCTCCAGCCACTACTAATTATTACGCAAGGGAAAAACTTTCATTATTTATTATAATACATATGTGGCAAATATTCACATTAAAAAAAAATGTGACCCGTCACGGGACGCCTGGCAGATGTGAAACAATTGTTTCCACGCCAGACATCTCTCCACTCCAAAAGTCTCGCCACGCCAAAAATTAGGTTGACCCCTCGCCTATAGATGTTTCACATCAAATATAGTTTCCACAGACTGTGCAGCTAGCAAGGAAAATTGCATTATAATACTATAAGTTCCATTAAACAACCGGGCATGGTTACCTAGTTGAAGGACAATAACACCAGCAGCAACAAAAATAGCATATGGTAGCAATTGTCCATGCCTGCCTAGGTGACCATGCTTGTCAGACAATGGTCATAAATGCAGTCCCATGGCAATTTTTATTTTATTTTATTAAAATAGCATTGATATAGTTTATTTCAAATCTTTCCACATCACTGAACTCAAACAAATATTTGGCTTCATTATCTTACAATATCTTAAAATAAAACGAAAGGCTAAAAGTTATTGAGGTATGTTTATATTTTGAAATTTTGTAATTGTAAAACAGTCCTAATGCAAACTAGTACTGTTCACCCATACACTGTCATCTCGTTAGTTTGATTTATTCAAAGGGAAAATAAATGTCCAGTAATAACATCAATATATCAGATATGTGGTACTTGATAAATGATATTATTATGTTGAAATGTGTCATTAGGTAATTGTTTTATTTATTGATACTCTTAGCTCTTAGATTTATCCTAATTTTAGTTTTACTCTTAATATTTTTTTTACAATGCTGAATCAAGTCAATATGGCCCGAGAGCAATGGAAAAAAACATTTCAATAACAAATTAGTTTTGTTATATATATTAATCTTTGGATTTTCTTTAGGGCTGGGCGGCGGTAGTAGCTAACTTAGAAGATATTTTTAACGAGTTCTGTGAGAGGTCAAGGAATTTTAAGGATGCGTTCCGAAAACACAGACTAAAAAAAGAAGACTATCATGAAAAGTTGAACGGGTGAGTATAATTCTTTTCCAAATGCTATTCTGTAATAAATTAAATTTAGGTTGCCACGTTAACAATTATCTATTGATCAGGCTGAATTGGTGATTGCGTAATTCATTAATTTCCCTGCATTCACATTAAAGGCTATTGATACATCATTAGAATTTTATATTTAGTGCACCTTTTAATTAATTTGGTTTCAAGATGTTTTTTCCTTCATTATTTTATTACTTAGTAGCTGTTGCCCGCGGCTCCGCCCGCGTGTTTGTCGGTTATCGCTCCAAATAGTAGCCTATGTGTTATTCCGATGTATAAGCTACTGTAAAATTTCAGTAAATTTCAAATCCGTTCAGTAGTTTTTGCAAAACATCCATCCATACAAACTTTCGCGTTTATAATACATATTAGTAGGATTTCTTAAAAGCAAGTATAACCTGACTAAAACATTTTAAAAATCGGGTCTGGGGGCGCCTTAATTTGGCTGATTATTATCACAGTAATTATTATATAATACGTTCATGTAATGACAAATACTTATGGTCTAGGTATGATTCCCAAGGTAGTAGAGTCTCGCTGATTTCAGCACGAACGGGCCGGCTCGACCGGGGCGGTACTACCCTCGCACAGAAAATCAACGTAAAATGTCAGCGATCGTGCTGTCGTGTTTCGTTGGTGAGTGCGAGACCGAAGGCCCAATGATGCAAAAGCATCACTAGGCAGCCATGGTGTGGGTCACCATGCTGCATTGTTGCATTGTCTGCATTCGCAATGAGTACGGTGACCATCACTCTTGGATTCTGCTTATGCATTCCATCAGGCAGAGTAGAGACATTTTGGCAGGCCCTTACATAAAAAAAATGCTTAGATGCGTTTTAAAGGTAGTAGAGCCACGCTGATTTCAGCACGAATGGGCCGGCTCGACCGGGGCGGTACTACCCTCGCACAGAAAATCAACGTAAAATGACAGCGTTCGTGCTGTCGTGTTTCGTTGGTGAGTGCGAGACCGGAGGCCCAATTAGTCTAGTCAACAAGTTCCATACTTGCTGACTAGACTAAAAGATGCAGCAGCATCACTAGGCCGCCATGGTGTGGGTCGCCATACTGCATTGCCTGCATTCGCAATGAGTATGGTGACCTCCACTCTTGGATTCTGCTTATGCTTTCCATCAGGCAGAGTAGAGTCATTTTGGCGGGCCAAACATAAAAAAAAAAAAGATGCGCACATTAAACTTATAGCTTGATGGCTTTTTACCTCTTTTAAAAGGTCATGTACTTACTAGTAACCGTGAAAGTTTTGTTCAAATCTATACTTATAATAAAAATGTAACAGGTCCAATTCTGTACATTAAAGATATTTAGAAATTTTTTTTTGGAGGGCTCTCTATAATCGATACTGAACCCAAAACTGTAATACACACATCAAAAGTGTCTGGGGATCAACATAAGTGTCTAGGGATCAACATATATTTTTGCAATAATTTTTCTCCTGATTGATATTAATTAAAATTTTCTTTAAGGATTCATCAAATAAAGTGTTTTCGTTTGTCACAGTAACGATAAACCCAGTCACCTTTGCATTAAGACTGTAGTCCCTGAGCGTGGGAATTTGTGATTGAACACCCACATTCATATTTTACATGCACACAAACGCATCGGGCACTGTTGCATACTAACCCTGGCAACTAATAAATTTACTTGCGGTTTTTTCTTCTAGTTACATATTCATTAACTGTTCGCCTTTGAAGAATGTTTAAAATGTCCTACAAAGCACGCAATGTATCTTTGTCATATCGGAAAGCCCGCGGACTATAAGTAACTCGTCAACGGCCGAGAATGGGGTTCAAGTGTACCTATTCATTTTTAATTCATTTCATGGACAAATAATATATTTTTACACAGTATAAAATTAAGTCGCTCGCGCTATCTGTCAGCTTAGATCTTTTACAGTAATCAACGGATTTTAATGCTATTTTATGAAATAAAATAATGTTTCTTAAAAATATAATTTTTGATCGCTTTTATTGCTCATATTGACTTAATTTTACTACATAGATTACTTACGTACTTTTTTCACTTTTTGTCAAAAAACGACGCTGAAAAAGTATGAAACAAGATTTGAAAAGCCGTAGTCACGTGTTTTTAAGAGTTATGGTACGTTTCTATTTTAATTTAAGTTTTTACTTTTTTTATTTAAAATGTTTTGGTGTAGTGATAATAATAATTTATATGCAAAGTATATTTTAAATACCTAACATAGAAATATAAAAAAAAATTGAATAGATACGAACAAAGTCACCAGCAAATGCTAATAATACCTATATATATTTGAAATGTACAAGTAACACCCTTTCCGATGACACCAAACACGGCATATTTATGTCAAATTCATTTTTAATACAGTACTTTATGTCGGCTAGAGGGCGCCACATTAAATTGAGTGACGCGTCATATAGCCTATAAGCAGCGGACGATCAAGACACTTCTAACAATACCTCATTTATCCAGTTCTAATTAGTAGTTAAGGAGCTATGAGGGAACAGATGAACATACATACATAGCCTGTCAAAATCATAACCCTCCTTTGGCTTTGCCGTGGTCGGGTAAAAAAATTAAAAAATACAGTTAATTTATAAACTCCTTCTTTTTTTAAGACAGTTAAAAAACAAATTATTTGTCTTAAAATTAATATTAACACAGAACACTTTTTGTTTTGTGAATATTAAGAGTGTAAAACTTTGAAATGGAAACTTCCTTAAATATATAATACTAGCTTTTACACGGGGCTTCGCCCACACAGATTTTCATCCCCTGATTTACCCCCTTAGGGGTAGAATTTCAAAAATTCCTTTCTTAGTGCTCACTTATGTTATATAAAGAACCTACATGCAAAATTTCAGGATTCTAACTTCAGCGGTTTGGGCTGTGCGTTGATCTCTGGGTATATCAGTCAGTCAGTCAGTCACCTTCCTCTTTTATTTATATAGATTACAGATATCAGATAATGTAAGGGATAGGGCATCTATTGTTTTACAATTCACCAATTGATTAAATTCGAACTTAAGGGATGAATAATAATGGAAATGACGTAAAGTATAGATGGGACCCTTTTTGACAATTTTTGTCTGTCTGTCTGTTTGTTTGTGCCGGCTAATCTCTGGAACGGCTGGAGCGATTTTGACGGGATTTTTACTGATAGGTGTTGTGGTGTGGTAGGTAGTTGGTGTAGTATCGCGGGTAAGACCGTGGGGCTCAGCTAGTTTTTTTTTCAAAAAAGACAACTTCCGTATATATCCAATAAATCCTGTGTCGCGGGGGACTTTACAAACATACATGAAACGGACACAATGGACACCCAGACTCAGAACAACAATTCGTGGATCACACAGTGTTGTCCCATGTGGGATTTGAACCCACAGCACCTGATACAGTAGGAAGCGGCGAGGCAACCGCTTAAACCACTAGACCAACCATGCAGTCAAAAATAAAACTGTAATTTTAAGTTCTTTCATTATTTCAGTAGTAGTTATTCAATTCTAACAGAAATCATTAAAAAAATTTTTTTTTACTTTTTTTAAAACAATTTCTCAAAGTGTCTCGGTCTGTCAAAGTGTATTCAAAGTACTCGTCAAGACAAATCAAACGACTCCAAACTCGATAGGTTCCGTCGTTACAAAGTTCCTATGACCACCTTCCAGCTTCAACATCAGATCAGCTCCATGTCATCATAATATAGCATTGTCACGCTATATACATATGCCTACAAAAATTCAACACAATCGGTTGAAGATATCTGCAAAATTGAGTTGCAAGATTCCGTCTTAACAAATATAGTTAGACATATACATACATAGCAAGTTAAAAAAAAACATAAAAATAAGTTCTGTGTTAATAAAAAATACTAATATTTTTCTTTGAAATTATTCTTTAAAAAAATTAAATTAAATTCAAGAATACAAATAAACAGTTACAATTCGACACTCACTGGCAACCCACCCTAAAACTTGTCATTTACGTATTAGGGAGCTCAGTGCGAACTACAAACGGACGTGGTGTCACCTTGAATATTCGGCGGGCACTGAATTTTTTGAGCGCGATAAAACTTATTTATTGCAATTTATGGGAGACGATATCTACGTACTAAAATGTATGGAACTTTTGTCGCTAAAAATGAATGATGTTTAGCCTTAGATTATGGCTTTTTGGTGAGAATTAATAAAAAACTAAAACGGTAAATCTTTTCTCCATACTTTTTTCTCGCGAAATAAGAAAAAAACATTTAAAATAGAGCACGAAATAGGACCGAGTGTGCTAATTAAAAAGGTCGATTTCGTTGATTTTGATCTTTGTTAAGGCTTTTTTTCACAAAAATAAAGAATTATTTTATAAATGTCACTCGGTAGATTGGTAGACTTATTAGATTGGTAGATTGGTAGATTTATTAAACTACTGAGATTCTTCTTTTAGTGTCAAATATGAATTGAGTTGTTTGTGTTTTGCAAAACTGCAAGTGCCTTTTCGCGCGTTTTTAGGGACGCGCCCCTTAATAAAGAAATTTAACATTTTCCTAATAAAAGGATTTTTGACATTTGAACCACTAACATTAAAGTTCGAATTAAAGACTGAAATAACAGTTTTCTTTAAAATTTTATTAGGTAACTTAAACAAGTAATAATCCGTGTTTCTACCGCGAACACTAACACAAGAACATCGGTTTGGCATACTCAAAATGAGTTCATCCAAATCACGCTGTGGAATGGCCGCCCATGTTCGTTGCAACAACAAAAAAAGGTCTTCTTGTGACTGGATACCCTCCATATTCGGCAGAGCTCTTCTCTGTAGCATATCCCATGCATGCTCAATCGGGTTCAAGTCTGGCGACTGAGCAGGCCAGGGCCAAAGCCACATCTCAATCTCAAGAAATCCGCATAAAAATGCTTGATCCCTAGACACTTTTGATGTGTGTATTTTTCATTTTTGTCTGTCTGTCTGTCTGTATCTTGGCCGCGCATCACGTCGAAACTACTGAATGGATTGAAATGAAACTTGGCATGATTTGAGTTCATACTACGAGGTAGGACATAGGATACTTTTTATCCCGAAATTCAGCACGGTATCCTGGAGAGAGGGGATGAAAGTCAAAATATGTACTTGGTTGTAATTCAATAACACAGTCCGATTTCATTCATTCTTTTTTTGCTAGAAAGAAAAAAATAAAAGATAACGAGAAAAATGTTTTTTTTTGTCCGCGACTGTACACTGCCTGTGGGAAGCTGAGACAGATATGTAAATATGGCGGTACGAAGTTCGCCGGGTCAGCTAGTTCATTATAAAATAGTAAAAATACAAATTAAAGGTGATTTACAATCATTAGATCCATAAAAAATTAATGGCATCATTACATGACCACAAAGAAATAGTCGGCAAATAATGATCTCAATAGTTAATTAATTCCTCCTTACCTACTGACCTTGAGCAGTACCAGCCAAAGTAAATGTCGGTGTTCGTAATTTGTAACGTATTAGGTTAATAAAGAATGGAACGTAAACACGTTCCGTTAGTGACTATGTTCTTACTTAGCACGAGATAAAGATCTAGATCAAAGTCAGATCTAAGAAGTCTTCCATGTACTTATTTTTTTTATATACGATTGTTCATTGTGTAATCAACATTTCAATCAATTATATAGAGACGTTATGCCATTTTCGTACAATCGTAAGGTTGTACTGATACAAAATGCAATTTGGGGGAAGCTCAAAGGAACAAATAAGGGCTTTATAAATTTATTAGCTTTTACCCGCGGGTCCACCCGCGTGTATGTCGGTTATCGCGGTAAAGAGTTGCCTATGACCTTCCTTAACAATCAAAGTATCTCCATGCTAAATTTCATTGAAATTGATATAGTGATTTAGCCGTGAAAACAGACAGACAGATAGAGTTTCTTACGAATTTATAGCATTAGTGTGGATTAAGACAAAAATATAGGAGCGAAAGAATTAAATATGAGATGGGAATACTAATAATAAATCGCTTTATTGTACACCAGAAAACTTAGTACATAACTAAAAGCTAGGTAGGTCGGTAATACAACTGGCGGCCTTATTGCTCAATGGCAATCTCTTCCAGGCAACCGGAATATATATCCAGGCGCATTTTCCTTTGCTTTAAGACCTAATAATACATGTATATATAAAGCAGTCTGTTTGAAACAACCGGTCAACCTATTCTAGTTTGTGACTAATTATACACTATCATGTGTACAGTATGTGTTACAAGTTTCTAGGTAACTGTGTCCAATTGACCTATCGCGCTAATGTCGTGTTATCATTGTAATGAATAAATTGTTACCACAGTCAGAATGTACGATGGTCGAATAGAAAGTGGTACCATCCGTATTGATTTTTGTACTTAGTCGTAAAATGCAACTGTGAAGAGCTGTTAAACTATCTTCTAATTGTCTTTTTTCTCCTTGTTTTTCTATTAAGATAATTAGGAGGAAATTTAAATCTCATTCATGAAAACAACCAGAAGAGTATAAGAGTGCTACTGAAATAATTTTATTTGTTTTGATGGCAAATACAACTTCACGTTATTATCTTCACATTATTGGTCATAATTCATTGTTTGTTGCTATTTTTCGTTTTAAATATATATTGTGTTAAAGAAAATACAAATTTACAATTGTGAATAATAAATTTACAATTTTAAATTAATAATTCAATCTATTTTTTTTTTTGTGAGACGATCTCTTCAGATATCTACCCGGTGGATTGGTTATGTCGTACTCTGACTAAAACCACTAGCCGTCGCAGGTACCAGTAGTCTGGGAACTAGATGTTACCTAGAATAGAAATCACTGGCTCCTTGACAGTTCCTGGGCCACCTGACTTAAATATATTCCCCTCGTTTACTGACCAAAATCATACATTTCGTCCCATGTGGGTCTATTGCAAGGTACTTGGGTATAATACCCTAGAAAGGAACTTCCCGATATCCCTGGAAGACCACCATATGTAGCCATGAAGTGTTCAGGGCGGCGACTTATTTTCGGTTTAGAGAGTCCATCCCCATCAGATAGCACAGAAACACATCACGCCATCGTCTGAAGCCTGCTTCTGCTAGGATCACGGTCAGCCACACCGTTATCCCCAGACCAGCGCTTATTAACTTTCACTAAAAGAAGCGGCGGAATCCCACGCACTCTCACTCTGCTCCAGCGCAATGACCATGCTCTCTAGCGAGAGGTTTCCCACGCCTTACAGTATCCTTGCGCGACAGACGTTGGCTCCCGGCCAAATATAAAAATAGGTAAATCATTCCCGAAAAAACCTTCGCCGGTCATTTCATAAGTCACACAGTCACATGCTCTGCATACAATCCTCCACGATGGAAATTGTGGTGTGGCTTCCAATTCACATATATACCTACACTTGACGTTGCAATGAAAAGTACCCTTTGCCTAAAAATCATTGTGGTGAAGAGGTCGGGTATTACAGTGCGAGTTATTACTTTCTCAGAAAATATTGAAACCTTAGGGCCTGACCACATGACCACGGTACGGCGTCGTAAACGTGAAACGGCGCGCACGTTGCCGCACGATGCAGATATACGTTGCCGTGTCGTCTTGACGGCACGGCGTTAGTATTAAGTTGGGATAGGTTAATGTATAGGCGCTAGTAAACTAAAATATACCTAAGCGATATATAAAGATAAAAAATGGAAAAATAATGAGAGAGATAAAACTGATATATTTCACTAATACCGGATGTTTATCAGTAGCTATGTAGAAATTAATTTAGCTGGCAATAAAATATTTACCTACGTATAAACTAGAAAAAAACATAACATTGTTGCGTAGCTGGTTTCTTATCATTCGACATCTTATAGGTTGAAAATTTGCCATTTCTTGATATTTTAACACTACACAAGTAATTAGGTACCTCGATCCTCACATCCTATAGATTTCTTCGTCTATAGCAGCGGTCGGCAACCCGTGGCCGCAACGCTTCCCCTTGCGGCCCGCGACTGGAGTCTTGTTCTTAAAAATAAATTAAATTAAAAAGATTTTTTAAAGCAAGCTTTTACTGGAATGCCTCAAGACGAATCAAACAAGTCCAAACTCGATGATGTTGCGACGTTTCTTTACAGGGTTCCTATGGCCACCTTCTAGCTCCAGCATCAGATCAGCTCCATGTTATCATAATATTGTATTGTCACGCTGTATACATATGCTTGCAAAATTTCAACAAAATCGCTTGAAGATATCTGCTTTAAAATTGAGTTGCAAGATTCCACCCGAACATACAAGCATACTTACATACATTGCAAGTTAATAAAAAGCTTGTAATAAGTAAATCAGCTAGGTCATACATTTTTTTAAATGTGGTGTTGATGCCACGTCCTTTCCAATTCAGTATCTTAAACATATCCTCCGTTGCATTTGTGAACAATTTCGGGGATACTAGGTACTCTGTCAAGAGAGTACCGGGAAAAGATCAATATTACAAAAAATGTAAGTTATTCATCCAAATTTATTTTATCACCTTCAAAGTATGCTCCTTCAGAAACGATACACTTACACCAACGAATAATCCAATCTTCAAAATAATTTTTAATCGCTGTTTCCGGAATTGAGTTTAGTTCTCGCTACGAATTCTTCTTTATGTCTTCTACCGATTGAAAACGGGTGCCACAAAGTGCTAATTTGAGTTTAGGAAAAAGAAAAAAGTCGGCTGAAGCCATATCTGGTGAATATGGTGGTTGCTCGATGGTATTTGTTGAGTGTTTGATCAAAAATTCATTCACGTTTCTTTTGCGAAGGCACATTATCATGGTGCAAAATCCAAGAATTTTCTTTCCACAAATCGGGCCTTTTTCGTAGAATTTGCTCTCTTAAACACCGCATAACGCTCAAATAATCTTCTTTATTTACCGTTTCAACTTCCGGCGAGAATTCCGAGTGCACAACACCGCGAGAGTCAAAGAAAACAGTCAACATGACTTTGACTTTTGATCGACTTTGGCGTGTTTTTTTTTTGATTTCGGTTTAGTTGGAAGGCGCCATTCCGAAGCTTGTTGACTAGTTTGCATGTCAAACTCGTAAACCCACGTTTCATCACCAGTTACAATGCGTTTCATAAATGTTGGGTCGAAATTGACTCGTTCTAGCATGTCAGCGACATTCATGCGATTGAGTTTTTGGAAAAAAATCTGGTCTTTTGGGCTAGCCGAGCGGCGACATTTTTCATACCCAAGTGATTATTTAAAATGGTAGGGATTGACTCGTGAGATACAGAAAGTTCTGCGGCAATCTCACTCAAAGTTGAATGAGGATTTTCAGTCACTATTTCCTTCACTTTTGCGATGTAAATTTCAGTTGCAGACGTTTTTAACCAACTTCAAAAACAGGAGGAGGTTCTCAATTCGACTGTATTTTTTTAAAATGTTTGTTACCTCATAACTTTCGACTGGGTGAACTGATTTTGATGATTCTTTTGTATTTGAAAGCTAGTGCTTCCCGTGTGGTACCATTTAAATTTGGTACAGATTGAAGTCGGTTTTTTTGTTAAAATTTGTGATTATTTAGTGTTTATTACTTATAAGATTATTTGGGATCGGCTACTCGTTGAACCGGTTTTACCAGTATATTAGTTTTTCTACGGATGAACGGGCATCAGACCTCTACAACCCTGAGGGGAACTGAATTCGAAAGTTGAACTAATTGTCAGTATATTTGAGGGCACTGACATCCCAATAATGATTGTCATAGATGTTCACGACACGTCAACCGGGACCGACGGCTTAGCGTGCTCTCCAAGACTCGGCCATGAAACACCGCCAACTTACATACTCCGGGCTGTTAATAAGAATTTCTTGTAAGAAAAACTCAATAACACTTTTTGGCCTGACCCGGGGAATCGAACACGAAACCTCTTGATCGGTAGTCAGCCAGTAATAGCTGACTTGTATTGTTAGAAATAATAATATGTTACACAATAATGAAATAAATGAATAATATAGACTGTTGTTCAGTCTATATTATTCTAAACTTAACGGAAAAAGAATTGACATTTTTCAAAGTTTTTAGAAAAACTTAACACTACGTTTTTGACAATTCTTTGTTTGAACATCGGTAATTTTGACCTTGAGCGGTGCGCGACCTACTTTTGTTTCCCTATTCTCGAACGCAAATTCTGTCTAGACCTCATTCCCGATAAGCCCAATGTGCTTATCACCGCGTGATACGAGTTTAAAGTACGCGTGTCTCTAAATACTTCTGTTAATCTTTACGCGTGTCAATATTTTGCAACGCAAAGACAATACAAGAAAATAATGTATTTTCTTAATATCAGTGCATGCAAATGGTATTTTTCATAATTTTGTCCGAATTGAAAACTTAGGATTAAATACGGTATTTAGGCAAAAAAAATCCATTCATGATGTACTTTGTGCACTAAATGTATTTAAACATAATATACACAGATATATACCGTGTGATTAACTGTTACCTAAATATTTAATTTTAAATTATTTGGTATATGAATAAGGATAAAGTTGTTGTCAAATAATAATATGTAGGTCTAGTATTAATAAACTTTTTTCTTTTTATAGATTAAATGAAGTTTTAGAATCTCTGGGCAAAATACCAATATTGCCCGCTCTTCAATTGAACGCCGAAGCACATCGATTTTCAGCTTTTGATGTCTTTGAAGACACTGATTTTGAGGGTCACCATTACCGAATGGCGCACCCACTCGACCACAGTTCTGAGACTAAAGCGTATCAGGACTTTGGAGTTGAAGCGTTCAAATTATCTGATGAAGATGGTAAGCATTCCATTACATACTTCCTACTTTGCTTCCTATTTCGAAGTCGGCCATGCACTGAGTAAGAGAACATTTAAATGTGTAAACAGCTTGTTACAACAATTAAAAATGATGACTCATTATGTTTTCACGTAATATTTTTGTTCCTTCGAATGAATAGTTACTAACTGAGAGACAAAAACTATTTTAGTTGTGTAATTCATGTATGTAGTTTCCAATGTCAATGGGTCGATGCGTCTATTTTTAAATAGAGTCGAATATTTAAGACAGATTTTGGTAGCTGTATTTATAATCAGATGGATACGACATTATATATTTTCATTTGTTGTTGACATAAATCAGATTATTTTTGCATTCGGATCGTTGTCTGATTGCTAACTGATAAGATATTCTAAGACTCGTTATTATCTCTAAATAGTTAAATACATAACACACTGTCGTCATAACACAAATTGTTTTCCGTCGTCTGCCCAAAACTAAAATTACAGATTTGTATAGTCATTGTTTTTTTTAAAGACAACTACTAAAAGCTTTTTAAAGGTTTAGGGAATATTATCTTAAGACATAAGGTTACTTGTGTACATATACATATAGGTCAATATATTATGTTCTCTAAGTAAACTTTAGAGGTAACATTTAGCCTCGAGATTTCTTGCAAAAAATAATGATATAATAGTTCCGTACTTATCGTTCAAGTTCAATGACACACTGTATAGCAACTGTTCAATGAAATATGTGATTTGAAAGAGACTTCACTGTCCAAGAGCTGTACTAAAATTACTAAGACACTAGTTTTAGCGTTAGCGACACAAAGTACGTCCCTGGATTTTCTAATACAGATAATAATAGAGAACGTCTTAAGATTACGGGTTAGGGTATACCTGATAGGTTTGCCTGAACAGTTGTGGCGAGCGTGTGTACCTATCAGGTACACTCTACCGTGTATGGCTAGCTTTATAAGGATTATCAGTCATTTAAGATATACTGAAGTAAATTCACTTCAATACTCGTGATTCCGTGAATGAGCCTTCCCAAATTTAATATTACTTATGACCTCAAATGCAATTGTAATTCAAAAGACATTAAAATTTCACTACAGTTTTCAACCAAGACCAAT
This sequence comes from Diaphora mendica, assembly GCA_949125395.1. NCBI lineage: Eukaryota > Metazoa > Arthropoda > Insecta > Lepidoptera > Erebidae > Diaphora > Diaphora mendica. The sequence goes on from OX421317.1 coordinate 20,005,610, forward strand.
CGTCGGCCAATGAAGGTGTCTCCACTTCAGAAGCAGTACCTAACATTGAGGCGTCAGATGAGGTGAAATCCTTCAAAGCTCAATCGTATGAAGGCAAGGAAGAGCCTTCTTTATTACACTGGATTCTGGCGCAAGGGAACAAAGCGTCTTTGCAGGATATCGTGGACTACTGTCAAAAGGGATTAGCTTTGGTAAGAACAAATTTTTTTTAAAATTTTTGTTGATCATTTTCTTAGCATAGCTTAGTTTATTAAAAAAAAAATTATGCACCTTTTATGAATAACAGTCTAGGTAAATTGGTATACGACTTTTACGCGGATGTGTTTTCTTTTTTTTTTTGGAAAATTTCCTTCATTGTAATATGCTACATGTAAACATACTGTTATTTCATCTCTTGCAATAAGGTTTATTAACTTTATCAAAACGCATAAAACTTTATCAAAGTATGTTATAAGGTTGCATACACTTTATGCTGTAGTAGGTCGTGGTACATTACGGTGGAATTTTACTAATAACTAATTTGTATATAGGTAATCATAATATACAATTTAGTAGTTTTATAGTTTCATCATCACATCCGCATCAACAGCATTTAATAATCCATTGCTGGACATAGGCTTAGGAGATAGGAGAGCCTTAGAAAGGAGGTTTTGACCAGACGGCCAGCATGGTATTGGTAGCGGGTTGGTGTGTGTACCCTACACACACACCAACCCTGAAAACCGGTGTGAAATAGCGCTTGCGCTGTGTTTCACCGAGTGAGTGAGGATACCGGAGGCCCATACCATAACCACTCCCCATACCCCTCCTCATCCCCCTCCCAATCCCCCAAAGGCCGGCAACGCACTTGTGACGTCTCTGGTGTTGCAAGTGTCCATGGGCGGCGGTAATCGCTTACCATCAGGCGATACGTCTGCTCGTTTGCCCGCCTAGTACATAAAAAAAAATCCTTCTCTTTGCAGTTCTGTTGCCCTGTGTAGTTTGCTCCCTGATTAGTAGTGACGTCACTTTGTATTCATAGTCCTTCACCACACGGACACTCACAAAAGTCGGTTACAAACAAACATACAAGTGAAGCTAATTGCTAATAAAAGCGTGTTAAAAAGAATCTCGCGAGAGAGAGAATTAGAGAGAGTACAATGTCAGTTTATATCTTTCTATCATTCTAAATCTTCGTCATTCATTCATCTTTCATATAATAGTTATGTCTACCAGTATACCCTATGTGATATATAAATATAATTAATATTAATCTATATCTATACTAATATTATAAACGCGAAAGTTTGTAAGTATGGATGGATGAATGTTTGTTTCTCTTTCACACAAAAACTACTGAATGGATTTGGATGAAACTTTACAGTAATATAGCTTATACATCAGAATAACACATAGGCTACTATTGGCCACGATAACCGATAAATACGCGGGCGGAGCCGCGTGCAACCACTAGTATTAAATATTGTGTTATTCTCAATCGATTTATTTTATTAACCGACTTCCAAAAGGAGGAGGTTCTCAATTTCATCGGTTTTTTTTTTCATAATAACAACACACAAACTACCTACATAGTTAAAGATTTTGTTAGTCACACCTGTAATATAGATATTGTTATGTTGGTGATCTGTGACACAGGGTTTTTCTACTACAGACACCAGTCTCTCACAAAGCAACGAGTGTGACTCAGCCCGTATTGTACCTACTCTAAAACTTGTACATACATATTTTGTGAATGAGAGAAACAAATAAATTAACTGCACGTAATGCCTAGTGGGTTTAAGCGGTCGCCACGTCGCTTCCTGCGCCGCCAAGCGTTGTTGGTTCAAATCCTACATGGGACAACACTTTGTGGGATCCACAAATTGTTGGTTCTGAGTGTGGGTGTTCTTTGTGTCCGTTTTACGTATGTTTGTAAAGTCACCCGTGACAATGGATTTATTCCCCTAATGTTTAAAAAAAATGCTTTTTTTGGAAAACCTATGAGTAAATGATAACCTTGTTTTTCAGTTAAACGCCGAGCCTTTAAAAGAGCGTGAGGCGGAGTTGTACCATATATTAGAGTATGCCAACATGCATGGTTTGAAGCAGCTAAAAGGAATTGAGGAACGTTTATATGGATTAGGACAGTTGCTCCATGAAGTGAAGAAATTAGAACGTGATCAAAGAGATCAAGCTGCGTCCCTTATACAGGTAAATCTAACGTTTTATAAAGTCTAGGATATTTTATTGTAACAGTATTTAGATTTCTTACGAATGAAACGTATGTTGCATTAAGCAATCCATACCATTATTATAAATTCGGAAATTACTCTGTCTGTCTGTTACGCTTTCATAGCTAAACTTCTGCCTGTCTGCCCTTGACTGCCTCGGTGGCGCAGTGGCTTGAGGTCTCGGGTTCAAATCCTGGGTCGGACCAAATGTTTGTTTCGGTGTTTGGGTGTTTTCTATGTATAAAATGTATGTACACATTTACAAAAAACAGTAAAAATATGTATTTAAATCAGTGGTGTAGTACCCATAACACAAGCACTGATTAGCTTGGGACTAGATGGCGTTGTGTGTTAGATGGCCGAAATATTTATTTATTTTATTATTTATCTACAAGGTGCGTGGTCTTTACTATAAGTTGCTACGTCAGGCTTACAAAAATAGATAACCGATGATGTTAAAGTATTATCTGCCACTAGCTGTGCTCCGCGGGTTTTGTTGTTTTTGAATCGGATATTATTCACAATTTGATTGCTCTTAATTTTGTTCTAAAGTATTTTTATCTAAACTAAAAGTCTCTGACTAAAATCTGCAAGTGGAAGTCCCGTCAAAATCGGTTCAGCCGTTCCAGAGATTAGTCGGTACAAACCGTGATATTTAGCGTTTATTTATTATTAGAACTATGTATTAGCTACAGAGTGTGTAACTTTGAATCTTGATAATTTATTGGATTTTTGTTATTAGTACCGCGATCGTCTAAACACAGCATGCGACCCTTCAGTGCTGCCCACGTTAGTTCAATCACACTGGTGCCAGCTCAAGAAACTATTGAAAGGTTACCAAACCCTGATTGATATCCGAAGGCGCATCGCCAACTCTAAAGAAGAACTTTGCAGTGTTTTAAAAGCAAGGTTACAGTAAGTATACCCTATGTAGTATGTTTCTACTAATAAAGTAGTATATTGATAACAATGTTAGGGATCTAAAAAAAAATTCTTTATAGAAATGATGATGATGACTAAGCTATTCTAGAATTAAACTCACTTCTACTTATTCACTATTTTTATTTACTTTGATTCTGACCGGTTTAGCCCTATGGCTACTTATGGCATTACCAAAGATTACCTTTGATAATGCCATAAGTACATATGAGTTTCATTCTAGAATGTATTTTAACAAGTTCCTTCAAGTGCCAACAATCGAGAGTAATACAAATGTCTATTTCTCCTATTGAAATAGGTATCATTTAATAATTTGGTTGATGTTGCATTTTATTTATTACATTTAAAGATGATTAAAAGAAATTATTATTATTAAATATTTTGGACTTCTAACACACAACGCCATCTAGTCCCAAGCTAAGCAGAGCTTGTGTTATGGGTACTAGACAACTGATACAAATACTTATATACTTTTTTTTGTAAATACATACATATTATAGATAGAAAACACCCAAACTCCGAAACAAATATTTGTAGATCATACAAACATTTGGTCCGACTCAGGAATCGAACCCGAGACCTCATGATCAGCAGTCGTACACGCCAACCGCGAGACCCACGAGGCAGTCGAAATGCCTTTGAGTAATGTTTTGTGTTGTTTCAGAGCGGTGCTAATGATCGAGAACAAGATGTCGGTGCAGGACGCGCATGCCATGTTATCGTTCCAGTGCTTCAACCGACTGTCGCGGTACTTCGGCATCGTAGCGCAACTACACAAAGCACCCAACGTGTTCATACACGCTGTACATGAAGTGGCTCGGCGGAGAAAGTTCTCGCAGGCACATCTTAAGGTAACAAGATATGCAATCAACGAGTGATAAACAAAAAAGAAATGGTTTTTAACCTCTACCTTTGCGGTCAGATGTAATAGGATAGCTTTTAGTTAAACAAAAAATTAACAAAAAAAAAGATTTTAAGAACTGGACCAAATTGGAATGGGACCACACGGGAAGCACCAGCTTTCAAATAAAAAAAGAATCATCAAAATCGGTTCACCCAGTCGAAAGTTCTGAGGTAACAAACATAAAAAAGTACGGAATTGAGAACCTCCTCCTTTTTTGCAGTCGGTTAAAAATGAAATGAACTTTTATCACATGGAAATTTAAACGAACTAAGAAAAAACAATAAATAAAACATAAAATCTCACACATCTTCCACACGGCTGTATGTATGGTCCCAAACTAGTCGAAAGCCTATTATAACCAAACTGCTGATAAATAAGTTAGAAACTTGGTTACAGCTACAGACGTAGCTCCAAGTAAGCTTCTAGCTTGATGAAAAATTTCTTATTATTTTTCAAAAGTAACACCGGAAAAGTTGTGACATTATTTGAAGCGTGGTACAATTATTTAGTATTTCCAAAATATGTAATAAGTCTTTTTTTCCGTAATAAGTTACCAGACAAAAATCACCTTTCTAAGAATTAACAATTCCAAGTTTTATGTCCAACAGTGGACTACTAAAGGCTGTCTACTGCAGTTGGCTGATGATGATAAGGTTACCAGACTAGTCTACGTCATCAGTCAATACAATAATAAACATTGTAGACTATAATATAATAAAGCTAGTTTTTGCTCGCGGCTCCGGCCGCGTATATGTCGGTTATCGCGGCAAATAGTAGCCTATGTGTTATTCTGATGTATAAGCTATATATTACTGTAAAGTTTCATTCAAATCCGTTCAGTAGTTTTTGCGTGAAAGAGTAACAAACATCCCTCCATCCATCCATATTTACAAACTTTCGCGTTTATAATATTAGTAGGATATTTATGTTATTTTTATTACATTTAACAGTTTTTGTTATTTTAGTGGGCTACGGATTTGTCAGAAAAGTTACTGAAAATTCATCAAGAAGAAATAGAGAGGCGGCAAAACTTCAACACGGTGTACGAAGGCCATTTTCTAAGAAGTCTGTTTCCCGGAATGGCGGAATTACCGCCAGCGTTTGCGACACAATCGCCTCCGCCATTCGACGCCAACTTACCGAAACTGACAGATTCTGACGTGGAGTTCGTAGCCAACGCTTTCCCTGATCTAGCTAAAGAAGTACCTGTCTATGATATGAATGAAACTGTACAGTTTTTCCAGCAAAGGTATGCATTTGGTTTTTATTTTACAAGCTTTTTATTAACTTGCAACATATGTATGTATGCTTTTATGTTCGGATGGAATCTTGCAACTCAATTTTGAAGCAGATATCTTCAACCGATTTTGCTGAAATTTTGCAAGCATATGTATACAGCGTGACAATACAATATTATAATGACATGGACCTGATCTGATGCTGGAGCTGGAAGGTGGCCATAGGAACTCTGTAAAGAAACGTCGCAACATCATCGAGTTTCGACTCGTTTGATTCGTATCGAGGCATTTCAGTATAAGCTTGTTTTTAATAGGACTAATTATAATATACATATATTACCAACAATAATAAAATTCCGCCAGTCAGAAGTAATGTCACTAGACTAAAAAAAAACTGAACAAATGTGCGTTTATTTCCGCGTATGAGATACTTTTTTTTTTCTAAACCAATAAAACACACCTAAGACTGGTTTGAGAGCTTTATTAGGAATTTGTTACATTCTTTCTGTTTGAATGTTTTTGAGAAATTTTATTTGAGTCTTCACTCACTATTAGAACGAGATAAGCTGTTGTGACTTGTGTATAAAAAACCCTCTAAAATCTTCTGAACCTTATGTTAGCTAACCATTATTTAATTTTCAGACTACGAGCATCAGTAAGTCAAAGTAGAGACGCCGACGTTCAAGTCGAAAGTGACAAGTAAGTGGCATTTGGTTTATTTTCATTAATTGAAATTTACACTGCAACACTTAACCTGAGAAAATCGTTCCCTGTTACCAAATACCGTATAACAATTGCTTTTAACACCTTCTTAAATGTAAAGTATATAGACAATTTTTTTTTCTTAATTTGCAGAAATTTCGAGTCAGTGACGGACACCGGTGATTTTGATAAGTGCGAGCAGAGTGAGCAGAAACAGAAAGTCGACATTTCTACGATTTGTGTACCTGATACGATGGCCGTGTCGACGGTGACCGAGGTGGGAACTCTACCGGTTATATTGGAAACTGCGGAGAGTCCTCGAGAATTCGAAAGTTCCGATTTTTACATCGAAGAGTCGCTACCATCGAGCTTGGAATGGGGCCGGGACGAACGACAGGTGTAAATCTACCCTGTTCGAGAATCGATACACGCCGCTCTTGTAAGACCTCTCCGCTTTAAAGAGTTGGAACCTCTGAGGTCGTTAATGGCGTTTTAAACCTCCAATAAAAATTCTAAACTAGAAATTACTTAAACAATTTAATTGAAATTTTGAGGCGGCGTTAGGTAGCATATCGGTAAAAAGGAATAAACTCTGTCTCAAAATCTCCATATCGAATTTCATCCGAATCGATATGCGGTTATTGATTCCCCGTAAAAACTTACACTTCCATTTTCACTCCCTTAAGTGATTTCTAGGATAAAACTATCTTATGTACTTTCTCTTAACTGGAATTCTCTCTATCCAAATTTTATCTAGATCGGTTTGGGGGTTAACAGTGAAGAGACACATTTTCACGTTTATAATATTAGCATGGATGTCCATCCCTCCGGTTACGTAAACTTAAAAAAATAATGTTACGTTCTCGAAAAACAATGATCAATCCCTAAGTTTTCATGGATTTGCAGTCTCTCCAATTCTTGTAATTGTCTCCTTACTGAAATAATGAAATTAATTTATGACATACAAAAAATTAATTTGTATTAATGTTATAATTATATTTGTGTCTATAGTTAAATACAACATCTCGTTAATGTGCAAATCTGTTAATTATATAAAATTTTATTTCATTTTACGTTTCTGTAGCACTTCTTCAAATAGCAAAGTAATGCTATATTCTGTTCTTGAAACTTCCCCATCATCAATCTCAAATCTCTAATCATTTCAGTAATAGGGAACTCGCCTCATGAAGATCAAGAATAGGAATTTGAAAACCATATTTTTGATTAAATTGTTTATTAATTTCTTCGGCCTTCGGGAGGTTTCTTTACAGGTCTCATTTGAGTAGCGTTTTTTTGTTATTTTCTTTGCTCCTGTGTTCACCGGCCCCGTATTAGCTATTATAGATATTATTTTTTTCGTTTGCATAGTGGTAGATTATCATTTACATTACACATTCATTTCATCTTTGCTAGTAAGGAGTTTTAAAATGCAAAACAATATGTTATCGTTATTAACACTGTGTTCTGAAGATTTCTTATTTTTTCAGGATAATATGGATACTCATAAAATAAACATGGCTAATCTGCGGGAGTTTTTAAATAAACTTTACGGTTTATGTAAAGTAAATATTGTTTATATTCTGGAGGAATTAATTAAATTGAAAAATGAAGTCGATGAGCAGAAGAAATTTATTAATACCGCATATTTAGATATCTTAGAGGCGTGGAACAAATGCAACGATGAGAGTGCACTAAGATTTCGAGAACAGACCCAGAGATTAACAGTAGATCATGAACTAGAACTAAGCGATATGAAAGCAACTCTAAATGAAAAGGATAACATAATGGTAACACTAAAAGAGGAGATTGAAAATACTAAAGATAAATACAAAAAAGAAGTAGAAAGGGTTGAGAAAGAGCATGAGAGTACTAAGGAGGTACTGGCACGTACTCGGGAAGAGATTGAAGGCTTCGGAAAGAAGTTGGAAGAGATAGAAGCGCAGAAGCAGAAAGAGATTAAAGAATTGCAGGAAAAAATGCATCAGGATTATAAAGCTGAAATAGAATCCTTGAGATCCAGGTATTTTTATTTTATATGCATATAATATTACAAATTATATAGGTAGGTACCATAGCTAAATAAATTACTGGTGTTGTGACATTGTAAGTGAAGACATACTCCTGTTAACATTCGAGTCAATATCACCACTTTCCTTCTGATACAGTTTTAAAAATAAATTATAAATTCGGATATTGTGTTCTTCCTGCTGTTATACAATTTCAGGAAGAAAAGCGGTTGTGAAATTTCAGACGAATTTTAAAAAGTTTATTTAAAACACCAAAAATATTAAGGTCTAAATACAGCTATGTATCAGTAAAATATTATATATGTTCATATCAAATCAAGTGGAATGATACCTATGTGTTGATATCATCCATACTAATATAAAAATTCGAAAGTAATTCTGTCTATATGTTTGTTTGTCTATCACGCTTTCATGGGTAAAATACTGCACTGGTTTTAGTGAAATTTGGAATTTGGATTTCATTTGTTTTAATATATCTATATTGTTTTCAAGGCAAATTTGTAACTTTTCAAATCTTTTTGTCAGGTTCAGATTAGTAGCGCTGACAAACATGGATCGTTCCCCATCGGAGTCAAGTCTCGAAAAAATTGAACGTACTGACGTTATAGAAATCACGAATCACAATGCCATAGTTATGCAGACGAAAGAGAATGCCGAGGTGGAGAAAGAGGATGCTGTGAAAGAAGCAGTAGCCAAGTGTGAGTCTGCATGGCAGCTCAAACTTCAGAGCGAACTGAATGCCTTGAAAAATAAATATGAGGCAGATAAACAGGTATGAGGTATTTCTTTACATTCATATGGTCATAAACACACTCTTGTGCACTAAATCAACTTTTATAAAAGCATTGTAGATCCAAAGGCCAGTAAAATATGATAAACTAATTATTGCCCGCGGCTCCGCCCGCGTATATGTCGGTTATCGCGGCAAATAGTAGCCTATGTGTTATTCTGATGTATAAGCTATATTACTGTAAAGTTTCATCCAAATCCGTTCAGTAGTTTCTGCGTGAAACAGTAACAAACATCCATCCATCCATCCATACATACATACATACATCCATCCATACTTACAAACTTTTGCGTTTATAATATTAGTAAGATTTAAAAAAAAAACCTATGTTCTTTATGTCATTGGGGTTTCAAGATTTAAAAGTCCAATGTTAACTGTATTGTGAATATAGCGTATTATGTAATACTTCACTAAGAAAATACCTTATATGAAACTAGCTGTGCCCCGCGGTGTTACCCGCGTTGTTGTACGATTATAACAACAACTGCGAGTAACACCACTTATCGAAACTAGTCAATAAAGTAGCTAAGTTACTCCTTATATCGCCAGCTATCTGCCAGTGAAACTCCCGTTAAAATCAGACCAGTCGTTCGAGAGACAAATTTCGAGAGATACTATTTTTCGACCGACTTCAAAAAGGAGGAGGTTCTCAATTCGACTGTATTTTTTTTAAGTTTGTTACCTCATAACTTTGGACTGGGTGAACCGATTTTGATGATTCTTTTTTTAATTTAAATTTGGTCCAGTTCTGACATGACATCCATGAGAAAACCATATAAGTCTTCAATTTGCATTATGTATGTACGCGACAAATTAACGAATAACTCAATATTCCCGCATGGTCCCATTTAAATTTGGTCCAGATTGAAGTCGGTTTTTTTTGGTTAAAATTTGTGATTATTTTATGTAAGCACTGTATATGTATTCATATGCATTTAGTGAAAAGATGTTAAATTTAAAGTACAAACATTTTATTTATTTGTATAGATTTGTGACACCGAGAATTTTAAAATATTTTTACATCTCTCATGTTCGGTAAGTAGGTTCTTATTACCTCCAAATGGGGCTTGTAGGTGACTTATTAGCGCTCTAGGGTAATAATGTAGCTAGAAAAGCCCTAGCCCTAAAAAAAATCGCGTACATCCAACCATCATACTGGCAATAGACATCATGCATTCAGCCCAATGACCAAAGAGGTCGCTTTGCTATTCAGCCTTGTCTTCGTGCGAGTATAATAGTCATCAATTTTAAATATCGACCGGCGAAGCTCAATTTCATTGTTGAAAAAAAAAATTAAAAAGTTCTTTACTTGATTCTTTTTAATGAAAAAAGGCGGGAATAGAAAACTTTTACTTTAAATATTGTTTGTTTTTGGGATTTCTTTATAATTACCTCACAATCAAGATGTAAAGCAGAATAGTTAGCTCGGGTGTAAGCACCAATTGCACCCTCGAACTATAGGCGCGTGCGCCTAAATATCTCGGGCTGCAATTGATGCCTTACAGCCCTTGGCCACTAATCTACTATTTATCAACTTCAGGTTCAATACTGTTAGGTATGCCCGGTATGGTGATATATAGGTATTAGGACATTAAAGAGCGTAGAACGCGCAATGACATGTTAATTTTATTTCATTCAAGTAATCTCTATCTCTATTGCAGATTCAACTGAACGATATGACCCGACGCCTGCTGTCGGAGAAGGATCGCCAGTTGGACTCTCTGCGAGAGCGCGAGGCACAGCTGGTGCGGGAGTGCGGCAAGTATCGCGAGACTATACAGCAGCTCACCGACCCAGACACGAACGAGACCCAGCCAATACTGACTTCACAAGTAAGTTTTGCTTCTCCAAATTGTATTATATGATTGTTGTGTAAATACATGGGCCTTTAGGTCTAGTGAATACTGACCCTGACTGTTAACCAGAGGTGGGTGGTGGGGTTGATTCCTTCTCAGGACAAACATTTGTGTGATGAGCACGTTTTGTTCTGTGTTTAGGTGTAATGTGTCTATAATAAACTACGGCCAACGGCCAGGGTGGATATGTATGGCCTTGACCCTCTCCTGAGAGGAGATCCGAGCCCAGCAGTAGGACACTATGGGTTGTTGATGATGATGCTGTATGTATTTAGAAATATTTAAATATCAGCAGTATTTTTACCATAGCACAGGCTGTGCCTAGTTTGGGATCAGAATGCCACGTGATTACATTATAGTGAGTGAGTGATAATCTTCTGGTGTACAAAAAAGTTATTATCATTATTTAATTGAATTACAGATGCAATGTATGTATGTGATGTTACCTTATTTTATAATTTTGTTACGATATTGCATTAGTTCCCACCACAGTTAAGATTTTCATCTCTTTCATAAATCCATCTGTTATTTAAATTCGTAAATTATTCAATTACAGCTTACGACGCTAGAAAATGAAAGATCATTACTTAAGCAACAAGTAGCAGACCTCAAGAAAGAATTAGAAAAGAGAAATGAAGATGCTGATAAAAGTGAAAAAAGCAAAGAGGAGGACAGTGATGGCAGGTATGAGCACTAACATTTTGTATTATTGACTACTAGCTTCTTCTACTAACTAGCGCCTTGTATTTATCTATCGTATCGTTATACAGCGTGAACAAAGATTACCATAAAAAGGTCATAGTAAGCTAACTTCAAAAGATAGCCATATGCTGTCGTGGACTTCTTTTTTAGAACTGTTAAAGGGAAACTCTGTCATACATGATTTTGCGGAACTTTAACCATTTAAGCAGCGCACGCAATGGAAATTCTTAAAAGGAATAATATTCTCACGTTTTTGCAACAATTTTCATTGATACTCAAGTCTTTTTGGTCATAGCGTGATGGTATGTTGCAGTGATGCCACTAATATTCATACTCGTATAAATAATTAAAGTCCACCAGTGGGAAGTAATATCTATATGTCGCTGATAACTAGCTTAATTAGACTTTCAATGAACAGGCTAGCCTCTTCGCACGGTGCCGTTTAACTAGTGATCTGTATGATATTCAGACATTAAATTAAACAGCTAGGCAAATGACTTAAATCGATAACGCTACTTGCCTAGTCGATTCATTTAAATTTAGTTATTCAAGAAAATATTGTTGATATCAGGAACTGCCTTTAACAAAGAATTGAGTTAAAAAACTGGTTTTAGAAAGAAGAGTTAAAAAAAAGAAGAGTTAAAAAAGAGTTGAAATACTCGAATTCAAACTATGGCGAATAAGGTTTATTGCTTTGAGAGGTGGCAAATCGCAATAGATACCACATTATGTTGAACTATTAATCTATGACTCATTACCTATTCATTTCAGATATCAGTTATGGGGGTACCTATATTGTGGAGAGCAGTGTAACATTCTTGTGACTTACTTAATATGGTCTTTGCTATTGGGTTTTATTATTTATGATCTCATTAATCTCAAATGACAATATGTTAAATTTTTAATTAAGTATACAAATAAATCATAAATGACAGTTTCACCTTTTTGTTTTTGTCACAAAGTTCCCCTATTGTATGAATGGTCTAAGCATCGGCCAGCCAGTTCATCAAATATTGTAATAGACGATGCCGTTTAAAAAGAGGCTAGACTGTTGATTGATCGTCAACTTCGGGTTATTGGCTGCGACTGCGACATGTACAGGGTTACTGGTAAAGTCGACCTAAAAGTATTTAACTTTTAAGACTTCTTATAAAAATTGCCAAAACTTTGCTTTATAATTTTTTTCCATTATTTTCCTTTTTTAACTGTCTTTGTAACGTTGATAGATTATTTTATATTTGCCATTACAAAAATAGTAGTAAAATTAAAAAAAAACTGGGCCGATGGTTAATAACATTAAAATAAAAATTGTAAAAAAAATAACCGTGAGTATTAAGAATTAGCATAATAGCTGGTAGCGTGCTAGCGGGCGTAAGATTTGGCTTGTATTTTTATAAAAAAACATTTTCTATTCGTAACTAACTTTTGCTAACTGAGCTATGATTATTGGTTAAAGATGACGGCCTATACGAATGAGGAATAGGCGCATATTCTGATTCGGTACGCATATTGCTAACGCGTATACCAACAGCTGACCATGTCCAAATTTCAAAAACTGACATACAACTTAGCGCACAAATCGATACGAAGTCTTGCGCCAGAATTGAATGATCATTTTAAAAGTCAAAATTAGCTGAACAACGCAATGCCATAAGTAACTAAACAACATAGTGCCAAAAGTCACTGAACAACACACTACCAAAAGTAGATGAACATGTCAAAAATGTCTTTACGATTAAGAAAAATCAACGTTAATACCCGTAGATACAGTATACTCTGGTGTTTAAAAGTTATTTTTAAATGTTTTCCTTCCCTTGTTCCCTTGAATACCTATCCTGTTCATTTCTTGCATGATGTAACTGACATGTCTTTTGTTTCGAATAGTTTTTGTAGAAAAGAAATAAAGTGTAGTATTCTAAATATTTAATGAGAAAAGCAGTATGAATGCAGGTGTTTTTTGCTTTGAAATGAAAATCACTAATGCTCGATTTTAATTTGGACAATAAATTGCCTGTTTACGTAATTTGAAGCCGTTCAATTTTCAATTATATGTATCTAATTTTAATAACCTGATCTGTAACATATCAAAATAGTAAAAAATACCATCATCATCACCAACAGCAAATTCAAAATCATTTATTCAATTAAGACACTAAGGGCCGGTTTTTCAATAGTCAGATAAACAGTCAAATAGCATTTATTCCTCAGTTAGCGTAAGTTTGGGTCTTTCAATAGTCAGACATCAGTTATCAGACGAATAAAGCTGTAATCTGACTCATAACTTTATCTGTGCTTTCAAACCTCAGTTAGTGTTTTATTCTGTAGAATAGTGATTTGGCGTTGTGTATTTCTCTTGTACCTATTTGTGGTAAAGTTTAAGTACGTTGTCGTTATTGAATATTTGATAGATTATGGATGTTTTTGACTCGATTGACTTTTTGTTCTGAGGTAAAAAGGGTTATTAGAGAAATATAGGTTATAGATACTATAGAGAAGATGAAGAATTTTTATTTCACACACTGCTATCTAGTTCGAAACAAAAAAGAGCTTGTACTATTGGAAACGAGAAGATTTCCCTAGTGGCCGTTTGCGGAACTAACGTATGACAGACACTTCTACCTGGCAGTTTAATGTACAGAGCGAGTGCATTGTTATTGTTTCATTGATAGACATCTACGGAGAAGTAAAAAATACGTATTTTAAAAGTGAAATGTTAACGTGTATACGTATTTTTATCTGTCATACGTTAGTTCTGCGACTTGCCGCTAGGGAATCTGCTCGTCACCATTTAAATTCTTTCTACAATGATTTCATTGATAGACGTCTACGGAGTAGTAAAAAAAATACTTTAGGACCACTTCGTGAGGGTAAACAGTATTCTAAAAGTGGAATGTTAACGTGTATACGTATTTTTATCTGTCATACGTTAGTTCTGCGACTTGCCGCTAGGGAATCTGCTCGTCACCAATAAGTACAGAGAACTGACATAAATACAAATATACTTTTTACTTTAAACACATATTTATTAAATGTAGAAACACCCGTTTAAAAAATTACTATGCACCACCCGCAAACCCGGCATTTCATTTTTATAAATTTTGATTTTAATATTTGTTATGGACTCTACTACAGGAATATCATAAACGACTTTTTACTAAATTATTATTTACTACATCTATTATAGACAAATAATAATTATAATCGAATGCTTTCATTTCATTTAAATAAATATCCCAAACCGGCAATCATAAAAAAGACAAAAAGAAATAGAAAAAGAACAGTCAACTTGAATGTTGTCTAAAAGTTTCTGGTCCTTATCTAACGTGTGACTACCTGTATAGCTGCATCTCACTTGCGCATGATTACAGTGAACATAGCTGTGAAGGACCATCAAGTAACTATCTGACTGTTTACTCCCGATTGAAAAACACAAAAAGTTTATTCGCTTGTTAAAGAGCTGGATACATTTATTCCCTTGTTAGTTATTAGACCGTTTAACTGCGGATTGAAAAACCGGCCCTAAGTGAGATTTATAAACGTTAAATTGAAGCTACAGTTAAAAATCATAGATCGACACAAACAAACAGCATGTACTGTGTTGTCAAGGTAAATTAGGTGAAAACACCAAAATATACTGCCTTCCTGTGTCGATCCATAACTCCCAGTTCCCAAAATGCGTAGAACGTTATGAGAATAATACTGGCAAAGAAACTCATGGCCATTCTTTTTAAAAGTAAGATATACAGGTACAATAGTATTAGTATTACATGAAAGGTTAACATTTGCAAGCTGTTGCATTCAACATATTCATAATGCGTCACGACACGGGCGAGTGAATATATGCTAGCCTTTAATATTAAATTAATCAAATGATCTGTGGTTTAATTGCTTAGAAAATCCTTCCATTCTATAGCTAAAACGAAAACATGCTTATTTAAATGAGTATACTATTCAATGATTTTAACAATGCATACTTTCGTACATTTTTATTATTAAGATATTTGTAAAGTATTAAAAAAACAATAATTACCTACCGATTTTGAAATTCGATTGATCGCAATTGTAGGAATGTTAAAATATGTATTGCTAGAACTTAATATTTTATACGTCAATCTTTGCATGTACGATAGCGGAGTAGGGCGCAATGAATTTCAATGTATTTGTATATTTTGTATGTATAATATTGTTCAGTTACTTTTGACATTTGTTCAGCTGCTTTTGGTATTGTTTTGTTCAGCTAATTTTGAACTTTTGACTTGATTATTCAATTCTGGCGCTAAGCTTAGTAACCTTATGGATGCTCTGGTTGTATATGAATTTTTGGAACATTAAAATGCTTAGCTACTTTCGAGGTTGACTGTACTTATTGTGACTTCGCTCTGCCTCTGAGAGCAAAGTTAACACGTCGGTCCCGGTTGCCATACGAACATCTTGGGCAATCATTACGGGAATTTGTATCCCTAAAAAAGTCCGACAACAGTCTTTCTACAGTACTTCGATTTCACGTTGTTGAGTTGTGGAGGTCGGATGGCAACCGCTTCACTTAACATTTTATTCAGTACTTGATGATAGCAAACGATTGTTTTTTTTTCTCACATTATTATAACTGCTTCGGAAACTAGCCGTTCTGTACATATTGCTACTAGGTGATCTTAGCAAAATCGACAAATAAAAGTGTGTTGTAACACGACTCAATCACGAATGAAATAAAAGCGTCCATGGCGCGTTGTACTGATACCTTTCTGATGCAAGTTACAACCTTAAGGCGCGTCTTTACCGAAATTTGACAACACAAAAAAGGTTGACAACACAAAAGTTGCCAACATGTTCGGTGGAGACTCGGCTTTACAGAAACTTTTATCACCAACACGTGTTGACAACACAAAAGTTGTCAACTTTTGTTCTGTGGAGACTCAGCTTTAGGTTTCAAAACTGCCACTTGCGAAAATTAAAGTGTTACCGAATATTCGGCTGCCGAATATTGTGATTTCATTAACTTCATTAACGGCGGCACGATTGGTGAAGATCTCGGTGTAGTATTGTAGTCAATCGCAATTCGCAACACCCAATACTGACACCCTGACTATCGAGTGAATGCGAAAGAAACTCGCACTACACACACTCACTTGAATAAAAGGTTTAGTTGTAAATAATATAAAATTTTAACAAAAAAATCGACTTCAAGAACTGTACCAAATTGTAATGGGACCAATATGGAAGCACCAGCTTTCAAATAAAAATAGAATCATCAAAATCGGTTCACCCAGTCGAAAGTTCTGAGGTAACAAACATAAAAAAAATACAGTCGAATTCATAACCTCCTTCTTTTTTTTGAAGTAAAAATACAAGTAAGTTATGTTATCAGTTCAATATTAATCAATAAAAAATAAATAAAGACAATCTTTGAAGAGGTATCAAAACTTGAGCGTGATCTGCATACAACTTTCAGTTTTTGAAGCATACACAAACCTTAAGCCAAGTCTCCTCCGAACAAAAGTTAGCAATTTTTGTGTTGTCAACACGTGTTGGTGACAAAGGTTTCTGTAATTTCCTTGTGTTGGCAACAAAAATTGTCCACTAATGTTGGGAACCGTGTTTCTATTTTTGCCGGTAAACATCAAAAGAAGAGATAGATAGATAGAAGTAGATATTTATTGGCTCTGTGGAGACGCTTAGTTGGAATGTTTTCAAAATTGTTGGCGACTCGGTGTAGACACAATGAAAACAATAGTTGGCGATTTTCTGAAGAGTTGCAAACAGTTGGAAACACTGAAATTGCCAACAATTTCGCAATACGTGCCTCAAGGGATGTAAGTTTAAAGATGAAAATAACACAAAACCGTTGCTTAAAGTTTAATAAAGTTTATGAATAAAGCGGTTAAGGTTTTACTCGATTTCAACATATTAGACAGGGTTTAGTCAAATATTTTTCTAACTAAATGCTCTCATCAATTTGTTAGGTCATCTCCTAAAAAGGAAGAGGTCCGCAAATGTCGGCTTCGTTGTCACACTCCGTATGGTCTGTCAACCGGTACACTGTCGCTTTCCTCCTGTCTGCCCGGACACACTGTACTAGTTATGTGGGAACCGTCTCATCAAAACTACACTGTGCTTCAGGTATGTTTATTGAAAATATATTTCAGAATGTCGATTTTCTTGTTCTGTAGTTAGTGATATTGACTGATAAACCAGAGTTCCGGGGTTCGATTCCCATCCAGGATATTTTTTTTGTGTGATAAACACGATCATTTGTTCTGTGTCTGGGGATATATATACACACACAGAGAACGCCATTTTTGAGTCAAGGCTGTACAGTGTATAGTAAACCACTTTTATTACAATAAAGAATTATTATTATAATTCATATTATGCTATAAAATGTATGTATGTCGAAATATTAAGTGTGCTAATCAGCTGCCTTGTTACCCTCGTGTGTGAAATATGTAAAATTATTAACAATAAAATTTTAACAAAAACCGACTTCAAGGTTCGACTCGATTTCTCTTAGATGCCATCATCAGATCTAAGTGTCCTTACCACTGTTGGGATATCTTCTTTCCATTCAAAAAAAAATCATCAAAATCGGTTCATAAGCGACGAAGATATCCGCGAACACACATAAAAAAACGGTCGAATTGAGAACCTCCTCTTTTTTTGAAGTCGGTTAAAAATACAGAAAATGTAAAACCCATTTCTTCTTCATTAGGAAAATATCTGGATAGGCAACATAGTCTTAGGATCTTTAATTTACAAAAAACTATAAATAATTATCTAATTAAGAATTAATTTTGTTATTATAAATTTTCCAGGAAGCGTCTGTGATGTACTTCGTACACAGCGATTGCTTGCCAGCGCTCGGGCTAAGCATAAATGTTAAGAACGAAAGTGAACGAAAACTCTACGCCATAGCGGTCGTGGAGTCAAAAGAATTTTGTTATGCTAAGAGGGTAAGATCTTTTGGTGTCACATGTATTGATTAGAGAAACCTTTACTTATTCATCAATTATCGTTAACAGTTACGTAAGGAGGTTTTAGTATTATACTACGCTGGCGAGATAGATTGGTACCTACAGAGTTTGCCTTAAGTTTTTTTTTATGTATGGGCTTGCCAAAATGACTCTACTCTGCCTGATGGAAAGCATAAGCAGAATCCGAGAGTGGTGGTCACCATACTCATTGCGAATGCAACAATGCAGCATGGTGACCCAAACTATGGCAGCCTAGTGATGCTTCTACATCATTGGGCCTCCGGTCTCGCACTCACCAACGAAACACGACAACACGATTGCTGTCATTTTACGTTGATTTTCTGTGCGAGGGTAGTACCGCCCCGGTCGAGCCGGCCCAACCGTGCTTAAATCAGCGTGGCTCTACTACCTACGCCTCTTATGGACACCACACCTGGTGATACTTCGTATTCTAAACGGAGAGAATAGAGTAGATGACACCTTTGTCAAATTGGTATCATCTGTCAAAACGATCACTTTGTATGAAAAATGTACTAAAACAAACTTGTGACGTCACTGTTTTACACTACTCAATTGAGCAATATATTTCAATATTTTTTTGATTAAAATTTGTTATAGAAATGAAAAGCTGTAATAATTATACTATGCGAGATGTTTTGTAATATATTTTTTAGTGAAATAAATATCGATATTTATTTACGATACAGTTATCTACCCTATGTATTGAAGTATTGACTATATTTTTTATATTTTTAGAATGGTAACCGGTACGGAATGCCCCAGGCGTCTCGCTTCTATCGAGTCCGAGTGTGTCCGCCCGAGGAGTCGATGCCTGTACCTCCGTGCTGCGAACACAAACATCGCTCAGGTATCGCTCGCACTCTTTGCACTGGGAGGGGGGAGGGGGGGTGGGGTGTTTTGTCTTGCGTTCTATCATTGTGACGTCGAGGTTATGGACAAATTAGTGTTGATTGCAGCATGAAAATACTTCAAAGTATTTTTATAAGTCATTATTTTTGCCCGCGGCTCTGTATGTCGATTATCGTGGTAAAATGTTGTCTATGTCCTTCCTCAAGAATCAAACTATGTCCATGTTAAATTTAATTGAAAACGGTGCAGTGATTTAGCCGAATAAGCGTAACAGAAAGATAAGAGTAATTTAGAGTTTGTAATATTAATATGAATTTGACTATGTATTCGAATGTATTCAATGAATTTTTAACGTTTTACACCACGCCTTAATAGGCCTTATCCTGGGGTAAAATGAATATCAAAGTATTCTGCTTAATAGGTTAAGTCTTGTATGTTATACTTTAACTGTTGTGAGTATTATAAGATACTAGAACACGTGACCCATTTAGTGAACCCCTATTAGCGTGCACTAATAATAGTCACTCTGTTAGTGCGTAGCGATTGCTTAGTACTCTGCTTGATCTACGGACGATATAATACGGAACACCCCATCTTAAATCACATATTTCATAATATACATGTTGTTTTATAAAATTTTAAAAATAAATTTTTATTTTAGCTGTAACCGAAATAATAGAAATCCTTAATTAAAAAAAAACTAATAAAATTGTAAATGAAAATCAAAAAGTGAATTTCAAATACAGAATTTACTTAAAGTGTGACAATTAAGTAAAACTAAGTATTTGATCAAGATGAGTCCAGTCTGATGTTTGGCCTTTTTAGCTGAAATTATGATAACTTTGATGTATAAAATTACTTTGAAAATTATCTTTTAAGTGCTTTGCTCTTACTTATCAGAAAATGATTAATATAAGCTTTTGAAAATGCTCTGTTGTGTGCAATGTTCTGCCTTATAACGTCCGCGGCTCTTCACGTAAGTGTATGCTAGTCATTATATCTGATCTTATAATTTAAAAGCACTCACACTAGCCCTCTATGAAAGCATTAGCAATATTTACGCACACTACGTATATTAGGACATATGAGCAAATGTAGATAAAACACTTTTCTGGGCACATTTCTTTTTACAAGCTTTTATTTAGTTTCACCTGTCCCGATGTTTGTCTGTAATCAAATCTTGCAAGTTAAATTGAGCTGAAATTTGAAATATACCTTTGGTTCTGATGACAATGCAATTATATATATAATCGGTGTTATTATTAATCCAAAATGGCCACCGTATCAAAATGGCGGTGTACATATTTCTGAACAACCCACCCAATATGGGTATCAAATGAAAGGGCTTAAAGTTATTTTTTTTATTAACAAGTAATAAAAGCTTGTTTTTTAAAACACTTTTTAATTAATCACTTGTTTGTTTTAAGTAATACACACGACATTGGTGGTGATTCTCTTGATTGGTGTTTATTACTTGAAAAAGTAAATTTTACTTTTTCAAGTAAAAAACAAGCGTGTACCTCTGATCAACTTTTAGTCGGTACTGAACCTAATATAAATAGTGAAAGCGGAGATATTAGATATTGAAAAATGGATTGTAAGCAGATGAGATTAAAATATATAATCCAACAACAAATTTTAATGAATTTTAGTTTAGTGATGACAATAAGAGAATCACCACCATCTGTCTTTCATTTCAATATGTTAGAAGTACTAGAGGTATAAAAATATTTGTTAGTTGTCTATATCTGATTACCTAACTATAAAGCTACAAATGATTGTTGTGCGCGTGCGCAGTTGCAGATGTATCTGCACTGAAGGGCGGCGTGCTGCCCGTGTTGCGAGACACCCGCCCGCTCAAGAAATGGTTGACCTACATGCATGCTCCAGGTCGTTGCTTATTTCTCTTCATTCCTACCTTGTATAGGTTATCGTTCCTTAAACATGACTTTCCTCAAACTGCAGACTCAATCGGTCAATAGTTTGGTTGATTTCTTAATCAACGATAACGATTAGGTATCCGCAGATAAAATAGTTTGATGGGCTTTACGATTGCATTCAAATTGAACTATCAACAAACTGTTAGCCGACTGCTAAATCAGTACTTCCACTCGCCCATACTACCCATTGTTTAGTCAGCCAGATTCAGTGTTCCTTCTGCAGAATTGTGTAACTTGTTTTATGCGACTACTCTTGTTAAAAAAGAACTAAATAGCATTTTGTCCTAGACTTGTTGATCGAGTGTTGTTTAGTACTTAGTGTACACACTGGCCCTAATGTTTAGTCGGGTCAGTGTGTACAGCCAATCTCGACCAAACTATCGGCTGATCCAAAGTCTGCAATTTGCGGGTTTCTAAAGATTCCTGTCTAGTGTATCCCGTATCAAACCACGATTACCATGAAATTATAATTAGTCAGGTTTCAGGAACGATATCCATGCCGCTCAATATTCCTTCATAATTCATTTGCTTAGTTTTTTTTTGCTTTACTCTCATCTGTATGCAAATCACTTGCCATTACTGACTGATAATAAAGATACAACTAATAAATATATGTATACACCTAATAAATATATGTATAGTACTACTGTGTATACTTACTCCCGGTTTAACATCTCCCGGGCTAAGGATAAGATAAATCATAAAAATATAATAAACTTGTAAATTATTATTGAATAAAATGTTTATCTACAAAAACAGTATGTAATACGTTTGAGTCTCTTCAACAGATTCGAAAAAGTCGGTAGACACGAGTCAGTCGACTAGTTCAACAACTGAGCAAAACATTCGAGCACCTGAAGTAGCCACTGCCACTCTTATAAACTTGGAGTCGCCCGCTTCACCAGTTGAAGCTCCCCAGGTTGTAGCTTCTACGGCGCAGTCTGAGGATCAACTGGACTCGATCGAGGCCAGCGAACTGTGGCAGCATACCAGGATGCACTTTTCTTCAGTTAGTGCAGTGTGAGTACTCCAGAAGACAGTTTAATTATTTTTAAGGAACATCTCCGTGTGGTGACGAATTAAGAATACGGAGTGTCACCATCTCTATTCATCCCTTAGAGCATACATATAAGGGGGCGGCGGCAGAACGAGCGGAAAGCGTGATCGGAGTAAAAAAAGAGAGATTGATTCTAGACAGAGTCTATCTCTCACACAGTGTCCGTGATCGGTTGGTGCATTGTGCATGCGCTGAGTAAAATGATGGGGTTACCTTGGGGAAGCTTGCGTGAGAGAGATAGACCCTGCCTAGACTCGGTCTCTCTCTCTCTCTCTATACTCCGATCACGCTTTCCCTCGTTCAGCGCTCCCTCCATATATATGTATGCTCTAAGATTCATCCCGTAGGTGTCGTAAGAGGCGACTAAGGGAGCAATCAACGCAGGTCAACATTGAAACATAGATTATACCATGGTATAACAATACAGGTATGACATTCCGAAAGCTACTTAGGGTGACGTCACTATCCAGTTACCACTTTATAGCAACATAATATGAAATGATGGAAACATTTTCAGTCACCATTCTATTTAAAAAAATGTAAAATGCATATAAATTGTTGTTTTGTGTACATAATAAAACAAAATATTTGAATTTAAATATATGATAACGTAAAACTTTATTGTTCTATCGAATTCCCAACGGGAATAATGGTGGTTGGGGAGTTATTATTTCACACTACCGGTAAAACTGAACCAGCGATAGTGATGATGACGTCATCTCGTCCTCTATGTATCTCGGAATGCCATACCAGTATTTTTATACCATGGATTATACTAACTAACCCATCTGACCAACGTGGAATAGGAGGCCAAAACCTTTCTAAGAAGAGGTCTATATCCAGTCCAGCAGTGGTCTAAAAAAAAAACGTGTGGCACTCGGGGACTGCCGCGGTAAAGCTATTGCATAGCATTTTTTATCAACTTATGCAATTATAATTATTCATTTATTTTATTTTGCCAGTTTCTCATTTAATATTGTTCAAAAAGTATTTAAATAATAGATAGTGTACCTCGTAGTTGCGAAACAGCTCAACAGGTGGCGCGGACCGGTTTTTTATTTATGCAGTATTTTTTTTTCTTTGAACATGTATACTTACGTGGCGCACATGCGGTGAGTGTGGCATTATAAAGATATGATAGATACCTTATACACCTATATACTTTCTCAGACCCAGACTGTTTTGTCTGTCTCTGATTGTCCAGACAGATTTCGGAGCAGCTCGTCTCGATCCGTGCGAGCTTCGGGTGTAAGGTTTTTTTCGTTTCGGAATTTCTTGATGCGGTCGCCGCGCTCAAAGCCCGCTATAAAAGCTGTGCAATAGTTTAAAATCTGTCGATGTATGTGATGTCATTTAATTTAAGTATTGTATTTTCCAGCACCGACATGGAGAGTAGCGTGGGTAGATTCATGGGCGTGGAGCCGCTGGAGCTGACTGTGAGCGCTGTAGCCGTGGTCGCTCGTGGTGACCACTCCGCACCCTCTGAGCTCGCTGAGGAGGCCTCCCCCTGACACCACGCACCCACCACCACCACACCCACCACCACACCCACCACCCACGGGAACTGCTAGTACGATACTGTGTACTTGTAGCGGGTTCGTACAGCTCGCTACTCCTTATCGAAGATCGTTAATACTTGAAATACGCCCCGAACGGTTTGAAACTTGACCCGGTGTGTATCATTTTAGTGTACTTTCATCGGTCCCGTCGAGAAAATCTCGAGATGTCTTTGTCCGTTCTGTTCTTTAGTAGGTGGTGTTTTCATACGTCCGACGAATCTGTGAAACACGTCGATCGGTCTCGTCGCGATCCCTCTGTCTCCTATATTTCTCTGTATAATATAGCAGAAATTGCAGTCTTCCCTTCGCCGAACTTCTAAGTGTCGATCGAAAGGTGATTTCTTCTCAATAGTACAAATTTGTTTAGTCGCGTTATAGCTTTACATGATATTATGTTGCAAATGTATTCTTACTTTATATTTTCTCTATGTTGTGTGTCGTTTTAGTTTCTATATTATAATTCTTATGCGTCGTTTATTTTCTTATATATACCGTACTTCGGTAGTGTTTGTAATGTCAGTGATAATCGATTCATATTTTAGCACAAAGAATGATATGTTATTGTGATATAGTTGATTTCGATCGTCGCTTTGTTCACCAAATATATGTGTGCATTTTGTGTCTACTAGCTATTGTGTCTAATTACGTCTAGCGTCACATTCTCCTTAAGATTCTCCTACCTATAAGTCTATCTTGATAACTAAGTCATAGCGTATATTTAGTATAGTCGGTACTGAAGAAATTTAATCCAAGTGTTACAACTGTACACAGTGATAACCACACTTACACGATAACGGTACTTACTCTTAGAATCAAATATGTCGGAACACAGCGCTTATACAGGAACACATTTGTTTCACGTTTTGTTTTCGAAAGTCATTTTCTAAATGGTTAGTGTGAAAAAACAAGTGGAAAGGCTTATTTACATTTTAATAAAATGTATCGTCAAAAGAGTATAGACCAGTTGTTTAGTTTAGGAATATCTCTTATATTTGTCGGTAGGCTTCTGCAATGTTAACGCTTTAACTCTCGATCTCGCCCGTACTTGAATTTTAAACCGTTAACAGACCCCTTTAGTATAGACACTTATTACATGTGTAAGTAAACTGTTCGCAATTCGAGCTCATTCCTTATTTCGAGCAAGAGAAATGATAATGAATTGTGAGTTATCGAGGCACAGACACTTGCGTCCGAATATTGTTTCAGCCTTCCAAACTTTAGATTCGTTCGAAGCGCAAATTATAGTGTTATAGTGATGTAAGAGGAAATTGCTTCAGGTTAAATTTGTTTGTGGCCTTATTATGAATGGCGCCCGTTATGGGCTCCCGGTGTCTCCAACCCTAGTTCCACGGAACCCAACCACGTCCGTGGGACCGCGGTTGGTGACGCTCAGCGGCTGTTGCCGCGTGCTGTGATAGTCCGTGCTGTGCTCTCCTTGTCCCTCATCAACGCTTTTGTCGGTACAACACCTTCATATTTGTGTAATTATTGAGTTAGGGGCCTACTGTAAGTGTATAATTCATTGCGAACTTAACCTATGCTCACTTTGTACCGGCAAATGCGTTACAAATAATTGGCCCTATTAAGCAATATTCAAATGTTATTGATTGATGATAATGTTACGAATGTTTTATTTCTTTTACCGTGTAATATACACGTCATTCATGTCAATGAAAATTTTTCATATGTAGATTCTCAGTATGTTGGTACGAGAATACATGATGGTAGTGATCTGGAGTATATATTATTATATCTATGAGTGTAGGGTTGCACATTATGTCGCTGATTTTGCCTCATTGTCACATCCTAAAACCGGGTGAACTAGCGACAATAATGTGTTAGCAAGTAAGACGTCGAGTGGTGAGGTCTGGCCCTTGTACAGTGTTCGGACTGAACATGGAGCCAGACCGGACAGGGTTGTTGTCACTCGTGGCAGCTATTCAATGCACTGCTGACCCGAATTATGTGTTTGTTAGCACTCTTACGAAATCTTTTTGTAAATATTTGTTTGAGGAAGTCATTTTTAGTACTCATAATTGTGTCGAATTTAAATTAAGGTTTTTTTTATGATTGCATATTGGCCAAATTCATGTTCGTTATAAGAGTTGGCTGTCAAGTTTAAATTGGTACATGGGGATTATGGAATTAGAGGAGTGAGGCTTGTATTCGGCTTTTGATGCTGATGATAAATCGTGTACTTTTATTTGTGCTGGGCGCAAATATATTCTTTTATAATGAACTAGATTTGGTTTACATTGCGTATTCAAGGTAAGGTGTCACGCAACGTGTCACGGTGGTTTTTTAAATGTTCTGCAATGCATAATAAATCGTGCGATCGCTTAACGGACTATTTTGTAGTGACCAATTTTATTGTTAGAAAATAAAAATTGTAAAATGGACAATTTAAATGTAATTTTTATATACAATAAATAGACGATTTTATACAAACTGTGTTTTATTTTCTCACATTTTAGATGAATTCTTGGTATATTTCTAGTAGTTCCATGAAGCCAGTTCCACATGGAATTTTTGCTACTCATTAGTTCTGTTACATTTCCGATACTTAATTAGATTTTCAGGAAAATGAAAAAATATACAAATAAAACAATCGTATTTAGGTACATAATGGAACTACTGAGAATAAACCGAATTCTTAACATCATGGTAGGAACATAAAGCCATAAAACTATGAATCTTAAATACATATTTAACAACTTAAATGCTACTTATCACCTATATTTACAAGTCCAACACATAAAAAATATTACCTACTAGCTTTCGCCCGCGGCTTCGCTCGCATTTAATAAAAAGTATCCTATGTTACTTCAAGAATAAGTGTACAAAGTTTCATGATGATCGGTTAAGTAGTTTTCCCGTGAGAGCGTTACAAACAAACTTACATTCACATTCATAATATTAGTATGGCTAACAGAGGTTGCCGTCGTGTCAATGCAGGGAATAGCGCAATCAGAGTAATTCCACGTCTGCAGCCTACATTTGTCTGAGAGTAGATATTCCTGCCGGATCTAAGGAACCTTTGTTCCTGTGTTGCCATTTGTGGCGAAGCCCTACTTTTAGTTCCATAGTAGCTCAATTCAGTTCCGGCGAGGTTCCATTGTTTTAATTAAAAAATACTGTACCTCTACCGGGTAGTACTATGATGGAACGTTCTGTTGTTTACGGTATGCCACCGCTTGCTGATAAGTTATCATTCTTCACCCAGAATTTCAAAAAAATCACTAAATTTGAAGCCTGCTGCCAGTCTAATCAGTAGGCGTCTTCTGGTGTGGACTTTTCGCCATTGAGGTCTTCGAACTTTATCTATGATTCTAAGGAATGTTTTTCATTGCAGATAAAAGCGCAATCAGGGTAATTCTATGTCTGCGTGTCTACATTCGTCTTAGTGTATTCTTGCCCGTATCTAAGGAACATTTGTTCCTGTGTTGCCATTGGTGGCAAAGTCCTACTTTCAATGGCATAGTATTGCTCTATAATTATCAGTTTCTGGCGAGGTTCTACTGTTTTCATTTAAAAAGTACTGTGCCCATTTCGGGTAGTATAGTTGTGGAACATACGGTTGTACACAGTATGCCTTCGCTGATAACAACTACCCAGAACTTCAGAAGTGTCACTGGAGTCCCCAGACGCCCGCTGCTAGTCTTAACAGTAGGAATCTTTTGGCCTGGAGTTCTCGCCATTGAGATCTTCAAACCTCGATTCCAAAGAATGTTGTTCTTCTGTATGAAAGTCTAGTCTGATGATTTGTTCTAGCTGGAATATATCATCGGCTCAGCTGTTATTGCTGTTAAAGTAATAAGGTCTACTTATCAGCTATATTTACAAGTCCACAACATCGAAATATTGCCTATGTAGGTTAACAGACGTCGCCGTCGTGTCATTGCAGGTAAAAGCGCAATCAGGGTAATTCCATGTCTGCATGTCTATATTCGTCTGCGAGTATTCTTGCCCGTATCGAAGAAACCTTTGCTCTTGAGTTGCTATTGTTGGCGAAGTCCTATTTTCAGTTTCATAGTATTGCCCTTTACTCATTTCTGGTGAGGCTCTACTACTTTCATTCAAGAAATATTGTGCTCCTTCCGGGTAGTACGCTTGTGGAACGTACGGTTGTTCACAATATGCCTCCACTTGCTGATAACCACCACCCAACACTTCAGAGGTTTCACTTGACTCGGAGCCACCAGGCGCCCGCTGCCAGTCCAACCAGTAGGCTTCTTCTGGCCTGGAGTTTTCACCATTGAGATCTTCGAACGTTATCGATGATTCTAAAGAATGTTCTTCTGTGGAAAAGTCTAGTCTGATTGGCTGCTCTAATTGAAATATGTCATCGGCATGAAAAATTTCGTCGGCTGGTAAAGCAATGGGGTCGTAAGGTTGGGCTTGTAGCGATGGATCTTGAGGAATAGACGGTGCATACGCTTGATAAGATTGGCTTTGTTGTGGGGACCAAGCTGCCGTTGCGTACGTTTCTGCCGTAATGTTGGGTCGCCACCGACAGGAACATTCGAATGGCCCACACGTGCATTGTTGTACTGTTGAAGAAAATATTTTCATTTTAGTTTCGATGTAAGTAAAACTTAATACTATGGAAGTTATTTTAAAAACGAATACTAATGTTTTTATTTTGGTTTGGTTGGAAGACCTCGCTTGCTTATATACCTTCACTAGCTGACCCTAGCAACCTCGTTTGCGTCCAAACTACCATCCCCCGTTTTAATCCCAAACAGGGTTGATTTCTAAAGATACATTATTAGTACACCTCCACACCGTCTATAGAGCTTACATTTTAAATTTCAAGTCTCTTACTTCAAAAATATAGGACTCATACAAACGTCCAACCCCCGTTTTACCCCCTTAGAGGTGGAATTTCGTAAAATCCGTTCTTAGCGGATGTCTACACCCTATAAGGAACCTACCTGTTAAACATCAAGTTTGTAGGTGATATAGTTTCTGAGATTTCGTGATTAATAACTTAGTGGTATTTCGCTTTTACCTATATATATATATTTATAAACATTTGCACTACTAAGTACCTACGATATAGTACAGTACAGTTACACGTTACGGTTTCTCATACGTGAACTCAGTATGTATCTAGGTACCTATTGTATTATATGTATATAACAAGATGACTTAGTTCAGTACTCACCTCTTTGATTATCAGGTATTAGTGGTGGTGGTTGTGGATGTGCATTGTACATATTCTGTGTCTGTTTTTCATTTTTAAGGGGCATAATTTTTTCGGTTATAGCAGCTTCTCGGGCTAGCAATAGGGCCAGCCCTCTGACTCTTCTGCCGGCTCCAAGGGAACGTCGGACTTCACTGGCTCCTTTAGCCTCCGGTTGAGGGTGGTCGTGGGCACCTTTTGCTTGGAAGAATATGGCGTGTTCTGTGTGTCGCCAGAAGTGAGTGACTGGATAGCCGCAATGTCCACGGCACGGGAGTACTACGAGATGTCCGCCGTTACACGTTCTATTTGGACACGGTTTGCCTGTTAAAGAGGGATGCCGTTATTATTTTGTTTATGTTACTTGTAAAAATAAATAAATAATGCTGCCAACATTTGTCCATCAGATCTGTTGGGCTTGGGGTAAGGATATTAATGTAGGTACTTAAAAGACTATAGAAATTCAAGATGGTAAACAATTTTGTTTTAGACTCAAATCAAAGTGAAAAAATATGCTTGTGACGTAAGGAATTAATAACACTAAGAGAATATTGTATCTAAAAATAGTTTCTTTTTAAAGCAAACCCAACCGGGATGAAGATTGGATTTAAAAAGTAAGACGTAAAATCTTCTCAGGACAGTCCATTCGCTTAGATACTGTCACCTCGATCGTGCCGCCGTGGCACGTGCAGCAAGCCGCCACACAATCAAAGGGCCCTCGTGCGGCATACACCCACAAGCAAGTATGATTTGTCAGTTTACGCCGTTGTAGGAATTAATATATTCGTATTACACAACAATAACCACAATTGCTTGCGGGTGCACAGACACTATCTAAACGAATGGACTATAGATATCTAGTGAATAATAAAAACATCAATTACCTTGTTGCTTTTTTCTGGCCTTGTCGCATATCGCGGGTCGTAGATGTATCCTGGAGCCATCAGGGAGTCGGCATCTGAGCGAGCAGACTAGTACCCCTAAGCAGCTTTTCTTTAAAATGTGTACGTTGTGGTTGTTAGTGTTGCGCATTGCCCATCCAGAAGCATGCCGGCGGGCCTCCTCGCACGCTGGCGGATAAACGCGACGGACGTGCCCATCACACCATTCACCAAATGCATCAAAATTCACGACGCGTGGAACCACTGCGTCGTTAATGTCCCAGTCTGGCGTTTGACCTTCTGACATATCAGATCTATTGCTGGTACTGTAAGGAAAATTTCAGAATTAGCGAAAGTTCTTCTTGAAAAACATAGTAAAGTAGTAACTAACCTATAAATAAATATAGCAACATCGGACTAAGTATTTACCTACTCCATTGATTCTCTTAATTAGTTGATTTTGTAAATGATTTAGACTTGAATGGCAAATAGGTAGGTATCCTCCTGATGGCACAGAATGACGGTGGAATTTTTAAGTAGGTACCTACAGTTCTATAAAACAAATTTATTTCATTATCACTGATATATCGCGTTTAAAATCGTATTTAGATCGTCAGATTTGAATAGCTAGCGAACATCGAAATTCTACCACTAAGTGATCTCTAGCTACCTAAACTTTAATAGCCACAGAAAGTCTAAAACTAACATGGAAGTGTTCTTAAATTTATTTTATTAAAAACATCTAAAAAAATACTATCTTGTTCTAGGTACCTAAAGTTGTTCGATATTCGTTTTTGTCAACAAACTACCAGTAAAAGTAAGTGAGTAAAATCGCAGAGAAAGCTCGTTTCCCCTCTTGGCTCGTTGAGCCAATTGCTTCAGAATTGCTCTAAAGGGGCGGCCGCCTTAATTGGCCAAATAACTTTGTATAGGTACCTACATATCTACGCACGACGGAGTCGGTAAATAAGCGAACATACTTTGAATAAAGTCTCAGGAAACTTACAAAAGGGAAGTTGAATATTGGTTAGGTACTGCTTGACAACGCAATTGGCAATTACCTACGTACGTAAGTAGGTATTATTTATAAATATTTAAAGATAATTTGTAAAGAAGAAAGTAGTTTAAGTGGTCCCTTCGCTGCTTATTAGAAGTGTTGTAGATTCGATCCTTACATGTGATTACCTACACTGTGTGATCGTATCAAAAGCTCAGAAAATCAACATAAAATGACAGCGATCGTGCTGTCGTGTTTCGTTGGTGAGTGGGAGACCGGAGGCCCAATGATGCAGAAGCTTCACTAGCCCTCCATGGTGTGGGTCACCACGCTGCATTGTTGCATTGTCTGCATTCGCAGTATGGTGACCACCACTCTTGGATTCTGCTTATGCTTTCCATCAGACAGAGTCATTGTGGCAGGGCCAAACATAAAAAGAAAAAAACATGTTCTTTAGCACACTCTCTGTATCGAGGGAACTTACGAATGTGCAATTAACGAATTGGATGTGTACCACCACTCATAACAATGATTCATAATTAGACTACCTACATACATCAAGCGTTCCCATCCAAGCTAAACAGTGGTATTTGGAGATCAGATAACATTCACCATTCACGGTAGTAGCATACCTATCTAGGTACCTACCTACATAACGAATTTAAAAGGAAAACCATCATAGCTTAGTAGGCTTTATTAATAATTGGATTAGGTACCTAACAGTCAACGAAACCGTTAATGTGAAATTATTATAATACGAAATTTAAAAAAATGCTCTTACTATGGAACCCTACTGTATATTCCTATATTTATTACATTTGTAACAACTTTTGGCAAACATTAATTAGATATAAATAGGTAAAAGAAAACACATTCGTAGGTATTAAAGGCTGCTTGCCAAGTTGCTACTGCCAGTAAAAATGCGTGTCTGTTTGAATATTTCGCTGTACTTTAAATAAACTAGTTGCTTAATGTACCAACAAAGCAACTTCACTGTCTCAATGAGTTTCAATTAGAATCAATTGAGCACCCTCCAGCACCTTCCACAACCCTCGCCGGTTTGACTACTTTACACATTTATCGGCTGTTTCACTTTAACTACATTTGGTTCTACTGCTTCCAAATGATTATTAGATATACTTGGGTATTTCTTTTCGATTGAATGTTTAAAATTGGTTTTACGAACCATCAATGCGTAATAGAGCTTCTTTCTTGAATTGGACAACATTTTTGTTTTTACTTTACCTGCTATAGGTAAAGTAATAAATGTTGTCCAATTCAAGTAGGAAGCTCTATGCAAATAGGCTATTTATCTAATTGATTTATGATTTTATAGGTGACATGATATTTAAAACACTATTTATGTAGGCATAGGTAAGTCGGTAGGTACCTATGCCTAGATGCCTACATAAAAATGATGAAGTTCTCATTGAGTACACTCAAGTGAGAGGTAGCTAACCTATGCTACTGACGTAAATTAAGGTAACTAAGTGACGTAATAATATAAATTAATTGATCTTGATTAATTAACCATGCAGGGTGTCCCAAAATTCAACGATAAGCGGGCGCCTAAAGGTAGACCTGCTAATGAGTACATAAGGCAAAATAGTAAAAAAAATATACCTAGTTTTTTTTAGTTACAAGAAAAATTTAGAATTTCTTTTAAAATTTATACCTTTCATGATATTGCTACTATTCACAACTCTTAAAAACACCAAATTGCCCGCAGTTTTCACACAAATAACGTTCAAAATATTTTTTTTCCCTACAATTTTGAAATATTTTTACTCTTAGTGTACTTTGACTCATGGTCTTGTAAAAAAAAGTATGGACACCACTACGTAATAAATAAATAAAAAAAAATGAAGGGTGTAAATTTTCAAAGAAATTCTAAATTTTTCTTGTAACTAAAAAAAAAACTAGGTATATTTTTTTTTTTTTTTTCCTTATGTACTCATGAGCAGGTCTACCTTTTGGCGCCCGCTTATC
Source organism: Diaphora mendica (assembly GCA_949125395.1). Taxonomy (NCBI): domain Eukaryota; kingdom Metazoa; phylum Arthropoda; class Insecta; order Lepidoptera; family Erebidae; genus Diaphora; species Diaphora mendica. The sequence continues at coordinate 20,038,424 of OX421317.1, forward strand.
GTTGAATTTTGGGACACATGGTATAGGATACCTATAATATTGTTATTAATTAGGTATTTAAGTTTTTTTTTTTCAGCAACAGACATGTTTGTAAATGCTGGGTACGCCCAGCATTTACTCAGGTGTGGGGCAAAATTAACAGGATCGGCTGTTATGAAGACATTGGTGGAGGCCGATGTCCAGCAGTGAACATTTGAGTAAGATGGTGATGATGAATAATTAAAATAATCCCTCTAGCAGGAGTCCGGTTGGTAGTTCAGTTGGTAAAACTTACTAAAACTATTTAATTGAAGTTTAGCTATTTTTTTCAGCAACAGACATGTTTGTAAATGCTGGGTACGCCCAGCATTTACTCAGGTGTGGGGCAAAATTAGAAAAACTAGAATAATAAATAAGTGTACTGCATAAAATACGAAGTGGGTAGGTAGGTACCGTTACTGGACCACAAACTCACAATAACCCATCAAAAGACTAAATTGTGTGTGCTCCTCTAAATAATCTTCCTTTAAACTGGATTTTGATTAGATTCGAACTGTTGATAGCATTTGATCAAAAAGTTTAAGAAAAACTTGCACGGCTCAATTTGACCTAAAAAGGTGTTGTTTCACTTTGACAATGCACCAGTGCAGTGATCTCTGATTGTGGTGGTGCAGGACTTGTCCTTTGATTTTTATATACCTAGGTATATACCTATGGGGCTGCCAGAGTAACTCTACTTCGTCTGATGGAAAACATAAGCAGAATTCAAAAGCAGTGGTTACCTAACTCATTGCAAATGCAGATAATGCAACAACGACGCATGGTGACCCACTATTGTCGCCCATTGAGATGCTTTTTTTTTGTTTTTATGGAATAGGGGGCAAACGAGTAGACGTATCACCTGATGGTACCTAAGCGATTAGTACCACGCTTGCCCGCACTGAAGCGGGCACCCTCTGCTATTAACCTCTCATTTTAGGCGACGTACGGCACACGCGAAACGTCGCCTCCTCGGGGACGGCCACTAAAGCGGATGGAGGGAAAAACCCGTCTCGACCATCCGCGGCCACGGCCACACTCAGGGCGGCATGAGGCGCTGGTGAGCGCGCCTACGCCGCCCGGGGGAAAGACCCCTAAGTTGGAGACTCTTTGCGGCACATACCTACCTAATGGGGATCTGTTAGATTCAGTAGTGTTGGCATGGGACCATGGGGCCCAGGTGACCACAGACTGAGTCGCCGGCAGCCGAGCACAGCATTTTTGCTGCTAGCGAGTACCTAAGCTAAGTGCTATAAAATATTGTTCGTGTGGTGATTGATTGATAATACGAAATAAGTAGGTAATATTCAGAACTGTTGATGATTGTTCTAAAGCCATTCTTATAAAATTTATATTTTTATGAGGTTACAAAATCTTTGACAATAATCAATATTTTTGTTATGATACTAGTACAAAGTCAAAAATAATACCATTCTGTACACTGCCTATATTAACTCCGTCCTTATTTTATTCTGATGTACCTATAAGCTATATTACTGTAAAGTTTCATCCAAATCCGTTCAGTAGTTTTTGCGTGAAAGAGTAACAAACATCCATCCATCCATACTTACAAACTTTCGCGTTTATAATAGGGATTTACATATCAACCTATCGCCGTCCACTGCTGAACGGAGGTCTGCCCCAAGGATCGCCACCTATTGCGGTCTTGGACAGTCCGCATCCATCCGTTGCTACTCTTGATTTTATACCTATTTACGAACCCGATTATATTAAAAACTAGCTTTTACTTGCGGTTTCACTTCCGTGTATCAGTGTATGTTGGTTATTGCGGCAAAAATAACATCTTTTCCTGTGGTCAAGACTCAAAGAATCGCTATATTCGCTAAATTTCATTAAAAGCGTTTCAGTACTTTAGCCGTGACAGTAGGTATAACAGACAGACAACTGTCTGATAAATTCACTTTCGCGTTTATATTATACGTATTATTCATAATGAGGTAGGTAATATAAACTGTGTAGGTAATTCTATGTACTTAATAATAAATAAATCGTAGGAAACGATAATTAATAAGATAAAACTACAATAAGTATGGAGATACATATTTTCTAAATAAAGCGTTCCTGTTTTGTGAACCCATTTAGTTTTACCAACTTAGCTAGGTATCTACCAATGTAGGTATAATTTTGAAGCGGAAAATTCAATTGGATAATGAGCTGTCTAATCGATTAGTAAAATGAACAACTTTTATGTAAATACTATCTAAATGTACCATAAAATAAAGATAAAACAGTAGGTACTTACACGATCACCATCTCCGAAATGATGCGAACACTAATCACAAGACAGGAATTTTGTCACACAGTCCATATAAACTACCGCACTGATTGAAGATGAATTGTCCCGATAAGTCAAATTATTTGTATCACACATGTACACTCGGTGATAGCTTACAGCTCACTAAGTAAGCATCAACAAAAATAAACACAGGGATGACGGGTCCGCTTACGGTGCAGAGTGGGGATGCGATCCGCCCAATTGTACGCCACCACTACGTAGTTACCGCCTTCCGACCAATACTGGGCTAGAGTGATCCACCAATAGCGCATTTCTAAAAGGTTACGTTGCTCTTTTTCAGGAAAATACGTGGATTTTCAGCGAGCTGCCATTTTTAGAATATCTTTATCTGTATAATAATGTTACGCATATTGTTGCCTAATTATTTTTATCGGTTTTTGAAAAGGTTAACGTGTTAAAAAATTTTGTTGTAGGAATAATTTGCTTACTGAGCTTAATTTTGTATATGGTAAGTAAGACGGAACAATTGTTGGTGTTTAAATTTACAACTGGTGTAATTTCAAAGTAGCTAGGTAGCTACCTAATTATGCATACCTATATCAGCGCGGTGCATCTGCTAAAGTAGGTATTTTACGGAAAAAGGTTTAGGTAATAAGCGTGGATTGTTTAACTTTCTTACTTAGATATAGGTAAAGTACTGTCGACCCAAATAACTAACACGAATATTTACTCTAAGTATCTCTATGTAATAGTTACTCTTTATCTTCAGTCTTCAGAGTTCTGTAGGGGCTTACAATTATTATGATTATGTACCTATCTACCTATTTCTTGCATCGTAGCAGTACCTATGTCTTTATCTAGGAGTCTTCCCCGAGATAGACGACTACCATACTATAAGTAGGTACCTACCTGACTGAGTTACTGAATCTACATATCTATCTACTTAAATGTACTTTACTTTTATTAACAAACTAGGACTGATAATATTTCTACCACCTATGTAGGCACTTTTATTATGTAGGTATTAATAAAGTAAATACCTACTTAATAAGAAAAGTGGTTTCCTATTTTTCTATTTAGGCTTATGTTAACATAACACATTGTATTTACCTAAGCGTAAAATGGGCAGGTAGGTATTTTTTTGTATTTACTAAGTAGGTAGTTCCATACTTGTTGACTAGACTAAAAGATGCAGAAGCATAGTGATGCTTCTGCATCTTGCAACATGGCGACCCACACCATGGCGGCCTAGTGAGGCCGCCATGGTGTGGGTCGCCATGTTGCATTGTTGCATTGTCTGCATTTGCAATGAGTATGGTGACCACCACTCTTGGATTCTGCTTATGCTTTCCATCAGGCAGAGTAGAGTCATTTTGGCGGCCCAAACATAAAAAAAGGTAAACATAAAACTGCCTCGTTGGTTTTGCGGTTGAAGTATGAGACTGCCGATCAAGAGGTCTCGGGTTCGAATCCCGGGTCGGGTCAAAAGTGTTATTGAGTTTTTCTGATTATAGGAATAGTTAGGTAATAAATAACAGCTCGGAGTTTGGAAGTCGGGGTCTGAACCCCCGTGCTTGGAAGGTACGAATGGGAGACCACGTAAAACTGTCGGTCCTGCGCCTGATTTTTCCCCGATCGTGTCGGTTAACCATTCCATCGGGTTATGAGAGAGAGGGAACAGATAGTGCACCTGTGTTTGCGCACACACTTGTGCACTATAATTTCTCCTGCGTAGTTAGTCCGTTAGTCCAGTCGGGATAGACATAAAACTAGCCTCAAATAAAAAAATTCCGGGGAGCGATTTTTTTTTAAACGTCTGGGGGGGGGGGGTGGTTTGTTGTATAAATCTCGATTTTCGAACTAATCCCGGTAGAGGGTTTGCCGCCATCTTGGTTTAAAGTTATTTTTTTTCGTTTTTCTGAAATAACTCGTTAATTTTCAACTTTAGAGCAAAAATTGCAGTTTCCAAAGTTGTTGGAAATTTAATTTCTCACAAGTTTGGTTATTATCATTTTTACGCTAGGATCAACTATAATACTATCAACATAAAAACAATTTTTTTACAAATAAACTAGATAATAAACAAAATACATGAAAAATAAAAACAATTTCACCTCCAATTTGAGTATAAATCCGAAAATATTGATCGTGGAGTAAAAAAAGGTGCGAGAACCAAAGTTGAAGAAAATAAAATTCCACCCATTACGATTTTTTTGATAAACTTCATAGTTTATAACTCCGCAAATATTGATCCTAGCGTAAAAATGATAATGACCAAACTTGTGAGAAATTAAATTTCCAACAACTTTGGATACTGTCATTTTTGCTCTAAAGTTGAAAATTAACGAGCTGTTTCAGAAAAACGAAAAAAATTTACTTTAAAACAAGATGGCGGCGAACCCTCTACCGGGATTAGTTCGAAAATCGAGATTTATACTTCGAACCCCCCCCACCCGACGTTTATCGATACATCGGAATTTTTTCTATATAAATGACTATCTCGAAGTTGGCTGGTCTCCGTTAAGACTGGCCGCCATGGCCGTTATCGGCTAGGAGAACATTATTATTAATTAATACTATAAATATAAAATTTTAGAGGTTTATACCTACCTATTTAAACTTTTAGCTGAGGCAGAGATAGGTCGATGTTTTTGCGAGAAGTAAGTATTCTGCGAGTTCAAAAAAATGATCAGTTTGCATTCGATATTGTATTGAAAGTGACGCAGTGTTTAGTCCTTAGATCTTTTTATTTTTATATTTACCTATTACCTACCAAGTAAATTTTTCGTGAGTAGCTTCATTTTAATGAGACGCCCAACTTTTTCTGGATCCTGGACTAATACCTACGTTTGTAATTGTATAATCACAGAAATATATCAAGATTTTTTTCTGTGTGTATAGGCAGTATAGGTAGGTAATACTAAGACCCAGCTCGGCGTCGCACGGAAGTCTTTGATATTCTCGGATTTCCTCTATTATACATGCATGTAAGTAGGTATTACCTACACATATAAACCTTTCTCTTGAAATCTATTGCATTAAAATCCATTGAGTGGTTTAAACGATCTAATCACACAGAATGTTGTACCTTCTTATTCGATGTTGGTGACCTAATAAATAAGAATAAACTGCAAAATGTATTAGTCTGTGAGAGCTTTGGAAAAAATTTGTGAGAGGTAGGTACTTATACCTAATAATTGTAAAACTAGATTAAATAAATAATTTTAGGTACGTTCCAGCAGCTGCAATAGCCAATGGCCATATACTGAAAGGAACATGATATAGGTAACTGCAATATCAAGATGTTAAGTAGCATTGTACTATAAAATGAGCGAGGAGGGCGCACGATGCGGGCGCGCACGTTACGGACAACAAACGAAAAAACTGCGACGCGTGCGCAGGGAAAGCTGCTTTCGCACGTTATTTAGATATACTTACAAAGATATACCTACCATTAGAAAATGTTTTCACATTGGAAATATCAATTAAGATAGGCGAAGGTACGGACAATAAGTTATGTATCGATGTTTTTTTACTAGGTATTAGGTATAACTAATCTACCTAATAGGTGTTTACTTAAATTCTGTAACGATGATACTACTAAATTTTTTGGAACTAATATGGTTAGGTTTTCCATCATTTATTGTTCTAAAAGTTAAAGTCTAGTAAATTGCTTTTGCAAAAAGGTAACTTGTAAGCCCTTTGATGTGGTATTTTAGTAAAGAATTTCATCCATGCCGGCAAAAGGGAGATACATAGGTACGTTGATAAATTTCCTTATTTCTTAATTTGGACCCGAGAAAGTGAAAATATGTATCTGTATTTTATTAACTGCTCCTTTGCTTTTATGCTAAGATGACACTGTCACTCTTCATAAAGTAACGGATTAATTTAACAATGTGTACCTATTACTTATGGGTAATTACGTTAGTATCGGTTTACCAGAACAATTAGAGTGATGACATTACCGAAGTTAAGCTTCTGTAAGCCACTATAATCTGTGACTGGGTTCAGAATGTCGTACTCTGTTATAAATAGATAATTGGGTTAGTTAAATTGTCTTGTTTTGGATCCCACCATCTATCTTGCAATTGGAGTTTTGATATGTAATTTTAAGGAATTTATTGCTTTTCTATTAATTTTATATAGGTATCTAAACCTAGAAGTAGCTAAGTTTAAGTTATTTTTTTTCCGGGGGGGGGGGGGTTTATGTTTAACCCCCCCCGGAAAAAGAGGGGTGTTATAAGTTTGACGTGTCTGTCTGTGGCACCGTAACTCGCGAACGGATGAAGCAATTTCAATTTAGTTTTTTTTGTATGAAAGGTGAGTTACGTGCGAGTGTTCTTAGACATGTTTCATGAAATTCGGTTGAGTCGATTAAAAGTTATGGGGGTGAAAGTGAGTGCTTGAGTAGGGGTTTTTTAAAATTTGAATTTTAGTTATTATATAAGTATTCATAACAATACCTAATTTTTAAAGCATAGGTAATTGTCGATAGCTTAATAGGTAGGTACATACTTTCTTCTGTTCTTATGATATTGTAGGTACTTCTGTTCTTATGAGAGGGAAAGAAATAAATAGAGTTTTCTATTTCTTTAAAAATATACCTATTACTTATTAGTTGGTCATTAGTTAGCGCCAATAAGATTGGCGCTGTTTTGTTTATCACGTGTTATTTATTTCGTCTTTTGGTGAAGTTTGAATTCACTTTCTACGTTACGATTGGTGTAAAGGCGGACAGCACCCTTTCGTTATCGCCACAGTTACCAATTGACGCCCATGATCAGCTAATGGTTGCGAACAATTTGCGTCCCCCGGTCTGCCCTCAGGAAATAGCCAATTTGCAAAATTGGACTCAGTTCCGCTCTATAAGAAGCTTGTTATTTGGTCTTGGTACAAGTAGGTATAATCGATAGGTTTGGGATATATAGAATGTAATGTAGGTATTTACTGTAGGTAGGTATTATATAGGTACATAAAAAAAGGTAAAATATACCTACATAAAGGAAGCAAATTACACAGAATAACAGCACTGCAAAGAGAGAAGGAAAACTTGAAAAAATCCTATACCTACCTATCTACTGACGGGTTGGTAGGTATAGGTATACCTACCTAGTAAGCCAAAGTCTCCTTTCTAAGGAGAGTCCGTCCTATGTACAGCAGTGAAGTGTTAAAGGCTGTTGTTGATTTGTGATGTGGTGTAGGTATTATTATGTGAAACTAGTTGTTGCCCGCGGATTCGCCCGCGTATATGTCGGTTATCGCGGCAAATTGTAGCCTATGTATTATTCTGATGTATAACCTATATTACTGTAAAGTTTCATCCAAATCCGTTCAGTAGTTTCTGCGTGAAAAAGTAACAAACATACACACAAACTTTCGCCTTTGTATATTAGTGTGAAGTGTATATATACCTATACCTACATAAAATAAACAGAAAGCGATTTTAATTGATTAGAATCAATTAAAATCGCTTTCTGTTATTTTATTATTACCTACATGCTAATTAATACAACTACTTTATTACTTCAAATGGTAACTAGTATGTTAATAGGTAGGTATGAGAATTTAGGAAATAAGTTTGTTTGGCTTTCACGCCTTGGCTACTCAACTGGTTAGGTACCTACTATTATATCAAATGCCGTACCTACACTTAGGTATAGAACGTTGTCAGAGATATATAAAAGCGAAAAATCGAATAGGTAATATTTTTCAATGCGACTGTAAAGTTATATAATTCTTAATCGATTTAACAATATGTTTGCATTAAGGTACACTTAGTAAAAAGCAACAAACAAAAGCACTAGGTATACCTTTATTTAGGTAAATATTCTGAGAATAGAAATAATGCATTCTGATCTCCTATTTCCACGAATGTTTGTAATTTCTCTTACTTTTAGATGCAATTTCTATAATTAGTACTAATGTATTTTTTACTTATGATGGAACGTTAAAAAGTATTTAAAATCGACCAGTTGTTCTGCTTAAATTAGCTCTTGATTTACGGACCGCTAACAACTAGTCACGTCTGTATTGGACTATTTAGCGACTTAACTTTGCAGGGGATGCTTATCTTTGAGAAGTTTCGGGGTCGGTTCCGTCCTAGATTCCGTTTGTAGGTACCTACTCGAAGTCACACAATTTGATTCAGACTATTTGATAGGTATCATGTTATTTCTATTACTTTAACCAATATAGTAATTTAGAGGCATTTTACTATAGAAGAGAGTACCGACTTGTTATTTTATTTATTTATACAGCTTCATAACGATGTATAAGGAGGTTAAGGAAACGGCTCTTGATAGGAAGAGCTGGATAAAGCTGCAGCTTTATGGCACAATTGGCACACCACTAACGTATGTAATTTTGTACATTTTGTGTTTTATTCACTTGTTTGAAACTTCATAGAAAATCATTATAAAGACGAATCAAATGTCTAGTTCTTTATCTTAGGATGATGTAGTACGTACCTATTGTAAAACTATCTACCTTATGTTTATATCTAACAATTTTCTTAATCAAAATATATAATACATCCTTGTAAATATAGACTGCATTTTACCTAAGCGAATATGTATCTGAATCAGTAACATTAGGTATTTAATATTCCACTGCTCGACATAGCCCTCTCTTATATAGTATAGTATTGCCTTTGCCTCTCGTATAGTATTGCCTTACTATACCAAGAAACGTGTAGGTATGTCCACTGACGAAATATTGTGTCAGTTAAGGTGTCAGTGGTATGTCTTAGATATAACTAGCAACGCTTCGCACGGTCTCTTTACGGAAAATATATTGTATCCTATAATCAACAAATATCGTTATATTTTAGCCAATATACTCATAAATTTTACAAATTATATACGAAAACCTTCTCAAGAATCACTCTATTTATTGGTAAAAATCGAATCAAAATCCGTGCAGTAGCTTTTGAGTTTATCGCGAACAGACAGACAGACGCGGCGGAGGACTTTGTTTTATAATTTAATGTGTAGTGATAAGGTATACCAGATAACATGTTTATATATACCACCATTGAACCTAATAAGTTTAGGTTCTACATTACTTCCATACCTATACCTATTTTACCATTAGTAGCTATAGAGGGCTAACCACCGATCGAGACTCTATCGTGAAGTGAATAGCCTAGTGAATAGTTAGGTACACTAGGCCCTGAGTTTTCATGATGAAGACTATCTGATGATGAAGACCTTGGGTTAGATCAACATTTCAACAATGATTATTTTTATAGAGGTATTAAAGTTTTTGCCTATCGGCTATATTATACAACTGAGTCGATTGATGAGCACACAGTTTTAAGCGCCATAAGTTTATTTAAAAAAAAAAATAGGTACATTTAAAAAACCTACCTACCTCAAAGCTGTAGAGTTTTCCTGAATGTTGCTTATTTGCCAACAGTGTTGTGAGCCGTAGAGTATCCGAGTTGTGTGCAAACATGGAATTAGCAGCGAGCGCAGCTTGAGTCAACACCAATCAAAGCGACATATGCCGCTGCGATTCATTTTCACACGAGTTTTCACTCGGAATGAAGTTTTTAGCAGTGAATCAGACAAAGGACTTAAGAGAGTTTTTTTCTAGTTTGCAGTTTCTTACTTAAAAGAAGTTTGTCCATTTTTACAGTTGTAGTATCTAAATAAATACTTGAAACTAGACGGTCAAAGTAGCTATCTACTTTTCACTACGTTTTCAGGTTCTATATTCCATAATTTCTATAGGTGTATTAGGTGTATTTCTAAAGGTAGTAGAGCCACGCTGATTTCAGCACGAACGGGCCGGCTCGACCGGGGCGGTACTACCCTCGCACAGAAAATATACGTAAAATGACAGCGTTCGGTGCTGTCGTGTTTCGTTGGTGAGTGCGAGACCGGAGGCCCAAATAGTCCAGTCAACAAGTTCCATACTTGTTGACTAGACTAAAAGATGCAGTAGCATCACTAGGCCGCCATGGTGTGGGTCGCCATGCTGCATTGTCTGCATTCGCAATGAGTATGGTGGCCACCACTCTTGGATTCTGTTTATGCTTTCCATCAGGCAGTGTAGTCATTTTGGCGGGCCATACATAAAGAAAAAAAAAAGGTGTAGTACCTATAGATATGATAGAATCTGCGTCTTCTTCTTTATATGTATAAAAGTGTGTGTAAGAGTATGTACCTACTCTTACACACACTTACATATTTATATACTCTTCTTCTTTGTACATATTTGCTAACAAATTTCTTAATGCAAAAATTTGTTGAAAAATAGTGAGTTTAAGGAAAATGATGGCACGATACGCAAGTGACAGAAAAAATGAGTTTTATTTACTTCGAGACCAGGTTTTGCCTCAAGTCAGATGATGGAAGGGTCAAAGTGTGGAAATAACCAGGAAAATACGCTCAGTGTCATTGTCGGAAGAGAAGCTTAAGGTGGTGGGTCACTTGGGTCAGTGATAGCATAAGGAGCTACACAGTGGAAAGTGAGTTTCTGACAACTGCACGATATTAAACGCGCATTGTAGAACAAATTTTATTCCATATATGTATAACATATATTTTTTAAATTGGATTGAAGGGTTCTTTTACATACGTGGCCATACACACGTAGGTGTTTATTAAACTTCTACGTATGTAAATAAATTTTGAATACTAATGCACGATTTGAGTACTATCTTATTTACTAGAATCGATCTAACAGACAAATCAAGTACACGTAACTGCTCGTGACACGAGATAACCCTTTAGCCATTGATAACGGATCTCCATATCTCCACTGAATTCCACACTCCCCATCCTATAAGCCTTTCCACACCAGCGAAGTTCAAACAAAGGATCAAATTAAACAAAATCCGCTCACAATCGTGTTCTGAACACCGACATGAAAGAGAGTTAATCAAATAACTATTTTGAAGTTTGAACAAATAGCACGCCCCCGCGATTCTCGCAACTGTCACGGCAACAAATGCTTATGATTGACCTCTGAAGCGATTGTGTGTATGAAGCATAACTAATGCCAGCAAAAATTTACGCAATACGTTTGACTTTATAAAGCCAACCGCTTCGCCCGGTGTGATGGTATTGTATTTGATGTATTTGCAATATTTAATATTGATAGAAATTAAATGTTATTATGATACTTCGCTTCTTTTATACTCTTTTGTACCTACCACTTTTATAGAGGTTCTAATATTTTATTTCTTCTAGACAATTTATGTTTCTAGGCCATATAGTTAGGCATTTATAGTAGTTTAGGTCGTATTCTAGTCAGCTGTTAGAAATATAAAAGAAAAACCGTCTTCGAAACCTTTGTACGTCTCCGTTTTTTTAGTCACTTTAGTTGACAGTATAGTTCCCTGAAAATATCCGCATTAACCAGTAAAAGATGTAACCATTTAGGAGATACAGGTTTGTAGATATCTTCTCTTCGGCGTGGATTTTATTGCTGCAATTGTAACACCCTCATACATTATAAGTCTGTGTTGTTTTTCTGCCTATTACTATTGAATTGAATACTATTGAATATACTATTGAAATCTTAAAAATTTGCATAGTTAGCGAAATAACATGCACATCGATTGTTTGTGCCTAGCAAAAATTTATTACAGCAATTAAAGATAAGTTAGAATCGTCAAATGAATTTAAAATTAAATTGTAATAATGATAAAGAGACAAGGTGAAAAGTTTTGTTGTGAAAGGATATTGTCGGTGCATGGCACTAATTTATGGTTGTCCGTTATCTGGTGGAACATGATGCGGGTGCCGTGTGACGGTCCTGCGGCGCCGCCCGTGCCAAAGCCCCTCCTCGTACCTGATAGTAAAGGTGCTTTTTAACATGCAGCACGCGACTACTGACTTCTCTTTTATTGTTTGTTGATGTTTAGTGTTTCTACCATATTGGTGTGCATATCTTATTTATTACATTATTAGATTTCTATTTTAACTGACCAAAATTCTGCTTAAATATTTGTTTCCATTTTTTAATTTTTATTTTATTTTGTTGATTTTTCACTGATGTAGTTGTTACTTGACTCATGTTATTGTTTTATAATATAATACTGGTAATAATAGTAAAAAGAGCTAAGAAAGCGTTAAGATTCCTATGCCTTACATGATACTCCTTGATAGAAAATTTAATAAAAATAAAAGGCGTAAAATTGCGGATTTATCGGTTCGATTAATTTTGTCCAAAAATACAATGGAAATGTTTATTTAATAAGAACCAGCACGGCATTTTGAAATGTCTCTAGATATCGGTAAATTCGCCATCAATGTCACTAGGTAACTTAAAAGTTATAATAAATTGCTCATTCTACACCAGTTAGCTAAATATGTAACCTAGTGGCTTTATTGCTCAAAGGCTTAATAACTCTTTATCTTCTTCTTCTTCAAGTGCCTCTTCAATCTCGAAGGTTGGCCGTCAGCTCCCTGTACTCCTCCTTGTCGTTGGCCAAGCGAAACAGATGTGGTACCGGTCCACTCCCGGATATTTCGTAGCCACGATTTTTTTGACGACACAATGACATGCCTAGAGGCTTTTGAAATGTGGTGTTCCGTCGCATGCTTCGCATCAAGGGAAAAAAAAACTCCTTATAGGCAGTATTAAACTCTTAGAAAGGAGGTTTTACCCAACTATACCACGCTGGCCAAACGGGTAGATATAGGGTTTCTGGGAGGGGTCCGTATGTGATAATAACAGCAGTCCCCGGTTCCCTCCCGTCTCAGGCGCAGAGTGGCACACCGTGTGGTTTTAGTCGGTTCCATTCCGTCACACCGCCCCGCCGCAAACCCTGGTGGGGTGACGGCCCGTGGGGGTTTCCACAAGTAAAATAACAAGTAAAATTTTAACAAAAACGATCTTCAAGGTTCGACTTGATTTCTCTTGGTGCCATCATCAGATCTTAGTGTCCTTATCATGGTACCACCGTTGGGATATCTCCTTTCCATTAAAAATCATCAAAATCGGTTAATAAACGACGAAGTGTTCCGCGAACATACATTAAAAAAAAACATATATACGGTCGAATTGAGAAAACTCCTCCTTTTCTTGAAGTCGGTTAAAAAGGATTTGTTTCAATTATTACTTCTCTTTGCGGTGATGCTGACTTGCCGAGTTTGCTCCCTTAGTCACCTTTATCAATACCCAGGGATGATATGTCCGTCATTACACGGACAATTACTTATTTAAATTTTAATTGTTTGTTAGTTATTTCTTCAAGTATTGGGTCTTGACAAGGTCTAGAATGTGCCAAATAAATTAAAACTGCAAAAAAAAACAGAATTAAAAAATGAAATGAATGTGTCTTTTTTTAAATGCTGTTTAATATTTTGCATTAATTTGCTACTGTAAGTTGTACCTAATTATGTAGGTAATTGATCTAATGTTATTACCATATGAAAGACAATATGCCCAATTTATGAAATGATTTACATTAGCATTGCGATTATTAAATAAAATATTATTAAGTTGGCAAGATATTGTGCTCCCCAAAGATAGTAACCAACATTATTTATTCGAAAATTCTATTACCACCCCGGCCAATTTGTAAGTTAATTTGAATTTTTCAAATCTGCTTATTTTGCATAAACATGGGCTCATCGTGACACTTCCGCATAATTACGCGAACAGAACTATAGATCAGATTGATATATTGTGATATTATACCAATTGCTTTAGGGTAAGTTATATTAGCGCTATTGTGCCATTACACCATAAAATTTATATGTATCTATATATTATTGTGGGCTTTGCTGTTCAGGTCTAATTAATGCATTCTTATGCTTGGGAGATAAATACTTTTAACATCAATGTAGGTAAGTAAAAATAACATACTTCGTATTTTAAATTTTTGATAACATGGAACATTCTCCCAATTTTTACCGTTTTAAACTGACCTGGTACAGACTTAAAGAAAAAAAAACATAAATTAAATGGAACTGGCTGTTTTTACAATAAAATAGTTAACAATATTTAGGATAGAGATAGGTTAAATTGATATTATTTTTGTAGACTACGTATGGTTAGAAAACGCAGAATGCAGAATAGAAACAAAAAAAAATACTTGTGCAATGGGCGGTTTTATCACAGCCTGCGATCTCTCACAGGCAACCTGAGTTGGACTACACTGTATGTAGTTTGTGGTGCGCCTTTGCATACTTAAATTTTCATAAACAAAGTTTCAGAGGCACATATTAGTAGTTGACATTTTGTATTTATTTTTGACATTTTTTGCATTCTATGAGAAGATTTTGTCAATGTACATTCATTTCATTTTATTGACATTGTTATTAAATTCAAAGGAACAGTTTTCCTTTCCGTTGAGCAAGCCAGACAATCTTTACGATAATTCCCAAATTCCGGAGCTGACGATTACTCTCACTTGCGTCTAACTAGGTTTACTTACTTTGAGCATATTGTTGTCCATATCCTATGTTGCCCAGATTTCCGTTATCGCCATCAATAGCGCCTAATGACAGTCGATAGAACGTTGAACATGTCTGAAATAAAAAAGCATTAAACATTTCTGTTGGCTGACCGTTCGCCGGGCTTGATTGTCACCACATCATCTTAAGCCTATCGCAGTCCACTGTTGGACATAGGCCAAGCTTTTGTGATTGCCGTGCTGATGAAAAAATTAACTCTTTTGTAAACATTTACTAGTTAACGTTGTGGGTAACCATTTTTATATCTGCTCCTTTAAACGATTGTTGAGAAATTAGAAATGTACTTAAAATATACGATATTGGTGTTAATCAATCCATTTAAGTAAAAAGTTAAGTATTTTATTAATTATATTTTAATTACTAGCTGACCCGGCGAACTTCGTACCGCCATATTTACATATCTGTCTCAGCTTCCCACAGGCAGTGTACAGTCGCAGACAAAAAAAAAACTTTTCCTGTTATCTTTTATTTTTTTTCTTTCTAGCAAAAAAAGAATGAATGATATCGGACTATGTGTTATTGAATTACAACTAAGTACATATTTTGACTTTCATCCCCTCTCTCCAGGAAACCGTGCTGAATTTCGGGATAAAAGTATCCTATGTCCTACCTCGTAGTATGAACTCAAATCATGCCAAGTTTCATTTGAATCCGTTCAGTAGTTTCGGCGTGATGCACGGCCAAGATACAGACAGACAGACAGACAGATGGACAGACAGACAGACAGACAAAAATGAAAAAAATTACAGTTTTGGCTTCTGTATCGATAATAGAGACCCCTCTAAAAAAAATTTCAAAATATCTTTAATGTACAGAATTTGAACTGTTACATTTTTATTATAAGTATATATAGATATGTATTTAAATAATGAAGATCTTTTTTCCACAATTAATCGCTAAATTAGTTTTAAACTTAGGTATTTCAAGACCTTATTTATGAAACGACATACATTTGGTGTGAATAAATGATTTGATTTGGCTGTACTCTTGGAACCCCTCCATATTTTACTATCATCATTTTGAAGAGTAACGGTATTACGAAAGTAATTATGGTTTTACTGTCTGCCTATTTCACGCCCGCCCTAAAAACAATGGGTTATCGATGGGGTGCGATAGGGGAGTAATCTAATAAACGAATAAAGATGTTGCGTGATTTCTAGATATCATAACGTGGGAACGCACCTTGATTGGTGGATTTAATTAATTGATGTTCACTTGTGGCGAACCGTGGGAAAAGCTTTTAGGTATAATTTGAAAGCGTGCTTCATTTTGGTGGCCTTTTAAAAATTTAACAGATGTCTGTCATAAATATTAAAATGATATTATTTTTACAAGTCGATTCCAAAGCTCTAGAAAAAAAAATTGTTGCCCTGGATATCTCTGCGGATTTATATGTTTCCAAGTCTACAATTTTAGAATATATTCATGAAACTACTGAATTGGCTCTGGTTTTAATGATTTTGGCTTATTAGATATTTTTTTTAAATTTTACACTTAACGTTGACTTTTTAGAACATGAATTATTATGAAGCGCTTGTTATTTTGTTAAAATTTGGTTTATGTACATGGATTTGTCCGTTTGTCGCATCATTCTCGCCCCTGCGCCCCTCACTCCCTGTAACTGTTCAAAAACTCATTTAGTTGACAAGGTTGGAGGACGCATGTTTACTTTCGGGTATGTTAGGTATGATAAAAACTACATATCAAGTTAGGTATGATAAAACAATTCGTCAAAGCATTGGAAGAGGAAGGCGAATGTTTTAAATACATTTGTAAGACATTTCATAAGCTGAGTATGGAAAAGTCGAAAGCTGGAGTATTTGATGGCCCTCAAATTTGGACATTAATGAAAGAATTAAACTTTATAGAAGCTATAACTAATTTTGAAAGTGAAGCTTTGAAAAGTTTTGTGTTGGTGGTAGAAAATTTTCTTGAAAATTATAAAGCACCAAATTATAAAGAAATTGTGCGAAAGATGTTGGAAAACTTCAAAATTTTAGGAGCAAATATGAGTATCAAGTTGCACTTTCTGCACAGTCATCTGAATAGGATAGAAAATTATAGTGAGGAACAGGGAGAGCTCTTCAACCAGGATCTAAAAGTAATGGAAGAAAGCTATCGGGGGAAATGGGGCCGTCTCATGATATGATGGCAGATTACTGCTGGACTTTGAAAACAGATTGTCTCAAAAAAAAGCAGAAGAGTTGCTAAAAATGTTTTTTAAGTTTAACATAAATTTTATGATTCTTTTTTTCTTTTGTGTCTCATAATTTAATATTAAAACAAAATAACTATCAATTATTTTTAATAAAAAGTCCATATTTAAAATGTTGTGTGTTACTTACGTTTTTCTAATTTTTACTGATTTTTTGGAAAAATATATTAATAAAAATTTAAAAAAATCAGAGCCAATCTTCTGAAACCATTAATAGTTTCGTGTTTTGTTGGTATAGAGGTACTCTAAAACCACTCTTACATCAAGGGCAACAAAACCACTGCTGACCAGTATTATCGTATTGTAATCTATTTTCATTAAAGTGTGTTTTCTCTTTTTTTGACTATATTGGCATTGCGACCAAGTAATCACAGTTGGCGATCATAGCCCAGTTGCACTCGGTGATTAGAAACAATCACCGAGGGTAAGCAACGACGGCGCGATCAGTACCTGGATGGGTGACCGCTAGTGGCAGTTGCCAGTCCCCAACCCGGACTCGGCCAGCGTGGGGACGTATGGCCTTAACCCTCTCCTGCGAGGAGACCCGAGCCCAGCAGTGGAACGTTGTGGTTTGTTGATGATGATGAATCACAGTTAATTTATCCATCTTAATACATGTTGTACTAGCTGTGCCCGCGACTGCGTCTGCTTGGAATAGTGACTTTGGGTAGCATTTATACGACCTTTCACCCCTCCCCCCTTTCAAACCTTACAAACCTATTTTCGAATTTAAAAAAGTAGACTATGTCCTTTCTCAGGCTCTAGACTATCTATGTACCAAGTTTCATTTAAATCGTTTCAGTGCAGACAGACAGTTACTTTCGCAATTATAATATTAAAAAATTAATTAAAAAGCTTTTTAAAAACAAGCTTTTACTAAAATGCCTCGAGACGAATCAAACGAGTCCAAACTCGATGATGATGCGACGTTTCTTTACCTTCCAGCTCCGGAATCAGATCAGCTCCATGTCATTATAATATTGTATTGTCACGCTGTATACATATGCTTGCAAATTTTCAGCAAAATCGGTTCAAGATATCTGCTTCAAAATTACGTTGCAAGATTCCACCCGAACATACAAGCATACATACCTCAATACATTGCAAGTTAATAAAAAGCTTGTAAAAAGGATTTATAAAGCTCGAATACCTTCCTGAGTATTAAAGTAAAAAGAACGCAAAGCAATATTTATTTGTTGTCACTAAAACTTGGTTAACCAAGTCCGCAATGGGTTAAATTATCTAGAAAATCTTGTAAGAATTTACTTTGGTTTACTCAGGCGCTTTTACTGTACAAAAAAGAAATTTGAAATTGTTGTTTCATGAGTTAAGCGCTGTTTCGTCAACAACATCAACGTATACAAAAATAATTAATTATTTTAAATTACATATAAAATTACCTCAAAATTTAAATTAAGATACTAATAATAATAATAAAAAAAGATACATTAACAATATTTACATACCTACAAGCGTCAGAAATTCCTCCGCATCATCGCCTACTGGTAGCGTTCCCAAAAGGCTGGCAGCATTGCCTCGTTGAATGGCAATGCTAATTCTTTTGAATTATTTAAAATACTTTTATGCTTTACAACCATTTTCATAACATTAGTTATATAGATCCGACATACATACAAATCGTACGATGCTAAATTTTTATTTAAATACATTTAAATTGCTTAATCTTCGTCCAATAGTAGTGTTCTGCATTTAAGATTTGCTTCGATTCAAATGTGTTAAGTGTTGAACTTATTAGTAAAAAAGAGAAGATAAGAAGGAATAGGTACATAGTTATGATTTTGCTTCTGTAAAATATTAAACTAATACTTGTTTCAAACTTTAAAAATTATAGGTACTTAATGTATTTAAAAAAAAATCGTAAGTTTTACTAGAAACATCATTTAAAACTTCCGGAAATCCGATATTTCACAATGCATTAAGCGTTTAGTATAAAACGTACCCAGTGGCCCATTAAATTTTATTTCAACTTGCGAATGTTGGAGGGTGGCCTGAGAGAGATCATCGGGGCGTTCGTGAGACATAAATAATGGCAAAAAAACATATTGCGTTTGTTACTGCACTCATTATGCGCAATTAGCTACAATTGTGACAGGACACCATGTGAACGGATTTTGAAACTATTGATGAATAATAGTAGGTACTAAAACTATTTGGACGTGTGCCGTCATAGTTTTGTACCATGTAGTTATGCTCGCCTTTTACCACAGTTTATTGCATAATCGGATTTTAGAATGTATTTAAAGATATTTTCAAACAAAGTCCTAAAATTACTTAGCTATGTAACAATTAACAGATCAGTCTATGTAGGTACATCCTTTAATTTCACCATGAGAAGAAATAAGAATATAGGTAAAGGAAAGATAGAAAATTGAGAATTATATGAAATCTCGTTTTACGCTTTTGTTTGATTTATTTAAATTTAGTTATTATTAGATTATTTAACTTAGTATTAGATTAGAATTAGATACAACACAAACCTTATACTTAACTACATGCATTATAAAATTAGATCGCGGACATTACAGCTTTCTAATTAAAACATGTAATACAACAAAAGAAGTAATACGATCCCGTTAGTAATTTATTATAGGTTATACCGTTTTAACGCATTTATTTAACCTAATACTTATTGACCCCTCTGTTAGTTGATCGCATTAGTAAAATTAGAGCGGTGGGAAAGGGTTGCGTGCGCACAGACGCCACGAATACTTTATGTTTATTGTTATTAGAACAATATTTGTACTTTTGAGATGTACGGTTATTGCTGCCGTATCATATTCAATACTGCGTCTGTAAATTACTTTCGTATAGTTTATCTCCACATGCGTCAATAATTTATAATCTTTTGTGTTAAAAAGTAGAGGATAGGGTGCTTATATTTCGGGATTCAGTAAAAATTAAAGGTATATTCTTCATGTTCAATGATCAATCAGTCCCCCTGTGGTCAGTGTAATGCGGAAACAAGCAAATACCATTGTTGGTCCATTGGAGTCCATTTAGTTGGTAGTGTCAATAGATCGGACAGACACGCGTCTGCTATCAGTATTATTGAAAGTATTCTTGTGTGTTCTTTTGTTGCCTATTTATCTGTTTGCAATATGCGAAATGGTGGGATATGAATAATGTCATTTTAACAAATGTTAAACTTATTAATTATTTCTTCATAGGCAATTTTATTACGCGTAGCTAATGAACATTACATACACAGTGAGGTAGGTTTGGAGGGGATTGCAGAAGTCTTAGGTGTGATCTGGCATATCAAACGAATGGGCATTATGCAAAATCAAGCCTTATTTCTAACTTTGCTACACAATTAAGTTGTATAGTTGATTATACTATAAAACACTGTTTTTATCAATGAAAAAGTAGGTAGGTACATACCGTGTATATTGATATTTTAAACTTGCAGTCACTACTTCATTGTTAAAAATAACAGCTTTGCAGATATTAATATTTACATTCATGAATATGTCATCTAAACTAAACCAATATTAGCCCAAACAGTAGATATCATAGCAATAAAGAAAGATATAGAACCTGCATATTTACGGTAATAAATACATTTTCTATATATATAAAAGAGTAATGTGACTGACTGACATACCCAGAGATCAAGGCACAGCCCAAACCGCTGAAGCTAGAATCCTGAAATTTTGCATGTAGTTTCTTTATATAACGAAAGTGTTTTTTGAATTTTTTTGAAATTCCACCCCTAAGGGGTAAATCAGGGGATGAAAGTCTGCGTGAGCTTTTTTATTACCCTGCTTATTTGAAATAATAAAATTTTAGGCCTTTTGCTTTAAAAGAAAATGGGTAATGTTTTAATCATATTATTGAAAGTATAGAAAAAACATACATCCAACAGCCAGTTACAAGCGTTTGGATTTCAACCCTAAACTCCGTGTACATAAAGGATTTTGATTTTTATTGACAGATCATCAATAAGACGGTGTGGTGTTCCATTGGGGTCGCAAAAGTGCGATTAGAATCGGTGATAAAGTGCACGGCTGACATTGCGATTACCGGTACGAGGAGTGCAAACACTAATCCGTAACTCGTAAACACTCATTACGATGTATTTGATAGAGCCTTCGTATAAGAAATAAAAGTTATTTTCGAGAAGCATTTTATACATTTTAAAATAATAAAAATGTTAAACTTATTAACGACTTCTTTTTGCTTATTTTATAACATACAGATGTTGCTCACCAGTACATTTATTTATTATTTTATTAGCTTTATTTTAGATCATTTATAACAGCTTAAAAGTATTTTTATTTTACAGTACCTATAGTGTTAGTACGGAACGTTACCGCAATTATATCAAATTTAATCAAAAATATTATTCTATTAAAGAAAAAAATTACTCCTTTTATTATTTTAGTGAAAGTCTACCTGTGGTTTTTCACAGGTACAGTGTTATCTAGTTGCCACGCGTCAAACATTAACTTCTGTAGTTCTACCTGTGTGGCGTGTGCGCGGCGTGCGAGCGCATATGCGCTAAAGGCACGTGGGTGCGGTAGTGCGTACCACAGAGCATAATCTTGTACAAGCGCACGTGGACGCGCTCGGCCGCATCACCGCTTCCGAAAGCACCTTTTCCTGGACTAATGGTATCATCTCACATTCTTACGTGTTCGAAAGAGGTGCACCATGTCGAAGTAATTAAATTTTAAAAGGCGTTTTATGTTTTTATCAATACCTATTTTTTTGTTTTTTAATGTAACAATATGCGTGGTGCATGTCAGGGTAACGGCTATCTGGGACCACGATCGGTGTAGAAAAAACTTTTAATTAAAAGAAAAATCATATTTTTTTATGTGCAAATAAAAGCATACATCAAAACTCCTACTTGAAGAACTTATTTTGTTTGCAAAACGTCAATCAAGTGAAGGTAACACAAGTACAAAAGAGTAAATAGGACATAACAAAAGAAATCAGTGTCGGATGCGCCCACGCATAATATTGGACATCACACTGATGTGCTTACGTAAATATAGATCGGTTTTATTATCTGCGAAGAAGCCTTTATTATTGCGGTCGAGAAGCGTGTCTCTCACCCCCTCGACTATTCACCAGCCATGATTGATCTACTGCAGATTGACAGTTTTTTTTTAAACCAGTAAGGGTCGGTACCGATGAACGAATATTAAAGGCAATTGTTGTTAAATTTTTACACTGGTAGGGTGAGTTTCAAGTGTTGTAATAATGTTTTGATAATAGTAGTATCCGTTCAGCTCATATTTCTTATTCAGAGTGCGTGGGACCAGCCCGGTGATTGCGCTTGCGCTTTAACTTGTATTTTAAATATTAAATGTTTAGTAGAGACCATTAGGAACACCTTGTCTATTGTTTAATGACACACTTTTATTAAAAAATACCTAATATAAAATATTTACCGTTCTTAAATATAATTTTAAATTGGGTATGTACTTACCAATTTTTATATTAAGTTTACTTGTTTATAAGATTTTGGTGTGCAAGCTTTAGTCGTATTATTTAATCAGAGCAAATCGCTATAAAAAACGACAGCATGCTATTGATGGCTGACCCATGACGGGTACTTATGTTTGGCTTAGTAATATTTTTTATATAATTTTTATCCGCGCTCGGACAATGCGAACTAGAGCTATTCGATACTTTCGCACAATGTGCCCACTGATCCTCATTGATCGCCAATTACTGGACATTAAGTACTTTAAACGCTTTTCATGTCCGCTATTTGTAGCAACAAATCAAATATGAAAGGAAGTTGGCCACAATAGGGCGCTCAAGATCTACATTCAATATTCCAATCGGGTGTTATTATTTGTTCGCTAAGCTTGTTTTTTCGGACATTGCAACAATAGATTGCGGGAGATTATATTATTTCTGAATAAAGCGATGGGATTTTGCGATAAAGAAGGTTAAAAGTCCGCGATTGAATGAACATGAACCAAAAAACTAAACCACACACATAAAATATTATTCGAGCATTATTTAGGTTCGATATATAATGTTCGATTTTCGAATTCGAAAATGCTAAAACACGGATTTGGGATTAGTTTAACATTATTGTTTCCATTATTCTAGCTTTTATTGGAAAACCACGAGTTGTTATAATAATTAGAAACTCTCTTTTTTAACACATAATAATATTATGAATTGAAACATCTAACAGGCAGCATCGTCATGCCATGCACGTCAGCCATATCGTATGCCGGGGATGTATGTATGCCGCGTGTGCCACAAGGTGTGCTTCGTAGTGCGCACGCGCCGGTGAGTCCATTGTCACGTCCGATACGCTCATCACACAGTTCCACTGATGCGCACACAAGAACGCACATTATTGCACATTTATTGCGCATCTTCAAAGCTTTGTTAGCTTTGTTACATCTTTTATTTGCTTTTTATCAATAAAAGTGTCGACCGACAACGATGTATGTTTTCACGCCATAATTTGGCTACTGAGTTGAAATTATTTTACAACGAATGTTCTTTGCATTGGAGCAAGTAAAACTATTAGGTTTCATTTTTTGTGGTTTATTTATTTATATTAGTTGGTAGGTATAGGGATTTTAAGTTGAATTAAAAATGGTGTGTAATTCTTTTTAGTATAACTCATCTTACGAATTTGTGCATTGTTTTCTATGTAATTAAAATATTGTAAAACATAATGCACAAATGTGGAAGTAAAACTCATTTGCCGTTAAAGTAATAGTAAAAATTGTGTCGTGATCTAAAGGACATTGTATTATACAACTTTGCTCTTATGTATCTTTCAAAGATACATAAGGCGGACAGATAGCGTTAGAAGGATATAAAGGATAAGTACTTAAGGTTTGTTGAACTTATAGGGAGAAATTGAGAAATTTGACTAATATCAAGCATTTAATAGTCCACTACTGCAGGACATAGGATTTCCCTAGAAAGGAGGTTTTGGCCTAATATATCACTCAGGCTGAACTAAAATAGGGTTGGTTTGGTATAAGGTTTGTGTGTATTCTCTTTGCGGTGCTGTAGTTCTGCGTGGTTCTGCGATAGCTCGAGCAGATTAAGGTCGCGATTTCGTGACGCTGCATATTGCTGAAAATTCTGAGCCCTTTAATCTAAATCCTGAACAGAAACAAAAAAAACATACTTTTGGTTTTAAATTTACAGGTTATTATTGCTCAGAGATTTCAAAACTTAAAAATTCAATTGCTCAAATTCAATTGCCATACAAGATAAAAATTACAAGGTTATGTTAAACTGTTAAGAAAAATAAGATGAAAATGATTAGGTACATTGTTGTTTTTTTCCAGTGAAAACTATTTAACCTGGTCTTTCCTCGCTTCTTGTAGACTCGTTAGCTTTGTTGTGTTGTTGTTGTGAATTTGTGATAAAAAACTACAGTCAGTTAATATTACTTGTATAAGAATAACTAAAGTCAAACAGTAAGAAGACGACTAAAAGTCCCACAGTGATGAGTCCCAGACTGCTCCAGGCTCTCGAGACGGTTACATTTAAGAGTTTATCTCGAGTGTGGTCATCTTGTGAGTCACTCCGGAGCCGCGCCGTCTGGCTGCGTCTCAGACATGCGGGCCTCTTACTGGGTCACGTCCAATGACGTTTCGGTGGCCAACCAATGTGTACATTATTCTATTATAATTGAGGCTAATGCGAGAAAGCTTGAGGAAGGTCAATAACGAAGACGTGACGTGGTTTTTCTCGCATCTCGTTGTTTCTGTTTAGTGAAGTTTGGTAATTGAGAAATGTATAAGTATAATTAGCGATTACATAGTTAATCACATCAGAAAGTCACTATTACTTACCTATATGCAGTACTAAATATTATTTTAAGTTAAACCATACTTCTATTAATCTACTGGTGATTCAGAGTTAGGTGAATCTTCATTTTACTCATTTAACCTAAATGTACCTATAGTTTTTCTTTAAAATGTTATAGAAATTTTTAAAGAAAAACTAGATGAGCCCCGCGGTGTTACCTGCGGTATAACTTCACCTGCTTATAAAAAGTGACGGCCTTGTTGACTCGATGTCAAGACATCCAGCGACGGTTCCCCCTTAATATATTTTTTTAATTAAATAAACATTATCCATTGGACCGAATTGTAAATCTAAACGATTCTGAAATCCCAAAGACTAGACACAAAAATTTCATTAAAATCGATTCAGCCGTTTAGGAGGAGTTTAGTTACATACACACAGAAGATTTATATATATATATAAAGATAATTAAAAACAAAGTATTTACAATTAACGATATTTCATAGTGTTTATTAATCGGTATTTGGTATTCATAACATAATAATTACCCACTTAAATAGTTTGCAAAACATGATTAGGCTTATTTTCTACCGGTTTCTATTGTCAATATAACCGCAGTGGTGTCAATTTTCAAGGCTGACACACGACAGCCACCAAATATTGTGATAATCCGCCCATTCTCTATTGTCGCTCGATGACTTGATAAAAAAATATAAAAAGCCCATCCGCAGCGCATCCCCCGGGACCACTCCACGGTACTTCTTCCTTCATTCCCATAATCTATTCCAATTAACTGACAGCACCATATTGTAATATTAACACAATGCTCTCTCTCCCCTCTAAAGCTCAATAAAAATGACGTTACAAGCGATCATGAAACTTAGAAGGTATTTATTAAAGATCACGTTTGTAAAGCTTAGACAGCTTGCTTTATACATTTTGATATGATTAGAGAGAACTTATTGTGCTGTATATTACAATTTTGACAATTTTACTTGTACTTGCATTACACTATATTAAATTATTCCGTAAATCTGTGACGATGTTCAGTTTGTATTGATATTGATTTTTTCAGTCAAGTTGCAAAAAAAAAATGTTTACAAATTTACAATGCCATTAAGAAAGTACCCTTTCTTTCGTTGTCCTTTTGATTGGTTCGAAGGGACGTTATTGTCGCGTGTGCAACTTTTACTCAAAGACCTGTAATAAAAGTGACAGTGTAGAAGCATTGTATTAAGAAATGTAGTCCTAATAGTTCCTAATAGTCTTACAACAATAACATATAATATATTGTAATTTCACACTAAAACTGCCTGTTAGTAGACATGGGATGTAACTAGGACTAATAAACAGTGATACCAATGACACAGCTTATGGGATGTCACGTGTAATGAATCTCTGATAATCACAGAATAAACTTTAATAGAAAGCACCTAGGTACGTTTTGGTGTT
This sequence comes from Diaphora mendica, assembly GCA_949125395.1. Taxonomy (NCBI): domain Eukaryota; kingdom Metazoa; phylum Arthropoda; class Insecta; order Lepidoptera; family Erebidae; genus Diaphora; species Diaphora mendica. Next base: position 20,064,573 of record OX421317.1, read on the forward strand.
AACCTCAATTTAATTACCTGTCGAATACCTACATATAGGTTCGTGTATATAATTCTTATGCCAATGCATAAGTATACAATCTTATTAATAAACAATACCCATTGGGGTATTGTTTATTGGGGGATTGTACCCGGAAAATGACGCCACAAGTTAAGAGCTAAAAAAGTTTTATTTTATCAAAGTAATAGAATATTTTTTTCGATTTTGAAACCAGAAAGGAAGACATTCATTCGGACTAGATATCGGTGGGATTCCCTGGTATTATTATAAAACTGCCTTGTAGTAGTTGACTGCTATGCTGTGAAATTTATGACAAATCGAATTTACCTATCTATTGTCATATGTAATCAGTGTTTAACATTTTACCGTTCATAATTTACATAAGAATGTGGCTTTTCCTTATGATATCATATTCACAATTGCAATATGTATGTAGATGACAAATATCAATCTATTAAATAAATTGTTAAGCCCCTAATGTGAATACCCAATTATTGGTATTATGCTAGTCATCTAATAAAGACGTACCATGATATTTTATATATAATAGGATTCAAAATTAAATGTTGAACTGAACCACTGAACCAACATTCTATACGGTTAAATTAATCTTGGTTAAATATGAAGAAATACCACAGCCTTAACACATTGATATGGTCGTTTTCAGATTTTATAATACAGGGAAAGAAGACAAAAATTACCTACTTAAACATTACTTTACCTAATTAACAGGTAGAGTACACAATCCCGGCAGTACTGCCATTTACATTGATGTTGGCTGACTGAAGATCGTTCTTTGTATTTGAAGTATTTGCAGCTTAACGTTCTCTAATCCTGACAGATAACACAGGTCGCTACGTACCCTTAGTTAGATACTTGATGTCCGCTATTAACTTGATATGATCGCTATTGTCTTTGGTGTTTCCCACAATCATTCGATTGGGGTGGGTTATGGGGTTGTCTGATAACGATGATATTGATGAGTGGGTATGGCGAGGGTCTGTTAGTCTCTTTGATAAGTAATGGTAGGGTATTAGGTTATTAGGGGTTGAATTTATCATTTACTGCTTTGACTAAATAATATGTAAAGATGTAAAGCAAGTATTATGCTTGCTACAAAATTACAGCGAAATCTTGACAAACACTGCAATTAGGATCGACCTAGAATAGCTGTGAGACGTTATTCTCATGTGATTCTGTAAGTCCGACTGATATAAAAATTTATGTCATGAAAAGAAAAAATGATTGCGTGATATCTTATTCAAAACTTAATAAATAATGATTGTAGGCAGCCTTCACAGGAAATGAAACATAATTATTATAAAATTATTGACCAAAATGTGTTACCTAAGCTAGCTTGTATGTCTTTGTTTTACATGTATGATGTATGTAATATGCAGACAGGAATATGTAAAGTAGTTTATACACTGACTACGCTTACTTATAGAACCAAGTAGCAGCTGTAGAACACCAACAAAAAATAATACGTGTCATGAATAGCATTGAGTCGTAGGTACTTAAGGTTAATCGTCAAAAATTTTACTCATTTCCCACACTAACCACAACAGTTCTCAGATAAAATCGGATCCGCCAATTTGTAATGAGAAGTTGACTTTATATCGATATAAAACTATAGTTATTGACATTCTCAGCAACCAGCAGGAGACTTGGGGGTGATCGCCTATCTTTGTGTGAGATCTGACATTTTACGAATCAATTCACAATGCCTCTGACGACGGCGTTGTAAAATTACAATTATTGTTTACGGTTTTATGGTTTCGAATAGGTAGCTACTTAGTAATTGTTATTGTATTGTCGATTTGTTACTTTATAAAGAAAACAAGAATGAAAGATTTCACGAGGATACAGTTACTACGGATTTTATAAATAAACGAATTTTGGTTGCGGTGGAAGCAATGTAAAATGCCGAGTCTAATAAGTCTTATAAAAATGTTACATCGTGATCAACATTTGCTTTACTAAGCACAAAATGGTAGCTTCCTATGGTAATTTTTTTAATGGTCCTGATGAAGTTACCTAAGTTGCTGTTTCTTAAGACGGTGACCACTCAACACAATGCCACGACATCCCGCTTGTAAGGCCACTCTGGTGAAGCTGCAAATGAAGAGTGTTAAATGTGAATAACTTTCGTGACGGCAAAAAAATAGCGTTATAAGTTACAGCTGTAACTTGCCTTATGCCCGTAACTTAAACCATTATTTTATAAGTAAACTTTTTTTTATCTTCTTTTATTGAGGGGCTTGTAGTCACACATAAGACCATGTCAGCCCCAATTGTAAGTAATCTTATATCAGCCATCAGCAAGACATTCACTGCTTGACATAAGTCCCCCCTTAAGGTTTGCCAAAATAACCGATCCTGAATTGCCCGCATCCAACGGCTTCCCGCGACCTTTACCAGGAGCTAGGATAAACTATTTTTTAACATTTACTCTTTAATTTTAAACTGTGAATGTGCCCAGCATCACTGCAAACTATTGAGCGTTTGCGCATCGTATCAATACGGCGTGCGCATGCAGGTGGCCGATATACGATATCCCATTGTACGGCATGATGTTGTTCGGAGTCTCCTCCGTTTGTCTCTTATGAAAAGAATTCCTAGCAGACAACACACCCCGCTACTAATTACGCTCTACCAAAGAATATGGGATACGTAGCGCTTAGCGTAGGCATAATGTGCTTCCCTAACATAGTCATAACGTTTTCTTAGAAGTGTTCTTGGATTTGGATAATCAAAACACTTTATTTTTTTAAAATATTTTTTATGTTTACATATATAATACATATATATAATGATTTATGAGTTTTTATTTTTATAGATCTCTAACACTGACAGATTACTAGAATTATGCCAACGATACCTACAAGGAGTATGAAATAGGTATGTTGGATTAGCTTGTTTTGTAAAGAAAACTTGTTAAACAGTTTCGCGATTTTTAAATGTAAAAGTAAAATAAATAATATAAAAGTTTTAACGAAAAAAAACCGACTTCAAGAACTAGACCAAATTGAAATAGGACCCACGGGAAACATCAGCTTTTAAATTAATTAATAAAAAATCATCAAAATCGGTTAACCCAGTGAAAAGTTCTGAGGTAAAAAACATAAAAAAAGTGGAATTGAGAACCTATCCTTTTTTGAAGTCGGTTAAAAATCATATTGTATAAGAGGTAACCATAATCATTTTACTTTTGTGGAAACCTATATCTACCTGCATGGCATATTTCTATTAGGTATAGTCGGCAATAACATATTTTGTATTAAATAAAGGATCAGAATCAAAGGAGTTGCGTGTCTATTGCATATTTAAACGTATTTGTATTGGCCTGACTCATCTTGCGTGTGCACATAAAGTGCGCAGGCAATTCAAACGAAATGAAAAGCGTTTTGTGGGGTTTTATACCATCTTTATTGAAAACGTGCATGTGCGCGTTATTAAAGCTTCGCGATGCTTTACACTGATTTGTTCTTTTAGCGATGTCTGCTGCGATTGACTACAAGTTCTTAATCAGTGGAATCATTATTGAATCATGTATACCTAAGTGTATTTTGTTTATAATATAGAATCATTAATGGTTAAAATGTTACGGTGATAACGCTTATGACCCTTCACAACCTATTTAGAATCACCAAACCTAATATTGTATTAGTCTATTAGTAGAACATATTTAGATAGTGTGGTTGTAATAAGATGGGTTCAACAATCACATTAGGAATAATCTTATTACTACATTGGATTCGCAAAAAAAATATACTTATTATAATTAATTATAAGATATGGATATCTTAACAGATACTAAACACAATAACTTTTGTACAAAATAAAATACAGAGCGTGAAAGATGTTTCAAGATTCGGTAATCTAGAATCGTCAATTAGGCATGTTTTTTTGATGTCTAACGTTAAACAACACATATCCGTAAATATTTACGTTTCAGTAACAGCAAAATCTACTTGCTTGGTGGTATATCTTATTAATGATTTATACGCACAAAATCATGTTTGTAATCTAAATGTATCTATACAAATAAATAAAGTTGGAGTTTCTATTTGTAATATTAAAAAAAACGCTTTTTACTAAATGTATCTATACGCAGTACATATACCAAAATATATTGTGTATATTTTGTCTGTCGGTCTGTCTATTTGTTCCGCTTAATCTCTGGAATAATTGAACCGATTTTGACAGGACTTTCACTGGCAGATGATTTTTTAGACTAGCTTTGCCCTGCGGTGTTACCCGCTGTTGTTGTTGTACCGCCGGTAACACTGCGGGGCTCAGCTAGTCAACAATAAAACACTAAGTATATATTCAATTCCATAGATATTGTATATCATATCATAACACCTATAATAAACACATATATATAATTATTACAATACGAAAATACTAACATTAAATAATATTTTAATGTTTATCGCAGCATATTTTATTTGTACATATTATAAATAATTTTATTAATATCTACATGACAGGGCACGTGTCCAGGCCCGTATCGTTTGCACCCGATGTCCTGAATCTAACGTCCACAACCGTAATTGCAAACGTTTGACCAAGAGTTTTGCTTGCATTTCCATTTTGTCATTAGCAATCGACTATTAATTCTTAGATTATGAAGGTAGGCATATAGGGGCTCGCAATTTTCACAACAGCTGCCTACTTATATGTATCTGTGCAAAAACTTTTCTACGAGGAAACCCACCTGCGTGATTCAACATTATTATCTGTTTCGAATCATGTATCGTTGTAGTGTTTTCTTTGCATGAGTAAACATACGTATACCATAAATGTGTGTCGTGGTCAAGAACTTGATTTTATTTATAACTAGCTGAATCCCGCGGTGTTACCCACGGCACGATATGGCGACAATAACTAAACATAAGTCTAAAAAAGTAGACTACTAGAAGTTACTCCTTATACCATCAGTTACCTATCAGTGAAAGTTCCGTCAAAATCGATATAACTATGAATTTGTTATTACAAGGTAGTACAATCAAGGCAGTAGAGTCACCGCTGATTTCAGCACGAACGGGCCGGCTGCTTGACCGGGGCGCTACTACCGTCACACAGAAGATTAACGTAAAATGACAGCGTTCGTGCTGTCGTGTTTCGTTGGTGAGTGCGAGACCGGAGGCCCAATGATGCAGAAGCATCACTAGGCCGCCATGGTGTGGGTTACCCTGCTACGTTGTTGCATTGTCTACATTCGCAATGAGTATGGTGACCACCACTCTTGGATTCTACTTATGCTTTCCATCAGGCAGAGTAGAGTCATTTTGGCGGGCCCGTACATAAAAAATAAATAAACAGACACTTCAATTTTATTTATTTGTATAGTAGAGATGTATGGATGATTAGTACGTCCTTGAATGATAAATTTTATTGTCTTCAAAATATTACATTACATTACTGATTTTATATACTGAATTTATTACTTATGCTCAAATTAGGTTTATGCACTAAACGGATACTAATATTATAAAGCTGAAGAGTTTGTTTATTTAATTGAACTAATCTTAGGAAGTCAGAATCGGATCAGTCAATCCGTTTTAAAAAAAAAAAACTTTCAGTTGTTAAGGAACCAAAGTATCAATTAAAATGTTGGGAGATAAGGAAAACATTTTCTTTTTGAGAGCCTCCATTGCTGTTAAAGTTTCACAAAAACAATGTATGAAAGAATTGTTACCCTTAAAAAGTTTTTAAAAAAGTTCAGGACAGCATGTCTATTTTTCAAGGCTGACTCACTAAACAGGTTTTTATGATCAACAAATTTTTTCATGGTGTTATAACTAAACATCACGCTACGGGCAATAGGAGACATAGACGAGGTTGCATGGGTCAGTAAGTATTAATTATAAGATATGGATATCTTAACAGATACTAAACACAATAACTTTTGTACAAAATAAAATATAAAATAAATAGAAACATTGTTTGCATAACAGCATAACTGTTGATATTACTTAACCAGTTTAATGCTACAATTTTTATTAATATAGGTAGTTTTACACTTAATCGTAATAGTAAATTTCTATAGTGTAGTTACACTTAAAAGTAGATAATTGGCATTGTTATTTTTAATCTGATAATAGTGTCTCTTACGCATAACTCGTCCACAGTTTTTATGACAGCTCCTTACGCAGGGAGGCAATTATCACGTTGGTAGCCATTATGTAATGTCCACTCTATAAAATCGCAACAACTGGTTCATCCTGTTCACTAGTACCCCAAGTTGAGATAGGGCTGGTAATGAAATTCGATAGTAAAGAAACTTTGTTGTTATCATATTTTATATCTTTCATCGTTAGTAAAGTAGAATAAGCAATAAACATAGGTATTTCATGTTCCCGAACTAAGGTGGAACATCTCAATAACATGAATAAATATGTATGTTTTATTTAAACGAGCCCATAAGTTCTAGATTTCATAACAAGAAAAAGGTAATGGGAAGAAACAAATCCCCGTTTTAGTTTACAGGTACCTTAGTAAATTAAATTGGTTTATTTATCATTTGAAGATCCATAAAAAAGAGTTAAAATCCGAGTTTTGCACTTAAAACTTAGCGAGTCAGCCCTGTGAAACCACGTGGTACTAGTATAACACCTGTTAGCTAAATATACCTGGCTCAAGCAATCAGCTCGCGCATCTGCCTACCTAGATTATTACGCAATAACTCCGCGTTTAAGTGCAGAAACCTACCAGATGTCGCCTAGGGAGCTTTGAACTTGAAGATTTTATAGACTACTTATTGGCAGATACTTGAGTGAATAAATTGATATGAAAATTACGCCTATTGATAATACTTTGGTAATTGAACAAGACTACTATAGCTGAGTAAGGAATCATAATTACTTATTTTTTATTTTACTAATTTTATCATTGTCAATTAAATTACTATGATTATAATGGTAATAGGAAATAATGATGAAATGTTAAAGCCTAATCATTGTAAGTAATTAATTGACAATAAAATGATATGACGTGGTTCCAATTATTGATACATTGTTTTTTTTTATGGTAATGGACTTATAGCTAGAAAGACAAAGTGTAATGTAAAAATTTATGGTTATAGAACTTTTATTTTTTCTCAAAAGAAATTAACAACAAATTTCACTTAATGAGAACATTTAACAAAAAAACAATATTTACATAGTAGTGAGCTTAATGATATTTTTTATAAATATAGGTATATGGTACTCGTAATGCGTGCTATAAACCTGTTAGGTAATAAGTAAGCATTAGTACACACCCACATCATCATGTCTTATACCTTCACACACTACGTCCCAAAAATAATAATAATCTGATACTAGAAGACATCACACTCAATTAGGACCCACAAACAAATTAACACTTTATATTCGAAAGTAAATAATACTGTTTTACGCTCATGATTACAGTAAGCAAGCTTAATTGCATTCTAGTCTTTGAAGTAATATATATTATTCCTCAATTATTCTAGTGATAAAATACTACTCAACAAACAATATCGAATATGGAAGGTAGCAACAATAGACTCACACGAATAATAAAAGTGTATGATGTAGGTAGAAATATATTGTAACCGTGAAAAACAAAGTGTAATGTAAAAATTTACAGTGGATATTAATGGAAAATATAAGTAAATTACTTTAAACTTCAGTATTGTAATGTCATATGAGTGAGGCATCATGAACACCTCCATCTCTTATTATGATCTGGAAATCGAAGTCTAAATAAAACTTTGTTATTGGATTTGTTAGATTTACCTTAACAAGCTTCATGGATTTAGACGGTGTCTGTGGTTCAGGTGATAACTGCAGGATGTTGTCCATCAATCAATGGAACTCTATGTATTGTATTGAATTATAAGTGTAAGTATAAGTGTGGGCGCACACCAGACTCGACAAACTGTCTCCGATGAGACTGTTTGTCGAGTCTGGTGTGCGCCCAGGCTTTGGAGGCTCGACGAGGTTGCCGTAAAAAGCGTTGGGTTAGGTCGGACCATCGCACACCAAAGCTGTTGTCGACAAATTGTCTCCGACGAGACAGTTTGTCGAGGACTAGATTGCCGTAAAAAGCGTTGTGTTAGGTGGGAAGTAAGGTAAGAGCACCAGTAGATGACCCCTTAACGTCACTAAGTTTCCTTTCTGCATGCTTTACCTGAATTTTATTCTGATTTCAATCAGTTTATCTTTGTAAATTCTGATAAAGTATTTTATCTAAGCATAGGCAACGTTTTTCTTGTACAGTTATAAATTACATATATATAGAAAACAAAACAAAATTTTTACAATTTCAGTTAGTAGTTGACCATGTTAAAACTAGTAGATAGACCCTATTTGGCAGCAGTAGATTACCGTCCAGATGATCATATTTTAAACACCTTGTTACCTTCAGTAATTCTAAAACAAAAAAGAATATCAAAATAGTTACCATAAACAAGGTTAATGGGTTTCTATTATTTAAATTTAAATAGTGTGATTGTTATGAAAATTGGTAACGTCGTCGTCAAAGACCATTTCGGTGTGCGCCCGGCCTAAGTCATTTCTAAAGGACAATCTTCCGTGTAGCGGGGACTTAACAAACATACATGAAAACGGATACAAAGAACACCCAAACTCAGAGCAACAATTACAGATAAAATACAACATAATTAGGAAAGTAAATACGGGACTTACATGAAAAAAATTAACTCTGTTTATTCCAGTTAATCTGTGAACTGGCTATACGGATTTTGACGAGACCTTCACTAGTAGATAGCTGATGATATAAGGAGTAACTTAGGCTACATTTATTCCAAACTAGCTTCGCCTAGCGGTGTTACCCGCAGGTTGCTGTTGTAAAGGTCTTACAACATCCGCAGGTTACACACTACGGGGTCAGTATAGTCTGTGGCGACTTCCACATACAGCGCAACAGAAATATACTACAGCGCCATCTACCGAAGTTACACTGAACTATGGAGTAACGTAGGAAACTAAGAAACTACCAATCCTGAATCACGCAGTGAAAGCGCGCGCCAATTAAGATACATACAACATCCCAACATCAACCATTGGGCAGATGGCCCGCCAGGCACGATCACCTCGCCTGGTCGGAGCATCCTCCCTTTGTGTTGGAGGGGCATGACACACCCGTTCCCTCCACAAGTCTATATATACTTTGATGATCCAGTTGTCTATATATCTATATATTACCTATATGTCCAAATATAAACCACTAAAGACAGACGAGAATAAGAGCCGAATATCCAAGTGCAGTTGTCAGATGTTTAGCTGGACTGCTTAAGTTTAGCAAGAATGCATGTTAGAGTTTGCGTGCATTACCTATAATATAATCTTTTAATGTGGGCCTACACTTGATCGATATTTTGTGCCTACTATTACGTTACGCATTAGTCAGATAAATTAAATACATATATGTATGTATTATATTTTAACATTTGCGTAATGATCATTAACGCTTCTGTATAGTCAGAATTGTAACATATAAGGTGATATATTTAAATAACTTTACATGAGAATTTATTTGAATGCGCATTGAGTTTTCCCATCACGGCACGTGCTTCTAATTGTGAGCCCGCATCCACTGATTGACGTAGGACTTCGCACAATACCGTTACACTTTCCACTGACACCCCAACTTAATGCAATACTTGTTAAAGAGTATTAAAAGTTAAAACTCGCCAATTGCTAGACTATTAATAGTTTTTGTAAAAATATGGAAACAATATCAATTAAAACTTCATTTGATTAAAATATAATTAAAGTTTGCTCAGTACTTCAATAAGACAGATATAAATAAAACATTGATTGATAAATAAAAATAATTAAACCATAACACGTTATGGTCGACCTCAACAAGTTATCTATCTACTATATGATAAAAGCATTAATTGAACAAAATAAACCATCAGTTTTTTTAAATTGATTGTCACTGGTTTTTGCCTCCAGGTGGTCCGGTACTAGTATAACACCCGGCACACGCCACATCTTGTCACTAGCTCAGCCCCACAACGATGCAAACCTTTGATATTGATCCGTGTAGATCTTTGAACCGAACTCGTCATAAATTATTTTGTACGTTTACTACATTAATGTGTTTTTTTTTGGATCAGATCCCACCCACTTTTGATTTTATATAATTGTATTTTGTGCACTACAATTTTATTTACAGCAAGGGCACAAGACCAACTCTAAGCATGGCGTCACGGATTACCTAATAAAACTCATCATTCGAATAAATTAAAGTGTACAAATGAAAGTAAAACTGATCCTAAGTGCAAAATATATTGATATATAGGTATTCCATTTCATTAATTTAATTTAACAACTGCTATTAAAGTGCAACATAATAATTAAATTTCCAATTTATAACATGCTCATAATCTGCGCGTGTTAAAAATTAAATAAAAATGACTATGTATTACTAGCTGAGCCCCGCGGTGTTAGCCGGAACCAACAGACAGACAGACAAAAATTTAAAAAAATATTATTATGGTATATTTACCGTGTATACATACTGCCTCGGTGGCGCAGTGGTAGCGTATGCGACTGCTGTGCTTGAGGTCTCGGGTTCGATTCCCGAGTCGAACCAAATGTTTGTATGATCTGCAAATATTTTTTTCGGAGTTTGGGTGTTTTCTATGTATAATATGTATGTATTTACAAAAAAAAACGATGTATTTATATATAAGATATATAATGTTGTCTAGTATCCATAACACAAGCTCTGCTTAGCTTGGGACTATATGGCGTTGTGTGTTAGATGTCCGATTTTTTTTTTATTTATTATTAAATACATATGCTATGCATTTAGTAAAAAGCGGCTATTATAATATTACAAACAGACAATCTAATTTTATTTATTTGTATAGATATAAAACTTATTCAAACAAAAATAAAGTTTAGTCTTTTAATTAGTTATTTAATATACTTTCTTCGATTTTAGTACGATTTAATCTTAGTATTCAATACTTTACAGCATATTATGGTTTGAGGAGCAATACCAATATTTATATAAGAAAGTACATTTGAAGACCAACTAGTACTACCCGTACTTTTATCTGTCTATCTGTTACGCTTTCACGGCGTAACCGCTGCTACGATTTCAATAAAATTCGACATGAAGATACTTTGATTCCTGAGGAAGAACATAGACGCTTTTACGCGATAACCGACATAACTACACACTAAAGCTAGTGTTTAATAAATTACTTTGTTTATTGTCGTGAGTAGTAAAAATATATTAGGAGAGCTTGTGAAAGGGTATGCAAAAAGTGTAATGATTTTTAATACCTATAGGACCGTCGTACCGAAGTACTACAAAATACAATGAATAGAATACTAAAAAATACAATGTTGACGTTATATCAAAATATTAATATGTAATATCCTCCAGCCCACAGTAAATGAGTAAGATTAATTTGATACTATAATATGAGAGTTTCAGTCGTCTTATTTTTTATGAATTTAATATCTGTGGGTTAGATAGCTAAGAAGATTTTTGACCACATACAGATGTACTATCCGGCTTGTGGTCTTTAACTCATAAACATTGCACACCTTTCCATGAGTTATAATTATTTCTTGGTCTATTTTTATGGGACATGAAATTTCCCCTTAAGCTGTCAGTTCATTGCCGTATTTTATTGTAAAATTTTATTACTTGAGCAAAACGTATTGTAAGTATTGAAAGAAGAACTAATTCAACATTCACTAACCTGCTTCCTGCCGTCACTGCATATATTAATTTTACAATTTAGAATGTATTTAACTGCCGTTAAGTTTGCTCCTTCTGCAGAGTACCCGCCGACATTCTCAACAGCTCAGCTTTCCAGCAGCGTACAATTATTGACATCCTCTACTTAGCCAACTTTTGTGATGTTCAAAATAACGATGGTGGCATTTTGCCTTATTACCTACTTGATTGTCTTAATACTCTCTTTGTTAGTATTCCCTCGGAGGCAATAAGACTTGTAGGTACTGAATAAAAAGAGAAATCAACACATCTTTCAATGCTGCCAAAGAAGTTTTTTGACAGTGGAAGAAGGAGATTTAGACCTGTGGGATCTTCGATCAATAATTGTACTATTATTGATCGAAGTGTGGGATAGTGCCCTTTCATCGCCTTATATACCTACCGTAAAATCTAGGAAAATACCAGATTAAGTCTTGCCCTTTTTAACCGACTTCAAAAAAGGAGGTGGCTATCAATACGTCTGTTTTTTTTTATGTTTGTTACCTCATAACCTCCGATTGGGTGAATCGATTTTAATGCTTCTTTTTATTTGAAAGCTGGTGCTTCCCGCGTGGTCCCATTTCAATTTGGTCCAGATTGAAGTCGTTTTTTTTGTTAAAATATTGAATTGCATCATTGGTCTCCGCTCCGGTCTCGCAATCACCAACGAAACACGACAGCACAAATACTGTCATTCTTTGTTAGGTTAGTAGAAATGCAGGTCGCAGAACCAGAAAGCCTCAAAAAAGTGTAAATGTAATAATACCTATTGATTAATAATAATAATAATAACTTTATTGCAACAAAAGAGAATTACAATACACAGTATACCCCTGACTCCCAAAAGCTGACTAAGCTGTGTGTTGGGAGTCAGTTACCTTACATAACCAAGAGGAACAATTGTTACAATATGCAATCAAATAGTGGACACAATAAGTTTGTATATTTAGATATGTATGAGTGTATGTGTGTGAGGTGTGTGTGAGGTGTGTGTTTGCTGTGTATTTGAGACAATGAGTCAGTATGTGTATGCGGTAAGGGTGTGTGTGACACTAATCAAGCTTCCATTACTTCACTATTTGTAGAAGGCTTTCAACATCATCAAATTCCAGTTCCTCAAGCCACAATTTAATAATATGTTTTATTTTAAAATTGGTTAAGTTCTTAGTTCTATAAGTTAAATTTAGTTTATTATACAGTCTTGGTGCAAGGTTATTGTAGTGCTGTTGGGCAAATTTGCTTGCTACCCTTGGAATTGGACATTTTTCTAGTCTTTTACCTGATGGTTTTAAAAATGGGACAGTAGTTTTGTGGTATCTACGTATAATTTGGTAGACAAATCATTTTCGCACGGTAAGAACACGAGCTTTCTTATCGCCAAAAAGAGGGTCTAGCAATGGGATCACCTTTAAGTCCATTAATGGCGGAAATATTTATGGACTACTTCGAATGTAAATATGTGGTGGGCGAGCCCAACGTTCTGTTTTATTATAGATATGTGGATGACGTAATTATCTGTTGGACAGGTACTAATCGTCAATTGGATATTTTCGTAAATAGGCTCAACACTCACCACCCCAAAATTAAATTCAAATTAGTATTAGAATCAAATCAGTCCCTTAATTTTTTGGATCTAACAATCACAAGAGTCAATAACAAACTCGATTTCCAAATTTATCGAAAGCCCACACACACGGACACAACGATTCCCGCTTCATCCTGTCACCCACTACAGCATAAACTAGCAGCCTTCCGCAGCTATGTCCACCGTTTAATGTCACTCCCACTGTCCACGGATAATTACGCAAAAGAACTCAAAATATTGTATCAATCATATTGTATGACTTCAAACGGTTACACCAAACAAGTTATTGATAATATAATTAAGAAAAAGCAGAATGACCGGGCTCGCTCAGCACTTTATGCATGTACCCCCGAAAGAATTAACAAGAATGTCGGGAGTCTCACTTACATAGGCCCAATTTCAGATAGAATAGCGAATATTCTAAGAAAACACAATGTTTACGTAGCTTTTCGATCGGATCATAACTTGCGTAAACTATGTAACGGTAAAGATAAATTAGAGAATTCAAAAAAATCCGGAGTTTACAAATTAGTATGCAATGATTGCACCGGGGTCTATGTGGGTCAGACAGGCCGTAGTTTCGAAATTAGGTACAGGGAACATGTTGCTGCTCACAGGAATGGCCATCCAGATAAATCACATTTCGCAAAACATTTAATCGACACCGGCCACTCCTTGAGCGGCAACAATACCTATAACATTCTGCATGTTTGCGATAAGGGTTTCCGGATGAGTGTGTTGGAACAGTTAGAAATATCAAAATATAACAATAATAATGCATATACACTGTTGAATGACCAAACAAACTTAATTCCATCACCACTTCTAAGTATGATTGCGGGTAGTTCGGCACAGATGTCGTTGTGACATTGTATCGATCGTGATTATAGCGTCATCGAAACGGTATATAAAGGGCCGACAGCGGTGCGCTAGCGCGCATTCGAGCTCAAACGCTCGACGAGTCAACATCTCCTGAGGATGCCCCGTGGAGGGGCGAAACACGTGTCGAGTATAGGTTTGGTTGCATGGCATGCTAATTATTTCTCACTTGTTTTGTATGTGTACATATGCATGACGGTGGGATTTGTGCCCTGCTTTCAGACCTGGATATTTGTCTCGCGGAATTAAAGCTAAATATATTTCATAGCATTTAATAATAATGCATATACACTGTTGAATGACCAAACAAACTTAATTCCATCACCACTTCTAAGTATGATTGCGGGTAGTTCGGCACAGATGTCGTTGTGACATTGTATCGATCGTGATTATAGCGTCATCGAAACGGTATATAAAGGGCCGATAGCGGTGCGCTAGCTCATTCGAGCTCAAACGCTCGACGAGTCAACATCTCCTGAGGATGTCCCGTGGAGGGGCGAAACACGTGTCGAGTATAGGTTTGGTTGCATGGCATGCTAATTATTTCTCACTTGTTTTGTATGTGTACATATGCATGATACCCATATGTGCATGTGAGTATGCATGACGGTGGGATTTTTGCCCTGCTTTCAGACCTGGATATTTGTCTCGCGGAATTAAAGCTAAATACACACATCAAAAGTGTCTAGGGATCAAGCATTTTTATGCGGATTTCTTGAGATTGAGATGTGGCTTTGGCCCTGGCCTGCTCAGTCGCCAGACTTGAACCCGATTGAGCATGCATGGGATATGCTACAGAGAAGAGCTCTGCCGAATATGGAGGGTATCCAGTCGCAAGAAGACCTTTTTTTGTTGTTGCAACGAACATGGGCGGCCATTCCACAGCGTGATTTGGATGAACTCATTTTGAGTATGCCAAACCGATTCTTGTGTTGTTAGTGTTCGCGGTAGAAACACGGATTATTAATTGTTTAAGTTACCTAATAAAATTTTAAAGAAAACTGTTATTTCAGTCTTTTTTTCGAACTTTAATGTTAGTGGTTCAAATGTCAAAAATCCCTTTATTAGGAAAATGGCAAATTTCTTTATTAATGCAAAGGTGACTTGGTTTATCGTTACTGTGACAAACGAAAACACTTTATTTGATGAATCCTTAAAGAAAATTTTAATTAATATCAATCAGGAGAAAAGTTATTGCAAAAATATATGTTGATCCCTAGACACATATGTTGATCCCTAGACACTTTTGATGTGTGTATATTTCATAGCATTTAATGTCATGGATTTCCGCAAAGTAACGCCTGATTCCATAACTTACATTATTAGTATTTAATTTCTGTAAAGTTCGTTTTGCAAGACTTGGGCCAATAGATGTGAAGAACTTATTAACCTTTCCAAGAGATTCAGCAGCAGTCGCTTCTATTTTAAGTAATTCCGATGATGATGTATTTGTTGTATTCATATTACATCTCTTTAATAATATTCCATGTTTCCCTTATATTTCCTTTATTTTTATGTAATTTTTCTTTGTAATAATTTTGTTTTAAATTCTTAATGACTTTCTTTAGCGTATTTCTGTAGTTAATGTAAATATTTTTGGTATTTGAATTAAGATTTTAGAGATTTATTAGTTTTGTTGGTTGGTTTGTATTAGTTTTGATTATTTTATATATAACTTGTGATTAATGGCTTTGTGGTCTAGTGTAATAACAGTTTCACCAATGTCATGTATTTGAAAGACAAACTGTTAAAGGATTTCATGTACTTAAAGTTTATGTTGGATCAACTGGCTTGGTGGCGTCGTGGTAGTGAGCAATAGTCGCAGTGTTTGAAGCCTGGGATTTAATTAATGGGCTGGACCAAATGTTTGTATGATCTGCATATATTTGATAAGGAATTTGGGCGTTTTTTATGTATAATACCTACCTAGGTTGTTCCGAAAATTGATAAGGGTAGTTCCGAAAGATACAGGATTTTTACCATCCTGCATGAACACCTTAAAGTTAAGAAGCTTGCTTCGCGATGGATACCTAATTCTCTCACCGATGAGCAAATATGGCGTCGTGTTGATTGTTGCAAATTTATGTTAGAAAAGTTGGAAAGAGGAACTTCGCAAAACGTATCCTACATTGTTACAACTGCCGAATCATGGATATTTTTTTTTTTTTTATGGAATAGACCGGCAAACGAGCAGACGTATCGCCTGATGGTAAGCGATTACCGCCGCCCATGGACACCCGCAACACCAGAGGCGTCACAAGTGCGTTACCGGCCTTTGGGGGGTGGGGGGGGGGGAGATAGTGGGAGGGGTTGGGGTATGGGCCTCCGGTATCCTCACTCACTCGGTGAAACACAGCGCAAGCACTATTTCACACCGGTTTTCTGTGAGGCCGTGGTATCACTCCGGTCGAGCCGGCCCATTCATGCCCGAAGCGTGGCTCTCCCACGGTTCGACGCAGTGGACCAGTAGCAGTAATTCCACTAGAAGACCGTAGAACAGTTACCAGTGAATAGTATAGCGAAGTTTGTCTGCTTCAAGCTTTTAGGGAATTGGATAGCGAGCGCCCAAGGAGCGGCGGCGTCCGTGGCATTCTTTTTTTTTTTTTTTTTTTTTTATGTTTGGCCCGCCAAAATGACTCTACTCTGCCTGATGGAAAGCATAAGCAGAATCCAAGGGTAGTGGTCACCATGCTCACTGCGAATGCAGACAATGCAGCATGGCGACCCACACCATGGCGGCCTAGTGATGCTTCTGCATCTTTTAGTCTAGTCAACAAGTGTGGGACTTGTTGACTAGACTAATTGGGCCTCCGGTCTCGCACTCACCAACGAAACACGACAGCACGCTGTCATTTTACGTTAATTTTCTGTGCGAGGGTAGTACCGCCCCGGTCGAGCCGGCCCGTTCGTGCTGAAATCAGCGTGGCTCTACTACCTTACCTCTTTTTCACCAAGATTACGCGCCCGCTCACAGAGCTGCTAGAACTATGAATTATTTGATAACTTCGGGGGTACAAATGTTACCCAATCCTCCGTAGATCCCAGATTTAGCTCAACGCGATTTTTATATCAATTGTCTGGTACGCACAGTACAATCTTTCCCCAGTTTAAGACTAGATGGCAGATGGTGCTGTCTGAATGTGTGTAACATTGTAACATTTCAATTTGACAATGAGAAAGAAGTCTCTGACTTTGATTATCGACACACCAAAATAATTTTGAAATATTACTTTGCTGATAGCGCCAAATAGGTGATGGTTTCCATATCACAAAATAAAGTTGCGACTAAAATTTAAATCTATTTTAATAACATTTTATTAATAAATTATAAAAAATTAGGTAGTTTACAATGTTTATTAAATAAATAATATTAGTTTAAAGAAAACTACGAGTAAAACAAGCTGCATATCACACACAAGTTACGGCAGTGCTTACGGTATCTAGAAAAGGCTTTTCCTAATTACTTGGGGTGTGTTTTGTTTGGTGCTATCGGCGTGTAACGAGCCGCAAATGGGTCGCCTGATCGCGCGATCATGCGGGCCGCCCGCCCTTCGCCCGGCAACCTCCGCCCGCCCCCGCTACCCGTCGGCGCTGCGTCAAAGGCCTTTGTACGTGTGATGCACCAATACATAGTGACAAGCAGAGCGATTTAAACTACAAACTGAATATATGCGTAACTGAATATAATAGCTGATGCGTTTAAGGAAATTATAAACGGTTACACTCGACAAGTTTTAAAGGCTGAAATGGAATAAGTCATTATTTTAGGATTTAGATTATATTATTATTAGTGTTAGATATTCTGGAATAGGGTATTACACCCATTTTTGAAAAACTGAAAACTTTGATATGAAATATAAAAAACATTTTCCGATTGGTTTTTGCCTAAGGTATCTCAATAATATATCTTTAGATTTTTTCTCGTATACAGAAAAATACCCAATTTTATGGTGTTTAAATTCTCTTGATTCGACCGTATAACAGTTCATTTCTTTACTTGTTAAACTTCATAATTATACATATTTAAATATTATAAAAGCCTAACCATAAACCACTAATTTATACTAACAACATGTTTACATATTAAAATAATACTGTTATTGTTTTTTTTAATTATGGTTATGTACATAGGTTTCTATATTATGTAATAAAGGTTAAAATCATTTTTAAAATAATACTAAATAATTTTGGGATCCAATGTCTGTAATGTAAACTATTTACCTTATCCACAATATTGTAGACGCTTCCAGTGCCAAGGATTTTATGCATTTAGAATTATTTTGTGTCTGTGATTCTGTGAAAAACGTCGTAATAACTTCAACAGTTACTTTGTTGTAATTTTTCAGTCACAATGACACATCTAAACCCATGCTACACCAGGTCATTACTATACGTTGTTGGATTTTCTATATGACTTTTTGGGACATATTCTCTTAGGTTCTTAACTTTCAATGAAAGAAAAAGATAACTATTCTAAAATATCTAATTTAATAGTATTTTCATGCTGCAAATAATATGGGTTTGTTGTGACGGTAGCGTCACACACAACAAACCCATATTAGCGTACGTATTAGCGTACGCCAGCAACGTAGGTGGCTACGTTGCTGGCGTTTAAAACTGCTTGCGCTTATTAACGTGTCCGCGGTTTTTAAAGATAAGCTCAGCACCGCTAGCAGCGGAATCTCGCGTCTATCCTTGTTAATGAGTTTATCTCATATATGTGGTGCAATTAGCCCATTGAATGTGGTACAAGGATTATTCGGAGGTGCGCGGTCAAAGTTCTTTTGTTTGCATCTCTATTATAATAATTTCTTACTTCTGTTAAGGACAGAACCACTTTTAAAATGTACTTAGAATATACCGATGACAAGTTAAAGTTTACCTGTTGAAAACAAATTAACGTATGACTGTCGTACTTGTGTACAATGCAGTCACAAAACAATAAATATAATCAAGATCTTAATAATCATTTATTGTTAAAATCTTTGTTCGTAATCATGAACTTCACGACATTTAATAATATAGGTAAGTATACCTGTCACTAAAAGGGATATAAAGTGTTTGAAAGAAAATATCTATCGGTGAATGCAAGTATTAACTTTTTAGCAATGTTTTAAATAAAAGTGTTGAGTGTGCGAATGTGAATAATTTCACCAAGTATTATTCTGTTTGCATATATTAACAATTCCATTTTGTCGTTAACCTATATTATATCAAGTGTGAATACTACAAGCCTTGTCATTGGTGGATGGAAGCGGAAAATCGATAGACAGTTCATGAAGGTTGGTCGTTCGACGGTGATAATATAAAATAAATAATTTCTATTGTTAAATGCGTATATACCTAGAGGAAATCATTCAATATTGGAACACACATATCCATCCATCCACAAATATCATTTATTTAACATCAGTTCGCATTCAGAAGATGAAACAATAAAATATAAGTGCTTTTTAACGACAGCAAGAATTTGGAAAAGGAAGGGACGATGTTTTCAGGAAAACGTAACGTGACACATATTTAGAAGAAATTTAAAAAAAGAAATAACACTTATTTCCGTTTCAAAAATACCAGTAAATGTATATTTTTAATTATATTGATTTCTACCCAAACGTTTGAGATTCTGTCTTCACATACTGCAGAGAAAGATAACAAAATAAAAGCGATGTAGTCACTTCAATTTACATTTCGATGTTATTTACACAAACCGCATCTGCATAGCAATATTACGGCAATTCATACTAAACGTTCATGGCACAATTATGTAAATGACATGTATGCAATATGGTCTGTGAATTGCTGGCTTATCTGTGCCATCGACACGCGACCATATCAACTAATTGTGTACCGCTGTTACACTAGATAATTTTGTAATAGCTCATTATTAACTATTATTATCTTGATTTCCTATAAATTAATTCCAGAGGTTCTTCCTAAATTTTCAATTAGGTAAACTGCAATCAGAACTGATTATTTATTATTTTCGAAATTTGTGTCTTGTAGTTTCTTCTTACATTTTAATTGTTTACTTGAATATGAGTTTTGACCTACATAGATCGACTTCATCTTATGTAGGCGCAGTGCCGGATTAAGCCAGCGCGGGGCCTGTAGCAAATTCGGCCAAGGGGCCCTTAGTTTGTTTTAGGTTTTCAAGTTTATGGTATTAAAGTCAGATTAAAGAATAAAACCGAAAATGTGTGTGCATGACAACCAGGAGCGGCTATGTAGGAACTAGGAACATGAATATCTGTGTGCGTGTAATGATTTCAGTTTTTAAAATAAAGTCCCTATTTTTTTATTACTTTACAAATCAAATTGGTTGGTCCACATGCGATATATCTGGAGTAGAATCTAATGAAACTGAGTAGATTTTTGCATTTCTTAATTTCGCTAATTAATTATAAAGCGTTAAATTTGGCTATTAATTCTAACAAGCCTAAATAATTCCCATTGTGAGGTGAACCAACAGTTTCACGTCACTGCCACGAAACGCAAGACCTCGTTCTGCCAAAAACTTTATTACTGGAAAGAGTAGCCTCCATTGCTCAGACTCAATTTGGCTGACAAGTTGAGAATCAACATTCTTGTTCTTGAGGTTTAACAGTAAAATTGTTGCATAGACCGCTTGTCTATGCGGAGTGATTTCGTCGTGTCCAGTCAACAAATTGTGCGGATTCTTCCAGCCATCTAATCCGTCCTTCGTAAACCGCGGTGACGAACTATCTTAATTCGTAACTTTGCAAACAAAACAGAAAAGTCGTCCTTTCGTTTCCTAATAACACAACCAGTCTCTGACATGAATTTTATTTCTTATGTTTATAAACATTTCTTATGGTGAAAAATGACTTTTGGCAGAACCGTGGCTTATTTTCGTTTTCGGCTCGACCTCGACCATTCACCAATATCGTTGGAGTATATTTTACTTTCGTTAAGCGTTTGACTTGAAACTGTAGTGACATTAGAATCATGTAATAATATACCATCGACTACTTTTTGGTCAGAACACGACGCCTCTAGATCGAGAGGACTGGCTATACTTTTAAATTATTTTTAGTTGGAACATAATATATCTGAATTAGGAGAAATAACTGTCTCTTCAACTACAGTATCACTTATAGAAAGTGTAGCTTCATCAGAAACAGTAGTAGTAGTCTGTAGATTCGACAACATCACTCTGAACATTAGAAAACGCGAACCGCTTACGTGTGTTCTGTCAAAAACATGTTCAAAAGCATCGTTCTCTTATTACAAGTATAAAATGTACATCAATTTCTAATAGTTTGTCAATTGAATCTTATTTTTAACCGACTTCAAAAAAGGAGGATGTTCTCAATTCGACCGTATATGTTTTTTTATGTGTGTTCGCGGATAACTTTTTTTATGGAAAGGAGATATCCCAACGGTGGTACCATGATAAGGACAATAAGATTTGATGATGGCATCGAAGAGAAATCTATCGATTTGGTCGTTCTTGAAGTCGGTTTCTTATTTTATTCAAATTTTACTTGTATTCCGGTTTTACGACTAGTTCGATCGATGACAATATTAGGGAATTCCCCTGTTAGTTTTGCAGTGCTACCAACTTGCGTGTAGCGTAGTGCAAGTAGTACAAACACATAACTTGTGCGGCCAGCGGTAAATTTTTGAAACGTGGAACAACTTTAATTTTTTGTTGTAGATTTTGATACCAACGTTTCTCGTGGCTGGTATTATACAACCTATACCTACGATTTAACTTGACGAAATCGAGTTTTTAGATTTTCAGGTGGGTGGGAGTGAAGCATAATCTAAGCGTTTCACGCTAGCTATTTTATTTTACGCTTATATAAACTTATTTTTTTACGGTCGGACAGGCGTTGGAGCGCCGGGCTACCCAATTCGCGGGGCCCGTAGCATTTGCTACTCTTGCTACGTGGCGAATCCGGCACTGTGTAGGTGGTATATCATCATTAACAGACATGATGATTTTGTCTGTTTCAGGCCACAATGTTTCGGGCAAAAAAAATGCGACTGTCATGAGTCGCATTTTTTTCTGTGATCGGAGATTCATGATAAACTTAGTTAAGTTAGACTTTTTTTTTTCATATGCTAACACTGTATAAAATCACGTATTTTAATATCATGACGAAAGTTCAATTGACACTGCATATTTTGCACAGCATTTTGTTGCCACTACATAATTTCATAATGTAAGCTTTGTTTGCGCTCAGAGCAGAAATGCGGATGACCACAACAAGGCCTTGACAGTTCAAGAAGCCTCCAGGCTGGCTCCGAGGGTCCTTGCTCCTGATTTACGGGCTCCGAAAACCGCAGGGATTCAATATGCCTTTGTTGCGTACAATTTTATTGAATAATAAAATATTTCCACAAAATGGAACAACTTTATAGGTCATAATTCCTTTTTAACGATCATTGTTATGAGTAGGTCCTACATGTTATAATGTATGTATATAGAAACTTACTATTTAATAATCACTTTTTAGGGAACACAAGGTTATGGTTAAAGAAAAAAAAAGATTTAAGCTCGGCTCTGACAAAATCATGAACTTACGAATTGATCATAGACTGGATTTGGAAAGATGACTATTTTTCTACGGACTATTGTCGCATTGATCTTTAAGATTCTCTGAGTGCTATAGACTAATGGTACACTAATTTTGTAATCGACAAACATAGCACTGCTTCAATATGCTACATCACCTTTTATGCAAACAAGCATAGGTGTATTGTGATTGATTACATGGTTCTCGAATTTAAACATTCGGAAGGTAAACTTCCTTACGAATGTTTAAAGTCTACGAAGTCTACGTAAGGAAGTTTCCTTCCGAATGAATTCCTCTTTTCGTAAAGGACTGCAGGTCATTCTTTACAAAAATAGTATGCCAGCATCGCCATTTAACGTCAAAGCAACACTATAATTAATTAATAGGAGTAATTTACCACGTTTGGTTTTCCAATACAAACTAAGTTTTTATAGCAAGATACAAAAAGTATAATGCTTGTTTGGTCATTATTCAAACTTTTGATACCTCAAATATCTTTTGTGATTGCTAAAAAGTATGAATGTGCACATTTGCACTAATTCGAAACCTCAAGCATTTTGTCTTCCTCAAGCACATGGCAGATCTGATAGTTGGTAATTACAACATCAAAGGACACATCTTCATCGCCTCCAAAAACCCAGATCCCAGATGACCTTAAAAAGTTTTAGAATAGAAAGAACACAATAATGTCAATATTCTTTTACGGAACAGACCACATCCATTTGAACTTCTAATTGGAATTGGAATATAAATTATTTTTGATAGACCAATTAAGAACTAACAATTAAACAGTGACATCAGCAGCATTAAATTAGTGGCGTGACGATAAAAACATAAAGGTAAAACACATTCGTGCTTCAGATAACATCGTTCGGTAAAACGCGAACACGGAGATAATGACTCGATGAATAGTAATGAGCTCTGTAAGTGTGAATCACCAAATATATTTAAATTGTTATCAATTAAAAGCAATATAATAGGGATTTGAGTCGCGAGGCTTGGCCATATGGCGCGAGCACGGGCTACTGTACGTCCATGAAGTAAGCGGTTTATTTATCTTGTCACCTGGATTGGTACATAGGTACATAATTGGTTATGTATGTACAAAAACAATTATGAGTTTAAATTATTTAGTTTCTATTTTTTCAAATTTATTTCAGTAATATTACTAATTGCTTTATTTGAAAATGTGATCTTTCGGTAAAAAACCAATGATTGTAAATTAAATGAATTGATGAAGAGTATTGAGTTCCTTTAATAGTAGATTCGTTACACTGCTTTTCATGACAAAATATCTAATTATTTCAACTGAATATTCGTTCTTTTTTTGCTTTTGTATATTTTTGTATTAAGGAGATACTGTATGTACACAAGGCACTTATCTTATAAAAAAATCTTTTTAAGTATTTTCGGAAAACAGAATAATATATTTTAAAAATCACTTTTTTATATTATTAAATTAACAAAACAAAACACTTACTTTAGGATACTAGTGGCGCCCGCTCTTTTCGTGGCCCTTTAGTCCATGTAAATTTGTCGGGCTCAATTGAAGTTAATAGGAACATACAGAGGGTGAGGTCCACCAGCTGACGCGAGGTGTGAGGGAATGCAGCCCTCCCTTGACACTCGACGACGGATGCACTATTGATGGTCAAATAAAAAAATACATGTTAATGTCACGGACGTGGGAGGGCCACTTATAATAACCATTTTAGTAGACGGTGTGTGTTGTATGTGTGTAGTTAATATTAAATAGACTAATTTTGGAGTAGCGGTTTCGATAAACCGGTGTTGTAATTATGAATACCGAGGGAATAAATTATGAATAGTAAAATTATTGTGTTTTTCTGAGTGCTTCTGTCTCTCAACCAAAGGCCGCTCCAAATCGATGCTAGCTATACTCTTTGTACAGGGAACAATCGTTGCAAGACTCATAAATAGAGTATATGAAAATGAAAAAAAAAAAAAAAACTATATACATAGGTTCGATCCTTTTATACGCAACGTTTTTTTCATAGTAACCATATTGGTTTAAACATTTTCTGCCAATCACAGATGTTAGGAGTTAACTGTTATTGCAATATTTCAAGTTTAATGTATTTTAACACAGGATTATTATCATTAACATTAAATCTCGTTTAAATGATGACAACTTAATAATTTGTCCTATTAGCGAGTTCACATCCGTACTAAGTTAATATTTAAATTTAAAATACTAAAACAAATATATTGAACAGTAGGCAGCGGGAGGGTAGACCTCATGAATGTTGAACAAACAGAATCAGATAGTGAACGGTTTAGCAACCCCTCTGAATGTTGATAGGTTTTATGTACAATGGAGTAACGTATTAATGGTATTAAATGTTTGTTCTTTTAAGACTTTGTTGACATTTGATTAGTATATCGGTATTTACAAGTAAGTAGGTACATTGGTGTTGTTATAAGTCATCGATTTGTCTATTATTTTTTTACCTAATGAACAAAGATATACAAAACGAATAAATTTAATGAGAAGTTAATAAATAGAAACATAATAGCAAAAATAAATACCTGTATAAATTTACGAAAAAGTTATGTATAAGACACAATATTATAACATAATAACCTACACAGTCTTCAGTTTCGCCTATGTTTACTGTCACTTTTCCAGTCATGAGAGTCGCAGTATGATAAAGAGAGAGAAGTTCGACTCGATTTCTCTTGGATGCCATCATTAGATCTTAGTGTCCTTATCATGGAACCACCGTTGGAATTCCTATCCACACACACAAAACACACATAAAAAAAAACATATGCTGTCGAATTGAGAACCTCCTCCTTTTTTAAAGTCGGTTTAAAAGCAAACTATAGCGCCCACCACAACTTATCCCACTATAAATTTATGAAATTAGACTTGCATATTTTTATTAAAAAAAATACCCGAATCTGACTGACTGAGATTAGACCATCTAACTAAACCAACAAATATTCTTTGATAAAAACTGTTTAGATTTAAAAGAGTAGATTGATTAATTGGCTTGTAAACAAAAGACTTTAACTTACCTTAGTGTGCAGGAAAATATTTTGCCGGCGCCTGGTCTGCACGTGGCAGAAACAGCTGTGCAGATACAATCTCGCTTGGGACATCTGAAATATGCTGATAAATTCATAAGCATTGAATGTCCGGACTAGATATTACGATGAATACAAATAGAAAATGATTATTAAAACAAAGCACAAAATTTTACAAAATATTGTCTGAAGTAAAACAAAAGAATGGTACCTATTTTTTATTTTTAAATCTTTTTAAATATTTTTTTAATTATGTTTATGGCCAGTCCTGTGCATTTGATTTCGTAATAATGAAAATTAAAGAAGCTGGTTTTCTGTTTGGAATTATGACGTAATAAAATTGACAAATGTATACTAATTAGCAATTCCGCAAAATAGAATGCATGATTTTTTTTGCTTCTTCTAAAAATACTCTTTTACACTACATAACTTTTTCTTTTATTTTATTATTCTATATTTGAATTTTGTTCATTTAGGCGCCAAAATGTGCACAAATTAATATTGTTTTTGATCGTGTATTAGTTACTACACATTTTAAATAAAATTTATTAAGTGTACTTCAAATTTAAAAATATTGAGTTGTAATATTTGTTTACATTAATATAAATAAAATACTTCCAAGAAAATATATAAATACCTATAGGACTCAAGCCATACATCAGAGGTTCAGTAAAGCAGGTATGGGACATATTTTAAGATACTTTGAATAAAGTAAAGTAACTAAACTAAAAGGTTATCAAACTGATATTACGAGTATAAATATATCAGAAATTTTAGACGATACTTGGAGTATAATTTTTATTTAGGTACTAGCTTTTACACGCGGCTTCGCTCACGCAGACTTTCATCCCCTGATTTACCCCCTTAGGGGTGGAATTTCAAAAAATCCTTTCATAGTGCTCACTTACGTTATACAAAGAACCTACATGAAAAATTTCAGGATTCTAGCTTCAGCGGTTTGGACTGTGCGTTGATCTCTGGGTATGTCAGTCAGTCACCTTACTCTTTTATATATATAGAAGATTAGGTACTTACTATCTTCGCCCCGTAGTGTCACTCGTAGTTTTTGTTGTAGGTACCTTTGCAACGACAACCACGGGTAACGCCGTGGAGTGAAGCTAGTCTAAAATAAATGTAGCCAAGTTACTCGTTCCATCATCAATTTATTATTTGCTAGTAAAAGTCCCGTTAAAATCTGTCCACCTGTACCAGAGATTACCAAGAACAAACAGACAGACAAAAAAATTAAACATTGATTTTAAATTTAAAAAACATTTGTAAAAAGCTGTTAATTAGAAATTTTACACAGACACTTCAATTAGGTATATTCATTTGTATTGATTTTTATACATTAGCTAAGTAAGTTGAAAGACTCAAACCATCTAAGCTAGAGGCAAAAACTAGGTTACCGAGAAGTCATGTTCGTTCTGTCTGATTACATTTGTGCAAAAACGAAATTCCACAAAGAGTGACTAGCTTATGTGCCGTATCCGTAGAAGTAAAAGACTAGACGTTTTCTGTCAATGTAGCGTCAGGCCAAGCTTTGTAACGGTCTATAGAAGTTAAGATGATCGGTAGAAGACATGCCTGCCTGGGCTAAAGGTGCTTGCTTTATCATCATCAGCCCGTTGCAGTCCACTGCTGGACATAGGCCTCTCCCAAGGAACACCACAGAGCCCGGTCTGTTGCTTTCTGCATCCAGTCGCTGCCAGCCCTCTTACGTAAGTCGTCCCGCCATCTGGCCAGAGGGCGTCCCACACTACATTTGCCAAGACGCGGTGTCCACTCTAAAACACGCTTACTCCAGCGGTTGTCTGACCTTCGACATATGTGACCAGCCCATTGCCACTTCATCCTACCAACTTTCAGAGCTATGTCGGTCACTTTGGTTCTCTGACGGATTACTTCATTACGAATTTTGTCCTTCAGAGAGACTTCAATCATAGCTCTTTCCATGGCACGCTGAGCGACTTTGAGCTTCTGGATTAATCCCAGGGTCAATGTCCACGTCTCGGCACCGTACGTCATTACTGGGAGGACACACTGGTTGAAGACTTTCGTCTTCAGGCTCTGTGGTATATCCGACGAAAATATGTTGTTTAACTTCTTAAACGCTGCCCATCCTAACTGGACCCTCCTATCGGCTTCCTTCTCGAAGTTGTATCTACCCAACTGCATTAGTTGCCCGAGATAGATATATTCCTTGATAACTTCATGAGGCATGCCATCAATGACTACTTGTCCCGGAGCGACGAGGTCATTGTACATGACCTTCGTCTTGCTCAGGTTCATCCGGAGACCAATTCGTTGGGAGGATTCATTTAGACTGTGCAGCATCTCTTGAGCTTCCTGCAGCGATTCTGCCATGATAACGATATCATCGGCAAACCTTAAGTGCGATATGTATTCGCCGTTTATATTGATGCCCCGGCGGTTCCAGTTTAGAGTCTTGAAGACGTCCTTTAATGCATTTGTAAAGAGTTTCGGGGATATCACATCCCCCTGTCTTACTCCTCGATGCAAAGGAATCTGTCTTGTTTGACTATTCTGTACTTGGACGGACATAGTTGCGGCATCATACAAGCTCTTCAACACCTTGATGTATCGGAACTCAACTTGGCTCCGCTGCAAGTAGTCCAGAACAGACCAGGCCTTTTCATAGTCCACAAAAACTAGACACAGAGGCTGATTTTACTCCTGAGTCTTCTGTATGATCTGCCTCACAGTGGTGTGACATCGCACCATCTGACCACATGTGAGACCTCTCACATGTGGTCTATGGTGCCAAATCCTCCGCAAAATCCGGCCTGCTCCGGTGGTTGGAAGTCGTCCAGCCGTCGCGTCAGCCTGTTTGCGATAACCCTGGAAAACAACTTGTAGACGTGGCTCAGGAGCGATATAGGACGGTAGTTGTTAAGAAGGGTCTTGTCCCCTTTCTTGAAAAATAAGACTACCAGGCTCCTGCTCCACGCTTGTGGAGTTCTCCCTTCGTGGAGAACGGAGTTGAAAATGCGCTGCAGTTGCTTAAGGACAGGAGTTCCCCCTGCTCTTAAGAACTCAGTTGTAACTCCGTCTTCACCCGGGGCTTTTCCATTTTTTAGTTGTTTCAGGGCTAGCTCAATTTCGTCAATGCTGACGTCGGGAAGTTCGTCGGTATAGTGTCGGACTAAAGCAGCTCGGGGGTCACAGGGGACGGGTCCTGGTAGCGGAGATTATGAGGCATAAAACCGGCCATATAAGTCTTCTACCTCGGAAAGAATCTCCGGCTTAGAGGAAACGACTCGACAGTCAGCAGTCGACAGCCTAGATATGTGGTTCCTCCCGAGACGCTTCACGAATACTTTGGAACCTCGATTTTGTTCTATTGCCTCTTTGATGAGGCGTGTATAAGAACTTCGGAGATCCCACCGTACCGCTTTTCGAATGTGTTTCGTGAGTGCTCGCTGATCGTCCGCCGTGGTCTGTACCTTTTCACGTCTCTCTCTCATGAGTTCCAGAGTCTCATCCGAGAGTTTAGACTTCCTACCCGTATGCGTATTCCGACAGAACCTTCTACCCACATCCCTCATGACCTCCACTACTGTACGCAAGTTCT
Organism: Diaphora mendica; assembly: GCA_949125395.1. Lineage (NCBI taxonomy): Eukaryota > Metazoa > Arthropoda > Insecta > Lepidoptera > Erebidae > Diaphora > Diaphora mendica. The sequence continues at coordinate 20,093,968 of OX421317.1, forward strand.
CGTCCACGTTGCACTCGGTTTCCAGCACATCGAATCGGTTTTGAATTTCCATTTGGAATCTTTCAGAGCCAGCAATAGTCTGCAGCAGAGTAGGCCGGAGCGTAGACTCTATAAGACGGGTGCGTTCCAGTTTGAAATTTATGTTCAGAGTGCCTCGTACAAGTCGGTGATCACTGCCGGTGTTGAACCTGTTGATCACTGAGACATCCCTGAATATATGTCTCTTATTCGTCATGATAAAGTCTATCTCATTTTTAGTCACGTTGTCGGGGCTCCGCCAGGTCCACTTTTTCTGGGGCTTCTTCTTGAAGAACGAATTCATCAAGAATAGCCCTTCTCGTTCCAAAAAGTTGATCAGCATCTGCCCCCTGTGATTTCTGCTCCCAATACCATGTGGCCCCATAACCGATTCGGTGTCCGTGCGTACTCCCACTTTTTGATTGAAGTGTGCCCTTGAGTTATTGTGCAGGGCTTTGTCAATTTCTTCGTAAAGAACTTCCACATCATCGTCAGAGTGTGTGGTAGTCGGCGCATATACCTGTACGACTTTCAGAGAGTATCTTTCAGTCAATTTGAGTACGAGGTACGCTACCCTTGTCGAGACACTAGATATTTCTACAATGTTGCCAGTGAGGGCTTTGTTGACAAGAAGCCCGACACCGCCCTGGGAAAGGCTATCACCTTATCGGAAGTAAAGTAGATGGCCTGATTCTAGGGTCACTGTGTCCTCTCCCTGTCTTCGGACTTCAGATAGCCCCAGAACATGCCATCGTATCTTGTCTAACTCTACCTCCAATTCGGTCAGATGTTCGTTAAGCCTCAGAGTTCGTCCATTATACGTAGCCAAGGTCAATTTGTTGTAGATATGGTAGCCGTCCGTAACCCGGGGATTCTTAGCACCCCGCGCCCCACCGATTACTATGACCGCTACCGTAGTCAAGCCCGGTGAGGCGGCTTGGGGGGTGCATACAACAAAAAAAAACAAAAAAAAACAGAAAAAAACAAACAAAAAAAAACAAAAAAAAACAGAATAAAATATATCCGCACGTAGAGAAATATGTAGCACAACTAAAAGATATAAGTTGAACGACAACTTCAACACAATATTATTAGCTATTCTTACAATAAGAGAGGTTAGGATAATAATAATAGCAGGCAGCTGTTCTTTTGTTCCCTCATGGTCACTTAGGTATTTACTACCTGAACAGTATTCTCGGCAACAGCCATCAGATTTAAAATTATTTTAAAAATCAATAATTATAAAATCCTGTAATGGAGTGGAAAAGAGTAAATAATTAATTATTCATAATATTGCCAAATTTGTAATTAATAAAAGTATAACGACAAAATAAAAAAATAAAACACAATAACTGATGACACATTAGGTATAGTTAAGAGTACTGAAAAATAGTACTCACTACGGAGCGCTGTAAGACCTTAGCTATTGATTTAATGAAAAAATGTTGCGAATAAAAGTTATTTCTCAAAAAACGATCTACAAAAATGGTCTGATATCATTTTTTCGTAAAATGATTAAGAAAAAAGTTATATCGAAAAATATAAAAAAAATCTCGAATTTCTGAACATTTTCACTTATAACTTTTTTATTTATAGTTCTACGACAAAAAGTTACTGAATCAAAGTTGTAGAGAATTTAATTTGCAATAAAAAATGTTAACATTCTTTTTTAATCAAATAAATAGTCTAAGAGATATATCGTGAAAACCATTTCAACCCCTATTTTCAAGATGGCGGCCGTGGGACAAGGGTGGCGACCCCACAAACTTGGTTTTAGCTTTACACTGACCCTCTTACATATCAAAAAAATAAAATTGCGTCCTCAAAAAAACGCAAGGTAAGGCCTAAAAAATGTAACATTTCAATGGACTAACATATTTTTAGGAGAGTCGAAAACAGTTCGTTTGTTGGATTAAAAGAGTGGATTGTTACAAAAGGCAGTTGTAATATAAATCACTGAAATAAATATTTTATTATGTGTGCTGTAGATATCAAACTATCCGAAACTATAAATTAAGCTGTCCTGTCGTAGTAATTGGGGATCTAAAATTATGACAGGCTATTTGAAGAAAACATTATAATAAAAAGTTACTCTTGACGTGCATATCAAATTAATTTATGATTATAATTTAACTAGCTTTAGCTCGCGGCTCTGTCCTCGTTTATGTGGGTTATCGTGGTAAATACCTAGTAACTTATATGTTATTCTGATGTAGGACTAACTACTATACCGATCGTGAAGAAACTTTACAGTCATTTTTGCGTGAAAGAGTAGCAAAACATCCATAAATCCTCACAAAATTTCACATTTATAACAATTGTAGGTTAAGAAAGATATTAAGTAGTCGGAAGTAGCACAGGATAGGATGTTTGTTAGTATTTTTTAAAGTAAGGAAATTGTTGCATTTAGGTCGAGATGTTTTTTCTTTTTATTAGGTACCAGGCCACAAATATGAAATTAAGTCAAATTTACTTATAGAACCCGTCAACGTAAACACTTTTCATTAAATTAATGTAGCTTATGTGACCCGGGATCGAACCTCATTAATTAAAATTGGTTCCGTAATTTAAGCGCTACTATGGAACATATAAACATAAATAGACTCCCAAGACTGTAACCCTTTGTTTTGGTTTCACCGTAGTCGGGTGAAAATAGGTGCTTAGTAAGTATAACGTTTATTTCAAGTTGTTAATTTCAATTATTAATGATACTAATGCAAATAAAATAGGACAATATCTATATATATAAAAGAGTAATGTGACTGACTGACTGACTGACATACCGAGAGATCAACGCACAGCCCAAACCGCTGAACCTAGAATCCTGAAATTTTGCATGTAGGTTCTTTATATAACGTAAGTGAACACTAAGAAAGGAATTTTCGAAATTCCACCCCTAATGGGGTAAATCAGGGGATGAAAATCTGCGGGAGCGAAGCCGCGTGTAAAACCTAATTATGAATAAAAATAACCATAACTTTTAATGCTTTTAAATGAATAAAGATGGTATCTTCTTTTATCGTCAATCGTACAAGACTTGGATTCTATCTTGAAAAAAAAGGCGCCAGAGCCTAGAAAAGTTTATTGAACTAGGATGTGACAGAAACGTCTAGATTTAGTCAGAAGGAGCGTGTGAATGCAGCTGCTAAGACACCTGCCTGACTTCTAATGCCTTACACATAGGATCTCTGTCGTCACCACACTAATATTTAAATACTACAAATGCGACAACTTATTTTCCTGTAATATTTGCAGTACATAAGTATGCAAAAACTTCTTATGTATCATCGGATATATAAATACATAATAGGTTCTTAAGAAGTTTAACACTCGATATTATTTCAAAATACTTCAAGGTATGAAGTGTTCACCCAACAGGCTAGGTACCTAATTATTCCAAAGAGAAATGGATGAAATTAACCTAAAACTTAATTCTATGAAAAATGAATGTCTCGGTGGCACAGTGATAGTGTATGTGAGTTTAGGTGTTTTCTAAGGATAATATACCTACGTATTAAGAAAAAAAATGTAAATATATGGTTCGAAATATTATTTTTATTATGGACATTTAAAAAGTTTTCTTATGAATTCGCAGGTATCTAAAACAATAACAAAGCAAAAATACTGTACTTGGTAATTATTAATTACCTACTTACAAAATATACGACTTATACCTAATATAAGATAGTTTCAGTATCCTTTTTAATATTTATTGATATATATTTTTTTTAATTAAGCGATGCTATTTATTATGGGTACTTGATTATGGGTCACTTAAAATGATTAAGTTATTCAACTACCTGTACTTATACGGGGAACCATTCAACATACATACATTACATTAGTTCAAAATAAGAGAAGTATCATGTTTGATGATATTAGACCCGGTCTGATCATTTTATCATACTAGAAAGTAAATATAAGTCAGTAGACAACGATTGTTACCTAATACAACATTGTATATCTGTAAATAGTATTGATTATCCAGTGTGATCATTCAAACAATAGATCTATTTTAAAAAAACAGCGGCAAACAAAGGTCACAAGTGATATTGTGTATTTTTTACTTGAGATTAAATTATAATGCGTTTTAATTGCTGGGGATTATGAGAACTTTCATATTAATTACCCTCTAAATGAGCTTAAACTCTCATCGCTTTAAAAAAAGGGTTGAACGCACTTGCATGCCATTGTTTTTCATCTATAAATCTAATGCATTGTAATTATACAGTTTAATGTGTGACAGTCTCTTTGTCGTATGTAAATGAGGCAGATTGCAGGGAGACGACTGGAGTGGGGTGGGAACGGAACAGCTACAATATTGGTACGCGGCGGGACGCCACTTCACTGCCACCCGGGACAGGGGACTGTGTTATTTTATTATGTATGGTTTTAAACACTTTAAAACTTAATTACAAAAATATGAGTTTAGTATGTAGTGGGTTTTGGTAGAAATTAAACCATGTCGAAAGTTTTAGTAGCAGGCACGCGTTTTTTCATTCAACAAGGACTTAATATTTTTTTATCTCGATAAATTGACATTATAATAATACTAGCTGACATTACTTTTCCCGTTATCTTTTAATTTTTCTTGAACACACACCTTGTCCTAACAATAAGGAACAAATAAAAAAAGAATTATTTAATTTGGTGCAGCCAATCGGAAGTTATGCGCGTACATACATTTCGGCGATTCATTTTTTATATATATAGATTACGAATTACTGTTTTATTCTTACACTGACGATTAAAAATCAGTATTAATCTCACTGTAAAATAAAAAGGCGTAAGACGTAGCAATCTTATAAGCCTTAAGTAAGTACTTTATGTTACGTTCTCAGTTAATAACAGCCCTTAAACTAAGACGGCTCTGAATAATCACATTATAATAAACCGATCACTTACAAATATAATAATAATGAACAAAGAGCTAAATGGGCCCCTAGTGCCGCAAAACTCTTGAGCAACAAGTAAATGTTACTCAGATGTATGTCTGTTACTTTTAATAATAAATTGTTCGTATTGTTTTGTACAAAGCCATGAGTAGCCACTCCAATATGAGAAAGCGAGTACGAATTTCCGTGTGAGAATGTGGGTTATTTCTGCTGGTAGATTGTATTGCTTCTAAAGCGGTCACCGCATATAACTACATATATTAAAGCAATAATGATTGTGAAAATACATTTGAAGTTATTAATTTGTGATGCTCTGACGTCATTTAGGTAATTGTTTTTATAAAACAACGCGTTTAATTAAACCCGTGTTCTGTTTGCCTCGTCTTTGCGGAGGAGATACTTTCTTAGTCAAGTGTTTTAGATTACTAAATAATCTAAAGGTTTTAAGATTTAAAGCAATGTGTGTCTCAAATGTAAAAAACTGTTTAAATCAAAAGGTTAAAGTCTGGGTCTAATCTTATATAACGATTTATTCCAGAAACTGAATTCCGGTCGACATTCGACTACCAGGCAATGCTCACTAATATTAAATAGTACAAATTCTAATAATCAGGGATAAGATCTATAAATTAGCTGCCGATCACCATATCGACAACCAATAACAAAGTATAGTATTAAAATAACGCTTGAGCAGTCAATTAGGCGTTACGTATCGCGGATGGAGATAGCGCGATGGTGGTCCATTGTGGAGCGGCACCCCGCGGCTCGCGGCTACTACTTGGCGCTGGCGCAGCATTGTGCGGACATTGTAACAACAGTTTCATATATTTATAACTACTGATTTTAATGCCGCTCCGGTGACCAGTCTAGAGGTTATTTTGTGGGAAGTTGTGGTTGTAAGAAAAATATTTTAGGGGAGGTCTACCGAATGTAAGAGCTAGACTACAGAATGTTGCACGTTTGTTCATGGCATATTTATTTAATTTTGTATTTTTAGCAATTGGTGGAGAATACTTTGTAGTTAGGGCATAAATGAGCAGACGGTCATTGCGAAAAACTATAGACGCCTGTGGGCACCCGTAACTTGAGAGTCACAGATTCGTTGGTAGTGTTGTCCTTAGAAACATAATTTAATACTGAAATGCTTTACCTAAAAAACTGATACCTTGTTAACAAAGACAAATCGAATACTTTTATGCTCTTTCTCATTTTAAATCATTGACATTGCAATAAAATTCTTATCTATGATCATTTAACCCTAAAGTTTATGTCAATAAAACTTTGCGTGTTAACAGTCAATCATAATAAGAATAGGCAGTCTTATCGTTCTAATATCAAACGGTTGATCTAAAAAATAATAGCGAACTGTGCAGTCCTGTGGCGACCTCTGGCAACGAATGGCTTGTTTCTTCACACCGTTGTCAAAGAGTTGGGTCGTTCTCATCTCGCGATCAAGTCGATAGATAAGTACGTTCTCACCTCCCTGTGGCCGTAGGTCGCGAAAGGGTTCGCCGAATAATTGCAACAATCAATTTGAAGGAGCTATCGAACAATTTGTATGGTATTTGTGCGGGCTGTCACCCGCTGATGCTATCGAGCGCCTCAGGGAGCCAATGGGAAATGTTTTTGATAGTTATGTTCTCACACCTTAAGTACCTAATTAAACTAACTACGTAAAAGCCTAGGGCATTTTGAAATATATTCCAAGTTATATATTTATTTTCTTACCATTCAGCTCCAAAAGTTACATTTATCTATGTATGTATGTTGTTTTTTTTAAATCAATCTTTTAACGTATGGGTTTCTTACCATAACTGGAAACATTTTTTTTTAAACCAGGGTTTGTTATATAAAAACAATGACTTTGATGTAAGGACATACTTTTTCCCAAGTTTCAGAAAGACCAGCAGCTCATACCGATAATATAATCATTTTCGCTAGTTAATAAACCTGTAATACAAAACAGTATTTTTCATATCAATAGATTCAATAGCATATTCATAAAGTGTAAATATATTAGTACCAAAATGTAGAAAGGTCCTATATTGCAGGCATTCAAAATCGCATACTCATCTACTAAATGCCACCTTACTAAGTATTATTTAGACAGGCTATAACTTAAACCAGAATTCATAATAAGACATAAACATCATCTTGTTGCAATATGTCACCGGGTAACAAAGCGCTGCGGTAACGGTCCGCTTCATTTGTCTCACGTAACCCTGTTATTTATGATCTCCTGCCGAAGAACGAGGACAAAAACGAGACTGCTGTTAAATATTTGCCCTGAGACAAGAGGGGGCGATAATTCGAGGCTATTATGACGTCATTTCACGCCCTTTGTGAGGTCGTCACGGCGTGTCATCTGCTCCTCGAGACGCCTGCCTCTACTATCTCTCGATTAAATCTATTGTGTCATTTTTTCAGTAAACGCAAGTCGGATGCGCCACCGACGATGATTTTATCCCGTACGGTTCGCTCGACTTCGGTATAAAAACACTGAAGGAGCTGCCCTATTGTCTCGTGGCCCTTTTACGAGCTAAGTTTTGTGACGCTGTTATTGTTTGCGGTTGATAAACATCTCGCCACCTACCTACCCAAGGTAGGGATCATCGTCACTTTTACCAGTGCTTTACATTAATAGAGCTCTTTTGCGTTTATTTGTCAATTATAGTCGGGATGAATGGCATTTATGGGTATGTTTTTTTTAGTATGGATTTAATGAATATAGATTGCCCAATGTTGAAGAGAGATTTGCCCTTTCGTGTTCAGACGACATACAAACAAGATTCGAAATTGGCAGCGGCTATAAATAACCTCTGTAAGCGAGAAACTACACAGATCGATATTACCCAAACAGTAACATTACCGGAGAGGAAATTGCAATTCAATGAGGTGCAAGAACTTTTAAAACAGTCGAATAGAGCACAAGGTAATTGAACCCAGGATTTATTTATTTTGAAGTATCGTATAAGTATAATACCTATTAAGCAACTATTTTAAAGTGAATAGTAATTGTTTTTGATATATTCGTGTTTTTAATTCAAAATTTTTTGATTGTTATTTCGCAGCTCCAGTTGTAACGAATGAGTCAAGAAAATTAGCCATCAAAAAGATTGAGGATATTCTTAATGACGTTAATAAGAGCGCAGAAACTGGCAGCACTCCAAAACTGATTATAAGAAATCAAAAGCTGTGGAGTAATTGCATTTACGACTTAGATCGGTAAAACAGATATTTGATATTGTAATTATAAATAGCGATAAAATATCTCAGTTGCAATTTAAAACGAATTTTAAAATTATGTTAAACTTTTGTAAATAAGAATATGTATTTGTTAAGGTAATGTAAAATGTATTTATGAATTTCTCTCACCGATTAGTCAAAGATTAGTTCACTTGTTGACGAAAACTAATCGCCATGAGAATGGAAATTGATCCGGTGAAATGCAGCTAGAGTGAAATGCTGCTTAATTTAATTTTGACAACTTTTATAGGTACCTACGCACCGTTAAAATATGTAGGTATACATAATCATAATATTTACATCAGTCAAGTGTGTTCATGATTGTTCTAAAAGAATATTACATTAAAAAAATAATATAGGTTCTAGCTCCCAATATATCTAGATCCATCTTGACAGTTATTCTTTATAACGTGAATTTAATTAATGCTTTAAGATCATTTTGTCAAAAAAATAGTTTCTGGTGAAATATTTATAAAAAGTGTTTATTTTTAGTGTGACATTAAAATCGTTCAATCAAGCCAAAAAGACGATATTGACTTATTCACGTGCTGAAGACAAAACAAGATTTAACACGATCGTTTTTGTATTGACAAAAGTCCATGAATTACTTTCCAAGAATATGAACGTTACTAGAAGGTAAGACTTTGAAACGAAACAAATCTCTTATCCAGGGGCGGATTTAGTTACAAAAGCGCCCTAGGCAACCATCCCTTCGGCGCCCTCCCCCCCCCCCTCCTCGTGATTCTAGCATCCATATAATGTCTCTATCTTGGCAATTGGCATATCTTCACTATTTTTTTTTTTTACGTGTGAAACCCTCTTGAGCATTTGGGGGTTTGCAGTGTATCGGAATCGAGCCGACTAAAACCACGTATTGCGTAAACATTGTCGGATATAGAAGATAGCAGCTTTATTAAAACGTCCAGACTGTTCTGTTTTGGTGCCAGTATAGTTGACGCCCAGCCGTTGGCTTCGTGCAGATCAGACACAGCTGACTCCGAAGCATCCTTTTTCGATGAACACCTGCATCAGACAATCCTCCCGATCAAATCTTCCATAACGGATCTTACCGCCGTCTGCTTGGCGCTAGGTTACCTAAATATTTCCTTTTGCTCCTCAACCAGGACCCAGTGAGGTTGAAATTTCGGGTCCTCGAGTTCTCAAGTCGCAGGATTCCGAGCTAATTCTAGCTTCAGCGCGAAGCTCGCAAAGGGTCGACCCGGCTAGTACTGGGAGACCGAGAGATAGAGCGTGCGATTTGCGGAACTACCGCATTCGGCTCTACGTATGGACTTGAGGTTCCAGAGTCTGGAGGACTAAAGCCTGGTAGACCAGCTCAACGTGCAGTCGCTCCGTATTTTCACCGACGGAAGCAAGCTTCAGGGCAAGGTCGGCTCCGCGCTCTCTATATGGGACAGTCGGTCGGAGCTGCTGAGCCGGAAACTGAACTTGTCAGCGTACTGCACAGAGTACCAGGCCGAGCTCTTAGCCATATGCAGTGCTTCAAACGAAATCCTCAACTGCAGTGCGGTGAGCTACAGCAGCTACAGTGACTCAAGAGCAGCGCTGGAGACGGTGACGAGCCCCGGGACCGTGGATCCTCTAGCGACCAAGGCGCGCCGAAACCTCAGCGAGGCCTTGACCCGTGGTAAAGATGTAGCCTTGTACTGGATCAAGGCCCACCGGTATCGATGGCATTCGCCGCGCGGTAGAAAGAGAGGGGATATTACTTCCTCTCCTACGCCACGCCTCCGTCTTACAAATATTCAATCAGGTCAGGTGTCCTGACGCGAGTTTCTGACGCGAGTTTAACATTTTTTTACCCATCCTAGAAAAGTGCACAACTCCGATAAAGAAGTTTTCACTTCAAAAATAGACAAACGAAAAACAAGAGCTCTTGTCATGGAAGAGGACGACAGATTATATATAAAAAAATACAAGCTGCAGGTGGCTCCCTTCAAGGTCGATGTAAGAGCAACGTAACATATTTCTGTAAAGCCATCCCACGACCTTGACACTGGATCCGCCCTAGAACATTTGAAATCATGGCCGTGGCCCTCAGAGTTGTCTCACAGTACCTTTCTCCACGCCGTCATGAGCATATCTTCCAGGTAGCTCGAGACGGCGTCTTAGTTGATAATCTACAGGAACGGCCCTAAAGGCCTATAACGGATTACTAATAAAAAGGTTTTAGCATAATAATGGCCGTCGGCACAAATTTTTTTGGTCGGTGGCTACTTTGCACGGCAAACAGTTCAATTAGATGCCAGTTTTGCCGCCAGGCTTGTTGACGACATACCTACCCGACGGTCAGGCAACCCGCATAGTGTGTACGAGTCTTAACACCGACCCTTGCGGAACTACTTGTGTAGATAACAGCTCCAGCCAGATTTCTCCTAGCGCCTACTTTTCAAAAGCATGGGCACCACCTGTTTTAAAAAACTCTAATTGAAGTGACGTCCGGCACACGAATGCCACTTTCTCGCGGTAGACCTTTCACACCTTTGTAGCGGGTGGACAATGAAACCCGTCCTGTGACCACGCTCAGAGTGGCATGAAGTGATGGAAAGCACGCAAATTGTTACAGGCGCAATGTTCCTCCTGCAATTTGTCCTATACTGCCGCCCTGTCCACGCCTTATTGTTTGCGGTCGTCGCCGCCGCCAACTCGGGTGCACCATATGCCTTTCAATGAACAAATCTGGTCTTACTAAAACTTATAAAACAATCTCAACTACAGATGCAGTTGTAGCTAGTACATTTTTATATGGAAACAGCACTAGTCGAACTAGAAGTATTGGTAATTTTTCTTTAATATGTGAGGCATATATTTTTACTATTAAAAATTTGGCGCCCCTAAGCAACCTCGCGCCCCTAGGCACATGCCTACTTTGCCTTAGGGTAAATCCGCCACTGCTCTTATCACGGAAAATAGAGAAACTGAAAGCTGCAGAAGGCTTAGGTACTTTTACTTAAGAACTTTTAAAGGTAAAGAGATGATATTGCACTGCAAACTTTGTTAGTACACTGTGGTCAGTATAGGTAGGTACTCACACTGCAGAATATTTTTAGCCCCCGACGCAAAAAGAGGGGTGTTATAAGTTTGACGTGTCTGTCTGTCTGTGGCACCGTAGCTCGTAAACGGATGAAGCGATTTCAATTTAGTTTTTTTTTGTATGAAAGGTGAGTTACGTGTTAGTGTTCTTAGACATGTTTCATGAAAATCGGTTGAGTCGTTTAAAAGTTATGGGGGTGAAAGTGGGGAAGAATAACAGAATGTCTGCAAAAACATCATCGAGTGGAGTCTCAAATGATAGCGCATAACGTGTTTTTTACTTTTTAAAGGGAACTCAGGTGATTCTGTCGGGGGTTTTTTTTTAATTTTAAGAATTTATAGTTACTTCATTGTCTTTTTCGACATTTTTGGTTGACCACCATTTACTTATAGGATTACAAAAAAAACACAATTGAATTAAGAACCTCTTTTTTTTGAAGTCGGTTAAAAATATATTTTGATTTTCTATTCAGAGAACTTTTTTATCAAAATGTAGCAAGATTAAGGAATCAAGCCAACTTAGATGTAGCAGTGAGGGATGTTTGTTGTTTACTTGAAACTCCACCATGGAGTCTTGGTATCGTGGCAACATCCAAAGGTCTGATCGCAGGTCCCCTTACATTGCACTATAGAAACGGTAGCGTGGTTGATTGTATGGCGTCAGGAGGTAATTTTATAGCTTATCTTTTTTAGACCTCAATTTTATTCTAGTTTTGATCGTAGAGTCTTTTGTGTTTAATTAATTATAAGAGTGCGTAGGTGAGTTACAAATTGATCGTACTGTGTTGGCAAATCTTTTACAAATAGGCTGATTACATATTCCTTAAAAAATTTTTTACAGCGCCCTCTAGTTTCAATCTAAGCAAAACTTGTACATACTATGAAAGCTAAAGTGACTGATAAAATATTTACATACTTTTTTGTAAATACTTACATATTATCCATGGGAAACACCTAAACTCCGATTTGCAAATCATACAAACATTTGTTCTGACCCGGGAATCGAACCCGAGACCTCAAGCACAGCAGTCGCATACGGTACTACCACGCCAACGAGGCAGTCAAATCTATACAAATACCTAAATAAAATTGGAGCGTCTATTTGTAAAATAACCGCTTTCGGTACATACACCAATATGTCCGTTGTGTGTTTATATGTCCGAAAAATATCATTTTTTTTACAATTTTTGTCTGTCTGTTTGTTCCGGCTAATCTCTGGAACGGCTGGACCGATTTTGACGGGACTTTCACTGATAGCTGATGATATAAGGAGTAAATTAGGCTACTTTTTTAGACTAGGTTGGCCCCGCGGCGTTAAGCTAGTTGTAAATATATCAAATTCAGAAGAGAACATTAAAGGAAATGATTACCAAACTCTATTTTATTGTATTCTACATATTCCTAGGTGTTTTGATTCCACAAGACATAAGTGGTATAGTAGAATTCCAGACTACTGCGAAATATATATTAGTGGTAGAGAAAGATGCTATATTCCAGAAACTTCTAGATGAAGGCGCTTTAGTTAGACTGGGTCCTGTCATAATTATTACTGTGAGTGAGATTTAAGTTTTTGTTATGTGTGAGTGAGATGTTATAATATCTAGAGTTGTTATAATAAGTATGTGCGTTTGTAGGGAAAAGGTTATCCAGATGTGTCCACAAGACAACTGCTGTGCCGCTTATGTGCAGAGCTTACGCTCCGTGCGTTAGCGCTGGTGGATGCTGATCCGCACGGATACGAGATCTTCCTCACGTATAAATATGGATCTTTGGTATGTAATCTATACGGCTATATTGATATTATTTAGAAAAAAATACAACATATGTGACATGTCGTATTGCATAAAATATTGTTTGATTTGCTTTGTAGAATGTGGCAAAGTAGCATTGGTAGTATAAATCATGAGTTACAGTCAGTTTAGAAAATAAGAAAACACGTTCTAAAATCTCACGAATCATCTAGGTATCTCGTGACATCATAATTAGTGCAGCTTCAGAATGTCAAATTTTAGTTTTGTCATTGAAACTAAGTACCTACCTACCTAAATATATTTGATTGACTTGTTACTCCAGTAAGTCGTGGTCGTGGTCTGACAATCTGGTTATAATTAATCTGTAAAATAATAATATATGATCATCATCATTGGCCTATTGCAGTCCACTGCTGGGCATAGGCCTGTCCTATGCCTGCACGCCCCTTTGATCGATAACAATAATCTATCTATATCAATTATCAATACATGCATTTGATAATAATATAGGCATATGAATTGGAACTAAATAAATAATGTTTGTCAGGAGTCTGGTTAGCATAGCACAGGTTCTGCCTAATTTTGGATCACTCTCGGGTGATTTGCGTGCGTGAGATGAGTCAACTTTAGGTATCAGTCAGCGTAGATTTTTACGCAAACATTTAGTAAAAAAAAAGAGAATAATAGCCTAGACTACTTAAACTGCTAGCTGGTGTATCAACCGAAAAGACGAGTTTACAAAATAAATGTAGGTCCCTTTGAGGGAGCCGCTTATTTTCAGCAGTAAGCTATTAAAAGCTGTTGATGAAAATACTAGTTTCATCCGGAGGAGAGCTGAAAGATTAGACACATAGGTATAGCTGACAAAAAACTGGCCTCACAAATCTTTAGTTGCATTACACTGGAGAAGAAGTTACCGGAGCTCAAACCCATCCTCTCCCTAATATTGGGTAGGTAGCCTCTGATAATTGGTGGGTTGATCGTCTGCTCGTTGGCCCTCCAACCCATAAAAAAGTCACCTGTAATATCCCACTTCCGATTTCTAGGCCCAATCACACCTGTCCGCGTCATTAGCATGCACCTCCCTTGTATTACTAGGAGCAAGACACAGTGATATAATGACATTGGCGCCAAATGAAACGCGTTTAGCTCTCACAGAACGAGATAAACGGAAACTGCACTCTTTGATTAAGAGACCATATTTGGATACGTCTGTTGGTAAGTTAATGATTTGTAAAAATGCTGAGTTATTGTAGAAAACTAGTTTATGTGCGAATCTAGACTGAATATGATCGAGAAGCATATTTAGGTACCTATTCATTGCTGAAAAGTTTCACTTATATTGTATCATTGCTTAAACCATACATAATATGTAATGCCAGTGATTATTTGCAGGAGTCAAAATTAAAGAAGAGTTAAAAGATATGCTATCTAGTTGTATAAAAGCCGAAATAGAAGCTCTGGCACCTACTGCAGCTGCTCTTTGTGATGCGTATATTCCATCAAAAATAATCAAGGGCAGCTATTTGGGGTGATATGTTATTAATATAACTAACATAATTTCACTTTTATTTATGAAATACAGTTTTATATAGACAATAATAACAGTTGATGTTGGTAAACATAATTTAGTAACTTCAATGACACAATATACTAAAGGAGCTAACTATATATATAGTTATATTTCGTCAGTGGTAACTTGTAGCAACAAAAGTTTACTAGTGCCATCTATTGAGCATTCTCCGCAAAAATGGTTGTAGTGGGTACTATTAATTATTCTGTGGTAGTGGACAGAAATCAAAATTGTACCTACTCGAAACCTAATTTAAAATTGATAAGTAGCGTTTAATAGTCTACTTCTGGACATAACCATAAGAAAGAAGGATTGGTCCACTACACTTTCTTTACTAAGTACTATATCTCCTCTGTAACATTAATATTTTTTTTTGTAAATACAGATGATAATGACAACAAAAATAGAATAAAGTGGGTAATTTTCCACATAATTGGTTACTTAATCTGTATAAAATAAAATGATCTTTAAAAAATATATACTAGTGCCATCTAGTCGTTTATATAAAACAGCTGTTATGGTATCATACGGAGGTTCTTTTTTATGAAGCAAGTCCAATTGTATTTTCAAAGTCGACACAGATGGCGCTTTAGGTTGAAATATCGTTTCGAATTCTAGATGGCGTTAAAGACAAAATCCAAAAAATGTATGATTTCCGAAAATAAATATATAATTTGTTCGTATGTGTGAACCGTTGAAGTATTTATAAGAAATGAATTGATACTGTTAATACCTACGAGTTAGACTTCTTTGTTTCTTCTTCACACAGGTCTCTTGTGTTGCTGTACTTGCAGTGTAAGCTCAGCTATAACTGTAATAACTTTAGGTAGCTTCAGAACTCATCCCTTATATTATTTCAACTTTTCTGTTATTTTAGTCTTTGCTCTTATTTTAGTGAAACGATTTCCGTAATGCTATATTTGTATGTATTCAGATAACGTCTATTTTTTATGTGACTTATCTAATTTTAGTATATCTTTGACATTTAGAACGCCATTTTACAGCACGAAAATAAATTTTAGTGATTTTTAGTGTAGTTGTTTCTGAACAACAGAATTAACACCAATGTCAGTTAAATTTAGTCTACTTACCCTCATAGATTTGTGGTTGTAACCTGTTTCTTCCGTAACAAAGAAATTGATTACTTTAATGACTATTCTGACTCTTTTATTGATTTTAGAAATTAAGTAGTTGTATATTTTAAATAATAAACACTAGCAACCCACCCCGGCTTTGCACGTGTTATTTACGGAAAATACAATATAGCCTATGTTGCTCTGAGAAGATTTGCGGCTTAATTTTTTCCAACGTCTTCAACAAATATCGTTATATTTTACCCAAAATAATCAAAAATTTCACAAATTATATATACTAAAACCTTCGTCAAGAATCACTCTACATACTAGTGAAAACCGCATAAAAATCCGTAAATTAGTTTTTGAGTTTATCGCAAACAGACAGACGCGGTGGAGGACTTTGTTTTATAATAATGTAGTGATATATTTTTCTCATTTTAAGTATTTTTAAGCTCTATGTAGAAGAGTTAAAATATTTCACAAATACTAAGAGAAAGTCTGTCGAAAAAATTCGAACTATTTTTAAATGTTGTGACCTTTTTGGGAACTGATTGACATATCTGTCGATTAATATATTGATAAATTGACACGTGCAAAAATGTGATATGCGATTATAAACTAAGGTATTTATAATAGTAAGTTTTTTATATTGTTCATCACTGTCTCCATAAAATGTAATGTTAAATAAATTTCTGTGAAGTTATGGATATTAATGGGGACACGTCCAACGAAAAAAAGTCTATAAACAAGGCACGGTCCCTTAATACTCCACATCTATTGAGGCTCAACAGTGAGCCAGCTAAACGGAAGTCTTCAAATGTGAATGAAGCTGTAAGATCCTTAGACTTAGCCTTAGGGAGACTGAAGAAGAGCAAACTTGTTAATTGGGATTGTAGACCGAACACGGGGACGCAGGAAACCCCTGAAATGTTTATGGACATGTGTAACAACAGTCAGCACTTAACTCAAGGAATAGATAACGCTTCGTTGATGTCGATGAATTTTTCCCATTACGAGCTCATGCGTAACTTGTCCCGATCGAACTGTAATTCGGAGGGCGCGTTCAGCGGCAACACGGGAAGCGTCACCAATGCAGATATTCACTTAAAAGACGAACACTTGGAGAGGTATTTCCGTAGCATCGAGACGTGGTCCAAAAGTTACAGGGATGGTGGACCCAGCAATATACATTTTGAGATGCCCAATAAGTAGGTGATCTTAAGTGTAAACTGTTCGTTGTCCAAATAAAACTGCCCGATGAACGATTATGTAAATTTCAAAATTTTATTTATTCAAAGAAACTTTACAATAATAACAGAATAACCTCAGAATTTTAAAAATTAAACGTACCAATCTATACAACACTGTAACTCTTAAACGAGACGATAAGATTTATAACACTGATTAACAATAACGTAGATTTTAGATGGTTTTTTTCTAGGGCCATCGTACGGCGCGATCTTGAATACAACAACTAACATTTCAGATCATACAATTGTTTTCTTAACCTGGTGAAAGTAACATGGTAAATTTATTAGATTCTCTCTGTATGGTACCCTTTTATTTCTTTATTTACTATCAAGATATGTAAGTTATTGCATTCAGTGATCGTTCGTTTTCAATCTAACCGCTAAAGGAGCAATCCGCGGCACTCTAAAGATACAAGGCGGACACTACGCTGCATTCTAACTGCACTCCACCTACACATTGAATCCCTCTTGTGGAGGCGAATTATTAATTAATATTTTAACGTGATAACTTGCTTTTTGCTTTCTTACTGAGCAGACTAATAATTCCCTTAACTTCATGTCAATTTTCTTAATTCAGTAATTCAACATTTTATCATTGCGAATGCTGGTTGTTTAGGTTGAGTGCAGTGTAGTAAATATGCAGGGATCCTAAGAACACAGCATTACTGATTCACATTTATACCACATCCATTGAATCTGGATAAACTAGGACGAAAATCTAAATTTATGTAAGATTTTATCGAAGGACATAGATAAACAAAACTAACGTTCACATAGCTGATCAGAGTTGGAAAAGAGAAATAATTGACATAGTCATCACATAGTTCCTACTTTCCTGCATCAAGAATAAGACAAGGTACGGAAGCTTTCGCTGTACTGGAAGACTAAGACCTATAGACTTCGAAGGTTGCAAAGTCAGGAGTGAAGCGGCGTGCAAACGATGAGATCCGTCATTGTGCTAATATTTAGTAACAACCCGGCGACTGTGTCGTTTCAATATATAAATAGTATATAATATGAATTTAATTGGTGTTATCCGCTGAATATTTCATATTTAACTAATGAGAAATTGTAAGGTTCCTTAATTATCACGAGCAGGCCTAGCAATGCACACGTGTTATATCACGGGTGCTATCGCCGCAGCTCCTGGCCCTCACATTGTATAACTAGAGAAAATTCGCTAATCAAATCAATACTTACATGATGTAAAATTTAAAGCACCCGGTTTCCGAACTCTCTCGTAGTTTATCTAACTATAAAATCTCGTATGTTGTATGATGTACACGTAGCCCGTATCATATATTGTCTAAGTTGTGTTTCATAACTGGAGAACAAAGCAATTTTGTTTATTTTATTTTAAAATGGAAGAATTTCAAAATATCTAAATTAACGTTAACCTTACATACCATAATTATTTTTAATAATTACAACGAATTCGATTTCACTAGGCCCTACGCAATGTCAGATGGAGACATTATATTTATTTATATAATTAATCCATTATCGTTACAATTATGCAATAGAAGAATCACAGCATCCTTAAGACCATAACGGCAATTGAAATTAATCTCATCGACGTATCGTAGGTATTTAATTAGTACAATGATTGTAAAATTTAGACCAAATGGCAGTCTTCACAAACATGGAATGTACGATATGCGTCTATGCAGGTATCCGATAACACTTAACAAATATCGGCAAACGTTTATCTCTATACAACAACAACGAATTACCTAGTTATGTCACAGTTACAGGAAATTAACAACAGTTGGTGTCGGGGGCACGTGCACTATCACATGCCGACCCAACACCCCATTCCTTCTATCTTGTACTCTATGCACAGACATAGACATTAACATTATGATTTAAAAACTTAGACTGCATTACTGAAATATTTATCAGAAAGGCAAATTTCTAGCTCAATTTATACTCTATTTTGTACAAGCTTAATACTCAAAGTGTAACGGTTTTGAGTTCTACAGTAAAGTTATATTCACTGACTACGAAGTATCGATACTTTTAGTGTTTCAAGATAATAGTTGAATCTATTTAATTTGTAACATCCGTTCGAGACGAGTCTGTCTTCAAATACTGCCTTCTTTACTGGGCTCCTTGTCCCGACTCGCTCGATGGGCTCATATGCTGATCGTTGATGTTCTTATGTACTAGGAAGATTAGGAAATGGTAATGTGATGGAGCCAAAGCAGCTAAGGTTAGGGGATGATCAAGGTCACTTCTTTTCTAAACATTATAAGTCACTATAAAACGCGTTTCACTCTATCAAATTACATATGATTAGAATATTTCTATATACATTGTCGCATGAGTTATTTCAACAGCGCTATAATTTTACAAAACAACATTTCAAACATCTGTAACATAAAGATTTATTTCCAAAAGACCTAGTAAATTTCCCTAAATGATAAGCTCCTCATTTCGTAGTATATAATGTGTAATAACAATGACTGAAATAAATCTCCATAAAACCTATCGTATGTCATTTACATAAGTTTGGGTTTCCGTCGGTCAACTTTAATTACATATGCAATGGAACCATTTTGGTAGTCGTGTTATTATAACATTATGTACAAGTAGATACTTCTATAGGAATAGATAAAATAGAAAAGCTTGACAGTAAAGACGCAGTAGAAAATAGTAGTAAAAGCCTATCGAACAAGCTCGGAGTTGGTATCGCCGTGACAAGCCGAGGTCGTGAATTCGAGATACCTCGTTTCTAGTTGTCGATTACGAGAGGTTCAGTGTCTAGACAGACGTTTCCGACCATTGTCTAAAATTTATTTCCTATCTAGGCTCTTTAAGAGCTAGCAAAAGACACAGTATGATAGATGAGTCGAATGGTGCTGAAGCTGAATCATGGATTCGATGAGGAAATATTTAATTCGAAGATTTATCTTACTTGTAGCCTGTTGTAGCTCATATCAACCTAATACTTAACGAAATACTAATGTTTTAGTAATTCAATTCATGCAACTTTTCGTAACAAATTCCATAATTATCTAATACTAATCACAAGAGATCTCACACTCACACCGTCAATACATCGAAGTGGTCGATGTGGCCTACACATGACGTCGCCGAACCGAACGTGGGGAACACATTTTATTAAAGCACTATGTCTCATGTACATGTTTACAAGAGTTATTACGATAACAATAGGATGTATGGGTGGGTGTAAGGTGATGCTCTATCTGTCGGGTGGCGGCAACTTGGTATCCTCAGGGTCGAGGGACAGGCACTCGCGGAGGTAGTCTTCCATGGAACGATATACATGTTCAATAACACCTTTCAGATCGTGACCTTCATCGGCATATGCCTGAAACAAGTTTTTGGATTAGTTTGTAATTTAGTTGTTTCGAAAGAAATGGGTATTTGGTCGGTTGGTAACCAAAACGAATTATTTTAATACGAGTCCTAATGCCAGTTATACTTATTTAAAAGTCAAATAGAAGTAGCACCAGAAGAATAACTTCAGTTCAAAACCATAACGTTAAAATGCTTGTTGGTGCAAGTTTATTTTTTAGGCAATGTGAATGCTATATACACACATCAAAAGTGTCTAGGGATCAAGCATTTTTATGCGGATTTCTTGAGATTGAGATGTGGCTTTGGCCCTGGCCTGCTCAGTCGCCAGACTTGAACCCGATTGAGCATGCATGGGAGAGCTACAGAGAAGAGCTCTGCCGAATATGGAGGGTATCCAGTCGCAAGAAGACCTTTTTTGTTGTTGCAACGAACATGGGCGGCCATTCCACAGCGTGATTTGGATGAACTCATTTTGAGTATGCCAAACCGATTCTTGTGTTGTTAGTGTTCGCGGTAGAAACACGGATTATTAATTGTTTAAGTTACCTAATAAATTTTAAAGAAAACTGTTATTTCAGTCTTTTTTTCGAACTTTAATGTTAGTGGTTCAAATGTCAAAACTCCCTTTATTAGGAAAATGGCAAATTTCTTTATTAATGCAAAGGTGACTTGGTTTATCGTTACTGTGACAAACGAAAACACTTTATTTGTTGAATACTTAAAGAAAATTTTAATTAATATCAATCAGGAGAAAAGTTATTGCAAAAATATATGTTGATCCCTAGACACATATGTTGATCCCTAGACACTTTTGATGTGTGTAGTTCTCAAATTGTTTTCTGAACCATTTTTATTAGACCTTGGATGCTAGTCTATTTAGCAATAGACTTACACCGACTTTAATAGCATTTTTTTCTAAATTAGTACTCGTAGATGAGAAATAGGATTATACATGTACCTGATATCTGAAGAGTACTCCAGCATCAGTCAGGGCTCTAGCCAACTGTAACGCGTGGGGGTAGGGCGCAGACATGTCGGCGAGACCGTGCACAAGATAAAGCGCGTGCGCGGGCACGTAATGTGCTCGCTGCGATGCATCAGCTTCTACGTAACCTTTGTAGTTCACTGAAGGCTGGCCTAGAATGCGTTCCGTAAAGGCCACATCTGAAAATAAATAAAAAATACTTGAAACAAGATGAAGGTACATTTTTATTATTAAAGTGCATTATTTAAAAACATAATATTCTATAATATTATGTTTTTGAATAAAAACATATTGTAATTTATAAAGTATTTGCAATACCTTACGTAAAATGTGGGTAACTAATGCTAAATAAAAAATGGGAACAGATTAAAACTTTTAATGAAAAGAAAAGATTTCAATCACAATCTACACTTACTATAGTATAGCCAATCAGTGATAGGTGACACGGCGATGCCACACTTGAGTGTAGTCTGCTGACTGCCCAACAACATCGCAGTCACATACCCACCGTAACCCCAGCCCCAGACAGCTACGCGGGTTACGTCCAAAAATTTGAACGTGTCTAATAAATATCTGAAACATACAAATGATACGAACTATTAATTATTAAAAGTATTCAACTTCAAGTTTTATTTTAACGTACATTACAACTAAAATGCATAATTATTAATTTACTGTCGGGACCTACTCAAGTTTTTGGACTTTAATCATAGAAAAATTAAGATTTTACGACTTAGTCTTGGAGACCAAATTTAGAATACATAAATAAAAGCTAAGAATAATGTAAGAGCTAAGTCTTAATCACTTTGGGGTTAGATAACAATTTAGAACATAATTTAAAACAACTATGGTCTGTATGACAGCTACCTACCTACATACCTTTATAGTTTAGAAGATAATGCACCAAGGTTAGGAAATAATATTTATATTTAGTTAAAGATTCAAGAATAACGTTTTTGAAGGCTGTGGTAACTGTTTTAAAATAGTTCAAACGTTATTTGAAAACATTACTTGTGAAAAATTTCGGTATTCAACTTTATTTTTCCTAACCTAATAACAGCCAATTGGTCAGCGACTTCGACGCCACCTAATCTACCCCGCAGCAATGCTCTTGGCAGACCTCGTGCGCCTGCCACATCCAATTTCACGTATACTACGTCGTTCCGTGACGACATATACGAGCCCCAGTCTACCAGGAACTCATCCGTGACTTGCTGACTGCCTGGTCTGCCATCTCTGTAAATAAATATAAAAACAATCTAAGGTCATGCTAGGAATTTTCTTTTTCTCTAATGGATTACTTTCAAGCAAATATTCCTTTACTTAAAAAAGCTTAAATACTATTGTTACGAGCCGGGTATTAAATAATTAAAGAAAGTCGGTTGATTACCAAAAAAATAACACACTGTTTATTTACAACCTTTTTTACAATAAGAATTCGCTATGTCACTTGTTAATCGCACTAGAAGATCGCTTCGATGTTAACTCCGCTGTATCGTGAACAATACTGACTCGTACGGGTAACCCAATCTGCTTATATATGGCTTTGAAACCCCTAGAAAGATCTATAATATTCGATAGAACATTCTACACTAAACAGAAATTACCAGAGTGAGTAATCTAGCGCCATCTAGCGTCGAATATCAGAGTTACTCCACAGTTGCGCGCTACTTGACACTAGATGGCGCCTTCAATTCAATTCTCGCGACTGGTAGATTGTTCTAGACTATTTTTCTCGAAGGCGCAACACTGCCCCCTCCTAAGACATGCTCGCCCCGAGCATAATCAGTTCCATAGTATCGCGCCAATCGATCTACGTGAACTATCTTTGGGGCGCCTCTTGGACACTTCTGTATCCGGTAGGTAACATCATTGATTTTTGTCACCACCCGGTATGGCCCTTCCCACTTGGCTTGTAGCTTTGGAGATCTCCCTTTACTGCGAACTGGATTATGGAGCCATACTAGAGAACACTCTTCGAAGCCCTTATTGTTCACTTTCCGGTCATATCGGGTTTTCATCTTCTCAGACATTTGCTGGCCCGATTGTCTGACATGCTCATAAATGTCATTCATCTTGTTCCGCAAGTCATTAGCGTACTCCGTTATACTTCGCGGGGTGTCAGGGGGTATTCCAGTGATCAAGTCTGCAGGCAATCGTAGTTCTCTTCCGAAGTTTGCAAAAGCTGGTGTTACTGAAGTGCTTTCGTGGACTGCACTTCGGTATGACAGAAGAAACTGTTGGATGTGTTTGTCCCAATCTTTTTGCCTACTTTCAACAACTTTTGCGAGATACCTCTCTAGTGTTTGGTTAAATCGTTCCACCATTCCGTCAGATTGTGGGTGATAAGAGGTGGTTCTGGTTTTGTGAGCACCCATTACTCGACACATCTCTTGAAATATTTGAGACTCAAAATTTCTTCCTTGGTCACTGTGAATTTCTAAAGGCACTCCAAAACGACAGAAGACTTCGTGCACTAATTTGTCTGCAACTGTTGATGCCTCTTGGTTGGGAATGGCGAAAACTTCTGGCCACTTAGTGAAGTAATCCATTACAACCATGAAATACTTGTTTCCAGTTTCACTTTCAGGAAATGGTCCCGCTACGTCTATTGCAATTCTCTCCCAGGGTGCCCCAACATTGTACAATTTCAATGAACCTCTGCTACGTGTGTGAGGTCCCTTCACGGCCGCACAATTAGTACACTTGCGACACCAGTCCTCAACATCATCACGACAATGAATCCAGTAGAATCTCTCCCTTATCTTTAACAATGTCTTCTTAACTCCCATATGACCTCCTGAACATCCGTTATGGTAGAGCTGCAGAACCACTGGTATCTTAGCTTTAGGGACAACCATTTGCAGATGACAGCTGTCTCCTCGAGTGTTTTCCCATTTACGGCACAAGACTCCATCCTGGATGACTAGGCTATCCCATTGTGCCCAATAACTCTTTGTGGTTGAACTCAGCGATGCAACATCGCTCCAGTGAGGCTTAGGAGTCTCAGCTTTAATCCACTCAAGAATTGGTTTGATATCTGCATCCTCTTGCTGTGCTTGCTGTAGGCTTTCCTTCCATTCGACGCTAAGGTCCGTCTTTATTGTCCTTATAGGAACAGCTTCCTTTACTTCTTGCTTGGCACAGTGCTTGCAGTCTTCAGGGCAAGGTCTTCTTGATAATGCGTCTGCGTTACCGTGTGATTTTCCACTGCGATGTTCAATCATGAAGTCATATTCCTGCAGTAGCTCAATCCATCTCGCGACTTGTCCTTCAGGATTTTTAAATTGTAAGAGCCACTTTAGTGCAGCGT
The DNA here is from genome assembly GCA_949125395.1 of Diaphora mendica. Classification (NCBI taxonomy): domain Eukaryota; kingdom Metazoa; phylum Arthropoda; class Insecta; order Lepidoptera; family Erebidae; genus Diaphora; species Diaphora mendica. Next base: position 20,118,453 of record OX421317.1, read on the forward strand.
GGTCAGTTCGGAGGTGGAATTTACGCCCGAGCAGATATTTGTTAAAATGTTGCAGTGTCTTCACTACTGCCAGTAGCTCCCTTCTTGTGACACAGTAATTTCTTTCCGGTTTTGACAAAGATTTACTGAAATATGCAATAACGACCTCTTGGTCACCTTTCCGCTGGGATAACACACCGCCAAGCCCAGTATCACTCGCGTCTGTGTCAACTATGAATTCATTTTCGGTATCTGGATACCCTAAGATAGGTGTGTTGCATAGACGTCTTTTTAGCTCTTGAAATGCAATGTCACAACTTTCATCCCAGCAGAATTGTCTTTTCTCTTCAGTAAGTTTATGAAGGGGTTTGGCAATATCCGCAAAGTTTTTCACGAATCGCCGATAGTAAGAGCACAAGCCCAAAAATGCTCTTACTTGGGTAATTCTCTTGGAACTGGCCAATCCTTGACAGCAGCGATCTTTTGCGGATCTGTTTGGACACCCTCTTCCGAAACCACATATCCTAAAAAGCTAACCTGCCGTTTGAAAAATGAACACTTCTTAGGACTTAACTTTAGGTTGGCACTTCGGATTTTCGATAATACGCGCTCCAGGTTTCGAATATGTTCTTCAAACGTACGGCCTACAATGACAATGTCATCCAAGTAGACCAGGCAAGCGTCTCCAGTTAATCCGGTCAGTACTGACTCCATCAGTCTTTCAAAAGTTGCTGGCGCGTTACATAATCCAAAGGGCATAACTTTAAACTGCCACAGTCCTCTCCCTGTAGAGAATGCAGTCTTCTCTTTGTCCTTGGGATCAATTTCTACCTGCCAGTATCCAATTTTCAAATCTAAGGTGCTAAACCACTTTACCCCTTTTAGCATGTCCAGTGTGTCATCTATTCTAGGAAGTGGATAGCTGTCCTTCTTCGTAATGTCGTTTAAACGGCGGTAGTCAACACAAAAACGCATGCTGCCATCCTTTTTCTTTACAAGCACTACAGGTGAACACCATGGGCTGTATGAAGGCTCTATAACGCCGTCCCTGACCATTCCATCAATCATGGTTTGCACTTCCTTTTCTCGTGCTACTGGCAGTCTTCTTGGTCGCTGACGAATAGGCAACTCATTCCCAGTGTTTATTTTGTGTTGAACTAAACCAGTCTTTCCAATATCAGCTTCATTAGTAGAGAAAATATCAGCGTACTTAAGTAACATTCTCTTAGCCTTGTCAATCTCTTCCCTAGACAAGACATCTCGACAGTCTTCCAAAAGTGTTGACACGTTGACCCGTGCATCCTTGCTAACATTCGAAGTAGTCAAGTCTTGGCATCGATGCATCCAATCCACATCTTCGCAAGTGCCAATCAGTGTGCCCTTATGAATCACATGTTGCTTGTCGCTTAGATTTAGCACACGTACTGCAGGGATGTTAGTAGTACTTACTAGAGTCCGTGCGATCTTCCATGGGAGGTCATTATATATCCTTTCAATAAGTACACACCGTTGCATTCGTCCGGAGTTATAAGGAAGACTAACTGGCATGATTGTTTCTGATCTGGGAGGAAGAACAACTTTCTTTAAGCTGTACACTTTTCCTGATGACGCTCCTTCCATGAACAGTTCTTCTTGACTACATCTCAATACACCTTGATTGATGTCGATCTCACAACATTTGTTCTTCATGAAGTCCAGGCCAAGGATGCAGTCGTCAACTATATCAGCCACGATGACGTTATGCAGGTAAACTTGGTTGCCCAACTTCAACTCCACCTTTTGTTCGCCTCGGACGGGTATGCGCTGACCAGTGGCTGTTACTAGGTTTATTTGCTCACGGTTACAGGTGATGTCCCTCAGAAACCGATTTGCAAGTTGGGAACTGACAACTGTGCGAGAAGCTCCCGTATCAATCGTCAGCTTACATGTTGTTCCGTTGATTTCGCCTCTAATGACCAGGCTGTCCCCATCATGACTTTGCGAGATCGAAATCCTTGGGGCTCTTTGAACACCAGCCATCACCCGCCCCACAGTCCTGGCGTTTACTCGTTTCCCTGCTGTTGTTTCGCAGTACTATCAGTCGCCCTAATCTCCTGAGGCCGCTCGTATTCATTTCCTATGCTTCGCTTAGGGCAGCTGGACCGAAGGTGACCTTTTTCACCACAGGCGTAACACCTAGGGCTGTACCCCTTAAACCGGTCCCGCACAGGTGACGCCACAACCTCCCGGACCCGATAAGACCGATGATCTTGTCTCACAGCTTCCACCTCCAAAGCATGGGCCAGAGCGTCCTTGAGAGTTTCATGGTGCCCAAGTCGCACAGCAGCTCTAACTTCGAGGTCACGAATGCCATCGATGAAAGCTTGCACCAGATTCCCGTCCACGAGCGCAGGTGCAGACTGGTATGCCTTACGGACCAGTTTCTCAACTTCCAGAGCCCATTGTTGCAAGTTCTCACCGATGCGTTGGGCACGATCCTTCAGCTGTGCACGAAAAACGTGCTCCAGGTGAGCGTCACCGTATCTTGCCTCCAATGCCTCCAGCAGTTGCTCATAGGTTACCTTCTTACCGAGGGCTTCGAGGACGGTCAGAGCCTGGTCTCGAAGACCCAAGGTGAGCGCGGTCATAGCCTGTTCCTTAGTCCAGCCGTTCGCCGTCATAACAGCCTCAAATTGGATCTTGTAGGCTGACCACGAAGATGTCCCATCAAACGGCGGTACTTTGAACCCCCGCACCGAAGGAACAGCAGTTACTGAAGTCGCCACTCCGTCTCCAACTTTGAGGTTCCCTAATGCCTTCTTCACGTCGGCAATCTGAGTTTCGGCCTCAGTGATACGGTTCTCGTGTTGAAGAACCTGATCCTTCACTACCTTGAGTTCTTTGCCGAAGGTCTCGTGAATGCCTTTTAACAAAAGCATTTGTTCCTCCTGGCGACGAGCCTGGTCTTCCTTGTCCCGCTGCAGCTGTTCCTCCAAGCGGCTGGCCTGCTCCTCCTGGCGGCGGGCCTGCTCCTCCTGGCGGCGGGCCTGCTCCTCCTGATGGCGGGCCTGCTCCTCCTTGTCCCGCTGCAGCTGTTCCTCCAATCGGCGGGCCTGCTCCTCTTGACGGCGGGCCTGCTCCTGGAGCATCACCATTAGGGCCGTGATATCTGGAGCTGCTGACGATGTAGGCGGCGTGGCTTCCATCGCTGGCTGCTGACCTTCCGGTGTGGGCAGTTGTGCACCTCCAAATCGCCTCAGGTCGGCCTCTTGCTGACGCTGACTCCTAGTTCGGATACCTTCCGTGTCTTCCTTTGGTAAAACCGGCATACTTTAATCCCACTTCTGACACCAAATTGTTACGAGCCGGGTATTAAATAATTAAAGAAAGTCGGTTGATTACCAAAAAAATAACACACTGTTTATTTACAACCTTTTTTACAATAAGAATTCGCTATGTCACTTGTTAATCGCACTAGAAGATCGCTTCGATGTTAACTCCGCTGTATCGTGAACAATACTGACTCGTACGGGTAACCCAATCTGCTTATATATGGCTTTGAAACCCCTAGAAAGATCTATAATATTCGATAGAACATTCTACACTAAACAGAAATTACCAGAGTGAGTAATCTAGCGCCATCTAGCGTCGAATATCAGAGTTACTCCACAGTTGCGCGCTACTTGACACTAGATGGCGCCTTCAATTAAATTCTCGCGACTGGTAGATTGTACTAGACTATTTTTCTCGAAGGCGCAACACTATTATTATTACAGGTCTAAAACTTAGTGCAATAGTATGGGTATGTTATATATTATTATGATACTTATAACTAATTTTATCAATTAACCACAATGCCATTTACTTATATACCTATAGTTGCGCTCAAAGGCCTGGTCCTGGCCTCAGACACAACAAGTACAATGTGGGGGTGTCACCTTTGCACGTACCATGTAGGGATGCATTATCGTGTTATGCTTGATTTTATGCATCTTATAGTAAAACTGTTTTATCGTGATTATATTGGCAATTATGGTAATTTTTAAATGCGAAGGTCATTTCATGTCGTTTTCCAAACTTTATAAATGAGAAGTAAAACACAGATGAAAAAGGAAACAATCGTCCTCAATGAAAACCTTTCTTGTTGGAAGATAATTTATCCGAGAACTACCGTCAAAGCATTTTTTTTTACATCTGACATAACGCCATCTAGTCCCAAGCTAAGCAGAGCTTGTGTTATGGTTAGTAGACAACTGATATAAATACAAAAATTATTATACTTTTTTTTTGTAAATACATACCCACATAATATACATAGAAAACACCCAAACTCCAAAATAAATATTGCAGTTCATACAAACATTTGGTCCGACCCGGGAATCGAACCCGAGACCTCAAGCACAGCAGTCGCACACGCTACCACTACGCCATCGAGCCAGGTAAAGCAATTAAAGTGGGGACACTAACTTTGGTTTTTTTTTAGGGTTCCGTGCCAAAGGCAAAAAACGGAACCCTTATAGATTCGTCATGTCTGTCTGTCTGTCTGTCCGTCCGTTTGTCTGTCTGTCTGTCTGTCTGTCCGTCAGTATGTCACAGCCACTTTATTCCGAAACTATAAGGATTATACGGTTGAAACTTGGTAAGTAGATGTAATCTGTGAACCGCATTAAAATTTTCACACAAAAATAAAAAAAATACAATAAATTTTGGGGGTTACCATACTTAGAACTGAAACTCAAAAAAAAATTTTTCATTAAACCCATACGTGTATCTGTGGATAGGTTTTCAAAAATGATATTGAGGTTTCCAATATCATTTTTTTTTAAACTGAATGGTTTGCGCGAGAGGCACTTCCAAAGTGGTAAAATGAGTGTCCCCCCCTGTAACTTCTAAAATAAGAGAATAATAAAAATAAAAAAATATATATGATGTACATTACCATGCAAACTTCCACCGAAAATTGGTTTGAACGAGATCTAGTAAGTAGGTTTTTTTTAATACGTCATAAATGGTAAACCGCAAAAAAATACACTATTATTAAAACATCGATCAAAGTTACAACGAACTACAACAACTTTTATATTATGTTTCGGAACCCTTCATGGGCGAGTCCGACTCGCACTTGGCCGCTTTTTAGGGTTCCGTGCCAAAGGCAAAAAACGGAACCCTTATAGATTCGTCATGTCTGTCTGTCCGTCCGTATGTCACAGACACTTTTTTTCGAAACTATTAGACCTATAATGTTGAAACTTGGTAAGTAGATGTATTCTGTGAACCGCTTTAAGATTTTTAAACAAAAATAAAAAAAACAATCAATTTTGAGGGTCCCCAAACTTGGAACTGAAACTCAAAAAAAATTTTTTCATCAAACCCATACGTGTGGGGTATCTATGGATAGGTCTTCGAAAATGATATTGAGGTTTCTAATATCATTTTTTTTAAATGAATAGGTTGCGCGAGAGACACTTCCAAAGTGGTAAAATGAGTGTCTGACTTCTAAAATAAGAGAATGATAAATCTAAAAAAATATATGATGTACATTACCATGCAAACTTCCAACGAAAATTGGTTTGAACGAAATCTAGTAAGTAGTTTTTTTTTAATACGTCATAAATCGTAAACTGCAATTTACCTTTCATTCAATCAACACAAATATAAAAATAAAATAAAAATTATATTATGTTACTTGCTGCCGCGGAACCCTTCATGGGCGAGTCCGACTCGCACTTGGCCGCTTTTTTAAGAATAGTTTTAGAAGAACAAGGTATTGACGAAGGTACATTCATGCTTGCATTATGGATTCAGTGAATGATCTTATATTTGGTTAGTTATGTTTAATGACATCAAAACACTTTGTTAGCCGAGACTAGTCCGTGGTATGTATATTAAAGAGAAATTATAGATGCACTCTACAAAGAGATCTCTCACAAATAAGATATTGTTTATATAAAAAATGTTGTATTTACACGTGGACAAGAACAGGAAAGGCAGCATCTCGTAGTTCCTCTCTCCAGGACGGCGGCAGAAGCAACTGCACCCGCGCTTTGGAACCGCTACCCAGCTGCACCTCGAATGAGCGTCGAGTTGGTAGCGCTAACTCGCGTAATCGTACTGATCTGTATACATTGTTATAATGTAATAAAATTTCATGTGATAAAAGTATGGTCACTAGTACCTGTCCTGTATTTTAATATTATTTATCCAACTTGAAAACTTACCTATAAGGCCTCGTGTCATATAATATTCTCTCTAGCTTATGGGTTTTGGCATCGTGCAGTCCAGCCAGCGGAGGTCCTGGACCTCTACACTCTAAGACATAGTGTGTTATTCCTAGCTTTGGGCGCGGTGGGGAAAACACGGCACTCCAGTATGAGCAATTGGCATAGTGAAGTCGTGCAGGCCACACTGCCAGCTCACACGTTAAACACCTAGGCTCCTCTCGATCCGCCCGCGCTTTCACGGAATTACTGCCACCGCCATAACTTGGGTCTCTAACTACATAAACCTGTCTTTGTCCAGGCCTGTCTGCACTGCCTGTTTCAAACAACAAATCTGTTAAAACACTCAAACCAATAAAAACGTAGTCACAAGGTCAACAATAAAAACAAAACAATTGTAAACAAATGAAATGTAAAGTTGTTATTATAAAATATGACTATGAGAAGACACTGGGTCAGTCACATCTGACCTAAGACTTCGAAAAATAAAACACTCAACTCTAGTCAATCTTAATACTTAATTTGATTTGCTTCCTTCATCAAATCTGAATGTAGTTTAGGTATTGAAAACTTGTCTTTAAAAAACAAATATTGTAAGGATAACTGATAGAAAGATAAACGCCGACTTATTAAGTGATTAAATTACCTAAATAATATACTAAATTGTTTTCCTGGTCCCACGCCAGGATCCTGGCCACTTCGACCTTGCCGTGTGAGAGCACGGCTATTCGCTGCCGCAGTACATCAACGTGCTTAATGTGCGTGTAGTACTGGCCGCCGCCTTCTTGTACAGCAGCTAATAAAAGAAATGCACTGCCATCTTCTGAGTATACGGGTTGTTGGTGCACCTCTAACCATGGCTCTTCAGTCGCTTTCTCTGCATGCGTCTAAAAAAAACGTCATATTTAGACTATACAGTATGTATTCAGGCTCAGAGTAAATGGTGTAGAGAAAATTATGCTGAGGACAACATGTCTATTACCTACGCCAATAGCAGGTCCTGAGTAAGATATTATTGGTTGGCATTTAACTTTTAAAAGCGGTTACCGCTGTTAATCAGTATTGGTAATTTGACGAGTTACATATCAGACAAATTCAAATTATTTTGTGACGTATGTAATTATTAACAGCCCTAAATAATCCACCGATGGACATAAGATTATCTTTAGAAAGGATATAGTTATATCTAATACTAGCTGACCCAAGCAACCTCGTTTGCGTCCAAACTACCATCCCCCGTTTTAACCCCAAAAGGGGTTGATTTCCAAAGATACATTATTAGTACACCTCCACACCGTCTATAGAGCATACATTTTAAATTTCAAGTCTCTTACTTCAAAAATATAGGACTTTCATACAAACGTCCAACCCCCGTTTTACCCCTTTAGGGGTGGTGTTTCGTAAAATCCGTTCTTAGCGGATGTCTACACCCTACACCTGCTAAATTTCAAGTTTGTAGGTGTTATAGTTTCTGAGATTTCATGATTAATAAAGTGAGTGGTATTTCGCTTTTATAAATATAGATCATATCTAATGTCAATATTCAATTAGACATACCAATATCATTGAAATATCTTTATGTTAATTAAATACAGCACAGTATAAATACCTCTGTGCAAGTCCAATTGGGTGCGTAACAACTGCTATAAACTGTAAGATTTTGCGCTCGATTCATCCATACTACACCTACATGAGAATTGTCTTTGCCCACCCACTGGGCTGATATGAGATAATATTCCCTGAAAAATTGAACACATTCATAATTTTTCTTAGAACAAATCAATTGAATGAAAGGCTTCAAAGAGAAAATAACGTACATTCCATCTAATGTACTTGGTGGCCTTACTTCCCATCTTGGCGGGGCTGTTGAATTCTGCACACTTACTATAGACAATGTTACCTTTGGTATCGAACTGCCAGGCTGAAAAGTAAAGTCAATATTTCAGAAATAATGATTGCAATAACTTAAAATATACACAGACGGTCGTCTGATCCCACACCAGGCAGAGCCTGTATAGGGTGGGGGTCAGGCGACCGTCATTGCATGCACGATGATCACGATCAATGTACTCCACCAGTACAATTACCGTGCACATCAATGCGTAATAGTCTATTCTAATGTGAGATAGTCTAGGAAGAAAATATATATCATACCGTGGGGTATCTGACAGTGATCTGATCTGGGAATATAGTGTGTGTAGTAATGTTGTTGTTGGGCAACAGAAACCCGGTCCGTGCTGTAACAGCTCCGCCAATCCCATCTGCGATTCGCGGCAATCGTAGCTCTGCTACCGCACTGTCGTCGTATTGTGCGTACAACACCAGTGTGCCATCGATCGATCCCCATGTCGCTGAAGATCTTTTTGTCACCTCCTCTATTAAAAACAGTATAAAAACATTCAAAAGTTTTATAATTTATTAGCTGACCCAAGCAACCTCGTTTGCGTCCAAACTTCCATCCCCCGTTTTAACCCCAAAAGGGGGTTGATTTCTAAAGATACATTATAAGTACACCTCCACACCATCTATAGAGTATACATTTTAAATTTCAAGTTTGTATGTGTTATAGTTTCTGAGATTTTGTGATTAGAGTCTGGCCAACGAAAAATGTCCAAGAAAAAAGGCGGGAATTTTAAAAAATCAAGAGCTGTTAACCCTGGCTATACACTGCATAAACGGAGTTGATACTATTTATTTTTCAGCAAGTACATTTTTTTCGAGTTGTAAAAATTTTGTTTTGTTAGCAACTGTTGTTGAAATTTTCGAATGTTTTTTAATGATTACTTTTAATTCTGTCTTTTTATTATTTTCAAATAATCCATTATTTATGTACAGTCGAGGACCCCGAGGAGCCGTACAAATATAGGAGCTATGAGTCATAGTTAAAATCGGATTCCAAAAACTCTACACCTGATATTGAATCAGCTTCATTGCTTTCTTCGCTGCTACTGCTACTGTCCCCAACATGTATTATGAATGGTTCAAGTTCGTTTTCAGTAATACGGTCCCTTAATTTGTAATGATTTTCCACATTTAGTACATGATCAATGTACTTCTTCCAGTCATCAGCAGTTATGGATAGAAAACATTCTTTTATTAAACTTTGCATTTCAGACCCTGGTATTCCTATATTTTTGCTTGCTACTTTTCTCTTCGCTTGACTCCATACAAGCTCAATAGCATTGAGGTCGCAATGATACGGTGGCAGCAACAAAATTTCGTGATTGTGGATATGACTGTGTTTTTTTAGAAGCACTTCTGCTTCGTAAACAACGGCAGGTTTATTATCTTTCACCAAACACATTAATTCAGCTTTGGTGTGATATTCTTCAAAATGAATATTATTTTCTTGAAGCCATATTCGGAGATTAGCTTTAGAATCAGACATAGTAGGGGGTTTGTTTACTTGTTTCACATGGTAACTTGCATTGTCCATCACGATTACACTAGGTTTAGTGAGATTAGGTATCAACATTTCCTCAAACCATTTCATAAAGTTGGTAGCATTCATATCATCATGGTAGTCAGCTGATTTGGATTTTGTGCTGAATATCAATAATGCACCTGGCACGAACCCTTCCTCCGATCCGGCATGCACAATAATATGTCTTTTTCCTGATGATATATTAGTAGTGACACCGCTTGTAGAAGGTCCTTGCCATGATTTTCTAACTTTATAGTTCTGATGTACATATGTCTCATCAAGGTAAATAATCTGTTTACCTTCTAGCCTCTTTTTATGTATTGTCCTCAAGAATCTATGTCTCCATGCCGCAATTTCATATTTTTCTGTAAGTAAAGCCCGTTCATTTTTATTGTTTTGAAACTCAAACCCGTTCTTGTGTAAAATTTTTCTAAGGGTTTCACGGCATCCCTTAAATTCAATTGCTTCCCTCAGCTCATTGTGCAGGCTTCTCAGTGTTGGGACTTGTTTTCTAACTCCATAAAATTCGTTTATTTTGTTTCTTATAGCTGAAATATCAAAATTATCCAAATTGGAAACTGTTGCTGAATGTGGACGATTTTTCCCCGGAGTATTCCACTGTCCTTGATTTTTAGACCCTTCAATTTTAATTCTTCTTAGAGTCTTCACACTGACATCTGAAGATAACAAATACAATAAATTATGTATGTAACAGTATATTATTAATTATCAGTCATTAAAGTCAAAAACCATAATAATATACAAAGACATTATTACAAAACAATAATATTATATTATTTAATTTAGCCATCCATACATTGTCATAAATTTATATAACTCTTCGAAGTAACTGTTAAAATCTATAATTTCTAAAGTAATACCTGTCATTGAAGATATCTTTTCTAAATAATGTGTTTCAGAAGTCGCCATTTCATTTTTTTCGAGAGTTTTCAATTTCTTTACTGCTTCCACAATTTTAAGTTTTGTCTCCTCGTTGTTAATACTTCCTGAAAAGTAGATACACCATGAAAAATATTGCGATTTGTCTTAAATAGTCTAAAAGTATCAAAATGTTTCATTAGAAATTCAATAAACTAACCTGAAAGTGAAAGGATTGAATCCAGTCGTAGTATTTTCTCTGCAGATTTCTGATTTAAATCACTTTTTATGTCTTTATATTTGTCAATCATAGTAAATAGAAGCTTCCTCGTCGAACTTTTAATTGTTCTCGGCATTATTTTAAACAAAATCAATGAAAATATGATGCACATAAACCAACGTAAACAGAAGATGACTCAAGTACGAAACGTCAAAGTGTCAATTTTGACAGTCTTAAATTATTGCCATATCAAAACTTCTGAAAATAATACGTGGACAGCTTTCGTTGGCCAGACTCTAATAAGTGAGTGGTATTTCGCTTTTATATATATAGATATCAACTCCACACATTTCACACACAGTCGTAGGATTCCAAACTATAGAGCAGCACAGTAAGCCAGCCACTATATACATACTTAAATATTTAGAAACATAAACCTACATATTACAGATAAATTACAACCAGAAACAGAACAAATAGTCGTGCTAATCATGCAATTATTTCTCCTGTGAGATTCGAACCTATGACTGTACCATAAGTTGAAGTCAGATTTGTTAACCACTAGACCTTAGCACTAGACTATTGAATATAAATACATGATGGTGTTGTTTCGTTTACCTTGATACAACCAATCTGAGACACCATTGTACACGACTCCAGGACTTGCGTCGCTGGTAAGCCGCAGCAGTGGTGCTCTCTTCGCGGGTGGCCCCGGTCGAGCCAACACCTCGTTGTCCGCCGCCAACAGCAGCGCCCCTTCTGTCCCCAGCCAAGCTGCGTGCTGCCATTCCCAAGAGCGCTGACCCTCGCCAAACAAGGGAATGTGGTGGCTGTAAGAATACCTTACTTTTACATGGCTTTAAGATCTTTTAAAACTGATAATAGAGAGTAAGATAGCGTCAAGTGTATTCATCGTTTTCTCTCTACCAGATTTATTGTATGGAACTATATTTGGATTTAGGATTGATTGATTACGAACTGAAACGTTTACTTTAAGATAAGTATGACATGATTTACAAACAGACATCTGCGATTATCTGCTATTATAAACAGCAGCTCAGTAGGTCAGGAACTTCAAAGAAATGGTACAATATTGAAAATAGATGTCACATCTCTAAATTAAGCCTTAAACAAGCTAACACTACTAAAATAAGTGTGTTAGACTATAAAAGATCTTGTCTTTCTTGTGTAAATAGCTCAATAGATATTTAGTTCTTCATTTCCATTGAAGTCTCAATGTTACCAAGAAGGAATAAGTTTGCTTATTTAAAGTACTTCAATAAATTCGATTGCTTTCTGAGATGATCAACGTACAGAAACTTTGATGAGCGAGACATACTCGCATTTATCCTGATTTTATAGAAAACTATTAGCTAATTGACCCACGCAACTTCGTTTGCGTCTCTTTTCAGTAATGCTCGGTGCCCATTGTTCTAAGCAATACTGATAAATATTCTATCTTAGGCATGTCAAAAAGACATCATCATTTAAAAAAAACCTTACATCATTAAGATAGCTTTGGCCATCGGTTCAATAAGAAAAGAAAACGGTTGGCAAAGAAAAGTAATGACATAATAATATAAAAAATATATTCATTCATATTAGGTAAATCTCGAGCTTCAAGTGCCTACACAATTATTAGAAGTAGATTTAAATTAAAGATTTAAATTATTCACAAAGTAAAACTATACACTACACTCCGTAGCAATGAATAAAATGTGAACGATCTGTGAAACGGCTGGTGTCTCAACGATGTGCTACCACGCGAATTGACCCGCAACAGGTGTGCTATTTCAGAAATATAATCTGAACATATTTGTTTCAACTAAATTCTTAACTAGAATTTCGTTTTAATGCTAGTGAATTCTTAGTTCTGCGCAATAACTTTTTTTTTGGTCATTCTTGAACGTAAAGTATTGCCTCCCCGCCAAATACGCAGCATTAAAATTCCGCTCGCAAATTTTGAAATAAATTGGAAATCTCATTCACGTACCTCGATCGTCCAATCGATTTCTTCACCAACGAGACGATCGGAGGGAAAATTCACAAAAGATATATGATTTAAAAGGGAAAACCAAACGGTCTGAAATGATTATTTTTCATTTCCTCTTTTGATGCTATTTCCTTTGCACTTTTTAAAGTCTTATGCAGAAATGCCGGAAAAAAATATGGGTTCGACTTCATTTTAAGCTGTTAAGGTACGCCAGCATTTATTTCTGTTCGGATCAGTTTTGTTCCACATGTCTCAACAATGGAACCACAATGTGACATAGCAAGGCATTTAAGTACTGCTAGTATTTAACAAATTACATTTTCAGCCTCCATTTACAAAAAAATCGTTTATAAAAATATTTTCCTAATAAAAAAGGTTACACAGCTTCTCGTTGTGAAAATCGAAAAAATGAAAATCGTTGTTGAAGGTACAAATTATTAAGACGCAAACTGAACCTGCATATTAGAAACTTAATATAGAACTTTAAAAACCTTTCACTGTGACCTTTTATAACAATCAATCTTCAAATATCAAAATACTCACTCATTTGTGACGTCATAAACGGTGTAGTGCGCAGTAAACGTCCGTCGGTAAACCTAAAAAATAATAAAAATAGACTTATAGAACTTAGTACTCATTAGGAGTAGACAGGGGAACAAGTGATTATGTTTTTATGTAAAAACATACGTTTCTAACTTACTAATATATTTAACCGATTATCATAAATTTTACAAGGATTTCATCTTGGCCAAATGAACGAACAAGTGTAAATTTAATCAATTATTGTACCTGAGAATTGGAAATAATTATCACGTGAGTAATGCCAATTCAAGCCGATTTAATAATACTTACCTCTTTGATATTGTGTTGAAAGAGCACATAGCGCAAGTTGGGAGAACATTCGTAGCCGCGTACATTTAGTTGTCTCTGTGATAACAAAATAAAACCATCATTAATGACGCTGATTTTTTAATACAATAGTATAAATTTTTCTGAAAGAAAAGTCAAAGCATAAATACTTTTTGAAACCTGCTCCGGTGACGTACAATACTTTGCGGGCTTCGGGAAGTAGCAGTAAAGCGTAAAGTGCGGTCCGCAAAGCCTTTTAGAGACCGAGTGTTGATGTAACAATGGAACGTGGTTTGTGATACGAGCTCTAACTATTAAGGGACATACTACGCTAGTGAATCAAAATTGTATTTTTAAACGATTCGAATTACCGACATATGTGTTGCAATTGGGTTTGTAAATGTGGTAATAACAAAAAATGGTTTTAAAATAAGTCATTTGCAGGCAGTTTTTAACAGCCAGCTTAAAAAGAACACATGCCCCTTGAATTTTTTTTTAGTAATTGTATCTGACGGATCTACTAGATAATTCACCTAGGTGGTGCACTGGTAGCGTATGCGACTGCTGTCCTTGAGGATTCGGGTTCAATTACCGGGTTGGATGAAATGTTTGTATGATCTGCAAGTATGTTTAGGAGTTTGGGTGTTTTCTGCATATAATAATTGTGTATCTACATAAAAAGTATATATGCATTTATATCAGTCTTGTACCCATAGTGAAGGATCTGCTTAGTTAGGGACTAGACGGCGTTGTGTGTCAGATATCCGAAATAGTTACTATTATAGATATAGGCTATACAATACAAAAAGAGTCATTGAAATTTAGTCGCGCAAAAAATAACAATCAAATAAAATCACCCTTCTTTTAAACTTAATAAAAAAATCACTGGCTAAGCCTGGTCTTAATAATACTGACTACCGCACATCAGTTTCCTTAGTGATTTGGTTTTTGTATTTATCTCATGCTCAAATTTTCATTTTCCGAATCCCGGCTACCCGAAGCATAATAAGAACATTAAGGAGAATGGAGGATGTTACTATAAATTTTGTAGCAACGAGCGCGGTAATACCGATTGCACTTAAGTAACCTGGGTATGAACAGCGAATACAAAAGCCGGCAAGATTAAGAGCTTGCGTTTGTGCCTCTACATAGTTTGTAACTAAGACTAGTTGCTTGCGGCAACAGTAAGTTTCTTGGTTAAAAAAATTAAAATACTCAGTAGTAGCAGATCTTTGTTCACTTCTTTTGAACTATGTATAGAATAATGATCCACAAAATTACACACCAAAATTAACGAATGAAAGTGATCCTGCAGGATAACAGTGATGTTATCCACGGGTAACGGATGCATAGCATCGCATGGAAATCGTACTAGTTACTGGTCATTAGAGATTTACCAGTTGAAGGAAAATATATCTAATTAGTAGATTACATACGAATAGTAGCATAAATTGAGTATAAAGTAAATGACAATGCATCTATGTATTATGAGGTTGTTTATGTATATTTGGTGGTTATCTTAAGTCGCAGTTACATCGTTAACGTGTTAAATCAAGTTTTGCTTCTTTTTTCGCGGATATTTAAGGTTTTCATTCGAAGTTCAACAAAATATATGTTAGGGTAGCTTGCGGCGTACTTAAGTGCGAAATAGAGCTGTAAATGCTATAATTATATCTTTATGGATAGTAATAAATACTTCTTATTATAATATAATCCCACTAAAAACATTTTCATGTAAAATTTTGCCAAGACGACTGCATATGGCCTACCCTGTCAAAAAGATATCAGATCTCATGTAGAGCCAAGCTGCTGAATCTACACGCCCTATCTCTACCAACCCTAACTTCATAAACTCTACATCTCAGTAAAAATGTATGGCTTGGCTGTTTTGCTACCGTCACGAAGGCGAAACAAACGCCTTTTGTGTTTGCAAATATCTAGTTTCTGAAGTAAGGATGATTCTAAGGATGATCAGGTCAATGGCTGGCCTTAAAAGGAACCAGCCAAAATCCTTTTTAATACTACCCATTTCGCTAACCCTATCAAATGAAATTATAAGAAGGCTAGGAAAAGAACATTATAACGATGATAAGTTTCTTCGTGGATAATTTAGACTGCGTAAATATCTTCAAAGGACTATTAATAGAGGCGAGAGATCCATACCTATTTTATCTATAATTTTGGATTGAGATAATATTTAAACTTGAACTCACTAGTGTGTGGTTTGTGACGAGTACTGTAAGAGTATTGTTGAAAGTATCTAGCGCCAGTAACCCTCCGTCGTCGGCTTGGTACACCAGCTGGTGTGAGTTCACCCACGTAGTTGGCAGTCGGTCTCCGGTCAGATCCCCATGCAGGAACTCGTCGAGGCGCATACGCCGTCCCGACCAATATAATAATTCGTCCACATACCTGCAAATTTGTAACAACACGTCTTAGTCATTTGCCTTAATATTTTTAGGTTAATGTTTTATGAATTTGAATACCAAAAAGCTTTGTGCATCATAAGAAATTCCATGTATCTTGAGATAGTTATTTTTTTCTTTGGGAGAGACTTACAGTATTATTAGTGTTGTATGAAATAAAAATAAAATAAGCCTTTATTGCTGTTTTAAATTTACAAACTAAGTATAATAACTTTAATATCATAGACGATCGGTTACATTTACAGCTTGTCCTTCGACATAGGCCTCCTCTAGAGTTTTCCATATATCTCTTTCTCTAGCCATTCTCATCCACTCTGGGCCAGCTACTTTTTTAAGGTCATCTTCCCAACGTTCAATTTGTCTTCCTCTGCTTCTTTTCCCATCTCTGGGGTACCACTCTGTTATCATTTTAGTCCATTTCTTGTTTGTCTCCCTCAACATATGTCCTATCCATTTCCATTTTAAGGTTTTACATGTGTGTTTTGCGTTTTTAAATTTAGTTACAGCTTTTATTTTTCCTAATCTTACTTTATCTTTCGTTTTTACACCAATAACACTTCTCTCGATCCCATTTTGACATACATTTATTTTATTCATTAGTTTTTCTGTCCATGTCCATGTTTGGCAACCATAGGTGAGACATGGTAAAATACATATATTGTATACTTTCCTTTTCTCTTTGATTGGCATGTCTTCATTTTTCATAATTTCGCTTAGAGACCAATATCTTTTCCACGTGTTAGCTACCCTTCGTTCAATATCTTTGTGCATAGTATCTTCTATGGCTATTAGTTGCCCTAGATATACATACTCTTCAACATATCTATTTGCTCGTTATTGACTATGATGTTGTAAGCCTGTGAAGTGTTAGTCATAATTTTTATCTTAGCCGTGTTCATTGTGAGCCCTGCTTTCGCAATTTGATCTGACAATTGCTGTAACATTTGCTCTAGTTTTTTTGGGCAATCTGAAAACAGAATTAGGTTATCTGCGAAACGTAAGTGGTTAAGCTACTCGCCGTTTATATTCAGTCCTTCTTGTTCCCATTGCAGATTCCTAAATAAACTCTCTAGAGCCGCCGAAAACAGCTTGGGTGAGATGGCTTGACCTTGTCGTACTCCTCTTTCTATTGGAAATGTTTCTCCCGTAGTCTCGAGTTTGACTTGGGCTGTGCTTTTGGAGTATATACTCTGGACATGGGCATAGCCAGCCATGGGCTCAGGGTGGGGCAGCAGTCTAAAATAATATGTAACTAGCAAACTATACCCACTACTATAGGCCTATCGCGTTGCTGGACGAGGCGGGCAAATTGTTTGAAAGGATACTGCCCGTATCGTCCGGCACTTCTGCGAGGTGGGGCCCGATATGTCGGACGCTCAATTAGCATCCCGAGAGGAGCGTTCGACAGTCGATGTCGTGTTGCGCCTGAGGGCCGTGACCGAAGAGGCAGTGGGCTGTGGCGGTGTGCTGTTGACGGTGTCTTTCGACATCGCCAACGCATTCAATAGTCTGCCATTTACCTGCATCAGGGAAGCACTCCACAAATACGGCGTGCTAGAGTAGCTGAGGCAGATAGTGAGAGACTATTTAGAGGAGCGTACAGTCATGTACGAGGACCGAGAGGACGTCTTGAGACGACGTCGTGCGGTGTTCCACAGGGGTCTGTCCTTAGACCACTCCTGTGGAACTTAGGGTATGACTGGGTACTTCGAAGTCGTCTTCCCCCCGGGCTAGGCGTAATTTGTTACGCCGATGACACTTTGGTCATGGTTCGGGGGGCGAGTGTGCGGTGGGGCAGGGTGGGGCAAGTGCCCCACCCTGCCCCACCGTGGCTACGCCCTTGATTCTGGAGTATTCGTATGTACTTTTCATGTATTCCCTGTATACGCAGTGTTTCCCATATATAATCTTGTTCCAAGGAGTCGAAAGCTTTATTATAATCAACAAAGCCCAGATAGTATGTTTTGTTATATTCATTGTACTTTTGTAACACTTGCCTTAGAACATGAATGTGGTCTATTGTTGAATATTTGCTACGGAAACCTGCTTGTTCTTTTGGTTGATTCTCGTCAAGGGTAATACTGATTCGGGACAGAATTATCTTTGAAAATACTTTATAGACGTTAGACATCAGACTAATGGGTCTATAATTACCTATATCTTCCTTGTCTCCTTTTTTGTGCAATAATATTATTGGAGAATTAGTCCAATCTTCAGGAACAGTTTCTGTCTCTATTATTTTGTTGAAGATATCTATTAATATAGGAGCGATCACTGGTGTAGTAGATTTTAATATTTCATTTGTTATTTGATCCGCACCTGGAGTCCTGTCCTTCTTTTGCGTATTGATAGCTCTAATTGTTTCTTCTGTCAATATTGTGGGAATTGGTTCTGAATCTGTAGTATATATTTTACTTGTTTCTTTTTGATTTTTTCTTTGGTAAAGGTTTCGATAATAGTTCGTGGCTACTTTTAGTATTTCTGTTCTTTTGTTTGTGTAGTTGTTGTCCAATCTTTTTTGTTGTTTAGTTCTTTAATTGCTTTTTTTTTATCCCACCAGTTTTTTCAATGTATTTTTTCAATGTGTTTTGTCTGTTAATTTTCTTATCTTTCCTGATATTTTGATTAATCTTTTTACTGAGTTCTGATATTTTAGGACGATTACTTTTCTTTTCTTTATTTTGTAATAATTCTTTTCTTTCTTGTAGCAACTGGTACGTCTCGACTGAATTTTTTTTTTGTTTAGTGTATTTATCTTCTTCGTTTCGGATTTCAATAGGTTTATAAATTTCTCGTATTGTTCTTGGATTGGTAATGATTTATGTATTTACCAGTGCCACCAGTGTTACCAGTGCATGAAACGTTTTAATTGTCTGTACGAAATTATCTTTTGGTCTTTATTGGTGTTCCTGTTATTTTAGCACGTACCATTTTATGGTCAGAATTGAAATTTAGATTATGTATGATGGATATGTCCTTGATGATTCTGCTATTATTGGCCGTGATAAAATCAATTTCGTTTTTGTGAAGTCCGTTTGGCGAGATCCATGTCCATCTTTTTGTTTCCTTTTTCTTAAAAAAACTGTTCATAATTTTTAGTTTGTTTTCCAAAGCAAATGTGACCAGCCTGGATCCATTCTTACTCCTTTTACCTTGTCCGTACTTTCCCATAGTATGATCTTCTTCGATACTATTACGGATTCCTATTTATGCGTTAAAGTCACCCATTACTAAAATATTTTTGTTGCAGTTTTGTATAGTTGATGTTAGATTTTCGTAGAATTTTTCAATTTTGATTATATCTTCTTTTTTTTTCGATTTAGTTGGTGAATATGCCTGGATGATTGACCACTTTTCTTCTTTATTTAAAGGTACCGTTATGTTCAATATTGTTATTCTTTTAGATATTCCTTTTATTTCTTCTACTCTGTGCGCAAGGTGCTTTTTGATTAGAAAACCCACCCCATACTGTCCTTGTGTTTCGCCTTTATAGTGTAAAATATAGTTTCCATAGTCGTTGATCCCTTCCCCAAATCTTCTCATTTCACTAATTCCTATTATATCCCATTTCACGTCTGTAAGGGCTAGTTCAAGTTCTAGACTCAAGTCGTTTTTCAGTAGTTCGTAGTGATCTGGCATTAAAAGTAGCTATATATATCCGATGTAGGTGACGATGATTCCTGTTTAGGATTGTTTATCTCTAGAGGGTCTTGGTCTTTTCCCCCCACGAGGACCAGTCGGCGTGGGGGAGGAGGTTTTGTATCTTTTTTGTTTCGTTTCTCAAATTTTATTTGCTTTTTCCGATCCGTATAATTACTATTAAATAATCTCAAGTCCCTGCAGTCAGATATTAAACATATTAAAATAGATATACTGTAGATTAGAAAAGACAAATGATATATCAGTAGGTGTATTTAATTAACTCAATATAAGATTAATCCATAATTACATTGACTTACCCTAAAAGATAAATAGCTGTGACAATACCCGCTATAACAAAACTGATGACCATCAAAGAAAATACGATGCTTCTCCAATTGTGGCCATCCCCTTGGTACAAGTCCTGAAAAATATTTGTTCTTTTAAATAATTGTCAAGTGGGGTGATGTAGGGGTGGTAAAGTAGAATGACATCCGTCAACAATCTCTAGCGAGCGCCGCGCCGCTAAAAATAGAGTGAGAAATCGGAATTTGATTTATGTTCCCGGAAGGTAGCAAGTTCAATGATGCGATATTACGAAGTTTTTGCTCGCGAGGCGGTTTAATTTCGATTGCTCTTTGCGGAAATATGTCTCTTATATTTTTTTATTCAAGTCATGCTACACTACTACAATCCTAAGATATAGCTTGATATCTATGCTAGATGTCGCTAGTGTCATATTACAACTTTCGAGGTTACATTTTAGGTGTAAAATTTGTTATTATAAAGTATTGCACTTTATTATAATATATCGCGTGCATGTTCCGACATACACGCGATATCCGTATCACGGTATTTTTTCATTTGGTTCCCTAGATCCAGGCATCAACCCCTGCAACCATACAAACTTTACGTCTTTTTAGTATTTAAACAAATAAAACTAGCATGTAAAGAATGAAGATATAGCTGATACCAAAGAACATCGCTTGTTCAAAGTTACTTCGTCAGTATTGTAGCCATCTGTTACAGAAATCAAACAATTTTTAACCGACTTCAAAAAAAATGAGTATTTTTTTTGTTTGTTACCTCATAGCTTTTGACTGGGTGAACCGATTTTGACAATTCTTTTTTTATTTGAAAGCTGGTGCTTCCCGAGTGGTAAATTTGGTCCAGATTGAAGTCGTTTTTTTTTTGTTAAAATTTGTAGGTAATTATTAAGAACTGTGGTTGCTATAGTTATTGCAGTGATTTAATTCTCTTGTAATTTAGCTTTGTAAGGACGAACATAAAACCTCTCTGAAGGACATTAAATAACTCTTACTCATGATACTGAATCTGCTATCTAGATTCTACGTTGGTCTATTTAAATACAAATTATTCTCAGAAAATTATTCATTGGATATATATATATCCTTACAAATATTATTAATTCGAAAGTAACTCTGTCTGTCTGTCAAGTTTTCACGGCTAAACCGCTCCACCGATTTCAATAAAATTTGGTATGGAGATATGTACTTTGATTCATAAGGTTCAAATGCTACATTTACCGCGATAACCGACATACACGTGAATATAGTCGTGGTTATAGCTAGTAACATATAAAATATATAGGCTTCATATCATGTAAAAATATATAAAATTTATCATATTCAAAATATGTAGTGCCTTGAGTCAAGACCCTACAGATTTCCAAGTCTCTTGACACACCTCTTTTGTCTTGTCAACAGTCATTATTCGCTACATGTAGATGACTGTAAATAAATACCGATGTCTCTTTCATTGAAACGAATATTACAAAACATTTCGGCAAATAAAATTATTACTGCTATATTTTTTATGTTTGGCCCGCCAAAATGACTCTACTCTGCCTGATGGAAAGCATAAGCAGAATCCAAGAGTGGTGTTCACCATACTGCGAATGCAGACAATGCAGCATGGCGACCCACGCCATGGAGGCCTAGTGATGCTTTTGCATCTTTTAATCTAGTCAACAATTATGGAACATTTGCATTTTAATTACAAATTTTAATCAAATAGACATTGAAATTTATTGCTCAATTAAGTAGTCTAAACATTGACGTCACAAGCTTGTATTTTACATTTTTCATACAAAGTTATCGTTTTGACAGATGATATAAAGTAACTAATTTGACTAAGGCGTCATCTACCCTATATGTTTATTGAAATTGGTAAGTGTTAGTTAGTGTAATACCTCTTCTTTGGCAGACTTGGGGTCGGCGACCTGTAGTGTCTCGTCGGGCGGGAGGCGCCAGGAGCCCCCGCCGCCGCCGCCGCCCGAGCGGTCCGTGTGGCCGGTGGCGTGCATGCGCCGCCGCCGCCGCGCGCGCACCCGCCACCGCGCCGACCTACGCGCCCAGGCCTGCCGCCGACCCTCCCACCGCTCCCACGGGCAACAGACGCGCGTGCGCAACCCGCCCCATCACTGCAGACAACAAAAGTTAAATGTTTAATACTTTATTATCTTCTTTATGTATAAAAATGAATTGATGTTCATTAGTCTTACAAAAATCGATATTGGCTAGACCGATTTTGATAATTTTGATCTTGAAATATTTGTTGCTCACCAGGGAAAATTTAAATGGTAAGAAAAATTGAAAAAAATATATATGAAAAATACAACAATTAAGAGACGCAGAGGAATTTGCTAGTATTATATATTATACTAGCTGACCCGGCAAACATTGTTTTGCCATAAAAGTAAAATAAAATAGGGTTGGAGGGGACTCTTATCATTTAGGGGTATGAAAAATAGATGTTGGCCGATTCTCAGACCTACCCGATATGCACACAAAATCGGTCCAACCGTTTCGGAAGAGATTGGTAACAAACACCGCGACACGAGAATTGTATACTATACTAGCTGTGCCCGCTACTTCGTGCACGTGACATTTGGATTTTCAAATTATTTTCATTTTTCAGCGTTTAAACCTTCCCTGGACTACGACAAACATTTCAAGACCAAAATCAGCTAAATCGGCTCAGCCATTCTCGAGTTTTAGCGAGACAAACGAACAGCAATTGATTTTTATATATATATATACTAGCTGATCCAGCAAACGTTGTTTTGCCATAAAAAAAAATTGGTATAAAAATAGATGTTGGTCGATTCTCAGTCCTACCCGATATGCACACCAAATTTCATAAAAATCGGTTCAGCCGTTTCAGAGGAGTATGGTAACTAACATTGTGACACGAGAATTTTATATATAAGATAATATAATATATTCCGGATTCGTAAGAAGCGTAAGGGGAGCAGAATTGCTATTCGTTAGTCTTACTCGGGTTTAGATGTACTGATTTAGCTGATTTCGGTCCAGAAAATTTGTGGACGTGCAGAAAGTTTCAGTCCAGGGAAAGTTTAAATAAAGAGAAGATAAAGAAAAAATACAAGAATTGCTTTTGAGTGACGCAGATGAAATTGCATGGATTAGCTAATAAAATATGTATATTATACAGTTAGCAGGTATATTGGCCTGATTCGCAATATTATTATTATTATTATTTATTTATTCGAGTGAGTTAGGAGAACCGAAGAAGTTGAATATACACATGCTAAAGTGGCAATATTCCATCTATTACGAGCTGAATTTGTCAGTTTACATTTAAATAGTCAAAAGGCTCTAGGCTCTACGAAACTCTGGGTCCGCATCTATAAATAACTATAATCGAGTGAGTCATGGTGAAATATAAAGTAATTCAATTTTGTAAACTTAAAATGTTGCTTTGATTACATACGTAGATAGAATGTATTATACGACCACATTTTACTGAAAATAATTTTAATGCTCACAAAATTGTCTCATAATTACTATAAATTCTCATAATATGTTGTTACCACTATCATTATTGTTCGTAAGTTGCTCGGCGTGTAAAAAAAGGTGCTGAGCTGAAGCTGAATTTTCAATTTTATGCGGCCAAGTAGAACAATGTATGGCAACCGCAGTGCGTGCAACGGTCGCTTTATGCTGAACCACTGTACTCACAGTTCAACCATTGTGGTCGAGTCGGCGTGTATAGGTTTAAAAAAAATGCTGTAAGGGCTGTCTACTGCCTCGTATCGTACTGGTAATAACGTATCTTAATTTTCAAAGGGATTCAGTATTGTGTACGTACAGCAATAATAGAAATTGGATTTGATGTGAATGAAGCCGAATGGTGCCAAAAAGTATTGCACAGAATGTAATTTCAATATTTAGTGTTGTAACTGAAATAATAGATCATTTGTTAATTGTTTGCGCGGCTGTGGGATGTCGATACGTAGTTTGGGATGTTGGAGCATAGCCAACGTGGGCGCAAGCGACCACTAGTTTATACATTCGACGCCATCTTTACGACTTGCTTTAACTATTATATCAACTGTTCTCTCAATGCGATTTTTATCTAGATGCCTTTTTTATTACAAGCTTATTCAGATCAGCCGATCATTGCTATAGGCCAAATGCGCTTACCAGATAGTAAATATCTAAAATAAATAACTGTAAAAATGAGGGCTGCGTAAATTACTTTGAATGCCTTACGAGTTGGGCAGAGTGCCCGTAGGCTGTCCGGCGTCGCGTACATCGTGCGCATTTGGCAAGAATATTGCTGATATTTCTTCGTTTTTGAGAGGAACTAGAGCTAATTGTAGGCTGCGGGTGTATGCACCCGCAGCTTCCGCTTACTTTGGATTATTGGCGTTACGCTCTAGGTTGGTTTAACTTATTTTTCTTTCTCTGAGCCTTGATGCCAAATAATGTCTCCTTTTTGAGCTCGATAATTACAGTCTTTACCAGAAAATACATACACACTTCTAATGTACATTTATCTCTATAATAAACCTATTTTATTGAGCATTTATGTTCTCATGAAAGAAAGAGGTTCTACGATACTTATAAGTTGTGTAAATTGTCAACTCGCCAGAAACAGTACTAGTAATGTCATTGTTATACTTACAAAAAACCCAGTAATGTGCTTGAAACTTGTATAAAGTGTTTTTCGGAGATCGTTTTTTGTTTTTTCGGAAGACGGTCCCCATTTCATTTCATCCATATTTTTTATATTTTTTATCATTAATTTCATCACGACGAAGCCTTGAAGACTTATGTTATGAAGATTATTAACCCTCGACATTGGCAGAAGTAGCTGATCCGAGAGATCCGGCTGGTTGTAATTTCATCAAAAGAAGAAGAAGAAGAAAGTGTTTTTCATTTTATTGGATAAATTTGTTTTTCTAAGAGAATGGGTCTTTTTAAAAACAAAAATATCACCTCGCAATACTTTTATACTATTTAAAGCCGTTACAATAGCTATTTACCTTTATTGGCTGAATTATTTTAAATAAAATAAAAGTCACTAGCTCATAAATGATATAGAATTAAAATAAAGCAATTATATCAAACCACAAAAGTTGAGTAATCTCCAAAACTGAAAGTTGAAGCTTATCTTAATGGGATGCAACACAGTTAAACGGCCAAGACAATGTGGTGAATGACCTCACTTTTGGGATATTTTGGGTATTAAGCGTGTTTCTCATAATTATCTCCGAGCTTTACTGCCATTACAGCAGATCCTTTATAGCCTCAGCGCGGCTTCAGGAGGCTTCGCAAGATTGAGAGCTGCAATGCGGATGGCCAGAGACGAACGGGAGTACTTACGAGATTTACATACAACGTTTTTAATAGTATCAAGAGTTTTATGACCTTGAGAACTGATCACAGTTTCACGTTACAGTAGGGAAATGAGATCTTTTATTATTGAATGTCAAACTTTATTGCTCGTGAAGCCCATTGTTAACAAGAGGCTTCTGAAAGCAAGATTCATATGTCGTAGGATAATACAAGAGCTAAAAGTTATCATAAGCGAACAAGTTATCAGTTTCTCTATAAATATATGAAAACGATTCGTTCTATAGACATTTATATGTAATGCTGACGTAACCCTATTGTTTTTTTTTGTATGTAAAATCCTGTTAAATTTACGACCTGAGTGTTAAAACTGTAGCATTGTACTTAAAGGAGATTTTTAACTTAAATATTTCACAATGATATGTGATCCTAAATTTTTCATACTATAGTGATCATCCATAGTAGGTATAGTGTATATATAATGCAGTCCTGCATTGTGACGAGCTCCACCTGGTCTGTCGCAAGGATTTATAGCATTAATTAAGTAAGTAAGGATTTATCACCAGACCGCTCCAGCTATTCGACAAGTTTGTAGCCGAAAGACCTTTTGGCCAGAACCATCCCATTTAAGACTCATGTTCACATACACGCCTTTATTGTAAAACTTTACGTTATTTAGTGTTGGTTACTTCGGTCTAGCGGTTTTGAGGGAACACTTACGTATACATACGTATCTAAGTTGAAGTTTAAGTTCTCTTGAATGTATGTTTGTAAAGCCCCCCGATACAAGAATGTATATATATGCTTAATGCGGGAGTTGTTTTTTTAAAAGAAGAAAAAAAGAAGACAATTTAACTTAGTGTAACCAGACCGTTTGATTTAACGTTATTTTTAAATATATGCATTCAAGATTTATACGTAACACAACACTGAAAGAACTAAGAAAGTGTATATATATATCTGGGGGCACGGTCGTGCCCCCGCCAAGACGAGCCAAGCGTAGCGCAAGGGCACTACCTACCTTTTCTTGAAGTGTATCGTCATTTTTTTGAACCCCCATAACTTTGGTTCCCGATATACCAGATCGTTAAAATTTTCAGGATATGATGTTACTAATAGACTAATGAAACGTACCAAGTTTCAATTGCACAGCTCTGATAGTTTAGATTTTATTGATACCTAAAAAACACCGATTCCGTCACTGACACACTGATGATCCTCAAAGCTGTTAGGGTACTTCCTGAAGTGCTAGAAAGCTGAAATTTGGTATGTAAACTATATTTAGTATACAAAAAACAGAAAAATTCATAAACCTATTACTTTTGCCCCGCAACCCCCAAATTTGGGGGGTGAAAGTATGTATGAGACTTTCACAAATGTTTCGTTACTTCAGAAACTAAATATTCGTATAACACATTACTTCAGAAACTAGATATTTGCAAACACAAAATGCGTTCGTTTCCCGTTCATGACGGTATGGTAGCGAAACGGCGAAGCCATACATTTTTACTGAGATGTGAGTTTATGAAGTTAGGGTTGGTAGAGTTAGGGCGTGCAGATACAGAACCTTGGCTCTACATGAGATCTGATATCTTTTTCACAGGGTAAGCCATATGCAGTCGTCTTGGCAACATTTTACATGAAAATGTTTTTGGTGGGATTTTTTATTTTAAGAGGTACAGTAATCTGGAATATTAATTTTTATTAATAGTCCGACCCAACTACTCTGCCTGATATAAAGTGTGAGCAGAAACCAAGAGTATTGGTCACCATACTCGTTGTGAATGCAGACAATGCATTAATGCAGCGTGCATCATAATTATAATAACACTTTGATATTTAATACGATATCATCTCGGCACGCTTGTGCTAATAATTCAATTTCAGTTGGCGACGAGCCCACTGTCGCACCTGCACTATTAAAAGCTATTGGAAATTTACTGCACCTTCCGATACTAAAAGTCAATATAGGTACTGAATATAACTACTCAGCGACAGAAACATCTGAGGAGTACTTAATTGACTTATACTCTAATGAACTGTATGTACATGTAAATTACCTATAGATATTCATATTGAGGTAAATACCTAGAGCATTTGTGATATAGGTGTTATCACCTTTCTCCCATATTCTCATTCATATATTTGGCTACTTAATTTTACGATCCACCAATTCTCTTTTAGAAAGTTTATTTAGTTTAGTTATTATTTAGAAAGAGGAAAAGACAAAAATAATATTTTGCAAAGAACGTTTCTTTATCTATATTTCAGTTAGACTGAGATTGTCGTATAAAGTACGAAGAATTTGGTTGTGTAAAAACACAGGATAGATACACATAGTGTCTATCCTGTGTTTTTCTTAGGTCAGGAATTTTAGTCGCTCAATCTCTTTCTATGGTCCTTAAAATGGATTAAATCTTCATTTTTGGACAGTTGTCACTAGTGACACTAGTGTCATTTTAAAACATAAAAGGTTTTTTTTATGGGATGGAGGGGGCAAACGGGCAGACGGATGAGGCATTCCAATAAAATCTTGTTTTTAAAAAGCTCTTTAATTTAAGGTATAGTGACTAGACCAGTCGTAAATATTTTTTTTGACGCCTGGTAAGCGATTACCGGGGCTCATAGACACCCGAAACACCAGAGGCATCACATAAGGT
Organism: Diaphora mendica; assembly: GCA_949125395.1. Classification (NCBI taxonomy): domain Eukaryota; kingdom Metazoa; phylum Arthropoda; class Insecta; order Lepidoptera; family Erebidae; genus Diaphora; species Diaphora mendica. Next base: position 20,146,343 of record OX421317.1, read on the forward strand.
ACATTTTTGGATGTGAATTTTTATATTTATTATTGTAGGTACTGTTCTTCATGTGTGTAAAAACTGACACGAAAAGAATAAAATATAGGTATAATGTGTATTTTAATGTAATTAATAGTTACTTTGCACGGCAAACAGTTCAATTAGATGTCAGTTTTGCCGCCGGGCAAACCCGTTGGTACCCGACGGTCAGGGAACCAGCATAGTGTGTAGGAGTCTTAACTCTGATCCTTTCGGAACTACTTGTATACATGAAAGCCCCAACCAGATTTCTCCTAGCGCCTACTTTTCAAAATCATGAGCACCACACCTGGTGAAAAACTCTTATTGAGGTGACGTTCGGTACACGAACGTCACTTTCTCGCGGTAGACCTTTGTGGCTGGTGGACAGTGAAACCCGTCCTGTGACCACGCTCAGGGTGGCATGAACTGATGGAAAGCACGCTAATTACTACAGGCGCAATTCTTCCTGCAATTTGTACTAGACTGTCGCCCTGTCCACTCATTATTGTTTGCGGCCGGAGCCGCCTCCGGTGACTGCACCACTGCCAAATTTGTCCAGTAAAAGGCATGTGGTGCACTGGCACCACATGCCTTTTACTGGACAAATTTGGTCTCATTAAAACTTATAGAATAATCTTAACTACAGCTGCAGTTGTAGCTACTAATTTTTTGTATGGAAACAGCACTAGTCGAACTAGAAGTAGTGTTAATTTTTGAGGAATGTATTTTTGTTAAAACATTTGGCGCGCGCGCCCCTAAGCAACCTCGCGCCCCTAGGCACGTGCCTACTTTGCCTTAGGGTTAATCCGCCTCCCCCGTCGATGGCCTACTCGGTCAGAGACGACGGGGGTAGAGAGGAGGATGCTCCACCCGTTAGGGAATTGGAGGTAGGGGCGGCTGTTCTGCGGATCCGTTCCAAGAACACCGCCCCCGGGCCAGACGGGGTACCAGCCCGAGTGATGGCCCGAGCCCTCGACCATATTTCGGACCGCCTCACAGGAGTGTTTGACGCTAGCCTGGCGTCCGGACACTTCCCTAAGTGTTGGAAAAGCGGGAAGCTGGTCCTGTTGAGGAAGCCGGGACGGCCTGTCGATTCGGTCGCGGCATATAGGCCCATCGTGTTGCTGGACGAGGCGGGCAAGCTGTTCGAGAGGATACTCTCTGCCCGCATCGTCCGGCACCTCTGCGAGGTGGGGCCCGACCTGTCGGACGCCCAATTCGGATTCCGAGAGGAGCGTTCGACGGTCGATGCTGTGATGCGCCTTAGGGCCGTGACCGAAGAGGCAGTGAGCTCTGGCGGCGTGCTGTTGGCGGTGTCCTTGGACATCGACAACGCATTCAATAGTCTGCCATTCAGCTGCATTGGGGAAGCACTCCAGTACTATGGGGTGCCAGAGTACCTGAGGCGGCTAGTGGCAGACTGTATGGAGGAGCGTACCGTCGTGTAGGAGGACAAAGATGGCGTCTTGAGAGCCGTCTCAAGACGCCATCTTGATCAAGACGCACGACATGGGTCGCCGGACCCATGTCGTACGGCGTTCCGCAGGGGTCTGTCCTTGGACCACTCCTGTGGAACGTGGCATACGACTTGGTCCTACGAGAACGTCTCCCCCCTGGCTGGGCGTAATTTGTTACGCCGATGACACATTGGTCACAGCCCGGGGGGCGAACTTCCAAGAGGCGGCGCGCCTGGCCACAAGGGGTGTTTCTCTGGTGGTCGGGCGCATCAAGGCGCTGGGCTTACGGGTGGCCCTGGACAAGACGGAGGCCCTGTTATTTCATGGGCCCCGTCGTGGTCCGCCCCCGGCGCCTACATAGAGGTCAACTCGGTCCTCGTACCGGTTCGGGCCCAGATGAAGTATCTGGGTCTGATCCTCGACGGTAGGTGGCTCTTCAACGAGCACTTCCGACAGCTTGGTCCGAAGCTGGTCGACGCTGCCTGTGCCCTTGGGCGACTTTTGTCCAATCTGGGTGGAGCCAGCGTTGCAACGCGACACCTCTACACGGGGGTGGTCCGGTTGATGGCGCTGTACGGCGCACCGGTGTGGGTAACGGCTCTGACCACCCAGAACAAGGCGCGCCTCTGGCGGCCTCAGAGGGTACTGGCGGTCAGAGCCATACGTGGTTACTGCACGGTGACGATCGAGGCGGCGTGCGCCTTAGCTGGGACACCTCCGTGGGATTTGGAGGCGGAAGTGCTCGCCGAAGTTTATCGACGGGTGGCTGAATTCCGGGCGGAGAGTGGCATTCGCCCTCCGCCGGAAGAGGTACACGAGTGGCGTGAAGCCGCCTGTCGAGCCACGATGGCTAGATGGTCATCCCGGCTGGAGACTCCACGTGCTGGCTTTGCCGCCGTGGAGGCTCTACAGCTGGTCATCCTCGAGTGGGCAGGGTGGCAGCACGGGACCCTTTCCTTCCGACTGACGCAGGTACTTTCCGGACACGGTTGCTTCGGGAAGTACCTGCACTCGGTCGCTAGGAGGGAACTGAGTCCCGCCTGCCACCACTGCGACTGCAGTGAGGACTCGGCCCAACACACGCTGGCGATTTGCCCCGCTTGGGCGTCGCAGAGCCGGGCCCTCACTGCAGTCATCGGAGGAGATCTCTCGCTACCGGCCGTCATTCGCTCCATGGCCGGTAGCGACAGCAGTTTTACCGCGGTCGCAACCTTCTGCGAAGATGTAATCTCGCAGAAGGAGGTGGCGGAGAAGGCCCGGGAGGACGACCTCCACTCGGACCCAATCCGCCGCCGGCGAACCGGGCAGCGGAGGCGCGCTCACCTGCGCCTCATGCCGCCCTGAGTGTGGTCGCGGATGGTCGGGATGGGCTTTCCCTTCCATCCGCTCTAGTGGTCGCCCGCGAGGAGGCGACGTTACGCGTGTGCCGTACGTCACCTAAAAAATGAGAGGTCCATAGTAGAGAGTGCCCGCTTCTGTGCGGGCAAGCGCTGGGAGGGGTCTGTATGGCGTAATAACAGCAGTTCCCGGATCCCTCCCTCCTCAGGCGCAGAGTGGCACACCGTGTGGTTTTAGTCGGTTCGAGTCCGATAAACCGGGTGACGGTCCGAGGGGATTTCCACAGGTTAAAAAAAAAGGGTTAATCCGCCTCTGCTCGATATGGTACGATACGAAACGATATGGTATGCTACTGTTTTGCTGAGTTCTCGGGTGTCAGTCAATCTGGCTTTCATAGTAAAAGCTTTGCGTAGTTTGAAACTAGATAGCATTGTGTGTAAAATGTCCGAAAATATTTTATTCGTTAATAATCTAAACTAGCTGAGTCCCGCGGTGTTACCCACGGAACGACATGAACCGCGGGCAAGTGGCAAAGCCGCGGGGCGAAGCTAGTCTAAAAAACAAGTGAGCCGTCATGGGACGCCTGGCAGATGTGAAACCATTTCAGATTAAATGCTATGAGATATATTTAGCTTTAATTCCGCGAGACAAATATCCAGGTCTGAAAGCAGGGCACAAATCCCACCGTCATGCATATGTACACATACAAAACAAGTGAGAAATAATTAGCATGCCATGCAACCAAACCTATACTCGACACGTGTTTCGCCCCTCCACGGGGCATCCTCAGGAGATGTTGACTCGTCGAGCGTTTGAGCTCGAATGCGCGCTAGCGCACCGCTGTCGGCCCTTTATATACCGTTTCGATGACGCTATAATCACGATCGATACAATGTCACAACGACATCTGTGCCGAACTACCCGCAATCATACTTAGAAGTGGTGATGGAATTAAGTTTGTTTGGTCATTCAACAGTGTATATGCATTATTATTGTTATATTTTGATATTTCTAACTGTTCCAACACACTCATCCGGAAACCCTTATCGCAAACATGCAGAATGTTATAGGTATTGTTGCCGCTCAAGGAGTGGCCGGTGTCGATTAAATGTTTTGCGAAATGTGATTTATCTGGATGGCCATTCCTGTGAGCGGCAACATGTTCCCTGTACCTAATTTCGAAACTACGGCCTGTCTGACCCACATAGACCCCGGTGCAATCATTGCATACTAATTTGTAAACTCCGGATTTTTTTGAATTCTCTAATTTATCTTTACCGTTACATAGTTTACGCAAGTTATGATCCGATCGAAAAGCTACGTAAACATTGTGTTTTCTTAGAATATTCGCGATTCTATCTGAAATTGGGCCTATGTAAGTGAGACTCCCGACATTCTTGTTAATTCTTTCGGGGGTACATGCATAAAGTGCTGAGCGAGCCCGGTCATTCTGCTTTTTCTTAATTATATTATCAATAACTTGTTTGGTGTAACCGTTTGAAGTCGCGATTTGATACAATATTTTGAGTTCTTTTGCGTAATTATCCGTGGACAGTGGGAGTGACGTTAAACGGTGGACATAGCTGCGGAAGGCTGCTAGTTTATGCTGTAGTGGGTGACAGGATGAAGCGGGAATCGTTGTGTCAGTGTGTGTGGGCTTTCGATAAATTTGGAAATCGAGTTTGTTATTGACTCTTGTGATTGTTAGATCCAAAAAATTAAGGGACTGATTTGATTCTAATTCTAATTTGAATTTAATTTTGGGGTGGTGAGTGTTGAGCCTATTTACGAAAATATCCAATTGACGATTAGTACCTGTCCAACAGATAATTACGTCATCCACATATCTATAATAAAACAGAATGTTGGGCTCGCCCACCACATATTTACATTCGAAGTAGTCCATAAATATTTCCGCCATTAATGGACTTAAAGGTGATTCCATTGCTAGACCCTCTTTTTGGCGGTAGTATTCGTTATTGAATCGAAAGTAATTTTGTTCCATGCAAATACGTGTGAGGTTAAGTAGGTCATTTATTTCTCCTGGATGTAAACGTTGCCTCTCCAAAAGGTACCCCAAAATACGTAGGCACTCTTCAAATGGAATATTTGTAAATAAACTATCTACATCTAGTGATAATAATTTCGAATTGTGGGGGGTGTTAATATTTTGTATTTTTTTAGTTAAATCTAAACTATTTTTCAAACTGTACTGTGGTTTAAAAGATGCCTTTGCCTTTAGTAAATTGTTTAGATATTTTTAAACCACAGTACAGTTTGAAAAATAGTTTAGATTTAACTAAAAAAATACAAAATATTAACACCCCCCACAATTCGAAATTATTATCACTAGATGTAGATAGTTTATTTACATATATAAATATGTAAATAAACTAAATATTTATGGACTACTTCGAATGTAAATATGTGGTGGGCGAGCCCAACATTCTGTTTTATTATAGATATGTGGATGACGTAATTATCTGTTGGACAGGTACTAATCGTCAATTGGATATTTTCGTAAATAGGCTCAACACTCACCACCCCAAAATTAAATTCAAATTAGAATTAGAATCAAATCAGTCCCTTAATTTTTTGGATCTAACAATCACAAGAGTCAATAACAAACTCGATTTCCAAATTTATCGAAAGCCCACACACACTGACACAACGATTCCCGCTTCATCCTGTCACCCACTACAGCATAAACTAGCAGCCTTCCGCAGCTATGTCCACCGTTTAATGTCACTCCCACTGTCCACGGATAATTACGCAAAAGAACTCAAAATATTGTATCAAATCGCGACTTCAAACGGTTACACCAAACAAGTTATTGATAATATAATTAAGAAAAAGCAGAATGACCGGGCTCGCTCAGCACTTTATGCATGTACCCCCGAAAGAATTAACAAGAATGTCGGGAGTCTCACTTACATAGGCCCAATTTCAGATAGAATCGCGAATATTCTAAGAAAACACAATGTTTACGTAGCTTTTCGATCGGATCATAACTTGCGTAAACTATGTAACGGTAAAGATAAATTAGAGAATTCAAAAAAATCCGGAGTTTACAAATTAGTATGCAATGATTGCACCGGGGTCTATGTGGGTCAGACAGGCCGTAGTTTCGAAATTAGGTACAGGGAACATGTTGCCGCTCACAGGAATGGCCATCCAGATAAATCACATTTCGCAAAACATTTAATCGACACCGGCCACTCCTTGAGCGGCAACAATACCTATAACATTCTGCATGTTTGCGATAAGGGTTTCCGGATGAGTGTGTTGGAACAGTTAGAAATATCAAAATATAACAATAATAATGCATATACACTGTTGAATGACCAAACAAACTTAATTCCATCACCACTTCTAAGTATGATTGCGGGTAGTTCGGCACAGATGTCGTTGTGACATTGTATCGATCGTGATTATAGCGTCATCGAAACGGTATATAAAGGGCCGACAGCGGTGCGCTAGCGCGCATTCGAGCTCAAACGCTCGACGAGTCAACATCTCCTGAGGATGCCCCGTGGAGGGGCGAAACACGTGTCGAGTATAGGTTTGGTTGCATGGCATGCTAATTATTTCTCACTTGTTTTGTATGTGTACATATGCATGACGGTGGGATTTGTGCCCTGCTTTCAGACCTGGATATTTGTCTCGCGGAATTAAAGCTAAATATATCTCATAGCATTTAATGTCATGGATTTCCGCAAAGTAACGCCTGATTCCATAACTTACCATTTCAGATGTGAAAAAGAATTGAATTCCTTAGTTACTCCTTATATCATCAGCTACCTATCAGTGAAAGTCCCATCAAAATCGGTCCAGCTGTTCCAGAGATTAATCGATAAATAGACAGACAAACATTGTAAAGAATGTTATTTTGGTGTATGGACCGTGTAAACATACATATGCATTTAGTAAAAAGCGGTTATTTACAAGCTTTTTATTAACTTGCAATGTATGTATGTATGCTTGTATGTTCGGGTGGAATCTTGCAATTTTGAAGCAGATATCTTCAACCGATTTTGCTGAAATTTTGCAAGCATATACATACTGCGTGACAATACAATAATATAATGACATGGAACTGATCTGATGCTGGAGCTGGAAGGTGGCCATAGGAACTCTGTAAAGAAACGTCACAACATCATCGAGTTTGGACTCGTTTGATTCGTCTCGAGGTATTCCAGAAAAAGCTTGTTTTTAAAAAGCTTTTTAATTTAATTTATTTAATATTACAAACAGAGACTTCAATAATAATTGTTTCACAATTGTATATCTCGATAATCTATTAAGTTATTGACCTACGGGATAGGTACCTTAAAAATAAATAAAGCAGAATTGGTTCTAATTTATGTATATTTTTAAATAAAATTCTTTATTAAAAAAGTAAAAAAGTAACAATTAATTCTAAGTGTAGACCAGCTTATTCTGAAACGAATGCTTCTTTTTTGCGGTTTTTGACACCATCTAGGTATATCTACTATCACTTATTAACAGTAAAATCTTACATAGTCTTTGATGAGTTTTAAACTAAAATAACTTAATCACAAGTGGCTATTAATATTGATAGATGATGACGTTTAATATCCTCCTGCGTACAATGCACGCTTCACTGGTTTAGCCCCTATAAATCTCTGTCCTACAAAGATTTGATAGTTGTGGCATTACAGGCTCAGTCGACATGTTGCTCTTGTAAAACGGCTGTAGTTTGGACATACAACCAATCTGTTTTGATTTTATATCGTTTAGTATCATATGTCTTAAATAACTTAAAACCTTAAATATTTCACTTTATATTGAATTTTAGTATGGATAGCAACGGCTTAGTAAGTATTATCAAAAGGCAAAATCTAGAACTTAATTATTACTTCGCAATATGATGCAAGGAATCTGTTTCTATTCTAGATTTTGGTTCAAAATTTAAGTTTAATAAATATAAAACTTTTATGCATTTACTCTATTTATCAATCCTACGTCTCCCTTGAGCGGTAGGAACTCAAAACACACAGTATTGTACATACTTCTCAGTAGTTTAAAAAAGTGAAAACAGATCCATGAAGAATATCAAAATGTATCTAAAGTCGCTGAGAAAAGCTACGCGCATTGGTGTCAAATTTATTATAAATGATATATGGCCCATAATATAAGAATATTACAGTGTCAAAACTTTACCTCATAGTCGTAAAATATCGATACAGTTGATTACCTTGCTTTTTCCGATAGTAGGTACTAGCGAAGATGGAGGAAAAATATCTAATATTACCGATCGTAAAGGGGTTTCTTTAAAAATGTTTTATTATCCCAGTGAGGTGTAGACGACATTCATTTTGCTGGGAGTGCCTCGCCTCTAAAAGGGGCTTGGCGGGATTTTCCTACTATGAATACGACTAAGCTCTGTTTATACTTTATAACCAGACAGAATCTTTTAAAGTAGAGCGAAAGTTGACTTGATTGAAATCTTTAAAACACCGACTTTTTCTTTGCAACATTTCAATGAAATGCAGGATAAAGTTTTTTATTTGAATAACGAAATAAAAAAGTAAGAAGGTTGAATTTTTAGTGTCTAAGCGATGATATAGGACTTTTAATTGCTTCAAACTTATCTAAAGATCATATTATTATAACATCAAAAATTTGTAATAATAGTAGTTGTTCTGTTAAAATTTATTAATCGACAATGTTGAGAATCTGTTATTGTAACTGGTTACTTTGTTGCCCACAAAAGGACGGAAGGGTCCCTACCCTTCCGTCCTTTTGTGGGCAACAAAGTAGTACTGCCCCCTGGCAGTACAAAAAGATAGAAAAGTTCAAAGTGTTTTTCTGATTTTTCATGATTCAAGAGATAAATGGGGAGATTATAATGATGTGCCAAGGAATATACAGAATTGAGAGTCCTCGATATTGATTTTAGTTATTAACCCCCGACGCAAAAAGAGAGGTGTTATAAGTTTGAAGTGTCTGTCTGTCTGTCTGTGGCACTGTAGCTCGCGAACGGATGAAGCGATTTCAATTTAGTTTTATTTGTATGAAAGGTGAGTTAGGTGCAAGTGTTCTTAGACATGTTTCATGAAAATCGGTTGAGTCGTTTATAAGTTATGGGGGTGAAAGTGGGGAAGAATAACCGAATGTCTGAATTATGGCGTATGATTACTCGATTAAGTGTTTGTCGTGCCAGTATAATCGTTAAATGACAATTATGTAATTGATAACTTCGAACTGATGCTACATAGGTTTTTTAAATTTTAAATTTCTATTATGTGAAGAAAAAAGTTAACAATATTGAATCCTATATTCGAACTTGTCAACGAAAAATATATTGAACCGCAATGAACTACGAGTAGGTATATCCCCAATACGATAGTTAATGTTTTATGGACTTCCGAAATACAAGAGAATATCTTTGTCTGTTTAAATTTCAATTCATGTTTATCCGATATCTCAGTAATTTGCATGCAGCCAGTGATTTAAATAATGATCCTCGGCAGGCCGAGCCAATCTCTCCGTTAAGTTATGGTAATCTGCTTCTTGAATATTATTATCTAGGTACCTTCCTCTAAATCATGTCGGTGCGCTTCCTTTTGCTTCCATTTTGCGCTTTGTGTGTGTCCTTATTTATGACAATGTTCCTTTGTATATTGTTGTTATATGAATTTTTGAATTCTTTTTACTACTTGTAACGCCTTATTATCAGAACTAGTTAAAAGCTTAAAGTTTTCCTGCTTAAGATACCTTAATATACTTTACCTATTTAGAAAAACAATATTTAATGATCCTTTTTTTACTTTAGTCAGTTAATTTTCTATTCAGACTTTAAGGATTCAAAAAAAGTCTTTAAAAGCCTAGACCTCACGTCTCGTGTCACGTGACCGCATGTCACATCACTCTGTCCCGCAGTCATGCTGCACTCGTCGCTTCTTCATCATACCTATCATAAATGCTGTAATTTTATCCGTGCTCTGTGTACAAAGTTACCATAGAAATACTCATTTACATATGAATATCCTGAATTTCACTAATCTTCCTGTGTGCATGACAAAGTTTACTTCTTTCGACGAGCTTTATGTTAATTTAGCAACTACAAAGTCGGCCTACCTACTCGTGCAGTGTTTACAGAGAACGTGAAAGAGTATATTTTTAAATAAATTGTATCTAGCACTTGTGTCTATTCTCTTAAGTTGTCAGTCAAATGATTTTTTTACTATTCCGTGGTCACAAATCTACTCGTATAACATTTAGAGAAGTATATAAAACAAACAATTCAGCAAAGAGGTTTGTAAAAATTTAATAACACCTTGTGTTTCTTGGAGAGCAATAAAAATACACTCTTTCTTGTGTGGCGCCGGGACTTTCTAAGTCGGTCAACATCTCATGGGGACATTTTGTTTGTAAATATGCACTTTCGCAAAGGGATTTGGGAATTGTTTTAAGTGCATAAGTCAGTTAAATGTTGTTAGGGTTGGATGACTCACTCACTCTTCATTTTTTAATGTGTTATGTAGAAACAGAATGTGAGAAAGAGTCATAAGACACGTAACATGGTAAAAACAGCTTTCGACGTTGGAGAAAAATAGTTTTTTTGTAGCTTAGATCATTCATTCTTACTTTAAATTATTTATGGTAGGTATATAATTTACCAAAAGGAGCTAATTGTGGAACAATATAAACTCAATTATTCGATCAGTCAGCGTTTTACAATCAGATGGCAATGAACAGAGTGATATTTTTCAAAGATTTCTTTTACACTCAACAGATAGAATAATAAAAAATTTAATAGTTACTCATCCGTATTTTATCGACCCCAATAGAGAATGCAGTTATGTTATCATATCCAAAACGTCTCTTTACCGACATATGAAGATCAACTATCAGACCATAAAGCTTCTGTTGTAAGTATCGAGAAACCTATAAGAATAGCTATAGCCTTGATATTGTATTAAATACTAGCCAAGCCCTACGGTGTTACCCGTGGCCCTGCGGCTGTTGTTGTACCGCGGGTAACGTCGCGGAGCAAAGCTAGTCTAAAAAAAGTAGCCTAAGTTATTTTTTATATCATCAGCTATCTGGCGGTGAAAGTCCCGTCACAATCCGTTAAGTCATTCTGGAGATTAGCCGGAAAAAACAGACAGAAGAACAAATCTTTTAAATTGAATTTTCGATGTAAGTACCGAATTTATTGTACTTTCTTATGCATTTGGTCAAACGCTGTTAATTTGAATTAAACAGACACTTCAGTTTTGTTTATTTGTCTTGTTCAATTTTGATTTGATGTCGCCTGATGGTAAGCGATTACCGGCACCCATGGACACCCGCAACACCAGAGGCGTCACAAGTGCGTTGCCGGCCTTTGGGGAATGGGGGTGCGGAGAGATAGGGGTAGGGGTTAGGGTATGGGCCTCCGGTATCCTCACTCACTCGATGAAACACAGGTTTTCTGTGAGGCCGTGGTATCACTCCTGTCGAGCCGGCCCATGCATACCGAAGCGTGGCTCTCCCACGGTACTTTAATTTATTAATTATTTGCTTTTGCCCGCGGCTCCGCCCGCGTTTATGTCGGTATTTAAATTTTAAAAATCTCAATAGGTTTTAGCTTATTATGTTATTCTGATGTCTAAGCTATATTACTGCAAAGTCTCCTGAAAATCCGTTCAGTAGTTTTTGCGTAAAGGAGCAACAAACACACATCCTTACAAACTTTCGCATTTATAATATTAGTAGGAAGTAGGATTAATTAATTAATTTTGAAATAATACTATGAAATGTTTTGCTATTTTTTTTTTTGTGATTAGGTAATATTATACTATACAGGTAACTTTATGCATGCTACGGACTGATTAGTTTAGAGCATAAGCGAATATTAATGCTATTTATTGTGACTAGATGGTTCTCTCGGAAGCATGATATTCCAAACCAAATAAAACTCGACTGGACGTTCAAGGTACATTTTCGTGTATTCGAGTACCTATATAAATATACGTACACAACAAGAGCCCGCTCAATCTCGGTTCATTACCCTGAACAACTGAAGTGCGGACCAAACGCTCATCTCTCAGTAACAAGATCGTTAGCTTGTCTGAATGCTCGTCTGCGTCTCAACTTATCTTAGATCACTATTGTTTTATCATTCGAAATCTGAACGTTTGAAATTGAGATTGTCGTATTGCAACTTGTAATCGTAATCTTTATGTAAAGGGTGCAATCGATTTCTCGTCTCAATTCCGAATCATTAGTTAGAAGTGAACTCGCTAGGAACGTCAATAGACTTCCGAGTGCTTTATTACTTATAGGTGAGTAATACTATTAGATAAATCTACCGCATTCAATTTATAGTGGTCCTGCATAGAATGTTGGCGGTAAAGTTTCCTTAATAAACAATTTCAAAAGTGGTTTCAATTCTATGTTATACGAGAACTTGCCACTTGTCAACATATTTCCATGATCTAGTCTCTCTCTAGATCTCAGTTTTAGTAGAGTTCACGGTATTCTAATGGAACCGCAGTTCGAATTGAAAGAAAATATTCAAATTTCCACATCAAAGCAATACAGCTAAAACAATTTATCCTGATTAGGATCATCAAAGTAGGTGATTTTCACAAGTTATTTGTATATATGCAATGCAAACCACGTAGGAAGTATTTTTTGGTTTATTGTTATATATTTATGTTTTTTTTTGTGATACTTTTAGAACCAAACTGAATTATAATATATGAAAAACCAGTTATTCGTTCCCTAAACGTCACCATCATACTGCGGCTGCAGTCACCTATAATTACGAATATCCTAAGAATCTGTCGTAGTGCTAGCATAATTAGCACAAATCATGGTGACATTCGGCAGGTATTTGTTATTGTAAAACATCTAAGGAAGCTGGAGTCGATTTTAACAATAAGGTCGAGCAAACATCGCAAACATGAATTGAATAATGGTATGTCTGCACATGTGGAAGTGACATAGCTACTTCTTAGAAATTCCTTCCCACTTTTAGTTTATTTAATATTAAAGAACACTTATTAAGATAAGAAAACACCACACGAATAAAGAACTTAAAATAACTTCATTTTAATTTAAACATCCTGAAATCTTTATCGGTTAATTCGACGAAGGGATTAACTCTGACACGATTTCTGTGGTGTTGGCGTGGCGTTTCCAATAACTTGTAATAACTAAATAACTTCCCGTATATTCAAATTTCTTTGTGTAAATAACTACAAAAATACAACGATATTCACAATGACAATAGAATTTTGACGTTTGTGATTTAAACCACAGTTAAACTAGGGGTCTCTGAGGTTTAACTTTGCCACCATAGATGCTCCGTGGTTTAGCGTTAGTCTATGTTTTGTAATACGGATTTTGTTTGGTACTTGGATTAAAGGTGTTAAAAACCTAGTACTAACGTTAGTCTACGTTTTGTAATAAGACGGTAGCTGTTTTGGCCAACCAATATTTGGGAGCACAATCGTTTAATCGTTTAATCGTCCTTTTTGCCGTGTAAATGTTTTTTTTTTTTTTTTTTTTTATGGAATAGGCCGGTAAACGAGCAGACGTATCGCCTGATGGTAAGCGATACCGCCGCCCATGGACACGTGTAACACCAGAGGCGTCACAAGTGCGTTACCGGCCTTTGGGGGATGGGGGGGAGATAGGGGGAGGGGTTGGGGTATGGGCCTCCGGTATCCTCACTCACCCGGTGAAACACAGCGCAAGCACTATTTCACACCGGTTTTCTGTGAGGCCGTGGTATCACTCCGGTCGAGCCGGCCCATTCATGCCGAAGCGTGGCTCTCCCACGTACTAGTTTTAATGAAAACATGTTAGGTATATATTTAATATTCAGTTTTTTAATACTCATTGTAATTATAATATAGTGTTGTATATAGTGATATTTAAACTTGCAGATTTGGATTTTTAAATATAGATTTATAGAGGCAAGTCGCGATTATAAATAAAAAAATATTATTACCATTCAAGTAATGAATAAGTAATAAAGTAAAGTAAACTACATTCGTAGAGGACTATAACGGTCATTTAATTAAATTAGTCAAGAAAAACTGAAAGAAAATTAAAAGAAATCGCAAAAGTAACCAATATTTCATCAATTTGTTGCAAAGCACCTTACCGTGTTATAACCGGAAGATTCGAGAGATAATTAAAGTGCAATTGCATCGGTCTCCGTCCATCCATAAAAAAGATATCCCACCGTTTCGCTACCATACCGTCACGAAGGGGAAACGATCGCCTTTTGTGTTTGCAAATATCTAGTTTCTGAACTAATGTGTTATACGAATATTTAGTTTCTGAAGTGACGAAACAGCCAAGCCATTCATTTTTACTGAGAAGTAGAGTTTATGAAGTTAGGGTTGGTAGAGTTAGGGCGTGTAGATTCAGAACCTTGGCTCTACATGAGATCTTATATCTTTTTCACAGGGTAAGCCATATGCAGTCGTCTTGGCAACACTTTACATGAAAATGTTTTTGGTGTGATTTCATTTCTTTTTATAAGTTGCTTAGGGCAGTTTTTTTTCTTTTTTTTGGGCTGCATTTCTTGTACATCTTCTTTCGAAAAAGTCCGTGTACCAAAACTAAAACCTCTAGCATAAACATTTGTGAAATTCTCATACAAACTTCCACCCCCCAAATTTTGGGGTTCGGGAGCAGAAGTAATAGTAATAGTTAATGAATTTTTTTGTTGTTTGTATACTAAACTTAGTTTACATACCAAATTTCAGCTTTCTAGCACTTCAGGAAGTACCCTAACAGTTTTGATGATCATCAGTCAGTGTCAGTGACGAAATCGGTGTTTTTTAGGTATCAATAAAATCTAAAGTATCAAAGCTATGCAATTGAAACTTTGTACATTTTATTAACCTTTTGATTACATCATATCCTGAGAATTTGAACGATCTGGTATATCGGGAACCAAAGTTATGAGGGTTCAAAAAAACGACGAAACACTTCGAGAAAAGGTAGGTAGTGCTCTTGCGCTTCGCTTGGCTCGTCTTGGCGGGGGCACGACCGTGCCCCCAGATTTGAAAAATATCATTGGATTTGTGGACGATAGCGGTTTAGGTATTTTACTTCTCATAAGTACTTTTATATGACAATATACTTCTTTAACAAGGATACTGGCCAAATATGGCATTAATATAATTTATTTCACTAAGTCCTTTGTACAGTTCAAAATACAGCGAATTTTTTTTAAATTCATTTAAATACTTAGGCTTAATTCATAAATGCAAATTGTAATTGATAGATCTGGATTTGAACTTTCAAAAGGTAACGAAAATGATGAACAACACAATTTGTAAAGAGAAAGTACAACTCTGTATTTGTTTGCTTAAAGCAAGTTACCGTCTATTGCAAGATATGAGCTAGTTAAATGGCTAGGGACATTTTTGTGAATATTTAATCGATCTAGCTTTGAAAAAGATGCCTACTCTTGGAATGTGCCGAACGCTGTCAACATTTTCAATGAATAGAAATATCCTAACGTTAGAAATATCTCGAGGGAAACCAATAATAACAACAAGGACTCTCTGGAATTCTATTACGTTCTATGTATCTACCTACTTTATATTTATAGTGTATTTTATTTTGGATACCTAATGTTCGGTTTAAAATAGCTGAGTACTAAGAGTGAGCCATAAAAGCGAAATTATGATGTACGTGCGTTTTATGTTTATGTATATTTTATGTATGATTTGCGTAAAATATGTGATCGTATTCAAATAAATAATAATCGTTTATTTAAAAATAGACCGTCTTATTTTGGGTTAAGTGTATACCTATATGTACTCCTTTTCTAGCACATAATGTAAAAGTAATATTTTAACAAAATAAAAACCGACTTCAAGGTTCGACTCGATTTCTCTTGGATGCCATCATCAGATCTTAGTGTCCTTATCATGGTACCACCGTTGGGATATCTCCTTTCCATTAAAAAAAGAATCATTAAAATCGGTTCATAAACGACGAAGTTATCCGCGAACACACATAACAAAAAACATATACGCTCGAATTGAGAACCTCCTCCTTTTTTGAAGTCGGTTAAAAAATATGATAATATACTCAATACATTAAGTTTTTATTATAGGCAATGATAATCTTCTACACGTCGCTAGCAATGTAGGTAGTAGAGAAACATTGATATCAGCACGAAGCATCTCAATAGGTCGCCATAGTGTGGGTCACCATGCTGCATTGTTGCATTGTCTGCATTCGCAATGAGTATGACGACCATTACTCTTGGAGTCTGCTCATGCTTTCCATCAGGCAGAGTAGAATCACTTTGGCAGGCCCATAAATAAAAAACCGTAAAAATGAGAACAATACCTACGACACGTTAAAAGTACTAATACCGAAAGCTCTAAAGAGTTTCGATACTTTTTCTAATTACACTACTACCCCATCTTGAGTAATCGTGGCTTTATCGTAATGATTTGTAAGTGATAAGTTGTTGCCAACAATGCAAATACATACACTTACGTAACCCAGACAACATAGATAAATATAATCCCAACAAACTGTAAATAAATTAGCTATTACAAGTATAACATATGTATTTTAGTTAAAGGTTTTACTTCAAATATTTAAAGACATTTTTCCCTCAATTCCTTTTATTCGTTTACATGAGATGAGGTCGACTCCTTTTCTGACCTACTGTAGATTATAGATATTATAAAATTCCTAAGTTATGAAAAGAAATGTAGTCATAGTAAGTAGATTTTAACATAATTATGTTATACATAGTATTTATGTCTAATGAACACCGTTTCAGATATCACCTAAAGCGCCCTATATTTCTACGTATCGATTTACCTACTTTTTACACTACTATTAATACCAATCAAATACAGTTGTACAATATAGATTGCAGGATTGATCACTTATTTAAGATTCATAACTATAAACACACTATAAGTATTTGTAATGAAATCCAGGAAAATGTAAAGAGCTGTCATTTAATAGTAGATTAAATTAAACGAAACCCAGTTGTCTACAGTATAGCATCTACTGCTATAGGCTATTTGTTGATTCAACAACTTGTTGCATTATCGGTGCATCGTAAAATATGATTCACTATGATTGTTCCGGCTGTTTTACCTTTTTATCGGCCATTGCGATGAACATTAAAGCCGGTGACACGATACGACTGTTGAGTTACGACAGTTCGCTAATGTTTTGTGGATTATCCTTTTGCTTCATAAAATTCAGTGCTCGTTATGTGCTTTAATAGCGACAGTAGTAATGAAAGTGTTTGAAAAGTATTTTAATTAAGATTGGTTTTAAAATATTTTTAAAGTTGGAGATGTATGTATCCTGCACTTTGCCTTAGCGTGAATCGATATAACGTTATGGACTTTATGATACGATATGAGCGACGAAATATCAATTGGCATTTCCCATTATATTTACATTGAAAAACAATATTGTGACAATGTAGCAGGTGTAGATAATGGTGCAATAGGGACACGAATCTCGGGCTCGCGGGACAGAGGTGGCCACATACACCCTCCTGCGGGACCGATCCTAATATATTAGTCAGACAGCCGCTGCGGTAAACTGGGTCATAAAAAATTACATGAAGGCTATCTTTACACTTCGCAATTATTTTGGAATTGTACCAAAACAATTTTTTTTACATCTGTAAGGTCTACCGCTAAAAGCTAAACATAACGGTTAGGAATTTTAACGTCAAAAATTATTAAGTATCTTTCAGTTTCAAAAATAGATTTTTCTTACGATAATTATGATGTTTTTTTTTTAAATTATCAGCATTTTTGTATATCTAATATAGCCATGTATCTAAAATAAAACCACAACTATCTGTAACACCTTTTAAAAACAATAGTATTTAAAATATTAAGTTTCTTCTTTAGGGAATAAAAAAAATGCAAAGTTACAAATAATTTTCTTCACACATTATTATACAGATGAATCAAGATCTTATTGATGATAGTATAAATAGTCAGATGTTTAGTTTTATTGGCTGATGTCAATATAGCGTTTTGATATCATGTTAAAGTATTTTCAGAGTTTAACTATTCCGGTAGCAATAACAGAAGCGTCACTTTAAAATAATATTGTACCTACCTAACATTTATTGAGGCACTAATACTTACGTTGTAATCGTAGTACTCTAATGATGGCCGATATCTCGTTGTTTTTTTTTTCTTGTGTTTTTTACTAATTAAATAAATGCCCGTAGCATTTATTTAGTTTCGCCTGTCCCTTTGACTGTAATGAAATCTGGCTAGTTGGGTCAAATTAACTTTCTACTTTCCGATTGAGCTAAAATTTTTAATGCATGTGATATTGCGTGACATTGCAATTTTATGATAACATGCAGGTGATCTGATTCTGGATCTGAAAAGTAATCATAGGAGCTCCGGAATAAAACGACACAATCCCATCGAGTTTGGTCTTGTTTGATTTGTCTCGAGTACTTTAAATTTTTAGTTTGTTTTATTAATAACTATTAATAAAAGCTTGTTTTTAAAAAGGTTCTGCACTACGTAATCGATGTTAAAAGTATTCTTTTTGTATAAGTCCATTTTAGTATTCAAGTGTCACGGTCTGGACAGAAGTGGAGGTTTCTTTTTGTCTTTGAAGTTTTCAGTCTTGTTTTACACATTGGTTTGATCTCACTTGATCACATAAAAAATAATAAAGTTATATGCTCACTGATTTGAGCATTCACATTATAATATTAAGCGAACTAACGTTATGTTATTATCACAAAAGGTTTGAATACAATTGTGTAATATTTTCTCCTCCTGATTCGGTATAAGCCGATATTTAATTACGCAAAAAAGTGTTGTTATACATCTAGTATTTTTTTACCCTTTTAATAAATTACATTGTAACTCTTTTCTCTTTCAAAGTATTCAAGTTAAACAACTTCCCCAGGTGCGCGTTAGTTTATGTTCCGAACAAATAATTTATTATAGTGTCCAAGAAGGCTCGCAACTTTGCTCCGTACGCCGTTACGTCACTGAAATAACATTTTACAGTTCTTGAGACTGACTGATGGGTTGTATACTTACGCATAATAAAAATTTCATTATGACACCTTGGATACGACATTATTTGGTACGATTTGAAATTGAAATAGTAAAGGGCATGATTTTCAGGTGACCAAAAATATATGCGATGAGTAGTTGTAGGTAGTAGTAGTAGGTTGCATAACATATTTATGTATGCAATATATTTCTCGATATAAATTATCTAATTAATATCGAGAAATATATTTATACTACACCTAATCGGAACAGTAGTCATTATTCCCTGAAAATGAAAAGAGAACGTTAGTCTTTTCCTTGACCTGAATAAGCGGGAGGAAAAAATTTATGAAAATCCATTTCTAACGTGTTTTAGCGGTAGAGAAAGTTGTATGAATTTTCATTTCTCATGTGTTATCTTATCTATGGCGCGCGCTTGTCCAAGGAGTTTTCATAAAATTTAAATATGGAAACTCCGTGCCACTGACATCCTTTTGTGAAGAATAAAAAAAAACTAAAGAAGCGCGAAATATCGGTCAAATTCTAAGCTAAATTGTGTCTTACATGGTGTGTTACGTTTTGATTTAAATACTTTCTACAATACAAGTCTTTAAATGTTCCTCACAGGTGTAGTATAAAGCACGGTGTAGCACTCGGGTGAAAGTCCCATTCCTACCTCGTGAGTATTGTGGCCCTAGGCTGCGCCTTCGGGCCACAAACTGCTCCCTCGCTAGTAATCGGTCCCTTTCCTCCCTCGGTGAACAATGTACTATTATTCTGTGCATAAAGAAGAAAGGAAAGAGAAAATAATATTTTATCATGATCTTACACTTAAGAAATTAACTTAAATATATACCTATTCGATCTTCAATTCGCAATTGGAGAGGCCTATGACCAGCAGTGGACTGCGATAGGCTGGAGACGATATTATTTACTGTTCACTAACATCGTTGTTAATTGTTACTTTCATTCATTGCTTCAAGAAACATTCTGTTCGTAAAAGGTGAGCCCGTAAATATCGGGTAAGTCTTTGGAAAGTCTGATAGTGAACGACTGGCTCCTGGATAATACATTTTAGTAACTACAGTTTTATAAAACATTAGTTTTTGCCCGCGGCTCCGCCTGCGTATAAGTCGGTTATCGCTGCAAATAGCAGCATATGTGTTATTCTGATGTAATGTATAAGCTATATTACTGTAAAGTTTCATCCAAATCCGTTCAGTGGTTTTTACGTGAAAGAGTAACAAAGATCCATTCATCCATCCATTCATCCATTCATCCATTCATCCATCCATCCATCCATCCATCCATCCATCCATCCATCCATACATCCATCCATCCATACTTACAAACTTTCGTGTTTATAATATTATTAGGATTAGTTCATAATTCACAACCACGTTATGTAGTTGTAGTTTATTGATAGTGTACGACTTCATATTAGAATTCACAGACTGCTGTTGAATACTTGACTAACATTCGATAACTACATGAGTAATCTGACCGTTGAGAGCCATTGTGGCCAATTTCGTATAGCCACATTGGTTTTATGTGGACCGTGGACGTAGTAGGAGAAATAAATTTGGCTAAGAGTACTGTTGGATTTCGAACGTCATTGTACTGGCAACATTTTGATTGTCTCTGGTTCGTGTTGACGTTTTGACGTTTGAGGTTATGTATGTAAAAAAGATTGTGATCGAGCGTGTGTTGAAACCGGCCGACGTTTTATTTGTTATTGTGAAAATCAATTGATAGTAAGCTAATTGTATTGTCCATCGACCCGCGGTCTCTTTAGTGATAAACCGTATTGTGTTAGGTCGTGGTTTCGCGAGTTTTTGTAGGCGTGTTCCGCGTAAGCCGAAACGAGTGTATTGTAGCTCGAATACCATAGGAAGTTGTACAGCATTTTAGGAGCTGTATGTGTAAACGTACCAGGACAGACCAGGCGGTGGGGTACCCCATCAACGGCGCCGAAAACAGGACGCCACACAACTCCAGTAAGTATAGTTTAGATTAAGAACACGGTGACACTGCCGTGGTTCAGCCTTCTTGCCAGAGGGCATAGTTCAGTGATTGTAGACCTATCATCTATGGGCCCGTAGGTATTATAAACATCATCAAAAGGTGATCGCTGCCTTGGCAAGAGGACTGACCATTTTGGTAGCAAGAGCTTGGTTTACCTCCGGGCTGTGAGCACTCGTAGAGCACTCAGAAGGTGAAACCTAGTTGTTAGGCAGGTAATTATACTGTTCCACTGTCCACATATCTTTCATTCCACTGATATAGCTATTTAGAATAGTATTTGAAACAATTTGTTAGCATAATTATTGAATGTAGGTAGTGAAACATTTAATTATAAAACTTATACATAAATTGTAAAATTTGTGTTACTAGTTGATGTTTACTAGTTTGAACTTATAATTGTAAAACTATATTGTATACTTGATATGATTGCTTGGGACAATAAAATTGGTCCAATATATTAACCCAATCACACATTTAATTATTGGTTGAATTGTAAAACTTGAATTTTGAAACTTAATATTAAATATTAATTGTGTAGGACAATTGGTCAAAGATATTGGTGTAATACAATTGGATTTTGCTAGCCCAAAGGCAATATTACTAGAATAATATTGTTATATCATTCTAATATTATTTAGTGAAGCTTAAATTCAATTATTTTTAATAAAATTAACTTATTGTTAGTGGGCATTGATAAAGTGAAACTTGTAGGTAGATATATATCTGAGATTAAGTGACTGCACAAGCACTTAATAGGGTTTTATATAAAGTTCCTAATAGTATTTAAATAAATAGTTTTGTTACATACAGAAAATATTGTAACTTGTAAGTATCGTTTTGCCGCTATGTCGTTCTCATTGTACCGGGCTAAGATTAGCACAAAATTGAGATGGTTTACATCGGTTCAAGGTCTCCTAGGCCGACCAGATAGACAGGATGCACTGTTGGCTCGAGCATTGGATGCGCCGGCTAGGCTGGAGTTATTGATGGAAACGCTTACTAAATCGAGGCCCTTGAGGAGGAGAAGGTCAGCGATCAGATAAGGTCCACGATGCAGGCTGATGTTGACCAGTGCCTCTCAATTGCTGATGACATTCAGCAGCGCAGAACTGGCTGTGATGAAGAAGCTGTGGAAGGCCCACACTCTCGCGGGGTTGTATCAAAACTGCCTCAGATACAACTACCCAGCTTTGATGGAGAGCTCGGTGAGTGGGTCAGCTTCATCAACTTATTTGACAGTTTGGTCCACTTAAGGGAGGATTTACCTAAAGCCTATAAGATGGCACAACTGATGTCAGCTTTGAAGGGAGAGCCTAGGGAACTGGTAGCCCATTTGACGGTGACAGAGGACAATTATGAGATTGCCCGTCAAATGTTAGTAAGGCGCTACCAGAACAAAAGAAGGCTGGTTGATGCTCAGCTCAAGAGGCTGTTTAGCATCCCTTCAGTGACTTGGGTCTCTGCCATACAGGCAGAAGTGTTGAACCCGTTGTTGAGTGTCACTCTGTCATTAGAAAATTTAGTCTTGCCGGTAGAACAATGGTCTTACATGTTAGTGTACATAGTACTGTCCCGGCTGCCAGTGGATGTGCAGACCAGATTTGAGCAGCATCACGGTCAGGGTGCAGACAACTTGCCCACCTCTTCTCAGCTCATAGAGTTTTTGGAGGAAGAGTGTCGGAGGGCAGAGAACATGGGTTCGTTCTCGAAGCCCGCTGCGGAATCACAGAAGACTACTTGGAGCCCTGTGAGGAGGGGACTACCGCAGAGAGGACCAAGGCAGTTGTATGAGCACGTGGGTGCCTCAACACCTGAACGAGATGCCTGCCCATATTGTAAACAGGATGGCCATGGTGTGGCCGCCTGCCTGAGATTTAGGGACCAGAGAGTCCAAGGGCGACGCCAAATCACCAAGCAACGTGGCTGGTGTTTTTTGTGTCTGGGTCCACATTTAGCAAGGGATTGCGCTCGGTCCGCAATGTGTAAGTTTTGTGGAGGCCGACATCTTGAGTTGCTCTGCATGAATAGGCCCGACCAACATCATGCAGATGGACAGGGCCGGACTCAGGGACGGATGGGGTCAAGTACACAGGGCCGGACTTGGAACCTGGGTCCACGAGACCAGGGCCCTCATAGGGAAGATGTTGGGGGCGATGTTCAGGCCAACATCGCGCGCGGTTCCCCGACCCATTGGCAGGCCAGGGGCTCAGTTGGAGCTGGCACGGGCGGGTGTGCGGATGCACCCTCGAGTATGGAGCGGTTCGTTAGAACGCCGCCTCGGGTGTCATCGCGCTCGCCGACGACCACTAGATCGCCGCCTCGGGTGTCATCGTGCTCGCCGAAGATGACGACATTTCGTCGATTTTCGCTGCCCATCATGGAACGCCCTCGGTTGGATCACCGCACCCATCCGTGGACGGCACCAGGTAGAGCGCCGCGACTGGAGGGGCACTTACGAGGGACCATGGGATCCCTACGTCACCACTGATATGCCCGGTTGCTCGGGTTATAATGCGTGGGGCCCCGGGGGCCCCCGCTAGGAAATTGCAGCCAATCAAAATTTGGGCCCCAACCGGAGGCTATAGTCTTGCCCACTGCCTCCGTGTGTGTTTGGGGTTTGATCTCGACACCCCAGGTACGGTTGACGTGCTACTGGGAGTAGACGTTCTGGGTAAGTTTTGTTGTTGGATCGGCGAGTCTTGCAGCATGATCGACTCATGGCTGTGGAGACATGTAGCAGGAGAGTTCAACCCGTCGGATTGTGCATCCAGGGGATGCCGGGCTCCTGAATTGCTTAACTATCAGTTATGGTGGGGCCCCCCTTGGCTTGCAAGGAAGGAATCGAATTGGCCCCTTAACACAGTTTCCTGATTGAGCGGTATAGCTCCCTTGATAAATTGATCAATGTCAATTGTTGAATGAGAAGATTCGTTCGGAATAGTCGCACTTCCCGCGATCAGCGAGTGCTAAGCCCAATTCTGTCACCGGCAGAGCGAAATGAGTCGCTTCTGAATTTGATCCAGTTGGTACAGTCTTCGAACTTTGGAGCAGAATTGCAGAGTCTACGAACTGGGCGTTCGAAATTGAAGGGTGCTGTCGCGCGTCTCAACCCGTTTATAGATTCGGCCGGGTTGCTTCGGGTAGGAGGAAGATTGCGCAATGCGAATCTGCCGTATTCGGCTCGTCACCCCCTACTGCTCCCCAAGGGAGGGTAGTTAGTTGAGTTGTTGGTGACTGATCGGCATGTTAAAAACGCTCATGCAGGTTGTAACGCCTTGTTGGCTACACTCCAGAGGGAGTTTTGGATATTGTCTGGGCGTCGTACCATACGGAACATCGTGTTTCGGTGCATGCCTTGTTATAGGAGCAAGGCTGCCACGATGCAGCCTCACATGGGGGATCTGCCCCCTGATCGGGTGAATGAGGCAAGGCCATGGGCGGGTGTTGGTACAGACTTTGCGGGCCCATTCTTAGTGAAAAGCTCGCGGCTGCGGAACGCGAAACAGTACAAGGCGTACCTTTGTGTGTTCGTCTGTCTATCCACAAAGGCGGTGCATCTCGAGCTCGTTGCTGACCTCAAGACGGAAGCTTTTATAGCGTGCTTGGACAGATTCGTTTCCCGAAGGGGACTGCCAGCACTGATTCGTTCCGATAATGGAACCAACTTCGTAGGTGCAGAACGATACTTACGAGATGTAGTTAGGTTTTAAATGAAAACAAAGTGGATATTGGAACAGCCCTCTCCCATCCCTCTCCCATTGACATACTATAAATATGACATCCTGTAAAATTAGAACTCAATAATAATAATATTCATAATAATAATAACATGCAATATATATAAGAAATAGAAATAAATACAAACATTACTTACATTGTAAACGCGAACAACAAATAAACAATTGTGTAGTTGTAACGTATCTAGATAGACTAGTAAAACAATTATTTTATGTGCTTCTTTGAAAAAGAATGGTTCGCCTTCTCTTCCAGACTTTGCCGTGCCCAACAGGGTCCATAATTGTTTCCTCTTACAAGCTTGTTAATACCTTTATATACATTATGGAGTGCAATAAACGATTTGATTTGATTTGGGTATACAATGGACCTTCAGTCCACCAGGTTGCTCCCACTGGGGCGGGATTTTTGAAGCCGTAGTCAAGTCAGCTAAGACGCATTTAGGGCGTATTGTAGGTCAGACCGCGCTGACATTTGAGGAACTCGCGACGTTGTTTGTAATATCGAAGCCGTTCTCAACTCGCGACCGTTGTGTCCGCTCAGCTCGGATCCAAATGACTTGGAGGCGTTGTCTCCAGGCCATTTCTACTGGTCCCCCTAATGTTGGTGACCTCGTGCTGGTTAAGGATGCTAACCTACCGCCACTGCGTTGGCGCCGGGGGCGCATTGTTAACTTGTTCCATGGTAAGGATGGGACCCCCCGGTCCGCAGAGGTTCTTGTTGGGGACTCAGTTATCAAACGAGCGGTAGCAACGTTATCTCGCCTGCCTGTAGATTAGGGAACAGGTACGTACCTGTTCGAGCGGGTGACTGTTGGATTTCGAACATCATTGTACTGGCAACATTTTGATTGTCTCTGGTTCGTGTTGACGTTTTGACGTTTGAGGTTATGTATGTAAAAAAGATTGTGATCGAGCGTGTGTTGAAACCGGCCGACGTTTTATTTGTTATTGTGAAAATCAATTGATAGTAAGCTAATTGTATTGTCCATCGACCCGCGGTCTCTTTAGTGATAAACCGTATTGTGTTAGGTCGTGGATTCGCGAGTTTTTGTAGGCGTGTTCCGCCGTAAGCCGAAACGAGTGTATTGTAGCTCGAATACCATAGGAAGTTGTACAGCATTTTAGGAGCTGTATGTGTAAACGTACCAGGACAGACCAGGCGGTGGGATACCCCATCAACGGCGCCGAAAACAGGACGCCACACAACTCCAGTAAGTATAGTTTAGATTAAGAACACGGTGACACTGCCGTGGTTCAGCCTTCTTGCCAGAGGGCATAGTTCAATGATTGTAGACCTATCTATGGGCCCGTAGGTATTATAAACATCATCAAAAGGTGATCGCTGCCTTGGCAAGAGGACTGACCAAGTACTCTATACCAGAATAAGTGCTTGTTATGGATTATTTTAAAGCTACTAAAGTATTAATATATGAAAATTTACTTAATGTTTTAGAAAATCTCTAAAATATTTTCATTTGTTAAGACAAAAGACTGAAGTTTGAAATTGCAATTAGCATAGGTAGAACTTTTTAAATAAATAAGTTTTAAATCTAGTATTAGTACGAGTACGAGTTCTTTGATATTGACCTGATGATTTGCTGTGCGGCCTAAGTACGCAGCTCAACATAGATGAATAGGTCGATTGCTGATCCATGCGTCTTACTTTATTTTACATTTGTGACATTTTATTGATTGTTTTATATTTGGACATATTACCTACATCTTTTTAAATCTGACTGTGAGTGAAAGTGCTATTTGGATTTTATTTTTAATAAGTAGACCTCACAATATAACAATACAATGTCACAATATAACAATGTAAAAATCTTGCAGCGATCAGTAAGAACGGCGCATGATTGGTTAGCTCATGGCTGTGCAGCAATGACTCCAAACCTTTTGTTTTGTTTTCTTTGGTCGATTTCGTTCTCATTCAAGTCTCTTAGTGAAAAAAAATTGTAAACCGTATTATTATTTTATAAAAAAAAGAATCATCAAAATCGGTTCATAAACGATGAAGTTATCCCCGAACACACATTAAAAAATATATATATACGGTCGAATTGAGAACTCTCCTCCTTTTTTTGAAGTCGGTTAAAAAGGAACAACAATGGAGTTTCTTGCCAGATTCTTCTGCATGAAGGGTACACTTGCACTTGGCAGCACAGGCTGCACTTGGAACTGGCGACCAGCATCACTCGATTTTTTAATGTTAGTGCGTACATCTCCAGTAAGTGCTTGATATTACATTAGTTTAGAATAAGAACACGGTGAAACGCCGTGAAAGTTTATTGCTCTCGCCAGTGAACAAGCTTAGCGATTGAATGCCTATATCATGGGCCTATAGACATTGCAAATTTCCCAAGGTGAACGCTGCATTAGCGAGAGGATTTAACAGTGTTGAAGATGTGCGCTCCAGAGTTGGCACCGGTCTTAACGCGTCTTTTTCGGCTCTCCTACTCTTCTGGCGTTGTCCCGACAACATGGAAGGCAGCATTAGTCCACCCGATCCCAAAAAAAGGCGATCGCTCTAATCCGTCCAACTACAGGCCGATAGCCATTACTTCCCTCTTCTCGAAAATAATGGAGTCCATCATCAACTATCAACTCCTAGTGACCAGCAGTGTGGCTTCCGTAAGGGTCGATCGGCTGGTGATCTTCTGGTATACCTGACACATCGCTGGGCACAGGCGATTGAGACTAAGGGTTAGTTTGGACATCGCGAAGGCCTTCGATCGGGTCTGGCACAAAGCGCTTCTTTCGAAGCTCCCTTCCTATGGGCTTCCCGAGAAATTATGCGATTGGGTCACTAGCTTTCTAGCAGATCGAAGCATTAAGGTCGTAGTCTACGGTGAATGCTCTGATTCCATATCTGTGAATGCTGGTGTCCCGCAAGGCTGTGTGCTATCGCCTACTTTGTTCCTCCTCCATATCAATGACATTCTGCAAAATTGCGGCATTCATTGATATGCGGATGACAGCACCAGCGATGCTTTTTATACCGGCCGCGCCAATATTTCTCAGGAAAACGTCACTGAGAGTCGAAACAAACTTGTGTCTGAAGTTGAGACTTCTTTGGAAAAGGTCTGAGCTTGGGGTGGACTTAATTTAGTCCAATTTAACCCCACAAAGACACAAATTTGCGCGTTCACCACTAAAAAACTTCCGTGGGTCGTATGTCCTCGTTTCGAAGGCACTCCACTATCTGCCTCAGCCAATATTGGAATACTTGGTGTCGACATGTCGAGCGAAGTCCAGTTTCGTGGCCACCTGGAGGGTAAGGCCAAATTGGCCTCGAAGAAGCTTGGTGTGCTCAACAGATCGAGACAGTATTTCACTCCGGCCCATCGCCTTTTACTTTATAAGGCGCAGGTTCAGCCTCTCATGGAATACTGTCCCCATCTTTGGGCGGGGGCACCCCAATACCAGCTCCTCCCTTTGGACCGCATTCAACGGAGAGCGACTCGAGTCGTCGATTGCCAAGAACTTTCAATTCGGCTAGACTCTTTGGCGCTGCGTAGAGATGTAGCTTCACTGTGCATCATCTACCGCATTTATCATGGGGAGTGCTCCGAGGAATTGTTCGGACTGATTCCTGCCGCCTCTTTCCGCCATCGTCCTACGCGACAGAAGTTTCATCCCCATCATCTAGATGGTTGGCAGTCCACAACTGTGCGCTTTTCCAGGAACTTTCTGCCTCGCACAACAAAACTGTGGAATGAACTGTCGCCTGCGGTATTCCCGGACCAAAACAACCTTCAAACCTTCAAGAAAAAGCGTACTCCTTCTTAAAAGGCCGGCTACGCACTTGTGATGCCTCTGCTGTTGCGGGTGTCCATGGGCGGCGGTAATCGCTTACCATCAGGCGATACGTCTGCTCGTTTGCCCCCTATATCATAAAAAAAATTACTATTCATAAGTGCCTGTAAAATAAGTGCCTATATGAATAAAATCTTTTTGAGTTTGAGTAGTATATAGCTCTATGTACGAGTATGTTGCAGTCGTATGTTGGACATAATGTACTCGCACACAGATGTATCATTATGTCGGTCAAAGGGGATAGTGCGCGAATTTGTCAAACCAGTCGGGTCCTCCGACAATTTGTCAAAACCAATCCACCGTAGTTTAAAACCATACTCCTGTACCTACAAACAAAGGAAGTGATAACGGTTTTTTTTAAATATGGGATACATCTAAATGTTTAAAAACAATTTTAGAAAACATTATAATAAGAACAAATGACGTTATCAGCATAATCATAATAAAAACTTTATAAGTTGTGTATTTAATTGTAAATTTTATTTTTAATTTCTCACTCGAAACTTTATTTCAATTTTCAAATTAACGTGGTTTTTTAAATGTTTCTGACTACAATTCTTCTTAGTTCCAATTACGTGTTTCCCAACATTTGCTTGAAATTATGGTAAAAATAAAATACAATAAATACCTACTATGGTTGTAAATATTACTAACAGTGAAAGTATCTAGTTCATTCTATTAAACTCCTACTATCTATACATAACTCTCGATAGTATCTGAAAAACAAGATATTGTCATAGAAAACAAATGCTTACTGTGACATACAACGCCCTTGTGAGTGAGTATATAATATATATACGTAGGAAATGAAAGGACCCAAAGGGACAGGTTTGGAATTTCAGATTGATCGGATGACATCTAGTTCGAAAATTACTTTGTGCGGTCAAAGCTTCGAGTCGGGCCAAGAATGACTAAACGATTTTCATTTACAAGAACAGTAGGTAGTAGAACTTTAAATTCACGATTACATATTTTTTTATCACATTTTTTTAAAATTTCTAATAAATGAAGACGTACCTACCATAATTACTTTGAAGTAGTTTCTGAGAACTGAAATAGGGAACGGTAAATACATTCGTTTAAAAAGTTTTTTTCTATTTTCAGCAACGTGGTCTGAAGGTCAATTCTTATAATAAAAATATCTTCAAAAATTCAGTTCCGGTCTCAATCTTGCAAATGTCAAAAGTGTTCTCGTAGTAAAGTATTAAAAATTCAACATTAATTACTGTAATGTGGCTTTTGGGAATTATGATCGATATTTCAATGGCTATTCTGCTGGCTTTAGTAATACTTTATTTATCTTAGAATTAAGAAAACTTATCTTTTCATAAACAGTATCACGTGACGACATTGACAAAACCATTCGTTTCACAAAATCTTCATTTGCAGACATTACTCATAAATGATGATGATGTACTCGTATTTGTATTGAAATTCCTAAAGCGTTGTGAAATCAAAGAACATAGGTTGTTATGATTAGTTTTAAAATAACTCACGACCTCCTGTGATATTAATATTATACCTACTCTGTTTACAAACTCTACGGCACTCTCGACACTCTTTCATACCTGGAACAAACAAAACATGTTTTATTTTGGAAGTAGACTTTAGCTTCCATATCTACTTAAATAAAAATGAATCGCCGAATGTGTAGCCAAGCGCAAAACTCGGAAACCGTTCAACCAATTCGGTTATTTCTCTTTAATATTTTCGTTAAGGCACGAGGGAGGTTTTTATAGAAAGAAAAACGTAAAAATGGGACGAAAATAGTAAAAATAACAATATTCTTTTACCATACAAACCATAGAGTAAATTAAAACATCTGTCGATAATGTCAACCGAAAGAAGTCTGCCGGGGCAGCTAGGTTATTATTATACTATCAGACAAAAGCAAGGTTTTACGAGAAATAAATATGTTTAAAAGCCCCACACACAGTCATTAAATACTAATTCAAAATCACTAACCACTATACTCTTTCCGCTGTAGCATGGTGCGGGTGACAGTATCAGTAACATTTCGTTACACTCTTTAACGTTGCCGCAATTTACAAATTATGATTTAGTATTTCAGCTGTACCACATTCGCAATGTATTAAATCATTAATAACTGTAGTAAATTAAATTAAAGCAACCAGAATCGTCGTACAGGCAACAGTCACCCGCACCATGCTACAGCGCAAATAAAGAGTATGACATCTTGTCATCTCGCGAAACTTACATTATGGAACAATCATTGCCTTTATTAAAAGGCAATGATTCATAGAGTATCTTTGCAATGATTGTTCCATCACTGCATACCAAAAACAAAGTCCTCCGCCGCGTCTGTTTTTTCGCGATAAACTCAAAGCTACTGCACGGATTTTGATGTGGTTTTTACCACCAATAGATAGAATGATTCTTGAGGAAGGTTTTCATATATAATTTGTGAAATTTTTGTGTATATTGGCTAAAATATAACGATATTTGTTGAAGACGTCAGAAAAAATTAAGCCGCACATCTTCTGGAGGTAACATAGGCCATATTATATTCACCGTAAAGAGCCCGTGCGAAGCAGGGGCGGGTTGCTAGTAAATAATAAAAATCAAGAGGGAAAAACTATTTTAACATAATATTGTAATGATAGTTGTTCTAACTACGCTTAACAAACCTAAAATTTGGTAGGAAAATGTATAGGTAGGCTTATGCAACGAATTAAGTAGGTAGGTGTTTAGGCAGAACTATGAACTTTGTTTGACCTTTGTCAGGTTCAAGCCGAATTTTATTTCGCAATTGGGTGAACTATTACCGGGATTTATATTATTGCCTCGTGGTCTCCGCCAAAAATAGCTTACCCGCTACCCGTGGGCGTATTATGAGTGACCCAAAGATTTACTTTCGTTAAGGAATAGGTATCAAGTAATACCAGTTTTATATGAGGCTAGATGTCAAGATTATCAAACAAATGATAGAACTGAATGTGTCTTACTCCACTAATACATTATTATTTCGCTGGATGTGTATTTGCTATGCTAATTATAAAGTAAGTCACTTGTAAACCTAAGTCTCAAACACACACACAAACACACACGCACGCATATACACACCGCATTTAATTTAATTTTTATTTCTACCTTCAAAATCTATAATCCGTTTCTTAAACAGGACTTATAATAATAAAGATCATTATTATAGAGTCCAGTGTTGTATCATTTTAATAAAATCTTTACCTCGATACATACATTTCAGCATAAATCTGGGAAAAAAGTTAATTTGTGTGTGAAAATCTCATCGACATAATATCGTTTCATTTTCTATTCATTTTCAATATCTTGGTGTACGGACCGCATATTTGACCTATAACAGTAGTCTTACATTTGTGTTATAAGATTGTTAAGTTTTAATACATATACAGGGTGTCCCAAAATTCAACGATAAGCGGGCGAAAAATACCTAGTTTTTTTTAGTTACAAGAAAAATTTAGAATTTCTTTGAAAATTTACACCCTTCAATTTTTTTATTTATTTATAACGTAGTATGGTGTCCATACTTTTTTTTTACAAGACCATGAGTCAAAGTACACTAAGAGTAAAAATATTTCAAAATTGTAGAGAAAAAAAATATTTTGACATTTTTTGTGTAAAAACTGCGGGCAATTTGGTGTTTTTAAGAGTTGTGGTGAATAGTAGCAATATCATGAAAGGTATAAATTTTCAAAGAAATTCTAAATTTTTCTTGTAACTAAAAAAAACTAGGAATTTTTTATTATTATTTTTCCTTATGTACTCATGAGCAGGTTTACCTTTTGGCGCCCGCTTATCGTTGAATTTTGGGACACATGGTATATGTACTCTTAAAAATTCAACTACAATCTAATTTATATTAACTTTCAGGAAGGATACAGGCCTAATTTAATCGTCTGTTTCTATCTTGTTTATCCTTGAGTGCAATTCAGCTGTCTTCCTTCTTTAAGTTAACGCCAAAAAAAAATCGCGAATTTTTTTCGCACATCTAAAGGCGTATCCACCGAAAAAGTTGGCAATTTCAGTTTCCAACTGTTTGCAACTCTTCAGAAAATCGCTAACTTTTTTTTCCATTGTGTCTAAACCGAGTCGCCAACAATTTGAAAAACATTCCAACTCAGCGTCTCCACAGAGCCAATAAATATTTGCAACAAGCGTATTCTTTGGATGTTTACCGCCAAAAACAGAAACACGGCTCCCAACATTTGTTGCAAATAAAAGGAAATTACAGAACCTTTTGTCACCAACAAGTGTTGACAACACAAAAGTTGCCAACTTTTGTTTGGTGGAGACTCTTCTTAAGAGTTGCCGTTTTTCGTTCAGATGACGAGCGCTCAACGCGCGTTTTGCTAACGCGCGTTAACAACTACATGTAAAAACGCGCGTTAGCATGTGTACACCTAGATCAAAATTACATGTAGTTGTAAACGCGCGTTGGCAAAACGCGCGTTGAGCGCTCGTCATCTGAACATGGGCTAACACACTACGCCATCTAGTCCCAAACTAAGTAGAGCTTGTAAAATGGGTTCTATACAACTGGTGTAAATACATTTATACTTTTTTATAAATACATAGGTAGGTACATATTATACATAAAAAACACCCAAACTCTGAAACAAATATTAGCAGATCCGTAATTTGATCCGACCCGGGAATCGAACCCGAGACCTCAAGACCACATACGCTACCACTGCGCCACCGAGACAGTTACCGACAAACCCTCAGATCAAATAAAAAAGGTAGATAACGCACCGCCTTGTTCTTGTTGAAGCAGAAAAAAGGCGCGGAGTTCCAAGTAAATACACGCGATACTCACTAACTATGCTATAAACTACGCTACTTTTCGTCAATATCGTATAAGTTGTCGGAACCTTGGAACTAAGCGCCTTTTTTCTGCTTCAACAAGAACAAGGCGGTGCGTTATCTACCTTTTTTATTTGATCTGAGGTCAAACCATACTCCTACGATTGTGTTTAAAATAAATGCATCCTGTCGACATCCGTTTACAGTTATGTTGTCGACAAACTGCCTTTGTTTACAAAAATCCTTAAAGTCGTAAATAAATTAACGTATTAATTTTAATCATACAATAAAGAGAGCAAGAAGTATGGTGAACACCCTTCTTGGATTCTGCTTATGCTTTCCATCAGGCAGAGTAGAGTCATTTTGGCAGGGTCGAACATAAAAAAAAAAGTAAAATAACAACAGTGATATTTATAACTCGCCGCCTAATAAGTGA
Organism: Diaphora mendica; assembly: GCA_949125395.1. Lineage (NCBI taxonomy): Eukaryota > Metazoa > Arthropoda > Insecta > Lepidoptera > Erebidae > Diaphora > Diaphora mendica. Next base: position 20,179,968 of record OX421317.1, read on the forward strand.
GTGTAGTCCGTAATCACCGTTAAAAGTATTTCCTTCTTATATCAAAACAATAATTTGGTAGAATGATTCGTCAGTTTTGCGAGGGTGTAAACACGGGGTTACATTATGTGTAGAGGGCGTGGTGCTGCTATCTCACACTTAGTTGATGATGACTCATAATATTCTGTGGCCTCTAAAACTACGATTCGATAGTTTCTCGATTACGATACGATAAGTGAGTGTCCCAAGCAGTAAGTTATGTTTATTATCTACTACACTAATATTATAGATTCGAAAGTAAATTTCACGGCTAAGTCGCTGAATCGATTTTTATGAAATTTACAAACAGCTAGTTAATATTCAATTATTATTTACTAGTTTTTGCTCGCGGCTCCGCCCGCGTGTATGTCGGTTATCGTGGCAAATAGTAGCCTATGTGTTATTCTGATGTATAAACTATGTTACTGTAAAGTTTCATCTCAATCCGTTCAGTAGTTTTTGCGTGATAGAGTAACAAACATACATCCATCCATCCATCCATACTTACAAACTTTCGCGTTTATAATATTAGTAGGATGATACGAATGATCAGCCATTCCCGTTACTTCTTAATTTTAAAACAGTTTTTACGTATACAAGATAAGTCGTCTTATGCAACATTAGCTTAATGCTTTGTGGATATATTTGTTTATTGTGTAACCTTGCGGTAATATGTTTCTGATCCACACAAGAAAAAAGGTCTTTGTAGCTACTAAGGAATTCATTAGCCCTTGGCAATGAAAGTGTCTGGGGAGAGAAGAATAAGCGGTCTTAACGCACTATCGATGTATTATTGTTTGTTATTATGTGTTTATAGGTTCAGGGTTAATTGACCATTGTCAATCCCCTTCCCTTCTTTTTCAAGAGGTATCTAATTAACAGAGTACTCTCTAATTATTTTTAGTGGATAATGTAAGGCGTTTTCTTTTTATTCACCTGATGGTAACTGACGATCAAGTCGTAGGTGGTAAACGTCTATCCCCTTTAAAATTTCTAAATAAAGTTTGAGACAGCACATGTTTATCTTTTGAGATTGGCTCACTATAACTATTTTATGACAAATAAATTTATTCATTCTGGATAGCATCACAGGTCAGCTAGTATTGTATAAATATACTTTCACTACAAAAGCATATTTTTCAGTCTTTGGAATTTTTTACAATGTGTGGTCAGACATTTCCTTTCTATTACAACATAAAAAAATATACCAATTTACATCGTTCAAATCAGATGTACATAAATCTATTAAGATTTTATTATCTTATTAGATAGCGCTGATTGAGACTGAACTAGTACTATTACAATGAGTTAATTTATATTGGTTAACAATGAACATAATACGCATAATATGGAAGTCGTTGACTGAAATTCAATGTATAATCCGAGTGATTCAATTAGGTGCACTACATTAGCAGCAACATGTTATACGTGATCGACATCACCATGCTTGACAACTGTTGTCCGAAAATTTGAGCCATGATACAATTAATGTCAGAATTATACGCGGCGGAAATAGAGTACTAATAGTTATTTGTTATACAAGAGTGCAAAGTTGTTTTTTAACCGCGTGCTCAATTTTGATGACCGAGCATGCGAAGGATTCTAATATTGAATCACGAGCGTAGCGAGTGATTCAAAAATTAGAATCCTGAGCGGCAGGGAATCAAAAGAGCACGAGGTGAAAAATCTTTGCACTCGAGTGCAACACGTAACTTTTCATTCCACCTCAGCGAGGAAACAACTACTTAAATGTAAAAAAAGCATTAACAATCACAAGATACTTTTATTTCAGTTTAGGTATTAATATTTATTAGGTACTACATTATGATAGGTATGTATTACATTTATTTTCAAATTATTTCAAAAATACTTAGGTACTCGCTCAACCCCGCGGTGTTAACCGCGATTTTTGTCGTACCGCGAGTTACACCGTGGGACAAAGCTAGTCTAAAAAAGTAGCCTAAGTTACTCCTTAGATTATCAGCTATCTGCCAGTGAAAGTCCCGTCAAAATCAGTCCAGCCGTTCCAGAGATTACCCGGAACAAACAGACAGACAGACCGACTGACAGACAGACAATGTAACAGTAATTGTAAAAAAAATGTATTTCAGTATATGTACCGTGTATACATACATATGCATTTCGTAAAAAGCGATTATTTTAATATTACAAACAGACATTTCAATTTTATTTATTTGTATGGATGTATAGATTAATTAAGAAAAATTGAAAGTTACGTTGCTATAGTTACAGAAGAAAATGATGCGGCCAGAGCAAATAAAAAAAACTACACCAAGAAGGTTCCGAGTCTAAGTTTTTATCAAATTAAAAAATATTGTATGATTAATTCGGCACCATGGAGGTGAAGTAAATAGGTTTAATGATGTTTTAAATTCACGAACTAAGTGCACCCTAGCAATGATCTAAATTCAATTTACTTTATTCTCTAGAGGATAAAAACGGCTTTTACACTCAGATATCGAAGGGCAAAAATACTCTTTACGAGCTGGTGGGATGAAAAGATCTTTGTTATTCTTATTATTTTGGTTTTAATTACTAATGCTGGACGTATAGGGAACAAATTAAACCCACAAATATGAATACGAACCGAACGGTTAGTTTTTGCAGATACAGATGGATGATGTTTTGAAGTTAATTTGGTAAAAATATTTTATATTTTGTGCTGATATCAATAAAAACTTGCATGAGCTTTCAATCTGTCTTTATTATTAGGAACCTAAATTGCATGCTTTAACTTACTTTAAAACTATGTATTTCCATTCATTCCGTATTTAATTTTACTCACTATCGAAATGTACTATGTAATGAATTTAAAATTCTCTTCAAAACCAGTGTTGTTTATTGTTATAAACAACATTAATTAAAAAAGAACGAATAAAAGAAAAACATTCAGGTTCGGTTACACATCTATTATGTTGAATTCAAATTAATTTCAAAAGGCAAAATAAACAAATATGTAGCTTTAGAGTGTAGCAAAATGTTTTGTTCATTCACGCTATTTTCATGGCCCCACTTTCACATTGAATGTTATACGAAAAATAGCCATTAGCGAATGCCAATTGCCTACCACTTTGTTTGAGCTATCGTTAACAGTTAACAGTCTCTATTTATAAAGCTGTCAGTTTAAATTATGCGTATACACTTAGTTTGTTAGGAAATAAAACAGGTCATAAATACCAGTTAAATAGTTGGTCCTTCTAGCAACTTCTTGATGTCAATGTAATGTTGTTATCATTGATTTACGACAAGAACTGACGAGGTTAGGGAGTTCTGTTTGCAATATTATGTTAAGATTTATTATGCAAACTGTGCTACTCCTTTACAACGCGAATATTATTGTCAAGGACTGAAATAACTCAAGTTTGCCCAAAAGTCATACAGTTATTAGTAGATACGTAACTGATAACAATTTATTAAGTTCGTCAATAAAAACAAAATCAAATCAATAAAATATAAATACAGCTACACATTTTTGCCAATCAATATGCTGTTCGTTATTGAATTACTATGCTTATTATTATTGTGTAGAAAAAATGTTCCCGAATTTTAATAAATTGTAAGTAACTGTTTTTTTCATTCTATTAAAGAATGAAGGAAAGAGTTACTAATTATAGCTTAACAACCTGGAATATATATAATATGCTTCGTTACGATTAATTATTTCAAAAGTATAGTATCGAGTGATTATACTTGTACAAGTGATAGTAGACGAGTAAAATTTTACAAAAACAAAAACCGAATTCAATGTTCGACTCCATTTCTCTTGGATACCATCTTTAGATCTTAGTGTCCTTATCAGGGTACCACGGTTGGGATATTTTTTTTCCATTATAAAAAGAATCATCAAAATCGATTCATAAACAACGAAGTTATCCCGTTACACACATAATTTATATTTTTTTTTATTAATTATCATTTACAAACAAAAATACAAAAAATTACATACTGATAGCAACTAAAACCACTAAGGTTTATCTTTGTGCTATTTAAAATATACACACATCAAAAGTGTCTAGGGATCAAGCATTTTTATGCGGATTTCTTGAGATTGAGATGTGGCTTTGGCCCTGGCCTGCTCAGTCGCCAGACTTGAACCCGATTGAGCATGCATGGGATATGCTACAGAGAAGAGCTCTGCCGAATATGGAGGGTATCCAGTCGCAAGAAGACCTTTTTTTGTTGTTGCAACGAACATGGGCGGCCATTCCACAGCGTGTTTGGATGAACTCATTTTGAGTATGCCAAACCGATTTTCTTGTGTTGTTAGTGTTCGCGGTAGAAACACGGCTTATTAATTGTTTAAGTTACCTAATAAAATTTTAAAGAAAACTGTTATTTCAGTCTTTGTTTCGAAAATTAATGTTAGTGGTTCAAATGGCAAAAATCCCTTTATTAGGAAAATGGCAAATTTCTTTATTAATGCAAAGGTGACTTGGTTTATCGTTACTGTGACAAACGAAAACACTTTATTTGATGAATCCTTAAAGAAAATTTTAATTAATATCAATCAGGAGAAAAGTTATTGCAAAAATATATGTTGATCCCTAGACACATATGTTGATCCCTAGACACTTTTGATGTGTGTATATACTAGCTGACCCGGAAACGTTGTTTTGCCATAAAAAAAATTGGGGTATAAAAAATAGGTGTTGGTCGATTCTCAGACCTACCCGATATGCACACCAAATTTCATAAAAATCGGTCCAGCCGTTTCAGAGGAGTATGGTAACTAACATTGTGACATGAGAATTTTATATATAAGATATACGATCGAATTGAGAATCCTTCTTTTTTGAAGTCGGTTAAAAACAAAAATAGAGTAAACAAAATATATAGTTACAATGCCGTAATATACAGATATATTTATCAGACTTTGTACGGAAAATATGGGACGTTTACCATAGAAATAAAATATGTGATAATAGCGATATACCCTTTTCTTTATGTATGTTGGTACTACTAAATTACTCGGGCCAAATGTATATGAGACAAATGCATTTGCGGGAATTCATTTGCATTTACGAGAAGTTACTTCTAAGAAAGAACTTTTACGGGAAAGATCAATATCGCAGAAACTCCATTTACGTATAACAAAGTAGGGCTGTAGACGTTACGTATAACAAGTAGAACAACACTGTTTGTATTGTACATACCCAAAAGTTAGTCAAAATAGACTTAGTAAGCGGAACAGGACAGTGGAATGCGGGTCTCCTATTTAGGTTATTTTAGAAAGGTAATATTATTAATCTTTAAAATTATCCCAATTGGATGAACTTGATTCATAGTGGTTCGATTTACGTTCACCATTTCAAAAATTATACAAATATGAAGATGTCAACTAGACGAGGCCTTCATCATCATCATTTACTAGTCCATTATTGAACATAAGACTTTTTCTTAGACAGGTAAAGCCCATAAGTGTATTCTAACTTCTAAACTCAAAGTTCTCAAACAAAATGCAATTTTTCTAAACTTTATGTTAAGATAACTTTAAAAAACAAAATATTTATTAAAAAATGAGCACATTTTATTTTACATTTAAAACGTTAAAAAACTCTATAAACATACAATACTACTCCAAGTTTTAAAAATATCATTTCATTACATTAGTCAACTGTTTAAAACATTTTATAAATCACATTTTTGAACTATTTATAAAACATTCCAAAGACATCTCAAACATTATAAACACAAGTGGAGAGCACTTCGAAAACATTCCTTTCATATGTACTGGAGAAATTATTCAGAAATTCGCTTGAAACATTAGCATGCACTGCTACTGAAACATTAGCATGCACTGCTACTGAAGCATTTTACTGAATGTTTTTCTTGTTTACGCTGTTAGGTATTTTAATAAAAGTATGCGTGAAAATATTTATTTTGTTTTTCTTAACTATTTGGTTATAAACGGGTCTGTGACTGTATTATGCTGTACTAATCTAGCGGCCGGTGGTAGAGGTATAGCTGAAACTGACAATCCAGTATTAATGAGTTCAGTCATTAGGTATGTCTGTTTAATCGCATGTTATGTATGGTCATCCAATTTCATTTGTACGTACAACAAAGACTGGGTTATCTCTAACCCTTTCTTGCCTCGATCGAAAAGTGTTTAAACAACGGCCGGTCAAAACACTTTTTCGCTGTAGGTTTGCAATGTTACACATCACATGGTCTTAATGAAACTAACACAACATCTAAAAAGCTAATGTTACTGTTGCATAGAATCAACGCAACTTGAATAATATTGGGTCTTAGTAAATGTAAATAGGCACATGTTCAATTCATGTTGCAATTCTTATAAATTGTCGGTGAATAAGATTGTAATGTGGATGTTGCAATAAGTTATTAACGACTGCATTCATTTATTTACCTTTTAGTTTAAAAAAAAAGAATTTCAGTTAATGGGGATGTATTATTGACCTAGCATTCTTTTTTTAGACAAAGTTTAGTTGCATTACATCTAGTTCTAATAGTAGCAACACATTTTCAGAGCAAAGGTATCATTTTGTTAAATGTGTAGCTTTAGAATGATATTCTATGGGGTAGAGGCGAGTTTTCCGAACCAAATTCAACAAGAGGAATGTAATTATTTTCTTTTATTGATTAAGTATTCCTAACTGCGCCATAAGATGTAGGTACAGGGATGGCGCTAACGAATTAGGCAATAAGTCTCCTGTCCGATTTACCAATGAAGTCATTAGTTAAAATTGGAGCCTATTAGTCGTCGCTCCATTGTAGAAGCGAGGCGAGGCTACCAAGCTTAGCTTCTCTAAGCTGTAATAAACTTGACTCATTGCTTTCAACTTGTGATAGGTTCCCTGTGATAATATGTTCTCACTTAATCTTTTTCTGGAACGATGTTCATAGACAACTGTATGAACATTCTGCAATTGAAAATATTTCTTGAACTTTTCATACTTCTTTTATAATGTACTAGCTTATGCCCATGGCTCTGCCCGCATGTTTGAAGAGTAGCCTATGCCCTTCCTCAAGAATAAGAGAGAGAGAGAGTGAGAGAGAGAGCTTGAGAAAGTATTGCCATGCCGAATTACATTGAAATCGGTGCAGCGGTTGGTGCTCATTATCTTACTTCATTTTCTAAGATCTGTTCAATGTGATTGATTCGTACAAAGTGTCTGATTTACTATGGAATATAAAATATTATTAATCGATAATTGTCGAAAAGTATAAGTAGGTATATATTATAATATATATACTATACTACTGTAATATGAAACGATAATAAGTACTACAGCGATGTTGTTATAGTAGCTATATAATATATGGCCAAAGGGATTGGCTATCTACGTAATGATGCAACTCAAAGGGTCTTATTTGTTATTAAGAGCTCAATGTATGCACATTTCATTTGACTTAATTATGCGTTAGTTGCTTCCTGAATATAAACATTTCAATCTACATAATTAAACAGAGCAGGAGATTTTATACGTAGTTTCAACAACAATCTCCTTAATAGATTTCACGCTGCAAAATGGCCCTATGGCCATTCATTATATATTTTGATTGATTTTATCATTTACACGCATTGGTGACTATTACTGCAGTATTTATTTTTTATGAAATAGTGGGCAAACGAGCAGACGTATCGCCTGATGCTAAGCGATTACAGCCGCCCATGGAAACCCGCAACACCAGAGGTGTCACAAATGTGTTTATATAATAATTTTATGTAGTTTCTCTTCTCTATACAATTTAATAAAATTGGTGTACCAAATTTTATTTTTTCAAATTAACAGCCTTTCTTCACTATGAAAATTCTGGGTGACCCACGCATCCGCGTCAGTAACTCCTATTGCCCGTATCGTGATATAATAGCGTGAACAAAGATGACCATAAAAAAGGTTATAGTGAGCTAGCCTTATAAGATAGACATAGGTATGCTGCCGCGGACTTTCCGGAAAACTATTCTTTCATACATTGTGTTTGTGAAACTGTTTGTAACCGTTTACACAGCGCACGCACTAGAAGCTCTCAAAACGAATGATTTTCCTTCGTTTTTGCATCGCATTTAATTGACATCCACTCCTTTTGGTCATAGCGTGACGTAAATTAACGGTTTTTTTTAATTTTGTTCGTCAGTCTGATTTTTGTTTTGGTTAATTTCTGAAGGCTGGACTGATTTTGACGTTACTTTCACTCACAGATCTGATAGCTGATTTTATACGGAGTAAAGTAGCCTATGACTTTTAGTAAAAAAAAAATAGTTTTACGCGAATGTAAACTTAATTATAAAAAAAAAACCGACTTCCAAAAAACATCCAACGAAAACTCTCTGCCAAAAAAACACTTAAAAGCGTAAAATAAACTGGTTCTTCATAAATTGCCTATCCCTAATTCTTTATTCATTTAAATAGTAGTATTATAATGTGTGCTAGGTACCTTTAGGTACCTTTAGGTACCAAAAGGTTTAGGGTTTACCTTTAGGTAGGGCTCCTTTTTGGAAGTCGGTTAAAAATCAATGGAATTGTTATCAATAATAGATGCTCATAATAGATTTTCTTGGCTTCATTATGTTATTCGCGGTTGTTGTTATGAATTTACAATAACAACTGCAGGTAACATTACGGCGCGTAGTTACTCTTTAATTTTTCAATCTTCTATTCTAAATGCTTTTGTCTAGGGTATAAATTTCATCATGTAAGAAAACGAAAACAAAGGCAGTAAAAGCCTACAATCAAATTCGTAACAGAACATTGCCGATTTCGCTTCGCTTGCTCCATAGGAATAGCTTTAGTACCCTTCATTTCTACTTTCATTGAATAAGGAATAAATTTTGCGTAAACGTCTGATTTCAAAATTAATCGGTTCCAGAAACATTCCTTCTCTCAAGTTGAGCTCTAGTTGGACTGGTAGGATATCATTTTCAGTTCAAAGTTATTTGTTTCTTTTCTTAACGGTTATGACTTGATAGAACTAAAAGTCATCAAATTAATAATTATAATAATAATATTTCGGACAACTTACACACAACATCATCTAGTCCCAAACTAAGCAGAGCTTGTATTATGGGTACTAAACAACTGATATAAATACATACACATACTTTTTTTTTTTTTTGTAAATACATACATATTATACATAGAAAACACCCAGACTCCGAAACAAACATTTGTGGATCACACAAATATATGGTCCGACCCGGGAATCGAACCCGAGACCTCTTGATCAGCAGCCGCGTACGCTAACCACTAGACCAACAAGGCAGTCAAATTAGGGTACAGTAAGCGATTTTAAACGAGTTTATTGACTTTAAAAATCTTTGAATAAGGTTTATTGTAGGTATGTACATTGGTGGTCACCCAGTGGTCGAAACTCGACCTTATTTCATTGAATTTTTATTTTATTTGTTGTTATTTAAACTTTATCTGTACGACTTTATCTGAATTTTGAACTTTATCAGTATTTAATACTCTTCTGTTAGCATTAGCTACTCTAACATTCTTTTCGCTACAGTACCTGTACAAGAATTTCGAAACAGACATGAAAGTTAAACATATGGTAGTGCAGAACGTTTAATTAATGTATCTGTTAGCTATTCGTATTTTTCCACTCTTAAAAGCTAACTATTACGAAAGCGACTCTATAAATTTACTTAAATGGGGTTAAATTTATCTAAAATATAGATCGGTTCAGTAAAGGCATGGATATTGTGTAACATCCACACAAAAATGTATTTGCTCAAAATGAGAACCTCCTTCTTTTTGACCGAATTCTAAAAAAGGAGGAGGTTCTCAATTTGACTGCATATTTTTTATTTTTTTTTATTTTAACCGATTTTGATGATTCTTTTTAACCGACTTCAAAAAAAGGAGGAGGTTCTCAATTCGACTGGGTTTTTTTTATTTATTTTTATGTTTGTTACCTCATAACTTTTGACTGGGTGAACCGATTTTGATAATTCTTTTTTTATTTGAAAGCTGGTGCTTCCCATTTAATTTTGGTCCAGATTGAAGTCGGTTTTTTTTGTTAAAATTTGTAGGTAATTATTTATTTGAAAGCTGGTGCTTCCCGTGTGGTCCCATTTAAATTTGGTCCAGATTGAAGTCGGTTTTTTTGTTGTTACGTTATGTTCAAAATTACCATTCATAATACAAATAGTTTTCACTAGATGCTTAGAAATAATTTTGCACGTGTTTCTTTTAAACGCACGGGAAATTAAAGTATTAAAACATTGATTTCACGCATACCTACTTCAATCAACTGATAAAAACTATTTCATATTTCATTTTAAAATATCGAAATTCTTGTATTAAATATGTAATTTTGTGTGATATTGTACATCGGTATTGGCAATTTTGCATACATCGTCTGATCAGACGACAGATGCTCCCCGGGGGCCGTGTTTATCAACCCACTATGATTCACAGGAGCCCACATTTACGTGTAATACTTTCTCTCGGAGTATCATATGCCAAATAATATTCTAACTTTATCATCATGTGTGAATTTCTTTTATAAATGATTTGAAAACGATATGAGGAAATATTTTACCTACATTGACATAATGACATAATCAATCAACTAGTCAAACCGATTTACAAGGTAAAAAAAATATTAAATTTATAACCTAATTTAAAAGGTATAAAAACATTTTAGAATTATACGCACTTGTATTTATTCCATCATTTTAATCAACTTAAATTCTGGCCGGTTTCGCCCTATGGGATTATCAAAACTTTCGCCCCATGGCATTATCAAACCTTTGATAATGCCATAAGGTGAAATTCGTCAGGGTTAAAGTTAACTTATTCCACAGTTTATGTAGAATAAGTCTAAGTGAGTTTAATCCTAGAATGTATTTCAACAAGTTTCATCAAGTGCCGACAATCGAGACTGTTGAAATATGGATCAAAATAGTATTATGAATACATGTGCTGCCATCTATCGGTGCTATGCGCCAAACTCTATTTGAACCTATATTATCTGTGTGTCGCTGTAATGTGTTTCCTTTAAAAAATAAAGCCAGTCGGTCGTTACTGATCATTAGAAACGTCTATTCATTTTAAAGACTATAAATTAAAAGGTTTGAAGTTAAAGTTTATCTTCTGGATATATTGTATTGTTTCTTTTCAATAAATTATAAGTTATGTACTCAGTAGTGTAAAATAATGTTATAGCAGAAATAATAGCTTTATCTCAGTTTTTTATTCCTTTTGTTAAATTTTAATATTGTCCATCATTTATCAGTTCATTAAACTTATATTCAGATGTTAATTAGGTCCAAATAGTTTGAAGGTTTCCTTACACTTTTCATTCTTAATTACTACAATTTAAAAATATTTAAAGAAATGCATCTCGTACTTCAATATTAAATTTACGAGCACAAATATTCTCGCTTTATACGATATCAAAGTCAGTATTTTCCTTTCAAAGGCGTACATGTAATGAAAATTTATGTCGGTGGTGTAATGAACGATACGCCTTTGTTTCTGACAAAGTGACTTGGAAATAGCGCTTCAGGACTATCTTCTTCTCTCACTATCATGGGCGTAGCCAGCCATGGGCTCAGGGTGGGGCAGCAGTCTAAACTAATATGTCACTAGCAAACTACTTAGTCTTGCCATAATTATTGTTACAAAGAAAAACTTTTTTTATGTTTCACTCTGCCAAATTTACTATACTCTGCCTGATGGAAAGCATAAGCAGAATCCAAGAGTGGTAGCCACCATACTGCGAATGTAGACAATGCAGCATGGCGACCCACACCATGGCGGGCTAGTGATGCTTCTGCATCATTAGGCCTCCGGTCTCGCAATCAGCAACGAAACACGACAGCACGATCGCTGTCATTTCTTAATGTTGATTTTCGGTGCGAGGGTAGTACCGCCCCGGTCGAGCCGGCCCTTTCGTGCTGAAATCAGCGTGGCGCTACTACCTTGTGATTTATTACTATTACAGTGTGTTAGATAAATACATTTATATGAAAACATTAAAAATATGTAAAGCTTACTAAAAGTGGTCTCCATTGGCTGCAATACAGTCCTTTAAACGTTGAAGACAGTTATCAATGCAGTGCAGCACGCACTCTTTCTGTGGGAAAATTCTCCACTGCCAATCGTATGGATTGTTTTAGGGGCTTCAAATTATCTTGGCGTTTAGAGCAAGCCTTACTCCCTAAAACTGACCATAGATCATAATCCAGTGGTTCAGATCAGGACTAGATGACGGCCAGTTTTCAGCTCTAATGAAATACGAAACGTTCGTTTCTAACCAAGATTGGGTGGATCGAGCTTTATGACCCGTCGCCGAGTCTTGCTGATAGGACCATTCTTGGCTATTGAACATGGTATTTTTAAGGGGCTTAATGATCTTCCCAAGAATGGTACCTTGATACACTTGTGCCGATTTTTTGAAACCTTTTTCATAAAAATATGGCTCAGTCACTCTTTCATAGCTAACACCCCACAAAGCCATCACCGTAGTCGGATAATGCCCACGTTGTACTCTGTTGCCTAATTGGGAAGCTTCTTTAGATAAGAGCTTTTATCATAAAAACGATCATTTTGTTTGTTGAAATATTGTCCAATTGTAAAAAAATCTCATCCGTATTTTTTTTTCTATACACGAAGGAAGGTCCCCTTCGTGTACTGCTTTAGTACCTACCTAGTTGTTCTGATTTCCATTCTATTCTTTTTAAATTATCAGCTAAGAAATGACCAGTGCGTTTCTTATAGGCTGCAAGTCCTAAGTCATCTTTTAAAATACGCGATATGGTTCTAGGTAAAATCTTTTGCTTTCGGACTGATTTTGTCGAATTCTTTCCCTTACTGCTTTGATCGCCTTTTTCGTACGAGCGCTACGTGAACGGCTAGATATTTTTCTTTCACAAACTGAGGAGGTTTCGTTGTACCTATCAATAGCCCGGTACGCAAATATTCGACTAATACCAAGCGTATGGAGGATTTTAAAAATTGTATTTGGCTCTATACCTACTTTATGTAATGCAATCACAGAGATTCGGTTCTCTTTATCACCCCACTCCATTTTAATATCACAAAATATTTTACAATATATTGGCGCGAAAATAAGAAACACAATAAACAATCGTATTCAAATGACAAATTCCAAATTCAAAAGTACCTAACATCTTGTTTATTTTTAAATGTAACAGTATTTATGGCCAGACTAAGTACACCCACGTTCTTACCCCTGCCGATACGGTCGCGGCCCATAGGCCCATCGTGTTGACCCAGAGAGTCTCCTCTAAAACTCCGCACCTCGCGTGGTGGGCTCCGATCTGTCTGACGCTCAATTCGGATTCCGAGAGGGGCGTCCGACGGTCGATGCCGTGTTGCGCCCGAGTGCCGTTACCGAAGAGGCAGTGGGCCGTGGCGGCATGTTGTTGGCGTTATTGTTGAATATCGCAAACGTATTCAATAGTCTGCCATTTAGCTGCATCAGGGAAGACTCCATTACCACGGCGTGCCAGAGTATCTGAGGCCGCTAGTGGCAGACTAGTTAGAGAAGCGTACCGTCATGTACGAGGACCGAGATGGCGTCTTAACATGGTGACCCATGTTGTGCGGTGTTCCACAAGGGTCTGTCCTTGGACTACTCCTGTGGAATGTGGGATACGACTGGGTCCTTCGAAGTTGTCTCCCCACCAGGCTAGGCGTAATTACTTACGCCAATGACACTTTGGTCACGGCCCGGGGGGCAAACCTCCAAGAGGCGTCGCGCCCGGCCACCAGGGGTGTTTCTATGGCAGTTAGGCGCATTGAGGCGCTGGGCTTACGCGTGGTCCTGGATAAGACGGAGGCCCTATTGTTCCATGGTCCGCCCCCAGGCGCCTCCATAGTGGACAACTCGGTACTCGTACCGGTTCTGGCAGATATGAAGCCTGATCCTCGACGGTAGGTGGCTCTTCGACGAGTACTTTAGACAGCTTGCTCCGAAGCTGGTCGACGCTGCCTTTGCCCTTGGGCGACTTTTGCCCAATTTGGGTGGAGCCAGCGTCGTACGCGTGTGTCGTACGCTGCCTAATTTGACTGTCTAATTAGGCGTCAGTGTGGACAGGTTCTGGGAGTGGTTCGTATGTGTTAATAACAGCTGTTCCCGTATCCCTCCATTCTCAGGCGCAGAGGCACACCGTGTGGTTTTACTTGGTCCGATTCCGACATACCACCCCGCCGCAAACCCCGGTGGGGTGACGGCCCGTGGGAGTTTCCACACGTAAAAAAAATAAGTACCTTTCATATCAGAGCCAGGGTGGAGCAAGTGCCCCACCCTGCCCCACCGTGGCTACGCCCATGCTCACTATATATATATAATTAATATAATGCAGCAGCTATTACCTACCGCCTGACGCCATCTCGACGACGCTACAGCTTCCTTATTTATGTACACAAACAAAAGAGGACGACCGATTTTCTCTAGCGCAACGAGATTACGGAAAATAACTTTACACCCGTGTCATATGCACACACACTTCGTGGCCTGTCTAGAAAATGTTTCAAAAGCTTACTGTGCGCCGCGACACTAGCATTTATTTTTTGAAAATTGCACTGTCATGCAATAACCTAAAACGTATTTGCTGCTTTATCATTGCGAAAAGAGCTATTGTCCAGAAAATTACTCTGTTATTTGTGTCGCTTTGTATTTGTGGATGTAAATTTGAGCGACAAATTCGTCTGTACAATGTATTGATTGTCTTTTGAACTGTAAAAGAGGAGTTTAAGGGGCCAGAATGAATTTTGTGTTGGCGTGGTAGCTGCAGTGGGTTGTAATTTAATTAGACGGCAATTTGAGCGGGCGCCGGTGCGCGGACGTGCGCTGAATGCCGCGTTGTTCGACAAATTTCATTACACCCTATTGTTGCATGCATACTGTTGAGTACAACGTTCAACAGTAATAGCAAACGCCGTTGTTACTTTGTGAATTCTACTTTAGACTACAATAATCAATTTTACTTATTTGTCTATGAAAAGCATTTAGTGCTTTTAAGACTGTAAATATTACAATACATGTAAAAACAGCATCAACAGTTTTTGTGATTAACAATCCTTAATAGTCTCACTACCGAATATAGGCTCCAGCGGGACATCGATAGTGTTGTGGCCTGGGGTGACCAAAATCGGTTGGAATTTAATGCATCTAAATGTAAAATTGTGACATTTACCCGATCTCGCTCTCCATACACCTACGGTTACGAACTATCAGGTGTTCCGCTGATTGGAGTAACAGAAATACGTGACCTAGGTTTGACCTTGGATTCAGGTTTCACCTTCAATACACACAAATAATATCTGTGAACGAGGTTTTAAGCCACTAGGATTCGTGATAAGAATGTCGGCACAATTCCAAAACAGGAACACTATCATCGTGTTGTACTTCTCTTTCGTTCGCAGTGCTTTGGAGTATAACTCCATAATCTGGGACCCGAACGAGGCTAGGTACAATACGATGATAGAAGCCGTCCAACGAAAATTCGCGCGGCTCGTATGTAAAAAGCTGTATGGGTTCTAAAAGTGAAGGATACAGATAAGGATATCTGTATCCTTCACTTTTTGTTCTCGGCATGGTAGGTCTTAACACATTGGCATTGCGACGTAAGTGTGCTTTAGTGGTACACTACTATTTATTACTTAACCATAAAATTGATAATGCTAACTCATTATCCCGTTGTCTGTTATGGGTACTAAACCAGTACACCGGTCTACGCTCTTGCCGTCTCCTCGCTGCGCCGCGGGTGCGAACGTTTACGGCACAATACGCTCCCACTAGTCAGGCAGTTAGACTGCTCAACTCCCTGATTGCTCAGTATCCGGATGTTGATTTATTCTCTACTAAATTGAGTACATTTGTCACATTTTGTATGCTTTTTTAAATAATAAGTTTTAATAATAACGAGCCTGTTGCTCTAGTGGTTGGTGATCCTGACTGCTGAGCGCCGCAGGTCGTGGGTTCGATTCCCACCCGTGATAAGCTTTCGTGTGATGAACATGATCGTTAGTTTTGCGTCTAGCTGTAATTTACCTTTAATATGTATATATTTGAAATGTGTTTGTCAGTTGTCTGGTACCCTTGGTGCGGGCTTTGCCTGGCTTGAAATCGGACGACTGTGAGTGGGAATTCCTAATGAAATCTTATTATTGATTACCATATTTGTAATACCAATGTTGTAATGGCTCACTACACGTATACACGGGTAACTGTGAGTGTAGTGAGCAGTTGATATAAATAAATAGGCCTGTCATAAGACGGGATATTTGATCCTACCATACTATCCAGGAGAGGCATAATTTGAATAGAGTTCGTGTCAAGTTTTCCTTCTCTTACGAGAGAAGAAAACCTTTTTTATCAGCAAGTAATAAAACTTGATATTTGAACGTAAGTTCCAAACAAACAAAATCGACAGAATTTATCTTTAAACTGACGGTCTCAACGAAAATCTACATATATTTAAATGCGTGACTCAAGAGATTTCCATCAAAGGGTAACGCCTTTAATCGAATTAGTATTCCTGAAACTTGTAGCAGATAACTGAATGCTTAAAAGGACAAATTGAAAACGCCAACAGTTAAGTGATTGATTAAACCGTGGCACTTTGTTCGAGTTCACTATCTGTGAGTAAGGAGCGCAGCGAGATAAGCGTCATAAATCAGTGCGATAAAAAGTGGAGTGGTCGTCGCAAACACTGTCGATGTTCACAACGCTAAGGTAGACCTTGCGGCCCCTACAGAGAGCCTAGTGTGAGTTTATTTCATTTAATCTCACTTTCAATGGCGAGCACGTTCAGTGTTGCGATCGGTAAAGGTTTTAGTGCGGGTCAATCGCAATGCCGAGTGTTGTCACGACGTGAAATAAATTCACACTAAGCTCAGGTAACCTTTTAACGATCACTAGATTATCACTAAATGGTATTCTACAAGAAAATAAATCATATCTAGTGAAGTGAGAACAATGACCTTTTCAAAGCTCGATCTCGTAGTTAACGTTTTTTCTTAATGGAATTCCTTAGAATTAATGCTCTATATTGCTTTATTAAAGTTGGATATCTGAGTCTGCACTAAAATTATTAAAAATATCTTGAAACCGTTTTGTAAAGTCGGTATTTTTTCTTGTGACTCTTTTAGCTAAAAGTCCTACCTCTTATGAGTAGTTAGAAGTAGTATTAGGTAGTGTTATTCTATTGCGTGTCGTAATTTTTTTTTTTTTTTTTTATGTTTGGCCCGCCAAAATGACTCTACTCTGCCTGATGGAAAACATAAGCAGAATCCAAGAGTGGTGGTCACCATACTCATTGCGAATGCAGACAATGCAGTATGGCGACCCACTTCGCAAAAATACTCCTCAGCGTCGATTCAAATTTAGATGGAGCCTAGCATCTGCTTACTTGGGAACGAATAATCTATCGTAATTTATAATTTGAAAATAGTTTTAGATTAGGTTTTAATAACTCAAAACTTGAGAGACATCGCAAGCGAGTAGCGATGCTTATAATTTTTTTACGCTTAAAGCTGCCACTACAGTAATTGTTGTAGTAGAAGCTTTTAAGCGTAAAATATAATTACAATTCTACACTTACTAGCAGTCAGATGTACATGCTTCTTTTCACTATAAATATAATTATTTAAAAAGTCACACTAATAGTGGAAAATATGTTTTCTTACGTAAACATATGTTTGGACTGAAATGTAGTAACAGAAAAAATAATTATTCGCTATAACATATCCTCGTCATGGTACCTACCTACGCTTCTTCGTGTGATAACGGATTAAGAATGTGGCGTGTTATCGACTGTTATCGACCCTATTCATGTCATGGGTGTCGTAAGCAGCGACTAAGGGAGCAAACTACGCAGAATGATATTACTGCAAAGAGCAAAAAATACCTTGAAACAAAACCTCTATCAATCTGTCTGGCCAGTGTGGCATAGTAGATCATTACCTCCTTGCTAGGAAGAGGCGTATGTCCAGCAGTGAACTATTAAAGTCTGAGATGATTGAGGAAATATCGCTCGGTGGTTCAATTTCGTCGTTTCTAATGTCTTGTTTTATTTCATCCGCCAGTTGCCTCTGCCTCGTTTGTCTAGCTGTTAGTATGAGTGACTGCCGATCAAGAGGTCTCGGGTTCGATTCCCGGGTCAGATTGCTGTTGGGTTTTTCTTACATTAAATTACAGCCCGGAGTATGGAAGATGGCGGTGTTTCCCGCATGTGCCTCGGAGAGCACGTGAAGCCGTCGGTCCCGGTTGTCATGAACACCTATGACAATCGTTATTGGGAAGTCAGTGCCCTCAAATATACTGATAACTAGTTCCACTTTTGAATTCAGTTCACCCTCAGGGTTGCGGAGGTCTGATGCCAGTCGCTCCGTAAAAAAACTGCTATTCAGGTAAAAATGGTTGAACTAGTAGCCGACCCCATTTAATCTTGGGAATAACAAAAGCTAGAAAGATGATTTTATCCGCCAGTTAAATTCGAATTGTTATTGCATAGATTTAGGTTGAGTAATAAGTAGAAGATAAATGAATATTGAGAAACAGGTCTGAGGAGAAGTACATTTGAAGATTTAGTATTTGCTCTTAGAAGTACTGTTTATCATTGAACACACCACAATATGTCCCAAAGCCAATATGGAAGATGTTGTCTATCGCCTTCGTGATTTGGCATATTTATGATACCTTAAGATTTTAATAGCAAGATACTTTCGTTGATAGTAGATTATCTACCAGGGCTAGGAGCTAAACTTATACAAAGCAGACGCAAAATAAAGAAACTTGTCATTAATAATCCTATTATGATGATGTTTTCTTCATAGCTAGTTACAACGAATGTAAGAGGAGCTCCAAAGCCTTCTTTTTGAAAAATCAAATACCAACTCAGTAGAGATTGTCTTACATTGTCCTGAATAGACAGAAGTTGGATATATTGAACTTGTCTCGAAATGTTAACTTAAGAAAAGCCACGAAACCGTTTCCTCTGTTACGTAATCGAAATGAAAGAAAGGGAAATATTGCATCAAAGAGAATTTGAAATATTGCCAACTACATGCGTCGTGTTCGAATTGATTTTGCAGGCTTTTGTGATCTCCGAGAGACGCTTCGGTGTTACACAATTTATCCCGTCTGGTGCAACCCTTAGTCGATAAATTTGTGGCCAGTTTACGGCATTATTCAGATATCAATAAACGTATGGTCCGAAGCACAAATTTTGAAACACATTGCGGTTATTTTCAAATCACTTGCATAATTTTATGGTTGCCAATAACCTTAGCTCGTGGGGAGATAATGTTGTAGTGGTCAGATCAAAATTGATTTAACATGTATTATGTTTACATGAAAAATTGTTATGTGCATAAAAGATAAAAAATATATTATTGAATTTTTATGTTTTTATGTATACTTCATTTTATTATGTAGCCTAAGAGTACTTTTGATTTTAATGAGGCTGATGATTACGTTGTGACAGTTAATTAAATGCACAAATAAATATTAGTATACTAGAACTCATACTACATGCTGATTTATGCGTAGGCTTTATAATATATACCGAATATTAATACTACTCGTAATCTATAATACTGTGGAGCCTCCTACTCCTCATTCGTCTTGATGTTTATTTTATAATTGCTTCACCATAACATTTATGGTTGATACCTGCGATCTAAAATACACCTTTTAACTTTTTATGTGCAAAAAAATAATAATTATTAAAAACACAACGAGAGGGAAACACAAAAATACGGTATGCATCTGTCAAAGGCGTTTTCAATTGAATGTGAATGAGTTAGCTTGTAAAGCCCGAATGATTTCACCGATTGGGTGAAGCGACATTCAAGTAAATCATTTTTTATTGTTAACGTGGGTTTGAAACAGTCACATATTTTTCAGCGTCGAATGAACTGTGGACCATATTTTGCCAACAAATTGTATTTTCGACCGTTTGGAAAATTAAAGTCAGTAATCTTTTTATGTATGTTACTGGATGAAGAATTATTATTTTATGGTCAATTTGTGGAAAAAGACAAATCTATTATTTTGAAAGATTACAGGTAACAAGTCTTCCTATTGCTATCAGCTTACAATGTGATCTTACAATTCGACAAATTTAATATAATCACTGAAGTGAGTTCGTTCGCTTCTTCACGTCTTTATTCCTGATATTTTCCATACTTTGTAAAGGTTATTTAATATACATACTATATCTGAAGGATCAAAGCGTGGCTCCGCACGGTCCGGAGGAGCGCCTCGGTCAAGCGTGGCTCTACTACTACTACCTTTAGGTAGTAGAGCCACGCTTGACCGGTTTGAAGATCAACCAAAAATGACAGCATTCGTGCTGTCGTGTTTCGTTGGTGAGTGTGTGACCAGAAGAAGATAAGGCATCAGTAGGCAGCCATGGTGAGCGTCACCATGCTGCATTGTTGCATTGTCTGCATTCGCAATGAGTATGGTGACGACCACTCTTGGATTCTGCTTATGCTTTCCATCAAGCAGAGCAGAGTCGGGTGGGTCGGGTGGCCGGTCCGTGTTTATAAAATAAGATATTATCGATACAAAAATACGCTTGTTCAAAGTTACTAAATCGGTTTCATAGCCATTCGGCATAGAGATCAAGCTGTATTTTAAGGACTGTTCAGTGGATATAGATAGATATATCGTAAAGAATATATTTATACTTACTCGTAGTGCTTTGTAGTTATACTTAGTCATTATCTTTTTAAACCTGTTGCTCCAGTGAGCGCTTTTCATTATACAAATGCAAGTGTTGCTCGAGGCGAATTCGCTTTTATGCAGAAACATTTTCTTCACTATCTTGTGTTGTCCGCCGAGCACAGTTGAGCGTAAAGTTTAAGTGAATTTTGAGATAAAAAACTTTAAGTATATCCAACTTCGTGTTATCGTGACTTTTCGTTAGTGCAGTTTTTCATTAAACGCTTTGTGCTTCGTATTGAGTTTTAAAGTGAGAAAGATCAAAAGACTTATTTCTTTTTGTCTTCTCTTAAATGCTGGATTAATATTATGAACAGGTACCTAGTTTTTAACCGACTTCTAAAAAGGGGAGGTTCTCAATTCGACCGTATACGTATATATATATATTTTTATGTGTGTTTGCGGATAACTTCGCCGTTTATGGACCGATTTTGATGATTTTTTTAAATGGAAAGGAGATACCCCAACGGTGGTACCATGATAAGGACACTAAGATCTGATGATGGCATCCAAGAGAAATCGAGTCGAACCTTTAAGTCGGTTTTTATTTTGTTAAAATTTTATATGACCAAGAGTCAGCATCTTATGTATAAAAATCTTTTGAATTTTCCACGTGACACGTATAGGTGTGATGGATAATTTAATAATACTGTAATTACTTAAAATCTCTATATATCTTGACATAATTCCTGAGAAGTATATAAATCAAATTTATTTTTAGAATGACGTGGTATTGAGAACATTTATCTTGAGACTAATCATTTGAGAAAGTTAGAATCATCAGAGTGTAATGCTACACAAATGCAAGAGACAATCATTAAATGTCAGTCAACAATGAAACTGTAAAAAAAATAGAAGAAATATAATATATAAAAGATACCAATTATATATAAACTTTATTTTCAGCAATCAGATTGGGTCGCATAAAATTTAAATGATGCCGTGTCGAGGGAGGTCGTTAATTGGTCAGTTATATTAAATTAAAGCTTTTGACCTCAGGGAACAATCCCTGCAGATTATCGAGTTGGTATGCACTGGATTCAAACTCCCTTACCTCCCCGTGGTCCGACTTATGCTAATGGAGAGCTTAAATTTATATTCGGGAGTGCTCCCATTCTCTAATAATGTTCTCCTAGCCGATAACGGCAACGGCGGCCAGTCTCAACGGAGACCAGCCAACTACGCAGGAGATATTATATTGCACAAGTGTGAGCGCAAACACAGGTGCACTCTCTGTTCCCTCTCTCTCAGAATCCGATGGGACGGTTAACCGACACGACCGGGGAGAGATCAGGCGCAGGACCGACAGCTTTACGTGCTCTCCGAGGCACGGGGTTCAGACCCCAACTTCCAAACTCCGAGCTGTTATTAAGTATTTCTATAATCAGAAAAACTCAATAACTCTTTTGGCCCGACCCGGGATTCGAACCCGAGACCTCTTGATCGGCAGTCGCGTACGTCAACCGCAAGACCAACGAGGCATTCTCTACGAGGTAAATGTAGAAATACGTTTACTTTAAAATTTTAACATTTTGGAGTATTGTGTTCGGTGATTTGGTGCTTAAATTATATGTAATTTAAATTTGTGTTTTGAAACAGCATATATTCAACTATATTTGCTTTATTTAAGTGAAAACTTCTTTAGGCGCTTTTAAGACAACTCCCGCACTAGGAATAAATCCTGTGTTGCGGGGGACTTTACAAACATACATGAAACGGACACAAAGAACACCCAGACTCCGAACAATAATTTGTGATTTGTGGATCACATAAAGTGTTGTCCTATGTGGGATTTGAACCCACGACACTTGGCGAAGTAGCAAACGGCGTGGTGACCGTTAAACCACTAGGTCAAAACGTGCAGTCAAGGCTTTGAACAATTTATGGGTGAACAAAAATCATGGAACTCGCGTCCTCGTCACCGAACTAAAAGCTTGAACAAAAAGCGTGTAACTCGCGTCATAGTCACCGCACGCTTCACAAGATTCTTAATTTTCACTTCTATGGCCAGTTCAAAAGATTACCCCGCATTTTCTAACCTTTAAACTATTGCTTTCTGTAATTATAATTATGTTCACGAGAATTGTTGATGATTATGATGTATCCCTAGCTAATTTCAGCCACAGAGACCAATCTAGCAGCCGCAGCCTAATCAGGAAGCTACGCAGGAGATATATTACAGTGCACAAATGTGTGCGTAACCTCTCTTCCATTACTCTTATATGCAATATCCATTCCTTAACTCTCATATTGCAATGGTAAGGTTATCTGACACGACCGGGGAGAGATCAGGCGTAGGGTCGACGGCTTTACGTGCTCACCGAGGCACGGGGGTTAGGACTACAGCTTACAAAATTCTGACTTTTTTTTATAATCAGAATAACATTACGGGAATCAACCCGCTTAAGTCAGGTATTAAGTTTGACTTGACTTAACACATCTTTGAAATTCCTGACGCTTTTACTGGCCAGGTTGCATAGGTCAAAACCACTCACAGTCAGGCAACATCATGTCTATGGGGTAAAAGTTTGGGTGGAAGTAGAAACGAAGGAAAGTAATAACTACTCATTTTTGAGTGCGAATTTGAATTTTACTGAGAATTTTTTTAAAATTAATTACGACTTAAACAGAAATATTAAGTCCGATCAGGGATATGTCTGTTGGTTCTTTGTATATGACCACTAATATAGATAAATTTAAAGCTATTAGAAACTGACGAAAGCAAAACATCTTTTGAGATTTTTATTTTACTAAAAATATATTGTGAAATATCGGAAGGAGTTGGTAATACTTATACCTCGTATTACACACTCACATTTTAGAAGCTATATTTATGTTCCTACATAATACAAATCGATTCTATTACAGTTTGGCAAGCACGTGTATCGACAGCGCTACTACCGACAATTTCCTAAACCGCAAAACTCAATAACATTTCTTTCGATCCCATAATCTGATTGGGACATTTATATTTATTAGAGTTTAAATATAAAATGTTTATTTTAGGAATATGAGACGAAAAAATTGTATAAGGAATTTTAAGCTACAGTACTAAATAATATTATAGTAAAATTATCGTTAGTTTTCTAACAAGTGATAACTGTAAAACACATGTTTTCAATAATGTATTATTGTTTCAGTGTCGTTGATCGTTAAAGAGTCTAGAACTAGTCTAGTTCTACGTCGAAAGTAATTAACAATATGACAATTATTATCCTTTCGACTAACTTAAAAAGAATCTAATGGTCTGCAGTCAATGTGAACAGTTTTGTTTCGCCGGAGATGTACTAACGGCAAACAAAATACTGGCTAGGTTGTACGGTACATTTTAAGTATTTTACTCCATGTTTACATGTGTGAAACTGTAAATTACTCATTTTTTCAGTAATAAATTTACAAATTGTTTTTTTTAAACTACTCTGCCTCATTAGTTTCCTATTTCTAATTGAAATCATAGGTTTTTAATATTACTGACCAAGGATTTCGATTGCCATATTTAGGAAGGTACATATATTATAACAAAATCTGCGAAGTCCGGTACTATCGACATGGAAATAGGCAAGAACAAAATGTAACGCTCAACTAGATTAATATTATGCGCAGATAGTTTTATCGTTGAGTAACTGCCCCTGCAGCCCGTAGTAGTTTTCATCATGCTATTTAACAGGAGATCGTAAACTTTGTAGACAGCGCCGGAAAGCTAAAACATCGTAAAACATCGGTAACCATTTATTGGAAGCATATATTGGTCATCAGTGGCTTTTATCTGTGTTTTCTTGTAAATAATTGGTTCATCTATTGCATTTAAACAGTGTAAATATGAAATTTACAACTGAATAAAGTTTGCTTTCATAAATTCACGTTTTTAATTTTATATCATCATTTATAGTCGCGATCGTCTAAATTCCTTGGCTACACTTATTTACCTGCTCATATTGTTTACAGAATACTAGCAGTTTTATCACGTCGAATAGTAATTATGTGTAGGACACCCACAGGCTAGGTGGAGTGACAATTTGCGCAAGATGGCAGGCAGGAGTTAGATCTAAAAAGTCCTAAATCGATCCAAGTGCCGTGCATCAGTAGACTCCGATAGTCTGATGCCGATGTTGATAAATTTTGTTGCATGTGTGAGAAAAAGAGCCGCCTTATGATTCTGGACAGCGTAGACCATAAGCTAGTTCGGTGCTATCGAGCACTCGAAACTCACAACGTTACGTCCTGACTTCTTACGTTTCAAAAACATGAGTACAAACTAAGGTGCTTCATTTATACTGAGACTTACTAGTTGATAAGATAAAAACAGTGAAAAATGTTAAAACTCTTAGTGGCTGTCTCCAGGGGCGAGAGAATCGCGGCGATAATATCGTTGTGACACATATATCCTTACACTCGGCGATTCCATTACTAGACGTGACGATACATCGAAGGAAAAATCGTTTGTTTGTGGAGAATACCCGACGGAAAACGCGCGGATCCATAGCGATTATATCGCCCGTGGAGACGACCCCTTAAATTTTCATCACTAAAAATTGCTCTGGATTCTAGGTGCAACAAATTCGTTTCTAAGTCACGCATCCAATATAACACGCTTATTAAACATTCGACAACTCACTATATTTACTCACACTGTAAGTACCTGTTTACTAGGCACTAAAGCGACGTATGCATTTAATGATCCTACTAGCAATTAAGGGTAATGCTCCACTAATGAGGTGACACCCCAAATTCTGCCGGCATAAAATATGTTGGCGAAGTTAAAGACAGTAATTACACTCATACTAGCAACATCTCAGTAACTTATGACCTTTGTTTCTATGATATGAATATTGAAAGTGATAAAAGAGAACTAAACTACTACTACTACAACCAATTTTAGCATTTAACTTTAGTTATTGTCACATTGTCAGATGGATTGGTAAGAAAATATTACTCATAATGGTTAACATTGTTTACTGTTTTATTCCCACGAATAAACAGATTTTTCTGAAAAAACTAAATTAATGGAGTGAAACCGCGTTAAGCCAGTTTGCGAAAAAAACGTCGTAAATAAAAGTTATGAAAAATATAAAGCTCGATATTCAACACAACAGAATACAGTTTAAACTAAATTCAAACGATCAAAACATTATCGAAAAATAGACGAACATAAAAATAAAAAATAAATAAAAAACGAACTCTACAAAATTTCACCTATTCACTATATACGGAGCATTCAGCTCCGCCACTGCTATAGACTAAAAAATTCACAAGCGCGAAGTGTCTCTATGCCAAAAAGTAGGGATATTGATGACATTTATAGACTGAAATACTACGTGCATTAGACATAAAATAATTAGGTTTTATAGAATTCTTAATACTTAGTTGTAATTTACTGGTCTTTTTTTCACATCATGAGTTTCATCCCCATCATCTAGATGGTTGGCAGTCCACAACTGTGCGCTTTTCAAGGATCTTTCTGCCTCGCCCAAAAAAACTGTCTAATGGACTGTCGCCTGCGGTATTCCCGAACCAATACGACCTCTAAACCTTCAAGAAAAGAGCGTACTCCTTCTGAAAGGGCCGGCAACGCGCTTGTGACGTCTCTGGTATTGCGGGCGGCGGTAATCGCTTACCATCAGGGCGATACATCGCAATACAATAGGGAGCAAACGAACAAATGTTCGTTTGCTCCCTATTTTATAAAATAAAATAAATAAATACCATATCAACAGCATTTAATAGTCCTCTACTGGACATAGAAACTCAACTGGACTTAGAAAAGAGGCATTGGTGTGCTATACCAAGCTGGCCAAACAGGTTGCTATAGGTTTTGTTTCAAGTTTTTCTACTCTTTGTAATGATGTTGTTCTGCGTAGTTTGCTCTCTTAGTACGACATCCACGTACGCCTCTGACCGCCAATACCCTCTGAGGCCGCCAGAGGCGAGCCTTATTCAGTTCAGTCAGAGCCGCCACCCACACCGGTGTACCATACAACGCCATATCGACCGGACCACCCTCGTGTAGAGGTGTCGCGTTGCGGAATGAATATGGGTGGTGACGTTCCGTATCCTTAATTCAATAAAAAAGTATAGTGAAACACTTTTTTATTAACCGACTTCCAAAAGGAGCAGGTTCTCAATTTCGTCGTTTTTTTTTATGTATGTACATCGATTACTTCGTCAATTGTGGACCGATTTTGAAAATTATTTTTGTATTCGAAAGGGTATGCTCCCCATGTGGTCCTGTGGCCACCATATCAGGATCTGATGATGGGATCCTAAGGAAATCGAAAGAAACCCTCAAATTTACGTGAGCGCCTGCAATGAGATAAGAGCAATTGTCTGCATGCCTTCATATTCTGTAGACATCATTTAATTTTAAATGAAATGATGATGAGAGACTTGAGAAAGACTAAAAAGCGAAAAAAAAAACTTCGTTTAAAAAAAGCGATTTCAAAACTAAAAAGTATAAAATAACATAATTTGTATGTGCTACCTATTCATAGGTTTGAAGTCGGTGCCAAGCCATAATGTAATAGTAGGTACCGCACTCGCCGCGCGTGACCTTGAGCGGCATAGCTGCTCTTCGCGTTGAACAAAACAACCGAAGCGTGGCTGACGTCGAAATATAGCGAGTGTGGTACCTACTATTACATTTGGCTTGGCACGGACTTCAAACCTATGAATAGGTAGCACATACAATTTAAGTTTTTTTATACTTTTTAGTTTTTGAAGTCGGTTTTTTAAACGAAGTTTTTTTTTGTGATATACAGATATAATATAACAAAATCTACTAAAATCTCTACCTTACGGATAATTTTATTCTTCGGTTCAGAAATGACCATAATACTGATTAAAGATATGATGATGTTGATAATATCTTTTAGTTCGGACACGATGTGATCCAATACTATCTGGCTGCGATTGTTTAACTACTTAGTTAAGTTTACATGGATTAAGCTAGTCTCATTTTTAATATAATTGTATTACAGTTTGTTTTTAGGTAGTAAATTTAGGTATGTAACTGCGTTTTGGATAGCTTTTAACCTTAATTGCGGTAATCGAAAATAGAATCATTTAACACTATCAAAATTTGAAGTAATCAAACAGTAGAGACATAGATTTAAAATTAAAATTTTACTTTTACTTTTTATTTTACTTACAAGTGACAAAAAAATTCTCCGCATTGTCCGCTAGTGCTAACAAGCCCAAGAAGTCAACGGCAATGCTGCCAGTCAATCATCATGTTTTTACCGTACTCTTAAATCCAGCTACGCCTTTATACGCAAGACGTTAACTGGGAATAACACTAAAAATGTTGACTAGAATAGAATATATTACATAATATTATATCTATCTTAATCTTTCTTTGCACACTTGGCTAAAACTATTTCATTTTAAGCTTTTTCCAAAACTTTTCATGTCACTATAATTAACGATGTTTACTAAACGTGATTACCACATGCGCTCCCGAGTGATGATATGGAATGGTCCGTGCTTCCCCGATAATCTCCCCTTTAGCATCAGCAAACGTTAAGCTACCTTCCTCGTACCCCAAATGTTAAACCATTCGATTCTATTCATAGAAATGTAAGCCATAAAATCGAACGACCAAAGTGCTCATTAACCCGCAAATATATCCGGGTAGGCGCTCATTTCACCCGACTGAATGCTCTGAAGGCAGGTTCATTAGTGCTCACAGGACCATGCATTCGTTTTGTAACTAGGAAACAAAACGAAATAAAAATTTGTACCGCACATAGATATTCGCATTGGGCCCGGAAAATACCAAGCAGTATGAAACGGAAACCTGGGTAGTTCTTTTTTTCCTCGTTTTGAAATGAGGTCGGCAAATACGTTGTGTCTACGTTGTTTAAATGAAGTATGCATTATTGTCATTGCTCCTTGAATTTGTTCGAGTTTGAAAAAATCGATAAAGAAAATTTTGAAAGCATAAATGTTAATTTGCATTGACACAAGAAATAAACCGCATTGCTTAATTAAATGTCTCTTTGACTACAACCGCTATGCATGCCGGTAAACTATGACTTTAGATCTTAAATAAAGTAAAACCTTGTCATTATTACCACAGAAATGTGTTAATCAAAGTATTTAAGCAACTATTCCAGTTTTCAGTTATTATTATTAAAAAAATATTTTAACAATTCAATGATACATTTATCCAATACGTATTCTATTTTCCATTAGTAATAATTCATTGTAAACACAGCCACTTAATAATTGTAAACACAATCACAGTCATATCAGAAGACGCAGAACTGGAGAACGTATTGGGGTAATTTTTTATTTAAAAATTCGTCCATTTAAGAACATCATTTAATGTAGAAATGTTTGTGTAAAAGTAAACCATTATGAAATCATCTACTATAGCCTTTTGCCATTCAATGCTGAACGAAGGCCTTCTCCAAAGAGACCCAACCATCCCGGTCTTGGACAGTACGCATCCATCCGCTGCCAGCCATTTTCTTCAAGTTGTCGGTCCATCGTGCCGAAGGGGGTTACACTACGTTTGCCTAAACGTGGTCTCCACTCTAAAACATGTCGGTTCCAGTGACCATCAGTCCGCCAGGAGACATGACGATCATCTATATTCAGAAAAAACTGTTAAGTTGATTTGTGTATACATGAAAAACTCAAAAAATTGTACACTGTTTGAGTTCAACTTACAACACGATGTATAAAACAGGCTTCAAAGGTGGTGTTTTTTTTTTAATTTTTTTAACATCAATGTGTAACAGTAACGTAACAGAGTACAGTTGCTGTGTAAGTGCAGTCAGCTATATAGCAAGTATATGCAATGTGTGTAAAATACAAATACATTTTTGTTCAAAAGTTCATGTTACCTACAAATTGTAGAAGATTATTTGCCGTTGATATAATTTTAATAGTGTCATTATCTCCACTTTATTCGTAAAGAAGGCACTGAAATTTAATTGACAAGCGTGTCGCTATGCTTTAAGTTAATTCAGCGATACTTAAATAGGTATTGGATATTAATTACATTACAGATAATGTATTTTCCTTCAGGTCGTAAAACTTGAAGTTCACTTACTTACGTTGTGAGTATTTGTTGAAGGACTTTTTGAATGTGTTGATATTACCTGCAAAATAACAAAAAGTTTTTATGTAAGATATTTTGGAAAGTATTTTTTAAATGTGGCAAATTAAAAGCCTTAGTTTCACATACTAGTATTGTGTGTAAGGGTTTAAGCAAAAGTAATAGTCTAAGTAGAAGCAAGAATTATAATAGATTAGCTTATTTATTTTTTTTAATTCAAAAAGTCAAATACCCTATTGGTATAAGTTATTTGATTAGGGAATTAGGATTGAATTTGTGAATTACTCGATTAGGCCAGTTTTTTGTAAGGGCTTCTCTTTTTAAACCCCTTTCTAAAAGTGTCCAGGATGATTTAAGTTCCACGGAAACAAGATAGATTGAAAAATTACACGAATATGTAAAACTTCTGTGGTAATTTTATACATTCAAAGTTGAAAAACACACCAAATAATTTAGCTTACGGGTAATCGTTACCAACATTTTTTGTTTACTCTAAAGTTTATTTATTTAATTAAAAAGATTTGATATGCATACCGCATCTTTTGATTACTTCTGACCTCTTGAATAAACAATTAAAATGTTGAACAACTCATCCTATCACGATAGAAGAACAAAAGTTTCAACTTTCGATCTGATATTAACGACCTTTTTGAAGCGAACACAAAGTAGAGACTGGTAAGAGGGGTGGTTACCGGCGTACAGTATTGGCGAAGTTTAATTGACCAGCTGAGAGTTCGCGGGCAGAATACTCATCTCAAGTTGTGCGGACGACGAACGCCGGATTTGGATCATGTGTTGTGGCACTAAAACACGAAACAATGTAGCCTCATCAGTGGTCTGGAACAAGTTTCAACACCAACGAGCTAACGTAAAGAGAAATATATTTGCTTCAGAAGGAAGGAATGTTCTCTAACGTTTTTGAACTTCATTTAGTTTACAATGTAAATGTATTAAATAGCTCGAATGCCTAAAAATGGAAAAAAACATTAACAATCGTATCTGCGGAACACTATAAACAGTATGTGACGTGCAATTTGCGAGCTACTGACAGATAGATGTAACTTCTAGTTTCGTATTGTATTTTGTATATAGTCTGTGTAGCGGACTGTCTTGGTGGTGGAGATCACAGAGTACGGTAATTAAATGCTGTGAAATATATTTAGCTTTAATTCCGCGAGACATACGGTAATAATATTAGAAGTACATGTAAGACCATGTGGCTATTGCCGACACTGGTCAAACTCATATTTCATCAGAGTACGGCTCAGAAACGATTGAGTAAGAATCCACAATAACACAGAAGAAACCTTGAACTTGGTAATGAGGGTAGTCTTCTGTAATCGATAGAAACTAACAAGACATACATGGTATGAACCCTTTTCGTTGGGCATTAATTAAAAAAATACTCTATTAGAGATCATTGCAGATTTTCTCTTAGCAAACCTCTCCTACCTTGAGAAACTGTACCACCCTAAATCGGTGTCAAAATAATATAATTGTAAAGAAAACCATCTGCTGGGAGGTAGATGAAAGACCGCGTCTCCTAAGATCTGTCTCGCTATTCACTTCGTTTTAAATTCGAATCTTGGTTGGCGGGTTTTATCTCATCTTTGCAATATAAAATGTGAGAAAGGCAGTATCGTTCCTAATATTCATTCCTAACCAAGAAAGTCTTGGTTGTAAAGCGCGATGATGTTGAATTTATTTCAGCAGAACAAAAGAAAATTGAGTGTAAAAGGCGGGGTAAGCACATATTGGATACAGTAGCATCTAAAAACATTATGTTGGTGGTATACGTGTATTGCACACATACAAAGATTAAATTTCGACTATCTCAACGTTCATATATCAAGAACGACTTTTGACAAACTCTTTCCGCAACGTTGAAAGCACAAGTTCTGTTAGTTCTGTTATGTGCTCATTCTATTTTAAAACTTTAATAGAATAAACTTTCCGCATCTCTTTAAGTAATTACCTGCCGTACTCTTAAAACCACTATTTTACAAGCTTTTTATTAACTTGCATGCTTGTATGTTCGGGTGGAATCTTGCAACTCAATTTTGAAGCAGATATCTTCAATCGATTTTGCTGAAATTTTGCAAGCAAATGTATACAGCGTGACAATACAATATTATAATTTCATGTAGCTGATCTGATGCTAAATCTGGAAGGTGGCCATAGGAACTCTGTAAAGAAACGTCGCAACATCATCGAGTTTGGACTCATTTGATTCGTCTCGAAGCATTCCAGTAAAAGCTTGTTTTTAAAAGGCTTTTTAATTTAATTTATTTAAAACTTTAATGGAATAAATTTTCCGCATCTCTCTTTAAGTTATTACCTGCCGTACTCTTAAAACCACTATTTATATAATACAATAGTTAGTTAAAATGTTAGCCAGTATTATTATGACAATTAAGGTTTATATATATATAAAAAAACTGTACTTTTTCGGAAAACCAAAAACTTTGCTATTTACGGATTGATAGGTAAATAGACGCCTGCTGCCTTCTTCTACTAACTAAATAGAAGTAATCCTCTCAAAGAGTAATATGATATCATCAATTTGATTTAACAAGAGCCACAAAAGTAAAGT
The DNA here is from genome assembly GCA_949125395.1 of Diaphora mendica. Classification (NCBI taxonomy): domain Eukaryota; kingdom Metazoa; phylum Arthropoda; class Insecta; order Lepidoptera; family Erebidae; genus Diaphora; species Diaphora mendica. Next base: position 20,212,337 of record OX421317.1, read on the forward strand.
TTCGTACAGAATATATAGTATTTCATATAGTATTCAATTTTGTACAGATAAATGGTATAAAGTCACACAATAGATCAAACAAAATAGTCTCCACGATCGCTCCGCCCTTTAGAAAAAAAGGACTATAGTATATGGCGTACATTTAATAACACGGAGGAACGTAAACAACATTGTAATTTATGTGCAGGCCGGGCTTGGCGTCGAGGAATGTACGCTTTTTAACATAGCATTTAAGCGACCCTGTGTTCTTATAAAAAGTTATGTCTTGAAGCCGACTTCAAGAGCAGTACACAACAAACTCTTTCAGCAACGTTGAAAGCACAAACTTTGCGAGTTCTGTTAGGTGCTCATTCTTTTTTAAAACACTAATAGAATATACTTTCTGTATCTTCTTTGTGTAATTACCTGGCCTACTCTTACTGATTTAATCCTCTTACATGTACTTGCCAACAACATAGAAATGTTTTAACTTACTTTTCCTTTGCTTTTATCCGCTATGTGAACGTCGGACTTGTTAATTGAAAATGTGCAGTTACATTAGTTTTGTATTGATTTTAGTGAAAATTGTGTAATTATTCTTCTCACATGCAAAGATTTATTAGGCGAGAATGTATCTATATTTCATAATTATAATATGTATAATATATATAATAGACTTTGTTATGTTGTACCCACTAGGACTCATTGCCGTAATATCTGTAACATTTTTGCAACTACCCGATGTCGAACCAATGCTGGCAAAAGATCGCCAATGCACAGAATGGTTGATAGCTTTAACAAATATTTCTGTACTATTGATCTAATGGCAGTGCGTCCTAGCTCTTTTAAAAAGTTATTACTTGAAAACCTTAATGTTTAATGCTTATTCAAATTAACTCAAGTGTTAGCCTACAATATTATATGTATCTAATTTTATGTCACTGTCAGTCGCATAGTATCGCCAATGTATTCTAATGTTCTCAAAGGAAGAAAGCCTGTTAATGTTACCTTACTACTATGTGGTAAATGTCGCTGATGGCACAATTATTCATACTTTTATATTATGTATTATATATTGTACTTATAACCTTGTATTGTGTTGTTGTTTATTTACCTAAATAAAAACAAAAAAAAAACTGCCACTAGTAAGTTAATTCCGTGTTACCACTAACCCCACTAACTCTCACTAACTATTCTCAAAGTTTACTAAATTGGAGCATCGAGTTCTGTTGCGGATTTGATCTTATAATTATTTCGACTTTGCAATACTAGCGAAGGAACTATAATTAATTAAGAATTACTGTAGCTACACGCAGAAACAATTTAATAATTATTTATCGTAAAATATGTAAGAACACTATAGAATGAAATTTTATCCAATAATGATTGCCTGTTTGTAAGGGTGTTTTATACACTTTATTATGTATATAATATCTGTAGCAAAATAGTATTATTGTTTTCCTGTTAAACAGTAGATTAGTAAGCTAACTGTCAGAAAGTAAGTGATGATTGATACCCGGACCATTTGTGAAAGGCAGACATGCTGGTCAGTTGTCAATCAGTGTCAAGAAGTGATACATGACCGCACATAATATTACCAATCGTGGATGTTCTGAGTGCAGATTTCTGATGATTGATATTAAATATTAGTACTACAGCGAAGCCAAAAGGAAGGGTAATAGTTTTGGCAATCTATATTTGTTTGTATGTTGTATGTAGAATAGAATAAACTTTATTGTACACCAATTGATACAGTTATATTTAAGAGCTAAACAATGTATGCCATGTACAAATGGCGGCCTTATCGCTAAAAAGCAATTTCTTACAGGCAACCTTTGGATGGACAAATCTAATGTAGAAACACAAATTCATGGGTAGTTTTGGTGTTTAAAATTAATAACGAAAATAATTAACTTGATTCAGATAATATTACATAAATAAAATATAGAGACTTTAATACACATTAACACAAACAAATAAAAAACATTTAAAATAATGCACAATATCCACACTTTCCTAAAGAAATGCGAATGATATTTTTTTGTAACTGGTAATAGATTATGAAGATAAGAAATGTTCTTTGACCATTTTTTTAAATATAGGCAGAGATTTGGCACGCTTTACAGCCATTGGCAATGCATTCCATAGTCGGACAGCCTGTACAGTAAACGACTTGTCGTAAAATCTGGTACAATGTGTTGGTACTGCCAGTTCGAGAGATTCGGATGACCTCAAGGATCTTGAATGTGTGTCACTGAGGAAAACAAAGCGTTCCTTTAAATAAGGTGGAGTGCACGGATTAAATAGAATACCATAAAGTATGGAAAGAATATGAGCATTCCGTCGAAGGCGAATTGGGAGCCACTTAAGCATGTTGCGATATTCAGATACATGGTCATATTTGCGTAGTCCAAATATGAATCTAATGCAAAAGTTTTGAAGGCGCTCAAGCTTGTCGAGTTGCTCCTCCGTGATATCGAGATAACTGACATCAGCATAGTCGAGTATGGGAAGAAGAAGGGATTGGGCAAGTGCAATTTTTGTTGTCGTTGGGAGAAAATTGCGAAGCCTTCGCAAGGACCCTGCCGACGCAAACAATTTTCGACTAACCTCACGCAGTTGGGGGCCCCAAGTTAAGGTGTTATCAATGTAAATCCCTAGATTTTTAACACAAGAACTCATAGGTAATGGAGTACCGTTAAAGGTTATGTTCGGTAGTTGAGTCCAGTCTATTCTTGATACCAGTCTGGGACTACCCACAACAATGAGTTGAGTCTTCGACGGGTTCACTACAACTCCATAATTATTACTCCACTCACATACGCGCGCCAGATCATGACTAATATTAGAGAAGGCCTCCGGTAATTTATGTAACGATGCTTGTGTATAAATTTGAAAGTCATCTGCATAAAGGTGGTAGGATGAGGATAATGACTTAGAGATAGAAATTATAAATATAGTGAAAAGTAAAGGAGATAAAACGCCACCCTGTGGGACTCCAGCAGACGTTTTGCACCAGGAAGATAAAGATTCTCCCAGTCGCACACGCTGCCTTCGTCCAAACAGGTAACTCTGAAACCAATCAACCACTGTCGGAGATATGCCGATAGAGCGCAATATGCCCAGGAGGATGTGGAAATCTACACTGTTGAAAGCATTGCTAAAGTCCAACAAGGAAAGAACTGTGAGATTTCCGTTCTCCATGCCTTGCCTGATGTCGTCTGTAACTTTGATCAACGCACTCACCGTACTATGGCCTGCACGAAAACCGGATTGGAAAGGATTTAGGAGTTGATTTCTATTGAGGAATGAATTCAATTGGGTGTGCACAAGACGTTCTAGGACTTTCGAGAGGAAGGGCAGTATGGAAATGGGACGATACTCAGAGAAGGAAGTAGGATTGTTCTTTTTGGGCAGTGGAATAATAATTGCTTCTTTCCAAGTCTCGGGGAAAGTGCGGGAAAGAAGGGAGTCATTTAGGATTAGGCATATAGCAGGTAATAATTCTTTAAGAATAGGTTGGATCATGTTACGGCTTATACAATCACTCCCAACAGCATTGGAAGTTATGGACATAATACACTTCTCAACATCACAAGCAGATAGTTGATTAAAACAGAACGGTGGGTAATCAGGAGCTGGAAGCATAGAAAGATATTGTAAGGTATTTGCCTTACTGGTCTGGTTAAATAAAGACGAAGAAGAGAAGTGTTGGTTTAGCAACTCGATGTCAATTTGTTTAGAATCTGAGCATAAATGTGACTTACCAACTCCTAATGTTTTGAGAAATTTCCAAATTTTAGCTGGGTCTCCGTTCTCGACCGAATTATGAATGTGTTGGCGTTGTGCTTTCCTACAAGCCTTACTGCAGATGTTTCGGATGGTTAAATATTTTTCCCGGTTGCTAGGTGTTGGCCGAGATTTGAACTTACTTTTAGCTGCAGCCTTTTTGGAGATTATTTTTTTTATTTCATCTGTCAGCCACGGTGCAGGCAAATGTTTTAACCTCACAGCCCTAACCGGCGCATGCATGTCATAGAGAGCATTTAATGTCACATTAAAAAAAATGATTTTGTCCTCGATTGCGTCCATTTCTGATAGCAATGTCCAATCGATTCCAGCGGCATCCCGATAGAGTGCTTCCAGGTTGATATCCTTGAAATTGCGCTGCATAAGGATTTTGGCTTTAGGCTTAGGAGGGCGAAGTTTGTAAGAGAGGAATATTAGGTCATGGTAGGAAAATTCATCAGCTGAGCACTGTCCATGCTTAGCAACTGAATTTGGAGAGGAGACAAGTATAAGGTCTAGGAGGGACGGAGTGGAATTCGGAAAGTGGTGAGTAGCATTCAAAGGGAGAACAGACAAATCACATGACTCGACTATACTGGAGAAGGTGGAAGACCGATGATCCCCTTTTAACAGACATGTGTTAAAATCTCCCATAATGATACAGTGACTGTAAGCGGGTGTTGTACGTTCTAAGAGTTGCTCAAATGATGACAAAAAGTTTATACGCAAGGAAGGACAGTAGTAAACACCTAGAAGTATCTTAGTATGACAGATCTCAACTTAAAAAAACAAATGCTCACCTGCGTTTGGTGGTGGCGGTTGTGCTGACAAGTCTATGATTTTAAAAGGAAAGTTATTGCGTAGGTATATGGCAACACCTCCCCCAACACCATTCGCTCGATCATTTCTTATCAAATGAAAGTCAGGAAGGGAGTAGGTTGTAGACGGAAGACATGGTTTCAGCCATGACTCCGAAATAAGAATGGCATGGATACTCTTACAGTTAAAGGAACTCAGCATCTCTGGGAAATGGGCCGGAACACTCTGTGCATTTATGTGGACTACATTAAAATTCCTGATTACATCCGAAAACTGGACCAGGATTGTGTCGGAGAGAGTAGGTATGCTTACGAAGCTGTCGTTATGACTAATGGCTGATTCAAAACTGTCATCATCACTGCTGTCTCCTAAATCCATCATTTATGTTACAGAACACTGTTAAAAAAAAAATATATAAAGTATGAAAATATAATGTAAAGTAATGTAATGATATATATGTACCTGCTTGTATGTGTTTTTTTTTTCCAAAATTTTGGCCACCCGCCAGTTGTGTTATTAATATAAATAATATAATATCTTATTTTATTTAAAAGAAAAACAGAAACACCTTAAAACTATAGGAGGAAAGAGAGTGAAAATAGCAATTATAAACAACTAAGAAAATAAAAATATACACAGAGAAAACAACAACAATATAAAAATAAACGCTATATCCGCTATGACTAATTCATCACAAAAATCGATTTACAAAATGCATATAAAGAAACGAGAATATCAGCCTCGACAAGAAATTATAAAGTGAATCGGATCGCGTGAAAGGAGCGTGTGTTGTCAAATATGATCTGTCAAAAGTGTCATTTAAAGTTATTAAAAAACTATTGATGAGTTCCAGAGTTCATGAGATTTGAGGTATTTTGAAATTATTGAAGTGTATGACAACAAACAGTAAGTTCGGGTATAAAGAAAAATCGATTACAGAATATAATGAACAGCATAAAAATACCTGTGCGTGATGAATTATCAACGCGGAAACACCGCAGACTTCACTTTTTATTTACGGCTCGCCTGGTTTTTGTCGTGGCTTTTTCGACTGGAGCCGTCTTCTTTGTGGAGTCAAGCCGATTAAGTTCGCTAAGAGAGACTATTCGATGCCGCATCCCGTTAGGGTCCAGAACGAAAATATGACCCTCTCGTGTCCAACAGTTAGAGACACCAAAGCGCTCACGGGCGGCCATGAAGACCTCATGTCTTCTCTTAGTAATAAACTCGGATAGTGTGATGCCAGACCCCTTGAGTTTGGTTTTGGCAAACCATAGCTTGTCCCGAACATCTACATCTTGCAGTTTAATGAGGATCGGCCTCGGTTTGTTAGCACCCGGATGACTTCCCATCCTGTGGCATCGACGTATGTCTGTCGTCATAAAAGATTCCATTTTCAGATGGCCAACTGCAACATCCACAACCGATTGCACTGTGTCCTCATCTTTTTTCTCGGGTATTCCATGCAGTAACAGCATTTTTCGCCGAGTACGCATCTCCATGCTGTCCACTTGATGTGCCAAGAGTTCTATTTGACAGCGAAAGCCAGACATAGTGCTCACAACGAATGCTTTAAAACTTTCGAAGTCTGACGCTAGTGCTGCCAAGGTTGGTGTGCCGCTAGGGTTTTTAGATGTCCTCTGCAACTCCATCTCAAAGGCAGCCATGCGTTCCTCTATTCCGGACATGATTGTAGTGAATGATTCCTTCATGTTGTTCATATTATATGTGTGCAGTGTTGGTTTAAATTATATTTCAAAAGAAGGATACTTACACCGCAGTGCCTAAACTGCTAAACCAATTTTAATGAATGAGGTTTCAATAGATTCGTAATTATGGCCCGGGTGACATAGGCTGTATAAATTTAATCAAAAGCTTTTAACTATACTCTTTGCGTTGTAGCATGGTGCGGCATTTATTTTTAGATTAGAACATTCTGGTTGAATTAATTTAATTTACTATAGTTATTAATGATTTAAGATATTGCGAATATACTGAAATTGAAGCTGAAATACTAAGTCATAATTTGTAAATCGAGGCAACTTTGAAGAGTGAAACGAAATGTTACTGAAACCGTCACGCACCATGCTATATACAGCGCAAAGAGCATAGTTGAGTTATAGTTTTTAAACCTTTTCTTTAACATTATGTAATAAAAACAAATTGTCGAAACATACAAACGTTTAAAGCTTTTATACACACATCAAAAGTGTCTAGGGATCAACATATGTGTCTAGGGATCAACATATATTTTTGCAATAACTTTTCCCCTGATTGATATTAATTAAAATTTTCTTTAAGGATTCATCAAATAAAGTGTTTTCGTTTGTCACAGTAACGATAAACCATGTCACCTTTGCATTAATAAAGAAATTTGCCATTTTCCTAATAAAAGGATTTTTGACATTTGAACCACTAACATTAAAGTTCGAAAAAAAGACTGAAATAACAGTTTTCTTAAAATTTTTATTAGGTAACTTAAACAATTAATAATCCGTGTTTCTACCGCGAACACTAACACAAGAACATCGGTTTGGCATACTCAAAATGAGTTCATCCAAATCACGCTGTGGAATGGCCGCCCATGTTCGTTGCAACAACAAAAAAAGGTCTTCTTGCGACTGGATACCCTCCATATTCGGCAGAGCTTTTCTCTGTAGCATATCCCATGCATGCTCAATCGGGTTCAAGTCTGGCGACTGAGCAGGCCAGGGCCAAAGCCACATCTCAATCTCAAGAAATCCGCATAAAAATGCTTGATCCCTAGACACTTTTGATGTGTGTAGTTCGAATTCTACATTCTACTACTCCAAGTCTTAATAACTTCATATATTTACATACTGTTTCATTAGTATAATTGTAAGGACTGACTAAACCAGTCAGATTAATGTTGATTTATGAGTTACTTGAATAATATAATGTCAATGAAAATATAAACACGTCAAAATATAAAACAAATGCTACATAATATTTGTCAGTGCAGTAAATTATTTTATGAAAAATGCACGTTTAGAAGAAATTGGGTAGTAGCGCCACACTGATTTCAGCACGAACGGGCCGGCTCGACTGGGGCGGTACTACCCTCGCACAGAAGATCAACGTAAAATAACAGCTTCGTGCTATCGTTTTTCGTTGGTGAGTGCGAGACCGAAGCTCCGATGTTGCAGTAGCATCGCTAGGCCGCCATGGTGTGAGTCACCATGCTGCATTGTCTGCATTCGCAATGAGTACGGTGTCCACCACTCTTGGAAGAATCCAGCCTTATGCATTCCATCAGGCAGAGTAGAGTCATTTGGGCAGGGGCATAAATAAAAAAATACAGTTAAAAGGGATATAGCCTATTATTTATTAGTCGTAACGTGTCACATAACAACACACACGTTCTTAACAACAATTTGTCCTGAAATAAATCAACTTCACTACTGTAAGTACTAACTCCGTTTTATCTAACTCGTAAAAACGCATCACGCCTCTAACGTGGTGATTATGATGGGAGAATAATTCTACTTTACGGCTTTAGGAAATTAGGAAATTTTGTAACGGTCGGTGTGACCTGAAGCAATAAAAGTATGACATTCAATGTTACGCCGATGATCTTGAAAGCGATTTTGTAAAATATAAAAGTGGCAATTTTTGTTAGTTGTAAAAATTGTTTATGATCCATTGCAAGTACCGCTGGCACACTGCTATATACAAATATAACATTCCTATATTCTTAAATGTATTTTTGATGGCAATCCAAATTTATGACGGTCCTAAAAATTATATTTATAAAAAAATATTCCTCAATACTTTTGGTAGCATTCCCTCATAAAGAAAGTCGTCTGCACTAACATTGATATCATCTACGATGCATATGTTAGACTTTCATAAATAGAAAACTTAAGTTTTCTAAAGGAGACGTAACTTTCAAATACTGATGCATAAAATATATGAATCAGATATGTACATAACCTGCTGATATATAAAATAAAAAATAAATTTAGGGTTGAGTCGGTCATCGTCAGTTATTCTTAATACCTTTGAGTAGGGTTTAGAGCTATTAAATACTATGGATCTGGGTTTGGGATTAAGGAGTCTCCAAAGGCCATCATTTTATAGGGCAGTTTCTATCGTTTACAATTCATCAACATGCGAAATACTCATCTCGGGCAAAGATTGAAACTGAACATGTCAATCTATGAAAATGTATAATACAGAGCAGAACTCAATCAAGCCGCTACCGTCGCGCGTCGTCTACACCGCACATGTATTTAGACGCCACTACAAGCGCGACAAGATTGAGGCATTCAATTAAATTTAAAGCTAAACATGAAAGAGCACTAAATCTGCCACAAAATCGTCCTTCGCTTCCTAATATGTAAATGCAACTGAATATTAAAGTGGTTATTCAGAATAACGGGCACAGTCCGCACGTGAAAATGATTTATAGCATTTAATGTCGTAATGAAAATGCTAATTTCGCACGTTTCAGAGTAATAACTCCCAGAGGTTTTTCACAGCAACTAAATTAACACCCTTTGTGAAACAGGCTTGCGTGTTTATTGTGATTCGTTATCCGGAAATGGCACTTGGTGAGGAGTCAGGGTCGAACTCCAGGCATAGCACCTTCATACCGCCCAACACAACACCGACGCCTAACAAACCGCCTTTACTATTCAAATATATAAAAACCTATATTTAGCACTATTTAAATGTACCGAGTCTATAATTTGTTTACTTTTATTGAAGCCTCTTTGTAGTTTCTTTTGTGTCGTTTGTGAGGAAATTATGTATTATTGACTTTAATTACATTGTCGTTTGGAAAGAACTGCCAACTACGTGTAAAAATGTAATGAAAATAAAAGCTGTTGATAACAATAGATGACATTCCTCGTCCATGTTTACTTCATTTTTTAAATATTCTATGTGACAGCGAGCCGAGATTGAATCCGATTGAACGGTCTGGTATTCGACGTCAACCTTCATTCCGGTGTTCGGTCACGCGATTTAATTCAAATAAATCAGACATCCGTTATTTCTTTTCGTATCTTACTGGCGCTTTATTTGCCCTTAATTTTTTTACGGTCATAAAATATTATAGTTATTGATCGCATGCAAAATTATGACATAAAATTGCATACCTACTACCTACCATGTTTTTCAGTTAAAATAAATTCTTTGAAATACTGAAAAATATTGATACATATATGTATACCAAACTGACGGACGCATCACTAAACTTTAATTGAAATCTCATCCGCGAAGACGTGACGCAACGGAAGCGATTCGATCAAAACGTCGGGTAAACTAAAAGTATTTAAACTAACTTAATAGTGCTAACATTTAATTGTAATTTATAAAGTGTTACGAAAAATAGTAATAAATTTAAAAAAACAGTACACAATTTACAAGTCCTTTGAATAGCATGTATGTTTGAAATCATCCGACACCTAATATATTTTTGTTGAATCAAATATCCGCGTTGACTAGTGAAAAACAAGTGTTTTCTACGTTAAACAATTACTGACAGTTTAACAAATGTACATGAATTTTAAAAATCAAAATACTGTTACATTTTTACGTCTACAAAAATATGTGCAGTTGAAAGATTTCTGGGTAACACAACACAACATTTGTTTCGTGGAAAACATGTATTTTGGTTTTTTTTTTTTGCAGTTTTATGTTATTATCAGACTCAGACTGCTAAATGCGTGACTTATATCATTTTAAAAACCTTTATTATACTCTAAACTATTTGGGTCGGTTATTAGTTCAACTGATTTTACCTGAATATCAGTTGACTGCACGTTTGGCCTAGTGGTTTAACTTTGTGTCCGTTTCATGTATGTTTGTAAAGTCCCCCGCGACACAGGATTTATTCCTAGTGCGGGAGTTGTCTTTTAAAGAAAAGAAAAAAAAAAAAAACTTTTCCAAGAAGCGACTGACTTCGGACCTCCGCAATTCTGAGAACGAACAGAATTCGAAGGTTGAACTAGTTGTCAGTATATTTGAGGGAACTGACTTTCCAATAACTATTGCCATAGATGTTCATCACAACCAGGGCCGATTGTTTAACGTGCTCTCTCAGGCGTGAAACTCTGTCTGTTTTCTTGTAAGAAAACCCCAACAACACTTTTGTCCGACCCGGGAATCAAACCCGAGACCTCTTAATCGGCAGTCGCATACGCTAACGGCTAGACCAACAAGAAATCAAATAAAAAAAAGTGATTTTTATGGAAACAAATAAAGAAAATGGTAGATCTATCATGTTATTTATTGATAACTGCTACTATAAGGAAACTACCAAATAGAGGTTTCTGTTATAAGTAATTTGAAATAGTATTCGATAGTATTTTTTTTAAATTTATTTATACTTCCTGCATTACAATTGCACGAGGCGGACTTAATGGCACATGGCATTATTTATCAGTCAACGTTGAGTTGGTTCAGTAAGGGACAAGGCAAGGGCATAATTATGTATGATTTGAAAAAGACAGAGAAGGGAAAAACTTATAGAATAATTATATTAATACTGTATAACGTACATACACGAATACACATATTGATATTTAAATATGAAAACAAATAAATAATCATTATGTAAATATTTGATATATAAATATGATAATAAAATAGAAAAATAAAAATACAAAAAATTCTGAAGTGACTGTGTTCCTGTTAGCCGTTTCTGGAGAAGTTCAAAGAAGTTCAAATTCAAACAAAATTTATCCTTGTCGGTCATGATAGATATTAATTCATGATAAATATATTATAACTTATTCTTACTCGACTTAGCAGAGACATAGAATACCTACCTGGTGTTAAACTGTTATTGGTTTTCGGTAAATATATTTATAGACTTATGAGAATAACAATTCAATATTATTTTGATACCTTTAACCCACAACGTAAATTGGTGAAGAGCTTAATGAGAAAACTAACATCTTATATTATTTCTAATATTATTACTAATATTACATATTATGTATATATTTGCATAATTTCAAAAGTAAGAAGTACCCACATTTGCGTTCTGAATTACCTATTCTTCTAAAAGGTTCACGTGCTAGCCTCTCTAAACGTTATTTGTACAAATACAGTGATAGGATAAACCCAGATTTGATTAACATTCCTAAACAACTGCGACCTGCCCTTCGCAGATCCTTGAGGCCACTTTGTTTCGTACGGCTGCACGCCACTACAAAATTGCTAGGTACTTTTCTAAACAAAGCCCCTATCTATTTGTCTTACATAGTCAGCGTTTTACGAGAACAGGAAACCTTGATAAGGATTTGGTAAAGTTTTTCGCTTTGAACTTTTTAAAGCTTTAAAAGTACCCAAGTAGATAGCTCAACCACACATACAACAAACAAAAATAAAATAGAAGACATGAAAAAACTTATGTAAAGGAGTGATATTTAGTCGTTTACTAGGATTATATTGTTTAATTTTTATGTATTGAATCTAAACGGAACAAAAAGACGAAACAAACTTTACAGTATGCTAAATTTGCTTTAATTTTGAAATCTAGACTCTTTTGGAATTTGATTATTTGCTATGTCTGTCTCTGTCTCTAAATAGTGTGGTTGTCAAATGCAGACTGGAAATAGTTATTTAAGATTTTTATCTTACAAATGATTAAGTTTAACAGAAATTCTAATAGTTTTAAACTCAAGTCATGTGTTACCAAACCACAGTAAGCTGTAAGCGTTCTCTATAATGGGGGTCTCCATCATCGATCATTTGAGACGTTTTATGATGAATAGCGAAGCGGCTATGTAATCTTGATAGCCTCACTGACCTTCAGCACCAATTACGTTATTCTTTTATGTATAGAATGGATGTATAATGTTCTTTTATATACAAGGACCTGACCATAGGGTATATACTAGTAAAGGTCAGATTATAGATAACAGGAAAAGCAGCTGGTGGATATTTATTGGTTAGAATTGTAAATTTATTGAACAAAGAAGGGTAGTTATTAACATTTACATTATTTACATGATGATACCTTGAGCTAAAGAAGCAGTGCTTTTTTCTGTTCATTTACTTTTCTGATTGAAGTTTTGATAAGGCAGAAATGGTAAACCTTTTTAACAGTTCTATTTTATTATTTGCGTGTTCTTTTGGTACTGTCAGAGATCCGATTTGAGCAGAACGTACAATAGTGAAACGCTGAGAGAGTGAGACTCTACTATCTTTGAATTTATTCTAGACAACTATTTCATACAAAACTCATCTATAAAAGTAATAAACGGAAACGCATAACACTCAAAATTATTCAGTGAGACTTGGTAAACATAATAGGTGTTATTTTGTTTTAAAGAAATCGTAAAACAAGCTGTCTTATATAGAACTATCGGTTATTTTAAAAAGAGACTTTGTATCTCATTTCTTCAAAGAGTTGACGTATCTCAGTAGTCCCAGCCCACGGGCTATTCATTTTTGCTGCGGTATTCTTGTTTACAAAAGCGAATACTAGTTTTGCTATATCTACCTTAATTTATGAATGACAAGGAAAAATATTCTAATAAACCTTTCTTCAAAATTCTAATACATACTTTTAAAGGTTACTTCTTGTACCTCTCTGCACCAGGATTTTGGCACGTAGCTTGTAGAGGTAATATGTAATTTAAATACTGATATTAGATTTTCAGAACAGTCGATTTTCAATAAAATTTGATGCATTTTTCTAACTTAAAATTCCTAAGAAGTGGACACCAGATCAGACACCAGAGCCGTCCCTTTCTGGTAAGCAATAAATAACATTGAAAGCAAACGTTCCGTATTCCTATTTCACCATAAAAGTAAAGTCAAACGAACAATAATTTTAAATACGTTTAATTTTAAAAGGTAGTAGAGCCACGCTGATTTCAGTACGAACGGGCTGGCTCGACCGGGGTGGATAGAAGGCCGACCTAAAATGACGGCATTCGTGCTGTTGTGTTTCGTTGGTAAGTGCGAGACCGGAGGCCTAATGATGCAGAAGCATCTCAATAGGCCACCATAGTCTGGGTCACAATGCTGCATCGTTGCATTGTCTGCATTCGCAATGAGTATGGTGACCACCACAGTTGGATTCGTTTACTTACGCTTGCCATCAGGCAGAGTAGAGTCACTTTGGCAGGCTAATACATCAAAAAAGAAAGAAAATATACGATTGCATATTATGTCGAGAGGGAAATTTTTAAAGAAAGATACCTTATACGTAACTATTTTAGGTTAAAAAAAATCATTACTAGTTCGTTATGCTTTATTCATTTTTCATTCGTTAAGGTTAAATAAAAATATGATTGAAAATATATAACAATGTGTAAGGAAATTCTCAAACTAAATAAATTACTGGGGTCATGTTCAGTTAGCGTGTTAACTATATCTCCACGAGATGAACAGCTTCCGTGAACATTATGTTCCCCGGATATAGCCCCGATGTCTAGACCACCGTGCCGGATGTTGCGTGTACGCAATAGCCATGGCATGTCCAGCGTGAACTCCTTATCGTAAAATAAATTAACACCACAAAAACTAACTCCTCTATCTTGGCTAATCTATTACATTTCGCGTGTCGGCTTACGTTAATTACACCTCTTATTTTCTAACACAGAAAAGAAAATTAGTAGTTTTATTTTGAGTTACATACCCCGCCTGACTTCGTTGTGTCAAAAATTATTTGCCAGGCATAATTTAATGAAAATGTATTTTTAAATAATTTCTTTTTTTGAACTTAATTTTGGGCAGGCACAGATTAAATCTACATAGCCTAATCAACTTGAAGGCATACCAAAGATAATATTTTTGACGCATAGGTTGCCTTTGTTTTGTTTGACCGCAAATAACACATCAAAAGTGTCTAGGGATCAACATATGTGTCTAGGGATCAACATATATTTTTGCAATAACTTTTCTCCTGATTGATATTAATTAAAATTTTCTTTAAGGATTCATCAAATAAAGTGTTTTCGTTTGTCACAGTAACGATAAACCAAGTCGCCTTTGCATTAATAAAGAAATTTGCCATTTTCCTAATAAAGGGAGTTTTGACATTGACATTGACAACGATGTTTTAATAATAGTGTATTTTGTTTAAAAGGTAAATTGCGTTTTACGATTAATGACGTATTAACAAAAAACTACTTACTAGATCTCGTTCAAACCAATTTTCGGTGGAAGTTTGCATGGTAATGTACATCGTTTTTTTATTTTTTTATTATTCTCTTATTTTAGAAGTAAAAGGAGGGAGGGGCGACCCACATTTTTGAGAATTTGTTCTAAGTTTGGGGAACCCCCAAAATTTATTGTTTTTTTTTCTATTTTTGTGTGAAAATCTTAATGCGGTTTACAGAAAACATCTACTTACCAAGTTTCAACAGTATAGTTCTTATAGCGTCGGAAAAATGTGGCTGTGATATACGGACGGACAGACAGACAGACATGACGAATCCATAAGGGTTCCGTTTTTTGCCATTTGGCTACGGAACCCTAAAAGAACGATTTACCCTTTTTGATGTAAATACATATAGGTTTATTGTCTAACATTTGAGCATTGAGGTTCAACGTCATATAGACCGGGAGCTGGTGACAGGTGACATTCCACGATTTTGTAGTGTATGCCTTTTTAAGGCTTGATAACTAACCCTAAAATATCAATGATAGTCGGGGTTTTAGCCCCCCCGCGCGTTCTGTTCATAAGGAAAAGCGCTTTTCTTTGTGTAGCGTATTTTCGTGTTTTTCCGTGATAGTATACTGCATGCCATTGTAATATACGGAAGTTTAAACAAATTAAAGCTGTAATAATTGATGGCATGCACTCCGCAGCGGCCCAAGATGATCAAAGGATTCTGAAAACCTGAACAAAATTAAAAGGCAATTCCGTGTTTTGAAATTGCATGCCGACATAAAGAATGGAAGTTTTTGTAATGAACACACTCAGGAAAAATTGGCATGCACCCCTCGTATGACCAACGGTTGATCAATTTCCGGATAACTCTGTAAAATTTGAACACAGATTTTCCGTGATTCCAAAGTGCATGCCATTGTAAGGATACTTAATTTGTATCATTAATTAAGAGTAGGAAAATTGGCATGCACACCAGGATGTTGCAAAATAGATGCATGCATGATGAAAGTTGCAAAAAACACTGTGCAAATTTAGGTGACTTGTTTTTGCATGCCGTTTTGTATTTCGTGAATTTACTTTATTTTACATTCACGACTTAAAATAATGTAAATTCACGAAATACAACACGCATGCCATTTGAATAAGATAATTATTTTGTTATAAAATTAATATTCATTTGTATTAGGAGTGATTTGGAATCACGGAAAATCTGTGTTCCAATTTTACAGAGTTATCCGGAAATTTACCACCGTTAGTCATACGAGGGGTGCATGCCAATTTTTCCAGAGTGTGTTTATTACAAAAACTTCCATTCTTTATATCGGCATGCAATTTCAAAACACGGAATTGCCCTTTAATTTTGTTCACGTTTTCAGAAACCTATGATCATATTGGGCCGCTGCGGAGTGCATGCCATCAATTATTACAGCTTTAATTTGTTTAAACTTCCGTATATTACAATGGCATGCAGTATACTATCACGGAAAAACACGAAAATCCGCTACACAAAGAAAAGCGCTTTTCCTTATGAAGAGGACGCGCGGGGGGGCTAAAACCCGGACTATCATTGATATTTTAGGGTTAGTTATCAAGCCTTAAAAAGACATGCACGACAAAATCGTGGAACGTCACCTGTCACCAGCACCCGGTCTAATAGGAGATTGCACTAATCTGATTCTCTGACGCAAATCTGGCTTTGCGTTATAACATTGTTGCATCCATTTAAAGGGCTTATATAAGCTGTAAGAAGGCCTAAGAGGGGAAAAAACTTTATCTAAGGTAAATTTACTAACGACGAACACACAAAAATTTGTCCACCTCGGTAGGTATCGAAAAATAAAAGCGACTAAGTACTCTTCAATGGCACTGTTTATTATTTAATTCGCATTATATTCATATTATTTAACAAAATATTATTTACTTTTTTTACTTATTTATTATATATAAGAAATAAGTTAACGCAATAAAGATATCTATATTGTCTAAGAATCGATCTCTTACCTATTTATGTTTTGACGATTTAAAATAACGAGTGTAACGTTATCGGCGGCGACGCGACTTCAATAAGTTGTGCAAGGAGTATTTTAATACCAAAATTAATGTTGTACGCAGTATGCTGAATCTTAAGTTTTTTCAATGATGGCATTTTTTTTATTTTGAAATTTCAGTATTATTTATTGCATTGCATTTAGTGTTCCAGAACTTTTGTTAATTTATTATGTTGCAATTCTTGAAAACCTTTATTTGGCTTGATGTTGTCAAACTAACCATTTTCTTTTTTTGTAGCTGTTGGTTTTCCAAACTCAAGGCTTCAAGTTCAAGTTAGGCACACCAAAACTTGTGATGCTTTATTTAAATCATTAAGTTTTTTTTTTAAACTTTAATAAAAAGTCCATGAATGTAAGGATATTGCATAATCTACTTAATTGTTATAATGGCAATATATTCTGCAATGCCATAACTTCAATAAACAGAACACTTTAACTAAGGCCACAAATACATGAACTGAATGAAATAGTACCGATTTAGTATATTAGGTTAGCAATCAAAGTTTTATTAAACACAAAGGTTGACTTTATATTTTATGATACGAGTCTAATAAAAACTTTGTCAACACGGCATGGCATGACCGCTTCCTTATTTTGAATAATAAAATGTGTTACAACGCACGCATTTTCACCCTCGTAGCTTGATTAACCTGCGAAATTCGAGGATGAAACGATGCTCGAGAACTTATTTCTCTACGAACTCGCAACTAATTTCCTGATGAAATTAAGAAGGTAGTCTGCGAGCTATCTCATTTCCTAAATGCATACTGTTATGTAAATAACGAGTGCGGGCGTGACTTATTGTGGAGTAGGTAGATATGTTTCCTTTCTGTTGGTGCCTTGGCTCCCGCTAGGCTCCATACCATTTTATGTTTCCTTATATACACAATTCCAGATTCTTATTTCTATAAATGAGATTGCGCGGCTAATTCATGTTTTATTCATAATATTAAGTTTGTAAATTATATAGAAACTAGCTGACCCGGCAAACATCGTACCGCCATATTTTTCTTTCGTTACTATTTTCTAAATTTCTGAAAAACTTATTTTAATAATTATGCACGCTTCAGCGTATAAAAATTTTAAAAAACACTTTTCCGGTTATCTTTTAATTTTCTTCTATACACACCTTGTCCTAACAATAACGAATTCATAGAAAAAAGAATTATCCAATTTGGTGCAGCCGACCGGAAGTTATGCGCGTACATACATAACGTCGATTCATTTTTATTTATGTAGATAATATAACTGATAAGTTGTATAATTTTGGACAGGAGGTGCATCTACATCTACATGTTAGTTTAGCTTTTCGCCTCTTTAGTATTGACTCATTGAATTAATGGTATAGCGATTTGTGGTTATGACTGCTAAGTCAAAAGTGATGGTTCGATCTCTATATTTTTCTGTGTCTAGGTGTGTTTATCAGAAATGTGGTTACCATAGCCCTGAGTTTCCTTAGTTAGAGGTATGTCAAGTTATTTTTATTATTATTATTCTTTTTTTTTCTTTTAAAATACAACTCCCGCACTAGGAATAAATCCTGTGTTGCGGGGGACTTTACAAACATACATGAAACGGACACAAAGAACACCCAGACTCAGAACAACAATTTGTGGATCACACAAAGTGTTGTCCTACGTGGGATTTGAACCCACGACACTTGGCGAAGTAGGAAACGGCGTCGTGACCGTTAAACCACTAGGCCAAATGTGCAGTAATTTATTCGATTTACTTAGAACTAGTTGAAATTAGAAAGGAAACATCACGCTTCCATTTTGTAACTCAAAATTGAAGTTTTAAAAAAACATGAAAAGTACAAAATTCTGGAGTTAACCTCAATTACTCATTGTGACGTGTCAGTAACGTGTGTTGCCTGAATGGTAATTAATCTGCTGATCGTGGCTAACTACAAATTGGGCAGTTGTAAATTTCTAATATTTTGCAATACCTGTTAAACTTGCTTCCACGTAAAATTCCGTGTACGAAATAATGGTTTGAACAATCTAAATATTTTTTATTTGTTTAGCTAGGTACTTATTAAATCACTATATACAAACATAAATACCCACAGTAGCGTCTTTTTAGGGTTCCGTGCCAAGCAAAAAACGGAACGAATGTCTGTCTGTCTGTCCGTCTGTCTGTCCGTCCGTATGTCACAGCCACTTTATTCCGAAACTATAAGACCTATAATGTTGAAACTTGGTAGGTAGATGTATTCTGTGAACCGCATTAAGATTTTCACACAAAAATAGAAAAAAAAATTAATTTTGGGGGTCCCCATACTTAGAACTGAAACTCAAAAAAATGTTTTTCATCCTATCCATGCGTGTTGGGTATCTATAGATAGGTCTTCAAAAATGATATTGAGGTTTCCAACATTATTTTTTTCTAAACTGAATGTTTTGCGCGAGAGACACTTCCAAAGTGGTAAAATGTGTGTCCCCCCCCCCCTGTAACTTCTAAAATAAGAGAAATTAACATAAATTTAAAAAAAATATATGATGTACATTACCATGCAAACTTCCACCGAAAATTGGTTTGAACGAAATCTAGTAAGTAGTTTTTTTTAATACGTCATAAATCGTAAACTGCATTTTACCTTTTATTCAATCAACACAAATATAAAAATAAAATAAAAATTATTTCATCTTACTTGCTGCTGCGGAACCCTTCATGGGCGAGTCCGACTCGCACTTGGCCGCTTTTTTTTATACTTAACGTGTTTGTATGTAATTTGAGAATGATTGAAAAAAAATCAATTATTAAAGGTGTTTTTAATAAAAAAATTGAAATCGAATGAATTTTATTGAGTCACACCCACACAGCAATTTATAATAGATACATGACAACTCCTAGAGCATTATCTAACTTACAATTGTCTACTTATAGGTGACTAACAAATTATTCTATAATATTATCTATTTTCGTCACTATGCCACAGGCCTTAACCAACAAACATTATCCTACACGTGTTTTATGCAACTTTAATGAACAAACTATTTGATAAAGATAAACTTTTCACATCTACCAAATTAACTACAATGATTGACTGATTACCTACTTTTTGTTTACTGATGTATTTTTCTCTGTAAATGATTAATGTAATCTTTTTGGAACAGGAAATGTCTGTAACCGTTTTTTGTTGTTATTTGGTCTGTAAACATATTGAAAACGGTCCACTACTGTAATCATTGCAGATACACAATACACATTGGTCTGTGGATCATTGAAACTAACAGGCATTTCTCTCAGTATACAATAAAGATAATAAGGTTATTTTCATGATAATATACCTGTATGTAGATGTGGCAGATGCTATGCTAATGGCTTAGGCTTATGCCTTGAAATAAGAATTTGAATATTGCTAATGAAAGGCACGTGTACGTTCATCATAGCAACAGCTTTTAACATTTTCCGAGATACAGTGACGAGACAGAGAGATCGAGATGACGTCATCATCACTATCGCTGGTTGTGGTTGGCCAATGATATTTAATAATATCATTGTGGTTGGTTTATTTCGTGTTATGTTGCTATAAAGTGGTAACTGGATAGTGACGTCACACCGAGTCGCTCTCGGAATGCGAGACCTTGTTTTATTAGACCATGGGTTTTTTCAAGTTTCTCTTCTCTTTGCAGTGATGTTATTCTGCGTAGTTTGTTCCCTTAGTCGTCTCTTACGCCATCACTAAGATGAATATTATTGGTGATGGCACGAGGGTGTGTGTTACCACACGTTTATGTTACCTATATTTTATTCTGCGTTAAAGTTATATTTTTACACATTTCTGAACTCGAATGATTAAGGAATTTTAATCCCACAAAACCTTATGTTTCCACGCAATCTTGTCAACAATAGTATTGTTTTATTCCCTTCGGTATTACTTTGTCTTTTTCCGTAATTTACCTATATTGTCTGAAATGGAATTATGATATATACTGAACCGGAACGTGGAACCCGAAAGCACCTAAAATAATTTTCGTTAGATCCCACAAATAACTAATAGCCTACGGCAAGTCTGAAACTTCTTGATTTATTGATTGCTATTAGTGGTATTATGTATTGTCGTAAAAACACCAATATAAGTAACATTAGTTATGTACTGAACCAAAGGAGAATAAAAATCTGAGTCTAGAAATATTTGATAAATAGTCAAAGAGTGCTCTTGTGTGTTGTTATACACCCACTGGCACGAAGAACATTTGCCAAGTTTTTCCACTTCAATTTTGTATTGGTCTGCCGTAATTCAAACAAGTTATACAGTAAAACAAATAAATTTGGGGCAGCATAACCGTTTTCGTTTATTAAAATTCGAGCTGCAAGTTTGAAAGTTCGATACGGGCGACTGAGACATTCTCTAAAAAGTGCCGCTTTGAAACTCTACTGGTTTACGATTTAGCCTCAGTATGCCACATTTTTACGAGTTAACTTTTTTGATATAATACTCAAAAGCTGAGACCGTTCGGATAGAAGTGATTAAACATGAAATTTGCATTTGCACAAACAGCCACCCGTAAATGATAGAGATAGGTATTAAGTACTTTTAAAACAATAACAAAGTTTCGAACTCAAATAAAATGTAACTGTAGGTATCTTACGTTACGCATTTGAACGTGGTTTTAGAAAGTTTAGATTTTGGGAGTGAAAGATAAATATCGCAGTCCAGAAGAGGGCTCCAATAGTCGGGAGTGAGTTCAATACGTCACAGTGACATCGATACAATGGCGTATCTGTGTCGCGATTGTCAGAGGTCACGATAACTAAAAAGGGAGCTTGTAACTTGTATTTTGATACTGAAAAAAATGTTTAAGAGAAACAATATATATTGCTATACTTTACATTATTTTCTACTCATTCTAAATTATAAACATTTACAGACGTTTTCCAATACCCTAAAACCTATTTTTCACGTTGATCACTTCCCTTTTGTATTCTTCTTGATTAAAGTTTAAATGATTTTGAATGGGTTTCGAGTTTGAATCATAAATATAATATTGTTTATCGATTTAATCAAAAATCTTATATTAAGTCTCCTTAACAATTTATCAAAAGAAAAAAACCCGAACGTATTTAAGAACATCCAAACGTTTTGAATTCGTCTGCAAACATTACTCGGGTATAAAAAATCTAAAAATATATCTCTCAGAGAGGGTAGAATTTGCTTTTGAGTCGCGTTTAGGTGAGAATTTAATTAATTTCAACGTTCCAGCGCAATTCGTCCTGGCGAGTGGATCCCATAAAACCTAATGGACTTTCGCTGTCTAGTGTAAGGTAATTTCTGCGTGAGATTTCTCGCCTTTGCGAATTGCAATCCGACTACAATTTGCACAGATCATTCTAATATGAGAAAAGTTTATCTGTCAGCGATTTAGTACGTCATGTACCTAAAAGAATAAAAGGAGACGCACACTGATTACAATGCAAAATTCTCAATAAAGTCTTATCAAACAGCAGAAAATTTGAGCAGTAAACCTTGATATATTCCTTAAAATATTAGAGTCAGTAGGTATCTATGTAAATTTAACGTACTTTTTCTTTAAATACCTGTCGCTTCCATCACGTATTTATCAGAAAACTTTTATACATAGAGTCATGTTTTGAATTCAAAATCTGATAATAAATGACCCAAAGCAAACCAAAGCGTCGAACTGAAGAGAAGATGTTTCAGAGTTTAATTAATACTAAGTTTACATACGAATTGAAATTAAAAACCACAATTCCATGAATAATGATTTAGAGTTTTTTTGTTAGATGTTTAAAAAGAAAAAGAAAGAAAAAGGATTTCATTCTGTGCATTGTTAGAATTTAGAAGGTGGTACTCAGAAACTAGTCTTATCTTAATCCTTGTCGATCTTCAATAAATACCAAGTTATATAGATATTACTAAAATCGATAAAACTAGCATAATCTAAGTCATGTTTATTTATATACATAAGCGTATTTTAAACTCTTCGTATCGATATCAAGACTAATGTAATTCAAAAGTAATTTACATTCTATCTATAACCGGCATAATATCCAGGTCAAAAGAAAATTAAATCAGTGACTCGGTATTCTATAGGGAAAGAGACTAATGCAAGGGCAATGTTGCGTCGATAAAGGAACGGGCGGGAGGTGCCGCAGGCTGCGTCAAAATTTTGTCGATTGCGTAATTTCTATTCAAAGTAGATCCGAGTAACTCTCGCGTAGGGCTGCCAAAACACCATCCACTCCATCTGTATCCAGTCAACCAAGACACCTTAGAAAAATATTCGAATATCAAATGATAGACATATATCATCCGATGATAATACACATACTACTTTTTAGGGTTCCGTGCCAAGCAAAAAACGGAACCCTTATAGATTCGTCATGTCTGTCTGTCTGTTCGTCCGTCACAGCCACTTTATTCCGAAACTATAAGACCTATAATGTTGAAACTTGGTAGGTAGATGTATTCTGTGAACCGCATTAAGATTTTTACACAAAAATAGAAAAAAACAATAAATTTTGGGGGTCCCCCCACTTAGAACTGAAACTCAAAAAATTTTTTTCATCCAATCCATACGTGTGGGGTATCTATAGATAGGTCTTCAAAAATGATATTGAGGTTTCTAAATTTTTTTATTCTAAACTGAATATTTTGCGCGAGAGACACTTCCAAAGTGGTAAAATGTGTCCCCCCCCCCTGTAACTTCTAAAATAAGAGAATAATAAAACTAAAAAAAATATATGATGTACATTACCATGCAAACTTCCACCGAAAATTGGTTTGAACCAAATCTAGTAAGTGGTTTTTGTTTAATACGTCATAAACGTAAACTGCATGTTACCTTTTATTCAATCAACACACATATAAAAATAAAATAAAAATCATATTATGTTACTTGCTGCTGCGGAACCCTTCATGGGCGAGTCCGACTCGCACTTGGCCGCTTTTTGCTAGACCTTTTTAAGTTGAGTGCTATTTTACTTCTATTTTACCATATATTCTCTATTCTACGCGACGTAAAATGATCTTGCCGTAGGTTAACAAACTTTTTACGCTTATCATAGTAGAGCCACGCTGATTTCAGCACGAACGGGCCGGCTCGACCGGGGCAGTACTACCCTCGCACAGAAGATCAACGTGAAATGACAGCCTTCGCGCTATCGTGTTATTTGATGAGAGCGAGAGCGGAGCGTGCATTACTAGGCCGCTACGGTGAGTGCGGAGTGAGGAGGGCTGGGACGCAGTGGTCTCTTTCTGTGAGGCTGTAATGCTTCAGAAAGAGACCGCTGAACGGGATCGGGAGAGGGCCGATCCCGAGCGTAGGCGACTTCGCCGGCGACACCAGCCGCCGATAGGACCGCAAGCTGCCAGAGAGTGGGGACCTCTGGCAGCTGATTAACTGATGCGGTCAGCGACGGGTAGGCGGCCTGGTCGCAAAACTGCGTTCAGGCCGCAACACATAACGGATTGGCTGACAGGCAGGGGGAAGTCGAGGCTTCCCCCAGGACAGAGTCTCTCAAGACGCGGCGTCGTTCCTGGGGGGGACCTGAAATAACTTGGTCCGGGTCTTCCCCAGAGCAGGGCCCCTGAGACCGGCAGCCGGGGTGGTTTTTAGTGGAATCACCACATACCTGGCTCCTCAGCCCCAGAGGAGCCGGAGATCCGAAGGGATTTTCCACCCCGTCAACAAAAAAAAAAAAAAAAAATGGTGTGGGACACCATGCTGCGTTGTTGCATTGTCTACGTTCGCAATGAGTATGGTGACCACCACCCTTGGATTCTGCTTATGCTTTCCATCAGGCAGAGTAGAGTCATTTTGGCAGGGCCATAAATCTATACAAGTAATGAAAATTGAAGTGTCTGCTTAAGATTTTAAAATACCCGTTTTTTACTTCAATCATATTTACACCTACACGGTATATATACAAAAATTTTATTTTTCAATTTTTGTCTGTTTGTCGGTCTGTCTGTTTGTTTCGGCTAATCTCTGGAACGAGTCGACCGCTTTAGACGGGACTTTCACTGATAGGTAGCTGATGATATAAGGAGTAACTTAGGCTACTTTTTTAGACTAGCTTCGCCCCGCAGCGTTACTCGCGGGGTTCAGCTAGTCAATACAAATAAATAAAATTTTAGTGTCTGTTTGTAATATTGAAAGAAACGCTTCTTACTAAATACATAGGTATACACGGTACATATACCAAACTAATTTTTTAACAATTTTTGTCAGTCTCTCTGTCTGTTTGTTCCGGCTAATCTCTGAAACGGCTGGACCGATTAAGACGGGACTTTTATTGACAGATAGCTGATGTAATAAGGAGTAACTTAGGCTACTTTCTTTTTAGACTAGCTCTGCCCTGCGGCGTTAATCGCGGTTATTGTCGTATGTAACGCGGGGTTCAGCTAGTGAAAAATAAAAAAAACACTTCTCTTTTATACATCTGATCAAAATGAAATATTAGAAACACATCGCCTCTGTTTAGTTGTAAAGGGCGAGGTTACTATTTGTTGTCACAACTACAGTAATTTTCAATGAAATGTGTCGGTACGAAACAGCGAACATAAATATTGAAATGTAATATTTGGCTGAGGGTAAATGTAAATTTCGTTTATCTGCGTTACGTGACGTCAGAGCGTTAGCGTAGATAGTTTGCGTTGCGTTGCGTGCGGGCTTGGCATGATACTAGACAGTTTTGCACTTTGATATAGATTTCACTTTATGTTCGTAAAGCATCCTACGTCCGAAAGGATTCCGGTAACTTGTTTAATAAATTTTGAAACTTTTGAATGAAGACGGAAAAGTTCGCTATAATATGTTTACTGTGAGGCTAGCACGCGAGGTGAGGAAAATGAAACACATATGTTTTAATTTAAACTTTGTTCGATAGAGTTATCCTGCTAAAACCTGTTACAGTAGAATCAGAACGTAGTCACCACCTAAGAAACAGTTTAGCAACAGATTAGTAATCACTCTACAATTCACAGCTCTTTTAATAACGTTTTTAATAAAATATCTGAAAAAATCGAAACACAACCTGTCAGGTGGTTAGCAGGTCCAAGTTTATCAAGAATTACAATATTTATATAGTTTCATAGTACAAGTTGGAGGCATTAACTGAAGAATTTTAAATTGAAACAAGAATTTCTCTCAAAATTAATTTCAATTACTAAATATTTTCCACGAATGTACAATATGCGAAAGTTATTGCAGTTTATATACAACACAACACAAGGATTTTAATGAACCTATTCGAGAAACGTTTACAATTATTCGGAGCGTTATATTAATGCCATGCCTTAAAGGTTTGGTTGGCGCCTGCTGTGCGCTAATATAGCAATCAAATAATTTATTGCACGCGAGGTATAAAATGTAAAGCTCGCACCAAAACGCTCTCAATGATCCATAGGCACATCGTACACAAAGGCTTTTTACATCATTCATTCGCTTATTGTGCTCCATCCATGCCATGCGCGTTACGTTAAAAGTGAGACTCCTGTATAGGTGTAAAAGATTAGCTGTCTTTTTAACCCCCGACCAAAAAGAGCGATTTCAATTTAGTTTTTTTTGTATGAAAGGTGAGTTACGTGCGAGTGTTCTTAAACATGTTTCCTGAAAATCGGTTGAGCTCTTTAAAAGTTATGGGGGTGAAAGTGGGGAAGAGTAACCGAATGTCTGCAAAAATATCATCGAGTGGGGTCTCAAATGAAAGCGCATAACGTGTTTTTTACTTTTTAAAGGGAACTCAGGTTATTATATCGGGTTTTTTTTAAATTTTGAGAATTTATAGTTATGTAAATTATTATTATAGCTGTATTGCATTTTAATATAGATCAAATTTAAGTTTTATGTTCAGTTTTAGAGGGGGGACGCCCTGTTTTAACAAAAAAATGCATTTTGAAGTTGAATATCACTCAAACATATACCTAAACAAGACGTGAACTACGGAACCTTAAAATAGAAAAACATAGACATTACACGATATTAATAAATATTGATGGTAAGTGATACCGCGTCTTCAGTGCGTTTTAAATTACTTTAATGAAACAAACCACTTGTATAGAATAAGGAATCAAAGGTAGGTATTGATAAATTGAGGTGGATATCATTCGGACAGTCGGCTCATGACCACGACTCGCAGAACCTGATCGTAAAACTAAGTTGCTTAATAGTATTGCTGTCGAATATATTTTAGGTAGTAACATAGTAGGTATTAATATCTGTGTTATTTCTAAGCTAAATTATGCGTCATACCTATATTTCATAAAAATAATTTTCAAAAGAATTATGGGTATTCATTTAAAGCAAAAATTTTGTAAAAGATTATAGGCCAATAATATACATCAAATGAATTCCCAAGTACAAATTTTTTACCTCTAAATATGAAAAGTTTAAGGATCATACTTTGAAGGATTTCGAGTAACGCGTGGGACAGCTTGATGTGGGTATACCTCTGCGTAACTCATAAAAGTCATGTGCACTTGTATTAGGCGTAAATGTCCGTAATCGAACCTGCTTGAGCCCCGCCTACGTTTACGACTTAATGGGATTTTTTCGCGCCCATTCGTGTTCTTCCGTAATATTTATGGCTTCGCTACACGTAAAGAGAAGTGTTAAAAGTTACAAAGTTGGCATTGGCCACGGTGACTTAGAATAGGGAATACGCATAAAATTTTTATTTGTCTCAAACATTTTTTTCTAGATTCTTTATTGTCTTTACAATATACATAAAACGTATTTTTTTATTTAGTGATTATTTAAACCCAGAAAATATTAAATAAAAAGTGAAAATTAAGGGAGGGATATTCAAATCTACAAAACGCGTCCTATTGGTCGAAACGAAATGTGACGTCGATTGTTACACTATCGAAATTATCGGCGTCGAAATTTCTACTGTGTTAGTAGTGTTTGTGAGAAAAAATAACTTCTTCCATGAATTTTATAGCAAGCAAAACTGTAAATAGGTATAAAATAACTGAAACACTCAATAGTAAACAAACACGAAATGACAATGACGTCATTTGTTATGTCAATAGCGCGCGAAAAATCACGGCGTTTGAATAGCTCAAATTTAGTCGGTGTTTTAAATTTCACTTTGAAAATTAGTTTGACTAGTTTCAAGCCTATTTATATTTTATTCTATGTTATGGAGACTTATATGATCAGATTAAGAAATAAAAAAAAGACATGCATGTTCCCTATTGATGGATAAAAAGTAATTTATACTTTAACATTACTTATGTTTTAGATTTTCTTTTATCTTCAAATTTTGTTTACATCTGCAACTGACAAGTGACAAAAGAGTCAAACCCAATAACAGCTGAAGCAACGCTATTACCTACAAACCGGAGACAAACGAAAGCAATGAGTTTTGTCTATAATATTAATTAATTTGTTTATTTTTTAGGTACTACCACATTCTACATATTTTAACTAGTTTTCATAATATGTGCCACATAATTTGATATGTATAAAATTATGTTTATTTATGTTATTGAGGACTTACAGCTAACATAATAACACTTGCAATCAAGTAGACAACAGTGAGCCAATTACAAGTCCTCACCTGTAGTGATATGCTAAACAGTGAGCGACAGCATAAAACAATTTTTGTCTTTATTGTTATTACTTCAACTTTAAAAAAACTTAAGGCTCAGACACTTTTGCACCTTTGAGACACTCATAGAGAATGGATCTATATTGCCCTGCGTACCAAGCATGTTTTAAAACTACAGTATCAAATTGATTACTTCGGAAATAGTTTTAAAATATGAGGCAAAATGACGTAAGTTTACAATATAGAAAGTGCAAATAAATATCTACAGATGTTTGTTCAGCAAAAGCTCAAACATATGTAAAGTGCAGTCCAAAACCTCAACCTAACGGAACAAAATGTAAATTGGACAGTAAACCAAAATATTATACCTCGGATATATGGAAAATACGAATATATGCTTATTTACGAGACAGAGTACCAGGCAGCGGTGTAACACGTATCTGTGCCACGACGGAAAACTAATATCTCGAAACAACGTGAATTTACATACTTTCTTTTTAATTTCAGTGTTACTGGCCGCATATATGAGAAAAATGTCATTTTAGATTTTTATTAAGTTAGTTTTTATTAAACACTAGCTGTTGCCCGCGGCTCCGTCCGCGTGTATTTCGGTTATCGCTGCAAATAGTAGCCTATGTGTTATTCTGATGTATAAGCTATATTACTGTAAAGTTTCATCCAAATCCGTTCAGTAGTTTTCGCGTGAATGAGTAACAAACATCCATCCATACTTACTTACTTTCACGTTTATAATATTAGTAGGATTTGTCAATATTATTAAATGTTTCTAATACCTTTAACGAGCAATTCTTATATACAGTGTGTGAAAAGAACGTGACCGGCATATTTATAATTTTGGAATGCAATTTATAAAAATAAATATTAGGCTGAATAGAACAATTCTTTGCCTAAAATGCATTGTAAAAAACATAAGTTTTCCCTCCAGTTTTCCTTGTTAAAATATTATTTTTACAATGAGTGCCGCGTACGCTGCCAGATTTGAAGCTGTGTTTCTCTGTACTCATCCAAAAGGCCCCAAAATGTCCCGTGACTAGGCTGCCCATTATATGAAAAAGTCCAAGGCCTTTGTGAGCAAGTGGGTGAAGAGATATTCACAAACAAAAACCGTCGATTACTTACCAGATCGTGGCAAATCGAAAAAGACGTCTGTTGCAGAGGATAAACGGATTGTGCAGCTGTTTGCTAGGAATTCTTTATTATCACTTCGCTCTGGACAAGAAAAGTTTAAGAAAAAGGGTTTAATCATATCATTTGACACTATCAAAGGGCGTTTAGTTGTAAAGGGCGTGAAATATCGAAGCAATGTAAAGAACTCTCCTTTCTTAAACGCATATTGAAAAAACGCTGCATTGGGCATGCGAAAACAAAGACCATGATTGTGACAAGAGATTTTTTTCTGATGAAGCTTCATTTTAGGCAACCGGTTACTCAACTCGAGCTTGGACTACGGCTGACAATAGACTGATGGTACGAACCGTGAAACACCCTTTTTATTTTATTTAAAATTTATTGTTCACAATAATAAAACCTTATTCTAAAACATAAGGTCCACAAAACTGTTTTAAACAGTTTGTCTGTGGACTCAGTTGAGTCTCTATACACAATATGCTTGTACGCAACACTGTACACATCACACCCATGCATTAGATACCTCAGATATATGATACGTGTGCATGTAGGTACAGTCCTACGCACAGTCACAAATGCATATTTACACAGGTACATGCGATACACATAACACTATATAATAAACATAAAACTTATAATAATATGTGGGTATAATATATTTAACTACATCCATTTATACATATATTTATATATATTTTTGTTTAAAAGTGCATGTTTGGGGATGCTTCTCAAAAAAGGGTTTCGGAAATTTGCACTTGTTACTTTGAACTTTGGACTACAGTACTTTGGACGCTGAAAAGATGACGAAAATTTACGAAAAAGCATTATTGCCGTCGGCTAAGAAGATGTTTCCACACCAAAATGATTTCTGGATTCTGCAAGAGGATAATGATCCTAAACACAGAAGTCGGCTTTGCCCCACTTGGAACGCGGAACATGGTATTAACGTATTGGATTGGCCCTCACAGTCCCCTGATGTCAATCCAATTGAAAATGTTTGCGCGTGGATGAAGCTTAAACTAAGGGCAAAAAATGTAGTGACCGTCGCTGACCTCAGTCGTGAACTGAAGTCCGCGTGGGGGTCTTTACCTCGCAGCTACGCTGAAAAATTGGCGGAAGGTAAGCCGCGAAGATGCCAAGCGATTATGGATAATAATGAAGATTGGACCCAGTATTCATATAAAGCATCAAAGAGCAATAAAAGACTTAATTGATTACAATTTATCGTTTAATATTTCTAAGATTTTCATTAAATTATGCCGGTCACGCTCTTTTCGCACATAGTGTAAATACATTTCCTAAATAGATTGTGTCACAATAATTCTGCACCACCAGTTTAATTTTTTCTCGTAACACTTCACTAAAATCACAGATACTTCATACTAACCACATATTCCGTTTGCAGTGTATAAATGTTTCGTTTTTTTTTAATTCTTTTGTGTTCATATTAAATATTATTAGTTGCTAATCGAAGTTATACGAGTAGGTATAGAACATAAGTCAATGAGTTAGAAGTAGTCCATGACATAATCAAGGCTTATTACATATTTTAGAAAAGACCTATCTAGCGTTACACGATGAAGACATCGCATTTAAAAAAAAATATTCAGTTTAAAAATTTTAATCGTGCAATAGTTCGATCACATCTCATTAGACAGCACTATACCAGTTCTACACAGATCGAGAGTGCTGTACGCGTGATAGGTCTTTGGTAGGTAATGAGAGCATAGGTATTTCAATAAAATTTAGGATTACATTTAAAATCAATGTGAGTTTTTATAGCGAAGAAGAAAATTCATTTATAATAATAATAATAGATCTCTTTGTTGTAAACCAGATTCATTCCAAGTTTAAAATGTACAATGTCTGGGAAATTACATTTAGATGATATTAGCTAGTTGTAATTATTGAGGCGCTCATAGCCCAGTTACACTCAGTGATTAGAAACAATCACCGAGGGTAAGCAACGACGGTGCGGTCAGTACCTGGATGGGTGACCGCTGGTGTCATGACACTAAGGGTGTCTCCGTGTTTCGGTGGTCACATTATGCAGTCGTTCCCGGTTGTTATCGTAGGATAACAGTCGTGAAGCTTAGTTGGAGGCCTTTGGGCGGCATAAAAACATCCCACGGCAAGATTACGTAGTTACAACGTTGTCTAGTGAGAGGAGACCCGAGCCCAGCAGTGGAACGTTATGAGTTGTTGATGATGATGAATTATAGATAAATCGGTATCCGTGCCCAAACGGCGCTCAGCGTGAGATGCATTTCATATACCGTAATAACAAAAAAAAAAGGAAAAATAAGCCAGCATATTCTAATTTTCACAGCATTTTATTTTTCCTTGTTAGATCCCCAATAGCAATTTTACAGATGTATACTCTGATAAATTCAAATGGGTACCTAACGCAAATGCGGGATATGTAAATATGTCTAACTCTTTTATTTAACTTTTACTAACGCGTGCGTGTACTTATTATTTAGGTACAAGTTATTTCATATTTGTCCTAATTTTAGTACCAACATAGACTTGAAAGTAAGTAAATTTTAATATTTTGCGATAGTAACGAAGGATTTGTTTGCGAGTTTAACTCACTCTTCACTGGTTTTAGTTTTAACTCAAAATTCAAAGCCGGCTATACTACAAAGCATGTATAGTATAATAACATCAATAGCACATTAAAGTGCTTGTATTTTCCTGGTAAAAACTATTTCTACTTATAGATATGTTAACCTTGAACAGACCATCTCTATGAGCTATATCCTTTTCCTTTATTGCATTTCCTTATTGCTGACCTACCGCTTTTAATACACTTATTCCCAACTTTCTTATTTTTAATTCCAAACTGTCAGTTTGCGGCAATAGGGTAATCCCCTATTATGTGAGCAAGCTTAAATTATTGTTGGTAAAATAATATAAGTGTGTAATTCACCTCTGCCTATACCTTTGTGGGTGCATGAATATACGTATACCTACCTCAAAACAACGTGTCTAGGATCGTGGACGTAGAGGAAAATATTAAAATTTATGTACCTTAACATTTAAATGTCCAGGCAGTCGTTGTATGAATAATTAAGAACGTTTAATATAAATAATGTGAGTCACGACTTGCTAAAAACTACTTTCCTTACAACAATTATTTAAAATTTGGGACAAAGGAGAAATTATGTCTAAAATTGGAGGTAAAACTGTTTTGCAGAGGTGAACCAAGGCGGTAATTAAGGATGTAGAAGTCTGGACACGAGCTGCATTTTGTCGATACTGGTAATTAATATAAAACAGTTTTGTTTCGCTAATGGTATCGTATTTTAAAGCGGTATGAATAATGCAAGGGGTATTGTAAGCGTTTAAAGTAATTTATTGTCACGAAGCTTATATGTGTACTAGTTGTTGCCCACGGCTCCACCCGCGTAAATGGCGGTTATCGCGGCAAATAGTAGCCTATGTGCTATTCTGATGTATAAGCTACACACATCAAAAGTGTCTAGGGATCAACATATGTGTCTAGGGATCAACATATATTTTTGCAATAACTTTTCTCCTGATTGATATTAATTAAAATTTTCTTTAAGGATTCATCAAATAAAGTGTTTTCGTTTGTCACAGTAACGATAAACCCAGTCACCTTTGCATTAATAAAAAAAATTGCCATTTTCCTAATAAAAGGATTTTTGACATTTGAACCACTAACATTAAAGTTCGAAAAAAAGACTGAAATAACAGTTTTCTTTAAAATTTTATTAGGTAACTTAAACAATTAATAATCCGTGTTTCTACCGCGAACACTAACAACACAAGAACATCGGTTTGGCATACTCAAAATGAGTTCATCCAAATCACGCTGTGGAATGGCCGCCCATGTTCGTTGCAACAACAAAAAAAGGTCTTCTTGCGACTGGATACCCTCCATATTCGGCAGAGCTCTTCTCTGTAGCATATCCCATGCATGCTCAATCGGGTTCAAGTCTGGCGAC
Source organism: Diaphora mendica (assembly GCA_949125395.1). Classification (NCBI taxonomy): domain Eukaryota; kingdom Metazoa; phylum Arthropoda; class Insecta; order Lepidoptera; family Erebidae; genus Diaphora; species Diaphora mendica. The sequence goes on from OX421317.1 coordinate 20,245,720, forward strand.
TGAGCAGGCCAGGGCCAAAGCCACATCTCAATCTCAAGAAATCCTCATAAAAATGCTTGATCCCTAGACACTTTTGATGTGTGTATATTACAAGTATATTAAAACGTGAAATGAATGTGCATGTATCACGTTTAAGTTAAAATCATGTCAAAACGGGCCCAAGAAGCTTTTAGAAAACGTTAAAAATGAACCACCGTCTTTGTAATCGTTCAGTATATATTTAAATATATATAATGAATAAATTATTATGGTCTAAGAAATCAGTCTATCTTGATTTTCATGAGTTTGCATATTAACGTTATTGGCTTCATCAAAGTAGGTGAATATATCTATCTATACTATTATATAAAGCTGAAGAGTTTGTTTGTTCGAACGCGCTAATCTCAGGAACTGATGGTCCGATTTGAAAAATTATTTCAGTGTTAGATAGCCCATTTATCGAGGAAGGCTATATATCATCAAGCTGCGACCAATAGGAGCGGAGCACCAATGAAAAATATTTCAAAAACGGGGGAAAATTATCACGCTACGGGCAATAGGAGATGCAAACGAGGTTGCGTGGGTCATCTAGTATATTTATAATATTTAAGTGTTTGTACTATATCAGGTTATCAAAAACATTGTTAATGTTTTCACTGCGTACCATGACTGTGACTATATTACTGAATAACATTAAAGTCTTGGGTCTATGTTTCAAATTATATCATACTTGTGGTATGGGGTCCGCTAAAGAGCTCTTGAGAAAATGTGAAACATCCATTCAACCATGTAATAACAATATCCGCCTGTCAAGCATATCTGGCTAAATTTCCCATAGAATTTTCATCGTAATGGTCGACGATTCTGGCAGGCTCATACAGTGGCCGTTTTACTGGCTTATAGGCCTAGTTTATTCTATCCAATAAAGTGAATTCATAAGTTAAAATACGAAGATATGAGATTCAAGTTAGGCATTAGAAAAGTTAAAATCGAGTTTATTTTACAACTACGTTACATTTATTTTAATGTGACATGTCTAGTTTCTACAGAGAGAATAAATGAAGAAATATGTAATTAAAACAGTCATTCTTTAATATCTTTCCTTTTAGTTCACTTGTTAACGTATCACTTCAACTCAGAATTAACTCGTGAGATATAAAAGTACGGTACGAAAGTGTACGCAAGATAGGAGTATTATAACATATTGAAAATAATCACATAAACCTAGGGATACTCCATGTTATAGACACAAATAATGAAGTTAAGCAAATTGACGAGTAATAAGACTGCGTCAAGTAGTATAATATATCATTTCAAGATGATCATCAGCCCGCTACAGTCCACTGCTGGACATTGGCCCAAGTTATATCCATATAAGCATTGTGTCAATAAATTAATTTTAAGTTGTACCTATACATTAAGTATTAATAAGTATTATAATCTAACTAATCTAACACCGTTGCAACAAAACGGCGGAACGGGTCACGATTTGTGTTAAATTCAGGTGCGAAGCTACTCTTATCTCTATTAATAATAAATATACACCTTAAAGTTCAAAAAAAAAAAATACCAAAACAAATTATCAATATTTTAACTTAAAACATTTAAATGCCTACACCATCCAAAGCCAATAAATGAAATGTTAGAAATGTAAGATCTCCCGGTACGAATAAACCCAAACTTTTGGATCAAGCTTCGACATAAATGTCTTTATTTTACTCTTGAAGGTAACTCAACAAAAGTCTCTCCGCCATTTTCCTTCGGAAGATATCATTTGAAGAGTTTCAACAAGAAACTTTACCAGTTTATCAATCTTTTGGCCAATCGGTTTTCAGAGGACAATGAGTCCATTGGGAATTTAAAAAGAAGTTTGGAATATTTGTACGATGTGCTTTAAAATATTGTGATACTGTGTATCGACATTTCTTAAACATTAACTGACCCCCGCAACCTCGTTTGCGTTACCTATTGCCCGTAGCGTAACAATTTCCCCCCTTTTTTAAATAGTCTTCATTGGTGTTCCGCTCCTATTGGTCTTAACGTGATGAAATATAGATTTCCTCGATAAATGTACTATCCAACACTAAAAGAATTTTTCAAATCGGACCAGCATTTTCTGAGAGCGCTAATCTCAGAAAATGCTGGTTCAAACAAACAAACAAACTCTTTAGCTTTATAATATTAGTATAGATTAGTGATACAGAGTTGTCATCTAAATTAATTTTATAATTTGAAAGTAACCTTGCCTGCCTGTCTGTTACGCTAAGCCGCTTTGCTGATTTGGCTGAAATTTACAATGGAGATCCTTTGATTCTTGATGGACATAGGCCACTATAAAACGAGATAACCGACAAACACGTGGTGTAGTGGTATATAATGAAGGAATTGATTTTTACACGCTTTATATTAGCTTCACCTGTATGTTTGTTTGTAACCGAATTTTTTGGACTTGAATTTGACTCACTTCAAACGGTCAGATTTCATTTAAACTTAGTAGGTGGACTTATCGAGGACCGATGACAATACAATAATTGATAAAAAGAATGATAGTAATAATAGTTCAAAAAACTAAAAAACACGTTTTTATAAATAAACCAAAGTTAAAAGTAGCAAATAATTTCAAGATAAGAAAGCGTGGGGTGATTCTGAAATTATTTCGTTGTTAATGAAGAAAAATCATTTGTGGTTGTCACTTAGTAGGTATCAAATTTTGTGATTACCTTTTGTATGTTGTATATTCAGTTATATATATATATAGGTGGCCTACTACATTAAAGGCTATGATAGTTCAAGGACCCTCTTTAAAACTACATTAATTAACAACCCCGCTACCTACGACCCAATAACCTTTAGCACTACGTTTTCCCATATTTGTATAGGACAGAAACTAATTAGCACGACCTTAAAATGCAAGCTTTAATATGCAACAAAGTGTAATTTGATCACGATAAAAAGCACGGCTAACCTTCATTAGTGTAACAAGCTCCTTGAACATTACAAGGGGTGTGCCTCTATGCAATATTTATGATTTTATTTCACCTTCGTGGTGGGTGCCGTAAGTGTCTGACGTGCTTATCGTCCCCTATAAGGTTACGATGCTAATAAGCTGATAGTTCGTAAATGACCAAACGTCGGGTAAATTATAAGGATAAGATGCAAAACTTGTCGTATTGTTAGCGAAATTAAAAGAAGAAATTTATGATTTTTTCCTGTTCTAAGTACCGCAATGCGGAAGAATGACGAATTTAAGCTGTATCTGTTTTTTTGTATTTGTAGGTGTTTCAAAACCTTAGCGGTGGTGATAATAATTATTACAATATTTATTAATAAATAAACTGTGTAAATTTTTTTTAGGCTACGTCTAAGTGACTATTCTGCCTGATGGAAAGCATGAGCAGAATGCGGTCTCCATACTCATTGTCTCACTCTAAAAGTCTAGTTTTCTCTTTAGGCTGACCTGATGATAGAGTCAGGACATGTTACTACACTCCACACTACTTTTTTAACTTCGGTCATTCCTATTAAGAATACTAACGTTTTGATTCAATATTATTTCATTACTATTACTTTGGAATCAAAAGTTTATAAGGTTTTAGGTGGTAATTTCTTGATCTACTAAACAACCTATTTTGAAAATTCTTCTACCACTAGAAAGCTACATTAATTGTGAGTGTCATAGGCTTTAAAAATTTTCATGGGATCCGACATACTCGCGGGCGGAGCAAAAGCTACTCGTAAATAAAAAACTTATCCATAATTTTACCGCACCATTATTCGGCACTAGACAGGGTGATTTTCGTTTCTTTTTCGACTAAGTATGCATTGTATGTAACATTCAAAGTTCTTACAGGTGAAGTAATTCCTCAACGAACAGAAGCAGTGTAGTTGAATCCGAATACAGTTCATCAAATCTGATATCAAGTGAGTTCTTGTTTCTACGACAAACCAAAGTCTCCGTAAGTTTCTCTTTAAGCTGCATTTCAGAAACACTTACGTTAATATCTAAGCTATGTCCAAAACTGTGTGTTCCTTGTGAACACAGCGTAAAGCTATTTAGATGCAATCGCTTTGTTCGGAGCATTCTATTAACTGGTGCACGCAAGTAGCAGCCGTTCTAAAACTATCAAGATTCCACATCTTCTTGGTGTACTTTACACTTTGATGAAGGAAGCGATTACTTGTTATAGTGGTGCATGTTTAGAACAAATTTCCTGTTTTCCGTTACCATACAAATTTGATTCTATTTTTAGGCTGGACAAGATCTAAACAAACGGCTTTCCTTAATACTCTTGACATTTTTTATGTCTCAACCAGTTAAAAACTTCATACATTTAATAGTGTATATTGATGTACCTATATCTTATAAGTGAATCGTAAACTGCCTCGTTGGTCTAGCGGTTGGCGTGTGCGACTGCTGATCAAGAGGTCTCGGGTTCGATTCCCGGGTCGGACCAAATGTTTGTATGATCTACAAATATTTGTTTCGGAGTTTGGATGTTTTCTATGTATAATATGTATGTATTTACAAAAAAAAAAGTATATATGTATTTGTATCAGTTGTCTAGTACCCATAACACAAGCTCTGCTTAGCTTGGGACTAGATGGCGTTGTGTGTTAGATGTCCGAAATATTTATTTATTTATTTATTTAAACTATGTTATGATATTTGAAATGGATTTCATCAGGTAAGTTGATATATATTATGCCAATTTAACTATTAAATCTTTACCGATCTTGTTATCTTGACTACAGCACAAAATATTTGTTAACCATTTGACATTGAAATGCTTGAGAATATTTAACTCTTTTATAGTGTAATGTTTATTTCTTGTAAAATCACTAGTTTTGCCAAAAATCCATGGAAGCCGGATTGTACTATTTTGAACATTTGTGTTGTCACATGCCTATGTAAAGAATTCAATGCACGTTACCCCTTTACTTACCAAAAGCAAGTGCATTGCCATCTACCAGGGGGTTCTCTATGCCTTAAACTAACGCACAACACTGCCTAAAGATATATTCAGAAAAAGTATACCTATTATCGCAATAAAAAAGTAGTTAAGATGTCTCGAGTAAGTCTGCTCGAGATAGCGAGCTTTTAGCTTGGAAATTGTTCTTTGCAATATGACACTTTCACACTATAAAATAAAAGACTAAATTTCCATTGCATTTTCTAATTAGTGTATATAACAGTATGTAGGTATGTATAATGTATTTATAACAGTAGACTTTATAGTACTATATTATTAGTATTATTAGTTACCAAAATTTTTGAACCGTTTGGGGTAGAGACGCTAGGTTCATGGGGTCCGAGTGCTCGCACTATGTTTAAACAACTGGCCAAGCAACTGATTGACGCTTCTCGCCACCAGAAGGCTGGCCTTTTTTTAGCACAGAGAATCAGCATTGCCATTCAACGTGATAATGCTGCCAGTCTTTTGGGAATGCTACCAGTAGGCGAAGATGTGGAGTTTTTTGACGTGATGAAATATTGTCATTATTGTTTTTTTAAATTATGGTTATGTAAATAGGTTTCTATATTATGTTATTAATATTTATTTATTAGTTATAATATTTATATCTTTGGATTGGTGTAGAAGAATAAAGACAAGGGAAACCGACAATCGTTCTGTCTCCTCGCATAGGATCGAACCAAGTACTATACAATTGTAGAGGCCTTTATCCAGCAGTGGACTGTGATAGGCTGACGACGAAACCATCAAGTCAAATCAGTATATTTCTAGTATATATAAAAATGGTATATTCGGTAACATATTAGAAAACCAGCTGTGTCTTCAAGAAAACTGTAAATGACTATTGTGCAAGGTAAAAGTTCTAAGCAATATTTTCTTTAAACGAAACAAGGTAGCTTCACTACCGAGGAGGAAAACTCTTATCCTTATTGTTTTTAAAATATACTTATGTGTACTTTACTGCAGCATAACCACGACTTTATTTGTTCTCTTGCACAGAGTAAAGCTCTCGGAGAAAGAAAACATTATACTTGCCAAAGTGCGAGTGCATCTAGACGATCTTGTTTCCACGTAATAGCCGAAATCAATACAAGTTCCTTCTGAGACAAGATAGATGTAAAAAAACTGGAAATAATACACTCTTGTAATTCGATCACCTGCTGTTAAATCTAGAGGTTATTATGATTTTCAGACTGAACAAGTCTTTATAACTGTCTTCAGAATCAACTCAAAATAAGTTTTCTATCAATTTTACCTTATGGAAATTTATTGAGCTGATGTAGACTCAACGCAACCGAAGAACTTGGAAATTAACAAGAGTGTCGTAAGAAAAAATGCTGCGTCGTCTTTCATTGTTCACGCTATCCTGTCCTTTACGGCCTTAATGTCAAATTTTGTGTATCAAAAATATAGTTCACAATAAATGTAAACATAACATCTATACTAATATTATAAATGCGAAAGTTTGTAAGTATGGATGGATGAATGGATGGATGGATGTTTGTTACTCTTTCACGCAAAAACTACTGAACGGATTTGTATGAAACTTTACAGTAATATAGCTTATACATCAGAATAACACATTGGCTACTATTTGCCGTGATAACCGACATATACGCGGGCGGAGCCGCGGGCAACCACTAGTGTTTGTATAAAAGTTAACATAATATTTTATGACTTTGCATAACATAATTTTTGTCCATCCTACTACTTTGTAATACATGTAATCTTGCTTTAAAATATTTAAATTTTACTTTTATTTTATACTTGCTGCAAATATGGAGCGTGCACTTTACATCGTACCTCTACATCTTTTATTACGATGTCCTTTTTACAATCTAAAGGGAATCTCTGAAGAGCATCCGAGTATATAAGCTCACTTTGTGTATCTTCAATTCTAAGAAGACGTTCATTTATTTTTATGAATAAATGAACGTTAAATAATAGTTTTCTATCACACATTGGTACTGTCAGTATGCTACAGTCATACTAATATTATAAATTCGAAATTAACTCTTTTTGTTTGTCGGACTTCCTGTCTGTCTGCTGTTCAATAAAATTTGGCATAGAGATACTTTTATTCTTGAGGCTACTGTTCACCGCCATAAGTAACATACACTCGGATAGAGCCGTGAGCAAGAGCTATATTATAGATACATTTTCACATCACATACGCGATCTATTCCTTTTAATCCATCGTGTGTCTCAAATCAAAAACTTCTAATAAATTAAAGTTGGTACTTAGAAAGTCAATGGCACACAGTGAAAAACAGATCAAATTAAAAGGCTTACTTCCAACAGATTAATGAAGATAAAACTGGAAACTAAGCTCGGTAAGTAGGTTGGATAAACAGCTTTCGTCGGATGCCCTGTACTGTATTATTCCCCTATCTATAGCGAGGCTTTTGGCTAACCCACGCAATCGGTTTGATTAGATTTTAAAATGATCTATCACATATTTATACTCACATTATTATTAGATATGACTTTATGTATGAGGAAAATATTAAAAAGGAAAAAATGTGTGTCATTTCTTAAACAAAAACTGAATAGATGCGACTGATAAACTCAATTAAAAGATATGAATGCCTCCCTATCAGTGGGTTATGGATACTGTATCTACTGGTATAGTTAGGAGTCACTACGAATAGGTCAGTTTTGAAGCTAATGCGTGGTATTTATTGGTAAAAGTCGGGATTGATTCAGGAATCATTTCGACCCTTTTAAATTTATAACCAAAATTAATCTCACTATCACGATTAATATTAAAATATTTTCCTGTAAAACGTTAATATTTAATCAATTATCTTTCAAATAGCTTCAAATAAATAACAAAATAGTTAGATTCTATTCCCATACCTATGTATATCTTCCGGGCCATGCTTTTATTTGATAAATTAAATGGCATAGTACCTAAATTAATTATTTTTCAATGTTCACACAATTCACCAACGTTACCAACATGATGTAAATAGCACATAAACAGCTTCACATAGAGTAATATCCTCGAGCCAAAACGTGAATAACAGATTTAGTAACATTTCATAGTTTCTCTTTACGTGCCCAAGTTTGAGAATTTATGACGCTGAACTTATACGGGATATGAACCACGTAACCTTACATTATACGTTAGGCGTTAATACTCATTCGCCAGCTTCGTATTACCCGCTGGCTTTAATTATAGGAAAGAGAATTATGTTTAGTACAAGTCAAATTAGCAAATTGGTACAATTGTATATGAATTTGGTTTATAGTTCCATCCCACCTTCATCAAACTATTTATTCCTTTTCAAGTACTCATTTACGTATATGCAACCTTGAAACTTAACATTATCACATGATGAGTCAAAGTTGATGATGAGTCAAAGTTTGCAAATATTTCAACGTTAATACTGTTAACGAAACATATCCAATTAACAAAATACTGCACTGGTACATTTTAAAAAGGTATTCGGTTCCATCCGAACAAATCGGATTTGCGTTCAATTTTCCTACATTTTTGGAAGCTCTCCGACCCAGCGGAGCAAAACCCGACCCGAATACGGCACAAAAAACACTAAATTCGTCTTGGCTTCGTAACTTAGAATTTAAAGGATTTAAATCTATGCCGACTTTACATTACATAACATTAGGGCAAACTTTGTCAAAGTTTACCCTAAATGTTAAACAAATTTTGACTTCAGTAAATACTGGATTTAATAAAAATAATACTATTAAAAATATGATTGAATTTATAAATTTCGTAAATATCCTTGTCCAAAGTGATTTTAGACGTAGTAGTAATTCCAAAACTCTGTAGAAACCTACTTCTAGAGATGTGAGGTGTTCAAATATTAAAAGCAGAGGACGGAAGGAAAGACCGCACAGGTAGATACTAGATATCACATAACGTGTTGGCGACGCAGCCGACGCAGTTTCGGAGAGAAGTGCGAGGAATCCACGAGCAGTGCCGAGCCTTGTAGAGTCGCGCCGAGTCATACCGAACCGATTCGTCGACATTTGTTACCTTTACAGCTAACATTTATTATCGTTCTCCGGTGCTTGACGCTCGTCTCAGTAAATATACTTAATTAAAATAACCGCACAAGACCCTTGAGAATTCACACGAGTATATGAAGACGCGTTATGAGTTAAAACTTTAAGTAAAAGGTCGACTCCCATTTAGATATAAAATAGGTCATACCCATTTTGCACGCGCACAAACTAATATACATATATGTTTATAAATGTTCACGTTCAGTGCAATTCACTGTGAGTTTTTTATGGTAGTCAGAAAAAATAAATTCAAATTAAATGGTTTATTTCATTAAAATGATATTTTAAAAATATTTAGTTGCAACATTTGTACATATCATTTATTTGTATCAAACTCGGAAGATACGTAGGTTTGAAAAATATGCTCTCATGTCTACGGGTGTTTCTTAAACTATACGAGTATTTCGTCATTTAAACAACTCGAGTGTAGCAAAACTTTCATATTTTATGTAGACGGAAACGAACTATAAACTAACGAATATACCTTATTGGGTAGCTTAACTTTATATTTCTTTTAAAAACTACTTCAACTTTATTAAAATGTCAGTTCGTCTATGCCAAGTCTATGATCAAGATGATCAGAACCACTCTGCTACGGATAAGGTTTAGGAGGGAACCATATACTGAAGCAATAATATTATTTGGCTTGCCTAGGGAAATCATACAAGGTTTGAAAATTATTCTATTAGATGCAGCACTACGTTGCGGTTCATTTTTAATGCAAAATATGAAATCTTAATGTAATATTAAGAGAGCTCGGATGCTCAAAACGTAAAAGAAAAAAAGAAAACAGCTATCCCAAGGCCGCACTAGGACTGCTAGGTTTTATTTGTTTTTATGTATGGCCCGCCATAATGACTCTACTCTGCCTGATGGAAAGCATAAGCAGAATCCAAGAGTGGTGGTCACCATACTCATTGTGAATGCAGACAATGCAGCATGGCGACCCACACCATGGCGGCCTAGTGATGCTTCTGCATCTTTTAGTCTAGTCAACAAGTATGGAACTTGATGACTAGACTATATGGGCACAAAAAATCAAGTAAAATGTCCATTGGAGACTATAATTCAATTTACTATTGGCGATATTTTATTCTCAAGGGGTCCCAGCAATGCAATAGTTACTGATACTTTATAGCATCGGACTAAGTAAGTTAGGGTACATATTCCTATTATATTCACGAGGCACAAATGTAAGATTACTACACTGATATAAGTTAGCCAAGTCAATAAAATAACGAAACTTTGCTACGTACAGACGTAACGGTACGGATAGTTATCTTCTCTCGATTGGAGAAGCAAATTCTTTCGCCTTTGTTTTGTGTTACCGCACAACGTCAGGTTTATGAGAATGAATGAGACAAAAAAAAATTAAAATTTGTGTTCCATTTGTATTTCGTAAAACTTTAATGCTTTTGCTGTTTTATACAATGGCATCTGCTCACTGGAGAATATAGACATTCGTGTCTTTCTTAATTTAGAAGCGCTACAACGGAAGAAAACACACTGATGTTAAGTTATTCTGCTACCTATACCTATTAGCTGAATTCCTTGGCAAATGGATTAAAGATGAGACTAGACTAGGGATCGCGTATGTTTATATAGTTCTTCATCAACAACCTATAACGTTTCACTGCTGGGCTCGGGTCTCTTCTCAGGAGAGGGTTAAGGCCACACGTCCTCACGCTGGCCGAGTGCGGGTTGCATATTGAGTCCTAGCTATAATATAAACCATAATATAGAATACCGGTATTTTAAAATTAATTTTCCATTTCAGGTCTTAACAGGTAGCGTAATTTTTTTAATACATATGTAGGTACGTAATGACTACGTATATACTGGCTAAATGGATATGGCTATACGACAAGGATCCCATAGAGTTCTGTTAAGCACCATTGACACATACCTGGTGCTAATAAGTTAGAGATAAAGAATTTGGGCTGTATTCTTCCATATCATATATTTCAACATCTTCACAAAATTACCAGGTGTTATTGGAGATATCGTTTGTACATTTATGTTACTTCCAGATAAAATAAACCTGTTTCTATTGAAGACAAATGAGTCTTGTATTTTGAGATAACCTAAAGATTTATTTATTTATTTAGAAACTTTTACAATATTATAACAGGATAAATTCCCAAGGCAATATTGCAAGCTTAAAACTATTTATACAATATAAAAAAACAAAAAATGTTAAATACAATTAATATTATAATAAAACGAATTAGAATTAATAAAAGTAATGAATAAGTAGGTTTACCTACCTTAACTTTATATTTCAGAAATAATGCAACTTTGCACTATTTCTGTGAATATTACGAAACAAATAGATATCTCTTATTTAAGAGTTTATTTGCGTATATTTAACATTTATTGGTAGGTATCCCTTTGATGATGATGATGAAAGTACGCCAAAATTAAAAACGGCGAAACCACTAACATTCAAAATAGTATGTTTCCTGTACATTAAGGCCAAAAAAAAAAACTTCGTTTAAAAAACCGACTTCAAAGTATAAAATAACTTAATTTGTATGTGCTACCTATTCATAGGTTTGAATTCGGCGCCAAGCCAAATGTAATAGTAGGTACCACACTCGCTATATTTCGAGACGAACGTCAACGACGACACCGACGCTTCGGTTGTTTTGTCCTACGCGAAGAGCAGCTATCCCGCTCAAGGTCACGCGCGGCGAGTCCTACTATTACATTTTGGCTCGGCACCGACTTCAAACCTATGAATAGGTAGCACATACAAATTTAGTTATTTTATACTTTTCAGTTTTTGAAGTCGGTTTTTTTAAACGAAGTATTTTTTTTTTCGCATTTTAGTCTTTCTCAAGTCTCTCATCATCATTTCACCTAAATAACTTGAAAGAATACGACTAAAGGTAACATACAACATACTGTATAGAATAATAAATAAATATTTAGGACATGATGTTTACAGAATATGAAAGCATGCAGACAATTGCCTTAACTTTATTGCAGGCGCTCACGTAAATTTGAGGGTTTCCTTCAATTTCCTTGGGATCCCATCATTAGATCCTGATATGGTGGCCATGGGACCACATGGGGAGCATACCCTTTCGAATACAAAAATAATTTTCTAAATCGGTCCACAATTGACGGAGTAATCAATGTACATACATAAAAAAAAAAAAAAAAAACCGATGAAATTGAGAACCTCCTCCTTTTAGAAGTCGGTTAAAAATAGAAATCAACGAGAATGAAATACAACACAAAATATATTATATACATACTGCTTTATGGTTCTAACGATTTTTTTGGAATTATGGACAAAAAATTCAAAAAATATTTTAACCTATTATGATATCGATAACAATGAGTTGACTAAACCGTGTTTACTATAAAAGATCGCCGCTTACTGGCCATTAATTTAGCTCAATTAATTACCAATGATCTACATATATCTAAGTAGCTAAAGTGAGGTTCAACAAACCACACGATACGACCCATGTACAACTCTGCACCATTTGACAGTTTAAGTTGACACCGATACCAAACTCTTATTAAAATTAAACAAGGGTTGATGGCATTCATAAAATATAAAATTAAAATGTTGTGACCTCAAAATTTTAATGTAATTAAATGTTGCGGTTTCTGAAATGGATTGTGGAATTACTCTTTGCATAATGAACTATTATTTGTAATATAATAATATGTATAATATAACTTTATTCAAAAACAAAGGAAGATTGTAGTATAATAATTTATAACATTGTCAATTTTCCAATCATTTGTACATGGATACAATCTTGTGGCTGAAGTTCTGTCACCCTTGGTAGGTTAGGTAAGAGATAACAGTTCCTTTCCCTTCTCAGTTGTTATGTATAATATTATGAGAAAAATTGATCAGTTTCTTTTGGAAACGCTATATATTGGAGATACGAGCGTACCACCATCTTGCACACAAACTGCAAATTCTTGCATAATAACAAAGAAAAATATAAAAATACATAATTTTAAAACTTTAAATTAAAGCATGGAAATATTAAACGATCCTTTTTTATTAAATAACGTAGTACACCAGAATGAAGTAATCAGTTTTTATAAATAGTGAAAATTACTATTTCGCGTGTTTTGTTTTAATGTTGGGGCTCATTCAATTCGATTCTACTACAAAATGAAACGCCATGCTTAATTAACGTACAAATATGTGCGTACGCTACAACAGATTTTTTTATAATAAATTACACAAAGTTATTTACACTAATTACTCACATTTGCCTTGTAATCGCCATTAATGTTCAGGTAAAGAATTGAATTCGAATTTTATTACGTACTTAAGCTAATAACTTGTAATTAAACAATATTTTTAGGGTTCCGTGCCAAAGGCAAAAAACGTAACCCTTAAAGATTCGTCATGTCTGTCTGTCCGTCTGTCTGTCTGTCTGTCCGTCCGTATGCCACAGCCACTTTTTTCCGAAACTATAAGGACTTTGAAACTTGGTAAGTAGATGTATTCTCTGAACCGCATTAAGATTTTCACACAAAAATAGAAAAAAAAAACAAAAAATTTTGGGGGTCCCCATACTTGGAACTGAAACTCAATTTTTTTTTTACATCAAACCCATACGTGGATACGTACATCTATGGATAGGTCTTCCAAAATGATATTGAGGTTTCTAATATCATTTTTGTTTAGTTTGCGCGAGAGACACTTTCAACGTGGTAAAATGTGTCCCCCCCCCTATAACTTCTAAAACAAGAGAATTATAAAACTAAAAAAAATATGTGATGTACATTACCATGCAAACTTCCACCGAAAATTGGTTTAAACGAGATCTAGTGAGAAGTTTTTTTTCAATACGTCATAAATCGTAAACCGCAAATAAAATTACACTATTATTAAAATATCGATCAAAGTTACAACGAACTACAAGAACTTTTATATAATGTTACTTACTGCTTCGGAACCCTTTATGGGCGAGTCCGACTCGCACTTGGCCGCTTTTTGTACATGGCTACGTAATGAGAAACGATTTTTATTAAATGAGTTTGGTAGAAAATAAGGTAAGAATAGGTCGCCTATAGTTTTATTTATATTATATTAACAGGTTTGATTAACAGGACCATTATGTTCCTACAATCTCCAATATTTTAATTTATAAATAAAAATTTCGGACATCCAAAGACACAACGCCATCTAGCTTCAAACTAAGCAGAGCTACTATTATTATTTTACTATTATTCGTTATTGTCTTTTTGTACCTAATTTTACACATGCGCTTCGGTCATCACCCCTTTGGAAATATTCATCACTTTTGGAAAAAGTTGATAAAATTATACAAAACACGCTTAGTAAAGTTTTGAATGTGGCTTTAAACGATCGAGCCTGGCTCCAAGCATCCTTACCAGTTCGTTTGGGTGGTCTTGGAGTACGCAAAATTGTAGATGTCAGCCTTCCAGCATTTCTGTCTTCGCTTCATGGCACAGAAGAGTTAACCAGGAAAATTCTTACAAACACACTGGTTGATTCTGAAGTATCGTGCAAGGCCATTGCCATAGATGCTTGGCAGATAGCTTGTCCCAGTACTGCATTACCTATTAATCCATTTTCTCAGCGACAATGGGACTCACCGTTATGTATTTTAAAGCAAAAGATACTTTTAGATACATCAACCAGTCTTGCTGAGCGAGCTCGTTTGTTAGCTGTGGGAGAGTGGGAATCAGGTTTATGGATTCAGGCACTTCCATCACCCAACATAGGTACCTTGTTGGACAATACTACTTTTCGCTTTGCCACTTGCCTTCGTTTAGGAGCGCCTTGTGTTTCTCCGCATTTTTGTCACTGTGGAGAAGCTGTTGACAGTTTCGGACATCATGGCCGAATAGCAGAAGCGCTGGCCGAATATCTCGACATGCCAATATTAACGACATTATCCGTCGTGCTCTTGTTACCGCCGGCGTTCCAGCTGTATGCGAACCAAATGGTCTGGTACGGGACGATGGCAAGAAACCAGATGGTATGTCGTTACTGCCATGGAAGATGGGTAAGCCTTTGGTGTGGGACGCAACTTGCGTTGACACCCTCGCGCCATCTCATCTTCCAAGTACAGCTTTTTATGCCGGCGCTGCTGCTGCTTCTGCGGAAAGCCTCAAACGGCGTAAGTACCAAAATTTAATAGGTAATTACATTTTTGAACCGTTTGGGGTAGAGACACTAGGTTCATGGGGTCCAAGTGCTCGCGCTATGTTTAAACAACTAGCCAAGCAACTGATTGACGCTTCTCGCGACCAGAAGGCCGGCCTTTTTCTAGCACAGAGAATCAGCATTGCCATTCAACGTGGTAATGCTGCCAGTCTTTTGGGAACGCTACCAGTAGGCGAAGATGTGGAGTTTTTTGACGCTTGTATCTAAATATTGTTATTTTTTTTATAAATTATGGTTATGTACATAGGTTTCTATATTATGTAATAAAGCAGAGCTTGTATTATGACAGCTAGATTGACTGGACTGATAGAATATCTACTTATATACTTTTTTTTGTAAATTCATACACATTATAGATATAAAACACCCAAACTTCGAAACAAATTCGAACAAATTCGGAAAACGAACTCGAGACCTAAAGCACAGCAGTCGCATACGCTATCACTGCGCCACCGAGGCAGTCATATTATCCAAAATATTAAGATAATGATTCATCAAAATCTATGTTCTTCATTACAAGCTTTTTATTAACTTGCATTGTATGTATGCATGTATGCTTGTATGTTCGGGTGGAATCTTGCAACTCAATTTTGAAGCAGATATCTTCAACCGATTTTGCTGAAATTTTGCAAGCATATGTATACAGCGTGACAATACAATATTATAATGACATGGAGCTGATCTGATGCTGGAGCTGAGAGGTGGCCATAGGAACTCTGTAAAGAAACGTCGCAACATCATCGAGTTTGGCCTCGTTTGATTCGTCTTGAGGCATTCCAGTAGAAGCTAGCATAAAAAGGTTTTTAATTTCATTTTATTTATCTATCAATTGATGATACATATTTCATTGGTATTTAATATATTTGATACACCAGTGATACTTTAGCTGCAGATGTTCAGGAGAAGGTATAGTCATGCCTACCGCTTTACCATAAAAAAAAGTATATTTGCGGTCAAACTTTTTTATTACCACAATCGTTTGTGGTCAACAGTGTTTTATAATATCAAGCTATCGGTAGATCGGTGCGGTCTGGCGACACGCCTACGAGAGCTATTAGCGCGTGCTATTAATGATCGCTAATGTGTTTGATTGTTATTTGTAATTATTCATACGCAAGCACTTGTGCAACTCGAACTACAGTGACTACATTTATCAATTTCAAATTAGCTGGAGAGAGATTTTTAATTAATTAGAGGGAGATTCGGTGCTTTATTAGTAGGTTTACATTTTATTTAAGTTTTCACTTGTGATCTACAATTAACGCTCGGAGATTTTGAAGTCTTATTTTTATACCGTGTTTTATATTTAGATGCCTAAAATAAAAAAGTTAACAATAAAAAACCGATTTCAAGAACTAGACTAAATTGAGAAAGGACCACACGGGAAACACCAGCTTTGAAATAAAAAAAGAATCATCAAAATCGGTTCAGTCGAAAGTTATGAGGTGACAAATATAAAAAATACAGTCGAATTGATAACCACCTCCCTCTTTGAAGTCGGTTAATAAGTATCTATAAAACTATATATTATCCTATGGTGTATATTATGCTATCACCATGTATATAATGTATCTATATAAATAAAAATGAATTACAAAAAAGTATGTACGTGCATAACTTTCGATCGACTGCAGTAAATTGGATAATTCTCTTTTTTAAGTGTTTGTCATTGTCAGGACAAGGTTTGTAAAGAAAAAAAGGAATTAATACCGGAGGTGTTATATTTTCTTATTCCGCTTAGTAGTATACACTGTGGTTCTGCGGGAAGTTAACAAGGGCTTACTAAAATAAGTTTTTCGGTAATTCAGAAAAATTTCAAGAAAATGAATATGGCAGTACGAAGTTCGCCGGGTCGGCTAGTGTATATATAGCGAGAGAACTCTCACCATTTCATAATACAGAACAAATATTTTTTATGTGTACAGGTAATGTTGTAGAAATGGTAACAGTGTTTCATTAACAACGACACGGCTCACTGCAGAACAGGGGCTGCTCTCCGGGGAGTATAAGTTTTGGATTACCTCGTCCCATGCGATGTGCTAATGAACAATTTAGCTTTGGCTTTTATATCTCTAGAAATGCCATAATTTACAAGAATTATATGCCCATAAAGGAAGAGTTTTGAAAATTCTCTTTGGTTTGACCTCAAACGCTCTTCCATCAAGAGTATAAATGATTTTTATGTGAATTTTAACGAGTTTTTAAGATGTTTAGATCCCGACATAATAGCGATCCTAGTCCTCTCAATGTTCAAGTTGTAGGTACATTTCAAAGTAAGTTTTCGGTATTAAAGAGATTAAAGTCAATAGGGTAGATGACTGTATCGTAAATTAATACAGATACCTATTTCATTAAAACTAATATTCAAAACATCTCGGAAAATATAATCATTATAGCTTTTCATTTCTATTACAAATTTTAATCAAAGAAAAATTGAAATATATTGCTCAATTGAATAGTCTAAAACAGTGACGTCACAAGTTTCTATTAAGTACATTTTTCATACAAAGTTATCGTTTTGACAGATGATAAAGAGTAAGTAATTTGACTAAGTTGTCATTTACCCACTTTATTTTTGATACCTACAGTTTTATAGAATACCTACCATACAACTTCGTCAGCGCCTCTTTTAAATCATGCTCGGATCCTGTTGATCTAAGCGTGATGTTAATTTTCCTATCGCAGCCACGCCAGCAAAAAACACACATTTATAAAGCCTGGTCTCCACCGAACAAATGTTGGCAATTTTTGTGTTGTCAACACGTGTTGGTGACAAAAGTTTATGTAAAGCCGAGTCTCCACCGAACGAAAAATGCCAACTTTTGTGTTGACAACCTTTTTTGTGTTGTCAAATTTCAGTGGAGACGCGCCACGAGGCGCCTCAAATAAAAGTTTTCACAGCTAAACCACTGCAATTTGACGTGGAGATACTTTAATTCTAAGGAAGGACATCATCATAGGCTACTCTTTACCGTGATAACCGACATGCACACGGGTGAAGCCGCGGGCAAAAGATAGTTGTATAAAATATACCTACTAGATTTGTAAACCGAACTGTCAAGATCAGGTGAAAAGACCTATTTCTTAGCGTTCCATGGATTCACCGTGCGGGTGCTGGGACCATCGCGTGATAGATGGGGGCAACACATGCGACTTCGACAGTGCCTGGGACTTGCGATCCAGGTTTAGGTTTAAGGAGCACTCCTTACGACGCGTCAACGCTCACCTCCACTGTCCGCCGTGTTACCCCCTCTACCTAACCATATTTGAAGTGAGCCTAGCAATGCCGCTTTGGATATTCGTTCAAGAAAAGAGCTTACTGAAGCTCTTGGCAATCCAAGGTCTTTAAGCAGGGTATAGAGGGATTTAGCTGGTATACCCCTCGCACCCACTTCCACGGCATACAGCGCAACGACATAACCATTTTTAGTTATTTCGTTGGTTAAGTCAAAGTACTTGTTTCTTTTTAAAGCGTGGTCTTTAGGTATGTTCGTTTCCCACGGCACCGTGAGTTCTACTAGTACTACACGCTTAATTGACATTGCATAAAGAAATATTTCAAAGCTGGTGGGATACAAAATTCTACCATCAAAACAAAAAGATGTAGAAGAAAGTATTTATGTACATAATATATGTATATACGTATATTGTGTTATAAGCAAACAAAAAGACCATCAGTATTAACGATCAAACCCAATATTCAAATATTGACAGCCTTTCCATGAAACATGCACCAGATTCTATTAACGCCATTTTTAACGGAAACCTTTGCGTTGCCTCGTTACCAGTAAATTGTTTACCCAATTATAACTCTGTAAAACAAACAACCTGACAAAGTGGGTGTGCCTATGCATGCTCGTATTTTTACACTCACGGGTGTAATAGTATGGTATGTACTATGTAACATAGTGGCAATCACGCAAAGTAATAAAAAAGGGAAGGATAGTCAAAAAGTTACATTTCTAACCCTAATGAATAATATTAGTTTTTAATTACATGCAGCACGATAGCACTACCAAATGGGGAGTGTTTATTTTTCCTGTTTTTGTAACTTTCATTTGTTTGACCTGTATTATTTGGGTATGTCCACTTCGTGATTAATAACTAAACAAATCGATTTCATTGAATAATGTAAAACTTAGACCGATCTTTCCACGTTTTAGTGTTTAAATGAAGCTTAAATGATATTTCAATTATTGTGTCTGTTCACACTAATTGCAACTTATATTACTACAACAGCGACAGGAATCGGGACAAATATGTAACTGTCAGGCATCATTGCAGTAAGGTGTGTAGGAATGTGCAACGCCGATACATCCATAACTCCGTTGAAAACGGAGATCCAGCTAAAGTCTTGAAATTTTTAAAGTAACTGGGAGTAGGCAAATCTATTCATGATCCTAAAAATGTCAACTTAAATTCACAAAATCAACATTACTCTGATTCGTCAAATTTTGATAAAATGACGATAAAGACGATAAACGCTACACTGAAACTTTTCACTTCTGCCCCGACTCCTGAGTGTAGCCTATTGTTCTTTATTAAATCTGATTGTAATGTTAAGAAGAGCATAGTATCTATAACTTCAAACGCAGTGGGTTCTGATTGTCTAAGCTGGTATATGATAATCCCAATCCTAAATGAAATTCTTCCTATAATCTACAATATTCTCAATTACTCAATCTCTTATAGTGTGGAAGACACACACAAAGGCTTGGAAGGATGCTGAAATTATACCCATTCCCAAAAAGAAAAATCCAGGGTGCTTTTACGATTACCGCCCTATCTCTATTCTCCCTTTTCTCTCCAAGGTCCTTGAACGCCTCATCCATACTCATCTCTCGAATTTTCTGTCCACTGGTTTTCGACCCGGTCACACCATTACTACCCTTGTACACATCACGGAGGATATGAGGTCGGCTATGGAGAATGGTGAGCTGACAGTTCTAACACACCTAGACTTCAATAACGCATTCAACACCGTTAATATCGATGTTCTGCTGTGTATACTCTCAACATATTCCAACCGCTATTGACTGGTTTCACAACTACCTGTGTGGTCGCCGACAGCGCATTATTATTGAAGACACCGCTATAAATAGTAATATTAACACCTAGTTACTATTAATTCATATAATATTGATTTATACTTTCATTTGTTTTCCTATCAACTTTTAATACACCAGGCACTACACTATACTTT
The DNA here is from genome assembly GCA_949125395.1 of Diaphora mendica. Classification (NCBI taxonomy): domain Eukaryota; kingdom Metazoa; phylum Arthropoda; class Insecta; order Lepidoptera; family Erebidae; genus Diaphora; species Diaphora mendica. The sequence continues at coordinate 20,266,088 of OX421317.1, forward strand.
CCACGTCTTTCTTTCCATCCTATGGTTGGCCGTTTTAAGTTTGTTTCATTGATTTTTTATGATTCATTTACATTTCAAATGTAGAAATACTTATTAGCAAGGATATCCGTGAGGAGATCTGGTAATAAATTATAAACTGCGTCGCTAGATTTGGCACTGTCATCTAATGTCAGGGTGTTTCCTAAATTACACAAACAGATTCATCGCTTATATATTTTAAGACGACAACAAAAATAGTTTTAGATCTGCATCACATGTTTTCAGAGTGCACTTTGATTCATTGCTAGTTTCTAATTGCAATGCCAATATTATGCACGTGTATACAGTGTTAAAATTATATCAATCTAGTGTGTATTTTTCATTTTTTTTTTCTAATGCAGTATTTCCAGCAATGTCAAATCCAGGTACAGTCAGAACAAAAGAAGGGGGAACACGAGTACTGTCACACATCAACAAATCTTTTTACGTTGCTCTGAAGTTTACCAATAATTCCCGTAAAAATAAGTATTATTATATCATGGAACGCAAAAGTTTAAAAGTTAGTAATAATTACCTCACCATAAGATTCCGAGGTGTTTATCACTGCACACGTGGCATAGCAGAACACTCATCGTAATGGTCTCTGAACATAGAAATTATATACAATTTCTTATTTTTTTGTAAAAACAAAATAGCGGTACATGCGTTTCTATATTAACTAAGTTCACACACAAGTAAGAAAAAGATGTCCATGTTTTTTTGCTAGACTGTTTAAGCACGTGCGTACATATGTCATTAATCAACGTTAGAGAATATTAGTGACATTGACTGTCACTAATATTCTCTAACGTTTGCACAATGTTTAAAACAACAATTCGGGCTACACGATGAACTGTATTGTTAGAAACACATTTCCAATGGATCATGTAATAACATTATTTATTTTAAGAAAGTATTAAACTATATACAATTTCCAATTTAGCACCAACTTTAGCGGCTTAATGCAACCGGTACAATCACTACGACATTCGCCCGATCGGAGGATCTGTGTTTAAGTCATTAACAATGTATTATGTTTTATGGAATGATCTCTAATTAACATATTTATTACCACGTGACATTTGAGAAAACCATCAAAAATCTAAAGATGCCGACTGACTTAAAACATTGTAACGTAACGTAACATCGAGCCGAGCCGGTCGCTGCGAGCGGCGCGTGCTCCACCCGGTATGCTATTTGCTTGCTTTGCCCGGTTTGCCATAAATGTTTACACGCTCGCCACGAATGTTACGTTACGCCGAAATGTTTTAGATCAGTCGGCACCTTTATGTTGATCATGTTACATACATACCTCATTTTCTTCATAATTTTATTATTTTGATACAGGCACATAATAAATGTAAACATTATAAGTGATGGACTAGATATTTTCCTTTTTCGACAATCAGTTTTTTAGATCTCTGTCCTGCAAAGATGGTCTTATAATATTTTTCTTACTTTGGTCAACGCCTCTATTCTCTTGTGTTATTGGGTAATATTTTGTTACGTGGCTTAGCGTCGCGAGACGTTATGCTCACACTTGTTGTTACATTATTTGTTACTTTTCTAATAACACTTACGTTTGTAAAATGTACCTTGGCTTGGAGGCGGGTGTTTGTTGTCCTGACTGTACTATACTGAATATAAATATTCCCCAACGTGTAGTCAGTTTAACAATAAGGAGTGAATTAACGAACTTATGTGTTTAAAGCCCTCCCATCTATGTACGTTATATTTGTTTGAAATTAGACCCTTGACACTAGTTGGTTCTCGGAAACAAACAGTTTTCGAAACCCGCTAACGATTGTTGGAAATGCTCGATACGATTTCAATTTAATATAACAGTCGCGTAGACCATTTTCAAGGTTATGTCGGTTCTTTTTCAATATTACTTCAAAGTGTAGAGGATTATTTTTAGAAATATCCTTGAAAGTCAAAGCTCATTTAAGAAAGAGTGTAAGTACTTTTCTTTTAAACGTTTCAAGTGTGAATACTGAGACCATTACGCGATTGTTGTCATCTAAAGCAAACGATAAATACTGGCCTTATTATGTTTAGTGACTGCTGGTACGTTGTGTAGGTATATATCGATATTATGTAGATAACTGCTTTCTATGGTAGCAATTTAGTATTAAAATCCAATACATCATGGCTATGACATTTACTACTTTTAATTCACTATTCATTTCTTTCAATATTTATACTTAGACTAGCTGATCCGGCAAACGTTGTTTAGCCATAAAGAAAAAAATGGGGCATAAAAAATAGATGTTGGTCGATACTCAGACCTACCCGATATGCACACCAAATTTCATAAAAATCGGTCCTGCCGTTTCAGAGGAGTATGGTAACTAACATTGTGACACGAGAATTTTATATATAAGATAAAGTACCTACCCAAATAAATGCACGCTACCATACTCTATGACCAAATCGCTCGAAGCGAAATTGATGGCAATAAAATGGTACAGATTGGATAAGGTTGGACATTAATAGAATGGCTTTTCACAAAATTACGTTACTGGTTTATCTCACATTTACTCGCACATTCATGAAGCAAAACTATTCATTAGTTATTGATATTCAAATAATAGGTCTTTACCTATGAAATTGCCGTTTTGTATGCAATAAGTGAAAGTACTTATTTTCTCAAACTTTTTTATTTCTGTTATTCGAAGTAATACCCCAAGCAATCGACGCATCTTTGCCAGTTTAATAGCCGTTTCTTGTAAATAGCATTGCTTTTGCTATTATCATTGCTCAATCAATACTCTATCCAGTACATAAATAATCATTTCTTGACTAACACGTTAAGTTTAAAATAAAAACATTTTTTCACCTTAGTGCCGGTCGAAAAGGTATAAAAGTGGTGTATGAACGGTAGCCCTTATCTTAATCCCGTCGAGGGCTGTTTCAGTAACATATCAGGTAGGTACTCTCATTCGTCGACATCGGCCGCCTGAGTGTCTCGCGAGGCTTCGACTGTTGGCACATCGTACTCTGAACAATACGGAACAGCTCTCCAAAGTGTTGTTATAATAAAAGACAAACATGTTGATGTTCGAATACTTTCAGCTCGTTTATAATATATTTTACTTTATGCCCAAGCTTTTAAATATGTTATTTGAGTGAAACTTTCGTAATTTCTAGCGATAATAATTATCTTTTTGAGATTAATTATGTACTAACGAATGTTTTTTTGTTTTAGAGGTTTGAGAGAAAATGTCTGTGTATTATGTTGCCAAATTGGCAATCATCAGCTTGGCTTTTTGTACAAGTATCTTGTCGTATTTCAACAAATCAAATTATCCAGAGTTTTCATAGCTTGGTATTTTTTTTAGAATTAGTCTGATTTAGTTCTCGGTTAGCTTACACTTTAATTTGAAGTTTAGCAATATATAGAATGAGGCAATGAACTTCATTGTTAACGCAAATTATAAAAACATAGACAATTTCATGAGGCTGCATTTCTACGTATTTTATGCTGATACATATTAACTCACTTGGTGTTAGACCTTATCACACTAATATATAAAGATGAAAGTTTGTGAGTGTGTATGTTTGTTACTTCTTCACATAAAATCTACTAAACGGATTTGGATGAAACTTTACAGTAATATAGCTTATACATCAGAATAACACATGGCTACTATTTGCGGGCAACAGCTAGTAATCAGAATAAAAGCATAACGCAGTATAGAAATATACTCGTAGATGTAAATTGCAACACATTAACTTTTAAAATTGAACTAACCACTAACTGCAAGAGTTCAGAATTTTTACGATATTGTTATCTATAACAACCAGTTTTATAATAGACCTATACTTGAAATATACTTATAGTTTTTAACTCTAAATATGTCTAAAAAAGTCTAAATGAACGAATTTGAACTCATATATTATGTTTTCTTTAAGTTTCTCATAATTCGTATTTTTTAAGGTAGTGAAAAATTAAGGATTTGGTAAATTAAATTTCTACGTTATCCAACATTTTACGAAGTAAACATTAAAATTTTCTATATTTTGTCGATCAGCATAAGTATTTTCAGTCTTTCATTTTGGCGTGTGCATGACAGCAAAAAGTCACATCACTACATTGGTAAGTTAAATCGTAGTTATTACATATAACATCTAATATAATGAATCCCACCAAAAACATTTTCATGTAAAATGTTGCCAAGACGACTGCATATGGCTTACCCTGTGAAATGATATCAGATCTCATGTAGAGCCAAGGTTCTGAATCTACACGCCCTAACTCTACCAACCCTAACTTCATAAACTCTACATCTCAGTAAAAATGTATGGTTATCTCAGTCAAAAGTATAAAAAATGAAACCTCTAGCATAAAAATTTGTGAACGTCCCATACAAACTTTCACCCCCCAAATTTGAGGGTTGGGGGGTAAAAGTAATAAGTTATTGATTTTTTTTGTTGTTTATATACCAAACTTAGTTTACATACCAAATTTCAGCTTTCTAGCACTTCAGGAAGTATCATAACAATTTTGATGATCTTCAGTGTGTCAGTGACGAAATCGGTGTGTTTTAGGTATCAATAAAATCTAAAGTATCAGAGCTATGCAATTGAAACTTTGTATGTTTCATTAATCTATTGTTAACATTATATTCTGAGAATTAGAATGATCTGGTATAATGGAAACCAAAGTTATGAGGGTTCAAAAAACGACGAAACACTTCGAGAAAAGGTAGGTAGTGGCCTTGTGCTTCGCTTGGCTCGTCTTGGCGGGGGCACGACGGTGCCCCCAGATGTTCTTTTATATCTACCCAAGATAAAAGAAGAATAACTCATTAATATAAATACTCAATAATATATTAATAAAAGCTTGGTATACCAGTAACAAAATAACTATAATCGCAATCATTAGGTATACTAAAATGTGTTTTTGGCACCACTTTAGTCGTATACAGACGCATCCAAAAACTTGGTAGGAATTACATTCATACATCTATAAATAACGTAGTTTAGTATGAGTACGTGTACGAGGAAAACTTTTAGAGATTAAGAAGACAGTTGCAAGATCAGAGTAAGTTATGGTATTGGTTAAGGCATTGGATATTCTATTTACCGATGGAAATGTAAGCCTACACTTTTATTTATTTTTATCTAGAAAGAAGAATCACTTTGGATACCACCCACTGGTCGCTTATTGACTGAAAACTATCTCCAGTACCAGAAGTCGAAGAATTAGACGTACCCTAGAAAGGAAATCCCTGGTACCTAATAGATACTTGACAAAAGATTCCAAAAGCAATTTTGTTTGTAATTATTTTACCATTGGTCATGAAAATATCCTTCAACGAGAGCAAAACTCGCTAGTATTAAAATAAGCTTGATGGTGTTTCTAGAAAAAATATATGTACAGTTAAACAAGCTAAAATAAAAAAAAAATCCCCTACGCAAGCAGTTAATCGAGTAATCATATGCCAAAAATGCCTTACATCATTTTGGAAAACAGCTGATACTCTTACACTGCTAGACCGACATTAACCAAACATACTTAAAAACCACCGCAAGGACACTGGCTTTCAAACGAAAAAACCGCATCTAAATCGGTCCATTCGTTTGAGAGCCACGATTCCACAGACAGACACTGTCTGTGGAATGCTGTTTCTATGTTCAAGCGATTCCACAGACAGACACACACATAGACAGACAGATATCACCCTTAAACTTATAACACCCCTCTTTTTGCATCGGGGGTTAAAAAGACGTGACGTTTCTTTAATTGAATTTAGGAATGCTCTCTCGTTCTCGTTCAAAAAGTTACATACAGATCGATATACAGACTCACATGGATACATATGTCATATTAGAATTTGAACACCCCCCCCCCTTAAACAAAAAAACATTAGATTATCTATTCTTGGGGCTTAATTAACTTGTGAAACATACTGCACCATTGTGACGTCAACAAGACTTTTAATTTAATTCTCATCACAATGGAATACTTGGAATATGAACAACTATTAACATTTCAATTTATTATCAAAGACTAATAAAAAAAATAAGTTTCATAAATTACAATTGACGAAAAATCCATGTATGTTTTTTACCACTTACTTTACCAATTAATCAAAGAGTTTTTCTTAAAATACGGTAAAGTCTGTTTATTTCATTATATTTGGTCAAGTAACCACGATAGATAATGTTTCGTAAAATTTGCGACGCGCTTTATATTAGTCCATTTAATCAGCTTGTGAATGTACTAAAATAGATCTTTGTATTCAACTACATACGTGTTTATAACACCGCAAGGCTTTGCAACATGGAGCGATAGAGTCAGCCTACCACAAAGTATACGATTGTGGTCTACCCAACAAAAGTCTGTTTGTGGTCCGCGAAAAAGAGGATATTAGTTGATTCGTAAGCCTCTTTTAACGTACTTACCACTAGTTGTTGCCAGTTACATGGTAAATAGATTATAATTTTTTTACAAATCGCGGCAAAAAAGGAAACGGTTATATGTTTGACATGTAGATATATACTCTGACCGTTTATATGTTCAATCATGGCTGCTGAACAGCTCAACGGATATTGAATTTCGGAATTAAATATCGTCGCCTTTATTAAATAAGTGCTTGAGTTGGAGATTGAAAACACTAAAATGTCTTATTTTCGGCATCAAATCTGTTTCTTTTTTTTAAGATGACAGCTAAATATTTCGATTAAGTAAAGCATTAAGTGTCTATCGCGATGTAATACGCAACATAATCACGTGAAGTGACAATAAGAGGGCGTCAAGAGAGCGATTGAACGGAGGGGAAGCTGTATTTCCATCACAATGGAATAAAACACTTGCACTTAATACTCGATACCTACGAGACCAGAATACAAATACGTCAATGAATGATAAATCCACTTACGTTTCAAGTTAAAAGAGACTGTAGTGGTAATCGTGCTGATCCAGAAATCAATACAAAGTCAAAAGTTTCTGTGTTGTTCTTTTTCGCATTATATTTATGTATATTTTGGAATTTTCTGCATAATTATGGAAGCCTACCTAATACCATTCCTAAACCATTTAAAATGAAAAATATAAATTAAAGCATTAACGGATTACTATTTCAAATTAATCGGTTCAACATATCGGAAGTAATAACTTTGCTTATTTAAATGTAAGGTATTTAAAAACACATTTTAATTAATAAGTAATGGTATATAAACGTGTAACGTAATTGTGTGAACAATAACTTATCGCAGGTATTTTATTGGCAAACATTCTAGCATGTTTCATGTTAGCAGCTAGTTTTCAAACGAAATTGTATGTTTCAATGGGCGTACGTGGTACGTTAACGTACACGGCCGTGCGATTCTGACGTTTAAACAATCTGTGATAATTTCCTGCGGGCTCAAAACAACTGGCTTTGACACACTACCGGTCTCTGTGGTGACGTAAAACCATTATGTGTTTACTTTTGCAAAAGGGAGCGCATAAACGGTTTATTAACTTTTGGACAAAAATATCTGACACGGTCCGTTTACTTAAGTACTTACTTATACTTAAAAGTCACTGATAAATATGCTTTGTTCTTGTATCCATTGGGCTTTAAAATTATTATAAAACGGACATTTGTTTTTATTACGAAAATGAATATATATTTTATAAAGACAATCTTAAATTATGATCTTACTTTATCGTAATCATTTCCGAATGTTATTATTCTTAAATTGACAGTACCAAAAGTATCTGTTACATAAAGTCCTTATATTAAACTAGCTTTTACACCCGGCTTCGCTCACGCAGACTTTCATCCCCTGCTTTACCCCCTTAGGGGTGGAATTTCAAAAATTCCTTTCTTAGTGCTCACTTACGTTATATAAAGAACCTACATGCAAAATTTCAGGATTCTAGCTTCAGCGGTTTGGGCTGTGCGTTGATCTCTGGGTATGTCAGTCAGTCAGTCACCTTCCTCTTTTATATACACGCAGACTTTCATCCCCTGCTTTACCCCCTTAGGGGTGGAATTTCAAAAATTCCTTTCTTAGTGCTCACTTACGTTATATAAAGAACCTACATGCAAAATTTCAGGATTCTAGCTTCAGCGGTTTGGGCTGTGCGTTGATCTCTGGGTATGTCAGTCAGTCAGTCACCTTCCTCTTTTATATATATATATACTAGCTGATCCGGCGAACTTCGTACCGCCATATTTATATACAATAATTAGCAGTAAATTAAAATTGCGACTATAATTTGAGATTTAAACTATCCTATCTCTCAATTTGGATCGAACTGCACATGGTGTGCAAATTTTATTATAATCGGTTAAGTGGTTTAGGAGTCCATTGAGGACAAACATTGTGACACGAGATTTATATATATTAAGATATATATACTATGTTGCTCTTAATTTTCGTCTTACACTGACATTAAGAAACAAAAATAAAAAAAAATGTCTCAAACTCCTGTTATGAAATACCATGCAAACAAAAATCCCAAATTAATACTTATCTCACTTTGAACATTGCTTCTAATAAATATGGCCCGCTAAACGTACTACTTATTACTTACGTACCTACTTATTCGTGGTTTTTAAGTTCGAACGACGAACAAGTACAAGCTACAATAATCCAGCTTCCGTTATCAAACGACCGTATTTAATGAGTGTTGATTTTAGCCAATGATTCGCCTCTTGAGAGGAGGGAGTGTGACGCACGATGAATAAGGGAGGAGGGTTACGTCACGCGTATCGTCACATAATCCGACGCTACGAGCGACAGCTACGAGTTACGTCGTAGCAATGAAACGTTCCCTGAAACCGAATCCATACCCGATCGTAGAGCTTTTTTGCGTTATCATGATTTGACACGAGATTTGATATTGTATTTTACTTTACGATGGTACCGCTTTAAACTAAAAATCCAATCAACTAAAGAGGTCGTTTCGAATCGGTAGGCTTGCAACGCAGAATGCAAGCAATATCCATTACTCAACAAAATGTCTATACTTGAATATAAAAGAAAACCTAACCACTGCGGTTAGTAATTTTAAGTAGAAATTTAAATTGCTAGTTGAAAATCAGGTCAGAGAGATGTATTTTTTTCATTAGATATTTATGAAGGCAATATTCGGAACGCGGTCGACCTGGCATCTATTGGGAAAAGATGTTCTGAATGCAAAATGGCTACTACAAGTCACTAATAAATATTTTTACAGCTCAATATTGCAGCACAATAGTCAATGATCCATACTAATACTAGAATTCCCAAGTATATCTGTCTATCTGTTACGCATTCACGACTAAACCGCTGAACCGATTTGGATGAAATTTACAAAGGAGATCATTTGATTCTTGAGGAAGGACATAGGTTACTAATTACTGTGATAATCAACATACAGACGGATATAATTAACATAAGTCAATAGCTGAAAATAAAAGAGATTAGGTACCAATGAGGAATTCGTTCTAATTCTAATGAAGAGAGGCAGATGTTGAATGCTGTTGAAGACAAAAGAGGCAGAATGGTTGGCCACTTGATAAGACATGACATTTCTTTAGAATAATATTGGAAGGAAAAATAGAAGGCACGAGAAAACAATATGACGAACAGCTAGTAGAAAACAGAGACGAAAGGCGATTGCGCCACCGACAAGGGCTTGGCTTTACTGTCGTAACTCTGACACACATATACCTATATACTTACTTAGCTCATGTTCAGAAAGTACTTATCTATACATCTATACAAATAAATGAAATTGGAGTGTCTGTTTGTAATATTAAAATAACCGCTTTTTACTAAATGCATATATATGTATACACGGTACATATACCAAAATACATTTTTTTGTCTGTCTGTCTGTCTATCTGTTCCGGCTAATCTCTGGAACGGTTGAAGCGATTTTGACGGGACTTTCTCTGATAGGTAGCTGATGATATAAGGAGTAACTTAGGCTACTTTTTTTAGACTAGCTTCGCCCAGCGGCATTACTACAATAACCGCGAGTGACACCGCGGGACTCAGCTAGTTTTACTTTATATTAAATACTTTCTATTTAAAACTCTATGAAAATCTAAAAAGCATTATTTTAGCATAGTAATATAATACACTACCTACGAGTATTTAATGTACATATACTCGTATAGCTTTATTAGAGTGTAAGCCTCAAACTAATGGCGGGTTTCGGTTAAGTCATAATTCAGCTGAAACATCAACGTAAAGTTTACGAGGGTTACTGTTACTGAGCTCAGTATTTCACACCTTTGGGACACCGCTGCACATTGTACATTTATAGCTAACGCCCTAAACTTACACAACCCAGACAAAATTTGGTTAAATGAAAGGAATTATTATGGAGTTCAAAATACAAATAAACTGGAATTAAACCATCTAATTGTCCCTTTCTACTACCCTCAATTACCCTCAAAATAATCAATCAAAGTTCCAGATTTTTTTTTTCCTTACCATAAAAAGTCCTCAATTGAACATGGGCTTTTAGACATGTGGTATTGCTAATATTTATAAATAATTATTTTGGACATCTGACACACAACGCCATCTAGTCCCAAACTAAGCAGAGCTTGTTCTAGACAACTGATATAAATAGTTATTTACTTTTCTTTTGTCAATACATAGAAAACACCCAAACGTCGATACAAATATTTGCAGATTAAATTATACAAATATTTGGTCCGACCCAGGAATTGAAACAGAGACCTCAAGCACAGCAGTCGCATACGCTACCACTGCGCCACCGAGGCAGTTAAATGAACATATCTTATAATTATGTTTTTTAGAGGATAACAAGAAGCAAATAAAAACAAATACATAAAGACTACGGGCCCGTGTCGAAAATTGATGGGTCATGTGAACCACTAGGAGACCTTTTTAGAAAGATAGAGGGGCATAAAACAATAACATTCAGCACTATGCCGTCACTTGTAAACTGTCCTGTTGAAGGGGAGAAGGTAGCAACCCTCGATTTTTCTCCCTTTGCTTAGGCGTTGCGAATAATGGAATCGAAGAGATATTAAATGAAACCGATGCCGTACAAAATCAAACCACCAAATTGACCCAGAGAATCGCAGGGAAATAAAAAAAACAACTTTGTGGCGCACTATTTTTGTACAGCATCGATTCCATACAATTTCAATACCTCTTCTAATCCATGATTCCGCAACTCCGTACAAAAACCATGTGACAAGGGAGAAAAATCGAGGGTTGCTACCACCTCTCCTTCATCTGTACTCAGTAGGACAGCTGTCAAGTGACGGCATAGTGCTGAATGTTATCCTTTTTGTCCCTGTATCTTTCTAAAAAGGTCTCCTGGTGGTTCACATAACCCATCAATTTTCTACACGGGTCCATAGTCTATTATTTTTTTACGTCAAGTTATAGGGGCTTAAAGTTCGCGAGAAAATAAAACAGTGTTGAAATGACATGAATAAAATTAAATGACATTTATGCTCGAGATCACAAGAGGAGTAGGTGTCACGACGCCTACATATTGAGAGCCAAAGTATGTATAATTTGAACAGCTACATAGGCCTTGGGTAGGGAATTATCAATATCTTCTGACATTTCAAGGTGAATATAGGACTTCTCCCTACTCATATGATCTTAAATAATATTTATAAAAATAAATATAGTTTCAAAAAACTAGAAAAACACATTTATCAAGTCGATTACTAAACAAACATACAGGTGAAGCTAATAAAAGAGTGTAAAAATATAAACCTTAAGTTCTATTATAATTTTACTCTACAACAACTATAAGACATTGAGAATATGAAGTAGTAAGGAATAGTTAAACGTCGAAATGTTTTTAGTTTTTTTGATAATGGGCATGTGAGGAAACAGGTATCATGTTCCTCCAACCAAAACGGCTGATGGTTTGAAGTGGTATATTTCCTATTCGTCGAGAGAATTTGTATACCGCGATACGGTATTAATAGTTACTAGTTACTATACTATTTCCATTTCTTTATTTTCTCGATGACAGTTCTAATTTGATAGTTGTAGTGTTGTGACCAAATAAGTAATGATATCGATCGCATATATTTATTATGTTTTGAACAAAGACAAATACAACAAAAACATTCAAATATATTTTTGCAAGCTGGGAGCACTCAATGGTCCACCGCCATTTTGTGTTTGTTTAATCTGTCACTCGCAACAAGACGGTCGTGCTTTAAAGTCACTACATTTCTGTTCGCTGAGTTTTTTTACATTATCCATACATACGTTACGTTACGTACGTACGTTACGTATTTTGTGTTCCTCCGTGTTGATTGCTGTCCCAGCTGTCAAATGTCAAAATGCCTAAAGGATCTGTTCTGAAAAAGCAGGCGAGAGAACGTGATCAAGGTTCGTAATTACTTTGAAGCAGAGTATCAAAATGGTGGCCCGCTATTACCACTGTCGCAAGTGCGAGAGCGTGTTAAGGCCGCATTTGGAATTACTGGACCTACAATTTCAAAAATTACTATCGGTACAAGCGGCACACAGGAAAATAGGCTTCGTAAGCCGAAGAAAAAACGCCAACCACGTCGTGTGACATCGGTTGACAACTTCGACGCTGTCGCTATTCGCCGTCATATATATGACTATTACTTGCGCAAAGAAATTATAACCCTTAAAGAACTTGTTGTTTCTTTACGTGAATGTGGTTTGTTCCATGGCCAAAAATCGTCATTTAGCTTGGTTTTGAAAGAAATTGGATTTTCTTATAAAAAATCGAACAAACGTAAAATATTGATGGAGCGTCACGACTTTGCTATGGCTCGCTGCGAATTTTTGGGCGAAGCCAAAAAGATATCAGATTGGTCAAATGTTATTTTCACTGACGAGACTTGGTTAAATGCAAACCACACAGTATCTAAGAACTGAACTGACAACACCGCCGCTTCCGCTAGTTCAGTGCCAATGGGAAAAGGTGAACGCCTTATCATATGCCATGCAGGTTCTATTCGGATTCGTGTCAGATGCTTTACTGGCCTTTAAATCCAAGAAAACAGTGGACTACCTCGAAGAAATGAACGCAGAGATTTACGAAGGATGGTTTAAGGAAATGATTCATGAACATGAATGAACATGGGCGGCGGTAATCGCTTACCATCAGGCGATGCGTCTGCTCGTTTGCCGGCCCATTCCATAAAAAAAAAAAAATAAGAAATGGTGCAATCTCTGGAAGAACCGTCGATAATTATTATGGACAACGTTACATATCACTCCAGACAAATTGTTAAAATGCCGACGCAGGCCAATAAAAATCAAGAGATAATTGACTGGCTCTAACGTCATGGCGAAAATGTGGATAATATTTTATTAAAAGTACAATTAGTGAATATTTTAAAATAAAAAAAAAGCCTCCCTAAAAGATATATTACCGAAATAGCTGCCGAATGTGGTCATTGAGATCTTCGACTTCCGCCGTATCATTGCCAGTACAATGCTCTAGAACTAATATGGGCACAAATCAAAGGACACGCCGCTCGAAACAATACCCATCCCCCTTTTACGGCAAACAAGATGTTAGATTTATTAAAATATGCATGTGAGGAAGTAAAACATTATAGCGTCGGATTGGGAATGTCATGTGGCATTCGATAATATAGAAGTACAGGAACTTATAATATATGTTAGGGAGAGCTCATCGAGTGACAGTGATGATTCATCAGATTTTGATTGAAATAAATAAATAAAGAATCAACATAATATAATTACATCTTGTAAAGAAATGTAATATTAGTTAGTAAATTTGTACAAATTTATTCGGCAATAGTTTAGTTTCTTACACTTTGTAAAAAAATATCGGGTCTGTTATCGTATGACGTTTATCGACAGCTCCATCCCTATGAGTTTCCATCCATTTGATATGACCTTGTACGTGCGTAAGCGTCATATTTTTATTAAATAATGTATACATATTGTAAAAAAGACGCTCGTTCAAGTTTCCACAAAGAGTTGTCATCGAGAAAATAAAGAAATGGAAATAGTATAATAGTTCGCTACTAAGTTAACTAAGTAGTTCGATGTGTCCCCGGTAGATAGTGCTGTAGTATGCTTCTTCTGAGTCGTATGTGGAAGTGGCCATAGGCAAATGCCTGCCGATGAAGTACTTACCTTTGATATTCTTGACAGATGTAGAATATACTCTGTATAGTCTAGGACTTAATATTCATCGAAGTTCACTTAACACTTAAAATTTAACTTCTTGCACATGCTACTTTCAAAACAAGGTAATTTAATAGAACCTTTATAAAGACCACGCTTAAACACATATAAGTAAAACAGATCTGTACAGTACCCTGTGGTAATTACATATCGAATACATCAATGCAATTGAACAGCTGTATTTTCAAAACATTCGCTTTGTTCTGAATCAAGTACTATAAGCATTGTTATGCGGATTCTTACGGTCTGTTTGTTCAAACTTTTGCAGTTATTCGTAAGAAAAATTCCTGCAATCGTCTTGTTACAAGCACATTGTTATTATTTTATAGTCATGTGCCAAAGTTTCTTCGACACGATTTAGCTTTATACTAATCTAGTCTCACTAATATGCCAATATAACGAATGAACTTTGCCGACATTTTCTATCATAGTTACTCTGAATTCTTGAAACGGTCACAAGAGGACATATCATTATTTAGTCGTATTATCAGTCTACTTTTAATGTTTTTATTTTGTTAAGTTATATAAAATCACTTCAGAAGGCTCTTAAACATAAATAACAACATTAAATTTATTAGAAACTGCTAAACCTGAACATCACTAAACAATTCTCTAACTTAAGATTTGTTTCACAAGAAATTATTTTTCACATAGTGACAAGAAAGTGAGTTGTAGAAAAAATATATGCAAAATGTTTTCTACAACTCACTTGCAGGCTTTCATAGGTAAGGACGTGGAGTTTTAGGTGCCATAATAGGAATTACTTTTCATTTCCGGACTATGATTGAAAAGGGGCGCGCTCGCTGATTCTAACTTACAATCATAAAGCTATTATGTGTTTCACGAACACAATTGAAAATTGTTGTGATTGATTACATTTCGTGTCGCATTACTCAGTGCTATTAACAAACAAAAATTTTTCACACAGTTCCAACCATTTCTTATATAAATATGATTATGTGTCAAACATAGATAGTTAGATTAGGTGGATTAGATGAGGTCCCGGATTCGATTCCCGGGTCGGACCAAATGTTTGTGTGATCTGCAAATATTGCTTTCGGAGTTTGGGTGTTTTCTATGTATAATATGTATGTATTTACAAAAGAAAACTATATGTATTTATATCAGTTGTCTAGTACCCATAACACAAGCTCTGCTTAGCTTGGGACTAGATGGCGTTGTGTGTTAAATGTCCGAAATATTTATTTATTTATTTTAATTTCTACTGTATCATCTTCACTATAAGGTTTTTTCGTCGGCAAAATATGTTACAATTTTATTGTATATTATAATAGGTCTCATGCAAATAAAACAGACATTCAATGCGTATTATAACACGACATAGGCCAGTAGATTTTAATAGTTAAAACAAATATTATACACAATATTTGCACACAAAAACCGTATTTCTTCAAAATTCGCAGTCGCAGTAATTTTGTAAAACCTTGTCTTTGTAGATGAAATTCATTTCAATTGCGAGGCATTGAAGCGCCATTATTTATTAATGTTCAGTAACATTGAATGATTAATATTAAATATGTTGGTAAAGGGGAAATTGCATATTGTATTACTTTGTGTATTTAGTATTTTGTTAAGAGGCTTTTATCGGTTTTGATTTCGTTGTAAAACACTGCTACAGACGTATATTTTAATGGAACTTTTTATTAACTGTTGAATTTATGTTTAAACTCGATATTTAGTAACGTAATGTAATGTAGTCTCTTTAAAAAAATATGAAAAAAAAACAAATTTCAATTACAAGACAAACAACAACCAGGTCAAGCTAAGAGGACGTAAACAACCGTTTAATAAAAAGTGTTTGATTTTTATGATGATATGCCATTAGATTCGGGTCGTGGGTATATATATATACATATTTTTTCTTAAGACAACTCCCGCACTAGGAATAAATACTGTGTCGCGGGGGACTTTACAAACATACATGAAACGGACACAAAGAACACCCAGACTCAGAACAACAATTTGTGGATCACACAAAGTGTTGTCCTACGTGGGATTTGAACCCACGACACTTGGCGAAGTAGGAAACGGCGTGGTGACCGTTAAACCACTAGGTCAAACGTGCAGTCAATTAAAAAATTATTCAAACTAATATTATAAATTCAAAAATAACTTAGTCTATCTGTCCCTTACTGTGTAATTAAAATAAAATTTGGCCAGGAGATGCCTTGATTATTGAGGAAGGACATAGGCTACTCTTTACCGTGAAAACCGACATACCATGGGAGAGCCACGCTTCAGCATGAATGGGCTGACTCGACCGGAGTGCAACCACGGCCTTACAGAAATCCAGTGTGAAATAGTGCTTGCGCTGTGTTTCACCGCGTGGGTGAGGATACCCCAACCCTTCCCCCATCCCCCTCCTCAACCCTCTCCCCATCCCTCTCCCCATCCCCCAAAGCCCGGCAACGCACTTGTGACGCTTTTGGTGTTGCGAGTGTCCATGGGCGACGATAATCGCTTACCGTCAGGTGACACGTCTGCTGGTTTGCCCCCTATTCCATATAAGAAAAAAAAACGTGCGGGCGGACCATGTGCATAAGCTAGTTTTACATAATTTCATCTAGGCAGAGCAAAAATTGTCGTAGACATCACATGTTTAATTAGAAGGATGACAATTATTATTGAACCAATAACCTCTAGGTGATAACCACTAGTACAAAAGGAACTACAGGCCCCTAAATATATATAAGTAGGTACTAAATTAATGGAGAGGTAATAAAAAGTAGAATCCGGATTGTCGTAATATAGCCGTTTGAAAAAGGTAGTGGTCTATTTTGTATACTGTCAACAAACATAGCTGAGTAAATAGTGTTTAAAGTATGTAAAACCAAGGCAATGGAGTTTTATTTAACATGAGGATTGATATTCAAATGGATTTGTTTTTCATTTATCCTCAATGTTTGGATAACTATTGGATTGTATTGGGGCGGATATTGCGATTAATTGGAAGGATTTTTTACTGAAGGAACTTATTGTTAAAATAAAGTTAACATGGAAATTCTATTTATTCTTACTCCGTGATGTAATAATCTATACTTATAAATATTATATATAAAAATCAATTGCTGTTCGTTTGTCTTGATAAAACTAGAGAACGGCTGGGCCGATTTAGCTGATTTTGGTTTTGAAATTTTTGTCGTAGTCCAGGGAAGGTTTAAACGGTGAAAAAAAAACAAATGTGACATGCACGAAGTAGCGGGTACAGCTAGTTGTTTAATAAAAAAAATATGTTTTCAGGAAAAAGGAGAATCCTACAAGAAATGCTTGCCAAAATCACGAAAACTACAGAAATGAATTAAGAAAGGCCAGAAGTACACTTCTCTCTGAGATCCATCAACAGCTTTTAACAGTCTACTTCTGGACGTAGACCCCGGAAGAGGGCCGATCCCGAGCGTAGGCGACGTCGCCGGCGACACCAGCCGCCGACAGGACCGCAAGCTGCAAGAGAGTGGGGACCTCTGGTAGCTGATTAATTGATGCGGTCAGCGATAGGGGGGCGGCCTGGTCGCAAAACTGCGGTCAGGCCGCAAGCACGGTTGGGCCGACAGGCAGGGAGAAGCATAGGCTTACCCCTATGTCTCTATAGACGTGGCGTCGTTCCTGGGGGGGACCTGAAATAATATGGTCCGGGTCCTCCTCAGAGCAGGGCGCCTGAGACCGGCCGCCAGGGTGGTTTTTAGTGGAATCACCACATACCTGGCTCCTCTGTCCCCGAGGAGTTGAAAAAGAGGCCCCTCCCTAAAAAAGGAGGTTTAAACGTACTAAACCACGCTGGCTAGACAGGTGGGTATAGGATTTCTTTCAAATTTTCCTTTTCTTTGCGGTGATGTTGTTCTGCTTAGTTTGCTCCCTTAGTGGCTTTTTATGATACCCTTGGAATGAATAGTGGTGGTGATACTCCGTGTTCTTAATCTGTCTGAGACTGAATAACAATTTAAGATATTTTAGTGACTATGTAGTCGAAAACATATTCGCTTTGAAAATAGTTTCACCGTCTTCAATGTGTCTAAATCATACAGATTTGGCAAGTAGCATACTGAAGCTTTCATATTTTCTTTGTGACAGACTACCATTTTGTATTGCATTGCACTGAGAGCAAATGATTGCCAAGTCTTGAACGTATCATTTGTCAGCACTCTAGTAAACACTGTCAACTCAGCTGTGTATAAACGATGTTCACGAGTTTGTCTCCGACAGAACCGCAGTGCGAAAAACGCAAAATCATAGATGTGAGGAAGAGACAATATTGGACACGATATTGATATTTAGGATCATTGATATAAAAGAAATACTTGCAATAACTGTATGAAAAAATATGAATACGAAATATATCGTTTAATTAATAAACAAAACAGAACCCGTGCTACTCCACAACATAAATAGGTAAAGGTTTAGTGTTCATGTTAAGATTCCCAATAATCAATATAACTATTTTAGAAAGCTAAATCTCAAATGAAAGAACTCACTCCAGTTTGAGTTTTTGGGTACAAATCATAATAACAGTCATGAATAGATAAAGAAAAAATGTTATGAACACATGAGAAATATAAATATAGAAAATTTTGTTTGAGCATTTGGAATGATGTAATTTTGGTGATCGCCATTGGCAATGCAATTGGCTTGGTTACAAATCTGTGCATCAAAATATTTCATTAAAAATTACAATGTGCCTAAACACATTTATTTGTATAAATAGTATTATTATTAGAATATAAAGTGCGTTAAAAGAAATAATTCTTTGAAAAGTCGGTTGACAGTTTGTCCTGTCAAACGACGTCTTATTTGTCAAAGAATGACTAAAATTAGATATGTTACACTAAAAATAGACGTTATTCAAACATTTTACATATATAAAAATAGCATTATAGAGGTATACATAAGAGAATAGGAAATAATTGTATAGAAATATTGATTACCTGACACAACAGCAGAAGTACTACTACTGTCACTAACGTAAACGCTATTGTAAACGTCAATTAAGGAAACATTTCTTAGAAACGCTTTACTTTCTGCAGCAGTAGCTTTTCTGCTGATGAAAAGGTTCAAGATTGCAAATCCTAAATCGCTCTTGTGATCAAACAGTTTTTAATTGTTTGTTATGCAGACTTGCCGGTCTTTATAGAAAAATAAAATGAGAGTAGATATATAAAATCATGCTAAGCGAGAGGGAAGTAGAAATCCAATTATATGTCAGTCAGTTTGGTTGCGGTCGTCTAGTTTTCTTATTATACTGCGACATTGCGTGGGATGACTTAGTTACTTATGCCTTCTTTCACTTATAATCGAATCGCTTTGTCAGACGCTGCGAAAAAGTAATGTATTCGCAGACAACTACACATGATGAATCGATTACATCACGTTTGATGATTTATGAATGATAGTCTTTTCATTTTAACGGAAACACTAAAAGGTGTCATAGTTCTAATGTTCTTTTAAGATGACACGAAACTAATTACGAACAAAACTGATGAATTTACCAGGGTAAACTAATGTGAAACTTGTGAAGGAATAGATTGATGAACTTTGTTAAAAAACAGAAATATCCAGAATTGAGTCATTTTAAAGAGCAAAATGTTACTTCTAATTACTGGGTTTTATTAGCATGTTTATTTGTAACCGACTTTTTTGTGCTTTTTTGTATTTTAAACTATATTTTTTTTTTATACTAGCTTTATTTAAAAGCACTAATTGAGTTCTATGTGGCTCAAAGTTACCTAACATTACTCTATATTTTACCGTTTGATACTACCTTAGTGCATACGCGTATCGTGTTATTAACTTCCATTCTAAGCTAGGTACTAACCCGATAAAGCATGTTAATAGCGGAGTAACATGCATTTCAAATTAAGGGGTGAATATATAATTACTAAGTTTATTTTATTGCTCTTTACTAAACATTTACGCTTAATATTGCAAGTTAAATTATACTACACTGCCATTTTTAAATATAACGAACAAAAGAAAATCTACTGTAGTTCTAAATCTGCTGTAGGCTTTCCATCTCGGTCGTGAGTCTGTTGCGGGGACTCATGTGCAAGGCTCAAGTCATTTTTGTATTTATTATTTTCATTTTATTTTTATGAAAAACTAGAGTAGGTAAAGTAACATAGTATTAAGAATACTTGTTACTAACGGTATGAGACATGTTGCTAGAGGCATTAAATAAATAAATATTTCGGACATCGAACACACAACGCTATCTAGTCCCAAACTAAACAGAGTTTGTATTATGTGTACCAGACAACTGATATAATAAATACAAATATACTTTTTTTTGTAAACACATACCTATTATACATGGAAAATATCCAAACTCCGAAACAAATATTTGCAGATCATACAAACATTGGGTCCGACAAGGGAATGTAACCCGAGATCTCAAGCACAGCAGTCGCATACGTTACCATTGCGGCACCGAGGCAGTTAAATAAAGAAAATACATAAATAGTATATATGAAAGAGCAAATTACAATCAAGACGTTTAATAATATACTTTGTAATGCACTATTTAGATTTTTTCGTAAATTATATTAAATACACACAAATGCAAATCTTTGGTAATGTAAAGTACCCGAGAAGCTACACTACCCTAAATACAATTAGTGTAGCTTAGTGAACGAAAAGGCTTAAGTTACGCTGGTATAAATTTACATCTGTTTACACTAAGACAGCTTTAAATGTGCATTTGACTTTAAGAATGATATGTATGCAGCATGATTTTATTATGCTCATAATTACAGCTCACACTATCTTTAGACTGATACAATCAACTTCTAGAAAGGCCATGGCTATTGTCGCGACAGTTGGCGCAATGCCAGTGTTGTAATAGTTGTAACCATTCGATCTGATTCTACAACAGATAAACAAGAAAATTAATATATTAAATTATCATAGACTAAACATTCGTTCGAAAGTGTTTCTTTAACTATTTTACTCAAACGTCTCTTCATTTTAGAATAGACAACTTATTTGTTGATTTTATTCTCAATGTCTTAATCTATATATATAAAAGAGGAAGGTGACTGACTGACTGACATACCCAGAGATCAACGCACAGCCCAAACCGCTAAAGCTAGAATCCTGAAATTTTGCATGTAAGTTCTTTATGTGACGTAAGTGAGCACTAAGAAAGGAATTTTTCAAATTCCACCCCTAAGGGGGTAAATCAGGGGATGAAAGTCTGCGTGAGCGAAGCCGCGTGCAAAAGCTAGTTGTAAATAAAATCGTGACCCACTTTTAGGAAAATTGATGGATATTTTGATTAAAATCCTGACTGCGCATAAGTAATGATCATTTGCGAGTTCATAATAAATCTTTCTGTGTCCATTCATCAATTTTTATGACTGAAGGTTCGTATCGCACAAGTACTTTAAATTTAGTTCATTGTAGCTATAACCTGTTGAAATAATAACATCCCACCAAAAACATTTTCATGTAAAATGTTGCCAAGACGACTGCATACGGCTTACCCTGTGAAAAAGATATCAGATCTCATGTAGAGCCAAGGTTCTGAATCTACACGCCCTAGTTCTACCAACCCTAACTTCATAAACTCTACATCTCAGTAAAAATGTATAGCGTATAGCGGCAAAAGTAATAGGTTTATGATTTTTTTTGTTGTTTGTATACTAAACTTAGTTTACATACCAAATTTCAGCTTTCTAGCACTTCAGGAAGTACCCTAACAGTTTTGATGATCATCAGTGTGTCAGTGACGAAATCGGTGTTTTTTAGGTATCAATAAAATCTGAAGTTTCAAAAATATGCAATTGTAACTTTGTACGTTTCATTAGTCTATTGGTAACATCATATCCTGAGAATTTGAACGATCTGGTATATCGGGAACCAAAGTTATGAGGGTTCAAAAAAACGACGAAACACTTCGAGAAAAGGTAGGACTGCCCTTGCGCTTCGCTTGGCTCGTCTTGACGGGGGCACGACCGTGCCCCCAGATACGATAAAATTTTACTCATTTTTTTCGGTAATATATTAACCAATCTAGATTTATATATATACTAATTTATGATGTCATCCTTGAAGAATGGACTATGTATACCTAGAGTCCATTTTTCTAAATTTATTCTCCTTCACTATTCCTTTGTAATATATCTCACGATATCTCAAACGGCTAAGGACCAAATTAGTCAGCCTACGGTATTTCATTTAAGTATTACATAGGAAAAAGCTTGTAACTTCTGTTTCTATAGAACTGTAACGCAATGCATATGCAACTAAATGTAGCAGCAAAACTTACCTTTAAATCATAATCGTAGACCACCGAAGCGCTTTGAAGTAAAAAACACTATCTTCACTTTGATACGAGTACAGTCAAAAGATAATTCAACACGAATGTTCAGTTCACTACACTATATTGTCAGACTTGTTCATATTTTGTTGTCACACATAATATATTCAGGCACTTGTTATGACTAGTACCTAGAACACACTTGCCCACCCTTTGTCTCTTCTGCAAGAGTCTATTCAATAATCTCGCACCTGCAACAAAACATACTTTGAATTAACATTACCTTGTTTAAGGATATAAATTTTACATCAAGGTATCTACATCTGGAAGGCACCGGATGGTTATAGCGAGCGGTTCATGCTTTAATTCAAAATATAAGCGAAATGTTTTATTATAACTAATGACATGGATGTATATATTTATGTTCATATTGTATTTAGAAAGAAATGTAAATGTTTGTTTTAATTGATTCATTTTGACTGATTTCGAAATTCGATTGGCAGCTTTACCTTACTCTCAAAAAATATGTATGCTATCACTAGCTTAAGTTTTTTTAAGGTGTAGATAAATTGTAATCAAGATGTAACTGGCGTCTACAAGTCCAAGATGTGTGCCTGGAGATCAGTCACACATGGTGTCCCTAGTATAGAGTCCAGTCTCTCACAAAGGATCATTTTGTAATTTATTTGTATTACCCACATTACTTTTAAGCTCTTGATGTAAATGAACCTTTGTTAAGAGAAAAATAATTTGTTATTATTATAGGCCTTATAGGGTATGGTATTTTTTATTTTTTTTGTCATTTTTATACATCGATGCATGTTGGTTTTAACGGCTTAAACTGAATCTCCAATAAATTGGAATGTGACGTTACTTAAAGTTCAGTCTGTCTTTCCAAGAATAACTAAATAAAAGTGTTGCGGATGCTTACAAATTAGATATAAATGGCAAAGATAGAATTAATGAAATCCTTGCTAATATCTTTGTTTTTCGGTTAGAGGCATTTAGGTATGTCCATTGTATCTTTTCACAATATAAAATGAAGTCATTTCTGCTGTCTGTTCTCTTCGGTCTTTTAAACTACTCAACGGATTTTAATGCAGTTGTTAGATATAGATAGAGGGATGCAAGAGATGTTTACATGTAATATCGGCATATTAAAGAAGAAGAAATCCGAGAATGTCAAAGACTTACATGTGAAGTCGGCCCTAGTCTTTTGTATATTATAAAAGTTCTCTCTAAAGTGCTCATTTATATTATTCGACTGTAAATCGGGACTTAATCGCGATAATATTAACAAGGTACAATACCCTTTTTGGTTACCCGAAGTTTCGATCGAATTGCACCGATCGTGGTCACGGATAGACTGGTGAGAGCTTAGCGACGCCTCCGTGAAGTGCGAGTTTCACCAACTACCTTATAGCTACAACTACATTTATAGCTATTACCGAGCTACTGTTGTTAAATTATTACATTAGAGTATCTACCGTTAAGCCTTTTTATCTGTGCAAGAGAATGCCTATAATGTATGTGTAAAAATAACATCGACATATTCAATAGCACATTTAAAAAATAATTCCCTCAACTGCCAAAAAACACTACACTCCTTATTCTCTGCCATTTAAATGTTTTTTAAACAACAACTATCATTATAATAACTTTTACCATTAAAAGTTCCACGGAAAGAAGTCTTGTAAAAAGAAAAAGCTAACCAAAAACACATCTTATATCCAAATATTATTAGAGTAGCTATATGACATCTAGTATTGGGACTAATCCCGCCCACACGCCCACCACTGTAACTCCTGTACACCAGGATCAACAGCGGTGACCCACGAAAACACCGAGTTATGACACTCGGGAAGTCCCAGGAAAAATTTAACTGTCTTGGAACCCGCAACGAAATTAATCAGAAGAAAACTGGAGGAGTTGGAAATATAATAAGTCCACTTCCCTCCTTAGCAAAGCGGGAGACAAAATGGAGTCAAAATAGGCAGACGCCTTTTTCAAACCGGGAAGCACCACGGATAAAAATATTATGGGTCCTAAGTGAGCTATATTTGATTTCTATAGTATGTATGGCAGAATCGCTTAAACGCACGGAAATTCACCGCAGTTGACACAAGATCCCCATAATATACTACCCCAGACGTCATTTGTAAGCTATTTAGCATCATGTTACGTTCATTGTACCAAAGACTACATTCCCAGACATCTAGTATTAGTGACATTTCTAATTTTAGAAAATGACGAGAACTCAAATACAGTAAAAATTATTACCTAAATATAGATTAAGTTGGGTAACTTCCCTAATTGTAGTTCTGTCAAACTAAAATAAATTTAGTCCTACGCTTCTAAAATACGAAACGTGATTTGGAGGGTTTAAACCAAAGTTTTTACCGATTTTCAAGATGGTTGAGAGAATTAATTTTTCAAAGATACACACCGTTATTTCTATTAAACTACTAAAAATAATTTAGAAAGGACAAACATAAATAAAAATAACTTCTTAATAACATCTTACACGCGGTAGTTTGAACCCAAATAAGGTAGAGCCTCTACGATGATGACCAGATAGCTGATAAAGATACATTTATTTCTCACTATAAAGAATATTATTAGCTGACCCACGCAACGTCGTTTACATCTCCTATTGCCCGTAGCGTAAAAAAATCCCCCGTTTTTGTAACATTCTTCATTGGTGCTCCGCTCCTATTGGTCTTAGCGTGATGATATATAGCTATAGCCTTCTTCGATAATTTTGCTATCTAACGCTGAAAGATTTTTTTCAAATCGGACCAGCGGTTCCTGAAATTAGCGCGTTAGAAACAAACAAACGAACTTTTCAGCTTTATAATATTAGAATAGATATATAGGTCATTTTCGTGTCTCGTTATTGCTCCCGATGAATACGCAGACGAAGTTGTGTGAATTGTATAATAATATATTACTAGCTTTTACACGCGGCTTCGCTCACGCAGACTTTCGCAGACATTTACTCCCTTAGGGGTAGAATTTCAAAAATATAAAGAACCTACATGCAAAATTTCAGGATTCTAGCTTCAGCGGTTTGGGCTGTACGTTGTTCTCTGGGTATGTCAGTCAGTCAGTCATCTTACTCCTTTATATATATAGATAATGCTTATACATATATATATATACATAAATAAGTATAATATTACCTATATAATTATACTATTATATCTGCTACCGGGTTGTGGTGTTGATATTATGTCGACCCCACAACTTGGTCGTAGACAGGCTCACTAACCACAAGAGATTTAGGTTTAAATTTATCACAATATTATAATCAAGGAATTATATGTGACATTTTAATCTCACCATATTGTAATCGGAAGAGTCGAACAAAAAAAAATTGATTTTTATAAAATTATCCCGCTGTTTTATTCGTATCCGCAACATTGAAAATGTATTTCCGAAAATAACTATTCAAATTTCAGTCACGCAATATTTAGCTTCGAAAATAATGTAAAAATATAACTTTAGCTAACACAGTACATCAATTTCTTTTGACATTACTTTCATATCAGGAAACAAATGTCGCGAAATACGGTATTAGAACAATAACACGATTACATAACAGGTCGTGATTTGAACAAATGATCGATGGCTTGTATCAGTATCCTACTTTTGTGTATCTATATATCTCATTGTTTACCGCTTGGAGCTAAGAAACGAACTGCGGACGTGACCAAGCTACTTTTCAAGTGGAACACATCTCAGTTCTGCAATCACGGCCCACCCTCGGACCGTATTATCATTCGTACAAAGGCCCTGTCAGTGTCTATATCATAGCCAACGATCAACATCTATAAGAATTTTTGCAAAAAAATTGCCATCAATCTTTCCCGTGCAAAACCTAGACACTTGATTTATCTATTTGAATATTAGCTATCCATGTCGTTGATGGTCATTCTTATGTGTCGATAATACGAACTCTATGTAGAACTATTTTAATAACGTGAGAAGTGTGTAGGTATTGTTTTTATCATTGGCGGCCATTAGTAAAAATTCAGGTCACACGAACAGGAATGCGCGTGGAACGTGTTTTGTAATAAATTGAATTTGGAGAATTGCAGCGATATATTCCAGGGAAATCTCAGAAATTCTCCAAAGTCAAATTAAATTTTGTTTGTAGTAATAGATGGCAGTTAAATCGTCTTGGCGATCGAGTAGTTCCATACGGTTTGATTATGTCAAGTGTTAGAATTTATTGAAATAAATAAATACATATTAATAGATCTAGAGTTTAGAAAAAATTTCACTTTTCTTCATTGCCTAGAAGAATATTACTTTTTTGAATCATAACAAGAGTAGAAAGATCTTTAGAGCTAAGGGCCCCCACACATAACCGCGAATTCGCAGCGCATCGCAGATATCTGCGAGCTCGCACGAATGCAACGCAAGACATTTTCGCCGCATCGCATCGCAGTTATGTGTGGCAACCCTTAATAAAAATCAAAACCTCACGTAACATGTGGCTCGTAGTGGACAAGTAGAACTGTCAAAACTTGTATTAGATTTCCTCCTGATGATAATTGAAATGAGAAAAGAAAAGGGTCTCATTTTTTAAATGTTTTTATTATGTAAGTACAAAGATGTGTCTGTGTGAAGCACAAATCATCATCATTATCTTAGCCAAGTGATGTCCCCTGCTGGACATAGGTCTCCCCCAAGTTTCGCTACAATAACTGATCCTATTCTGCCCGCATCCAATGACTTCCTGTGACCTTCACCAGCTCGTTGGACCACCTTGTGGTGTGTCTACCAACGCTGCTGCTTCCGATACGTGGTCGCCACTAAAGGTCTGTAATCTGCCCAATCTTAGTTTGAAACTAGATTGCGTTGAGCGATAGATATCTAAAATTTTGTAATAATTAAGAACGCCACATATATAGGTACTTGTTACACGATACATTAATTGTTACGTTGGTCAACCTTTCATGAACCAGGTGTTATCCTAAACAGAATCCAGCTAAACTGCTACACTACCTACAAAAATCCGGTATCAACTGTAATAGATATCGGTACATAAAAGTTTTCGATTATAATAGCTAATAATAAAATCAAATTCGTGACCTACGATTCATACTCTGACAAAATTGGATTCTCTTTTATTTATTTTTATCTTATGAATAAAAGCTTCTACTAGACGAATTGACTTATCGGACTACGCATTCATATCATTTCGTGTCATGTATAGAATAAAACTTATAAATTAAAATAGATGCCACTTTTACTATAGAAGTAGCTTTTGTCCACGGCCCTGCCTGCATGTATGTTGATTATCGCTTGTTTGCAGATAGAAAATATTTAAATCTATCTTATATATAAAATTTTCGTGTCACAATGTTAGTTACCATACTCCTCTGAAACGGCTGGACCGATTTTTATGAAATTTGGTGTGCATATCGGGTAGGTCTGAGTATCGACCAACATCTATTTTTTATACCCCATTTTTTTATGACTAAGAAATGTTTGCCGGATCAGCTAGTATAATATAAAACACTCGTGTTAGTTACACTATTTATAACTCAAGAACGGCTGAACCGATTTGGCTGAAAATATGTGGAGAGGTAGCTAGTAGTAAAAAAACCTACGTAAAAAGTACGCTATGTCCTTATAGCGTACTTTTTACGTAGGTTTTTTTTAAATTTTTCCCCCGACGGTAACCGCGGTTGTTGTTGTACCCGGGTAACACCGCGGGGCTCAGCTAGTAAATAAATATACATGATATTGTATTTCTACCCGACGCCAACGCCAAAGCCAACGGAGGGTTATGATTTTGACAGGCTATGTATGTAGGTATGTATGTATGTTCATCTGTTTCCTCATAGCTCCTTAACTACTTATTAGGACTGGACAAATAATGAGTTATCGTTAGAAGCGTCTTGATCGTCCGCTGGTTATCTATACTATCATAATATATATTACACACATCAAAAGTGTCTAGGGATCAACATATGTGTCTAGGGATGAACATATATTTTTGCAATAACTTTTCTCCTGATTGATATTAATTAAAATTTTCTTTAAGGATTCATCAAATAAAGTGTTTTCGTTTGTCACAGTAACGATAAACCAAGTCACCTTTGCATTAATAAAGAAATTTGCCATTTTCCTAATAAAGGGATTTTTGACATTTGAACCACTAACATTAAAGTTCGAAAAAAAGACTGAAATAACAGTTTTCTTTAAAATTTTATTAGGTAACTTAAACAATTAATAATCCGTGTTTCTACCGCGAAGACTAACAACACAAGAATCGGTTTGGCATACTCAAAATGAGTTCATCCAAATCACGCTGTGGAATGGGGGCCCATGTTCGATGCAACAACAAAAAAAGGTCTTCTTGCGACTGGATACCCTGCATATTCGGCAGAGCTCTTCTCTGTAGCATATCCCATGCATGCTCAATCGGGTTCAAGTCTGGCGACTGAGCAGGCCAGGGCCAAAGCCACATCTCAATCTCAAGAAATCGGCATAAAAATTCTTGATCCCTAGACACTTAAGCTGAAGAGTTTGTTTGTTTGTTTAAACGCGCTAATCTCAGGAACCGCTGGTCCTATTTGAAAAATCTTTCAGTGTTAGATAGCTCATTTATCGAGGAAGGCTATCATCACGCTAAGACCAATAGGAGCGGAGCACCAATGAAGAATGTTACAAAAACGGGGGAAAATTATTACGCTACGGGCAATAGGAGACGTAAACGAGGTTGCGTGGGTTAGCTAGTAGGCTATATGACGTGTCACTGAATCTAATGTGGTGCCCTCTAGCCGACATAGGGTACTGTATTAAAAAAAAAAGCGGCCAAGTGCGAGTCGGACTCGCGCATGTAGGGTTCCGTAGCTGCAAGTAACATAATATAAAAGTTCTTGTAGTTCGTTGTAACTTTGATCGATAAATTGCGGTTTACGATTTATGACGTATTAAAAAAAACTACTTACTAGATTTCTTTCAAACCAATTTTTGGTGGAAGTTTGCATGGTAATGTACCTACATCTTATATTTTTTTTTTTAGTTTTATCATTCTCTTATTTTAGAAGTTACGGGGGGGGGGACACATTTTACCACTTTGGAAGTGTCTCTCGCGCAAACTATTCAGTTTAGAAAAAAATGATATTAGAAACCTCAATATAGTTTTGAAGACCTATCCATAGGCCATACACGTATGGGTTTGATGAAAAAAAAAATTTTGAGATTCAGTTCTAAGTATTTATTTGGGGACCCCCAAAATTTATTGTTTTTTTTTTCAATTATGTGTGAAAATCTTAATGCGGTTCACAGAATACATCTACTTACCAAGTTTCAACAGTATAGTTCTTATAGTTTCGGAAAAAAGTGACTGTGACATACGGACGGACAGACAGACAGACGGACGGACAGACAGACAGACGATGACGAATCTATAAGGGTTCCGTTTTTTGCCTTTGGCACGAAACCCTAAAAATTGAGATAAATATGCCGTGTTTGGTATCATTGGAAAGGGCGTTACTTGTACATTTCAAAAATACATTATATTATTAGCATTTTCTCAAGACTTTGTCAGTTTGTTTGTATTTCTATGGTACCTATATAAATTTACTTTGCAAAAAAATTAATATTATAGAGTTACCGAAACATTTTAATTCTTTTTTACAATGCGTAATATGGTCTCAAAACTCATTATTACTTAATATTATAAACGCGAAAGTTTGTAAGTATGGATGGATGGATGGATGTTTGTTACTTTTTCACGCAAAAAATACTGAACGGATTTGGATGAAACTTTACAGTAACATAGCTTATACATCTGAATAACACGTAGGCTACTATTTGCCGTGATAACTGACATATACGCGGGCAGAGCCGCGGGCAATAACTAGTTGAAAATAAAGAGATCTTTAAGGGCTCCCACACATAACTGCGAATTCGCAACGCATCGCCAATATCTGCGAGCTCTCACGAACGCACCGAAGAACTTCACGCCGCTTCGCATCGCAGTTATGTGTGGGAGCCCTAAAAAGTATGTACTGTCATCAACAAAAGCAAGCATGGCGATATAATACTTGGAATCCATAAATTGCCGAGTAACGGTTTAACATCAAGATTTTTGTTACCCAGAAACACTAGAAGCGCATTGATTAAATGTTTTTTATAAGCCTTTTATTCGTACATACGATACACTTATAATTCATACACTACTGCACACTACTACTGTATGCATATTTTACGTAATTAAAATTATTCGTATTTGGTGCTCCTCGATAAAATAAACAAATTAACTACTTAATCACGCACTTATCGCTAAACGGTAAGTAATTAACGAGAGAATGCAACAAATAATGTTATTACAGCCACTGTTTATTAACAGTGGCTACAGTACACCTGTAATTTTGTTCATTTTGCGTATATGTATTCATTTCGCGTATGTTCAAACACTGTTTTAAAATAATGTATGTTTTCCATCTATCAAAAGCCTATAACTAAAAGAAATCAAAACAATTGTACCTAGTATACTGCACTATGAAAATGTGTTGTACGATCTTGAAACTGTTTTTATTTACATCAGACATTATGTATATTTAAACTATACCTCTTAAAGAAATAGTAACTCTAAGGCGTGCTTTAAAATCGAGAATTGCGTTTACGATACATACCAATTGAATATTTTTTTCGCTTTGTGTGTAAGTAGTACATTCATCCATTTCATTTTATTGGCATTTTTAAAATTGAAGCGTAAAATCTCCGCAGCGATTGACATTTGCCTAATTGTCCGACACGACAGCTGCCACATGTCCGTTCCCTACGATAATTATAATCAATGCGAAAGTTTATGAAGATGCATGTTTATTACTCTTTCAAGCAAAACCTACTGAATGAATTTAGATATAACTTTGCAGTTACATCACTTCATATGATAAAACAAAGTCTTCCTACGCGTCTGTCTGTTCGCGATAAATTCGAAGCTGCTGCATTTGTCGAAGACGCCGGAAAAACATCCATCAGATACTGATAAAACTATATAAAATGTAAAATATTATTTACTGCACAATAGAGTAAATAAAAATAAATGTTGTTAAGAAATACGTAAATACCCCACACTTGATATGTTAAAAAATATGGAAAGTATCTAACGCGTCGCCTACATTAAAGTTTTAAAATTTTATAAAATTAATTTAGAAGAGAAAAATGTGAAGGTCTTCAGATAGCACCATGATTACTGGTGCTTATGAACGAATCAATGTTGTGTCTACCAAACGATAATATTCTCACGACATCTGAATGTCGTTGACTAAAAAGACTCTCAACACAATTTGTGTGTGATTCATGGCTACAACTTTTTTGTATAAATAGTAAATTCACTCTTCACAACATCGTAATTATCGTAATTATCTAGACTACTGAAATTTATAACATTTTAATTTTATATTTCACCCACATATCACACGCTACTAAATTCTACTATATATAAATAATACTAGACCCAGATCATACTTGAATTGGCTGATCCCGCAAGAGCAAACTGGTTTTGTCAAAGTACTAGGGAGCAAATTTTAAAGAAACGGTTAATTGTAGAAAACATTACGAGTTCAACATCTCAACTTTCATGTGTTTCGTAAATTTTCAGAAGGCTTTTGACTGTGTCAGATGGGACAAGCTAAGGGAGGCTCCGATGGCCACGGGAGTACCCTAACACCTTGTGTTCTTAACCAAAAGTCTGTATAGTAGTAATAACTCAGCACATCTTACATACGTTCGTTTGAACCCAACCTAGTCAGAATCTTTACCATAAACCAGACTGCTCGAAAGTAATCTTATATAATTTCAAAAAACACACATACTATAGATAGACTATAGCATGGTGCTTATCCAACAACTATTTGCAAAACAAGTACTGACCATTGGATCAGTAAAGGCATCAACCACGCCCAGAAAGTACAAAGTAAATTTTTTACCAAGCAAATTCATGTAAATAGTACAGAAAATATCAAGAGACCCTTACATCACATAAATTAACCCTTTTGACTACAAATATTTAGTTCCCTGTATCAAATCCATCTCAGTGTTTTGTCTATCTTAGAATCGGTCCTGTTAGACAAGTGAGTGATTGGCATGAGGAGACACAAGTTGTCTGTGGGCCAGTTCCATAACTAGCTTAGTAACAAGCATCGGGAGCAATTAGACGGTATACGGAAATTGCATCTCTCGGGGATAGTTCACAAATTGCCTAAACGTCAGCAAGTTTGAAATCAAATGACAATTTGCCTTTGACTATAAGTCTCTGATTTCTATTAGGTCCAGATTCAGTAAGTGCACTTTGAGTTTACATTTAAGTTTTGACTGTTTAAGAAAAGATGATCATTTATTCGACATTAGTTAGTTCTAGATATAAATTAACGAATACAGTAATAAACTAATAGCCCCACACTGATTACAACTACATAAAAATTCTTAGCTATATTCCTCTACCAATACAACAAACATACCATAAGTAAGTACCGAAAACTAGATACTGTTGTTATGTTATGCATGAAGTTTGTATTGATATCATGAAAGAAGGCTAAAACTATGAAGCTACATGAAAAATGAACGTACCTAGATGTTGAGTATCTCTAAAAAAATTATACGTTTGTTCCCAAAGTTTAGCGACATAATTAGTGAAATCTACTTAACATAAAGAAAAATACGAAATGTTTTTTTTTTTAATTAGCTTCCATATGACTCTATTTTACCCGGTGCAAAGTAAGAGTAGAATCCAAGAGTGATTGTCACCTCATCATGAACATGGACAATTCAGTATGGAGCCACACACTATGGCGGCCTAGTGAGACGCCGACTTGAGTTTCCGTCTAATTAATTTTAAAGTAGTAAGACGTTATCATCAGTAGGTAAAGCACAAGTAACGATAACTAAGAATTTAATCTTTTCATCCAGGTTTAATAGTACTGAAGCACGTTTATTTTTGGAATAACTACTAGCAAAAATGATTTCTAATTTGTCAATGCCAATCGTTCATCACTCCCATTATCGCCAAGATGAACGTCACTTCCTAAAACGTCAGGTTGTTAGGAAACATTTATATTTTTTCTTATACATCCTGTAGGTACATCAAAGAAAACATAACTTTTTTTTATGAATAATCTACTACTTTGGTCATCTACTCCAATACTGTAAGAGTAACTAAGATGTAAATTGCGTAGAATCAAAAGTTATTTACATAATGTCACTTGAAGAATCAATATAATAGTCCATGGTCTACAAAACTGTCTTGGTAGCAGAAAAAAATTAAATGTTTAACATAATATCTCCGATATTTCTAAAATATTTTGTTACTGAAAGATATGTGTCGCGGTCGGTATTTGGCATCAGGCCAGTGCCTTTGCTGTTTTCTCCTTCATGACAACTTCTATCTATTAGATAAAATTAACTAAAATGAAGCGCAGTCTTCACATATTGAAAACCAATACAAAATTTAAATTTCTCACTAATATTGACAATTTTAAAAAAAAACAAAGGATTACTAACGTTTTCGAGACTCGTATCTGGCTGCCATTAACGAGCTTACGCATGCCTGTTTCTATTTCGTTACAACCTTAGAGGAACACCTAAAAATACTAAATATTTTTACTCACCCGAGCGATATTTTTTGTAATATGTATTAAATAATACTTTTGAAATGTACCTCTAATTTTATAAAAAAATACTTAAATGCGCGGAACGATTTATCGTCTCTATGATTCAGATGCGACTGATATAATTAAGCAAAAAACAACGGAGAGATGAATGAAAAATGCACGATAATGTGTAGTAACATGTGCAACGTGCGATGAGGGAGCGCGTCGCGTACCTTGTCGCGAGTTTTCGAGCGCAGCGTTGCAGCAATGCACTAATGGAGCGCAGGGCGACGCGAGCCGCCCGCCTGCTTCCGAGCGACTGGCGCCCGGGCCGCGCCGCGCCCGCCCCGCGCCACGCGCACGGCCTGCACCGGCACCACGCACCGCCACCGCCACGCGCCACGCCACGCGCCACTACCTACCCTAGACCGGCCCGCAAAGGGCTCACGCACCACGCGATTATCGATGTGTTCTGTGAGATGTATCGCGCGGCAGGAAGCAGGCGGAAGAGGGGCGCGGGTACGCACCGCGGTCGCGGGGCTGGTCCTGCGCGCTGCGTCACGCATCTGTCTCAACGTTTTCTTGCGTGCTCCCGCAGCCAGCCATCTGCAGAGACGTGCTCGGACGCGCTGCGCGCCGTCCGCTCCGCGTAAAGCCTGCATGATCCGCGCCCCTAACGCATAACAGTTCAGTGCGACGATGTTAATGCTTTCAATTACATTCTTAGATAAACATCCGTAAGTCACTAATACTACCGGAATATTATTCTAATACTCTGTCATATTATAATTAAAACTATCAAGATATCAAGAAAATATTTTTCCACATAAGCACAAATAAAGCATTTGGTTAGATGTCACATGCCAATGTACTCTTACTTAGTCAAATTGACTTTATACCACAATTTCATATATGGTTGAAGTGTGTTAAATAAATTAAATTAAAAAGCTTTTTAAAAACAAGCTTTTACTGGAATGCCTCGAGACTAATCAAACGAGTCCAAACTCGATGATGTTGCTACGTATCTTTACAGAGTTCCTATGGCCACCTTCCAGCTCCAGCATCAGATCAGCTCCATGTTATTATAATATTGTATTATCACGCTGTATACATATGCTTGCAAAATTTCAGCAAAATCAGATATCTGCTTCAAAATTGAGTTGCAAGATTCCACCCGAACTTACAAGCATACATACATTGCAAGTTAATAAAAAGCTTGTAAAATTGTTAAAAACATCTAATACTAACTGTGTGGCATAGTCAACAGTGACGGTTGGATTCTTCAGTTCGATTCCATTTAAGACAAATCCGACTATTCAAAGTTTATGTGCATATTAAAAATGATTAATCACTTCCTTTAACAGTGAAATAAGAGCCAGTGACTATAGGAATAAGAGTCCTTTAAAGTTTGTGTACACAACATAAGTGTATCAAGTCATCGTATTAGCTAATCGTTCTTAAATAAGAGAGAAAAATTCAGTACACAAACAGAGCTATCGATATTGAATACATTTTTATGAAAAGTAGTATTAGAAAGTTAACAAAGCCATTGAAGTCCAGTGCAAGTAATTTTTTTCTTCTTTTGATTCGATTTAGGAGCGATATGGAATGAAAAGCTTTTTGATGCGAACTCATTCTAGCCCCGCAGAATGGTGAACATTAATCACCGTTAGAATCAATTGGCACGATATATTTGTTATTCAGAAGTGATTTGCTCTGGAATAAGGAAATAGCTGATATACTAGATTAGAAAATAATTATATAAACAGGAAATATTGCTAGTTCCGTTTACACACACACAGTCTTGGTTTACGTCATAAGTGTGCATAAAATTACTCGGATACGGATGTCTATAAAATTACTAGAAATAGGTAATTTATCCCTCTAGCGTTAATAAATAAAGAAAACACACCTACGTCTATCGTGTTACTTGAAAACTTAACACTTGTTATTGACTTTTCTGAAAGATTCTATGCCCTTTTGAGAAATGAAAC
This sequence comes from Diaphora mendica, assembly GCA_949125395.1. NCBI lineage: Eukaryota > Metazoa > Arthropoda > Insecta > Lepidoptera > Erebidae > Diaphora > Diaphora mendica. The sequence continues at coordinate 20,302,123 of OX421317.1, forward strand.
CCTAAAAACGAACGAAGATCGCTTCGATGTTAATCCGCTGTACCGTGAAACAATACTGCCCTTACGGCTAACACGCTCCGCTTTTAAATGACTGTCGAAATCTCTAGAATAATCCTTACTATTCGACAGAACATTCTGGACCAAATAGATTGTTCTAGAGCTACTTGCAGCGCCATCTAGCGTTGAGAAAATCGGAATCACCAGTCATAATTTCCACAGTTGCGCGCTACCCGACACTAGATGGCGCCTTCCTCGGTTCTCGTATGGACGGGAACATTCGAGACCTATCTCCTTATGGTCAGTATAATCAATGTTATAAATTCGAAAGTTATTTTATCTGCCTGTTACGCTTTCACGGCTAAACCGCTGCATAGATTTCAATGTAATTTAGCATGGAGATACTTTGATTCTTGAGGAAAGACATGGGCTATTATTTACCGCGATGACCGATACACACGCCGGCGGAGCCGCGAGCAAAAGCTATCATAATAAAAGTACCATTGAAGTTTGTAAAATGAGGAGCCTCTTTTAGAAATAAAAACATAAAATTATTAGTTTTTTACATATTTACGTTATATTAATATAACTACGTTTGTATAACGTTAAAAAAAACTTCATTTAAAAAACCGACTTCAAAAACTAAAAAGTATCAAATAACTTAATTTGTACGTGCTACCTATTCATAGGCGTGAAGTCAGTGCCAAGCCAAATGTAATAGTAGGTACCACACTCGCTATATTTCGAGACGAACGTCAACGACGTCACGGCCGCTTCCGTTGTTTTGTTCTACGCGAAGAGCAGCTATCCCGCTCAAGGTCACGCGCGGCGAGTGCGGTACCTACTATTACATTTTGGCTTGGCACCGACTTCAAACCTATGAATAGGCAGCACATACAAATTAAGTTATTTGATACTTTTTTAGATTTTGAAGTCGGTTTTTTTAAACGAAGTTTTTATTTTATTTTTCGCTTTTTAGTCTTTCTCAAGTCTCTCATCATCATTTCACCCAAATAACTTGAAAGAATACGACTAAAGGTAACATACATACTGTATAGAATCAAAAGGACTTCAGGTAATTTTCAACCGACTTCAAAAAGGAGGAGGTTCTCAATTCGACTGTTTTTTTTTTATGTTTGTTACCTTATAACTTTGGACTGGGTGAACCGATTTTGATGATTCTTTTTTTATTTGAAAGTTGGTGCTTTCCGATTGGTCCCATTTAAATTTGGTCCAGATTGAAGTCGGTTTTTTTTTGTTAAAACTTGTAAAAAAAGGACTTCAGGTATTTTTTTGTAATAAAATCTCAAATGGACTATCTTCTATATCTATAGGTTACTATAATTTAAGGGATTTGAGGTAAACTGACAAGTTTACTCGTTAGGACCCGTTTTATATATTATGAAATTAAATGATGTCTACAGAATATGAAGGCATGCAGACAATTGCTCGTAACTTCATTGCAGGCGCTCACGTAAATTTGAGGTTTTCCTTCGATTTCCTTAGGGTCCCATCATCAGATCCGATATGGTTGCCATGGGACCACATGGGGAGCATACCCTTTCGAATACAAAAAGAATTTTCAAAATCGGTGCACAAATTGACGAAGTAATCCGTGTACATACATTAAAAAAAAACAAAAAAAAAACCGATGAAATTGAGAACCTCCTCCTTTTGGAGGTCGGTTAAAAAACATGGAAGTTAAATAAATATTTTCAGAGAAACAAAAAAAAACTTAAACTACTTGACCCAAAAACAAATATGTATTTTAAGTACTTTGACAAGTAACCCATTGTGCCAGTCTATTGTACAGGACTTGTTAATCGACTGAACTCCGACTCCTTTATAACGGCTTGAGCAATATGGAAAACAATAGCAGTAGACTTGTAATAAATATAAAGTGACGACTGGTCAACTCTTGTTGCTTGTAGCTAAGCACAAAAATACGAAATCGCAAATTATGGAGGAACGTGTATTATGTCCCTCCAACACAAAGGGAGGATGTTAGGTTGTTGTATGTATGCTAATTGGTGCGAGAATTTCTATATCGCGAAACAGGATTAGTAGTTACTACGGAATGCTCCGTAGTTCGGTGTCTTCGGTAGTTCAGTTTCAGTGTGCAGATTGTGCTAAAAAGTGCGTTTAAATTACACTTAAACCTAAGTATTGTAAGAATGTAATGAAATAAATTATATATGTCGTATATTGCCTTCCGTTTATTTCATGTAACAAATGAAAAAAAATGCATGGTCGTTCCCAACAAACTGATAGTCTTACTCAACCGTATCGTATCGTCCAAGTTTTTGTAGGAAATGTCCGAAAGGGCGGAATTTATTGAACTGGAAGTTTCAGATAATCGCGTGTACAAGACTGACAGTTGAACTGACGGGGTAAGGCAGACCGGTCGCAGCAATTTTTTTTTAAATGTAATAGGCGGGCAAACGAGCAGACGTGTCGCCTGATGGTTAGCGATTACCGCCGCCCATGGACACCTGCAACACCAGAGGCGTCACAAGTGCGTTGCCGGCCTTTGGATGTGGGGGGATGGGGGAGATAGGGGAAGGGGTTGGGGTATGGGCCTCCAGTATCCTCACTCACTCGGTCGACGAAACACAGCGCAAGCACTATTTTACAACGGTTTTCTTTGAGTCCATGGTAGCACTCCAGTCGAGCCGGCCCATTCATGCCGTAGCGTGGCTCTTCCACGTTTTCCCCTCCACTAATCATTATATTCGTACTATTCGTAATAATAAATATAAAAAAGGAAACGGAGTACATACTTACCTTTTATCTGTCAAGTAGTGCCTCTGGGTATATTACAAATTATAGACAGAACAGCCACTTGGTACGCGCAAGCAGAAATTTTAATGAATTATGTAAACTGCATGCTAGAAGACATTTAGGCCGTAGGTAGTTTTTTTGATCAGACATAGTGTTACCTAATATGGGTTTAAGCAATTATTGTGGAATTGGGCACTTACGCATTATGTGAGATTTGTCTTTTTGTTTTAAGTTTCATTTCCAACCTATTTGCTTACAATATTTTATATTAATCTAAAACTAGAATAAGTTATGGATTCAGGCGTTACTTTGCGGAAATCCATGGCATTAAATGCTATGAAATATATTTAGCTTTAATTCCTTAAAACTAAATATATTTCATAGCATTTAATACTAAAACTAGAAGTTAAAACTTGTAATTTGCTCTAAGATAACTAATGTGCTTTAATTTAATGACATTTCTAGCTGTAACTTTTCCATGCATATATTATAAATAAATATAGGGAGTGAGGCTGTGACAATACAGTTATATTTTTAACGTATTACTGCGTATTATAATATAAAAATACGTATACGTATTTTATATCATGCTGCGTATTACCTCCTATTTCTTTCCAAAGATACAACTAACTTACAACCTACACAGAAAGAGACCGAAGGGAGAGAAGAGATCGTTTTCTACTGCGCTGAGTGTTGTGGGTTAAAACCCCACATTGAACTACACTTTATATGATCCACAAAGTGTTTTCCGAGTCCTAGTGTCCTTAATTCCCGTTTTATAATGTTTGTAAAGTTCCTCGCGACACAGGATCTATTTCTTACCAAAAAAAATCTCCTTCCTGTCATCATGATTCTAACGCATAGTGTTTATACGTTTGATAGTAAATGTATATTTTAGGACATCTAAAACACAACGCCATCTAGTCCTAAACTAAGCAGAGCTTGTAAGATTTTTACTAGACAACTGATAATACATATATTAAATACATATTATATACTTTTTGTAAATAAATGATTCCTGTAAGCGATTGCCTACGAGCAATAAGGCCGCGACTTGTACCTACGTACCTAGTTTTAAGTCCATTTTATAATCTTCTGGTGTACAATAAAGATATTATTGTTATTATAAATACACATAATACATAGAAAACACTGGAACGCCGCTACAAATATTTGCAGATCATACAAACAATTGTGTCCGACCCTGACTCGAACCCGAGATCACAAGCATAGCAGTCGCATTCGCTACCACAGGCAGTCAAATAACGAGGATTCTTTAATTTTAATTTCGATATAATACGTCAAACCATAGTATGTTACGCGGTGTCCTAGGTGAATGCCGAATACGACGCGACGCAGCGTGCCACGACCGACAGTAGGTACAATGCAATGTGAGAATTTTGCTTGAAAGTACATGCTTGAAAGTGCAGACTTCAAAAAATGTTAAAAATACTTTTTTACAAAGTTACTTATTTTGCGAGTTCCATCATGCTTATATCCAAAATTAAGAAACGATTCTAAAATGTTTGAACAGCATTGTAAGTATTACCGTCTACTTTTACGTTACTGCCTCTTATTAAGTATGAATCAACTTCTGAATCAACTATGGTGTCGCAACTGGTAGCTCACAAAACAAGTATACAAACATAGGACACAATTAGGGTATGCCAATGTGTTGAATTAACCTTTGAAGTGTTCCTACTTCGTTTTCAAAAACAGCATCCTGAAAATTGTACGAATAGGGAAAAATTAAACTACGTTTGTTTTGTTTTTTGCATATATACATTGGGAGGATCTTCTCCTTTATTTTTATCACAAAAAATATTTATCTAGAGAACACCTTGATCTATGTTTTTAAACAATGTATACCTAAAAACCATATCACAAAAATGAACCGTCTGTTAAAAGTTAAAAAAGTTATCACAGGTAGGTAAGTAGTAACTTTAGCGAGCGTTTAACATTAAGAAAGCTTTGCATAATCATTTTATCGCTTATGAAAGGAACCTGTGAAGGTAGGAAGAACATTTAAAAAACCGCAGAAAACAATTTTTTAAACAATTTTTTATCTACTTTTCTTTGTCAGACTCATCTTTTTTAGATTTTTTAGTCTTTTCTTTGTTTTTCGGCAGAGGCGGGCCTTTAAACCGGCAAGTTAACATCACGATTCGCTCCGCTTCTCTCACGCCACTCAGTCTCGCACCAGATACTGTTGCATAGTGGCCAGGAACTGTTGCTTCACCAGCAAACAAAAGTACTGGAGGTATTGGTTGACTAGGTCCTGGAAGGGGGCACGCTAATTCACGCTGTAAATTACCATCTGAGTTTGTGGCATCATAAGAATATGCGCCACGGAAGTAAGGATCTGAACTCCAATGTGATCTCAGAATTGTCCTGGGATATGGTATATAAGGATTTTTAGTGCAGCAACGTAGAACAGAAGTCAATCCTTCAGCTATATCCCGATCACAGAGGCCCTCCATTGCCATAGCCTCTTGCCCTACTACCATAGCACTTAAAACGTGCTTACTGTTAGGCACAACTTCTATTTTAGTCAAACCACGAGTCCAGTCTCTATGTGAACAAAGTTCACACCGATTGAACTCAAAGTTTAAGTTTCCTTTGTGCCAAAACCAGAAAGGACGACAGTATTCCATATAAATTTTATTACAATTCCCGAAGCCAAGTGCTTGCATAGCTGCGCATTTAGATCCTGGTAGTGAAGGGCAAAACATTTTGACCGCATTTTCATACAACACTCCAAGAGACACAGTTACAATGACATAATCGCAAGGAAATTCTTCTCCATCACTAGTGGTAACTATAGCGCGATGACCAAATTTATGAGAGGTCCCCCAGTAAACACAATTGACAGGCTTACAGTAACGAATAGTTCCTTCTGGAATTTGTCGTAGTAATGGAGCTAATATGCCTACTAATCCTAACGGAACACGTACTGCTCCTCCAGGCATGTTCATAAAACAACCACAGTGGTCGGCACATAGCATTGCCGTATCACCTCCACATCTTGCATTGAGCATGTGCGATAGTCCAAACATTATTCTAGCGGCATCATGCTGTTGATCCTCAGGGAAATTATGCAATTCTTGTTGGATTCGCAAACTCATAAAATTTATTAGAGAACCTTGTTGTTTACTGCCACCGAGACAGTATAATTCTGCTGCTTCTTGCTCTATCTGACGAAATTTATGATATGCATTGATTGTTGGTGGAAAAGGCATTTTCCCTGAAATTAATCTGTTAAAGAGGCCTCGCGTATGTTCAGCGCCGGGTACTCCAGGGCGTGGTGGTTCTCCTAGTGTAGACATTGCATAAAGAGGATGTGTAATAGCATTATCTGCTTTCCAGTGAGAACCTAATTCTGCAACTATATCGCCAAGCCAGCAAGACTGTATTCGACCACCAGGTCTGCAAATAATTGAAAAATATAACTGACCAATATTAAATATAATATTATTATTATTAAGTAAATATATATGATGATTTCGATCTATTTCTATGAATTATTATTAAGAGTTAATCCATAAAAGTTCATACGGCGAGAGGAAGAAAAATTGATCTACTCTTTCTCGTTCGTAAAAAAATTTAATAAATATTCATACTCAGGTAAGCTACTTAAAATAATATAAATATTTACTTAAACGTCTTCAAACAAAGGAGTAAAAAACAAGACAAGTATGTATGAGTTATGTATACACCAGTGAGCTTTAATGTTCAACTTGCTTTTTCATCTGTAGAAGTTAGTAAGTGACTTAAACGATAATGCTGTGGGAATATAATTAACACTAATTTATAGAGTGGACCAAAGTCATTTAGTTTATAAAGGAGTGAGGGAGCACCCGCGATCAAGCCTTAATGTAAACGCCTACTGACTTAAGTGATGGCTTAGCGAGCGCTGATGCAAGGAGCTATTGAAACACTAAACGCTTACGCCATTGTATATGGTTCGTCAGGCATACGTCAAGATGAATGAGTAAGATCTGTGGTGTAGACATACGTAAATATAATTCAAAATACGTTATATTCCAGTATCATGTCTAGGTAATAAAAAACTTTTTGTTGGCCTACGTGTTAAAAGTTTTAATAAACGTGCAAATCTTGATATTTTTTCCATTTTAGTTATTTTTCATCTACTTAGTGTGTGACTAAGAGTAAGTTTTTGCTAACCTCTCATAAGCTTCGAGAACAACTACGTTACTTATGCCTCGTTGAGAGAGTCGGGCTGCTGCTGAGAGACCTGCCATGCCTGCTCCAATGATAACGACCCGAGGTTCTTCAAAACATTTATTAGCATCACATGGATCGACAGCGCATATGCCCCTATTCTCCAAATTGGGACCACAGTCGAACGGCATCACTGGAGAAAAACTAATTGGGAAAAAACTAGAGTGTAATTATTCGTCGTCAACAAACTTATTACGACATCAACTAGAACTTATTATTATAATAAAATAATATTATTATACTTTATTAAAATCCTTATGAATATTATAAATGCGAAAGTAACTCTGTCTGTCTATTGCGCTTTTATCCCAAAAGTACTAAACCGATCTAAATGAAATGAATGAATGTTGGTATAGACAGGTATAGGTAGGACAGATAGTCTAGAGCCTGAGAAAGGAGCTACTTTTTATTGCGAAAAAGGGTTGTAAGGGGGTGATACAAGATTGTATAAATGTTACCCAAAGTCACTATTCCACGCTGACGAAGTCGCGGGCACTGCTAGTATAAAATATCTCTTTATAGTACGCTAGTAGTGTATCAAGAAAATTATATAAAACTCTAACCCGACTACGTACAAACTTTTCACAAAATATAAATAGCCTATTAGTGTTTTTAAACTTTCGCGACTATACATATCATTCGACTGTAAATCGGGACTTAATAGCAATAATATAATAATATACAAAAGGTACAATATTTTTTTTGGTTTCCCGACAGTTCGATCAAATTGAAAAAAAAAAGGTATTGTACCTTGTAGATACTATCGTGATTAAGTCCCGATTTACAGTTGAATAATAAATAGCATAAGTCATACGGGCACCTCATTCATTAAAATAGATTCAGTGGTTAACATACAAACATAGACTGCTAAAACTATTACCCTTCCTTTTGGCTTTGCCGTAAACGGGTAAAAGGGTAAACTAATGATCCTAAACACTTCCATTATAACAAGATTATGTTTATACCCAACAATGATGTTTTAATTATTTTCAAACAAAAAATGGTATGTTTTTTATTTACCATCTTCTCGGCGTGACGTGCCATTGTTTTGTTATAAGTAAATAATTTCTACAAATAATTTTTGGAACTGCCATAAAAGTAATTATTGCAGACTTTCACATAACCAACCAAAACTTCTGATTTAACTAAATGTCAAAAGTTGAAAGTTCAGCACAAGCCATCGACTAAAGAACTTACAAATTCTTTATCATTAGCACCTATTCTATTTCTAGACCTATTTCTAGCTTTCTTTAAAAGTTTCAAGCTATCTTTTGACCGCGGCTTCGCCCACGCTTATATTAGATCGCGTGGTAATCATTTTTCGGGTTAGTATATAGCCTATGACACTCACAAATAATATGGCTTTCTAGAGTTAAAAGAATTTTCAAGATCGATTCAGTAGAATCAGAGATTATTCCCCTTTAACCTCACAAACTGTTTAGACGCAACAGAAATTTTGTTTGTCGATCGATCGATAAATGGCGTATCTCATAATTTCTGAATCGCGATATAGTTTGGTTCACATGGCGGCTTAAATAGACCAAAACATTTATATCAACAACCCATAATGTCCCACTGCTGGGCTCGGGTCTCCTCTCAGGAGAGGGTTAAGGTCAAACGTCTCCACGCTGGCCAAGTGCGGGGAAAAAACATGTATTTTTTGTTAATCCTTTCAAGGCACATGTATTGGTCGTATATTTGTGTGAAAATATATAGTATAGTGCGGTACGGTAGTTTTATTCAAATCATCTCAAGTGATGCGCCAGTGGTGTCAAAGTGCGCCCTGCGTACACAAACCTTATCTCTTTATAATATTATAAACAGTGTGCAGTAGGTATAGGTTTGTTTCAAAATATTAGTAAGTGTTCGCTAATTTTATTCGACAGGATTATTCGGTTTACATCACATATATGGGTATGAATAGCCCCAGTACATGTTGGACCAACGCGCTCGGCGAGTGTGCTCGGCAGATTTTCGTGGTACTGTTCACACGTAGGCCTTTTTCTTAATTACTTTGATCTGTGCACGAAAAATCGACACTAATCGGGACGTCGGCCAATGTTGATTGCAAACGACGAATAGACACAAAACGGTCCAGTAGGTACACGTTGGCAGAACGCACTCGCCAAGCGCGTTGGTCTAACGTGTACTGGGGGTATAATAGCTTCAGTACACGTTGGCCGAGTGCGCTTGGCAGATTTTTGTGGTACTGTACACACGTTGACGTGTTTCATTCTGCATTGATCTTTAGATTTAGATTAGAAGTTGGACGTCGTGACGATCGCGGCCGCTGCTATATATTTGTGCAGCGCTTTCAAATTTTATTTACTTGTGTACCAGCGAAATTAAATTACTTTGGTTATCAATATCCCGAAATCGCAACTAAACACGTATTGCTTATTGTGCGTAGTTAAGCAAGTTACTTATTTTGGTTTTATTTTAATGTTGCTCGTGTTTGGGGTTCCATTTAACTGATTCATTCTGATAACAATCAATGAACTGAAATATTTCCTCATTACTCCATGTCGCTCATAGCCCATTCGCACTCGATGATTAGAAACAATCAGAGAGAGTAAGCAACGACGGCTCGGTCAGTACCTGGACCTATCATAGGATAACAGTCGTGAAGCTTAGTTGGAGGGCTTTGGGTGGCTTAAAAACATCCAACTATAAAGATTACGTAGCCACAACGATGTCTTGAAAGTCTCCAACCAGCACTCGGCCAGCGTGGGGACGTATGACCTTAACACTCTCCTGAGAGGAGACCTGGGCCCGTAGTGGGGCATTATGGGTTGTTAATGACTCTATGTCGCTATGTTCGTGAAACAATTAATCGCGACGCGATCGTCACTCTGACGCGTAATTGTGAGGTGAACACTCGACCAACGTGTGAACCCCGTTTGCAGCTTGCGCCATATTTCTTTGATTTGTGCACGAAAAACATACACTAATCGGGTCGTCAGCGAATGTTGGCCGCAAATGACAAATACATATATACAAAACGGCTCAGTACACGTTGGCCGAACGCAATCGCCAAACGCGCTCAGCCAACGTTTACTGGAGCTAAAAGACTTGTTAATGTCACTGTGGGTTTTAAACAAAAAAAAATAACTAGATTTTTTTAGCTTCGTCTCATAAAATAAAGATTTGTTTTCTTAACTGGTTCCTAAATTAGTGTCTCAGTAAAATAGTAGTATTTCATAAAGTTTTAATCTTCAATACCGTAGAAAGAGGCACCGTTTTCTGGATTCTGATATATATTTCATAAATCTGGTGGAAAATTGTGATATTAACCTATTGTACGCTACTTTTAGGTACACTAAAAGTAACGCGTTCTTTGCAAAGAGCTAGCCAAACATTTAATGCTAGTTTTGGCAAGAAAAGTAGACTCACTCTAGTGCCAAGTTAATTTTTCTGTTTTATTTTTCTTTACTTGACCGGCAATATTTTGGTACATAACTAGTCAGGGACACTACCATAACGCATGGCGAATATGCTGGTAATCTAAAGCAGCTTTCAACGATTGCTGTTGTTAGACTTGTTTTCAATTATTTCTTTTTTTAGAAGGAGGTAACCTCCTTGCACAATAATGAAGTAATCTAAAATTTGAAAAACTAGAACTACACTCAAACCGATCGATGTTTAAGTTTAGCTTACGAGTAATTACCACAACAATAAATTAGCCACAACCAACACAACGGTGGCAGGTTCGCCTCTTTTACAACACAGTGATAAAAACTAAACAAACCTTTGAATAAAAAAAAAACTTCGTTTAAAAAAACCGACTTCAAAAACTAAAAAGTATAAAGTAACTTAATTTGTATGTGCTACCTATTCATAGGTTTGAAGTCAGTGCCAAGCCAATGGAATAGTAGGTACCACACTCGCTATATTTCGAGACGAACGTCAACGACGCTTCGGTTGTTTTGTTCAACGCGAAGAGCAGCTATCCCGCTCAAGGTCACGCGCGGCGAGTGCGGTACCTACTATTACATTTTGGCTTGGCACCGACTTCAAACCTATGGATAGGTAGCACATACAAATTAAGTTATTTGATACTTTTTAGTTTTTGAAGTCGGTTTTTTTAAACGAAGTCTTTTTTTTATTTTTCGCTTTTTAGTCTTTCTCAAGTCTCTCATCATCATTTCATTTAAAATTTAATGATGTCTACAGAATATGAAGGCATGCACAAAATTGCTCGTAACTTCATTGCAGGCGCTCACGTAAATTTGAGAGTTTCCTTCGATTTCCTTAGGATACCATCATCAGATCCTGATATGGTGGCCATGGGACCACATGGGGAGCATACCCTTTCGAATACAAAAATAATTTTCAAAATCGGTCCACAATTGACGGAGTAATCGATGTACATACATAAAAAAAAACGATGAAATATAGAACCTTTTGGTTCTATATTTGCTTCCTTCCTTCCTTTTGGAAGTCGGTTAAAAAATGAGAGTTGGAACTGGCTTAAACCGAATTCTCTAGACCATTAAGCAAAAGCAAAGATCAGTGCTACGTAATAACAAAATAAAAATAGTTATTTTCATCCCTCCATCTCGGCAAGAGTATTTTGAGTATTTTTGTCCTTCGATATCTGAGTGCAAAAGTCGTTTTATCCGCTAGAGAATAAAGTATATTGAATTTAGAACATCGTGTGCACTAAGTTTGTGAATTCAAAACATCATCAAACCTATATAGTTCTACCTCCATGGTGCCGAATTTATCATACAACCTTTTTTATTTTGTTAAAACTCAGACTAGGAACCTTCTTGGTGTACATTTTTAAAATTTGCTTTGCCAGCGCCATTTTCTTTTCACTGCATATTGTTAAAATCTTGTGATTGTAAATGCTTTTTTTGCATTTAGTCATTTCCTCGCTGAGGTGGGATGAAAAGTTACGTGTTACGCTCGAGTGCAAAGATTTTTCACCTCGTGCTCTTTTGATACCCTCGCTAACGTTAACAAATAACTATTGTTCAGTTATACAATAGTGCAAAGTTGCTTTTTAACCGCGTGCTCAATTTTGATGACCGAGCAAACGAAGGATTCAAAAATTAGAAGCCTGAGCGTTAGCGAGGTGAAAAATATTTGCACTCGAGTGCAACACGTAACTTTTCATTCCACCTCTGCGAGGAAATGACTAAATGCAAAAAAAAATGGCTCTGACAAAGCAAAATAAAAAAAGAAGTACACCAAGAAGGTTCCGAGTCTGAGTTTTAAACAAATTTGAAAAGGTTATATGATAAATTCGGCACCATGGAGGAGGAAGTAAATAGGTTTAATGATGTTTTGGATTCAGAAACTTAGTGGACACGATGTTCTAAATTCAATTTACTTTATCCTCTGGTGGATAAAAATGGCTTTTGCACTCAGATATCGAAGGGCAAAGTACTCTTTCCGAAATGGGGGGATGAAAATAGGAATTACGCATCTGCCAGGCGTCCCATGACGTAACACTTTTTTTTTCTTTTTTTTAAATTATTGTATTGTTATCGGCCCTTGACCCCTACGCAAATTTTCAAGTTAATCAGACTCCTAGAAGTAGGTGAAAATGAAGCTAAAAGATTCCGTTACATACATACAGGACATACAGGTCGAGCTAATAACAGCGTGTTTAAATGGTATTTCTAAAGATCGCAAGTTATATAATGCTTTCAAAATATACTCTTGAGCATTAAAATGCATTTTGTCAATGAAGATGCATGTAGATAAAACTATATATCTGGTAACTTTTATAGGCGTAGGAGGTATATTCCACAAAACAAAATTAACCCTACTTGATAACTACGGCTTGTCTATAATGTAGTGCTTGTAAAACGTGTTCCGTACGAGAGTACTGAAAATACAAGTGTTGTGTAGCATAACGGCGATTCCTGAAACATTGGACAAACGCGTTTTATACACACTGTCGACTATTCACTGTACTCTAGTGGTGAAAACACACTACACTACATCACGTACATGTGCGCAAGAGTATTCCTTGTGCATTAAAGATAGCAGCGAACATATTTTTAAACGCTACATGAAATATTAGGCCTCATAGGAATAAAGCAAAGAACACAACAACATACTTATTACATTTACATACATTTGATCATTTATAAATTACACCACATACATACATATTATGCTTACAATTATCCGATAATATAAAACTAGAGATTCCTGGCATTTATTCAGAATAGTAACAGAGATCACAATTTTCATTTAGTAATCGTAATTGTCTTGCACGTCACAGACTAATGTTTTTCATCCTTAGTTTTTCAGTCTAACGGTTTGCTCTCAGTCATGGTTGAAGCATCTCGTCCAAAAGCGATCCAGCATATGGTAAAAGTGTCTGCTTACACCTAGTAGTGAATGTTTCTCGTCTGTATAACTCTGTAAACATAAATATTTTTCATAATCAAATGTAATCAAAATTTCATTTAAGAAGTTTTAAATACGTTGCTCTTTTTAAAATAATTAATAAATTAATAATTAATAAATTAATAATTAAGTATTTCTATTACATGCTTGAAAAAGAAAACGAAGATTTAATTGATTTCACGACATATTTGGTTATTGGAAAATAAACTGTGGAAATGAATGGACATTCAATTTATTTTCTTACTAGGTGTGACTTTACAAAATATCTAACAAGGTGCAAAGAAAGGTTTCAACTATCAATAAGCGTGGATAATGGTATCATCCCTGTAGGTTTGTTAGTGTAGCTCCGCTTTTCGCAAATACTGGTTTCGTTCGAATACATCCCGCAGGAGGTCTTTTTTAATAAGGGAATTTATGTGAACGAAAAATACGAATGGATCCTCTTGGGGTTCAAGCAGGTTCTAGTGGACGGAGGAGTTTTCAATTATAAAAACCGCTTACAACCTCGTTCATCTGTCAGGCGTCTAGGTGTGTAAGGCCGGGCGCACACCGAAACGGTCTTCGACGAGAGGTCCGCGACAAGACGGTTTTCGACTGTAGTCTTGTGCTGACGCACACCGCATGAGACCGAACAAACGGTCGAAGAGGGGGCAGGGACGATTTGATTGTGGGAATATTAAGTCTTTAAAGACTGTTTGTTTAGTTTTTTTTAAATTTAATTATTTATACTCCCTGCATTACAATTGCACGAGGTGGACTTAATGCCATATGGCATTATCTACCAGTCAACCTTGAGTCAACACTGTTTGTGGCAACCTAGTTGAGCCTCGACAAACTGTCTCGTCGGAGACTATCTGTCTGAAATAGCCTTGGTGTGCGACGGTTCCACCTAACATTAACGCTTTTTACGGCAATCTAGTCGAGTGTCGACAAACTGTCTCGTCGGAGACTGTCTGTCGACTCCGGTGTGCGCCCTCACTAACAGATCCTATTTTGTGAGCTTAAATATATAACGCTACGTATAAGGTTTAAGTATCTTATGTATAAACTTTAATACTTCTAATTTATGTATTCTTGCCCAAGAATACGCATAACAAAATTTAAAAAAGTTCAAAACAAAGTTTTAAGAATTAGAAAATGAAGTACTTATCGGATTATTATTATTCGTGGTTTATTGCAAAGCTTATTTGGTAAATACTATTTCTTCAGAATTACTTTCCTTATAAAAATCTAGAGGAAGCAGTGTTTTATGCAATAGTAATTAGTAATATTAGTTTAAGTAGACTTGCGTTATTACTGTACTAACCATTTGTTCAAAATCAATATCGCTGTGCTGCAGTTGTTTCGCCAACAGCATGCTATGTTGGAAATGCACATTGTCATCGTCGGTTCCATGTGCCAGCAAGAACCGGCGCCCGCGTAACTTTTCCACTTGTTTCATTAAATCCGAGCGCTCATAGCCATCAGGGTTCGCTTGCGGCGTGTCCATGTAACGTTCGGTATACATCGTATCTGGAAGTAATTATCATGGTTTAATTTAAAAATTCGTGGACGTCTAGATATTCTGAATTCGCATAGTGAGCAACTTCTGTAATCCACCAATGCTATCTAACGAAGACACACGTGACTAGGGATTTATTACTAATTCTAAATCACGAAATGAGTTCTCACGTCCATTTGCATGTATACTTTCCAACATCAACCGGGCCTACCCCGCCGGAAGGTCGGAAGACCTTCCATACAATTGTTACAAAAATACACAACATCCTTATTAAATTACCCTTACCATAATAAAGCCAGGAGGTAACTGGAGCAACGGCAGCCCCACAGGTTAGAATTTTCTCCTTATCTTGAATTAGCATCATGGTTGACATGAACCCACCATAGCTCCAACCCCATACACCGATGCGATGTGGATCGATGAACGAATATACACTAGCTAAACTCCTGTAAAATATAAACTTCTTTCAAAAATGAGTTTGTTGTCTGAAGAGTTAATGTGAATGAATTATTCATAGGACCTAGTGTGAGTTTTTTTCACATTAACTCGCTCTTGATAGCGAACTCGTTTGGCGTTGCGATTGGTGAATATTTCAGTGCGGGCCGATCACAACGCGCCGAATGCCCAAATGCCGAATTGATGTGAAATAAGCTCACAAAAGACCCTCAACTGTTGATACAATAGTGTTCCTATTTAACTTTCATTGTGATTATAAGAATTTCACCTTGAGACAAAAATATAATTTTAGTAATTATTACACAAGTGATGAGACTTGAAGATTATTTTTAATGAACTCAGAACTTTTGCGTAACATGAAATGTGTTTTATAATCTAAACAGTTTAGTGTCAAAACATAGATTTAGGGGCTCTTACTCGTTTGCCGTTTCTGGTATTTTAAATCGAGAATATACTATATGTTTCTAAAGTTGCAAGTTTTTATCAATTCATATAGCACCGTATATTTTTCTAAAACCTACCTGATAGTAGCTAAAGTATCAGTAACTTCGACTGTTCCGAGTGCATTGTTAATAGCATGCATGGCTTCAACGCCCATAACTCCTGAGCCGCGTACATCGATAGCAGCTACAATAAAACTCCTGTTGCTCGCTAAATACATATTGTAATATTCTGGAAAAAGAAGAATTTACTTGTAAATGACCTAGACATTCTAAACATTATTTATTTACTTCAGTTAGGAAACCCAACATCTACAAAACAGAATGTTATCAGTTGTATATGCAATATTAAGCCAATTAAATGTTTTCACGGATTGCAACAAAATAAATCAGCAGATGTTCTGTAATGCTAACTTATCTATATATATAAAAGAGTAAGGTGACTGGCTGACTGACTGACATACCCAGAGATCAACGCACAGCCCAAACCGCTCAAGCTAGAATCCTGAAATGTTGCATGTAGGTTCTTTATATAACGTAAGTGAGCACTAAGAAAGGAATTTTTGAAATTCCACCCCTAAGGGGGTAAATCAGGGGAGGAAAGTCTGCGTGAGCGAAGCCGCGTGGAAAAGCTAGTACCTTATATAACAACAAAATTGAAAATGTAATCATTGAAGAAACTTATATTTTAACTTTCTTTGTTTCTGACGCAAAAGAGTATAAACGTAAAATGAAAGTTATGTTTATCAACCAGCAGTGGGTTAAGAAATTTTTAAAGTCTTTAAAAAAAAATTTAAGTTCCGATTAAATATCTTTATATTCGTCGTTTATTAAAGCCTAGCGGCCCGTCCCGGCTTCGCACGGGTCGACATAAGATTTTTTTAATATTTTTACCTTAACTTTTTTACACCTTGGGTTACGTTACTTAAGTTTTAGTAAGGATCCCTGATCTTTCCTAGCAATAAATATAGCATATATTACTCAGGGGAATGTAGCTTTCCAATGGTGAAAGAATTTTTGAAATCGGCATAGTAGTTTTAGAGCTTATAAATTACAAACATACACACAAAAATACAAATTTTTCCTCTTTATAATATTAGTGTAGAAGACTCCAGAAGATCACTATTTTCAGTTTCAGGAAAGTGAAGTGACTATCGGTCGAAGAATATCCACGCTGTCTAAATGCATTCACGTCAAGGTTTATTGTGTTTGTGGACTAATAGACACGACGGAAATGATCACTAATTCATCTCCCGTTAGCAATAAAATAAACACATAATGATTATAAAAGAGTGTTGTAAAATATAGTACATGGAGGCTCCGCAGATGGATAAAGTTTCGTTCAGAGCAGAAACTTTTCAAATAAGTTCCGGAATTGCTGTAGCGGCATCGTCATTAACTTGTGTTTTGCATATAGGATGACTTGTGTTCCCAATTATTCAAATTCAATGTTTTCGCCGAATAACTGTTTATTTTATACCAGTTATTATGCTAGATAGTGCTTCACAAATGCAATTTAAAAAAATGATGGTCTGTGGGTGAGTTTACCATATAACTTGTATGGGAAACATATCCACAGAGCAGCATTTTATTAAATATTGTGGTATATTTTCCAAATACAAGAGAGAAATATAATTTTGGATGAATTTATAGAGATCAGGCCTTGCAGAAGGACATAGGCTACTTTCCGTAGCGATAACCGACATGTACGTGAGCGGAGCCATGGTAAATACTCGTACCTAATATCACAATTAAATATTGATTTAATTAACTAAATTATTGAGTCAATATTTAATTTTAGAATTTATGATAAAGGCCTATAACCTCACTCACTCGATTAAAAGCACCTCTGGTCAAAAACAAATCACTTCTTAAATCTTTAAACAATTTTCTTAATTAAATTCAAATTTTGTTATAAATATTTTGCCATATAAAAACTAATAATATTTCGCAAATTACACATGTTGAATAGAGCTTGGAAAATTGTATTTGATTACTATTATTATATATATTTATTAATAAATACTATTCGCTGTATTTATTAATAAATAAATAAAAAAGCCTTTATTTGATCTTGCTTCATTACTTCTTAGTTTCTATTTATTTCTATAACACTATGACTAATTATTAGCAAGGTCCCCAGGTTGGGTAAAGGCCTCCTCCAATAGTCTGTATTTATTAATGTACCTTATTACAAAGAACATTCTAAAAACGTCATATAAAGAACTAGCACTTCGCACGAGTGGATTTCAGATGACCCCACCGACGACACGATTCGTGCATTTTAAATCTGTAATATCTTCGAATATATTCATTTGAAATGAAATGAAATGATATATTTGCAAGAATGTAGTACAAAAACAGGTCACAATCTATACTAATATTATAAAGCTGCAGAGTTTGTTTGTTTGTTTGTTTGAACGCGCTAATCTCAGGATCTACTGGTCCGATTTGAAAAATTCTTTCAGTGTTGGATAGTCCATCTATCGAGGAAGGCTATAGGCTATATTTTATTTTCATAAAAATAGAGATCCGTAAGAAAATTGCTATTTCGTAACCCAAGGTGTGAAATCGAAAACCTATTTTTGCGTGCGCTGCAAAAAGTATTGACAATAGAACAAAATAATGTATTACGGGTTTGTAGGTCCCATTAAGATCTACAAAAAAGTCCGCGAGAGCATATATCTAACTATCATGGTTTAGTAAAAATAACCGCTTTTGTGTTCAAAAAAATTATTAAATCGTCTGAAGAAAGAAACTACGTTAAATGTGTATCGTAATATTAATCCTTATCTAAATAAAGCATTAAATTATCAAGGGTATTTATGTAGAAGTAAAATACTTTTTGTTTCATCCCATTCGGACATTTCGTTTAGAAGTTATCACGAGTATAAGACGCTAAGAGTTGGTACCTATTATTGAGTTATTTGCCAAAGAGTTTTTATCAACATAATACCTAATATTTGTCTTTATCCAAATAAATGTGTTGTTGATTATGAGTATTAGATCTTAGAAGAGTATAATAAATACATCTATACTAATATATAAAGCTGAAGAATTTTTGTTTGTTTGAACGCGCTAATCTCAGGAACTACTGGTCCAATTTGAAAAAGTTCTTTCAGTGTTAGATAGCCCGTTTATCGAGGAAGTTTATCGAGTTTATCTATATCATCACGCTATGAACAATAGGAGTGGAGTACCAATGAAGAATGTTTCAAAAACGGGGGGAAATTATTACGCTACGGGCAATAGGAGACGCAAACGACGTTGCGTGGGTCATCTATACTAATATATAAAGCTGAAGAGTTTTTGTTTGTTTGAACGCGCTAATCTCAGGAACTACTGGTCCAATTTGAAAAAGTTCTTTCAGTGTTAGATAGCCCGTTTATCGAGGAAGTTTATCGGGTTTATCTATATCATCACGCTATGACCAATAGGAGCGGAGTACCAATCAAGAATGTTTTAAAAACGGGGGGAAACTATTACGCTACGGGCAATAGGAGACGCAAACGACGTTGCGTGGGTCAGCTAGTAATTATATAAAGTTCGAGTACATTCTACCATAACAATGGTGTGCAACTTGCAATGGCTGATTTGAATTTGAATGGCATGCAATACAACATTATGATAATTTAGACAAGATTTTATGAAAATTTAAACAATTCAACAAATCATTACCGAATGCCAAAATTATTTTGGTTTAATTTAAGTCATAATTATTATAAATGTCAATTTAGTCAATGTCAAGATAATTTAGAGATGTCAATAAAACAAAAAAAAAGGATAAATATAAAAAAAAAACTTAAAAATCATGTCACTATATTTTCATTCCTTATTTGTCATGTAATCGTTTAAATTGTAAAAACATTTTTCAAGAAGCGATTTGGTTAGTTTTTTTTTTTAAATGTTTAAAGGTTGATCCTTAAATACATTTGGTAATTTGTTATATACTTTAATTGCAGTTATATAGGAGTTCCTTTTATGTATTTCTAGATTGCTTCTTGGTTGAAAGATTTTATGGACATTTCTGGGTATAATGTCTCTTTTTGTTACATTTGATTGAAGATCAAAGTATTAAGGATGTTGTTTAACAAAAACACAGAGTTCCCTGATGTACATGCATGCTAGCGGTAAAATGTTAAACTTTTTAAAAATTGGTCTGCAGCTGTCCACAAACCATGCCCCGCATATTGCTCTTACACACTTCTTTTGTACACGAAATACATTTTCAATTTCGACAGAATTTCCCCACAATAGTAGGCCGTATGCAAGTACCGAGGATACATAGCCATGGTAAGCACTGAGTGCTGCATCTGTTGAAACAGTTTCACGGATTCCTTTAATGGCATATACAAATCTATTCAACTTGTCGCAAACGTGTTCGATGTGCGACTTCCAACTGTAATTTTTATCTAGAACTATCCCTAGAAACGTATTTGAATCGACTTCTTCTACCTTACTATTGTTATAGGTAATATTTAAATCAGTTTGTTGGCGTCTATAGGTTTGAAACTGTATCATTTTAGTTTTAAGTAAATTTATCTTAAGGTTATTGGTACTAAGCCAATCAACAACGGCAGCGAAAGCGTTATTTATTTCCACTTCATAAGTGTCGTTATTTTCACATTTTACTATAAGTGTAGTATCATCTGCAAACAGTACTGTCTTATGCTGAGTGACATTAGGAAGATCATTAATATACAGTAAAAACAAAAACGGACCCAAAACGCTGCCCTGTGGAACACCTACTTTATTGCTTTGAAATGTTGACCTATAGTATATTTTTGTATCATTTTCAAGTTTTGATAATTCAACGCATTGACTTCTATCCGATAAATAGCTTTTAAGCCAGTCATGAGCCTTTCCTTTTATTCCATACCGATTTAGTTTATAGAGTAACTATAAGAGTAACATTTAACTTAGATACTGTAAAGGGCCATTTTGATCTATATTAAATGCACAATGTATTTAATTTACTTAATTGTATAAGGATTCATTCTGTATTGCTTAAAATCGCTTCATAAATAAGCCATTATTTCTCGTAAAAAGAAAGAAATAAAAAATGGTTGTTGTGGGTTATCCCTAAGAGATAGACATATACCGTCGAGGACTTTTTTGTAGATCTTTTTAAGGTGTATAATACTGTAGTACATTATTTTGATCTATCTCGTACGGTGCAACCAGCGTTTGCAATGTAAGCGCAAAAAATGTGTTTATTTGCTACATCACATTAGAAACCTCGAAAATTAAGAGTGTTTCCATACTATATTATGCATTTATTATTCATAAAAACCTTCCTCTTGAATCACTCTATCTATTAAAGAAACCTACATCAAAATCCGTTGCGTAGTTTTAAAGATTTAAGCACACAAAGGGAAATAGGGACATAGGGACAGAGAAAGCGACTTTGTTTTATACTATGTAGTGATGTTAGCAAGCAATATCGTTAAGATAAAATATTCTTAATCGAAAAGATAATAATCATTGTAACACCGGAGATTGAAAGAAATATTAGCAATCATTATTCAAGAAATTTAAACAAATTAAATGGGTATAGGATAGAACAATAATAGTAAAAATGATATTGTTAAAAGTACTTGTGACCCTATAAGAATGTAGCGAATATAATGTACTCTTTCGATTGTCGGCACTTGGTGCAACTTGCTTATATACATTTTTTTAATTAAAACTCACTTGTACTTTTCTTCCACTATTTAATTACTATTAACCTGACCAATTTCGCCCATTTGGCATATCCTAACCAAAGTTACCTTTGATAACGCAATAGGGCGAAACCAGTCAGGTTAATTCTATAGCAGAAGTATGTTTTCTTTCTAGAAAGTTACGAATATGATTTGACCTAAATATCTGACAACTACAGTTATAACGTTTACCGTGGGAGAGCCACGCTTCGGCATGCATGGGCCGGCTCGACCGGAGTGATACCACGGTGTCACAGAAAACCGGTGTGAAACAGCGCTTGCGCTGCGTTTTATCGAGTGAGTGAGGATACCGTAGGCCCATACCCCAACCCCTTCCCCCATCCCCTTCCCCGATCCCCTTTCCCAAACCCCCAAAGGCCGGCAACGCACTTGTAACGCCTCTGGTGTTGCGGATTGCCATGGGCGGCGGTAATCGCTTACCATCAGGTGATACGTCTGCTCGTTTGCCCATAAAAAGAAAATATAAATAAAGTTATTTCAGAAACATTTAAATCAGGAAAACTAATTAGAATTTTTAAAATATATATGTATGTGCCTTGCGCTTTACTTTGTGTACACAAAGTAAAGCGCAGGGCACAGCTACCATATACTATTTGTACATAATTCATACCTAAATCAAAGCTATCTTTGACTCTGCTCGTCCCTGGGCCAGAATAAACTCGCACCACCATAGGGTATTTTACTCCTGACTGCATGTCTGGTGGTAAAGTTAACTTCACATGCCCCAACATAGTGGCTCCTATTGACACCACATTAAACAACATCATTGGTAATTTATACTGTCTTAATTTCTCTTTCAATCTGCTGTTGTCTTTGATTAACTTGAAATGATCGTCCTGCAAAATAAGAAAAACTTATGAAATGAAAGATCTCTAAAATTTGAGGTCACAGTTCAAGTAAAAATCAAGTCTCGGAAAATAGACACATATAATAATGTTTGTATTCTGAAACACTTACCTTACTGTTATATAAGAAAATCTTCGGTGGAACAAAACTGGAACTACACGTGATTACAGCATTCTTAGCGCCGGGTGAGAACGTTCCTGACGCCCAATGACAGGAAGGTTCCCTACAGCTGACGCACCTTACAACACCACCAGATGTCGCCCATATTTGTCTTGTCCACGGAATATTGCCTGGTGATACAACGTAGTAAATTGTATCCGTTTCCTGATTCCACCCAAGTATTTCTGTCACTGTAGAATTGCCAGGACTTAAATCTTCTGTTGTTAGAGATAAGAAATTAAATCGACCTGCATGTGGGAACCTCTGATCACCATTATACAAATTTTGTATTTCGACCATTCTATGTCCTGATTTGTCGAAGAATGGTTCTTTGACATCAATCCATCCATTTGGTTCTGTACGTTCAGTAACTATACTGCATTTATCGCGTTCCAAGTCACAGTTAATGAGAACACTAATATTTTGCCGTCTGTTCAGCCACAGAACGATTAGACTCTGTTCTGAAGCCCAGTTGACTCTGCCCAAGTAATTATCAATTCCTACTATGTCCACTGGTGCTGGGATGTTCCACGGTTCTTGTAAAACATCATCCAATGTGAAGACTCGAAGTGCTACAGGCGGATTTTTCCGACCTGCCTGACGAAGAAATTTCTGTTAGTAATTATTTTGGTTTCCTGATATAAATACACTATAAATGTTGATTTTAAATTTTATTAGACGTCTAATAACCACTTTTAATGAAAACAATTTCACTTTAGAGGATTTTGAGCAAGGATTATCTACCCAGCACGTTCTCAACGATTTCATGTCACGTTTTTCTCTTGACGAAAGATACTTTAAAAAAAAAATTCTTTACCTTTGGGTACTTGAATTTGATAATTTCTGGATACTGATAATTGAAGTCAGACGGTCGGCCGTAGTAGGGAAAGGTGGTAGAGTCAACATTGGTATCATTAAAAGTTGCCACTGCTAAGAATTTCCCATTTTCAGAAAACCACATCGCATCAGGTGCACTGAACATCTCCTCTGAAATTATAAAGATTATTGTGAGATACAAACTATAAAAGATTTTATTGCCTAACTAATTAAACGTTTTACGTTATAACTCTATACGAGTACTATGCTTCAAATAATAAAAAAAATGAAATTGATAAATTTCATTAAGGATATACAGCGTATTAAAAGTCATCAAGGTGTAATTCATACCACAATCTGTAACGTGCTATGGCGTGGCAATGTAGGGATCTGGTGAAGACTAAGAGTCAAGAACTCTGAGGACAATGGCTGATCTAAACCGGAAGCTAGGTGCGACGAGCTAAAGACACGATTGCCTTATGCTTTCTCCTAAAAATTCTGCAATTGATTGCTGATCTGCCCGCATCGTGTACGAAAATTTATCCATAATATTGGCTATGATAGCCATACAAGAGCACATCAACGATTATTTAAACAGAGTTGAAGAGATCGCAGTGGCCAAAATCGGTCAAGGATGTTACAGTTATAAGTCAAAAGGCAATCATCAATTTTATGTGTATACAATGTGTACATCTATTACCTTGAACTGGTTCTGGTTGAAATCTTATGTTCATGAATATAATAGCTGGAACTAATTTGGCATTATATTACCTTACATTGAAATTACACTCAATGAACAAGTAAATCAATCTTGACACGATGACGTGAGTTATAAGAACATTTTAGTGATAACTATGATATACACAAATATGTACAGCTATTTCTTCATTGCCACAATACGTTAAGGATGTATAGCATGACAGACAACACGATGTGGTCTTTCTGTGTTTACTTGTGATTGACTACTGAATAAGCTATTTTGATTTTTGATAACGCCTCGATCTTTTCGCGACATACACATATTATTTTAGTCTTACCCTCATACAGCCAGTCAGGAACTCCATGGTATATTTCCCCTGGAACGCCATCCTTTGTGAGTGCATACGCAATATGGAGTGTTCTGACGTCAGGCACGTAGTACACATTGTTGTCTTGCACGTACGCCAATGATCGTCCCTTGCCCCAAATGACAACTTGTAGGATACCCTGGCCGATTCTCGTTATTTTTCTAAAAGCAAATGATAAGTATATCGGATAGAGTATAGTTATACTAGCTGCACCCCACGCTTTTACGGTTGTTCCTCTACTTCGCTCATACCACGGAATCACATCTTTTAGGATGAATATCTCCTATCTCCTATATTCCACACCACAATCTATTTTTTTGTCAAATTTCATCTAAATTACTTCATTAGTTTTTGTGTTAAGAGTAACAAACACCTATACAAAGTTTAGTCTTTATAATATTAGTGAAATAAATGATGGTATGATTATTTATGAATCTCTGGGTTCAACATGTTCTAATGTCGATAAATGCTTAAAATACCAGCTTGAACTGCAAGTTCAGACTAGTCTAGTCACACTATTTTATCAAGGTGGACCAACTACGGCTAAGGCCATAACCCATTTTAACCACCCTCAATAATTTTCTCTGAGGTCACGCAGTTCACGTATAGGTAATTTGGCACTTTTAATTCACGAGAAGGTCATTTTCATGGATTTGTTCTATCATCTAGATAGCTTATAAAAATTGTAACTCCTGGCAGAAGTTAACGCCTGTGATAAACTATGACTACACGGTTGGCCTAGTGGTTTAAGCGGTCGCCACCATAGATAAGGTCGCCACCCAGCTCTTTACTACAGGTTGGGGTGGGTTCAAATCCCACACGGGACAACACTTTGTGCGATCCATAAATTGTTGTTCTGGGTCTGGGTGTTCTTTGTGTCCGTTCCATCTATGTTTGTAAAGTCCCCCGCGACACAGGATGTTTATTCCTAATGCGAGAGTTCTCTTTTAAAAAAATACGAAAAATAACATGCTAACGCTTAATCCTACGGACATTAATATATTGGTTTACTGAGTCTTTATTTATAAGTGTAACTTACTTTTTCTCTAGATCGTAAACCCAATACTCGGCTGTGCTCGAATATCTGTAAAGCTGAAAATGAAAAATTATTAATTAGGTTATAATTTAAGAAATGGCATTTCATGTATCGTTAATCGATAATTATAATCGATATGTCGTTTTAAAGCTTTTAGTTATTAATTACATTAGATAGAACACCAAAGAAGAAAAGTAAAGATGCCTAAATGTAGAAGTTCAATATGTTTCAGAACTTGTACTGTTTTTAGTTCATAAAATATATGGGTATAATACCTAAACAAAAAAATGAACCTCTAATATTGCTAAATGTACTTTGCAGACGATGACATGACATATAGTATGTTTACTTTTTTTGTTGAACGTTTCAAACACATATTGAGTTGCATTAAATGCGTCTAATAGAAGTGTGTAATTCTATTGAAAATCTTTTAAAGATAGTGCTTCAGAAACTAAATTTAATTCTAAGACTTGTGTTTGTTCATTTAGTCTTTCAAATGTTAAGGATTACGCATAAATGACCACAGCAATTACTTTTGATCAAATATCACCAATCTATGTTTGTTCATAACATATTAATTAACGTTTCGAGGTAGTCTTGCACAAAATATAAAACTAAGTACAGTTCAACTTGAATAGTTTAGACTGGTCGCCATATACCATGGTTGGTCCCACAGGCTGTCAAGGATATCCAAATCCTCAACCTCTTTTTTTTATGTATGGCCCTGCCAAAGAGACTCCACTCTGTCTGATGGAAAACATAAGCGAATGGTGGTCACCATACTCATTGCGAATGCAGACAATGCAACGGTGCAGCATGGTGACCCACAAATTGGTGGCCTATGTATGTAATTTAACATTACTATAACCAGTTATTAATGTTTTCACTAATGTGGGTCAATAATAAAAAAAATAACCCATATAATTCAAATATTTATCATTACTAGCTGACCCGGCGAACTTCGTAGGAACCGCCATATTTACATATCTGTCTCAGCTTCCTACAGGCAGTGTACAGTCGCGGACAAATTCCCTTTTCCCGTTATCTTTTTATTTTTCTTGTACACAAACCTTGTCCCAACAATAACAATAAATTGGTGCAGCCGATCGGAAGTTATGAGCGTACATACATTTCGGCGATTCATTTATATACATAAGATATATAATCTATATATAACAAAGAACACAGCATAAAATACAATAAAACACTCAAGCCTGCCATTAACAAAAGTGAAATTCAGTTGCTCTTTTGCCCAATACACTTTTTAAAGCACTAACCTCTTAGGGATCGGGTATCGTAGTATCCTACACAGCGAATGTTTTCAAATCCTTCAATAGTCTTTCTTTCAAAGCCCCCTTTATTGAAGTATTCATTTCCCTTCCGGTCCCCTCATTAAAGCCCTTCGTCTACACTCTTCGATGTTAACTTTCAGTCAATACAACGGTCAATGCGATACGAAGCAACTAAACTGGTATTAAAATTCATAATTTACACTTAAAATGGGACTTAGCTTAAAGTCCTTTTATGATTTCGTTTTTTAAAATAGGCCAAAACGAATAAAAATGATACCCATCATTTCTTGGACCCGCATGTGTCCTTCATCGCGGTAAAAAGTAGCACTTGTTTTTCTTTAAGAAATAAACTGCCTTCATTCCAAATTTTATAAAAATCGGTTCAGCAGTTTAGCCGTAAAGCTTAACGGACAGTTATTTTAACATTTATAACAGTACGGATCACTACGGATAAAATCTGATGAAAGTAAATTCTGAGCTCGAGTCGTATTCTTAAATGTATTTAGCATTAAAACCTTTTCAAAGGTCAATTTTAAAACCGCTTACCAAAAAGTTTGTTGTTGAACAAAGTGCACTATTGAGGCGGTAAGTAAGACAGCGGATTTTAAAACTCCTTGACCCGAATATTAGACAACGCTGGAGTGTATGTCACAACGCAAGGCGATATATCAAACGAGAGAAGGGAACCGCTCTAAACTATTAGTAAACCTTAACAAAAAATCCAACCAGGTGCGTGTCATGTTGAGCCATGCTTAATGTAGGTTTTTATAGTATAGTAAGCTATCACAATATGTAAAGTTATATAGATAATAATAATAAAATATTTCGGACATCTAACACACAACGCCATCTAGTCCCTAGCTAAGCAGAGCTTGTGTTATGGGTACTAGACAACTGATATAAATAAATATATACATTTTTTTTGTAAATACATACTTATTACATATAGAAAACACCCAAAATCCGAAACAAATATTTGCAGATCATACAAACATTTGGTCCGACCCAGGAATCGAACCCGAGACCTCAAGGACAGCAGTCGCATACGCTACCACTAGGCCACAGAGGCAGTTTGATGATGTTGATGTTTTTACATTACTATAAACAACTAACTTTTACCCGCAGCTCTACCTGCGTTTCTGTCGATTATCGCGGTAAAGAGTAGCCTATGTTCTTCCTCAAGAATCAATGTATATCCATGCCAAATTACACTGAAATCGGTGTAGCCGTTTAGATATGGCAGCGTAACAGATAACAGGGACGGACGGACATGACGAAACTGCCAGGGTTCCGTTTTGCCATTTTGTTATGGAACCCTAAAAGTAGCAAGTATGGCACAATATGAACAATATTTACATATTGTGTACATTCATATATTGTTATGTAATATATATTAGACGTAACTACATACTAATAGAACATGTGTGAAGAACGTTACATAAAAATATGTATTAATTAGGCGGTTACGTAACTTCGTCGGAGTAACCTCTGTGATGTGCCTACATATTTAAATAAAACTATAACACTTAAACTCTTGATATCTATACTATTATATTCTATACACTATACTATTATCTACACTATTATATAAAGAGGTAAAGTTTATGAGTTTGTGACGTTGTAGAGGGTAATCTCTGGATCTACTGAACCGATTTTGAAAATTCTTTTACCAATAGAAGACTACGTTATTTGGGAGTGACATAAGCTATATAATAATCCGAAAAGTGAAAAAGACTTTCGTGGTAGCTGAATTTGCAAAGTCGGAGAAAAAAATGTTTACCCCCCAACGCAGTGGGCACGGGTCAGCTAGTCTATTATTTTACTAGCTGTGCCCGCTACTTCGTACACGTGACATTTGGATTTTCAAGTTATTTTTAATTTTTCAGCATTAAAACCTTCCCTGGACTACGACATATATTTCAAAACCAAAATGAGCTCTCACACATAACTGCGATGCGATGCGGCATCGTCGCACGATGCGAATCAGATCGGAAGTTCTTGCGGTGCATTCGTGCGAGCTCGCAGATATTTGCGATGCGTTGCCAATTCGCAGTTATGTGTGTGGATCGGATAAATCGGCCTAGCCATTCTCAAGTTTTTAGCGAGACAAACGAACAGCAATTGAACAGTTGATTTTTATATATAAGAAGATAGTACCTGGATGACCGAGCGTTGCTCGGTATTTTTTTTTTGGCAACATGGGGACTATCCAAACGCCACCTTTTTGTTATTTTTCTTCCAATAAAAAAAAAGTTAAGTGGCGCCCTTTCTTGGTACGCCCTGATACTGTTTATTCTGCACCTTATTCCAGTATAGTTTAATGTAGTTCGCTCGAGTTGCGATAGATGGCGCTAGATGCACATTGAATTTGTATATTTGATTGTTAAAAACACGAATAAAACGACATTTCCTAAAAATGAATTATAGCTAGATCGATTTATCGCCCCCGAAACCCCCTGCATACAAAATTTTATGAAAATCGTTGGAGTTGTTTCCGAGATTCAGATTGTAAATATATATTTATATATACAGGGTGTCCCAAAATTCAACGATAAGCGGGGCCTAAAGGTAGACCTGCTAATGAGTACATAAGGAAAAAAAAAATATGCCTAGTTTTTTTTTTTAGTTACAAGAAAAATTTAGAATTTCTTTGAAAATGTATACCTTTCATGATATAGACCATGAGTCAAAGTACACTAAGAGTAAAAATATTTCATAATTTTAGGGAAAAAAATGATTTTGAACGTTTTTTGTGTAAAAATTGCGGGCAATTTGGTGTTTTTAAGAGTTGTGGCGAATAGTAGCACTATTTAGGTATAAGATAAAAAAAAAACTTAAGCATAGAAATTCTAAATTTTTCTTGTAACTAAAAAAAACTAGGAATATTTTTTTTTTTTTTTCCTTATGTACTTTTTTAATAAATATGTGTTAGTATTCTTTTTTTTTTTGAAACCTTTGTTTTTAACAAGATGCTCAGATCAAATAAAAAAAGGTAGATAACGCACCGCCTTGTTCTTGTTGAAGCAGAAAAAAGACTCGTACTTCGAAGTAAACACACGCGATACGCACTAACTATGCACTAACAATATAAACTGGGGTACTTTTCGTCAGCATCGTACAAGTTATAACTATTACAACTTATACGATACTGACGCAAAGTATATAGCATAGTTAGTGCGTGTCGCGTGTGTTTACTTCGAACTACGAGACTTTTTTCTGCTTCAACAAGAACAAGGCGGTGCGTTATCTACCTTTTTTTATTTGATCTGAGCATCTTGTTAAAAACAAAGGTTTCAAAAAAAAAAGAATACTAACACAAATTTATCGACCATTTTAAATAAAAATAATACATTATCTAGCTGCAAGCTAAGCATAGCTTGTAGGTACTAAAAATGCTAGATTGACTAATTGAATATTCTTCTTTTTGACGTGATAACGTCTTATAAATCGATCAACGTCGGCTGCACGCACGAAACAGCATGACTCACTGTCACGTTCCACCTGAGCTGAGCGTGCAAGCGAGAGCGCGGAACAAGCTATAGTCTAGAGAGGCACAATCGCCTTTATTTGCAGATCATAAAATCATTTGATGCGACTCGGCAATTAAACCCGAGACCTTAGGACAGCAGTCGCATACACTACCACTGCACCCTCGAGGCTGTGGTTAAAATATGGTTTTATAAATAAAAATTTGTTAGGATTGTAAACACTTATATATATATGAATTGATTTCAATTTTAGAAAAACAAGAAAAGGATTCAAAAACTTTTATAAAATGTAGGTATATAGCCCATGTCCATTATTACAGGCCATTAGTATGCATTTATTGAAACCTCATTCATTAAAATCAGTTCAGTAGTTTAGGAGCTACAGTGGACTATACACAGAGACTGCCAAAACTGCCTTTCCATTTATCTTCGACGTAGTCGGGTAAAAAATAAATTCCAAGGTGATTTATTTTAGTTATTTTTACACTAATTATTTCCTGCAAAACAATTAAGTATGACGAAAGTAGAAAAAACTTTTCATGATAATATGTTTAGTTTTTTTTTAATGTTAGCATACCAACTACATATTTGTTCCAGAAACATAACACACCCGATTATCTTTTCTCGATTGTATGGTAAACACAATTGCGCTTGTTTGCATACTTAGGTGATGATGCTGAAACATCACAGCACAGTGATGAATATTCTGTATGTTTAACTATCTGTATCGTTTTTGTCAATACATTTCAAGCTACAGTTGGTTTTTGCTCGCTGATGACTCGTATAATTGTATTTTTTCAATGCCTCGGAAATAATATTTTTATTTTCTTGAACTCTGGCAGTCAGTCATGATGATCGGTGAAATAGTTAAAGCTTAACATAGAAATAAAATACTTCCATGAACCACTTTCGCATTTGAAATATTGCTTAGTTTGAATTATAAAATCTACTTCACAAAGACTTTTATGAAATAATGTGTGTACCTACTCCTAGCCGATTTCAGCCACGGCGGCCAGTTCAAACCGAAACCAATGAACTACGCAGGAGATCCACAAGCGTATGCGCAAACACAGGTGCACCCTCTGTTCCTTCACTCTCACAATCCGATGGCATGGCTATCCAACACGACCGGGGAGATATCAGGCGCAGGACTGACGACTTTACGTGCTCTCTGATGCACGTAAAGTCGTCATTGAGATTTTCTGAAAATCTCAATAACACTTTTTGGCCCTACCCGGGAATCGAACTTGGGACCACTTAATAAGGAGTCGCAAACGCTTACCACTAGACAAACTAGAAATAAAAACATTATGACAATATAATTTATTTATAGTAAGGTTATATTGTTTACCTCAGCTGAGATTGTGTTTTTGTGTTCTCAAGGTTGAGTAAATATTTTTTTAAATATTTTATTTAAAAGGTTATTTCTTAGCTGTTTTAATTTGTGTCTATGTCTAACATTACGCACGATAAAATTTCTTCTGAATCCTACCTTTATAGTCCGGGACCCCGTAACCAATTCTACAAGGTTTTACTATTAAACTATTACAAGTTATTATTATTATTTTTTCCTTAACCTTTCTCGTTACAAAATTTTTCGATTGTGGTAGCTGACAGGGGTAGCAGGGACAAAAAACTTTTAAGCGTAGGACCGGGATAACGCACCACGCAATTTGTAGGACAATGTGGCTGTTAAATTAAATAAATATTAAAAAAACCACTCACGAAAAATTTGTTTGATAAAACTTGTAAAATTGATTCCGGGGATCCCGGACTATTAAGTATAAATCAAATTATACGCATTCGTATACGTGTATGCTTACAACTGCTTAATTTAAAAGTTAGAGCCAATTTTATCCCTTGTTT
This sequence comes from Diaphora mendica, assembly GCA_949125395.1. Classification (NCBI taxonomy): domain Eukaryota; kingdom Metazoa; phylum Arthropoda; class Insecta; order Lepidoptera; family Erebidae; genus Diaphora; species Diaphora mendica. Next base: position 20,334,202 of record OX421317.1, read on the forward strand.
CCTTTTAACGGTCAATCTTGTTTATTATTTTTAGCGATCATCAAAATTTAATCAAAAGCCGGTTCTTGAATATATGTAAAAGGACGCCAACGTCACACAAAAGAGATGCGTCAAAGCCTACGTAACTACCTAGCTATCTTTAGAAATGATGCCAAATTTTAATTAAAAATCCGAGTCTTAAAGACATTAGGAAGACACATTACGCTTTCATCAACGGCACGGGTCAACTCAAATCAAATTTTATGAGACAAACATCACAAATCTAGATTTTGAATATTATTCAGAAAATCTTTGACAGCATATTAACACACGAAATCAATACTGAAGAGTTTGTTGGTTCAATTAGACGCACTTATTTTAGGAACTACTGGTTTAATTTTTAAACTCGACATTGGCTGAATGCACTAATCATGCGAAGTCAGAAAAGAAAAGGCATTCATTAAGAAGGAAATAAATATATTTTATAAGTTGTATAAACATAATGCTACGATAAAATTAAATAGGAGCTCATCGTCATTAAAAAGATTTTGAGAGACACACACACACAGCTCATTTAAAATATGTTAGCTGTATGCTGTATGTGTGCAATGTTCATTAACATAATACCTATGTGAAAATGAAAATGGTTTTCACTGTGCTTAGTTGACATTGTTAGTGCATGTTTCGGCCTTTTGTCTTTCTCGTGCATTTGATCTGATGTTAGAGATCAGAAATCGAATATGCAAAATGAAATATACTCGTATTACATATATTTATTTAAACCTAAATGATTTTCAACTTGTATTAATCTATTAATTAGTCGTTTTGTAAATGAATTAGTACATTTATGATGCATTTGCGGCGGTGAAATGAACAATCATTATTTAGGCAATATTTAAAATATTACAATATTAACATACAGTAACACAGTTTTATCTCACGAACTAAGGTTACAGAATAACATATAGTTTTTAATAATTCATACATTAATAATTTAATCAATAAAATATTCTTTATATCACTTTTATTCTTTATATCATTTAATTTTGAGCATAAGAAAATTTTCAAATCCGAACCAGCGCGCAAAAGGTTCCGTGCCATTATCATGAAAATGGCAAAAACATCGCGTTTGTTTTAAGGGAGCCCCCTTTAATATTTATTTTATTCTATTTTTTGGTATTTTTTGTTATAGCGGCAACAGAAATACATCATTTTTGATTTTTTTTAACTGTCTATCAATGTTCATGAGATAAAGTCTGGTGTCAGACGGACAGACAGACGGACGGACAGCGTAGTCTCAGTAATAGGGTCCCGTTTTACCCTTTGTATAAATTGAAATCGGGAGCATATGACCAATAATACTAAAATATTTTTTTATATTACCAATAAATAACAGTCAGCTAATTAAAAGTAACTAATAAACGTTCATGCCAAGATAACTTAAAAATACAAATATGATAAGTTTCACAGACATATTTCTCAAATAAAACATCCAAAAATATATAAAACTATCTGAAAATATTTAGAAAAACAGGTAGCTATATATATTTAAGAAATGCTTTATGCAGCAGTAGCACAAGAAATGAATTAGTATAGAAATTTCCTGTTCCGCAGGATTTGTACAAAATCCCTGACGATAGGACGCTTCGTAAATAAGAAGGGCCGAAATCCGGTTTGAGGTATTGAGGCTCTTTTTGCCAACCTACATGGTAAAACTGGTTCTTATGAAATGTTTTCATTGCTATTGTTAAAACTGTTGATATTACGTTATCATACTTTACTTTTTTTTTTTAACTGTATCAAACTTACGTTTATATTAGGTCTTTACCTATGAAATTGCCGTTTTGTATGCAATAAGTGAAAGTAGGTACTTATTTTTTCAAACTTTTTTATTTCTGTTATTCGAAGTAATCACCCATGCAAACGACGCATCTTTGCCAACGCATTGGCAGTTTAGTGATGCCCTTCTTGTAAAAATCAGCTGGACGGGAGGCAACAAACTCTTTAAAGGCATTTTGTACTGCCTCTCGGGAATTGAAATTTCTACCCACTAAAAAGTTGTCTAAATTTTGGAAAAAGTAATAGTCGTATAGCGGATGAGAGAGAGCTTCCAACCCCAGCAGCAGCAGTAAGATTTAATGAATTTTTACTTGATAATAAAGTAAGATAATATATTAATAACTAACTTTTATCTGCGTTAAGAGAAATTTACCACAATACTTATGAGAAAACCGCATCCGAATCTGTTAAGCCGTCTCTGAGATTAGCGCGCACAATCGCATAGATAAACGCGTAAACATATAAAAAGTCTAAAAACTAATAATAATTGGAGTAAATACTGTAACTTTATTAAAGACTTTCTTAGTCAGTTTTTCTTAAATATCTTTAATGTTCAAACATCGTCCGCTTAAAATTTTATTCTACACAGTATAGACTAGTTGCGCCCCGCGGTAGTACTCTCGGTATTTGTTGTTTATGAATATTCTTCACTATTTTAATAATTTTCGCGAAACCTAGTTTTTTCTAAAATAAAAGTGGTCTCAGTTACTCCTTGTAATCATCAGCTATCTGCCAGTGAAAGTCCCGTCAAAATCAGTCCAGGCGCGCCAACATTAGACGGAACGGAACGAAAGAGACAAATGTATAGTATACATCATCATCATTAGTAAATGTATAGTATACATCATCATCAGCACGTTGCAGTCCACTGCAGGACATAGGCCTCTCCCAAGAAACACAATAGTATACCTACATTTACTAAAAAAGATTAATTTGAAATAACCAACAGACACTTAATTTTTATTTATTTAGGTATGACAACTTTTCGTGAAAAGTTTTTCTACGGCATTAGTAAAATAAACTTTACATATAAAAATCTATTTGTTTCTTTGCATTTCTATGTTACTATAAAGTTCATTGAAAATGTAGGAATGCCTATTTCTTTATGTTTGTATAGTAGATGACCAATAATTACCTAAGTGTTTAGGCATTCTCTCACAACAATAAGTACTCGTATAAACCTTTACACGAAACGGTTATTTATGTATGTCAAAACATCTTTATCTCGCTCTTATTGGCTGTCATAATACTGACTACTTATGAAATTTCTACTTCTTAAAATACTTCTGAGTAAAACTCATAATATTATTCAGGCTGCCAATTTAAAAAGTCGAAAATTAGATAAAAGTGAACAACTTCCTAATCTAATTATATAAACCTGAAGAGTTTGTTTTTTTTATAAATAAAAAGAAAAACCGACTTCCAAAAAACATCCAACGAAAACTCTCTGCCAAAAAATCACTTAAAAGCGTAAAATAAACTGCTTCTTCATAAATTGCCTATACCTAATTCTTTATTCATTGAAATAGAGAGTTTTCGTTGGATGTTTTTTGGAAGTCGGTTTTTCTTTTTATTTATAAAAAGTTTTTATTTTACAGTTTTTAGTGCAAACAATCGTAGGTAAGTAGTAAGTTGAACTATTTCATCAAATTTTATCATCAAGAATACAAATTAAGGTCTATACGTACGTGTAATATTAAAATCATCCTCTAATCCCTAACAGTAGAAGAGTTTAACCTTCTATCATCAGCTCACCTAAATAACTGGAAAGTATACGACTAAAGGTCTTTAGATACGTATGAAATTGGAAGAATTATCCTCCAACTCCTAACCATTGAGGAGTTGTACCTTCCACCTTCCATCATCAGCTTACCTAAATAATTTGAAAGAATACGACTAGAGGTAACATATACACATATGATAGTTAAAGATTTATCCTCCAACTCCTAACCGTTAAGGAGTTGTAACTTACATCATCAGCTCATCATCATAAAATGATGACCACCAGACGTAAATACCGGTGTAACTTCAGAAAATATACGAAAAACTTAGTATGTGCCTATAAAAAATGAGGGTTTCCTCTCGATTTCCCTGGGATCCCATCATCAGCTCCTGATATGGTGGCAATGGGACCACCTCGGGAGCATACGCTTGCGAATACAAAAAAAAATTCAAAATCGGTCCACAATTGACGGAGTAATCGGTGAACATTTTTTTTTTTTATGTATGGCCCGCCATAATGACTCTACTCTGCCTGATGGAAAGCATAAGCAGAATCCAAGAGTGGTGGTCACCATACTCACTGCGAATGCAGACAATGCAGTATGGCGACCCACACCATGGCGGCCTAGTGATGCTACTGCATCTTTTAGTGTAGTCAACAAGTATGGAACTTGTTGACCAGACTATTTGGGCCTCCGGTCTCGCACTCACCAACGAAACACGACAGCATGAACGCTGTCATTTTACGTATATTTTCTGGGCGAGGGTAGTACCGCCCCGGTCGAGCCGGCCCATTCGTGCTGAAATCAGCGTGGCTCTACTACCATACCATACATAAAAAAAAAAAAAAAAAAAAAAAAAATACATACAGTGGAACATAGAACCTCCTCCTTTTTGGAAGTCGGTTCAAAATAGAATTTTAACCTATTTATATGTTAACCATACATTTAGGTCAAGGTCGAATAAAATTATTGTTTTAAGTACTTACTTTGCGTTTCTTAGTCGTAAGCAGCAAAAATTTCATATCTTTAGAAAACGAAGAAGTCGTATAATTCCTGACGTTGGCCTGTACAACAAAAAAATAAAGATATTTTAAAGTCGATGGAGATTGCCATAGAAAAATGTGAACGGCATCCGTTAAAGTTCCTCTTTAAGCAACCAGCTTCGCAAATCGATAAGTATACAACAGCAATCCTTGAGGAATTGTTACAAAGGCTATGCAAATTGCTTGCAACTTCTGAAATGCATCTCAAGTTTACTGTAGTATTGCAAAAAAATACTTACTAAGTCATCATCATCTAGAAGTCCTGTGTAAGCATCGGAGCTTACGTTGTACTTCCACATACCTAGACCCGGCTCCTTGTATAAATATTCTGTGTCTGCAACAAATAATGATATAACAATGGTTGTAACTCGAAGAGAATATCGTCTTTATGATAAAATGAGGGATACCTAATATGCCCATGTTTTGGGTATCCCACGATACCAATGATTTATTTTGTACGCTCCTTATGGGCGGATCTTTTAGGATTTGATAGAATATATTTTGTCAGTATAATTAATTAATAGGGACGAAAATTGTAAAACGAGCAAATTGGTGTGCTGATGTAATTCAAAGATCATTAAGTTTTTTACACTATTCTAGGGGAAAGGATGATTTTTTCTAAGTTACAAATTAAATTTTCTCTAATTTATTAATTATATCTAAGTCTGAAATTTTTTCTAGGCAGTATGTATTAGTTAATAATAATAGACTTCACTAAATCAGACAAGCCTGGACTATGGTTTTCAAACTACTGATAAATATATCATCATACAATGATACAGAGTCACTAACTAGTCCAACGGGCAAGTCAAATAATTACCTGATATCCATTGTAACGATAGCTGTTCAGGAAAAAATGAAACTGTCAATGGTATCAGCTCCTCGAGAGTGAAGGTCTTCATGCCATTGTGCAAGGAGGGTAACGACTCCGTACGGCTACTCAACAACACCAATACCAAACTGACGACCGCTTTCAGCAACTAAAATACCAAAGAAAACATAATATTAAATATTAATAATAAATATTTGCGGACATCTAACATACAACGCCATCTAGTCCGAAGCTAAGCAGAGCTTGTTTTATCGGTACTAGACAACTGATATAAATACATTTTTTTTTTTGTAAATGCACACATATTACACATAGAAAACACCCAAACTCCCGGGAATCGAACCCGAAAATTTCAAATTAATATGCCCAGTTCCGTGAGGTGTCTAAAATGTTTTAAATCTTCAACAAACATTGGATGTTGACATTTCCACGAAAGAATTGGATTCCATATTTGATATTATATTTTTAAATATCAAATGGGGGTCGAGATTATGCTTTCGGGAAGTAATCACCTGATATCCCAAGTTACGCCGTTTTATCATGTATCACAGAATCAACGATACTGTTACTGATTCCCTATTTAAATTTACGTAAAAAAACAATTAAAGGTAAATAGGGATGACGCCTGTGCATTGTTTACATTCACCACTAAAATTGCCGTACTAAGTGCTAAAGCAATCCTTATCAGAAAAATTTCTTCCATTCAATATCTATTAAAATTAATTAACTTGCCGTACCGTGGGAGAGCCACGCTTCGGCATGAGTGGGCCGGTTCGACCGGAGTGATACCACGGCCTCACAGAAAACCGGTGTGAAATAGTGCTTGCGCTGTGTTTCACCAAGTGAGTGAGGAGGTCCAGACCCCAATCCCCTTACCCCTACCTCCCACCCCCAACCCCTACCTCCCCCCATCCCCAAAAGGCCGGCAACGCACTTGTGACGCTTCTGGTGTTGCAGGTGTCCATGGGCGGCGGTAATCACTTACCATCAGGCGATACGTCTGCTCGTTTGCCCGCCTATTGCATAAAAAAAACTTGACCTTCGGCCTTGGTAAAGAATTTACTGTACTAGACGGGTTGGTGTGGTGGTATAGGTAAGGTGTATTGGTATAGGTAAGGAGTGGTGGAATAGGTTAGGTGTGTTGGTATAGGTAAGGTGTGGTGGTATAGGTAAGGTGTGTTGGTATAGGTAAGGTGTGGTGGTATAGGTAAGGTGTGGTGGTATAGGTAAGGTGTGGTGGTATAGGTAAGGTGTGGTGGTATAGGTAAGGTGTGGTGGTATAGGTAAGGTGTGGTGGAATAGGTAAGGTGTGGTGGTATAGGTAAGGTGTGGTGGTATAGGTAAGGTGTGGTGGTATAGGTAAGGTGTGGTGGTATAGGTAAGGTGTGTTGGTATAGGTAAGGTGTGTTGGTATAGGTAAGGTGTGTTGGTATAGGTAAGGTGTGGTGGTATAGGTAAGGTGTGTTGGTATAGGTAAGGTGTGGTGGAATAGGTAAGGTGTGGTGGTATAGGTAAGGTGTGGTGGTATAGGTAAGGTGTGGTGGTATAGGTAAGGTGTGGTGGTATAGGTAAGGTGTGGTGGTATAGGTAAGGTGTGGTGGAATAGGTAAGGTGTGGTGGTATAGGTAAGGTGTGGTGGTATAGGTAAGGTGTGGTGGTATAGGTAAGGTGTGGTGGTATAGGTAAGGTGTGGTGGTATAGGTAAGGTGTGGTGGTATAGGTAAGGTGTGGTGGTATAGGTAAGGTGTGGTGGAATAGGTAAGGTGTGGTGGTATAGGTCAAGTGTGGTGGTATAGGTAAGGTGTGGTGGTAAAGGCAAGGTGTGTTTCAAGTTTTCGTTCTCTTTGCAATGCTGTTGTCCTGCGTAATTTGCTCTCTTTGTCACTTCTTACGATACCCATGCCATGGGTTAAAAAGGGGTGGTGACAGTCTGTATTCTTAATTCGTTGGCGCAATTACCTTGGCGACTGCCTCGGTGGTGCAGTGGTAGCGTGTGCAACTGTTATTCTTGAGGTCTCGGGTTCGATACCCGAGTCGGACTAAATGTTTGTAGGACCTGCAAATATTTATTTCGGAGTTTGGGTGTTTACTATGTATAACATGTATGTATTTAAAAAAAATGTATATATGTATTTATATCAGTTGTCTAGTAGCCATAACCCAGCTCTGCTTAGCTTGGGACTAGACGGCGTTGTATATTAGATGTCCGAAAAAAAATCACTTGACCATAATTTAATTGATTCAATTCTTACATACATAGTGATCAATTTAAATACAAAGATATAATATAAAATACTACCATATTTAACGTTTCGCTTGGAAAGTATGTTAAAATAAGATTATGACGTTGCCTTTATAAAAATACCTTTTAACATCTTCTAATCTTCTAGAAAATTGATTTAATGCAACGAATCAATTGAACCTGGCTACATAACAAAAATATGAAAATTTGTTTAAAGATTCTTTGTTACGGTGCCTTATATTTCATAATCACTCTTCATTAAATTTAAAAGAGGTTGTATTATATTGACTGACGCCAAAACCCTTAATTATTTTTTTATTTTAAAATCAGTCACACATGTACATCGCCGGGCTTAATGCCCAAGGCATTCCCTGCCAGCTAGCCTTTGGGTGATGTAGAAATTTTGTAAGGTAGGTGCGCTCGCGCTGTGGTGGAAGTCAGAGGTTATAATTTTCTTTAGTAAATTCAGTGAACTGACATAACAAACTTACATATATAACTACACATGTACACAAATGAATATGGATATATCTACCTACACTACACACTTATACAGAAGCTTTACATTCGTACACTGTGATTACTAGATTGTATTTTAATTATTGTTTTCCTACTAATCATCATTTATCATACATACATTTCACCGTGTCGCAAACAATTGCATACCTTTCAACAGATCTAGATACTTGTCCGTCAGACGGTATTCTATGAACAGAAAAGTAAAAAAAGCTGATAATACTGTTTAAAGCTAATATTCAATAAGACTGAGGGGCCTCTGTAACAGGTTCTGGATCAGTTCAGAGCTCTGCTATGCCTGGTAAAGCTGGAAGTAGTAGTAGGACAATGCTTTGTCGACCCGAACTAAGCAGAAATATTATTATGACTTCTCATACACAAACAAACCTAGGGACATAGATGGATACGTTGTGCTATAATATAAATATACACACATCAAAAGTGTCTAGGGATCAAGCATTTTTATGCGGATTTCTTGAGATTGAGATGTGGCTTTGGCCCTGGCCTGCTCAGTCGCCAGACTTGAACCCGATTGAGCATGCATGGGATATGCTACAGAGAAGAGCTCTGCCGAATATGGAGGGTATCCAGTCGCAAGAACGCCTTTTTTTGTTGTTGCAACGAACATGGGCGGCCATTCCACAGCGTGATTTGGATGAACTCATTTTGAGTATGCCAAACCGATTCTTGTGTTGTTAGTGTTCGCGGTAGAAACACGGATTATTAATTGTTTAAGTTACCTAATAAAATTTTAAAGAAAACTGTTATTTCAGTCTTTTTTTCGAACTTTAATGTTAGTGGTTCAAATGTCAAAAATCCCTTTATTAGGAAAATGGCAAATTTCTTTATTAGTGCAAAGGTGACTTGGTTTATCGTTACTGTGACAAACGAAAACACTTTATTTGATGAATCCTTAAAGAAAATTTTAATTAATATCAGTCAGGAGAAAAGTTATTGCAAAAATATATGTTGATCCCTAGACACATATGTTGATCCCTAGACACTTTTGATGTGTGTATATACATTATATATATATATACAAAAAACCCAGACAAATTTAAATATACATGCAAACAAATATTCAAACTGAACTAGAACCAAAAACCATTTTCTTGTTTACACAGTTTTTATACAGCACGAAAAGATTGGCAAGTATTTTTTTCCTTTTCTTTTATCGCTGGGAAACCCCATCCCATTGTTTCTAGAAATATGAATATTCAAAAACCTTTTTCTTATTCAGGTGTTGTACAGTCATCAGTAACGATTAATATATTTGTTTCCTTAAAATATGAATATGTAACCTCTATTTCTTATTATAGAATATGCGTCAACAATAATTAATTTATATAACGTTAAACTTTACGGGAACTAGTCATTGCGTGAAATTATTTCGCTAACGTCAATTGTTTTAAGGCATGTGGAAATACTCTTTTCATAATAATGATGAGAATTTGAGTTCTTTCTTACAGTAGAGAGATGCGTGTATGTGTACTCATTTACGCAACTCCTCCTAATAGAAAACAACAATCATCTAGTCGGATACCACCAGTAACCACCACCATCGAGTTGCGTTAAATATTTTTAAAGGCTAGTTCTAATGGTCATGTGTTCTATAAATGAAGCCCAGATCTAGTTTCTTTCATTATTTTACATTACCAAAACTTTATATATTTAATAAATCATGCACTCTCGGTGCATTGCTAGTCTTAATGTCTACGGCATGGCATTCTCTACCAGTCCACCAAGAAGTAGGTGCATTTTGGTTAAAATTTTGTAGTAAAATAATTAAAATAAATAGCCTTAATAAAGTATCAAATACACTTATATATACCTATCATACACGCTAGAACCTATACATATTATACATACAACTAAATAGGTATAGTCTTACATTGATACATACATACGCAAATAGATAATAATAATAAAAGTAGGTGACAATTATGTGGATGTTGATTTTGCCAGTTGTTTTATAAGATAATGTTTTACTATCAATTATAGAAAATGTTGGTGGCTATCCTGATTTCGAGAGGAAGCTCACTCCAAAGACGAACGGATCAAACAACTAAAGATGTGTCAAAAACTTAGATGTATGGGAGGCACAACGAAGGAGGAGGTTATTAGAAGACCGAAGGTTTCTATTGTGATTACTACCTATAAGTTGAAAGTTAACTATGTAGGTGAAGATGTGGTAAAACTTTATCTGGTTTAGTAGATTATCTATATATATAAAAGAGGAAGGTGACTGACTGACTGACTGACATACCCAGAGATCAACGCACAGCCCAAACCGCTGAAGCTAGAATCCTGAAATTTTGCATGTAGGTTCTTTATATAACGTAAGTGAGCACTAGGAAAGGAATTTTTAAATTCCACCCCTAAGGGTGTAAATCAGGCGATGAAAGTCTGCGTGAGCGAAGCCGCGTGCAAAAGCTAGTTAAGAATAAAACAATATTAGATGCATGTTTAGTTCCTCATAATATGCTTATTTAAATAAATCAAATGACCACAATGTGAATGCGATCGATGATAAATTTATAAAAAACACAAACGCTCTGAGACCAGGAAAATACAATGCTCATTAATAGACATCGGATTATATGCATTTGCATGTTTGCATATGCAAATGCATATTATTCTATTTTTTTAGCGTTATTGCATATTTTGGTACTTTTTCATTGACAGTGCTTATTTTAGTAGTTATACGTGCTAGGCGTGTTGTATTTTTATTTATGATTGTTGGAAAACTATCTAAAGAGCCCTCTATTCCCCACTTGGTTGCTTGCAAGGTCCTAGAAAAAACAAACCATTCAACTATCGCCCGGTTCATGAATGATCATCAGAACACTATTTCCCGATTTGTTTATAGACGAGAAAATATGTGTTTTTGTTTCTGACGATGCACCTTATATGATGAAAGCTGGTCAAGCTCTGAAAGTATTCTACCCAAAATTGCTTCACATCATCTGTGTCGCCCATAGTTTACATCGAGTTGCGGAAGAGAAACGAGTTCGAAATAGTCAATAAATTGATTTCTTCTACAAAAAAAGTGTTTTAAACGCACCATCGTGAATACAAGCATATAAAGACAAAACTACCAAACGTAGCACTACCCCCAGAACCAACATTAACACAGTGGAAACCAATATTAATGTTTTTTTGATTGTGAATATTTTGTGCATATTTCGCCTGCTTTTAGTGCATATTTGCATGCATATTTCAGCATCTTGATAGTGCATATAATCCGATGTCTACTCATTAACAACTCTCGCAAGCGTAGAAATAAGGAACAAACCGCAACAATTCATTTCAAGTAAGTAGGTATAAGGTGTACCTCGTTGTTTGAATTTTCTTCCTTGGTTTAATAACTGGGTAATCGGTACTACAGGCATACTTTATAACTAAGTCACCATCAACATCTCATCTGCGACCTTCACCAGGTCGTCAGACCATCTTATAACTAAGTGATCGTAGTGCTGATCGTTTTAGGTAGTAGAGCCACGCTGATTTCAGCACGAACGGGCCGGCTCGACCGGGGCGATACTACCCTCACACAGAAAATCACCGTAAAATGACAGCGTTCGTGCTGTGGTGTTTCGTTGATGAGTGCGAGACCGGAGGCCCAATGATGCAGAAGACCATGGCTGGGGTCACCATGCTGCATTGTTGCATTGTCTGCATTCGCAATGAGTATTGCGACCACCATTCTTGGATTCTGCTTATGTCAAGCGGAGTGATACCACGGCCTCACAAAAAACCGGTGTGAAATAGTGCTTGCACTGTGTTTCACTGAGTGAGTGAGGATACCGGAGGCTCATACCCCAACCCCTCCCCCTATCTCCCTCCGCCCCCGTCCTCCAAAGGCTGGTAACGCACTTGTGACGCCTTTGGTGTTGTGGGTGTCTATGGGCGGCGGTAATCGCTTACCATCAGGCGATACATCTACTCGTTTGCCCCCATATTCCATAAACAGAAAAAATAAAATCTAGACCGCCCGGAAAACCTTTCTTCAAACGAATTCTAGCATTAACAAGACAAATATCTCAATTATTATTAAAATTGGGCCGGTTGATTTGCCTAAGATACAACTCATCATTTTCAACTCACTCAAATACAAAGGCTAACAACTTCTTAGGAATGTTCGAATATTTCACCCCTATAACTGACTGGCAGAGTCATTGAAGAGGATATCGACATCGGAATTTTGAAAGTACAATCTTATAAATTGAATCCACACTTTTTGACATTTAAATCATTTCAAATTATTTTATCGCAATCTCATGCAATTAAAAACTTGTCCCCAATAAATGTCAAGTCGTCTTTTAGCCTCAAGATTGACCGGCAGTACACTCACTGATGCCAATGGTAGAAGTATCGGTATTTAGTCTATGAATAATAATAATATTTCGGACATCTAACACACAACGCCACCTATTCCCAAACTAAGCAGAGATTGTATTTAAGGTACTAGACAACTGATACAAATATACTTGTTTTGTGAATACATACACATTATACATAGAAAACATCCAAACTCCGAAACAAATATTTGTAGATCATACAAACATTTGGCCCGACTCGGGAATCGAACCCGAGATTTCAAGCGCAGCAGTCACATACACTACCACTGCCCCACCGAGGCAGTTAAAATAATATCACTAAGTTCAAAGAACTTATAACAGAAATGTAGAAGATAAAATTCATTGTATGCCTGTTAGCTTACTAGTTAGTAATCCTGACTGCTAAGCTAAGCGAAAGGTCCTGGTTCGATTCCCATCCTGGATAAATAATTGTGTGATCAGCACAAGCATTTTGATGTATCTGGGTGGAATTTATCTCTTACTAATATATAAAGCTGAAGAGTTTGTTTGCTTGTTTGCTTGAACGCGCTCAGGAACTACTGGACTAATTTGAAAAAATATTTCAGTGTTAGATAGCCCATGTATCGAGGAAGGCTATAGACTATATCATCACGCTGAGACCAATAGGAGCGGAGCAACGATGAAGAATGTTAGAAAAACGGGGGGAAATTATTACGCTACGGGCAATAGGAGACGTAAACGGGATTGCGTGGGTCGGCTAGTCTAAAATAATTTAGTATTAAGAAATATTTAAATATGTTTATCAGAAACCTAGTTACCATGTATAGCCTAGTGGCATTCGCCACGCCGCTTTCTATTTCACCAAGTGTTGTGGGTTCAAATTCCACATAGGTCATCACTTTATATGATCCACAAATCGTTGTTCTGAGTCTGGATGATCTTTGTGTCCGTTTCATATATGTTTGCGCGACACAGGATATGTATTTCCTAATGCGAGAGTTGTCTTTAAAAAAACTATATTACGGGTTATGTCTTTTAGGCTTGTATATCTTGTCAGAGGTTTTTCTTATTATGCATTGCTATAAAAAAAAATAAGTATACCGAGTAACAAGAATTCTCACGCAACTTGTTTGTGAATACGAGACAGGAAAAGCGATCTCGTTTGTAAACGAAGCAATAATAATTAACAACATTCCTAACTACCATTTATCGATAATGGTGGTGATTCTCTTGTTTTCATCACTAAAAAAATTTCACTAAAATTTGTTATTGGATTATATTATTATACTCTAATCTCATCCGCTTACAGTCCATTTTTCGATATCTCAGCTGTCACTGTGTTTAGTTTTGTACCAAATACACATTAATCAGAAAAACGCGCTTGTTTCTTACTTCAAATAGTGAAATTTACTTTGGCATAACAAAAAATTTGTAAAATTACTCATTTTAGACCATAATTTTCTTTTGCTATTCTTGAGTTGAACGTTTTGAACGTGTAACGTGTGACGTAAAACTTGACATATCGCATTAAACTAAATTTTTACATTTAGAGTTTTTTTACTAATAAAAAAGCGTGTAAGTACCTCTGATCAACTTTTAGTCGGTACTGAACTAAATTAGTCAAAGCTGAGATATGAGATATTGAAATTTTCCATTAATACTTTCCACTAAAAACCACCCCGACGTCCGGTCTCAGGCGCCCTGATCTGAGGAGGACCCGGACCATCTTATATCAGGTCAGGATCAACGCCGCATCTATTCTGACTTTCTGACTATCCTGGGGGAAGCTTAGGCTTCCCAATTCCCACTGCCTATCGGCCCAATCATTCTATGTTCCTGTCTGGATGCAGTTCGACCTTCTTGGTAGGCTTTTCTTTGCCAAATAGTCAAGACTGGCTTTTCATAATAGGTACGTATTGCAGATGTACGAGTATATTTATTTTATTTTTTTAAAAGAATAAAGCTGTGAGTTATTTTAAACTAGAAAAAGTTTAAAAAACGAATTCGCCATGGTCGGATAAAAAATGAACATTATGCTGTTAGAATGCGAAATAATGTGATACATTATTTTTTAGCCGACTTCAAAAAAGGAGGAGGTTATGTTTGTTACCTCAGAACTAATGACTGGGTGAACCGAATTTGACGATTCTTTTTTTATTTGAAAGCTGGTGCTTCCCGTGTGGTCCCATTTTAATTTGGCCCAGTTTTGACAATGCCATCCATGAGAAAACCATATTATAAGTCTTCAATTTACATTAAGTATGTGCGCGACAAATTGACGAATAACTCAATATCACTATTGCAAACTAAGTAGGTATGTCGTCAATAACTACATTATACCCCCTATGGTCATAAGTGCAGGTGTTTTGTAGATTACTCCTAGCATAATAATAATAATAAATTTATTTAGTTAGAAAGGTACAATAATTTACAATTAAATTCTTAAATTTATAAATACATAAGTACATTAATTGTTATTTGCCCGAATTAGATTGAGTCCACCATTAGAAAAAAATGAATAAAAACATACACAAACTTACAAAATAAGCTAAATAAATATAATTAGAATTAGTGTAGGTAAATGTGTTTTTAAATATACCTACTCTTTCTTCTCGCGTAACGTGTTCAAATGTTTCAATGACAAAAGGCTATTGTTCTGTTATCTTTAACTTTAAAATAAGTGAGTGTTAACCGATATGTGAAAGAAACATTGTGAAATCCTTACAAATAACAATAGTTGTCACGCTGTACTGCCTGTACTAGGTACATATTGCGTATCTATATTATGTATTATTTAAACGATCTAGAACAGCCCCCCTAGCCAAGTTGCAAGCGTTCTTCTTTCTGCAATCGTTAACGCCTAAATTGTCGTGTGTTATTGGCTAATCTTAGACAAAGTAATCTTATACAAAGTATTAGCCAATGACACACGAGAATTTAGGCGGTAACGATTGCAGAAAGAAGAACGCTTGCAACTTGGCTAGGGGGGCAGATCATCATCATCAGATTCCTAGCCTTTATTATTCCCAAGATTTGGGGTCGGCTACTAGTTCAACCGGTTTTACCTGAATATCAGTTTTTACACGGAGCGACTGGCATCGGACCTCCGCAACCCTGAGGGTGAACTGTATACTGAATTCGAAGGTTGAACTAGTTATCAGTATATTTGAGGGCACTGACTTTCCAATAACGATTGCCATAGATGTTCATGATAACCGGGACCGACGCCTTAACGTACTCTCCGAGGCACGAGCGGGAATCACCGCCATCTTTCATACTCCAGGCTGCTATTAAGAATTTCTTGTAAGAAAAACCCAACAGCAGTCCGACCCAGGAATCGAACCCGAGACCTCTTGATCTGCAGTCGTTTCCGCTTACCACTAGACTAACGAGGTAGTAAACGATCTATAAGTGTCGCCGCACACGGGCCACACGCGACAGCCACAAACGCCGCCACGAGAAGCTAGAGGCGGCTACAAAGGTAGCTGAAGCACGCGACAGCCACTTGTGGCCGGTGGTCGACACTTGCGGTGGGTGGCTGCTACTTTTTGTAACCCTTGCGCGCAGTATCATAATGACGAAGGTTTAATTGCGCTCCTTCTGATTAAAAAAACCGTACTTATTGGATACATCCAATTTTAACAAATGTAACGAGCGTTTCGATATAAACTAGAATATTTGAAAAAAAAATTTGGATGATTTTTTTTTTCCAATTATTCTCGTTTAAGTATAGATCAGATACGTTTTGGGAACTACTGGATTTATTATATGATGGAGTAAAGCACCACGACACCAACATGCGTAAAAGCATCATCCCCCTGCGGAAAGACTAGCTATCACATTAAGGTAACTGGACACAATCGACTAACTCGACTGCCTCGGTGGCGTAGTGGTAGCGTAAGTGACTGCTTAAGGTCTCGGGTTCGATGCCCGGGTCGGACCAAATGTTTGTATGTATAATAATCTCTGATATAAATAATTCTATATCCGAATTTATTTCAATCAACAACAGACTACGTGCGTGCGTTGCCTTCGACTTGAACAGGTTAACTGAGGTAAGGGAGAGAGGGGTGGGGAATAGCGCGAGTGGCGTGTGGCGGCGTTTTGCATCTGCGTTTAGTGGCCGGTGCGGGCCACAAGAAGCGAGCAACGACGATTTGTAGCGTGTGGCTGCCACCGGCAGCAATTATATGAAAATTACAGGAAATATGCCGGTGGCGGCGTTTTGTGGTTGTGACCGGTGGCCCGTGTGCGGCGACCCTAACAGATGCCCTCATATAATTCATCATCAACCCATAATGTCCCACTACTGGGTTCGGGTCTCATAATTGACCAGCTAAAATAAATAACACCAAAAATATTACTGGTAGCCTTTTTATTTCTTTCACGAGGGTATCTTTACAATAATGCACTTAAAACCTTAAAAAAGCGGCCAAGTGCGAGTTGGACTCGCCCATGAAGGGTTCCGAAGCAGCAAGTAACATAATATAAACATTCTTGTAGTTCGTTGTAACTTTGATCCATGTTATAACAATAGTGTTTTTTTTTTTTGCGGTTTACCATTTATGACGTATAAAAAAACTACTAACTAGATCTCGTTCAAAACAATTTTCGGTGGAAGTTTGCATGGTAATGTACATCATATATTTTTTTAGTTTTATCATTCACACACATTTTACCACTTTGGAAGTGACTCTCGCGCAAACTATTCAGTTTAGAAAAAAATGATATTAGAAACCTCAATATCATTTTTGAAGACCTATCCATAAATACCCCACACGTATAGGTTTGATGAAAACTTTTTTTTTGAGTTTCAGTTTTAAGTATGGGACCTATTGGGACCCCCAAAATTTATTGTTTTTTTTTATTTTTGTGTGAAAATCTTAATGCGGTTTACAGAATACATCTACTTACCAAGTTTCAACAGTATAGTTCTTATAGTTTAGGAATAAAGTGGCTGTGACATACGGACGGACAGACAGACAGACAGACAGACGGACGGACAGACAGACAGACAGACATGACGAATCTATAAGGGTTCCGTTTTTGCCTTTGGCCCGGAACCCTAAAAAAAGGGCTTTCATTAACCGCAGCAAACTTTTATAAGACTTAAAACCGCAAAAACAGCACTCATAACGTTTAAAATAAATTAAAAACACAACATAAAGTAAACAAAGTCAGTAAAACGTGATTTGTGAATGACCGTGATAGTGAGTGTCCGAATAGGTGTCGGAAATACTCACCATTTCACAGGCGTACACGCAAGCGTCACAGGATACGAGGTCGAGACCTCTTCAATGAATTCTAAACGGTCCAATCAATTGACATCACTGACACATTCTCAACGCTTCGACGCCTACGCACGTGCTATCGCGGAGGCGCGCGGTCACCGACTGCACCGCTCACCATCGTCCACCATACACGCGTTAGAAGTTCTTCCTCCATCACCAACATCTTAACCAGGAAACTGGTTTAATAAAACCATAGCAAAAAAACAATATCGCAAATTATGAAAAACAAATACAGTTAATAAGTCATCCAAATTCCAAGCGTCGATATTGCTGTTTTAAAACGCTGCAAAATCGTTAAAAATAATTGCAATCGCGTTTCGATTCCATAAACTATTACTGTAGGTGTTTTGCGCAGACGAAATCAAATCTTATTTAAGAATCAATATCCGAGCATGCAGTCAGAGTAATAAAAACAACATCTTGTTGCTCAAGAAGAGTGTTATAAACGTTATGTCATTCAAGCAATATCGACGAATATCGAAATAGCGTTTACACAGAAATCGGTCACAAAACATGAACTCAAATGTAAAAAAAAAAATATTTTATTAAAGTTCTGATGTACTGAATTATTATAGATACATGACATGGAGCTATAATTATCTATTATAGATAATTTTAACCGTTAAGGGTAATTAATAATCATTAATATTCGATGATGTGCCTTTTATTTACATAGCCGACTCCAACCTAATGGGTCAAACGTTTCGGACGAAAAGTGTCCAATAACAATAATTTTGGTAAATAATCAGAACACTTTACGCATTTTTAATCTGATATTTAAAAGAATGAAAGTTTGAACCGTAGCTACTTAGGTTGAACTAATGACGTAACAAAATGTGTAATGACCGAGAGGCCATTGCGGTCGTCACATGCAGTTATGTGAGCTCTTATACAAGATCCTTTCCAATATCAGCTGTAATCACAAACAAAGCAAAACACCGACCCAAATAGAGAGTCACAGTACTCGCAGTGAAATCGACATAGCAGAAGTTCAACTATTGAACTCATTACTTTGTTTGCGAGTGTATTTAAAATGAAACATGCTAATAAAATTATTAAAACTATGTATTAATAGCTACTGCGATAGATGTTGACTTCGAGTACTATTTTCCTGCCAAATTGTACGTTTTTACCTTCCTCGTGCCTTATAAAAAAAAAACCGAATTGGTCGAGCGGTTCTCGAGTTTTGCGCTGAGCAACAAAAGCGATTCATTTTTATTAACCGACTTCCAAAAGGAGGAGGTTCTCAATTTCATCGGTATTTTTTAATTTTTTTTTTTAATGTATGTACATCGATTACTCCGTCAATTGTGGACCGATTTTGAAAATTCTTTTTGTATTCGAAAGGATATGCTCCCCATGTGGTCCCATGGATATCAGGATGTGATGATGGGATCCTAAGGAAATCGAAGGAAACCCTCAAATTTACGTGAGCGCCTGCAATGAAGTTACGAGCAATTGTCTGCATGCCTTCATATTCTGTAGTCATCACTAAATTTTAAATGAAATGATGATAAGAGACTTGAGAAAGACTAAAAAGCGTAAAATAAAAAAAAAACTTCGTTTAAAAAAACCGACTTCAAAAACTAAAAAGTATAAAATAACTTAATTTGTATGTGCCACCTATTCATAGGTTTGAAGTCGGTGCCAAGCCAAAATGTAATAGTAGGTACCGCACTCGCCGCGCGTGACCTTGAGCGGGATAGCTGCTCTTCACGTTGAACAAAACAACCGAAGCGTCGTTGACGTTCCTCTCGAAATATAGCGAGTGTGGTACCTACTATTCCATTGGCTTAGCACTGACTTCAAACCTATGAATAGGTAGCACATACAAATTAAGTTATTTTATACTTTTTAGTTTTTGAAGTCGGTTTTTTTAAACGAAGTTTATTTTTTTTAAATTAAATTTCGGCTAATGAGCATACGGCCTACCTGATTTTAAGCCATTTCTGCAATCTATGTAAGTTCGCAGCATGAGTTGTAGCAACACCACATTTGGACCCAATAACAAGTATTTTAACAACCTTTAATAGTCTAGTGCTGGACATAGGCCACTCTTTAGAGAAGAGGTTGAAAATAAAATGAAAAACTATTTTCATGTTATTTCTATTCTGTCAAGAACTTCGTAGTGCTTTGTTTAGCCCATGGACATCTATAGAGATATTAGTAGCTCTTAGCTATGGATAAAGTTCTTCAATTTGAGGTTCACAAAATTCATATGAAACCACTTTCTGATTCGAGTATCAAAATAAAATAAGACAACAGTTAACATCATCTCCATCTTATCCCGCCTTCTTACCAAATTATTTATTAATGTTCTATACTTCGTTTCCAGCACAAATCTAGGCAAGTCATTTTACGTGTAGGTACCTACTTGAAACTTTCCTTGTAGAGGTCAGACTGATTTCGTTTGTCTTTCTGTTTGTACTTACTTATATGTGTGGTTCTTAATTATGTATATGTCTGCACGCTTCTAAAGGCCATGTCGTTATCGAAAGCGATGACCGCATAATAGTTGGTAAACATTCGAATTTAGCAATTATAAAAAATTTTGGTCGTTTTTACGATTTCGGATCCCTATATTACCCCGGAAAGGAAAAGGTTAAATTAGCATGATTTTAAGAAACGGAATATAATTGTAAATAGGTACTTGTATATTTCTAAACATGTACATATTACCGGTAAATTTATCACACATTATTTGTCGTGGGTGGACAAATATTGTGACAACAATAACATCACATCATCACACAATATTTGTTACCTTTCCTAACGTGAATCAAGATCGGAAAATGCTTCTCGTTTCAATCCAACTTTAATGTTTAATTTCCATGATTTGTACGGCTGATGTGAAAGTTAAAACCAAGGTACAGTTTGCCTAGTGAAAGAACAAGTCGTAAAAGGTAAGGTTCGTTGCTGTGGTTGCGGTTTTGTAACAAGAGTAACAAAACAACATATTAGTTGTTGACAAATTGGAAGTCTTTATGCAAATTAAATTGTATTTATTGTGAGTTTTATGAGTCACAGTTTAAACAATAGCCGAGCTCAATGTATTTTTAAACAGGACAACGTTAGAAACTAGTTATTGAGAATCATACAAGTCAGTCAACCTCAGCATTCTCATTTTAATCAACAATTTTCAATAGTCCACTGCTGGATATCCTACTAATATTATAAACGCGAAAGTTTGTAAGTATAGATGGATGGATGGATGTTTGTAACTCTTTCACGCAAAACCTACTGAACGGATTTGGATGAAACTTTACAGTAATATAGATTATACATCAGAATAACACATATGCTACTATTTACCGCGATAACCGACATACACGCGGGCAGAGCTGCACGCAAAAACTAGTATAATCATATATTTCGTCGTACTGTGACCACATCCATTGAAATCTTGTCAAATTGTCATGCAGATATAATTTCTATAGCAAGATACAAAAATTACTACAGGACATGGTCTAAGAAAACAAGGTCTCACATTCCGAGAGCGGCTCGATGTGACGTCACTATCCAGTCACCACGTGATAGCAACATGGTACGAAATTATCCAACAAGAACCAGCGAATAGCAACATAACACGAAATGAACCAAACAGAACCAGCGATAGCGATGATGACGTCATGTCGATCGTCGGAATGCCATACCTGGCGTAGTATATTGTTATACCATGCTACAGAATACAGATG
Source organism: Diaphora mendica (assembly GCA_949125395.1). NCBI lineage: Eukaryota > Metazoa > Arthropoda > Insecta > Lepidoptera > Erebidae > Diaphora > Diaphora mendica. The sequence continues at coordinate 20,355,685 of OX421317.1, forward strand.
GATACAGAAGGTAAAAATGTCAACTATCAAATTAAAAGAAAACTGACAAGGATTTCTTCTTAGAAAGGAGGTCTGAGCCTAGTATACCACGCTGCCGCTGATCAGACGGGTTGATTTGGAATATCTATCAAGTTTTCTTTCTCTTCCCAGTGCTTGCCGTGCACGATTTGCTCCATTACTCGCCCCTTACGATACTCACTACATAAAGAATGGTAGTGACACTTTAATTTCTGAATCCAGCTACTTACAGCTCCTAGATACTAGTAATCGAAAAAATATAATAATACTTATTCTCAGTTTTTTTTACAAAATTGTTGTTTACATATATGCATAGACTAGACAATTACAAGGGTACATTACCCATTCGAGAACATATGTAACAGGGTTGATAAAAATCAGGTTTTTTTTTAATCATAATAATCGGATTAATTTGATTTAAATCGGATTTTTTTGTTTTTCATCAGATTTTTTAGGTTTTTTTTTACTTTCTTGTCTTTTTTATTACTTTAATGGTCAATTATTTATGAAATGAAAACGACTTATTTTTTAATTTAAAGTTCTACTTCAATAAACAATTTAAAAAACAGTAGTGTTGAAAAAATAACAAGGAAAGTAAAACCTTAGCAACTCATTAAAGTACATATTCTAATTCTTTCCAGATGAGCACACTATCTGAAATAGGATACTTGTCGCTTTGCATTGAATTTGAATAGCATGCGCGAAATGATTTCTGAAATATTTGATAACTTTCAGAACATGTCCAGTAGCATTTGGAATCCCGGAACTGGTCGCCCTGGTCTGTAGTCGCTCGCTCTTACGGCATTGTGCACGTGTATTTGCCGTACTCGGGGGAAGTCCCTAGACAATGTTTGGCCGATTTGGTTGCAGTAAAAATTTTATGATTTAAATCATTGCTTTTTATAAAAAAAACATTTGTATAAAATCACGATTTAAATCACTGATTTAAATCACGATTTAAATCATATCAACCCTGATAAGTAATCAATATTAAAATATGTTTTAGTTTTACAATGCATAAATAATTATATTCATATATTATATACTCTAGAGGTATACTCTTAACAGCAAATAAGGATATCAACATAAGATGGAAGGAGTACTACGAGCAACTTATGAACGAGGAATTTCCTAGCGAGCAAATGCCATACATGCCACCTACTGAAGGCCCCATAAGACACATTTCAGCTAAAGAGGTGAGAAAGGCGGTGTCCAAAATGAAGTGCCGCAGGGCTACCGGTCCTGACCAAATACCGGCAGATATGTGGAAGATATTACGGGACGCTGCACTTCCTTGGCTAACCAAGCTCTTTAATAACATTATCAGGGAGGGCAAAATTCCAGACTCATGGCGTAATAGCACCTTATGCCCCATTTACAAGCAAAAAGGGGACATTTCGCAATGTGGCAACTATAGAGGTATCAAGCTCACATCACATACTCTGAAATTGTTTGAGAGAATTATCGCCTCTCGATTAAGCGACATTTCCCAAATAACAGAAAACCAGTATGGTTTCACACCTGGCAAATCGACCACAGACGCCATACAGACCATTAGAGTTGTGATGGAAAAACACCGTTCGAACAAAGAAAACCTGTATCTCCTATTCATCGACTTAGAAAAGGCTTTTGATAGGATACCTAGAAGCCTTGTTTGGCAGGCGATGAGAGCCCAACATATTCCAGAACACTATATAGCACTGGTCCAAGATATGTATAGAAACACCAAAACGCGCGTGAAAAGCCCCGCTGGCCTCAGTGAGTATTTTCACGTAGAAGTGGGAGTCCACCAGGGGTCAGCCCTAAGCCCACTACTGTTTAATCTGTGCATGGATTACATCACAAGGAACATACAAAAACCAACCCCAGAATGTATGCTCTATGCAGACGACATAGTTCTTATGTCAGAGACCGCAAAAGAGCTACAAGAGACTCTAAATCAATGGGTAACACAAATAGAACGCCATGGGCTGCGCATAAGCCGGAGCAAGACCGAATATTTAGAATGCGACTATGGAGGGACAGCGGAGACGGGATGCGAAATATACATAGACAACCGTGCATTACCCAAAGTAGACAAATTCAGATACCTAGGTTCTGTCCTCACTCCTGATGCGAACGTTGATAAAGACGTGGACCACCGCATCAACACAGCCTGGCTTAAATGGAGATCGCTATCAGGAGTTCTTTGTGACAGCAGAATGCCCATCAAAGTTAAAGGGAAAGTGTATAAAACGGTAGTACGACCCGCCATGACATACGGAGCAGAGTGCTGGACCATGAAGAAGACGCATGAACAACGACTGCACACGAGCGAAATGAAAATGCTCAGATGGGCGGGAGGTGTAACCCGCTTGGACAAAGTGCGAAATGAGTATGTCAGAGGATCGTTTGGAGTAGCACCGATTGCTGAGAAGTTGAAAGAAAGCCGAATGCGCTGGTACGGCCACATCATCAGACGAAATGACGAACACCCGGTCAAAAAGGCCCTAAATATCCCTGACCGCCCACGAGGAAGAGGAAGACCACCCGCCACCTGGTGGTCAAATATGCAGAAAGAGATCCAACAAGAGAATCTGAGCACACAGACAACCCAGAACAGAGTTCTCTGGCGCAGACGTACAAGGAGACCCGACCCCAGCTAAACTGGGAAGAGGGGTGGACAAAGAAGAAGAAATAATTATATTCATAATACGTAATTCTTACCATCAATCATCCACACAACACAATTTTCATCCTCTCACTTGGATAATAGAATTGGCACTCTACCACTGTTCGCTTTTCAAGGCACTTTTTTCCTCGCGCATCCATTCTATAGAACAATTTATCCTCTGCAGTATTTCCGAACCAATACAAGCAACCTTCTAGAACAGTTCTTAGGTATACTCTTTTCTCAAATGCTCAGATTTAAACTTGAGTTGCAAGGCAAGTGCTCATGAGCGGCGGCAGTCCCTTTACATCAGGTGACATATTATCTGCTCGTTTGCTCTATCTATACAAATAAATGAAATTGGAGTGTCTGTTTGTATTTTTAAAATAACCGCTTTTTAATAAATGCACATGTATGTATACACGGTACATGTACCAAAATAACATTTTTTTTAAATTTTTGTGTCTGTCTGTTTGTTAATGGGTAATCTCTGGAACGGCTGAACCGATTTTGACGGGACTTTCACTGGCAGATAGCTGATGATCTAAGGAGTAACTTAGGCTACTTTTTTTTTTAGACTAGCTTTGTCCCGCGGCGTTACCCGCGGGTCGATATGAACCGCGTTCAGCTAGTCTGTCATAAAAATAAAACTACAAAAGAAATAACATAGCGAGTTATACCTAATACTTTTCATGAGCATTGAATTTATAATATTTGTATATTATGGGGTATTGTATGGGGTATGGGCCTCCGGTATCCTCACTCACTTGGTGAAACACAGCGTACGCGCTGTTTCACACTGGTTTTCTGTGAGGCCTGGTATCACCCCGGTCGAGCCGGCCCATTCATGCCAAAGCGTGGCTCTCCCACGGTAAAGTTAGGTATACCTAAATTCCCCTCCTCCCTCGACCTCTGGGCAGAACTCATAGGTCGGCAACGCATATATTACATCGAGATATTACGTACTACGTACTAGAGGAGCCACTCAAAACCAAGTATATGTTCCGTTTATATTTTAATTAAAACTAAAAAGCGCTGCAGCGCAGCCAAACAAATTAGTAGTCTAATCCAACAGTATTAACAAGCAGCGCTCTATCGCATTTGAGCTATAGTTTCCTCGCGAGCGAAATGTCATAAGCGCCGTGATTTTCATGGCGCTTACGCGTTTTGGCCAACGAACTGTTGCAAAGATTCGCTTTAATAGAGTAAGCGCCAAGCACAAAGCAGAACGGATAAATAGCTTTATACCTACGAAATTTTATTAGGAAATTCACACTGAGTAAATAGTACTTCAATAGCTTTGACAGTTTCAGTTTTTTTGTAGAATGCATCGAGAAATAATAATAATAAAATATAAAAGCAGTTTTTTTAATTATACTTTAAGTATAATTTTAAGTGTAATTATTACAAAAAAAGGGTTAAGGGTTATTAACGAAGCTATTTTTAACAACATATTATTTTTCCTTATGCAATTAAATACGTTAGATACGTTGTGCATTTAACGTCACTTAATTCTACCTAAATATCACTTCTGTATGTTTTACTCTAAGTACTCTATGTCGAGTGAGGCAACAATGGCGTCTTAAAATTTTTTGTTCGTATTTAATTTTAAAACAATTATATCTAGTTAATTACTGGTGAAAAGTTATTCCTTTGTTTTTCTCCGTATTCCTTGTATTATTAGTGCAATATCTCAAGACACAAAATGGCATATTTCACGAGTTTTAGAACGTTTTTAAATTTAAACAATCACACGCTAAAGCCACCGCTTCTGCAGAGTGTGGCTAGCAAGCGACTGAAGGAAGTGCGGCGCAAGCGCTGCAATTGCATGGAACACCGCACTTATGAGTGGCGTCTTCTCTATACATTATATCTCGATGATATATTATAACTTTTATTATTATTGCAGGTTGCATGGTCGAATTTGACACTTACTATTGTGGCGATTGAGGTCTTCATGGTGCAGAGCTATACAACCCCTGCGTCGAAATGTGCGACTGGCAGATAAAATCTCTTGTTTGAAGCAAATGTTCTAAAATTGATTTATGATAATTTGAAACTTTGATTTTTTGAATGCTGAAGAAGAGATACACTGCAGGAGTCGCGAAGTCAAGACCTCCTAGCAGTGAAATATAAATAATTGTATTAATATATTGTAAAATTCTTATCTTGCAGTAAAAAAGTATAATACGTTTGGTCGTGTTGTTATTTCCAAAATTTGAGGTACATTAATCCACTGACTACACATAACCCCCAGGGCTCGTACTTGAGGAAGTAGGTGCCGCACTATCAAGTAATAGGTCTGATCGTTTCCTATTCTATAAGAAACACGTAATGAATACGAATTCTGTCTTCTCTACCTGCTCTAGACGGCGGCGTGAGTTTATTATAGAAATCCATCCATGCTCACTAAGTTGAATCAGAACTAACGGCTTTTTACACTGATATCGCTCACACTTATATTTCTTTGTTTCCAAGAAAACCAACAAATTGATTCAAGAAACTTAACCATACTCTTATAACACAATGTTTGAAAAAATCTTTGCGAAAACCCTTCTAAATGTTGAAAAAGAAACATCATCAACAGTTTTGAAAAGTCCACTGCTGGATATTAGCCTATCCTAAAAGAAAAGGTTTTGATTAACTATAGGTAAGCACCTGGCACGCAGTTCAGACAGATTGGTGTAGCGTTCTTTTTCAAGTTTTCAACCACTTTGCAGTACTGTGGTCTTGCGAAGTTTGCTCCCTAAGTCCTCTCTTACGACACTTAGGTATGAGGTGAATAAGGATGGTGTCACTCTATATTCTGTCGGTTCTAACACCAACTAACAATTTGTATACTATCTACAAGATTCTCATATGACTAATCTTATTAAAAACAGTTAATGTCTAAGTCTAGTGGTCAAGAATTTAAATTCACAAGCACTGCATCGCTTACTAGCGATTTAAATTCCAATGCGTACATCCAACGTGATCCCAGCAGGAGTCTTGGTTTCTAAAGGATGCTAACAAGAAGAAATATTTCAGTATAGATCTTAAGTTGATAATTCTTCAAACGTTTCTCATTTATTATTAGAACTGACCACAATAATAATATTATATGAATTAAAAACCAAATTTAGTTTATTTAGGAAGGCAAATGCAGTTCATTATTTAAGTTTTATTTTCAATATTTTTTAATCTGCATTAAAAACTAACATTCTGTTAGTTTAGAACCATGTCCATCAATGACCAGTTACATATTTTCAACTAATATCTATGCTTCTTTCATTTGGAGATCTTCCCCGATGAAGTAGAAGTATATCCGCTGGGTCTTGTATTTAAAAAATGTGTCATCGAAGGCGAGATGCAAGTGTATCTCTTTCTACAATCACTAACGCCTGAATTCTCTTGTATTATTGGCTGATATTTTTAACCGACTTCCAAAAAGGAGGAGGTTCTATCCACTGTTTGTATTTTTTTTAATGTATGTTCACCGATTACTCCGTCAATTCTGGACCGATTTCGAAAATTCTTTTTGTATTCGAAAGGGTATGCTCTCGAAATGGTCCCATTGCCACCATATCAGGATCTGATGATGGGATCCCAGGGAAATCGAGGGAAACCCTCATTTTTTATAGGCACATACTATGTTTTTCGTATATTTTCTGAAGTTACACCGGTATTTGCGTCTAGTAGTCATCATTTTTGTTTTGAACACTTCCCTTACCGTCGAGATGACGTCACTCCCATTCACTTGTTAGTTTTCTATTACCGTGTATGATTGTAGAATGACAACTTTGTTAGGGGGCAGTTTACTCTCTAATCAATCTACTACGACGCAAGTTCATGCCTATGATAGTCAAACGCCAACAGTAGATAGGAAAAGATTTTGGTAGGTAGTAGAGCCACGCTGATTTCAGCACGAATGGGCCGGCTCGACCGGGGCGGTACTACCCTCGCACAGAAAATCAACGTAAAATGACAGCGTTCATGCTGTCGTGTTTCGTTGGTGAGTGCGAGACCGGAGGCCCAAATAGTCTAGTCAACAAGTTCCATACTTGTTAACTAGACTAAAAGATGCAGTAGCATCACTAGGCCGCCATGGTGTGGGTCGCCATACTGCATTGTCTGCATTCGCAGTGAGTATGGTGACCACCACTCTTGGATTCTGCTTATGCTTTCCATCAGGCAGAGTAGAGTCATTATGGCGGGCCATACATAAAAAAAAAAAAAAAAAAAAAAAAGATAAGTAGACTTGATAGGCCAAGATTAAAGGGACTATTACCTACTATTATCGATACGAAAAAACTGACACTGACACACTCAAGTCATTATTAATTTCCAACTTTAGCAAGTTCCATTTCTTGAGCAAAAAGTAAAAACTTAACTTTACCTTATTGCGATATACCTAACTGAACATTTTAATTAGGTAAATCGCAATAAGGTAAAATGCTGTCCGACTATAAATAATTAATCTATAATTCAATGTAAAAACCTGTTGGAACCATTCAATAGATAACGACTAACCGATAAACCGATAACGGTTTCTTTAACAAGTCTACGTTCTTCCTCAAGAATAAAAGTATCTCCGCCAAATTTCATTGAAATCGGTGCAGTGGTTTAGCCATGAAAGCGTCATAGAAAGATAGACAGTTACTTTCGAATTTATAATATTAGTATACATAGATAAACACAACCCTCACTGTAGACGGGTAGTGTAGAGTTCACGGGAAGTACCCTGTAGGTTTCGATTCCCTTGCGAGTGTCTAAAAATTGCAGCATAAACTGCTGTATCTTTTGATTGCGTTGGCTTAGAAGCTTTTTTCACAACTCCAAAGACCTGAGTATTTGGTATGAATTTCAGCTTGATACCTCCAGGTGTCCCTGAGAAAAAGGGACTTCTTGACAGACAGATAGACGGACAACAAAATGATCCTATCCGATTTTTTCCTTTTGAGGTACGGAACCCTAAAAAGTATTTTTCTGTTGTATTGACGGACTTCCGTATCCGTAATATCGTTCATCATGCCTTGATTATGCTAATGTATACTATGCAGATGCTGAGTCTTTATTATATAAAGTACGAGCCAAGGTTTTCTATTGATTGCACTGCCGTCTTCCTCAAAACTTAGTACTCCCATTGAATAGTAAATAAATAATACTCATTTTAGTTCATCATTATTATCATCTACAAGAAGGATAACAAATATAAGGACTATATTCTCGACCATCGATCGAAAGACATTTACATAAACAATATAAATTAAGGAGATGGCATTTATTCAATACAAAGGTATAATTTTGAACGTAACATATTCATATATTAATAGGTACAACATATTAAATATATAATATATTAGCTGTTGCCCGCGGCTCGGTCGGCGTGTATGTCAGTTATAGCTGGAAATAGTAGCCTATTTTGTTTTGTTATTCTGATGTATAGGTAATATATTACTGTAAAGTTTCGTCCAAATCCGTTCAGTACTTTTTACGTGAAAGAGTAACAAACATCCATCCATACTTATAAACTTTCGCGTTTATAATTAGTAGGATTAATATATAGAATAAAAAAAAAATGGAGGTCGAGTGAAAAATGTTAAAAAAAATGGTCGAACTTCGACCAGTGGGCAATTTCTTTAATATATGTATAAAATGAAACAGAGAAATAAACATTCTCTGTTCTGTGACCTGACTTATTATTAAACCAGACATCGAAGGAAAATTACCTTCATAAGCTACTATTATGAATTTATTTAGAAAATATTACTAGTATTTTAAATATGGAAGACAAACACTTTTTACAATCAGCCTATCCTTCATTTGTTTAACAAAAAAAAAATGATAGGTATAAAATCATAAATGAAGAATTTCATTTTTGTAAAATAACTATAGCTTGAGACAACTAGTCCAGTAGCGGTCCATAGCGTTGTATCTGTGAAGGTTTACTCCCGCCAAACTATGTGCTTCATCAGGGTATGACTGTAAAAAAAAAATATATACGTTTATGGTAAGTAACTTTAAATTTTGTTTTAAGTCTTACATTTTCTTTGTATATTTTTGAAGTGAAACTTCTTATGCGATTTCCAACAAGGTTGCGTTGAACGTATAACGGTTGCGTTAAACTTTTAACGCTACCATGGAGGGGGTATGAAAGCACTGTTGCGTTAAACGTTCAACGCTCCTGGGGAGGGGGAATATGAAAGAAACAATATGATTTCACTAAAAATCAATTTCTACCCCGTCCTATTTTCATTTCCACATTACGAAGTTTCTGGGAAGGAGGGACTCTACGCACAATTTTTTTTGAATACTGTGTTTATTATTAGAATTTAATTGCAAGTTTGTTTAGTTGCAAGTTTAAAGGGTTAAACTTTTGTGAGTCATATTCGAACTAAAATTGTAAATACTAAACTGTTCTTCACACAACACAACGGCTTTATACGTTTAATGCTCGATCCGAAAGTCACACATACACACATCAAAAGTGTCTAGGGATCAAGCATTTTTATGCGGATTTCTTGAGATTGAGATGTGGCTTTGGCCCTGGCCTGCTCAGTCGCCAGACTTGAACCCGATTGAGCATGCATGGGATATGCTACAGAGAAGAGCTGTGCCGAATATGGAGGGTATCCAGTCGCAAGAAGACCTTTTTTTGTTGTTGCAACGAACATGGGCGGCCATTCCACAGCGTGATTTGGATGAACTCATTTTGAGTATGCCAAACCGATGTTCTTGTGTTAGTGTTCGCGGTAGAAACACGGATTATTAATTGTTTAAGTTACCTAATAAAATTTTAAAGAAAACTGTTATTTCAGTCTTTTTTTCGAACTTTAATGTTAGTGGTTCAAATGTCAAAAATCCTTTTACTAGGAAAATGGCAAATTTCTTTATTAATGCAAAGGTGACTTGGTTTATCGTTACTGTGACAAACGAAAACACTTTATTTGATGAATCCTTAAAGAAAATTTTAATTAATATCAATCAGGAGAAAAGTTATTGCAAAAATATATGTTGATCCCTAGACACATATGTTGATCCCTAGACACTTTTGATGTGTGTATTAATAAAAAAGTATTGTTGTTTAACGCAACTCTTGAAAAGAATGTAATGTCATTTTGAATTTGATGTTCCAAGTATTGCGATCTCTCTCGCTCTCTTGCAACTTGGTGGTCCATTGAGTATAGTGTATTTGTTCTAATTTCTAAAATATAGCACTGGTGATTTAAGATATAAGGTGTTTTTCTTCTCTAAGCCCTTCAACGGAAATAACCAGCAGAGGCGGCAATATAAGAAACCAAATTTAAAAAAAATGGATGTCTGTAAAGTCGGTTTACGGACGATAGTTTAACATAACAACGTCATAACAAAACATTGTTGCAGCACTGCAATTATAAACTACAACAACGTACAATGAGCGTAACGGGACAATAAACGATACGGGACAATGAGTGTAATAGGACCATGAGTCAGCCTTTTTCGTGCAAGCAGCCGGCATTCATCAATTTACTAGACGTTGTCACGTCAAAAATAAAAGATTATGCAAAACAACTTCAATCAGTTCAATCACATCAGTGTCTTTGTAATTAGATTTAGACAACCCTGAAATTAAAGAAATCAGTTACTAACCATTTGCTGGAACGGAATGTTTTTCTCTTGAAGCGCACGCATGAGTTTCGCTGCATTTTGATAGTGGACATTGTCATCAGCGTTACCATGCATTATAAAGACGTCATGTCCTCGAAGTTTGTCTGCCAATAAATTGACATCACCTGCTTCATACCCTTTTAAATTATCCTCCTCTGTAGGGCGGCCCATGAAGCGTTCCGTGTACATTGTATCTGATAGAAATAAAAATATTTAAAGAATCTGTAAAATTGTTTTTAGAATACTAAATTTTTTTTGCAAAAAATACCGACATCAAGAACTGGACCGCATTGAAATGGACCACACGGGAAGCACCAGATTTCAAATAAAAAAACAATCACCAAAATCGGTTCACCCAGTCGAAAGTTCTGAGGTAACAAACATAAAAAAATACAGTTGAATTGAGAACCTCCTCCTTTTTTGAAGTCTGTTAAAAATACTAGTCTTCACACATTAGGAATAGAGTACTGGTCTTAATTTCATCCTACCTATAAAATCTTTCCCAATTAACCCTGTCAGTTATGCAGTTGCGCCTGTATTCTGGAGATAGACAGTTTCCCAAGAACAAAGATAGACTGTGTTCACAAGGTATTAGGAAAAATCGTCACGTGATAGCTATCGTTAGAATTTTCTAACATCAAAATCGTAACTCATATTTGCAGAAAACGTTAGAAAACATTAAACTTAATAATTTTATTGTTCCTTTAAACAGGGTTTCGACGACACAGTCATCCAACATAATAAGTTTTTATTTTTATTTTGTCCGTCAGTCTTTTTGTTCCGGCTAATCTCCGGAATCATCATCAGTCTACCGCAGTCAATTGCTGGATATAGACCTCTCTAATTGCACGGCACTTGGTTCGATCCTAGGATTTACCGGAATAGCTGGACGGATTTTGACGAGACTTTTACTTTCAGATAACTGATTCTATAAGGAGTAACTAAGGCTAATTTTCTTTTCGTTCTTTTTACAATCACTTAAAAGGTACGATGCCTACTATTATTCAATGCTTCGAACGGGTTATGCCGTTCATGGTTTCCAAAAGCGTTGCAACAAAAAGTCTCTATAATGTTATTTATGAAAAGATAAGTTTTTTGACATTGCTTTTTCATCTTGTTTTATGATACACGAAACGTTGTATTGCCCTTTTTAAACGACTTCAAAAAAAGGAGGAGGTTTCTCAATTCGACCGTATATGTTTTTTTTTTTTTATGTGTGTTCTCGGATAACTTCGTCGTTTATGAACCGATTTTGATGACTTTTTTTTAATGGAAAGGAGATGTCCCAACGGTGGTACCATTATAAGGACATTAAGATCTAATGATGGCATCCAAGAGAAATCGAGTCGAACCTTGAAGTCGGTTTTTGTTTTTGTTAAATTTTTTACATAATGCTCATGAGTCTCATGCCACAGTGAAAGTGTATTACGCAGTATCTGCCTCACAAATTTAAATTTGTTAACATTTAGAAAAAAGAAGCTTATTTACTTCCGTATCATTAGTCAAGTGTTAATTTCAAATTCGGTATCATTATACTTTTAAATATAATCAAACTAGAAAGTATAAGTTAGATATTAGATCAAACCTAAATATTAGGCTTGTTAAATAGAACAATCATAAGGTAAGGTCACCATTTTAGTTTAAATATGAAAGAAACATATATATGCAAGTAAAAAAAATTAAAGTAAATTTTAGTAATTTCAAATTAATAGATTTTGACTAAATGCATATGAAAGAATAATGTTTGAGATAAAGATAAACTGTAGGTTTGGCCTAGTGGTTTAACGGTCACCACGCCGTTTCCTACTTTGCTAAGTGTCGTGGGTTCAGATCCCACTAAGAACAACACTTTGTGTGATCCACTAATTGTTGTTATGAGTCTGGGTGTTCTTTGTGTCCGTTTCATGTATGTTTGTAAAGTCCCCCGCGACACAGGATTTGTTCCTAGTGCAGGAGTTTTCTTTTAAAAAAATAAAAATGTCTGTCTGACTGTTAAACTTTCGCGGTTAAAACACTGCACCGATTTTGAAAAAAAATAGGCATGGTGAGGAAGGACATACACGAGGACAGAGTTGCGGTTAAAAGCCATCATCATCATCATTTCAGCCGAAAGACGTCCACTGCTGGACATAGGCCTGCCCCAAGGCTCCCCAAAACAATCGGTGCTGCCTGCATCCAGCGGTTTCCTGCTACCCTCACCAGGTCGTCTGACCATCTTGTAGGGGGCCTACCCACGCTACGTTTTCCAGTGCGTGGCCGCCACTCTAGAACTCTTCGGCCCCAACGGCCATCCTGTCTGCGAGCAATATGCCCCGCCCACTGCCACTTGAGGCTGGCAATTCTACGGGCAATGTCGGCGACTTTGGTTCGTCTGCGGATCTCCTCATTCCTGATTCGATCACGCAGAGAAACGCCGAGCATTGACCTCTCCATTGCTCTTTGAGCGACTTTGAGCCTTCTTATAAGGCCCATTGTGAGTGACCACGTCTCTGTGCCATCACTGGCATTACACACTGGTCAAAAACTTTCGTCTTGAGACACTGTGGTAACTGGGACGAGAAAATGTCACGCATCTTTCCGAACGCCGCCCAGCCTAGTTGGATTCGACGTTTGACCTCTTTCTCGAAATTGGCCCTACCTAGCTGGATGGTCTGTCCTAGGTATATGTAATGATCTACAACTTCGAGTGTAGAGTCTCCTATTTTCACTGGAAAGGGTGCGACATGGACGTTCGACATAATTTTCGTCTTGTCCATATTCATTTTTAGACCCACTCGCTTAGAGAAACTACTGAGACCATCGAGCATTGTGCTTAGGTCTTCCATAGTTTCAGCCATGACCACTATATCGTCGGCAAATCGAAGGTGGGTGATACACTCGCCATTAATGTTGATGCCAAGTCCGTTCCAGTCAAGAAGCCTAAAAACGTCCTCCAGTGCTGCGGTAAACAGTTTTGGAGATATTATGTCTCCCTGCCTCACTCCTCGCTGCAGTTGTATAGGCTTCGAGTACTGGTCCTGTAGACGGACCGACATAGTAGCGTTTTCGTACAAACACTTTAACACTTCGATGTATCGGTAGTCGATTTGGCACCGCTGGAGAGACTGGAGCACAGCCCATGTTTCAATCGAATCGAAAGCCTTTTCATAGTCCACAAACGCCAAGCACAGTGGAAGGTTATACTCTTCGGACTTTTGTATAACCTGCCGCAGCGTAAATATGTGGTCTATGGTGCTAAAGCCTTTTCGGAAACCGGCTTGTTCGGGAGGCTGGAAGTCGTCAAATTTGAGTTCGAGACGATTCGTAATAACTCTCGAGAACAGCTTATACACATGACTCAGAAGGGAGATGGGTCTATAATTCTTCAGCAGGGTGTTATCACCCTTTTTGAAGAAAAGCACCACCACACTCCCGAACCATGCGTCAGGCGGTTTTCCACCCAATAGGACGGAATTAAATATCTTTTGAAGGATTTTTAAGACCGGTTTGCCACCCACCTTCAAAAGCTCAGCAGTAATTCCGTCCTCACCCGGTGCCTTGCTGTTCTTGAGCTGTTTGAGAGCCATACTAATCTCGTACAAACTGACGTCCGGAATATCTTCGGTGTAGTGTCGGGTTAACTTAGCCCTTGGGTCTTCAGGCAGGTCAGTGACAGGGTCTAGTGTTGCCGTGTACAACTGTTTTTTGTCAACTGGCTCTGCCCAATAGACAGAACTCTTGCGAACACTTTTGTGCCTTTGTTTCGCTCTATAGCCTCTTTAACATACATACATACAGGTGTTAAATTGGCGTAGATCTCTTTTCTGACATTTTGAGATCTGTCTATTCAGCAGACGGAAATTGGACACTTCTTCTGGGGACTGTAGAGTCATGTTGCGTTGTCATTGTTGGTTAAAAGCCAGTCACAAATATATTTTTAGACTTGAATGTGTAATATTAATAACGTCACACATCTAACACACGGCCGTCTGATTCCTAACTAGGCAGAACCTTTACATACATATTGTAAATCTATTACACCACAAACATATCAAATTATATGATCGTGTTTCACATACAATTATATACCCTCGTGCGAATCGAACCAACGATCTCAGCCTCAACAGACAAGACCACTATGCATTAGAAATTCTCAAAATAGTGTTTTTGATGTGAAACATCTATAGGCGAGGGGTGAACCTGATTTTTGGCGTGGCGAGATTTTTGGAGTGGCTAGAATTATGGCGTGGCGAGATTTTCGGCGTGGCGAGATTTTTGGAGTGATGAGATTTCTGGCGTCGTCACGGCACTGCTAGACGAGGTGTAAAACTGATTTTTGTCGTGGCGAGATTTTGGGAGATGCGAGAATTTTTGTGTGGCGAGATTTTCGGTGTGGCGAGATTTTTGGCGTGGCGAGATTTTTGCAGTGGCAAGATTTTTGGAGTGATGAGATTCCTGGCGTCGTCACGGCACTTCTAGGCGAGGTGTAAACCTGATTTTTGTCGTGGCGAGAATTGCCGTGGTGACGCTGGCCGCTTCGCGCGAACTTCGCCACTGCAATTCGATTCTCAATTCAATTATTTTTCAAATATGCAATTGTTTCACATCTGCCAGGCATCCCGTGACGGCTCACATTTTTACATATAAAATGAGCCTGCCAAAGTATCGCTACTCTGCCTGATGGAAAGAATGAGCAGAATCCAAAAGTAGTGGTTACCATACTCATTGCGAACGCAGACAATGCAACAATGCAGCATGGCGGCCTACTGAGCTGCTTCTGCATCACTGTGTATGATAAATTCGAGTTCAATACTTACTATAGTAAATCCAGGAAGTTACAGGTGCACCAGAGACACCACATTGAAGCATATGATCGTCATCGTGTATAAGGGAGAGCAGAGTAGCATACCCTCCGTAACTATGACCCCACATTCCGACTTTGCTACTATCAATGAACTGGTGACGTTGCAGCACTTGTCTGTAACAAATAATAAGGTTCTAAACATTGGATGACATTTATTTAAATTTGCATTTCAAATATTTCATGATACTTTATTTATATAATCTAGATATCTATTTGTCTGATTTTTTCGAACCCCACGAAACGTTCCTTCAAGAAAGGTCAAAGCAAATTTGTACCTACATGTAAAGATTTCCACATGTGAATAAAATCATGTGCCACTAACATCTATCCTTAGAAAGGTGGTATTAAGCTACTATACGACGCTATTCATTTCTAAACCAGAAGTTTACTAAGGTTTTACTAAAATTATCGAATTATAATATAACTAGTTGTTGCCCGCGGCTCCGCCCGCGTGTATGTCGGTTATCGCGGCAAATAGTAGCCTATGTGTTATTCTGATGTATAAGCTATATAACTGTAAAGTTTCATCCAAATCCGTTCCGTTGTTATTGCGTGAAAGAGTAATAAACATCCATCTATCCATTCATATTTACAAACTTTCGCGTTTATAATATTAGTATAGAAGTATAGATAAAGATAACTATTTCATTAATAAAAAATAATGATTAAAATTGTGTCTACAGTTTTTGTGTCTACGTCTTTGTGGGACTCAAGCAAACGCAGAATTTGACGCCGTATTCTCCTGTTGTACGTCATGTTACAATACTTCAATGAATAATCTAAATCCTGAAGGAAGGACAGGTTGATGTCAATAGCACTAAATTATAATGTTTTAACATAGATATTGTAAGACCGATATGACTCTTTTGTAAATTATCTTTATTAGAGGTTGCGTTTGTGAATTATGATTTGAATAGATATACCTAAAACTTCCCTAAATATATGTATATTAAAGTAAGTTTTTATATTACACTTGAGTAAGTATAATTAATTAAGCTTAATTGGTGTATGAAATTGACTTGGATTTTCATATACCTACATTTAGACTTTGTTTTGATTTCCTTAATCAAGTTGTTGTTTTTACACATACATATACACGTACGTAAATACTACATACACGCTCTAAAATGTATGTTTAGTTTTACAAATAAAATACCTAAACTTATTTAACTAATTTAATACTCAAATATATATAGTATACTAGCTGTTGCCCGCGGATTCGCCCGCGTGTATGTCGGTTATCGCTGCAAATAGTAGCTTATGTGTTATTCTGATGTATAAGCTATATTACTGTAAAGTTTTATCCAAATCCGTTCAGTAGTTTTTGCGTGAAAAAGTAACAAACATCCATCCATCCATACTAACAAACTTTCGCGTTATTAATATAGGTAGGATTTTTATCGATATAAAATCATGATACAAACTGTATTGGTACCTGAATAGTTTTATTTTCTTTACCTCGCATAGAACTTTGATATATTTTTATAAATCAGTTTAAATAAAATAAAGGGGTTAAGACAATTTTGTGAAAACTATAAATTTAGTATAGCGCCATCTATAATGATTTATTTATTTCGTGAACGAAAAATGTAGTATAGCGCCATCTGTATTTTTGATATGGAACTCATTCCTATCTGATATCCCACGACACCACCCGATTTTTTTACAAATAATACACACACGTTTTACAATAAAAACTTATTTAAGTATTTATATATGTACATAAAATATAAAGTGTTTATAAGAGCTTATTTCGACATTTGACATCGACCGGGTCTGGCACCGCTCGCTTCTCTCCAAGCTCTCGGCATTCGGTCCGCCTCCTAGACCCTGTCACTGGATTGACGCTTTTCTTCATCAGCGCCGCATTATGGGCCTTTGCGACGGCACGGCATCTGATGTTCTGGATGTAAACGCTGGCGTACCTCAGGGTTCAGTCCTGTCGCCCACACTATTTCTTCTGCATATCAATGACATGTTAGCTCTTGGCAACATACATTGCTATGCAGACGATAGCACAGTTCATGGGCGATATTTTTGACACCGTTCAGCCAAGCTGGCAGACGTTGAGGAAAATCGACAGAAGCTTGTCGCTGAGCTCGACCGGGTTTTGAACCGCATTTTACAATGGGGTGATAAGAATCTGGTCGAGTTCAACGCTACGAAAACACAGTTGTGCGCATTCTCTACCAAAAAGTCTCCATTCCTTTCCCTCCCCACTTTTCAGAGCACTCAACTGCCACTACGGGGTAAGCTCGGTGTCCTGGGCATGGATATTTGCCGGGACCTCGAGTACTGTTCTCATCTTTGTGATGGATCCGCGCAGTATTTGCTTGATGCTTTCGATCGGTTGCAATGGCGAACAGTCCGCTTTACCAACAGTCCCGAAGCCACCGAGTTCCTTGAACCTCTGCAGCTGCGTAGAGATATCGCCTCTATAGCAGTCCACTACCATCTGTATCATTGGAAGTATTCTGAGGAGCTCTTCTAACTGGTCCCCCTTCTCCCTTCCTCTGCAGAATAACATGTTCACTCTCAAACCAACGGTTTGGTTCATCCTTCCTGTGCCGAGCAGCTAAAAACTGGAACTCACTACCAGCGCACGTGTTTCTCTCCCACTATGATCCCGGGGCCATTAAGTGGGGCGTGAAAAAGCATCTCACTAAGCCGTCATAGTGTAGGACGCAATACTGCATTGTCTGCTTTCCTAGTGAGTATGGTTGCCCCCACTGCTGGATTCTGCTTAAGTTTTCCATCAGGCTGACCATAGTCACTTTGGTAGCTTCAAATAAAAAAAGTACAATTTTAATAACTACGTTTTTTCTTTTGCCATATTTTGCCAAAATATGGAGATTTTGTGGATTTGATATACGTGAGTATGCTGCCCATGAGAAAAAAAAACTGTATCTTTAAGCATCTGTCCTTGG
Organism: Diaphora mendica; assembly: GCA_949125395.1. Lineage (NCBI taxonomy): Eukaryota > Metazoa > Arthropoda > Insecta > Lepidoptera > Erebidae > Diaphora > Diaphora mendica. The sequence continues at coordinate 20,373,749 of OX421317.1, forward strand.
GTTTTGATAATATTGTTATTGGAAATGCTGTTTTCAGCGGAAACTGCATTCTTTTAAATTAAAATGTCAAATAAGTTGGAATTATTGGAATACGGGGAATTAAAACATTATCTTCTTTTGCCATTCCATGCGTCATGATTGTAGCTTTTATAATGTTGTACCCCAGTTGTGCAATATTTAGCTATGTACTATTACATTGCTTTGGCGCTCAAGACACCTCATTTAATAGTACTGGAACATTAACTTGCAGCCTCAACTTATGGGTAGGCACTTCTGATATTTCTAAAGACTTTAAGTATTCGACAACATCTCCCTCCACGCCTGACATGATCCGTTCGTTTAATTGATAACTATCGCATTAGTCAGCTGATCAGGATCGATATTATTTACATTTTTATTCATATCTAAGCAACAGCTAGCTTATAATGACGATACTTCTGTAGGGAATTTTGAAGTTAAGAAACGCTGTTAATTAATTATATTAATTTGGCTTATTTATTTCTATTAATTGAACATACAAATCAGATTGACGAATATATACTTAATATCTTAATATTTAATTTTTATATATATAATATCATTGCTATCATTGTTAAGTCTTCATTGAAAAAGTGAAATATTTTTTATGATTGTGACAGCCTTGTTTATTCGTTATCGAGACGCCCGACGTAGGTAACGCGCAGGCGCGTGGCGAGTGAACTCCCAGAACAACCTTTCATCCCCCTTTTAAACCCCTTACAACCCCTTTTTCGCATTAAAAAGTAGCCTATGTCCTTTCTCAGGCTCTAGACTATCTGTGTACCAAATTTCATTCAAATCGGTGCAGCGGTTTGGCCGTGAAAGCAAGACAGACAGACAGACAGAGTAACTTTCGCATTTATAATAATATTTTTTTTCAAGTTGGACCAGTAGTTCCTGAGATTAGCGCGTTCAAGCAAACAAACAAACTCTTCAGCTTTATATATTAGTATAGCTGACCCACGCAACGTCGTTTGCGTCTCCTATTGCCGTAGCGTGATAATTTTCCCCCGTTTTTGAAACATTCTTCATTGGTGCTCCGCTCCTATTGGTCTTAGCGTGATGATATATAACCTATAGCCTTCCTCGATAAATGTGCTATCTAACATTAAAAGAATTTTTCAAATTGTACCAGTAGGTCCTGAGATTAGCGCGATTAGCTGATCCACGCAACGTCGTTTGCGTCTCCTATTGCCCGTAGCGTAATAATTTCCCCCCGTTTTTGTAACATTCTTCATTGGTACTCAGCTCCTATTGGTCATAGCGTGATGAAATATATATATATATATATCATCACGCCTATAACCTTCCTCGATAAACGGGCTATCTAACACTGAAAGAACTTTTTCAAATTGGACAAGTAGTTCCTGAGATTAGCGCGTTCAAACAAACAAAAACTCTTCAGCTTTATATATTAGTATAGAGGTATTTATTATACTCTTCTAAGATCTAATACTCATAATCAACAACACATTTATTTGGATAAAGACTAATATTAGGTATTATGTTGATAAAAACTCTTTGACAAATAACTCAATAATAGGTACCAACTCTTAGCGTCTTATACTCGTGATAACTTCTAAACGAAATGTCCGAATGGGGTGAAACAAAAAGTATTTTACTTCTACATAAATACCCTTGATAACATAATGCTTTATTTGGATAAGGATTAATAATACGATAAACATTTAACGTAGTTTCTTTCTTCAGACGATTTAATAATTTTTTTGAGCACAAAAGCGGTTATTGTGACTAAACAATGATAGTTAGATATATGCTCTCGCGGACTTTTTTGTAGATCTTAATGGGACCTACAAACCCGTAATACATGATTTTGTTCTATTGTCAATACTTTTTGCAGCGCACGCAAAAATAGGTTTTCGAGTTCACACCTTGGGTTACAAAATAGCAATTTTCTTACGGATCTCAAATTTTTTTGAAAACAAAATATAGCCTATAGCCTTCCTCGATAAATGGAGTATCCAACACTGAAAGAAATTTTCAAATCGGACCAGTAGATCCTGAGATTAGCGCGTTCAAACAAAGAAACAAACAAACAAACAAACTCTGCAGCTTTATAATATTAGTATAGATAAATAATACACGGCGACATTCTATGTTCATTCAAATATAATTATTGTGATATGTGACACATATTTTGAAAGTTACATAGGAGAACAATATAATATACCTAGACATATTATTGTTTCATGCTTCATCATGACTGAGGTAACTGGAGTCCAACCTTAACTCTCCCCCTAGACTTGGGGGAAGCACTCAATGAGGGGCAAGGTTTTTATGACTCTTTAAGTGACAGTTGACCATGGGTGACGGTAGTCACTTACTATCAAGTGACCCGTCCATTCGTTTGCCCACAATTCCATGAAAAACAAGAAAAAAAATAAAAAACTATAACCCGACTATGTAAAAACTTGTGATAAAATTTGCATAGCCTTTGTCACCCGGGCCATACGAATCTATAGACACCTCATTCATTAAATCAAATCAGTAGTTTGGGTGTTACGGTGGAATATGCATATACTACCAACACTATTACCCTTGCTTTTGACTTCACTATAGTCGCGTAAAATCAATAGAGATATCGATCAACTTACGCTATTTCATTTTATTTTGCTACTATTGGGTTGTACAACATTCAAGGTGCTACGCAGCGGAGCGTTAAATTAGTTAACATTATACCTAAGTACAATCGTTAATTTTCGCCGGTGTATTCTGTATCATAAATCGCGTCTGTGGATCTTAATTCTAAGGATGATGGTATTTTTTCGGACTTCAAGATAGCATAATTCTACGTCCTTCAAGAATAACTAAGTATTTCTCGTCCAATCAAAACCACGAAGATAAACCGTCAAAAGCTAAAACTAAAGAAGTATACATGCAGTGTAATTGCCTTTAGTTAGTGTTTATCGCTGTTACAACTTTTTCAGCACTAATAACCAATTATTCGGATAACGTGTGTTTACTGATTTTAATTACAAAAAAAAACCTTCTAAATTCTATGCTTAAAAAAAAGCGGCCAAGTGCGAGTCGGACTCGCCCATGAAGGGTTCCGAAGCAGCAAGTAACATAATATAAAAGTTCTTGTAGTTCGTTGTAACTTTTTTTTAATATTAATAATAATTTGTTTTAATATTAATGTTTTTTTTTCGTTTTACGATTTATGGCGTATTAAAACAACTACTTACTAGGTCTCATTCAAACCAATTTTCTGTGGAAGTTTGCATGGTAATGTACATCACATATTTTTTTTAGTTTTATCATTCTCTTATTTTAGAAGTTACAGGGGGAGGGACACACATTTTACCACTATAGAAGTGTCTTCGCGCAAACTATTCAGTTTAGAAAAAAATGATATTAGAAACCTCACAGTCATTTTCGAAGACCTATCCACATATCCATAGATGTGTACACGTAGGGGTTTGATGAAAAAAAAAATTAGTTTCAGTTCTAAGTATGGGGACCCCCAAAATTTATTGTTTTTTTATTTTTTGTGTGAAAATCTTAATGCGGTTCATAGAATACATCTACTGACCAAGTTTCAACAGTATAGTTCTTATAGTTTTGGAAAAAGTGGCTGTGACATACGGACGGACAGACAGACAGTCAAACAGACGGACGGGCAGACAGACAGACATGACGAATCTATAAGGGTTCCGTTTTTTGCCTTTGGCACGGAACCCTAAAAAATTGAGAATATTTACTATCCCCTCAATTCATCGTTAAATGTTAAAGTGCATCTATAGATACAAGTATGGGTCTGCCAAAGTGACTCTACACTAAGTGATGGAAAGCATGAACAGTGGATTCTGTTCATGCTTTCCATCACTTAGTAGTGGTCACCATACTCATTGCGAATACTCATGAGAGAATATGTAGTCATACCCACACTATGGCCGCCTATTGAGATCATTACAAGGTTTACAGCAGATTAAAAAACAGTTGTCAAAGATGAATAATAAAAATTTAATAACTTAAAAGTTTAGCACCTCTCGTTTTGTTTTAGCAAAATGAAAAATAACTAATTAATAAACAGATTTCCCGCGCGATTATATAATTCTCTCATAATCTTATTGATACCACACAAACTGGTTTCACAAACGTATCGATAGTCTATCCATATTGGCTTCGAGGTATATTTCAAATTTACATAAGTACTTAAAATTATAGTTGATAGTTTCTTCCGCTTATTTCGAATTGTGTAACTTCTGATTCAACCCGTCCCACTTCTATTTGTTCCGGTTTTTTATGTCTTAACAATACAATTTCAACTTCTTGTTCTCAACTCATTTATGTGATAGCCATCATATAGATAGACAGATAGACACTTTACTGCACACAAAAAAGTATTGTACAATCTGTAACAGTAGCAGTACAATGGGCTATGCCATTTCTTACAGACAACCAGAATTGTAATTGTATTTGGCTCCATACCTACTTTATGTCATGCAATCCTAGCGATTCGGTTATCTTTATCACCCCCCATTTTAATTTCAGAAAATATTTTACAATATATTGGCGCGTCAATAAGAAAACACAATGAAGAATCGTGTAATAAAAATGTCAAGATTCCAAATTCAAAAATAATATTTTGTTTATTTTTAATTGTAACAGTATTTAGGGCAAGACTAAGTATATTGTATTTGGGAATTGACGAGTTAATAAAAATTAAATATCGTTAAATTGCGTGTTGTTTTGATCAAGTTGCAATGTGCATTGCATTGATCATAACCTATTACGAGATGGCTTGATATATTAATTTACATGTATAGACACCATTGTATGTTGTGTAACGTGAAATTTTAATATAATAATTACATAATCTACATTTTGAAATTTAAGAAGTTACGAACGATTTTATCGATTTATGTAACTTCTTGTAGTTTTCTCTCTTTTAAACATCGACATGGTTTGGACTACACAGGAAATAGATAGCGTACCTACATGACTTGTTAAAGATGTTCTAAAATAGCTAGGTACCTAGCTGTTTTAGAACTTTTTTTTTTTATACACGAGCCTATTGAGATGCTTATGCATCATTGGGCCCCCGGTGTAGCACTCACCAACGAAACTCGACAGTACATTCAATAAGTGTATAAAACAAAAGGTAGAAACTTACCTGAGGATGACGAAGTGGTCTTCAACTTCAACAGTACCTAGCGCGTTGTTCAACGCGAAAAGCATATCTTTGCCCTTTAGTCCGGAACCGCGTCCGTCCGCAAACATATAGATCACGTTTCGGCTTGTAGTCAGGTAGGAGTGGTAACCTAAAATATAGGTATGAATATTATTGTATTCTTCATAAAATCGATTTAAAATGCAATCTTTTGAAATTCAGATAGTCTGAGTCTGAAAGTGCAGTCTGAGGTCTTGAAAATATTTTTAAGTAGCATAGTGTGCAATATATATACTCGTTGAATCTATTTTTTTATACAGACATGGAAACCAGTAACACCAAAACCCAACTAAATTGTCGTGCCAAAAAAAAACAGTTGATATAGGTGTTTTTTTTTTTTCTATTTGCAGTTCTAGGTCAGATTTTTCTATTTGTGTAGCTTGCTCTCTTAGTCGCCTCTTAAGGCGCGTCTCCACCAAAATTGTTGGCAATTTCAGTGTTTCCAACTGTTTGCAACACTTCAAAAAATCGCCAACCAAAAAATCCAATCCAATCCAAAAAAAAAACCAAAAGAAAATCTACGTAAAATGACAGCGTTCGTGCTGTCGTGTTTCGTTGGTGAGTGCGAGACCGGAGGCCCAATGATGCAGAAGCATCATTAGCCCGCCATGGTGTGGGTCACCATGCTGCATTGTTGCATTGTCCGCATTAGCAGTATGGTGACCACCACTCTTGGATTCTGCTTATGCTTTCCATCATTCAGGCAGAGTAGAGTAATTTTGGCAGGGCCAAACATAAAAAAAAAAGCAAACCACAATACTCAGTACTCACCAACGGTAAATGTATTGTAAACAGTATTTGTGTTAGGTCCAGAGTACACGTAGAAAATCATAGGGTAAGTCGTGGTGGTATCATTAACATCAAGACCCGGAGGTAAGAACAGCCTGTAGGGGACTTGGAAGCCATCTTGAAGGGGTACAGTGTCAATGATGCTGCCCCAACGAGCTTTGCCCACGAGGCGATCTCGGACGACCGTATTATCCTCCCACATGGCCAGTACTGTGTTAGTCTAATCGTGTAAATAAATAGTATTAGTAGTGTTACAAGTTAAAATGCCTTAAAGTGACTGCGTCGTTGGTCTCGCGGTTAGCATCTGCGACTGCTGATCATGAGGTCTCGGGTTCGATTCCCGGATCGGACTAAATGTTTGTATGATCTACAAATATTTGTTTCGGAGTTTGGGTGTTTTCAATGTAGGTATAATATGTATGTATTTACAAAAAAAAGGTAAATATGTATTTTTAACAGTTGTCAAGTACCCATAACCAAAGCTCTGCTTAGCTTGGGACTAGATGGCGTTGTGTGTTAGATGTCGGAAAAAAAAACAGTATTGATATTGGTAAAGAGGTATATTTTGGACCCCGGCCGAAAGCATCGAAAGCAACAATATAAAAACGCGTTGCGTTCAATCTTTTTACGATCGAACTCTAATTGCAATTAAGTACAGTTAAGGAAAGTGGCAGGCAGCTTAAGGATGAAGACTGCAAAAGACAGAGAGAATGCTCCTGGGAGGAGAACTTCATTCAACAGTAGATGACGGTAGGCTGATGATGATGACACGATTACAAATCAAAGGTGTAAATAGATTGAGATTTAGTAAATCAGGACGGATCTCTAGTAAGACTCAGACGAAATACAGTCGAATAATATGTTAGTGCAGTGCATATAATAATACTCGAAGGTGTAAGCAGTGTTATTACGTTCGTGAAACTAAAATGTTCATCAACAGTCTTTACGAGTAATAGTCCACTGCTGGACATTAGCCTCTCCTTAACAAGGAGGTTAAATTATAATATAATAACCGAAATAGTACACTATACTAATATTGTAAAGAGGTAAAGTTGACATACACGCGGGCAAAATTTGCATGGGGCTGCGGCTCCCCCATGCAAATGTTAATAAAATAATAGAATAATGACTGCAATAGTACTATTGAAAGCCAAGCATTTGCTCGTTAACCAAACAACTTTGGGAATATATGGAAAGATTCGAGGTAATATTAAAAGGTAGATAAAAGCTGATACGAAGATAGGGTCGAATAGGGTTGATACTGGTGAATTAGGGAATATAAGCAATAGGTTTAGCAGATTAGTGTCGACTTGGAAATAGGATCTGAAAGTCTGAGTTCGTTCACTAGGTTCCCTGCGGCTTAGATACCCTGGAGGATTCATTTTTTGTACACACCGATTAACTGGGAGATGTTTTAAATGAAATTTTACAGTTTGATAACCTAGGGGATTTATTTGGATTTTTTGTAAACACAAAGTCCACTAGAATCCCCTAAGGAATCAGTATGGACAAAAAATCCAAATGAATCCCCAGGGTATTCTAGTAAACGGAGCTAAAAATCTGAGCCAATCAAAATGTAAGGTATTTATAAATATGTATTAAAAATTTAAATATTATGATAGAAACAGCTACAGATAAATCAAATCAAAATCATTTTAATTCATCTAAGACACCAAGTGACACTCATGAACGTCAAATTGAAGCTATAGTTAAAAATCATAGATCGACACAAACAGACGCCACAGCATGTGCTGTATTGTCGCTGTTAAAAAATACTCACAACAGGATCTACAATGAAGGTAGCCGAAGGCTCCTCGGGCGATGTGCATGTGATTGTCATGTAGCGGCCTTGAAAACTCAGGGTAGCTGTGGCCCAGGCACATGGACCTCTTTGAGGCATTTCCAGATCACAGCTCAGGCAGCCTGTGTTAGCGCCTGCTACGTGAACTTGTGACTCCCAAGGTGCATCCGTGACTGTACGAGTGTAATAACTGAAATAAATGACGTCATACAGATAACAGTATCATTTTATGGATCAAAAGTTGGTTCAAAGGGTTTCCGTTTCGAGAAAGCTTGAGTGTCCTTTCTACTTAGTCCAGAACTCTAAACAGTATCAAGAACTATTGTATTTTTTTTATTATATAGTGGGACCCATCTGCGGGTCATGCTGATGATGACAGCCGCCGCCAGAAAAAACATCTGCAACTTAGACCTATAAGTGCGTTGCCGCCAGTTTTACCTAAGTACGGCGAAGCCAAAAGAAAGGTTAATTAACCGACTTCCAAAAGGAGGAGGTATTTAAAATACATGTGCCCGCTGGGTTGTTTTTTTTTACACGAAGCAGCTATCCCGCTTAAGGTCACGCGCGGCGAGTGGGCACATTTTGGCTTGGCACCGACTTCAAACCTATGATTATGTAGTACATACAAATGACAGTGTTTCATCAAAATTAAAGGTTTGCATATAAGATGTATTTAATAAAATCTTTATAGTGTTTTTGTGTACCTAAGAGAAAAAGTAGTGACATTTGTCATCATTACTTACTAACGAACATTCGTCTCATCCATGCCAACGTAATTGTTCACAGTGAAAGCTCCAGGAGTGATGGAGTTGGATACAATTTGTCCGCCGATCCTCATACTTATGTATAAGTGCTGCCAAGCCCGATCGTCTGCCTGTCGTAATGACCAACGAGTGGACATGAAGAAGTTACCGTTTCGGCTAAAGAAAGGTAAAGCCATTGGGATCCAACCTTCTGGCTCTTCACGGTGCTCTTCCTGCAAAAATATATATAGTTTTTTATTTATATATTTTTTATTAGCGTTTTTACTAGTAGATTCTCGTGTTTTATCGTCGTTTCTAGAAATGGAACAGTAATAATAATATGAGTAGAAATAGAGCGTCTCGCGGGCCGCAGGCAGTTCAGTACAGTTTGAGCTAATGAGATAAACATCGAAGTGATATCAGCGATCGACCTAGCGACCTCGGCGACCTTTAAGGATTATAATTCAGAGTAGTATTGTTATTTTAATAGTGGTTTTTAATAAAGTCTCTTTAACACATCAAAAGGCTTCTTTCTCAAATAAATCGAACCTTAACACGTAACAACTGGTGTCAGAAGTGGGATTTGGGAAATGCCATTGACTCCGAGAGACAACAGTATCAGCGAGGGAGTGAAGACCAGGTCTCAACGTGCTGCAGGAGCAACGGGTATGGAGGAAAGCGCCTCGCCTACTGGTTCCGCTAACCAGGCCACGCTCCCTTCGGAACAAGTATCGGTTGTCCACGCCCCCAAGGCCATGCCCGCGCCTGACTTAGCGGATCTATTAAAGATGATGGTAGTCATGAAAGAGCAGCTACAAAATGGCGAACAGCAGCTTGATAACAAGTTTACGGCTATACAAAATGGCCAACAGCAGTTGGACGGCAAGTTTACGGCTATACAAAATGGCCAACAGCAGTTGGACGGCAAGTTTACGGCTATACAAAATGGCCAACAGCAGTTGGACGGCAAGTTTACGGCTATACAAAATGGGCAACAGGAACTACAAAGTGGGAAAGATGCCCTACAAAAGCAAATGAAGGATGACCCACATCTACTTTTATCCGCTGTTAGCGAAGTAAGTGGTGCCGTAGATAAACTACGGAAGGACGTCGACGTGGTTGAGGAACGAGTCACCTGCCTAAGTACCGATATGGACAGCGTGAAGACTGACCTTACCGAGCTGCATAAAAAGGTAGTGCGCCTGAAAACTACCACTACAACACCTGTTACTTCGGGTGTAGTTAGTGTACCCACCCAGTGTCAAGGTGCCTTCTTACGACGGCAGTACTTCGTGGACCGCGTACCGTACTTCGTCGCAGCTGCTAACGGGTGGACAGATGAACAGTGCCTGACTGCTCTTACTGACGCACTTAGGCAAGCACTAACAGTCCTAGAGGCACTACCTAGTTCGGGCAGCGGATACAAGGAACTATTGGAAGCGCTCGAATCCAGGTATGGAGAACGCCATCTAGAGCACGTTTTCCGCGCCCAGCTGCGCGATACAATCCAACGTCCGGTAGAAGGACTACAGCAGTGGGCGTTGGAGATTGAAAAACTGGTACGAAAAGCATACCTTTCGGCTGATGCGAAGATGGTGGAGTCGAACATCGTCCAAGCATTTGTAGATGGGATTTGGAGGTCAGAGCCGCAGTAAGGCTTCACCACCACGCCTTACTGAAAGAAGCTCTGGCACACGCCCTAGAGGTCGAAGCCGTTCGACAGGATATCCGTCCGACCCATAAGCTACGGGAAGTCTCAGAAGAAGTCAAAGAAGTCAAGGCTTCGTTTAAGAAAGGTTCAGGGGTAATGTGCTACAGATGCGGTGAAAGAGGACACCTACAGCTTAACTGCCCTCAAAAGAGTTCGCAGATGTCCAGGCTCAAGAAAGTGGAGGAACGTCTAGAGGAGCTGATGAAGAAGCGTGACGAACCCTCGCCTTCTACTGAGAATCAGGGAAACGAGTAACAGCCAGGACTAAGGGGCGAGTACTGGCTGGCGCGAAGGAAGCCCCGTCGACCATCATATCACAGGCGTACACCGGTAACTATCTCGTAATTCTGGGCAACATCAATGGAACAGATTGTAAAATAACGCTGGACACTGGAGCTTCAAAGACAATAGTGCGCCCGGATCTAGTGAAGACTACGTTGGATAGTAAAAAGAAGGTTGCTTGTCGACTTCTCTCCGCCTCCGGCCAGCCAATACCCGTGAAATAACAGTAACGATGCACTTTGGGGAGACATCATATAGACATGACGTCATCGTAGCTGAAATTATGGATGACTGTATTTTGGGCTTGGACTTCATGAAAAATTACAACTGTAAAATAAACGTTTCGGATGGAGTTTTCAAATGCGGCGATCAGGAAATCTTTATCCTAGGTGGAACTACGGGCAAAGTAATTTGTCAGAAGAGAATCACAATTCCTGGGAAGTCTGAGGCTCAGGTTTTAGTTAAACTACCATCAGATAGAAAAAAGGCACCGAACCGATGTGTGTTGATCGAGGACGAACGTTCCAGGATAGCTCGGAAATACATGACGGCAAGAACTCTTGTCAATGGAAACGCGACCGCAGTAGTGAGGGTCTTAAATCTAGACAACAGCGAGATTGAGCTACGTAAGGGTGACGTCATCGGATAGTGCGAAGAAGTCGTCTGGGGGAGAAAATGCTCCTCGTCATCAAGTTTGGAAACATCAAGCACAAGAAGTGATGCAACAGTCACTGAGCTTCTTAAGGACTGCAAGAAGAACCTGACTTATTCACAGAGCATTAAGGCTAAAAAGTTATTACTGCGATTCGCGAATGTTTTTATTAATCAAGAAGGTGACCTTGGAAGAACGTCGCTCGTACAACACAAGATTGATACCGGAAATGAAACACCTATTCGTCAACGAGCAAGACGAGTTCCTATAGCAAAAGAAAAGGAGGTGGACAAGACAACATGTTAGAAGAGATGAAAAGGAACAGAATCATAGAGTCATCTGCAAGTCCATGGTGCTCACCAGCCGTGCTGGTGAAGAAGAAGGACGGTAGCACCCGATTCTGCGTGGATTACAGACGACTCAATGGCATCACAAAGAAGGACAGTTACCCGCTGCCTAGGATCGACGACACAATAGATACTTTGAGCGGAATGAAATGGTTCTCAACCCTAGACTTAAAATCTGGATATTGGCAGGTGGAAATACATCCAAAAGACAAGGAGAAGACAGCATTCTCAACGGGCAAGGGATTGTGTCAGTTCAATGTGATGCCTTTTGGATTGTGTAACGCGCCTGCCACTTTCGAACGCCACTGGCGGGGTTAGTAGGAGATGCCTGCCTAGTATATTTGGATGACGTCATTATCGTTGGCCGTAACTTCGAAGACCATTTACAAAAATTAGAGCAGGTTCTCAGCAAGATTCAGGGTGCCAACTTAAGGTTGAACCCGAAAAAGTGTCATTTTTTGACGAATGAAGTTGATTACCTCGGTCATGTTATAAGCAGTGAAGGCATCCGAACTGATCCGAAGAAAGTGGAAGCAGTTCAAAAATGGCCTAGTCCCAAAGACTAGACGGAGGTGCGAGCGTTCCTCGGTTTGTGTTCATACTACAGACGCTTCGTTAAGGGATTTTCCGAGATTGCCAAACCGTTGCATCGGCTGACAGAAGATAAAAGACCATTCTGTTGGGATAAAAGCTGTGAATATTCCTTTCAAGAACTGAAGAAACATCTATGTCGAACCCCAATTCTAGGGTATCCACAACACGAGGGCCTATTCATCGTCGATACTGACGCGAGTAACACGGCAATCGGTGGGGTGTTGACACAAAAACAGGGCGACAGAGAAGTCGTAATCGCGTATTTCAGCAAGTCACTATCAAGACCGGAAAGGAACTACTGTGTGACAAGAAGAGAACTCTTGGCTGTGGTGAAAGTCCTACAGCACTTCAACAAATATCTCCTCGGCAGACGATTTTTACTGCGCACCGATCACGCAGCACTGAAGTGGCTTCTGCAATTCAAGAACCCAGAAGGTGAAGTGGCCAGATGGATTGAACAACTCCAAGAATTCGACTTCGACACATTACACCGTAGTGGAAAGTCTCATGGGAACGCAGATGCGCTGTCACGAAGGCCATGCCTAGAAGACTGTAAGCATTGTGTCAAACAAGAATCAATAGGCTTGACGGTGAAACGGACACAGGTTACTGCTTTGGGTCCCTGGGAAGATGAGACTATGAAGAAAGCACAGGTGAATGACGTTGATCTGAAGCAACTCATCATATGGAAAGCACAGGGTGATGCCAAACCTGCTTGGAGTGATGTCTCATCTGCAAGCGCTGTCACTAAAGCTTATTGGGCACAATGGGATAGCTTGGTTCTACAGAACGGCGTACTGTACCGAAAATGGGAGAAGACCAACGGCAGAGAGTTCCACCTGCAGATAGTTGTGCCAAGAGCGAAAATAGCAGACGTTCTCTGTGAAGTTCACGATGGAGTGTCAGGAGGCCATCTTGGAGTCAAGAGAACACTAATAAAAGTTCGCGAAGGATTCTACTGGCTCCATTGTCTGCAAGATGTACAAGATTGGTGCCGTAAATGCACTACTTGTACTGCTATAAAAGGTCCACAGACACCAAGCCGAGGGAACCTGCGACTGTACAACGTCGGCGCGCCATGTGAACGAATCGCGGTTGACGTCGCTGGACCATTCCCTGTTACGGAATCAGGAAATAAGTACTTCATGGTTGTTATGGACTACTTCACAAAGTGGCCAGAAGTATTCGCGATCCCTAATCAGGAAGCTACAAAAGTCGCGACAAAATTGGTTGAAGAAGTCATATGTCGGTTTGGTGTTCCCTTAGAAATCCATTCGGATCAGGGCAGCCACAAGTCTATGTATATATGTAGAACTTTGGGATTACATAAGACTCGGACCACCGCATATCACCCTCAATCGGATGGAATGGTTGAACGATTCAATCAGACACTCGAGACGAATCTGGCAAAGTTAGTCGACAACCATCAACGTGAGTGGGACAAATAGATTCCATTGTTTCTCCTCGCCTACCGATCAGCGGAGCATGAGAGCACAAAAACGACCCCCGCATATGTAAATTTCAGTAGGGAACTCCGAATACCAGTAGACCTACTTACTGGAGGGTCATCTGACGAGCCTCAAGCCGTTACTGATTACGTATCTAAGCTACGAGAAAGAATGAGAGAAATATACGACGTAGTTCGAGAAAACGGTATACAGGCGAGCGAGAACATGAAAACCAGATACGATCGGCGTTCAAATTCAAACGGTTTTGAAGAAGGTGCACTGGTTTGGCTACATAACCCAACCCGTAGGAAAGGAAAGACCCCTAAATTACAAGCCAAATGGGAGGGGCCATATAAGGTGATTACACGGATGAACGACGTCACCTACAGGATTCAGCGGCATTCAAGAGGAGCGTTCAAAGTAGTGCATATCGACCGCCTGGCAAAATATCGTGGCAGCAATAGCGATGTTCGGGACGAACATCTCTAAGAAGGGGGTAGTGTTACGAATAATAATAATCTTCAAGCCTTATCTGCGCACACAAATACACACACACTTCTTATCGATCTCCTGAGGCAAGGAATAATAGACCTTATTTCTAAATGCATAGTGTCGGATATAGATTGGTTGTTGCCTAATTATTATTAGCTTCGATTATTTTTATTAGCGTTTTTACTAGTAGATTCTCGTGTTTTATTTTTATTAGCGTTTTTACTAGTAGATTCTCGTGTTTTATCGTCGTTTCTAGAAATGGAACAGTAATAATAATATGAGTATAAATAGAGCGTCTCGCGGGCCGCAGGCACTTCAGTACAGTTTGAGCTATAGTGAGATAAACATCGAAATGATATCAGCGATCAACCTAGCGACCTCGGCGACCTTTAAGGATTATAATTCAGAGTAGTATTGTGATTTTAATAGTGGTTTTTAATAAAGTCTCTTTAACACGTCAAAAGGCTTCTTTCTCAAATAAATCGAACCTTAACACGTAACAATATTATGAAAATCGAGAGCACGAAACGGAGAAACTAATGCCACCTATATCTTACAGATTTAATTTACCTACTCATAGAAATTACATGCACTATTGTGGTCCTACTAAATGTCATTGAACTAATTTAAATGAACCGTTAATTTTTTCTGAATTAAGTTTTCCCAAACTTACACAAATTGTAAACAATTACCTATATTGTAATGATTGTAGAAATAGTTCTGTTTTTAAAAACTTGTTTCTTTTCTTAAGATTTACAAAAATAAGTAGAAGTACAAAAAATACGATTAAAGTACAGGTACCTAATTGCTTTGCATAAATAAAAGTAAAAAAAAAAACAAAAACCTGTAGGAAATTGCGAGAGAGACTAGAGTAAGCATGAATCAGTGAAACTTCTAACGCCATCTAGGATTCAAGGGTTTACGAGAATAAAGGCTTTCAGCTATCCATAAAATTTTAAACCTGACTGTACATGTTATCAAGTATTGTGAGTTATTTAATCATGGTCACATTATGTAACTACATACTGAGAGTTATAACTTACCTCGCAAATATTAGTAATTATATTACAAATTCTGAGAACCGCATAATTCTGTCTTCTATTCTGCCAATGCATGGCAATTTCTGAGTCAGACACCCATCGTACTCCCCCCAAGATGTGGTCGGCTGTCACACTTACTGGCGGTTCCATTGTAATGAAGTTTACAGTATTGGTCTCCCTCAGGGCTACCAAGTTTACGACACGAAGTACAACTGTTGGATTTTGAGTGTTCACCTAAAAACAATATTGTTTATCTGATAAATCTGTTCCAAGTCTGTTCATGGTGAATCTTAGTCAGTAGTTTCCGCGAGTAAGGAATGGTTAGGGTCTTATATTGACATTATTCCTAACTAGCTGACCCGACGAACTTCGCACCGCCATTTTTTTGTAATTTTTATTTAAAATTTTCCAAAACCTCGTTTTTACCATTTATGCGCACTATATAGCTTCCTACAGGTAGTACAGTCCTGGACAAAAATAAATGTACACTTCCGGTTTTCTCATAATTTTCTTTAATACAAACCTTGTCCTGACAATAGCAAACACATAAAAAAATATCCAATTTGGTGGAGTCGATCGGAAGTTATACGCGTACATACATTTCAGTGATTCATTTTTATTTATATAGATTACTAAAGAAAACCCGAAGTGATAGTGATTTGACCTAAGGAGACAGTAGAGACAGTGTGGCGATTCGATATCACTAGCTTATACCAGGGTCATATTGATATATTAAAGGTCTGGGCAAACAGCGGACGGGGCGGGACGGTGACGCGACGCTGGCGGGATGTGAAGAGTTGTAATGTATTAGTTAATATAGAATAGGTCACATAGAGCCTCCGCACTCAGCGTTCGACTAGCGGTCGCGTCACGTCGCCGCCGCGTTCGGCGGGAATTCAAATCGAATGCGGCGGGACAGAGCGCGATTGCGACGTGAGCGCGATGACATTTTTGTGTTTTATGGATATTCATTCGAGTAGTCAAATAGACGGGAGCACGTCGCGTTCGGCTTGACGCCAATTTTGTATCTATTTACAAAAATGAACGTGGAGAAAGTGGAAAAATTAATCGAAATTGTTCGAGGCTACACCTTTATGTATGACTTGAGCCATTAACAGTACAAAAATGCGAACTTGAAAGCTGCAATATGGAAGTCCATAGGCAAGGACTTGAATGAAACTCTCTTTTCGAAATGCTCGAGGAATCGCGCTGAGTGCGACGGGTGGGCCGACGCGATGCTAACGCGATCATCACGCCCGCTTTCACCGTCCCGTCCCGTCCGCTGTTTGCCCAGACCTTAACTTTAACCCATAACATTACTGTGTTAAAGGTTTGAGGAGCATGAGTTTTTGGAGCAAATTACTTAAGGACATATGAAGTGATGCTAATGTGACCTAAGGACACAGTAGAGACACTGCTACGATTCGATATCTCTGGTTTATTTCCAGGATCACACACAAATGATAATTTTAACGCATGAGACTAACGTATTAAAAGTTTGAGGATTATTGGTTTTTGGAGCAAACTACTTAGAGACCAGGAAGTGATTATGATGTAGGTAACCTAAGGACACTGTAGAGACACTGGGATGTTCGATATTATATATATATCTCAGGCTTATTTCCAGGATCACACGCATATCATAATATGTTGATTCTCACCCATGGTATCTTAGAGTAGCGAAGATTTTCTGAACAACCCTTTTTAACCGACTTCAAAAAAGGAGGTGGTTTCAATTCGACTGTTTTTTTGTTGTTGTTTTTTATGTTTGTTACCTCATAACTTTCGACTGGGTAAACCGATTTTAATGATTCTTTTTTTTAATTTGAAAGCTGGTGCTTACCGTGTGGTCCCATTTCAATTTGGTCCAGATTGAAGTCGGTTTATATACGATGTATTAAGCTATCAGTTAAATATTTCTTGAAATTTTAAAGCACATTTTCGATATTTTCTCTCTTCTTATCACATGGCTTGTAAATCATATTGTATCATGTTGGGTATTAATACTCAGAAAAAGGATAATTTGAGTAATAAAATATGTTTACCTTAGGGTACTTCAGATCAACTAGTTCAGGATACAGATCATCAGGGTCACTCTTGTCCACGTAGTAGTAGTAAGAGTATGTTCCCACTTCAGTGTCGTTAAAGGTCGCAAAGGCCAGATATGAACCCTGAGTCGAGAACCATGTCGCTTGACCGGTATACATGACATCCTCTGTAACAAGATTTTATTTTAAGTCTATGGCTGCTTCACTATTCAAGCTCCTTATAATTATAAACTTTAAAAAGTTATGATTTATACTAGCTGTGTAATCACAATACCTGGTTGCTTTTGAATCGGATATTGTTTACTGTTTGTACTAATCACTACATACCTATTAAAAAACAAAGTCCTCCGCCGCATCTGTCTGTCTGTCTGTTCGCGATAAATTCAAAAGTTACTACACGGATTTTTAAGCAATTTTTACCAATAGATACAGTGATTCTTGAGGAAGGTTTTTATATATAATTTGTAAAATTTTTGAGTATATTGGCTAAATGTAACGATATTTGTTGAAGACTTCGGAAACAAGCCGCAGATCTTCTCGGGGTAACATAGGTTACATTAAATTTTCCTTAAAGAACCCGTGCGAAGCCGGGGCGGGTTGCTAGTATATTTATAAATTACTGATTTGCTTTCGCCGCCACCTGTTTTCTGTGAGGCCGTAATATCAATCTGGTCTAGCAAACCCATTGGTGTCGAAGCTGGTTTTTTATCAATATCTTATTTCTTTCAATGAATTATTGTGATAAATTTGATTACACTAATTGTGATTTTACCTTCGTAGACCCAGTCAGTGTGTCCATTATAAATTTCACCGGGAATTCCATCATCTGTTAGCCGTACAGCTTGGGTCCGCCCCTCCGGCAGATAGTACAAGTCGTTATCTAATACATAGGCCAAAGCGTGACCACCTCCAAATATACATAACTGTAAGCGATTATTGTCGGCTACGCTCGTTACAGTACTAAAATCAATGAAAGTTCATAATATTTATATCTCATAACAGAAACAATTTAAACGTAAGAAAAAGTTTTGAAGATCAACGCAACTAAGCTAGCCTTGGTAATTTTCCCTCTTTTTAATTATGGATCATTTTTAGCAACACAAAAGTCTTAAGATTTTTTTATGGGATAAGGGCAAACGAGCAGACGGATCGCTGATGGTAAGTGATTACCGCCGACCATGGACACCCGCAACACCAGAAGCGTCACACCTTCACACTTTCGACCTTTTTAAAAGGAGTACAATCTTTTCTTGAAGGAGTAGGTCGAATCGGTCCGGGAATATCGCAGGCGACAGATCATTCCACAGTTTTGTTGTGCGAAGCAAAAAGTTTTTATAAAAGCGCACAGTTATGGAATGCCAACCAATGTGCTACACTGTGCCACATTTGTAAAAATGCTTAGGTACAATAGGCAGTCCTTCACAACTTCTAAATCCTAATAATGCAAGGATACTTTCGTGCTTAAAGCAAAATTCAATATCATTAAGGGCCAAATATGAAATGTTTAAAAGATAAATAAGTACTTACTTATCTTGGATGCGATATAAGGCGAATTGAGCAGTAGTTGAATATCTGTAGACCTGAAAATGAAATTAATTAAAATTTACTCCACTAACAAATTTATGGACCATAAGATATACCTAAGCAATAAATAAATACTTATCTATATATTTTTTATTGGTCTGTAATATATATAAAGATAAGTAACGCTTAGATAAATAGTTTATCCATTTATTAATTACTTTAACAAACACGCATAGTTAAGAATGCGTACACACATCATACTTACTTGCCGCACTTCACTTGAAGCCAAGATGAATTGCCCGTCTGGAGATAGAACGGGATTATTGGTATTCAGACGTTCCTGCAATTTTTAATATTAGATTTTTTTAAGATAATCTTTTTGGTCTGATATGGCAGATAAGGCGATTCCAAAATGAGTGATATAAAACTAGTTAGTAAATATTAGTGGTAGGTAAAGTTTGAAAAAGTTAGGATTGAAAAAATAACCTACCCAAGCAAGTCTTTGGCTCAAGAAAAGAGTTAAAGCGAGATGAAATAATTTATTTAAAAAGTTGGTCCGAAAAAAAAATATTAATGGACAAATAGGTACAGATGGCGTAGTTATAGCACTACTTACCAACAACGCAGCTTCCACTAATACCCGGTCTTCCAAATTAGGTACGTTGAAAACGTGAATGCCAGGTTCTCCAGCCTTTCTAAACGTAAACTCTGTATCTAGAAGGGTAGATAAAACATGTGAAATAGCATTTTTAGTCAGCTAAGAGCTTATGGCTTATCTACAAAGCTCTTCAGTTTATAAAAGTTTGGTAGGTATACTCAGGACGATTAGACCCGCGCCGCGTTACCTATTTTCTTTACTACCTACCTAACTGTCATGTCAAACAATAAATTCAGGGTATAATAAATTCGGTAAGTGTGTGAAATGTGTTTTGTTTTTATACAAATAAACATATAGTTCGTAGCAGGAACATTGAACATCAGTAATACGAAGAGGAGAGATGAACTGTATCAACTGCAATGTGCAAAATATCAAAACGTTTGAAATTATTATTTTCAAAGTTCCGGTGATCGGGATCAAGTGATTCTTGATGCTTTAATAAGCAAGAGAGAGAGAAAGAGATAAATTTGAGTGGACAAAAGCTCGAACAATAGTAGTCATGACCAAAATTCAACGTGACCCACAATTAAAATAGAAGGCATGGAAAAAGTTGCTAAGACTTAATAAACACAGAAGGAAATCGTTTAAGTAGGATATAGTTTAAGAAGTGTGATGAGATTTCCAGTACCTAATAGCATATTATGTTAAGCAGGTATATACGTTTGTTAATACTTTACATTTAAGAAATTAAGCGAATAAGTGAGAAAGAGTGGACGGTGGGAGTGTTAATTATATTTTTATTACTCATTGATAAAGATAACTTTAATTTTAAGAATATGAGAATATGTTGGTCAAAATCTACTTATGATTATTCCTACTAAGTATCTATTACTATTATAGCTATTATACATTTTTATTCTTAAATTTCATCCACTATGTATTAAATATGAGCTATTCGTTTTTAACTACACTACATTTTTGTTTTAATACTGCTGCACTAGAAATATATCATGTGTCCGGGGACTTCACGTAGGTAAATAATTTATATAACTGATGGAACGACCCCGGCGGAAAAACTGCATTAGGAAACTCCGAAACGACCGCGTAGAGCACTACACCATACGTGCAGTCAAGAAGCAAACTAGAACTTCTCTACTAGAAGCATTTATAAAAGTTATTTTTAATAATGGAGTATACTTTCTTTTAAACTTACCTGAGATCCAAGTGCCGTTAAATCCTCGCTGGCTGTATTGTCCAGACAACCACTCTGGGATAGTGAAGGGGTCGCCTTCGGTGCCGGCACTTAAAGGAACAGCAGTGGCACTTGCTACTACTGCGGCCAATACGTACCACCACGACAATCCCTTGTAAAAATAAAAACACAGCCGAATTGAATACTTTGTTTTTGAGAGAATTTCTAGTAAAAATAACTAAAACTTTTTTCTAATTAGTAGTTACTGGATTAAATATGTAAATTAGACTTACCATGACGATTTATTTTAAAGAACCTAGTGGCTGGCGACCCTAGTCCACCAACCCGACTAATGTAAAATTATCATCCTAATAAAATTATCGTCTTATCCGTGTGATAACTAGATATCTGGTGATATTGAGAATTTACGACATTCTCTTGATATGTTTTATTATATCGATGGTAATAAACATATACTTATTTGATAAATAAATAGATTTTCCAATAGATAACTTAGGTATAACATGCTTTTCCATGGCCAAAAGACTACAATAAAACAGACTTTAGTCCGGAGGTCTTGTGTAAGTTGCTTGTAGAACTAGCTAATATTACCTATTCATTAAC
The DNA here is from genome assembly GCA_949125395.1 of Diaphora mendica. Lineage (NCBI taxonomy): Eukaryota > Metazoa > Arthropoda > Insecta > Lepidoptera > Erebidae > Diaphora > Diaphora mendica. The sequence goes on from OX421317.1 coordinate 20,394,846, forward strand.
TTTACAACAAGAACGGTCCTCCACACGATGTGGAATTAGTCATTCCACCCTCAATAGACCTCCACTGCTGGACGTAGGCCTTCGACAAGGTCAACCACTAAAATCGATCTTGTGTTGCCAACGGCTTGCCGCAACCTTCACCAGTACAGTGGACGTCTTTCAGTTAATATGATGATGATTCCTCCTCAGCACAATGCCTAGAGGAGTCCCAACGGCGCCTAATCACAGGGAGCAGACTCTAGAGCACTGCAAAATAACGCAACCTGCTTTGGACGAATGTATGGGACGCTGTTACAGAGGGCGGACTACACCAACTCAAGTTTCACCTATGCCTGTTTGAAGTTTCCCATAAGTGTGTTCAGTCTAACGAATGTCGTTTCAGTTGACAAGATGTAGGTATGCCTGGTAAAAATCTTAATAAGTATTTTTTTTTACTCTTACTGCAATTTTGACCGGTTATTTTAATAACCTTTTGTACCCATACTAATCCTATATATATTATAAATGTGAATGTAAGTTTGTTTGTTACGCTTTCACGCGAAAACTACTACTCATCATGAAACTTTTTACACATATTCTTGGAGATATTAGAAGCACCTAACATAGGATACTTTTTAGGGTTCCGTGCCAAAGGCAAAAAACGGAAACCTTATAGATTCGTCATGTCTGTCTGTCCGTATGTCACAGCCATTTTTTTCCAAAACTATATGAACTATAATGTTGAAACTTGGTAAGTAGATGTATTCTGTGAACCGCATTAAGATTTTTACACAAAGATAGAAAAAAAACAATAAATTTTGGGGGTCCCCATATTTAGAACTGAAACTCAATTCACCCCGTAGGGTACGTAAGAACCGATTAAAGGAGTACATACCTAAACTATGGAGGACTATTAGCACTGAAATAGATGGAAAACGTGACACAAATTAAACCCTAGACATAGTGCTAGGTCCATACTTGTGGAACATAGGCTTCGATGATTTTCTGGCAATACCGGTACCGTCCGGATGTACCCTTAACGCGTACGCGGACGACGGTTTGTTTTTGATAGAATCAGATACTAGAACGGGCCTTGAGAGGCTGGCTGGTGAGTGTTTGGGCTTAATATCTCTTTGGGGTGGGCGTAATCGGTTGACTTTTGCACCAGGCAAAACCTTCCAGCTACTTCTCAAAGGTAACCTCAAGTCACCGCCGTGTATTAAATTTGAAAATGTTACTATTAAAAATAAAACCTCGGTTTGTTATTTGGGATTAGTTTTAGAAAGAAACTTTTCATTTATCGAACATATTAAAACAGTTAATGAAAAGTCTAAAAAGAGTTTCTTTGCACTGACGAGGATATCAACTGCGACATGGGGTCTGTCATTCAATACACTAAAGGTCATTTAAGGAGCTACTTATTTGGGTTCTATTTGCTATGGTGCTCCTGTATGGGCCGATAGGGCGACGGTAGGTGCTGTCCGTCGCAAACTGTTACAAAGCCAACGACTTGCATTGATTTTCTTGTGCAAGGCATATAGGATGGTTAGCACTGAGGCTTTACCGGTGTTGTCGGGTGTTCTTCCGGTCGATCTCGAGGTGCAAAGACGTGCAGCCATGTACTATTCTACACTACAAAATATGGAATGCGATTATTTGGGCGTACGCGACCGCGATAAAATCATAAGATTGTTACAACAGCAATCCAATGTTTATAACGACCTCGTGGATGAATGGCAGCAACGATGGGACGAATCATCTAAAGGGCGCCACCTCTACCAGTTCTTTTCATCTATTCGCGAACGGTTGTCGTAGACATGGCTCGAGGTAGATCACTGTGTCGCTCAATTTCTTACAGGCCACGGTAACTTTAAGAGCAAACTACACTCATTTAAATTAGTCGATTCAACGTTGTGTCAATGCTCAACACCTGATTATAGCTATGAACAGTCGGCTCATCATATCCTCTGGGAATGTAGTCTTTGGTGCAATGAACGTAACATGATGCTAAATAGCTTACAAATGACATCTGGGGCGGTATACTATGGGGATCTTGTGTCAACTGCGGTGAATTTCCGTGCGTTTAGGCGATCCTGCCATACAGACTATAGTAATCAAATATAGCTCACTTAGGACCCATAATAATTTATCCGTGGTGCTTCCCGTTTTGAAAAAGGTGTATGCCTATTTTGACTTCATTTTGTCTCCCGCTTTGCTAAGGAGGGAAGTGGACTTATAATATTTCCAACTGCTCCAGTTTTTCTTCTCATTAATTTCGTTGCGGGTTCCAAGACAGTTTAATTTTTTCCTGGGACTTCCCGAGTCTCATAACTCGGTGTGATCGTTGGTCACCGCTGTTGATCCTGGTGTACAGGAGTTGCAGTGGTGGGCATGTGGGCGGGATTAGTCCCATTAAACCCTAGATATAGTGGGTCCCCCAACCTATTTGCCAAACTTGAAATGACACGTAAAAATTTCCTTCCGAAGGCGAGGCCTATTTTGTGCAGTGGAATATCAAAGACTGTTCAGAAAGAATATTCGATCCTATATACGCCTTCAAAAAAGGAGGAGGTTCTCAATTCGATTGTTTTTTTTATGTTTGTTATCTCATAACTTTCGACTGGGGGAACCGATTTTGATGATTCTTTTTTTATGTAAATCTGGTGCTTCCCGTGTGGGTCCCATTTAAATTTGGTCCAGATTGAAGTTGGTTTTTTTTTTGTAAATTTTTTTTCCTTCCGGAAAGAGCGATAGGGTTTTTTTTTCATTACGTGACCTTATAGTTGATTTCATAATTAAATGAAAAACATCCCTTGTTTTAATTCAATAAATAACTGATTATACTATGTAGTGATCTACATAGTATAAAACAAAGTCGCTTTTTCTGTCCCTATGTCCCTTTGTTTGCTTAAATCTTTAAAACTACGCAACGGATTTTGATGCGGGTTTATTTAATAAATAGAGTGATTCAAGAGGAAGGTTTTTATGTATAATAAATGCATAATATAGTATGGAAACACTGTTAATTTTCGAGGTTTCTAATGTCATGTAGCAACTAAACACATTTTTTTGCGCTTACATTGCAAACGCTGGTTGCACCCTACGAGATAGATCAAACTAATGTACTAGAGTATTGTACACCTTAAAAAGTACTACAAAAAATTCCGCGACGGTATATCGCACCACCCCTGGGAGAAAGCAGCAAGTGCACTTGCGTATTTTTTTTTTTATTGCACCAATGAATAGAGTATCACGGTTTACACCTTCTGACTAAAATTCGTGAAGCTGTCGGCAAAAACCAATGAATGAACGCCATCAAAATGATTTTTTGCGAAACTAGATAGAAAAAAAATCCATAGGTATAAAGAAGTAAGCACATATACATTTATTTGATTTACAATTTTCCCATTTCATAAAGTCGTAATAATGCTTACGTAAAATATCCACTAAGATTAATAGAAAAAAATATTTGTAAATAAACTTAAACACATATTTCACCACAGTACTAATAGAGAGGAACTGTGCAAGTCCGGTTACGTACTTCTTCCACGAAAGTTTTAGCTTAATGTTTCTGTGTAATTAATGCTGCACAAAATCGTATGTCACTTATGTCAGAGTTGATATTGAGGAAACATTCGAAGATCCGGTAGAGAACATTGTGTGTCAAAATGTTAGAACAAATTCTGATGAAGAATTCGAGCCATATTCACCTGCAGTTTCAGAATATATTCCCTATTCTGATTCTTACGAATCCGATGAAAATATTATTTCATTCAAAAATGCTTGTGTACAACGCAAGATACGAAACTGTCAGGACCCTCAGTATGTTAAAAGTTCATTGTCGTCCAACACGAGTAAACCCCAAGTTTGCACCACAAGTGAATTCGACTTAGTATCTATCAAATCACCATTTAAAGATCCTAAATTTACAACCAATTTGGAGGCTGGTGCTTTGAATCCGAACTCATCTTATATTGGCAGTTATTCAGGGACGCCGTGTTCATGCCTTGTTAAAAAGCTAATTACTACTCCTGATTCGTTTAAAGAGGTTTTAATAAGTGTACACGACAAACATACAAGTAATAAACCTGATTATATTGACAGTACCATCGTTACAGATCCATCAAAAGACAAACAGGAGATTGCCTGAATACAAAAGACTGCAGCTATGAACAATTTTACTTTTATTTTAATTTGTAGCATCAACTTCTACAGAATATATTGATTACGTCGTTACTAGTGAACATTTTATTTCTGCTGAAATCTTGAACGAAACGATTTAACAATGTGCTACTGACCAAAATCTTCCGTTACCGTCTGAGACTAATTTCATTGCAACGCCGTCCACGGTGTATGTGAATGATCAATATGGTATTGATGATGATGACAAACAACCTACATCTACAAAGAAACTGAGTCGTAAAAAAGAGTTAGAGATGAAACTTCATGGCGCGTAAACAAAAATAAGTTATTGAAAAATTCTGGGAAACTGTATCACTCTAAAGCTACGAAGAAAGAAAGGAGAGGAAAAGTGTTGGGTGATCCATGTGTATGTAAAAATAAATGCCCTGAAAAGATACACAACTCAGAAAGAAAGTTAGCATTTGAAACTTACTGGCAATTAGCAAGTCACGAGCGTCAGTGGGACTACATATTGAAATATGTAAAAGCAAAACCTACACGTGTTGCAGTAGTAAATTCTAAGAGACCTCGAACGCAGACTTTAATCTATTCTTCACCAAAAAAAGACGGACGGAATATAGTTACTGTTTGCAAGAAGATGTTTTTACAAACGTTTGACATCAACGACAAGATTGTGTACACAGCTCTTGAGAAGCAAGAACACCACCAGATTGTTGACCGGCGAGGCAATAATACTAATAGGCCTAACAAAATAGATGAGAATACAACCAGAAGTGTCGTTAATTATATTATTAAGTTTCCACGTAAGGAATCTCATTATCTCCGCAAACAAACACAAAGGGAATATTTCGACGAAAAGCTTAATTGTGCTAAAATGCATCGCTTATATTTAGATTGGATTAAAAATAATCCTGATTACGAAAGTGTTACGTCAGCCTCTGAACGATGGTATTACCATATATTTAACACAAAGTTCAATATTGGTTTCTTCCAACCAAAGAAGGATTTATGTGAAACTTGCAGCCTGTATGATCAGGCTGATTCTGAAAAAAAAAGAACAGTTGAAAGAAGAATTCGAAAAGCACATTAAGAACAAAGAACAAATACGACAAATTAAAAACAAAGAAAAAGAAGAATCTGATAATAAAGAAAAAACAGTTGCATGTTTTGACTTGGAGAAAGTATTGAGCTTACCACAATCGTAAGTTGGAGTTTTCCATTATAAACGTAAATACCCAGTGTATAATTTCACTGTGTATAACATGTTGACAAAAAGCTGACATTGCTATGTTTGGCATGCCCGAATCGCAAGAAGAGGTGCTAATGAAATAGCCTGCTTGTGGTGTTTTTTACAAACTGAAGCTGAAAAAGAAATAAAAGAAATTTCATTCTATTCTGATAATTGCACAGGGCAAAATCGCAATCGTTTTGTTTTTGCCTTATATATTTACGCTTCTAAAGCGTTGGGTATAAAAATTACTCACAGGTTTTTACAGAAAGGCCATACCCAAAACGAGGGTGATTCAATGCACTCCTGTATTGAAAAAAGCAAGAAAAATCATGTTCTCTATGTACCAGACGAAATCTATGCAATTATTCGAAATGCTAAAGTTCAGGGCCAAAAATATAAGTTGAAAGAATAATAATAATAATAAATCGCTTTATTGTACACCAGATAACTAAGAACATAACTTAAACCTAGGTAGGTCGGTAGTACAACTGGCGGCCTTATTGCTCAACGGCAATCTCTTTCAGGCAACCGTGGACTATGGAAATGACTCAGGTAGATTTTTTCAATTTCAAAAATCTCGTAAATTACGGCAAAAATTGGGAAAAAGATGACTTGGGAAAAAAAGTGAGCTGGAACAAAATAAAAGAGATAGCAACAGATCCTCAGTCCCCAGGGATATTGAGAATTAGATACGAGTTTGATAATGGGGCACCTATAATGCTCGTGGATATAAATAAAAGTGGAAGAATTGGAAGGAAAAGGAAAATTACCGCTACCGAGGGACCATTTGCTTTACAGAAATTGTACGATGCACCGCTACCAATCAATGCAAATTTATAGAAAGACCTAATGAGTCTCTGTAAAGATAATCATATACCGCCACATTACCAAGTATTTTATAACAGCTTGAGGATTCAATCAGCCGCTAACGTGTCAGATCCAGAGGAAGAGGACGATGAAGTTTAAAAATTTATAAAGAGTATGATTTCACTCTATTTCAACAATAACTTTGTATGTTAATATAAACTATTTTATTATTTTATTTACTTTATTATTTTTTTAATAATAAAGAGTCGTAATTCTTACCCTCCTTTTTTTCGTTATTAGTACTTTGAACTTAAGTGTCCCTTTGGTAAAGGATTAACATACATCATAAACAAAGTTAGACTATCGATTGGAAGGAATAGGTTATAGAAGATACACTTAAAACATCTTATTAATTTTAATTTCAGAAAAACTTTTTCTCTACATACATTGAACAAATTTAGCTTCAGTTGCTCGTAAGAAGTACGTAACTTTATTACACTTACTGCTTTATTCCAGGAATGGTGCGATATGTCTATCTCTCTTATCTCTACTTGTATGTTTGTATGTTTCGCCATAGTGCATAACTATTGAACCGATTTTAATTATTGCTGTCAATAGATTCGTAATAATGGACCAGGTGACATGAGACATAGGCTATATAAATATTATCAAAAGTTTTTACGTAGTCGGGTAACGGGTTATAGTGTTTTAAACTTCTACTTGTAAAGAAACAAAAGTTAAAGGTAGCCACGCTAATTTAAGCACGAACCAGCCGGCTCGACCGGGGCGGTACTACCCTCACAGAGAAGGTCAACATTAGTGCTGTCGCGTTTCGTTAGTGACTAAAAAACCCGAAGGTTCTTGATGCAGAAGCATCAATAGGTCGCCATGGTGTGGGTTATCATGCTGCATTGTTTGCTTCGCAACGATTGTGGTGACGTTTGGATTCTGCTGTAAAAATTGTAAAATAGACGACAATGCGTGTCAAACGGAACGGGGATTTCCCCATCGATTATTATTTACGGACGACAGTATGTTTTCTTAATTTTCTAGGGTTGTAGATACTGCTTCAACAATTTTACACGTTACGATTAAATATGTTAATAACGATTTCGCTCACATATTAAATAATATAACATACTTTTTATTCCTCTTACGTGATTAACGTTAATACTTAAAGTATTTCTAAATACCATGTGATAATAACTATGTTCCGCTAATTATACCCACATCAAGTATTTTTTCGTTCGAAAGTGAGTATATAAGCATATTTGGCTCATATATCTTGCTACCAGGCCATAAAAACAAACAAATGTGGGTGAGTCTATAATACAGGGGAATTCCCACCGCTTATCACCTAGCGTAATTTTGTTCTATTTTGCGGTTCTGTTCTCAGTCCCAGATCTATCTCATAATGATCAGTTAGCTATCGTACTGCGATACTGTTTTCAGGGAAAAGTGTACGAAAGATGTATATCGTTAATTTAAATTGGTAGTCATACTAGCTTGTAACATCGTTTTTTTTAGTATTCAATGTTTAACAAATTTTGTTTCAGCGCCCTCTCGTTCATTGTAGTTAGAACTACAATTGGATGATGTGCACGATCGAAGTATCGGGCTGTTGGTACACCTAGGTGGCACTAGGGGGCGTATTTTATGAAGGATATGTAGTTGACATTATGACGCTTAGAAATAATGAGACATTATCATATGTGTATCATACGATTCTCATTACTTCTTAAATTTGATCTCAAATAAGCAAGGAGTATGGAAGTTGTACGTCCTGTTCTCACATCCCGAAATGTAGTAGGGGAATCATCTAGATTGTTCGATCAAATGTCTATATAGCAGGCTGCATGGCATATTTCTTTAGATTTCTTAAAACCTTCTCTCGTTAACTCTGAGGAAGCTTTGCTTACAGTGTACATTAATATTCTTGTTGGTAGTGTTTGTGAGTGTTCAAGTCCCACTGTCTGTGGGTCGTTAGATTACCACAGAAAGAATCCTACATCTTGCCTGTCTTGTGGTTCAAGATTTGTGCTGAGTACGGTTGACGATTGGCAGCTCACGGCTCACTCCTCAAGACCTATCTGCCCTACCTTGAGGGAAGTACATATTATATATATGGAAATTAATTATTACTTTTTTACCTAGCACCCACAAGTTGGATCACTGGTGGACGTCTCTGTAAGCTACCTTGAGCTGGAGAGAGTCTACGGCTGATTACTGTGAGTCAGAGAGGTGACCAGAGGGTGGCTATCCTGTGCAGACCAGTCTACAGGCTTAAAGAGTGAAAGAAAAGACTGTATAATTTTATTTTTATTTTTAAGACTACCTCTTAAGTTTTTTTGTCAATATATTAAATTAATTAAATTACTTTAAATTCATATGTAAAGATAGCAGGAATTGGAATAAAAGTTTATTTAAATTGTAAGTTGTCTTTTTGAAGTCTTCCTTGGACCCTCCGCACCCTCACCTTAAAATTTTATCTAAATTCTTACGGCGCCCTGAGGTATCATCTTCTGCCCTGAGTCGAAGCCGGTGAGTTTCCACCTGACAAGTTCAGGGGTTACAAATTGGCGACCAACGTTCGGCTAACCTTTCGAACCTTGAGGGTGTGCTGAGTGTAGTTCCCGGGAGGACTTTGGATGAGACGCTTACTATCCGTCCGAGACTACCCAGGACGTTAATTGGTTTTGTGGAGTGCAGTTCACATGTAATAATTATCTCATTGCATTTTTCAGCACTTTATTACCATCTCTGCGGTGTGGAAAAGCATTGAGCAAAATTCAAAATTAAATCAAAATTTTAACTGCACAAATTTTGGTAAGTCTTTTTGAATTTTATTTTGGCAAGAACATTTTTTTTCTTTTTTTCTTTTTTTCTTTTCCTGTTGTTTCACAGTTCATGTGTGTGTTCCCTAAGGGATCAGCACATACATATAGCTTGTATTTTGTTCAGGTTTTCCTTGAATAACTTTATTTTTACTTTTTATATTCCTACCTACTTACAACTTAAGTAAATAAATGTGAGATTAACTTTATTTTATTTCTATAAGTGGGTTTGCATAATATAATTAAAGGGATATTGTGCTTCCCTTTAACTTGTTTGTAATTTTAACATAATAATTTAACCTTTTAGTGTATTTAAATTGTGTATTTAATAGTGTAATTTAAATTTCAATCTAGGACACTTTGCATAAATAAAAGTAGGGTATACTTTTATCTATAGTAAAGAAAACTTGAATTTTTTGTTCATTGAATGTGGATTGTTAGCAACTACTTTATAGTTGTGGAAACATGAAGCAAACATAATTAATGTATTAGAAGTAAATTTATAATTAACTTAGAGTTTGAAAGGGGATTAAAAGAAAAAAAAAGTTTTCTTTTGTTACCCCACAAATTAGGAAAAACTGCTTAGAATAATTGTAAACTTGTAATTAAAAGTAACATTTGAGAATAATTTTTTTAGGTTATTGTGTTGATAAAATAACACATTATTTTGTAAGACTGAATCTTTTATTTTTTTTCACTAAGAAGAACTTAGTGCTTTGTTTTAACTTTGTTAACTTGTCATTAATTTTAATTTTGAATTTTAAAACATTGTGTTAAGAAAGTAACACATTATTTTTATAACATTCAGCCTAATCGTTTTGTAGGACTGAATCTTTTACTTTCTCACTAAGAAGAACTTAGTGCTTTATATATAAATTTTTTAATTGTCAACAAATTTATTTTTGAATTTTAACATCATGGCCCAGCTGATTAAATGTATAAATTATCTAAAGAAGGATGAACTTATTAACGAGTTGTCTGCCATGGGTGTTTCAGCGAATCCCGATGACACGGTGGTCAGTTTGAGGAGTGAGCTGCGCACTGCGTTGCGCCTTATACGGCGTGGCAGCATTAAAGCCAGCACTGTCGTCCCTGCTTCTGCTGCTTCTGAGCTGTCTTTCTGCGATCCGAAGGTCATGGAACTGGAAGGAGTCCTTTCTTCAGGTGATTTCGTTTCTAATAAGACTAGTCGCCTAAGAGTTTCCTTGAGGGCTAATTATCTTCTCGCTAGGTTAGCAAGGTGTGGTTTTGACTGTCCAGAACTAGTGGGTATACGTGCCCGGTTAGTTAAATTGTTGTCTGTGTCTGAGGCTACTACCGACTCTGACTCTGATGGATCGGAGAAGGAGATGCTTCCTACACATACTGACCAGATAAAGTACACCTCACCTGTGTCGAGGGGGGACCGTTCGACGCGACCTATCGCTGCCACTTCTGACTCACTTCCAACTGTAGTATTGAGGGATAAGCCTGTTAATTTAAATTCATTTAACTTAAAATTTGATGGCACTTCTTGCGTACGTGTCTTCATCGAAAGACTTGAGGAGCTTAGGTGTGCTCGGGAGGTCTCCAAGGAGAAAATCCTCACAGCTTTCTCTGACCTGTTGGAAGGTCCTGCCTTGTCTTGGTTTCGCACCAACAAGGAGGATTTCACCTCTTATGAGGTCATGTTGGAGGAGCTGAGAGAGAACTTCGATCTTCCTGACTATGATTACCGCCTCCGCAATGAAATCAAACCCGTACACAGGCCCGATCTGAAACATTGGGTAATTTCATTTCTACAATGCAGGCCATGTTCTCTAGACTCTCGTACAAGATGCCTAGTGAAGAACAAATGGACATTCTGATGCACAACATCAGACCTGATTACATGAAGGAATTGGCCCTTCATGACGTAAAGTCTATTTTAGATCTGAGGCGTTTAGGAAGGCGCCTAGAGCTTGCTCGTGCTAGAGCTGAGGCATTTCATGAACCGTCATTGGAAAAGCTTATTCTAACTGCGGATTTACACCAAGTTAAAAATAAACCACCACATAAAACTTCTCAACAGATATCTGGTGTGTCCCGTCCGTCCACCTCGAGCGATGACAAGTGCTTCCGATGTGGTGAGGGCGGCCACACTACTTACGGCTGTCCACAGTCAAGAGAGGTGGTGTGTTTCCGGTGTGGACAAAAAGGTGTCCGAACACCGGAGTGTTCCCAGTGCAATGTCAAGCCAAAAACACGGGTAGGTCGGGGCCTTGTTAAGAGCTTTCCATGTGACAACAAGCGTTCTTCTCTGTCTGAGAATTGCTCTGATAAGGTCCTGTTTAATAATAATAAACGGGATAACGATATTAGACCGTATTTAGTAGTAAGGATCCTGAACTTAAATGTTTTGGGCTTACTTGATTCGGGTGCAGCCTGCTCTGTGTTAGGTAAGGGTGCACACCGCGTTTTTCTTGAATTAGGGTTTGATCTGGAAAGAATAAGCCCTAACTTTAGTCTAACAACAGCAGACGGATCATATCTGCATTGTTTAGGCTGTATTTTTCTTCCTATAGTATATAACTCTGTTGTCAGAGTTATTAAGTTTTATGTTGTCCCAGAAATCACTACTGCCATGATATTCGGTGTGGACTTCTGGCAACAGTTTCAATTAGGGAACAGATTGATCTCTCAAAATATCAATCTCTCCCACTTTGATGATTGTAATCCTGTGGAGTCATTGGTTCTCAACCATGGCCTAGAGGATTACGACAATTTAACCGTTGATCAGAAGCGGATTATTAATAGCATTATTAAAAAGTTCGATACGATCAACACCGACAGGGTAGGCTTAGGCCGTACCTCTCTTGTGCACCATGTCATAGATACAGGTAACAGCAAACCAATCAAGCAACGTTATTATCCGCTCTCTCCCCTCAAACAAAAAGCCTTGGAAGAGGAACTGGACCGGATGTTAGAGATGGGAGTAGTGAACCCATCTCAGTCTGCGTGGAACTCGCCAGTGGTGATGGTGGAGAAAGCGAACGGTGACTTACGATTGTGTCTTGATTCTCGAAAGCTTAATTCTGTATCTAAGAGCGATGCGTATCCATTACCATACATAAATCAAATCTTAGACCATCTGAATAATGCTAAATACCTAACTTCTATCGATTTAAGTGCTGCCTACTGGCAGATACCTTTTGACTCGCCGCAATCCGCTGAGAAAACTGCTTTTACTGTCCCTAGGAGGGGTCTACTTCAGTTCAACGTGATGTGCTTCGGTCTCATCGGAGCCTCTGCTTCGATGCAACGCTTAATGGACCGCTTATTTGGTCCAGAATTCGACAATAAAGTGTTCGCTTTCCAAGACGACATCATCGCAGTGTCTAGCAGCTTTGAGGAGCATGTGGATCTCTTACATAGAGTCCATCAGCGCCTTAAGGATGCGGGCCTCACGATTAACATGGAGAAGTCACACTTCTGTCGTAGTGAGCTGAAGTACCTCGGGTACTATGTTGACAAACATGGCTTACGGACCGACCCGGGTAAGGTTGAGGTTATTCTCAATTATCCGACACCTTCCAATGCTAAGGAGGTGAAGAGATTCCTGGGCATGGCCGGTTGGTATCGTCGTTTTGTCAACAATTTTTCTAAAATCAGTAAACCCTTGTGTAAGCTAACTTCTAAAAATGTTTCCTTTGAGTGGTCGTGTGAAGCTGAAGAGTCTTTCAACCTTTTGAAGGCCGCTTTGGTCACCGCACCTATTTTGAAAATGCCTGACTATTCATTACCCTTTAGGATTCTCAGTGATGCATCATCCTTCTCTGTGGCTGCAGTCCTCACGCAGACACACGAGGGAGTGGAGCACCCTGTCGCGTATTGCAGTCGTTCTCTTAACAAATGCGAGGTCAACTACAGTACCACTGAACGTGAACTACTTGCGGTGATCTTTGCATTAGAACAGTTCAGACAATACGTAGAGGGCCAGAAGTGCACCGTGGTTACAGACCACGCCTCGCTTCTGTGGTTCCACAAACTGAAGAATCCTACTGGTCGCCTAGCGCGCTGGAGCATGAGATTGAGTCAGTTCGACTTCGACATAGAGCATAGAAAGGGTAAAGATCATGTTGTGCCCGATGCTCTGTCGCGAATACGGATTGATGCGATAGGCACCAGCACCACCAAGGATTCGTGGTATCTCCACACCCTTAATAGTGTGAAGAAGAATCCTCGTAAATTTCCTAACTTTGATATTCGTAATGACTCCTTATACAGGTTATCTAAAAATAAATACTCTTTAACTTCTGATTTTAGTTGGAAGCTTGTGGTGCCTCTGGAGGACAGGCTATCCCTGCTCACCAAGTACCATGACCACGTTTTGAGTGCCCATGGAGGTGTTTGGAAAACCCACAAACGCCTGGCCCTAAACTATTACTGGCCTAAAATGTATAATAGCGTTAAGGAGTATGTGGGCAAGTGTGAAACTTGTAAGCAGTATAAACCTGTAAACACAGCCCGTCCTGGCCTAATGGGTAATCCAAAACGTGTGTCTAAACCTTTTGAAGCCATCTCTTGTGACCTGTTGGGTCCATTCCCTACTTCCAGCAAAGGAAACGTTCATTTAATCGTGGTCTCGGACTATTTCAGTAAATATGTCATGTTGTATCCTATAAGGATAGCTACAGGCGTTGCTGTTGCGAGATTCATTGAGAAGAATGTTTTCTTGGTACATGGTGTTTGTAAAACCATTTATATGGATAATGGCCCTCAGTTCATTAGCAAACCTTTTAAAGACTTATTAGTTAAATACAGTGTGCCAAACATTTATTATAATCCCAGATATCACGCGCAGACCAACCAGGCAGAGCGTGCTATTCGCAACGTGGTTCAGGGAATTTCCTGTTACGTGAAATCACATCACAAGAAATGGGACGAGAACCTCGTGGAACTACAGTGTGCCTTAAACACGGCGGTAAGCGAAGCCACTCGTTTCAGTCCTTATTTTCTTGTTCACGGCAGGGAGTTCATAGGGGATGGAGTTCTTTATAGACAGGAAGATATCTCTGCCCATCCTAACTCGGTCACTATTGACAACCCTGTGTCCTTCGGAGAAAGGTTGAAGGAACTTCATCGTATATACGACCAGGTGAGCAAACACTTAGATGTTGCCCACCGGCGTAACGAGAAGTACTACAATCTCCGAAAAAGACACGTGGAGTTAAAAGTAGGACAGTTTGTCTATAAGAGAACGCACTATCTATCCAACAAAGATAAGAACTTCACATCCAAGTTGGCCCCTAAATTTCTGAAATGCATAGTGACCGCGAAACGTTCGCCTTTGATCTATGAATTGTCAGATTTGGATGGTAAGAATCTGGGAGTCTACCATATTAAAGATATTTTGAAACATAGTGAGGAGGAACCACCTTCTGTTCTTTCTCCTCAATGTATTGGTTCTATCTTTAAGTCATTCGTTCTTACGTGAAGTTATTACCTTTGTGTCGAGCGGTTCCTCTTCGACACACACCTTATACTCGGGTGCTCATATATGTGTGCATTTTTCCTTGAAATAGGGTGTGATGTCATTAGAGTAGTTTCATTAGGAGTTAAGTTTTTCTTTCTTATACTACCTATATTTTAGTTTAAATTTTCTTCTTATAAACTCTGTGTGTCCTAACATTTGAGGGCATCACAGCTTTTTCTTAGTTTGTTGTTGTTTTGGTTATTCCCTTCGTCCTCTACTCAGGGAACACTGTGGGGAGGGGGTGGTGTAACATCGTTTTTTTTAGTATTCAATGTTTAACAAATTTTGTTTCAGCGCCCTCTCGTTCATTGTAGTTAGAACTACAATTGGATGATGTGCACGATCGAAGTATCGGGCTGTTGGTACACCTAGGTGGCACTAGGGGGCGTATTTTATGAAGGATATGTAGTTGACATTATGACGCTTAGAAATAATGAGACATTATCATATGTGTATCATACGATTCTCATTACTTCTTAAATTTGATCTCAAATAAGCAAGGAGTATGGAAGTTGTACGTCCTGTTCTCACATCCCGAAATGTAGTAGGGGAATCATCTAGATTGTTCGATCAAATGTCTATATAGCAGGCTGCATGGCATATTTCTTTAGATTTCTTAAAACCTTCTCTCGTTAACTCTGAGGAAGCTTTGCTTACAGTGTACATTAATATTCTTGTTGGTAGTGTTTGTGAGTGTTCAAGTCCCACTGTCTGTGGGTCGTTAGATTACCACAGAAAGAATCCTACATCTTGCCTGTCTTGTGGTTCAAGATTTGTGCTGAGTACGGTTGACGATTGGCAGCTCACGGCTCACTCCTCAAGACCTATCTGCCCTACCTTGAGGGAAGTACATATTATATATATGGAAATTAATTATTACTTTTTTACCTAGCACCCACAAGTTGGATCACTGGTGGACGTCTCTGTAAGCTACCTTGAGCTGGAGAGAGTCTACGGCTGATTACTGTGAGTCAGAGAGGTGACCAGAGGGTGGCTATCCTGTGCAGACCAGTCTACAGGCTTAAAGAGTGAAAGAAAAGACTGTATAATTTTATTTTTATTTTTAAGACTACCTCTTAAGTTTTTTTGTCAATATATTAAATTAATTAAATTACTTTAAATTCATATGTAAAGATAGCAGGAATTGGAATAAAAGTTTATTTAAATTGTAAGTTGTCTTTTTGAAGTCTTCCTTGGACCCTCCGCACCCTCACCTTAAAATTTTATCTAAATTCTTACGGCGCCCTGAGGTATCATCTTCTGCCCTGAGTCGAAGCCGGTGAGTTTCCACCTGACAAGTTCAGGGGTTACAAGCTTACATTAATTTAATGTTTTACATGACTTTTTGAAAAAATGGATTACCACTGGATAACTGTAGGGGACAGTCAAACGGTCGTGCGGTCCATGGCCCTTTATGGGGCCCCAGTATGGGCGGAGGCCCTGAGGGCCAGCACTATCGCGCTATTGCGACTACCGAAACGAGTGCTGTCCATCAGGACCATAAAGGGGTACCGCACGATCTCTTTTGAGGCGGCAAGTCTCCTGGCCGGAACTCCACCATGGGACCTGGAGGCAAGAGCCCTTGCGGCTCTTTATCAGTGGCTCAAGGAGGCGCGGAAGTTGGGAAGGTGTCCTGAGATTCAAGAAATCGAAGATCAGAAATCCTAACTCCGCCAGGTCATCGTGGAGAAATGGAAGAACGACTGTAAGACCCGTTATGGAGGATTGGCTAGAGAGGCGTCACGGGAGCCTCTTATACCGGCTGACGCAGGTGAACTCTGGAAAAGCATGCTTCGGCGATCACCTGTGTCTGATCCGTAAGAAGCCAACGCCTAAGTGCCACCACTGCGATGGCCAGACCGTGGACACGGCACTCCACACGCTGGCAGAATGTCCATCGTGGGGGGAGCCAAGGCGCGATCTCGTAGCGGCCATCGGAGTGGTGGTTCTCTCACTCAGTAACATGATTGCGGCCATTTTACGGAGCGAGAGTGCGTTAAAATCCGCAGTCTCTTTCTGCGATCAAGTTATGCTCGTGCAGGAGACGGCGGAGCGGGACCGGGACAGGTTTAGAACTCTCGTGGTCCGCCAGGCCTGGGAAGGGGCTCGGTACCGCAAAAGACTCGGGCGCCGGTGGTCGCAGAACGATCTCCGTCCTCCATATAGACCGGGAGCTGGTGACAGGTGACGTTCCACGATTTTCTCGTGCATGCCTTTTTAAAGCTTGATAACTAACCCTAAAATATCAATGATAGTCGGGGTTTCAGCCCCCCCACGCGTCCTCTTCAGAAGGAAAAGCGCTTTTCTTTGTGTAGCGGATTTTCGAGT
Source organism: Diaphora mendica (assembly GCA_949125395.1). Taxonomy (NCBI): domain Eukaryota; kingdom Metazoa; phylum Arthropoda; class Insecta; order Lepidoptera; family Erebidae; genus Diaphora; species Diaphora mendica. The sequence continues at coordinate 20,411,662 of OX421317.1, forward strand.
TTTTCCGTGATAGTATACTGCATGCCATTGTAATATACGGAAGTTTAAACAAATTAAAGCTGTAATAATTGATGGCATGCACTCCGCAGCGGCCCAAGATGATCATAGGATTCTGAAAACCTGAACAAAATCAAAGGGCAATTCCGTGTTTTGAAATTGCATGCCGACATAAAGAATGGAAGTTTTTATCACACTCAGGAAAAATTGGCATGCACCCCTCGTATGACCAACGGTGGTAAATTTCCGGATAACTCTGTAAAATTTGAACACAGATTTTCCGTGATTCCAAAGTGCATGCCATTGAAAGGATACTTAATTTGTATAATTAATTAATAGTAGGAAAATTGGCATGCACACCAGGATGTTGCAAAATAGAGGCATGCATGATGAAAGTTGCAAAAAACACTGCAAATTTAGGTGACTTGTTTTTGTATGCCGTTTTGTATTTCGTGAATTTGCATTATTTTAAGTCATGAATGTAAATGGCATGCATGTAGCTACAGCCCAACATACAAAAATTATGAAAAAATTGAATAACCATCAATTTCTCAATTGAAAAAGAAATCTGAAAAATGCCGTGACTTCTTCCTGCATGCCGCTTTGTATTTTGTTAGTAGATACTATTAAAAGCTGAAATTCCAAATGGCATGCATGTAGCTTCATGAAAATTGTTTAAATAAACAAAAAAAGAAGGTCCGATTTTATAATTTGATTTTTTTAATTTTTTTTTATGAAACATGTTTTTCTGTAATTTTCATAGCCCCGGTCAAAGTTTGTGTGATCCACAAATTGTTGTTATAAGTCTGAGTGTTCTTTGTGTTTGTTACATGTATGTTTATAGAGCCCCCCTCGACACAGGATGGATATTCCTAATGTGGGAGTTGTTTTAAAAAAAAAGAATTTGGTGGGCCCCTAAGTAGTATTAGCCCAGGGCCCCCTAAACTCACGGTCCGGCCCTGTCAGGCAGAGTACTTTGGCAGACATATACATAAAAAAGTACCTAACTAGAAGAAAGCCTTTCTTTAAAAAGAAAGCTCTCTTTAAAAAGAGGCAAGCATCCAGATCTCGAAGATCGCGATGTGTATCATAGAGCCGCAATAAAATCATGTAAAGGGCAAAAGCTCATCTATAATTTGGCGCGTTCAAAGCCGCACAGGATATTTCCAGTGTCGCTGTGATAAAGATACTAGGGGCAGCCTTGTACTCAAAGAGGTCCCGGTGAAAGAAAGATGCCGCTCTTACTTCCACGTGCTGCGAAGCAAACAGCAGTGATGCGGCCACCGGATCTCTCTCCAAATCAAGGACTAGTGCCACCGATAATGCCTACAGATGTCCAGGCAACTCTTCGCTGCATGAAAAATCTGAAAGCTGTCGGAGCCGATTGAGCTCCCATCGAGGCATGGAAGGCGATGGGTGGTCGTGGTGTGAGCATCCTAACCAAGATCGTCAACTGCGCAATCCTCTATGGCAAGATTCTAAGTTAATGGCGACTGAGTATCATTACTCCAGTCTTCAAAGGCAAGGGAGCGTTTAAAATTAGTTCGTTGGTCCTTTTTGCCCAAGATAAGAGATCGCACAACCGTGTAGGCGACATAAGAATGTTATTGAATGAGCTCAATAAAGATGTTTAAAAACAAGTAGGTACACGTTATCTTCATATATATAAAAGAGTAAGGTGACTGACTGACATACCCAGAGATCAACGCACAGCCCAAACCGCTGAAGCTAGAATCCTGAAATTTTGCATGTAGGTTCTTTACATAACGTAAGTGAGCACTAAGAAAGGATTTTTTGAAATTCCAACCCTAAGGGGGTAAATCAGGGGATGAAAGTCTGCGTGTGCGAAGCCGCGTGTAAAAGCTAGTAATTAAATATGTATTATTGAACTTCAACACATAAGATAATAGACACTTAACACATTGCCCACGGTGAGTTTATAGGGCCTAGTATGATTAGTAGACAGAATCTATGCTAGCGCTAGTTTTGGAATAGAAGGCAAACGAGCAGAAGTATCGCCTGATGGTAAGCGATAACCGCCGCCCATGGACACCTGCAAAACCAGAGGCAATTCGTTTCATCCAATAATAGCATGTGCACTACTTAGCTACATTGCGATTTAAAAATTGCTATTATCACAAGATTTTATTTCACTCACAAGATTTTTCTTTTGTTCAAATCGTACAATAGTTTGTCTAATTATTTTTATTGAATATCAGTTCGAACCAATTTTGCCAAAAAAGATAATAATTCAAATTTGGATAATTTAATAAAACAACGACATGATTCGTTTTAGAAAGTATTTATTCAACATCAAATGAACCGGATATACTTCAGAAAAAACATAAACATTACGATGACCTGACTAAATCGCAAAAAGACTTCGCGCTACATGTCTTACTATATTTATTCGTTGAGGTGACTGCTTGCTAAATCGCCCATCTATTTCCATTAATGAACAAAATATCACTGGTGAGTTCTTTATTTGGTGATATCATGAATCTCGTGTTCCATTCCATAATCGCACTGCTTCATATTCAATGATTCAGCATAACTTCCCATTAACTATCTTCATGATGTAGAATGTAGTTTGGTATTCCGAACTTAGATATCAGAGTACTGCTGGCCGAGCCGTTGTCAAAATACGGTTGGTACTGTACGACAATGACAGGGTACAGTGTAGACGTTGGACTTAAATTCGTCACATCCACGCAGAGTCAAGTGGAATCGAAGTAAATCGTTGTACATCCGTTTTCCACAGCCATTTCCCCTGCTCGTTTGAACGAGTGACTGCATAACTCCAACGACGGATTAAATTCATAGGCTTTCCTCCAAGCGTGCCTTTCTATAACATTTCGTATAAAATAAATTCATGTCCATATCCTTATTAATGTGCCAAAATCATGTCGCCAATAAACCTAAATCTCAATATGACTAACATTAACAAAATTATACTTTAAAGCAAAACTAAAATCTTTGTCACTGAAGATAATGGCTACCTGAAAAAGAATGTCGTCTGTGCGACAAAAAAATTAATATGTGACGAGTTAATGATCTCAGTGCATGAAATGGTTTGTGTTTATGAGTGTCTGTGTGATAGTAGGTGTTTTTGTGAATGTTGTATGAGAAGTGTGTGTGTGTGTATATGTAATGGCGGATGAAGTGTTTTAGACGGACCATGCTAGTGACGGCGATGCGTTCGACGCAGCTCCTGCAACCGCCGCTCGTGCTCGGCCATGTGCTTGCGACGTTGTTCCTCCTTTATTGCTATCTGTAAAAATGAATAAGCTCGGGTATAGTCCACATTTTAAAAGTATATTTAAAAATGAGTGCCTACAAGAGCACAATAAAAATTGAAATCATACATTACCGTTTCAGCTGAGAGCGGTAACCAATATATGCAAGGAGTCGTCTTTGTTTTTCGGAATAAATCATCCAATAGCTTAGCTGGTGCCTCTTCCTCTTTTTTCTTAAATTTACGGGCTGTAAAAGAAAATAATATATTTTTTTAATACCAATAATATTTTAAACAAGCACAGTCCCAATGTTAGTCCTTCAATGGTAATAAAAAGGTCACCTTAGCCTTTAAAGATTTTGTTACACTGGAAGTGTCATACATATCCTTCCAGTTTTAAATATTTTTTGGATGTGTCAACTAGGAGGACTGGAATCTGGAAGGACTTAGAATTGTGTAATGGATCAAAAGGAATAGTTATTGCTTTGAAGTATGCAAGGTGTGAGAGGCACAAACATCTTTGAAAAGACCGATAATCTATACTAATATTATAAACCATATATAATAACATATGGATGGATGGATGTTTGTTACTCTTTCACGCAAAAACTACTGAACGGATTTGGATGAAACTGTGAGTAATAAAGCTTATACATCAGAATATCACATAGGCTACTTTTTGCCGCGATAACCGACATATACGCGGGCGGAGCCGCGGGCAACACTAGTTGTAAATATTTTAAAAATATCACCTGGCTCAGGGCTTTTCTCTATTGAACGATGTCGCCTTTTGTCGATAGGCCGGTCGTCTCGTCGCAGTTTATCTTTTTCTTTATCCTTATCATTCTTCCCAAGATCCCATTCGCGGGTAGACTTCCGTTCCCATGGCTTGTCCTACAATAAAATTTGTTACATAAGCACATTAACATATAATACAAAAAAAAAAACTAGAAAATAATTATGTGAATAACAACAGCTCCCACACTAGTAAATAACTCTTTTTGAGTGACTTTGCATTACAAGGAAATGAATTATATATGCTGTTAGTATTTTTATTTCAGTACTTTTCGAGAAGATTTACTTCAGAAAGTCATTCAGCTCATAGAGACGGATCAAACGATACCTCCTACGTATACTGAGTCAACTAACATTATAGTAATTTTATAGGAGAGCGATTTGAAGAATTGAAGACAAATCGCTTATATTTTTATGAAATTAATCTTAATTACAGTAAATTAAATGTATCTATTAATAAATATGGGAAGCTTTTCCTTTGGTATGAAATGTTTTTGCTGATTTTTATTTTAAATTATATTTTATGTACATGGCTGCGTATACGCCGGCGGGACTCAATAGTAAAATGGTTTAACTACCACAGTTGAATGAGTATACAATATACGATTCTATCTGATATTGAAATTGATTTAGTATACGCGAAATTATCTCAGTAATATTGTTCTTTTTAATATTTTTTTAACACTATCATAAAGATCATAGATTATTGTATACATATATAAAAATCATAAAATACCTAAATTTGCTGGTTGACTCAGTATACGTAGGAGGTATCGAATAATGTACCAGATACATGAAGTGGAGAAAGCAATGAATACCTAAGATATGTACCAGCTGATTGTTCTATTACATAGGATAGGAAGACAAACATAAATTGTATATCACTACATAGTATAAAACAAAGTCGCTTTCTCTGTCCGTATATCCCTTTGTTTGCTTAAATCTTTTAAACTACGCAACGGATTTTGATACGAGTTTCTTTAATAGATAGAGTGATTCAAGAGGAAGGTTTTTATCTATATATATAAAAGCGAAATACCAATCACTTATTAACCACGAAATCTCAGAAACTATAACACCTAAAAACTTGAAATTTGGCAGGTAGGTTCCTTATAGGGTGTAGACATCCGCTAAGAACGGATTTTACTAAACTCCACCCCTAAGGGGGTAAATCAGGGGATGAAAGTCTGCGTGAGAGAAGCTACGTTCAAAAGCTAGTATATAATAAATACATAATATACAACACTGTTACTTTTCGAGGTTTCTAATGTGATGTAGCAAATAAACACATTTTTTGCGCTTACATTGCAAACGCTGGTTGCACCGTACGAGATAGATCAAAATAATGTACTACAGTATTGTACACCTTAAAAAGTACTACAAAAGGCTCCGCGACGGTATATGTCATCTCTTAGGGATAACACACAACGGCCATTTTTTATTCCATTCTTTTTACGAGAAATAATGGCTTAGGGGCCGTTCAAGTATTACGTAACCACTATAGGGGGGCGGGGGGGTCTTGGCTTTGCTTATTTTTGATGACATTCTAGATGGTGATTACGTCAGCAATATTTATTTACTTTTTTACACATATGGCAACCTACACATTGTTAATGTTTAAAACGAAAAACATTTTTGGGGATTCTCACAAATGATGCATACTCGTTTAGAACCGAATAGGGGATTATCGCGCTCTATTCATATAACAATTTTTTTCCGTTAATCTATTGTTTCGTTAAGATTGTTTCGTTAAGACAATTTGACGCACGCAAAATGTAAGCATAGCAAATTAATAATTATTGTTTGTCTGTAACACAAACATTAATTTGCTTTGCTTACAATATGTTAATCCTCTTTCACCAAAGTTGAATTGTTTCATATTAAGATGTTGTTTTAAATTGACAAATACAAGTTATACCAAAAAACTATAGCATGTTAAAAATGTCATACAACTATGAAAGTAAAAAATGTGCAGAAATCAGTTAGCCCTTTTTTTGTGCGGAAATCCCCTCGGATACCACAAACTGGTGGCTATGTCGGACTCGAACCGACTAAAAACCGCACACAGAGTTTTAAACCTCTCCCGGTCCCGCTCCGCCATCTTCTCCGCAAGCATAACTTGCTCGCAGAAAGAGACGCCTGAATTCCACGCGCTCTCGCTCCGCCAAATGGCCGCAATCATGTAAGCGAGCGAGAGAACCCCCACTCCGATGGCCGCCGTGTGATCACGCCTCGGCTCGCTCCACGCCGGACATTCTGCCAGCGTGTGGAGTGCCGTGTCCACGGTCTGGCCATCGCAGTGGTGGTACTCAGATGTTGGCTCCTTGCAGATCAGACACAGGTGCTCTCCAAGGCACCAATCCTCCATAACGGGTCTTACCGCTGCAATAACGGCGTGCCCAAGAAATTAGTCAACAATAAGTAAAATACTGTTCATTTTCCTAAAATACTGTTTAATTTTCTTTTCAGACCTAAAATATACTTTATTTCTTGTAAAAAAAAGTTGGCAACCCTAAGTACTCATAATAGTACTCTGCTTAGTTTGGGACTAGATGGCGTTGTGTTAGATGTCCAAAATATTTAATTATGTAGTAATGTTTACGTAAACATGAGGGGGGGGGGGGTAAGAGCTTTGCTTACTTTTGCTGGCAAAGGGGGTTGGGGGGGGGGGTTTAAATAATTGTAATAAATCTGCTTACGTAATACTTGAACGGCTCCTTATTTACGAAGTGATTTTAAGCAATACAGAATGAATCCTTATACAATTAAGTAAATTAAATACATTGTGCATTTAATATAGATCTAAATGGCCCTTTACAGTATCTAATTTAAATGAATATTTTCGAAGATATTACAGATTTAAAATGCACGAATCGTGTCGTCGGCGGGGGCATCTGAAATCCACCCGTGCGAAGCCGGGGCGGGTCGCTAGTGTACAATATGTACATTTATGTATTAGTGGTTGGGTCCACTACCTGTGTTAACAGAGATTAAACCAGTGTGCTAATAGCAGTTGTTGGTTTCACTTGTTTCCCTAACGTAGATAACACAAATAATTTAACAGGCATAATAATTCTGCCTTCCATGATATATGAGGCGGTGATACCTGGCCGTTACACAACCAGCGTAATGAAGAATAATCTTAGGGTTTACCATGGAAACAGAGAAGACAAGGAGGGTGAATAAGAATATGGGTTCATAAAAAGAATAGAAGTTTAACATCAATAGCAAGAGATAAGACAGTAATGTAAGGAGTGAACTGAAAGGAGGCCTTAGTCTTTGAACCTTACCTAAAACGATTCATTTTGCAATAATATAAATTAATTAATATGAAACCCTACCAAACAATTTCTAAGCACACCCAACTCAGAGATAAAAACAATGGTTAACAAGATGTCATAGCAGCAAAGCCCAAAAAATAACAATATCTTATTAAAAAATCTTTCTCAATGTGTCTATTTCATATTAGTAACAATTACATGAAACATTTGCTAACATAATGTTGACATTTTAATAAATTTTATTTGTTTTTCAGGTATCATAATTATAGTTATCATTATTGCCACAATTCACTTTACTTTTACTTTCATTAGTTTAATTCATTTGTTCTTTTTTTTATGGAAAGGGGGCAAACCAGCAGACGTATCGCCTGGTGGTAAGCGATTACCGCTGCCCATAGCCTGCAACACCAGAGGCATCACAAATGCGTTGCGGGCCTTTGAAGGATGGGGAGGGGGATGGGGGCGGCATGGGGGGACGGGTTGGTGGTATAGGCCTCCGGTATCCACAGTCACTCGGTGAAACACAGCGCAGGCGCTGTTTCACACTCATTCACAACAATCATGTATGAGTCTCACATGTTGACAATCTATTCAATGTTATGAATTGGGGGGCCTGGAGATCTATAGCACAGGCCTCGGCTTAGTTTAGACTCTAGATCTCCCACAAATTACGAATTACTTGTAAAACTAAAAAAACCGTCATCTGTATACTGTATACATGATGTAATTTGTGGATTTTCTGTGAGGCTGTGGTATCACTCCAGTCGAGCCGGCCCATGTATGCCGAAGCGTGGCTCTCCCACGGTAGATTTAAGATAAGTTTTATAACAATGTTTCAAATTGCCTCTCATGTGGACTCATAAGAGTTTAGTCAAATATTTGGCAAAATAAATGTATAACTATAGTAAATCTGATATTTTACCCGACCTATGCCAATTTGATCTACAACCACTGATTTAATTGGGGTTAAGTCTTATGAGAAAAAAGGGCAAACAAATAAAAAAAGCGGCCAAGTGCGATTCGGACTCGCCCATTAAGGGTCCGTAGCAGCAAGTAACATAATATAAAAGTTCTTGTAGTTCATTGTAACTATTTAAGTTGATTGAATGAAAGGTAAATTGCAGTTTACCATCTATGACATATTTAAAAAACTACTTACAAGATCTCGTTCAAACCAATTTTTAGTGGAAGTTTGCAAGGTAATGTCTATCATATATTTTTTTAGTTTTATCAATCTCTTATTTTAGAAGTTACACATATTATACCACTTTGGAAGTGTCTCTCGCGCAGACTATTCAGTTTAAAATATCATTTTTGAAGACCTATCCATAAACAACCCACAAGTATGGGTTTGATGAAAAAAAAAAGTTTCAGTTGTAAGTATGGGAAACAATCCAAAATGTATTGTTTTCTTCTTCTATTTTTGTCTGAATTATTTTGCATATATTAATGCGGTTCACAGAATACATCTACTTACCAAGTTTTAACAGTATAGTTCTTATAGTTTCGGAAAAAGTGGCTGTGACATACGGACGGATGGACAGACAGACATGACGAATCCATAAGGGTTCCGTTTTTTGCCATTTGGCTACGGAACCCTAAAAATGGAATATAAGGACATTTTCTGTTTTATAAAAGTTTATAATTGTCTAGTATAGTTCATTGTTAACCTGTTTCTGATTGCTATTGTACTTCTAAACTATCTAAAAATGTACTAGCATTATATCTCTAATAATAAATATAATTTTGTGTATGTAAATATGCATTTACCAATTCTCCTCTTTCTCGCTTCATATCTTGTTCCCTCAGCCAGTCTTCCACAGTGCCAGGAATACTTGAAACTGGTGCTGAATCTGTTTCCTCATTCGATTTAGCCTTCTCAAAAGCTTCTACTGTAGAAAAATCTACTTGCAATGTCTTTGGATTGGAAACAGGCCATGTGACTCCATGTAATGCATGTCTCGTCTCAACTGCCTGACTGAAAAAACAACAATTTATTATTAGTAACTTCTGTTATATGACTGTCATCTTTTAATATTTTATATGACTATGTACAATATTATCTCATTAATATTATGAAAATCAATATACTTTATTATTGTATCAACTAAATGTGTGTAAATTTAAAGAAAATATAAATAATACTTACTCTTCAGTTTCATATTGAACAAAGCATTTAGATTTTATTCTGTCTATCCAGAATCCATTCTCGACAATTCTGCCAGTTCTTTGCAACAAATTCTTCAATTGTGGTAATGTAAATGGTCTGACCAAATTGGTGATGTACAATATACAAGACTGTTTGTTTCTAGGTGGGCTTGGAGGCCTCGTTATAATACTATCATTATCTTTAATTATTGAAATTTTTCTATGTGAAGCTGAATCCTTAGCTTTTGAATGCTCATTTTCTTCATGTTCTGTCTTCAGCTCTACATTATCAGTATTATCTATCACAATCTTAGGTAATATTGGCCTATCAACTTTTTCTCTAACTTCTCTTTCGCCTTTCTGTTTTTTTTCTTCAATAACTTCATCAAACTCTACGGGTTTGACATCAGGTATTATTTCTTTCAAAACATCTGTCGATATTGTTATCGACTTTTGTGTTGTGACCTTAGAACTTCTAGATCCCCATCTTCGCTTTCTAGGAATACCATGACTTGGCTGCCCATTAGGAATTTCTTGTGTAGATTGTGAAGAATCACTACGCTGTAAAACTATTGTTTCATGTGGCTTAGATTCAACTCCCTTTTTAGGTTTCTCTTTTTCCGATGAAGTTGAGAGTTTCCTTTCCTTTATTCCTTTAGAATGAGTTTCAGAACTTTCTACAACATCATTTTTATTAATAGTCTTACTGTTTTCAGTATCAATTGACTTAGAGTTCTTATTGTCACTTTCTTCAGTTTTACTTACCTTTTGGTCATCTGATGAGTGTTGTTTGGCTGGTTCTTCCTGAGGCGTTGTAGCATCCTCCTTGTGATCCTCTTTTGTTTGAACTACCTCATTATCAGAAGATTCACATTTACTATCTTCAGCATGTAGTTCCAATACTTCAGACTTCTCAACGGAACCACTTCTTTCCTGTTCAGGTGATTTTTTCTCTGCAACATCTGTTTTAGTCAATTTTTTTTCATTACTGTCAATTACCTCTAATTGAGTGTCTGAATTAGGCTTAACAGAGTCAACTGGGGACGCAACTCTAGTATCTGTTTTAGGTGAAACAACTGTTGTATCAGCATCTGATACCTTGGTCTGTGATTCACAGTCCTTTTCCTGCGTTTCCTTGCCCTTTTCTTGTGAATCATGGTCCTTCTTTTCTTGTGTCTTTTCATTTGATTCTTTTTGTTCCTCCTTATCACCAGACCCTGCTACATTAGTTTCTTCCTTCTGCTTGACTTCCTCAGTAGTTGTAGACATTGGCATCTCATTAGTTGAAGGATCCTGAGCTGACTCACTTTGGGAAACTTGACTATGAGAAGACTGTTCGGTTTTCTCGGTACGTTCCTCTGATTCTTCCTGCTCTTCTTCATGACTGTCAACATTTTTGTCAGTGTCATCTTTATCACGAGCACTACGTTTAACACGATGTTTAATTTTCTTTTTCTCCTCGCCACCTTCTACACTAGGAGTGTCACTAGAACTAGTTGCCCGGGAAAGTTTTCTCTTACTGCGCGGTGATCTATCCGCCCTCTCTGGTGTAGATGGAGGTCTAGTCAAACAAATTTTCAACTTCTGTATTTCGCCAGCATCGCCGGAAGCATCGGCAGTTTTAACTTGCCATACCTGATCCTGGGCCTCATCAGGATTCTCTCCTTTGACGGGCGTTTGGGGCGGTTTTTTTTCAGCTTCTACGACAGTTTCTACTACACGAACCGGACTCCCTTCATCAGGTGAATCATTCTCTGAAGAACTAGATTGTTTCTTACGTCTAGTCTTCGTGCGCTTAGGTTTTTCTATTTTCTTTTCAGGCGAAGCCTTCGTTTTTTTACTAGCGTTACGCTCACTTTTACGACGCATTATTATCTTCTCAAAAACACTAAAATGCAATTGATGTATAATGTATGCCAATTAAAATTACAATAAATAAATGGAACGTGTTTTATTTACTATCAATAGCCAAATAACTTCAACGTGCTCAAAGACAGAAGCCAATTGCACCCGCCATATTTTCCAGAGTTGCTACATTAAAAAAAAATAACAAGCCCAAAATAAAAAAATACCGACCAGTGTTGTCAACATTGGCTTGACAAACAATACTACGAGTACTACCAAGGTACTACCAGGTACTACCAGCATTTAAATAGGTTACTTTAATCTGTTGTCTAATCTGTTGTTGCAAAAAAAAACTATGTCGATACAGAAAACCTGCTAAACACTGGTATTTAACATCAGTCGAACATCACATCATCGAAATACATACAGTACACATTTACTAATATACAGGGTATACACGAACTCAGACCTACGCACACCTACATTCATAATATACACCACACACACACACACACGCACACAAACACGCACACACGCACGCATGCACACACTCACACACACACACGCGCGTAAATATTTACACATACTATTCTATATAATTATAATTTTCTTTGCTTTTCTTTATCACTTAGCATTATCTTGTTTTTTTGTATCCTTTTCTTTGGATTTGATCACATCTATATAAATACCTCTATTTTTTATTATAACCATTTAAAGTTTACGGAAGGGACTGGTCCCCACGACACAGGGAATCCTAGTGTGGGGACCAGAGATATCTTTGGTTCAATAGTTATATTTACCTACTGATAAATTATATAGATTAGTTTGTAAACAAACTTTTGTATGAATAAAGATTATTATTATTATTATTTTAGTTTTGTTTTATTATTCTCCCCGAACGGGGTAAAATTTTCCTGATTTCACGGGCCGTAGCCAAGTGTAACCAGGTTAAGTGATGGTGTATGTGGATGAAGTTGAAGATGTGGTGAGGAATTTTCGGGTAAGTCTACAGGTGTTTAATAAAACTGCTTTTTGAAGCAAGTGTAATGAGTGTTGTGGCATTTCTAAAATGTCTAAACTACGTTGAAGGCTTTTAGGTATTATTCCGGTTGAAGATATAACTATTGGGATTATATGGATATTTACTGCTTGCCACTGCCGTTTTAGTTCTATTGCCAGATCTTGATACTTGGTAAGTTTTTCAGCTATTGTAGATTGGACATTATGGGTGTTCGGGACTGCTATGTCTATGAGATATATAGTTTTGTTTACTTTGTCGTGAAGTGTGATGTCTGGTCTATTGAAATGAATGGTCTTGTCCGTTATGATAGTTCTGTCCCAGTATATTTTGAGATTGTTGTTTTCTAGTACTGTTTCCGGTTTATATTTATAATAGGGTATCTTTTTATGTATAAAGTGATATTTGTGGGCCAGATGTTGGTGAACTATAGCGGCTGCTTGATCATGTCGATGTTTGTAGTCAGTTTGAACTAGAGATTTGCAAGCTGAGGTTACATGTTGAATGGTTTCAGAACAGGCGTGGCAGCGTCTACAAGAGTCTGTGGGGAGATTTTGTGCGCGTATTATGTGCTTTTGGTAGTTTCGGGTATCGATGACTCGATCTTGAATTGCAATCATGAATGCTTCTGTCTCTGGGAATAAGTCACCACGCCGTAGCCATTCGTTTGATGCAAATTTGTCGACATGAGGTTGCTGCAGGTCTTGGCGATGTCTGCCATGTAGAGATTTCTGCTGCCATTTGGTAATTTTGTCCTCTAATTGAACAACACATTCATTGGATTGTGGGTTTTGGTCTACTAAGTTTAGAGGAGTGAGACGTCTGTCTGCAAGTGTTATAACTTCATGTAGAGTAGAGTGTTGTGATCGTTGTTGAAAATACTGCCTGAGTGATGTGATTTGTCTGTTATGTAGATTACAGACATCAATTATGCCTCGTCCGCCTTCTGACCGTGGGAGAGTCATGCGTTGTACGCAGGATCTAGGATGGTGTTTTCTGTGTGCTGTTAAGGTTGTGTTTATGGTGCGTTGGAGGTTGGTGAGTTCAGTTTTAGGCCAGTTTATTATACCAAAGGAGTAGATTAGAACGGGGATTGCGTAGCTATTAATCGCTTTAACTAGGTGTCGGGAATTAAGTTGCGAACGGAAAATTATATTAAGCCTATGTTTGAATTTCTGTTTTAGTGTATCTTTTGTTTCTTTCTGATTAATTTGTATGCTTTGTTGGAATCCTAGATATTTGTATGAATTGTGAGGTCCTAGAGGTTCGATTGTTTCGCCTGATTGTAACGTGAAGACGCTTGAAGTAATTTCTCCATTTATTACTGTAAAGGTTTTACACTTATCAATTCCAAATTCCATGTGAATGTCGTTTGAAAATGATTGCGTAATGTCTGCTAGGCGGTGTAGTGACTCTGTGCTGTTTCCATATAATTTTATGTCATCCATGTACATGAGATGTGTAAGGTTTGTTTGTTTGCGTGGTGTGGTGATAGTGTAACCTAGGCTGGACTTATTCAACATATGAGAAAGGGGATTGAGAGCTAGGCAGAACCATAGCGGGCTAAGTGCATCACCTTGAAAGATTCCTCTGCGTATTGGGATTTTAGCTATTTCTGTGTTGTAATGTCCTTTGATATTTAATTTTGTGGTCCAGTGTTGCATCGAGTTTTGTAAAAAGTCTATTATTTTTGGGTGAATTTTATAGAGTTGCAAGATATGAAGTAACCAGCTGTGTGGAACAGAATCAAAGGCTTTCTTGTAGTCTATGTACATGATGCTAATATTCTTCTTTTTCGTAATTGCTAGTTTCATTGCCACTGAGTCTATAACTAGCTGTTCTTTGCAACCTTGGCTACTTTTACGGCATCCCTTCTGTTCTTCCGCAAGTATATTGTTTTCGCTAACATGTTGATGAATTAATTCTGCAATGCACGCTGTAAGTATTTTGTATATCGTTTGTAAGCATGTGATAGGGCGATATTTAGCTGGGTTCTGGATGTCTGCATCTTTTGGTATCATGTAGGTGAGGCCTTCAGTAATATATTGTGGCATTATGTCTGGTGTCTGAATGAAAGTGTTGATGTGTTTGTGTAGTAGCGGATGAATGGATGTACATTTCTTATACCAGTAGTTGTGAATACGATCGGTGCCGGGTGCCTTCCAGTTGTGCAGTTTTTTCAGTACGTTTATAAGTACTTCTACAGGAATTTGTTCAAAATCCATAGGTATAATAGGGTCTGTTAAAGAGGTGTTCGTCTGAAGCCACGCAGCTTGTGAATTATGAAGTACAGGTTTTGACCAAATATTAGACCAAAAGTCATGCAATTCATCAACCGGTGCCGTTACTGAATCTTGGGTGTTTCTGTTTGTGTATTGTGTTGAGTTTGAAGCTAGTTGTCTGTAAAATTGTTTTTCATTGTTGGAAAATTGGCTATTTTGTGTTTTTCTGAGTGTACAGTTAACATATCTTTTTAATCTACTTGTAGCTGCATTTAGTTTTTGTTTGAGGGTATCAAGGAAATGCTCATTACTGAAATTAGGTTCTTCATGTTGTGAATGGATTTGGTGATTGTTTAATTTTTTCAACTAATCTTGTAATTCTTTCACTCCTGTTTCCTCTGATATATTCTGTCATCCTTCCATCTTTCTTTCTTTAAGATATATCTTAAAGAATATCTTTCCTTAAGCTTTGTATCTTGTATTGCAACCTCTTCTGCCAGGGCGGTATTTTTACTTGATTTTGGGTATCAGTTGAAATATTTTCTTTAATTTTAGATCCGTTGCAAGTAGCCGCCGTGTAAGCGGCGCAATAAATAATGGTCTGAGTCAGTAAAAAATCTTGTTCAAATGATATGTGTTTTGGTAATATTTCGGTGTCAATGAAATGGACTATTTTTATTAGTTGTGTAGATATTTTCTGTTTCGGTATGTATGGTCGAGTCGTCGGGTCACTATATTTGAACCTATGTATTGCAGTTTTGAACATTTCTTCAATTTTATTAGGCTCTAAAACTGTGGAATTTAGTTGTAATCGACAATTTTGAGTTAACAGTGGTTGGGTGAGTATATCTGTCTGTGGGCTATGTATTTCTTGTTGTAATTCAGTTGTTGGTATTATGTATTGTGTTTGTATGATACAGTCTTCCTGATTAGTATTTTGTAAATTAAGGGTAGTTGCTATCTCGTTTCGTATTTCCTGCTGTCTTTGGTCACTAATCAATTTATTGTTGAGAATTACCCGGAGCTGATCGGATATTCTTTGTTCGCTAACTTCTGATAAATCAGGGTGTTCTGCAATGACTGCTTGATACAGTGGTTTACGATAGGCTGTCCCATTTAATCCTAATTGTGTGATTTTGTAGTAGTTTTTAATTATTGACTCGTTATAGTCAGTTGTCCACCTTCTTCTCTGTGTATGTGCATTTGTATTGTTCACCTGTGTACTGCAATTAATTTGTGTAGTTTGTGTTTGCTGTAGGTAAGTAGAAACTTCATGTTTAATATTATCTAACGTTTGTTGAGATAGAAGGTTGTTTCTAATAATAGCTCGGCATTGATCTCCCAGTCTTTGCTTAGATGCCTGCATTTGTGGGTATTTTTGTGTGAATTCGTGATGTAGAAGATTAAGATATATTTTGCTAGTATTTAATTTTGTAGCTACGAGATACGTACGCCAGATGAATTCGTTAATTTCTTGTGACCATCTCTTTCGCGTACGGTTTGTGCCTGAGGCGGGTGCAGGCGTAGCGACATGTGTCCCCTGCACAACATCCTCAGACAAAGCAGATTCAGCAATTGATAGCGTTGAAGACGTAAATGATAATGGGGATGATGAAGGTGACTCGAATGAATGAAATGGTGATGGAGTCAGTGAAGCATTGCTTAAGTTATCGGAGTCCTTATGAATAGCTTGAGTCGTTTGACGAGTTCTTCTTCCCACCCGGAGATTCTTCGCACCCCTGGTCTCAGTCACAGGGTGGATATCGTCGTTACCACCGCTGGTACTGGGTCCGCCGGGCACTTGGGGCCGTTTCGTAGTGCTTCTTGTTAAGACCATGTTTCTTCTTCTGGGTTTGGGACCGTTAGTTAGAAAGGGTTGAGCCAAGATTTTGTTGGCTATTCGTTATTTTTTGTACCTCCTATTACAGGGTATAGTCGAGTTCTTAGTGACTATTATGATAAGTTCATGCCTTCCCGTGAGCCCCCCCACCACGGCAAGGTGGTCCCCCGGGGGGGTTATTATTATTATTATTGTTAATCAACAAAACTAATAAAACTACATAGGTTATACTGTGTACCTAGTACTTTAATATAGCCAGCGAAATATAAAGTTACACTAGTTTCTATGTTTAAAAAATCCGAGGTTATCTTTTCCACCTTAAATTAAAAGATCATCAACAATATTTCCACACAAGCACAAAAAAATTGAGCTTTATGATTAGAAACTTTTTAGGTTTTCGATTATTTTTAGGTCAAGATTTCAAAAATGGTTTTTCTTTTCAAGTAACTATTAATTTAATGTTTTTGTAACGGTTGTTTCTAATAATAAGTTATTATTAATTGAGATTCTGTAGAGAAAAATGGTAAATGCCTACAATAAATATTATAAAATACAACTTTCTTATTTCTTTGATTCTATTGGGAAAAGGACATGCGTAAACACCTCACCCACAAGGCACTAACAGACTTGAAACAGGTGCCATTCGAAGAGATTACTTTTTTTTAGATTTAGATTATTAGATTCAATAAATGAGTATGGCAAATGTATAGATTTAAAAAAAATACAACGGGTTGCACTCTGTGAGTGCCAGCCAGCATAAGTGAAAACTTGAACATTAACGTTGTGTTTATTAACGCATATTTATTTAAATTTCTTATTTAAAATAAACTTAATGAACGATGCTATCCATAATATATTGCTATGCAATAATAATCCATGCCTTGCTTTGCTTTTAATATTCCTTGAGAACCGATAACTACAGAAATGCATATTGTGATGTTATAAAAATATAGGTTATTGCTTTAAGTATAAAAATATTACCCGAGCGAAACCGGGTTTACACACAGGCACACTCGCGCAAGCACCCTGCGCCGCTGAAACGAAACAGCAGGAGCAGGCATACATTTTCGCTACGCGGTAGAAAGAGAGGGCCGAGAGGGGGATATTACTTCCTCTCCGATGCCACGCCTATGCCTAGAAATACTATTTTTTACTTACACGTTTACTTTGTATGCAATAAAAAAAATAGTACCTAAGTAAACACTAGTAAAATTAAAATGAACAAGTTTATCTGAGGCATCTGCATTAAGCCTGTAATGCGGATTGAAATAACTTTTTAAAGTGAAAACTTTTTTAGCCGCGTTGACCACTTTTTGGCAGGGGAAGATCTTATGCGTTCGCGTCACCGCGTCACCGAGTAACAAACATCCATCCATCCATCCATACTTACAAACTTTGGCGTTTATAATATTAGTATAGATAAATACTAACATCAGCAGCAGTAGCTAATTTATTAAAAAAAAAAGTCTTTGTATGGAAAAATAAACACGTTTTTTTTTATAGCTTATTTTTATTACAAGCTGAACCCCGGGGTGTTACCCGCGGTTATTTTCGTACCGCGGGTAACACCGCGGGGCGAAGCTAGTCTAAAAAAAGGTAGCCTAAGTTACTCCTTATATCATCAGCTACCTATCAATAAAAGTCCTGTCTAAATTGGTCCAGCCGTTCCAGAGATTAGCCAGAACAAACAGACAGACAGACAGACGGACAGACAGACTGACAGACAGTTACAAAAACAAAAATTGTATTTAATATGAAGACCCCATTAATTTTACAAGTAAGTGAGCTGACATGCATCCTAAATCTGTTGAACGGTGGGGACGACGGTGTTCATACAAAATCTGGCATTGTTCTTTGTAGCTGCATCTACAGGACCTACGAGTAGTATAAATTTTCGAGTAGGATTTCAGGATATCTAGATAATTAGAAAGTAATGGTTAAAACAGTTGTTTTAAACAATACCTACCTACTTCTTGATCTGTAATATGTATGAAATAGGCAAGTTAAAAGAATCGTGATAGTACGATCCAAACTTTTTAAGGTTTAGTATTCGATTTTTAATACCTACCGTAAAACAAATATGCTGTATTTTGAACAAAGATTCACATGTCTTTGAAATCTGTGCAAACTGTTCCCATTACTCTGCTGGCTGTACTTATTGTATAATCTGTGCTACTCATGTTCGTCGTACTTCTATATGCTCTTGTAGTACCTACTTATCTAGTGTCAAATGTAAAGGAACATGAAATCTTATTGGGGTTGCTTTAGATTTTCGTGAAAGGTGTAATGCTAAGAGCTGAAAATGTTAGGGTATGATTACTTTTATATATCCTCTACTTAATCGTAAAACTTTGCTTCTCATTGGTACTCTATATTAGAATGTTCATGTAGCACCTTTTGTTTCAGATACTATGGGCCTTTTACGTCAATCCCATATATCGGCACACTATTTACGCTTATTTAGAAGTGAAGCAGTGCATGTAGGATGGTAATAATTAATATTTAGTAGAGTTTTATGTGATATAAACATGGGTAACCAAAACAGTTGCTGTTGTTACCGGAGTCCGTCGCCGATCAGAAAGGACATTGTCAAGTTAGAAGATTATCTGCCTGAGGGTGAAGTAAGCTCTAATAATATACAACACATCAGCGAGAGAGAAGGAGATGATGGAGACCTCGATCCTTCACAAGACCCTATTGCTGGAACCATTTTTATGGAGCGTTCTAAAGCTTCTTTAGAAAATGGTATGACACGAAAACGTAGCCAACACCAAATCGCTGAAAATAAGCTCAAAAAAAGCAGTTCCTGTTCAACAATTTATTTAGATGATAGCACTGTGTCTCAACCCAATCTGAAAAATACTGTGAAATGTGTGGCTCTAGCTATCTATTATCATATAAAGAACAGAACATCTGAGCGACGGCTAGATATTTTTGACGAAAAACTTCACCCTCTCAGTAAAGAAGGAGTTAGTGATGATTATGACAAGTATAACCCTGAGCACAAACAGATATATAAGTTTGTGAGGACATTGTTCAATGCTGCTCAACTAACAGCTGAATGTGCTATCATTACTTTGGTGTATTTGGAGCGTCTCCTTATATGTGCTGAGTTAGACATTGCTCCATCAAATTGGAAGAGAATAGTTTTGGGAGCAATTTTGTTAGCCAGCAAAGTGTGGGATGACCAAGCTGTATGGAATGTAGATTACTGTCAAATTCTAAAAGACATCACAGTGGAAGATATGAATGAATTAGAGAGGCAGTTTTTAGAAATGTTACAATTTAATATTAATGTACCATCAAGTGTGTATGCGAAATATTATTTTGATCTGCGCACACTTGCTGAGGCTAATGATTTGGCTTTCCCTAGTGAACCGTTAAGTAAAGAGAGAGCACAAAAACTGGAGGCAATGTCTAGAGTTATGGAGGATAAAATTACTGCTGAAGTGGTTAAAAATGGCATAAAGAAATGGTCTAGTTTAGACAATGTTAATTCGGGTGCTGGTGTAAGACGAAGTGTAGCCATATTGTCATAATTCATTAGTCATGAGCCAAAATTCAGATCCAAAATCAAAAATTTACAGATAATATTCATGTATTTTATAAGAATGTATTGTATTTAGAATCTTTGCACCTGATTGAATGTAATATTTTTTTTATCATTTGATTTCCGTGCTTCAGTATGTAAGTTATAGTAACTGACTTCTACTGCCATTTTTGCCTTGAGGACTCAAGAATAAAGTACTATCTTAACAATATAACTAATTATATTTAAGATTTCATTTGACTTACCACTAGGTGCCAAACATTTGTACAAAAGACCTCATATAGTGATTTGACATGAGAATACAGTGCCCGAAACAGATTTTAAGTGAGAAATAGTGTGGCATGCAATACCTTTTTAACCATTGACAATGTTAGTCAAAATGTATTGCTCATTTGCAAGGATGGCATATTATTTTATAATTTATTACTACATGTTATAGGTACTGTAATATCATGCAAAATATACATCTATCCAATCCTATCAGGATTACACATTTGAATTGTTTACCCATGTTATGCAAGTTCTCAATATCTCCCAGTTGTGTTTGTTCCATAATGTGTTATGTTTAGTTGAGGTTGGTGCTAATTTTGTTGTTCAAAACTCTCTAAACTGAACTAAAATTAGTTTTGTTCTGTCAAAGAACATTCACACTCAATAATAGATGTTATCTAAATACATGCATAAATAGCATTTTGGAAAGCTCTTCACTAAAATAATCAGATAATTTTAGAGAAATTTTAGTTTAGTGATGCTACAACAAAATTAGTATCTTTATAAATTTGTCTACAAGAGATAAAGCAATTATACTAAGATAAATAAGAATTGTAGATTATAGATGTGCTTTAATAATATAACTATTTGCTCTTCTAGCAAATGAACAATATGATGTATTTAATTTTGTACATGCACTATTGCTTTGTGTTGGCAGTGCATTAATTAATTTATAATTTTACTCCTGTGTAGTGGATATTCACTAAGTTATAATTTTCCCAACACAATTTTAAAGGTAATCTCGGTTCTCAAATAGGGAATTTTAGGGTATGCTCATTAATATTTACTAATTATGAAGTCATTAAAAATAAAAGACTTGTTGGTGGTCCAAACATATGGTATATTTTTTTTAATTAATGCTTGTTACATTTAGTATGCTACAATCCTAGATTGGCTTCTAATATATTTTAACTTTATATATGTTTTGTTGAAACATAAAGCACTAATGTTAGGTTTGCTATCTAAACTATGCTACTTAGAATAAAATAAGATATACTAGTATGTGCATCTGCATTTTGACTGAATTAAGGATCTTGTGATTGTGGTATGAATGTATTAGTCAACTGCTGTTTTATTTTGTATAAGTTTATATTGTCTATACTGCATTTAAAGTTCTTAACTAGTTATTAATTCAAATTGTTATTTTGTATAACATATTATACAAGTATTGATTGTGACAGAACAGGCATAGCAGCAATTAGTTTAAAATGATAAATTTTTGTATTACAATTTAAATATTTAATTTAATGATTCATAATTATTTAAATTGTGAATGGTGATTGAATTATACAATACAATCCAAATATGTATCTTTAGTGTAGTTAAGCAGAAATAAACATTTTATATGAGACTTTTAAAAGGCTTTTAATTATACATTTACAGTGTTCGGAGTTAGGATTAACTTACAACATTCTAAAAGTTTATTTTCTATTTACAAAGGTTTCAAATCTTTTAGGTATTTACTATAGTTTTCAAACATATCAACAACTTCACTTTTCTTATTAGTTTGGTCGTCATACTCTGCTCCAACTGACCAAAGTGTTTCCAAATCATATTGTTTTCGTGCTTTGTCTGAGAACACATGTAATGCAATATTACCTGAAATGCAAGAAATTAACTTTGTTATTATTTGTTAATATTGAAACCTGACTAGCTATTATATGTGATGACGCTGCACCAATTACAATGCAATTTTGCATGCAGATACTTTGATTCTTGAGGAAGTACATAGGCTATTTTTTACTCAACTGACAAACACACAGGTGAAACTGCGGGCAGAAGTTAGTGTTTTATAAAACTTTATTGCTCATTTTAGGTACAATCTAACTATTGAATTCTAGCAAGTCTTACCCAAATCCAATGCCATCCATTCATCTGAATCTTTTCCTTCTATTCTAGGTATTGGATCGGACTTCAAACATTTCTTTTTATAAACTCTTTTGACAAATTCTGCTATGGCTAAAATATGTCTCTTACTTCGGCCGCTAACTATACAAATGTAATCAACATAACGAATGTCTTGTGGTACGGTGACTACAAATACATCTTTTGAGTTCTCTCTATGCAGTAACTCCACAAGATCTTCAATTTCAAATACACCATTGACCCCTCCTAAAAATTGAAATTAGAAAAAAGTTATTAGAATGCCAATCAAGCTGAGTTGAGTCATTTTGGCAGCTATATATATAGAAATCCAAACAAATCGATTCTTAACACTTTCAAGTAATTAGTCACACTGGCCACCTACTTTCAAGATTGATACCATCGAATTCATCACTGAGAATAGGATATTTGTCTATGGGTATTGGCTCTTCGTCAGCAGTGTTCTCAATAACTGGTGAGTTTGTGTCTGTAATCACTTGGTATTTGCTGGCTATAGCTGGTGAGGTACTGTTTATCTTAGATGTATATCTAGGATTTCTTAAGCAAACTTCGCAGTGTATTTGTCTCTTGATACAACAAAAATTATCTTTAGTTCGTATAAATGAACTCCTTGGACGCTGAGTCAGCGCCCTAGATAGAACTTTTCGTAACATTTTGTTTTTAAATACTAGATCTTTTATAACAAACAATATAACTTGTTCCACTAAACAATGTTATTTAACAACATAACCTAGAAATTATATATGGTTATTTGTCAATCTTTTAACAGTTCGAAAACTAAAATCCTAAGTCCCGCAATTTCATAGAAGTTTATTTTAGAGTAAAGCGTTTTCAACTTTATTTTTAAGTAATATTACTAGTTAGATTATATCTTGAAAATAAATTGAATATTTTTAATTATCAGATCACGGAGGGTACGATTGTGGGTTAACCCGTTAACCGTCCTTATGCGCTTAACCGCACATATCGACAAAATCTGCTTGCGTCAGCCGCTCTTTCGGAGAATCTCCAGTTCTTCCCTCAGGTTCCTACAGAAAATTGTTATGGGTCTTTTCTTACAACAGGTGAAACACACACCTCGTGGGTAACCTCCTTGGCTGAAATTGTACGAAAGAACATGGATGATGTTTCACCTACCACAATACGCTGCTCTATTTTCCGTATGGAAAAAACTCTTAAATACTCCCCCACCGATCAGTTTTGTGTTTTTTTAAAATTTATATACGGGCCTGCCAAAGTGACCCCTCCTACCAGATCGAAAGCAAAAGCAAAATCCAAAAGTGGTGGTCACCATACTCATTGCGAATGCGGACAATACAACAATGCAGCATGGTGACTCACACTGTGGGGGCCTAGCCATTGGGCATCCGGTCTCGCATTTACCAACGAACCTGTCGTGTTTCGCACGAATGCTGTCAGTTTAGGTTGATCTTCTGTGCGATGGTAATACCGACCCGGTCGAGCCGGCCTGTTCCTGGTGAAATCAGCATGGCTCTACTACCTTCATTATGTCGAACTAGGACCACCAATTAAAATCACAGACTGATTGGGTATCAGTAGCCGGGGAACTAGGTATAATCTAAAAATCTAGCACCGCATGTCGCTGTAACGGAAATTGGACCAACATATTTCGAGTTATCAACGATTTAAAGATGGTCACCTGATTTGAAAGTGGTATGGTGATGGTGACTACAGTGTCCCCTTCCTGACACTAAAGATCTACTCTGGTCTGCTTCTGCACTTAATCTAGCCATTGTGTGATCTCGCATCTTTTCCCGGATATCACCTGCGTCTGCCGGTGTGAGTGTCCCGTGTTTCTTCTCTAGCAAATCATCCATAACGAGTTTTACCGTCACTGCCACCGGATTTGGCCATCACATGCTGTCTATCTAACTGTCGCCCAGTATGGCAGTTTTAGAAAAATCGGAGTCCCCACATGCTCTTGCGTTTCAAGTGATTTAAATTATACATATATACGTATATAAGTGACATAGTCACATCTGTGACTAAGCTATGTGAGTAGATAAACTATAAAAGAGCTACGGGCCTGGCCATCGAGGATATCACTCCAGTGGTTGAGTGCATTTAGGCGCTGGACCTGTATAAAGTGTAGGTGGGCCCTTTTAGTTCATAAGTCCCATAGTGATCCATGCCTTTTTTTTTAACGTGTGGAAATCCCCTCGGACCGTCACCCCACTGGGGCTTGCGGCGGGGCGGTGTGTCGCACTCGAACCGACTAAAACCACACGGTGTGCCACTCTGCGCCTGTGAAGGGAGGAATCTGGGAACTGCAGTTATTAACACGTCCGGACCCCTCCCACTCCCGCACTCAAGCGGGCACCGTCTGCTGTTAAAACTCTCAATTTAGGCGACGTACGGCACACGCGTACGTCACCCCCTCGCGGGTGGCCACTAGAGCGGATGGAGGGGAAAGCCCGTCCCGACCATCTGCGGCCACACTCAGATTGAGTCCGAGTGGATATCATCCTCCCGGGCCTTCTCCGCCACCTCCTTCTGCGAGATGACTTCTTCGCAGAAGGTTGCGACCGCGGTAAAACTGCTATCGCTACCGGCCATGGAGCGTATGACGGCCGCTAGCGAGAGATCTCCTCCGATGACTGCAGTGAGGGCCCGACGCTGCGGCGCCCAAGCGTGGCAAACCGCCAGCGTGTGCTGGGAGTCCTCACTGCAGTCTCAGTGGTGGCAGGCGGGACTCAATTCCCTCCTGGCGACCGAGTGCAGGTACTTCCCGAAGCAACCGTGCCCGGAAAAAACCTGCGTCAGTCGGAAGGAATGGGTCCCGTGCTGCTGCCCTGCCTACTCGAGGATGACCGGCTGAAGAACCTCCACGGGCGGAGGGCGAATGCCACTCTCCGCCCGATATTCAGCCACCCGTCGATAAACTTCGGCGAGCACTTCCGCCTCCAAATCCCACGGGGGTGTTCCGGCCAGGGCGCACGCCGCCTCGGTCGACACCGTGCGGTATTCGCGTATGGCTCTGACTGCCAATACCCTCTGAGACCGCCAGAGGCGGGCCTTATTTAGGGCAGTCAGAGCCGCCACCCACACCGGTGCACCATACAGCGCCATCGACCGGACAACCCCCGTGTACAGGAGTCACGTTGCGACGCTGGCTCCACCCAAATTGGGCAAAAGTCGCGCAAGGGCGGAGGCATCGTCGACCAGCTTTGGACCAAGATGTCGGAAGTGCTCGTCGAAGAGCCGCCTACCGTCGAGGATCAGGCCCAGATACCTCATCTGGGCCCGAACCGGTACGAGGACCGAGTTGACCTCTATGGAGGCGCCGGCGGGTGGACCACGAAGCCTGCGGACGGTGACTCTGACTACCCAGAGTAGTCTCCGGCGCCCTGAGAATGTATTGTCGGCGAGAGCCATATTACGTGGTGACTAAATTGTGTCTACGGAGGCGGCGTACGGACTCTCAAAACCCAATTCGCTGCCGCTTAACCAGGTGGCGGAGGCACGTATTCTAGCGCCTCATGCCGCTTTAGTCAAAATTACTAATTTAAGTTGTCACATTAAGTACATTGTTGTCATATTGAATATTTTTAAAAATCCATATCCACAGCCACAGGTATACTTGTATATTTCATCAAACGTTTAGTTAATAAGTTTTCAAATAGTATTAAAGCTTAGGAGAGTATTTGGCAAACTGTTTCGTTTCGTGCTTTAAGCATTGTTTTTTTATTATATTGTCGAGACTTCTTTTCTCAGTGTATACTTAGTCTTGCCATAAATATTGTTACAAAGAAAATCATTTTTTTTGTACGCAACATTTATTACTATTACAGTTGGTTAGTCTTCTCTTCTTCTTTTTCCTAGCCTTTTCCCATTATTTGGGGTCGGCTCTCCTCGTTCTGCGGCGCCAGGACAGTCTATCCTGGGTTGTCGAAACATTTGTTTGGGCACGCTCTAAGTCCTTGGCCACCGTGAACCACCAGGTGGCTAGTGGGCGTCCTCTACCCCTCCCTATATTTGGCAGCGCTAGGGCTTGTTTCACAACATGGCCTTCAGGGCGTCTCATGACATGACCGAACCATCGCAGGCGGCCTTCGGTGAGTTTTTCTGCCATGGGCGCGACCCGGAAACTTCCTCTGATGTGCTCGTTTCGCACTTTATCAAGTCGAGTCACACCTGCTGCCCATCTTAGCATCTTCATCACGTTAACGTGCATTTTCTGTTCGTGAACCTTCTTTATAGCCCAGCACTCGGTACCGTATGTCATGGCTGGTCTGACTGCGGTTTTGTAGATCTTGCATTTCGTTTTAATAGGCATTCTTGTGCCACATAATACATGGTTAGTTTAATACATTAATATAAAATCATTAAAAATAATATATAGAGCTCATTTGAAGTGGTCTCCATTGGCTGCAATATAGCCCTTTAAACGTTGAGGCTAGTTATCAATAGCAGGCATAGCAGCACGCACTCTTTCTATGGGAAAATTCTTCACTGCCAATCATATGAATTGTTTTAGGGACTCCAAATTATCATGGCGTTTAGAGAAAGCCTTACTCTCTAAAACTGACCATAAATCATAATCCAGTGGATTGAGACAAGGACTAGATGACGGCCAGTCTTCAGCTCTGATGAAGTTCGTAATGTTCGTTTCTAACCAAAATTGGGTGGATCGAGCTTTATGACCCGGCGCCGAGTCTTGCTGAAAGGACCATTCTTGGTTATTAAATATGGTGTTGTTAACCATCTTCTCAAGAATGGTATCTTGATACACTTGTACCGTTGTTTTGATACCTATTTCACAAAAGTTGGGCTTAGTCTCTCCTTCATAGCTAACACACCACCAAACCATCACTGAAGTCGGAAAATGCTTACGTTGTACTCTGATGACTAATTGGGAAGCTTCTGTAGAGCTTTTAGCATAATTACGGTAATTTTGTTTGTTAAACTATTATTCAATTGTAAAAAAAATCTAATCCGTGTTAGCTAACTAAGCTAATGTTGAACTGCTGCCCTAATAGGATTTACTAGAGGGTTTGTTAAATAACAAAAACACCATCTGTAATCTGATCTAGCTGGTTTATTGATCTTATTTTTACAAATTTTACTTACTACTATATACAACTGCTTTGAATCAAACGATAGCGTGATGTAAATCGACACACACGCCATCTATCGAGGTACAATTATGTGATCGTCATAAACATACCGCCAACCAAGGACATTTAGTGACGGAATGTCCTTCAAAAATATTGCAACAACTTGGTTGAGCTCAATACAATGAGGCTGCAACATACATGATGTGATAGTGATGTGACACAAAAAAACAATTGATACGATACTTAACCAAAACCATAAATCTAACAAATAAACAATATGAACTATCTCTAATACACGTAAATATGTAAATAAACACAAAATGAGAAAGTATAAACTGATTAATATATGAAAAAAATATTAAATATCTCACTGGTCTGCAACTGGTAAGATACAAAGTTTGTTGATTGGTCTTTTAATCTTCGATGACTTGGTGCGCAACGTGACTACTCGAGTGACACCATCATTACCCGGATGCTTTTCTAAAATACGACCTAACAGCCAACGACTAGGTGGGAGGTCGTCCTCCTTGATCAAAACAACGTCGCCGATTTTCGGCTCAGGAGTTTTAGAAGCCCATTTGTATCTGTTCATTAGGTTAGCTAAATACTCTTGTGACCAACGTCGCCAAAATGACTGTACCATCCTTTGAACGAATTGCCACCTGGTCAAAGAACTTACGGATGAACTTTCACGGTTGTAATCAGGAACCGATATCAAAGGTTCCCCAATCAAGAAATGACCTGGGGTTAACGGGACCGGTTCTCCAGGGTCCTCTAAGTTTAAGGTACTCATCGGTCTTGAGTTTAAACACGCTTCCACCTGAGTAAGAAGAGTGCTAAGTTCCTCATACGTAAGAGTAGACTCGCCAATAACACGCTTAAGATGAAACTTAGTGGCTTTCACCCCTGCTTCCCACAAACCGCCAAAATTGGGTGCGTGGGGAGGAATGAAATGCCACTCCGTGCCATTTGCTTCCAAATAAGCTGTAATCGCATTGTCGGTGTTTACCAGTTGTTGCAATTCTCTTGAAGCACCAACAAAGGTGGTGCCATTGTCACTCCACAGCTTACTGCAGTGACCTCGTCTAGACACAAACCGCCTAAAAGCAGCCATAAAAGCCTGCGTGCTCATATCGCTAACTAGTTCCAGGTGTACTGCGCGGGTGGACATACACACAAACAAACATATATAGCCCTTATAGGAGCGGTGACCTCGACCTTTCGACGTTCTTATGCTTATTGGGCCTGCATAATCAACGCCGCTATTCAAAAATGGTCTGGCGGGTGAACAGCGAACAGAAGGGAGGGAACCCATTACTGGGTTATTAATGTTAGCCTTTTGTCTAATGCAAGTTATACATTTTCTCACACATTGCTTCACGAGGATCCTTACTCCTATGACCCAGTAAGCGGTTCTCAAATAGTTTATCATCATTTGAGGACCACCATGTAAAGTTTTGTGATGAGCGTCTTCTATCAAAAGGCGCGTGAAATGCGATGTATGTGGAATGACTATTGGGTGTTTCTGTTGCTCATCCAGTTGTGACTTTTCTAGTCTACCTTGTACTCTTATGACTCCTTTGTCATCTAAGTAGGGGCACAATGACTTAAGCTTGCTTGATTTTTTTTTTGTAAATAACCCTTTTGTTGTAATTGTAAATATTCTATTGAAAATTCTGATTTTTGTGTAAATTTTATACTACATACTAATGCTTCCTCTATTTCTCTTTTGTGTAAATATATTTCCTTTGTACTATTCGGTAAAACCCTACGACAATAAGATATCACTCTTAACAACTTCTGTAACGAGGAAAATATTTTGAATAAATCATCATGATTATCTGATACTAACGCTACGTGAGTTTTAACCGTTTTTTCTATTTGTGTTTCTAAGGCCTTTGGTCTGTTGTAAATAATTACATTTTCTTTTAAAAATGGAGGCCCAGAAAACCACAGTACTGTATGTATAAAGGTACTGGGTAATAATCCTCTGGAAGCGCAGTCTGCGGGGTTGTCTTTTGAAACCACATGATTCCATTGTGACCTGTTCATAGAACTCAGAATTTCAGACGTGCGATTGGCCACGAACGTCTTCCATCTGCTTGGGTGGCTATTTAACCAAGCTAGTACGATTGTGGAATCCGTCCAGGCTGTAATTCTGTCCTTTGGAATCATCAGAACTTCTGCGGTTTCATTTAACAGTCTAGAAAGCAGGACTGCACCACACAACTCTAATCGAGGAAGACTAACCTATTCTATAGGAGCTACTCGCGTTTTCGCATTCAATAAGGATACCGTAACTCTACCTGTATCATCGGTTACTCGCAAATATGTGACAGCAGAGTAAGCTGCTTGAGAGGCATCGCAGAAACCATGAAGTTCCAAGTTATCCCTTGTTTTAGTACTAAGCCAACGCGGTATCTGAACACTAGTAAGTAGGGATAACTCTTCCCGATAAGTACACCATTCTAGCTTTAAATCAGTTGTAAGTTCTTCATCCCAACCAAGACCTGTTAGCCACAATCTTTGGATAAAGATTTTCGCCAGTATCACTACAGGAGCCGTCCATCCTAGAGGATCGAATAGACGAGCTATGTCTGATAGTACAGCTCGTTTTGTTATAATACCTGTTGTCACTGGTGGGAGATTTACAGTGTACTGGAATAAATCATCGCGGCGGTTCCAGGTGAGTCCTAAAATCTTTATGGTGTTTTCTATCTTTATGTCTGTAACCTATTCCTGTATATGCCTTTCCTTACATTCATCTTTGTTCTTCATACTATCGCGTCTTTTAACCTTTTTTACTATTTGTGATTCATTATTTAATGTAAGTATTTTATCAACTAACTCCTGACCGTTACTACTCCACTTCTGTAAAGAAAATCCTCCTTTTTCTAATAACTCTGTCATCTGTTTATAAATTTCAATACCTTCTTCCACACTACCGCATCCAGTCATTAAATCGTCCATATAAAAACTATTTATGACTCTGTTTGACGCTTGTGGATATTTTTTACCTTCATCCGCTGCTAACTGATGAAGTGTCCTGACAGCTTGATATGGGGCTGATGCTGTTCCAAATGTAACTGTAACCAATTCATAGTCACGAATCTCGCTCTCAGGATTATCCCGCCAAAGTATGCGTTGAAACATAGCATCTTCGTCGGCTACTCTAACCTGGCGATACATTTTAACAATATCAGCTACGAGTCCAATATAATGCAGTCGCCACCTAAGCACAGTGTGTCTTAAATCGGCTTGTAATTTAGGCCCAACCATAAGCGTGTCGTTTAATGAAACCCCTTTATTGTTTTTCTCGGATGCGTTGAATACTACACGAAGTTTTGTAGTGGATTTGTCATCTCTAATAACTGCATGGTGTGGCAGATAAACCGCTACTTCCTGCTTACTATCATCTTTATTTATAGGTCTCAAGTGTCCTAAATACATATATTCTTTTATAACTTCCGTGTACTTCCTCTTTAAATCTTCATCTCTTCCTAACCTTTTCTCTAACGACTTCAATCTCCTTTCAGCTATGACCCGAGAATTACCTGACTGACAACGCGGGTTAGCTTCTTTAAATGGGAGTTTTACTACGTAACGACCGTCGTCTCTTCGTTTTGTGGTTGTCTTATAAAACTCTTTACAGGCTTCTTCTTCTGGTGTTAATATTTTATTTGAAATCGGTTGATCTTCAATTTCCCAAAATCGCTTTAATAATTCATCCTCGTTGACCTTTGCAAGCAATACGCTAATGTTTTTGTGTTTAGTTTCTTGAACTTCATTTGACCTATTAACTGCACCCGAAAGGATCCATCCTAAGCGCGTGCTTTGGGCAATTAGGCTATGAGATATACTCTTTACCGTCCCTTCCTTCATAATGCTGCCATATACATCTGCACCTAATAAAACGTCGATTTTGCCGGGTTTGTTGAACTGAGGATCTGCTAAATCAAACTGTTTTACATCGATCCACTCTAAACTGTCAGTGTTAATCGCGTAATCAGGTAAATAAGTGGTTATTTTACTTAAGACATAGGCATGTACTATTAGGTTGAAACTTTGATCGATGCAGGATTGAAGATTCAACTCAACCGTGTACCTTGCATTTGTTGACCTGTTGCCTAAGCCTGACACTATTCCCTTCACCGGAATTTTGGTTAACCTAAGGAATTGAACCGTAGCTTCAGTTACAAAACAAACTTGTGAGCCTTGATCGAGTAAAGCTCTGATAATTTGATAATTCCCAGCCTTGGACTCGGCCTTTATTAGCGCTGTAGCTAGTAAAACCTGTTGGGGCATGGGTATGTTATTTGTACCTGTAGATAAGCAAGAGACCACTGACGCAATACTTGTCGACGGACTAGCGTTCACGGCTGCCGGCTCCTGTACGTTGTTATTAGTCGCACTGGCTGAATTTACATGAAGCAAGGAGTGGTGACGCTTTTGACAGAGCTTGCATATAGTTGTTTTTTTACAATAGGCAACGGTATGATTTCCCCCTAAACAATTAAAACAAATCCTATGGCTAGCCACAAACTCACGTCGTTTGTCGACTGATTGCTTTGCGAAACCTTTGCAATAACATAACTTGTGACCTTCGTTGCAATATTCACATTTTAATGTATTTGAGTCCACAGCCACCATAGACTTCGGTGTATGCAAACTATTCATCTGAGGAGCAAATGACCGTTTAGGCTTGATGCATTCTAAGGCGCGGAACCGATTCTCTATAAAAGTGGCAAATTGTTCAAAGGTAGGCAGTTCATTATAATCTTGAGTACTTACACTTAATTCCCAATGCTTCCGCGTTTCGAGATCCAGCTTAAAAGTGACTATATGAATGATGATGACATCCCAAGTAGTCACATCCACCTTTAAGTTTCTCAATGCGTTAAGACAATCATTTTTTGTATCGAGTAGATCCTTTAAAGACGGAGCTGACTCAACTAGAATTCTTTTTTGACCAAAAAGACGTTTTAAAATACAGTTAACAAGATATTTCTTATTACTATATCTCCTTTCTAACTGACTCCAACATTGAATATAATTCGAGTCAGTCACTGGTGTTTGCCTCACAAGTTGTTCAGCCTCACCGATAAGATGGCTCTTTAAATAGTGCATTTTCTGTACGTTCTCTAAAGATGTGTTATTATGTACGAGCGATACAAATAGGTCTCGAAAGGTTGTCCATTCCGTGTACTTACCACTGAAAGTCGGAATAG
Organism: Diaphora mendica; assembly: GCA_949125395.1. Lineage (NCBI taxonomy): Eukaryota > Metazoa > Arthropoda > Insecta > Lepidoptera > Erebidae > Diaphora > Diaphora mendica. The sequence goes on from OX421317.1 coordinate 20,444,053, forward strand.
ATATTTTTGGTAACTTAACAAATGTACTTAAATGAGGCTTAGATTCACTACCTGATGAACTGCCGTATTTTTCGGCGCCTTTCGCTACCGTAATTTTATTAATCATCGACTTAATCAGACATTTATAAGTGATGTACGTATCTTCAGTGCTATCGTATAACTCAATAACTTTAGTAACGTCTTGAGCTTTATACAGTTCGTGCAGTTTAGTATTATTGTCTTTAAACAATGCCCAATCTTTCTCCAACAATTCAAATCTTGTTTCTATGTACTCTAAGGTTAATCTATCTTTAGGGCTCTTTTTAAAGTTTATCAAACCTCTTTCAATAACTCCTTTAAGATCTTTCATTACATTAACTAAGCCCTCCATCTTATATAAATTTTTTGTAAATAGTTTTAATCTAACTTATGAAACTTATATGAATTAGTTCAACGTGTAATACAAACACAAAACAACAACAGCCATACGTTAAATATTCTAAGTGTATATGGTATAAAAGACAAAAATATTACAAGTGTTGAAAAATGGCAAAATTTTACAAGTTTTTGAGATAACTTTTACTATCGGCGCAGATCGAGCATAGGTTCCCCGTTCCCCCGTTTTTATAAAACTATTCTAAGTCCTAAGCATGCACATTTAACTACTAACTAAACTTATTCTACAAAGTCCTTGTTGTCTTATGCTAAATTATCAATAAATTTTCTAAGTCCAAAATTTTTAATCAACAACACTTCAAGTTTTTTTCTTAAGGTAAATAAAGTTCAAAATCACTTGAACAACTTGTACTCTAAAAGTTCTGTTTGTTCTTTGCGGAAATAAATTGTAATTCAATCACCAATCTTGAAGAAAATAAGGTTCAAAGTCTCTTGAAATTCATAACTCGCACTTAATAAAAAATAAATTAATGTACTCACAGTTGCACTTCTTTAAACTCACACTTCCAACGATGGTTGAACTGCGTCACTATTCAAGTGACTGGTGGCGCCCTCCGCGACGTCTGGTTGCACTTCAATTCCAAGATCACCTCTGTGATACGGCGCTGCCTTCTTCACGTTGCGTATTGAACCTCGTACCTTGCCGCAGCGATCCACTGCGAGCACGGGGTTAGTGGTCCGACGCAAGACCACTTATTTCGAAAAGATCCGATCGAATGGACCAAAATGTTAGTTACTAACTAAGCTAATGTTGAACTGCTGCCCTAATAGGATTTACTAGAGGGTTTGTTAAATAACAAAAACACCATCTGTAATCTGATCTAGCTGGTTTATTGATCTTATTTTTACAAATTTTACTTACTACTATATACAACTGCTTTGAATCAAACGATAGCGCGATGTAAATCGACACACACGCCATCTATCGAGGTACAATTATGTGATCGTCATAAACAATCCGTAAACTAAATTTTTCCGTGATCCTTTTGCGTATTGCTTAAGTAGTTGTTTTGATTTTACCACCTTATTCTTTTTTAATTTATCAGTTAAGAAATGACCAGTGCATCTCTTACAGGCTGCAAGTCCTAAGTCATCTTTTAAAATACGCGACATAGTTCTAGGTGCTATCTTCATCTCCCGAAATAAAATCTTTTGTTTTCGGACAGAATTTCTTCGAATTATTTCCCTCACTGCTTTGGTCGCCTTTTTCGTACGAACACTACGTAGACGGCCAGATCTTTTTCTGTCACAAACAGAGGTTTCATTGTACCTATCAATAGCCCGGTAGGTACACAAACTTTTAACTAATACCAAGCGTATGATTTTAAAATTGTATTTGGCTCCATACCTACTTTATGTGATGCAATCACAGCGATTCGGTTCTCTTTATCACCCAACTCCATTTCAATATCACAAAATATTTTCCTATTGGCGCGAAAATGAGAAAACACAATGAACAATCGTATAAAAATTACAGATTCCAAATTTGAAAGTAATATTTGTTTATGTTTAATTGTAACAGTGTTTATGGCCAGACTAAGTATAATAATGTATTTTTTTTATTTCGATAAGAAAAAAAACATTATGTCTAAATTTGCCGCCCCCTGGAAGTTGCCGCCCTAGCCTGGAGCCTACTCAGCCTATTGACAAATCCGCCACTGTAAACCTATCTGGGCCCCTACAGTTTTGTCTAATTAACATTTCATTTTCTTATTAGATAATAGTCTTATTTATTTCTATAGCCTGTGTTTATGCAAATAATTATCGTTGTTTGTGATTAAGCTACATGGAATCAATTAGCAGGTTTTAAACATTATGATGAACTTATCTATGTTTTGTGTAGGTACTAGTTCAATGAATAGACTGCCTCGTTCGTTGGTCTAGTGGTTAGCATAAGCGACTGCCGATAAAGAGGTCTCGGGTTCAATTCTCGGGTCGGACTGCTGTTGGGTTTTTCTTACAATAAATTCTTAATAGCAGCCTGGAGTATGGAAGATGGCGGTATCTTCCGCCCGTGCCTCGGAGAGCACGTTAAGCTGTCCGTCCCGATTGTCATGAACATTTATGGCACTCGTTATGTAAAAGTCAGTGCCCTCAAATATACTGACAACTAGTTCAATCTTCGAATTCAATTCACCCTTAGGGTTGCGGAGGTCCGATGCCAGTCGCTCCGTGGAAAAACTGATATTCAAGTAAAACCGGTTAAAATAGTACCTAGCCGACCCCAAATAATCTTGGGAATAATAAAGGCTAGTAAGATGATGATAGTTCAATTAATAGACCACCCATCAGGTTTATGACTATGTGTGCAGTTTAATTACTTTTATTCCATTCAAATTGTAATCCAACATAGGTAACCTGAAAAAAGGCTCATCCTTTTGTCAAGCTCCAGTATGGGATGACCTATGGGTGTAAAATAATGAATTTTTAAGATACTGACCCCAGTAGACTTAAATCCGAGTCTAAGCTGTGGCTGATGATATATCAAAGTCAAAGTTCCTACAATCAGTATGAATATCCAGTACCTATTTAACTAGTGAGGGATAGCCAAATACCAATGTGCAGAGTACCTATCTTATTTTTTGGTACACCAATGTACCAAATAATAAGACACTCGTCTTAAAATATATAAAATGCTAAAACTGTAACCCTTTAAGAGACGAGCTGACCCGTGCCGAAGTTGAGCGTATTTTTAATTTATTACAAGCTTTTTAATAACTTGCAATGTATGTATGTATGCTTGTATGTTCGGGTGGAATCTTGCAACTCAATTTTGAAGCTGATATCTTCAATCGATTTTGCTGAAATTTTGCAAGCATATGTATAAAGCGTGACAATACAATATTATAATGACATGGAGCTGATCTGATGCTGGAGCTGGAAGGTGGCCATAGGAACTCTGTAAAGAAACGTCGCAACATCATCGAGTTTGGACTTTTGATTCGTCTCGAGGCATTCCAGTAAAAGCTTGTTTTTAAAAAGCTTTTTAATTTAATTTATTTTTGTGTTATTACATCTATACTCTATACTAATATTATAGTTTGTAAGTATGGATGGATGGATGGATGGATGTTTGTTACTCTTTCACGCAAAAACTACTGAACGGATTTGGATGAAACTTTACAGTTATATAGCTTATACATCAGAATAACACATAGGCTACTATTTGCCGCGATAATCGACATATACGCGGGCGGAGCCGCGGGCAACAACTAGTAGCCTATATACTAGTAAAAAATATTAGTACTATAATACAATAATATTAGTAAAAAAGTTTCAAAATTGAGATTGAGATTACTCTGGATCTACTGAACCGTTTTTTCACAAACTGACAAATTCACAAACTCTACCTCTTTATAATAATATTATTAGATTGCCTTCTGGACCATTTAAACTAGCATTACGATCAGATGGTTTCATTAAAGAATGTGCTGCGTCTTGTTTTCCATTGACGAAAGTTAGTAATTAATATCGTAATTTATTTATTAACCTCTCAGAATGAATCCTTCAGATATTATGTTTAGAGCTGTTGTCCAGAGCCTATAAGCATTTACCAACGCCCACCCTTGCCAACTGGAAAAACAGATAGGCTGACCTGTATACAGCCGGTAGTTGGAGTTTATGAAAAATCATAGCTATTCGAATTTTATCAGCATCATTACTTTCGTTGTAAGTTAACGGGGGCATGCATCGTTTCTTCGTAGTTCGTATGCAACAGACGACATTTTAAACTGTCTGAATGTGAATTTACTTACACTGTATATATGAAATCTTTTCGTACGTGCTTCCTTTTACAGCATGGACTTAAAATATACACGCTTTATCTATATTTATTAGCTTTATAAGCAGTTAGGTACTGCAGTTAACTATATATGGCCTATACTCGATGGCAAATTTACTTTGGCGACATTACGGCTCTTTATACGAAGTTTACACTCCAATACCTAGGTCAACTGCAATCTGTACTTATTTATTACAGGCGTTTAGGTATGAATAAGATATTTAAATTATATTACGTACCACAAAAAATAATAAAGTGTACCGACCTACATTCTGATTAAACATCGAAAAATCAAAATAGGTGTATACTACAATCATAGCATACCTGTTTTAAAACTATGTCATTGAGTTATCTGAATCAACCATGCTATCTTATCTGCTTTATCAATGGGCGTATGAAGTTTTACTAAAACACATTAATGTACAATTGTTGAAAACAAAGTGTTAGCATTTCTTTTTTGCTGAGAAATATTGTTTCCCATGTGTTTTCTTAGGCTGTGATGTGATAGTGAAATGTGCGAGTGCTTAGACAATGTTCTGGGTATAATGTTTAAAGATAATAGATAAAAGTGATTAGCAAACAATGGTGACTTGTGAGTTAGACAAGGAGGTAGCGGGTGATGTGATGGGATGGAAGCTGCCGGCATGGCAGGCTCTTCTTCTACACCGAGTGTGTCCAGCAATCGGTGGTTTGCTGGTGTACCTAATATTGATATGCTTTGACTTAGCCCTCATTGTTACACATTTTAGAAAAGGTGATGAAGCGTAAGTACTACACCATTGATAGAGTAATGTATTTGTCCAGCCTTAAACAGAAATAGTCAGACAATTATTGACGCGCATTGTCTCGTTCTATTCGCACTGAAAAAGATAAATAAAGGAGAGAAAACAATTTTAGTTAATACCATTTAATTACGTTTTCTATATTTCTGAGTGGCAATCAATCACTGACTTAGTTATAAAAGGTACTTTTACGGCATAAAAATTTAACTAGCTTTTTACTGTTGGTTATTGCGTTAAATAGTAGCCCATGTGTCTGATCTGTGAATGATCTATAAGCTTTATTACTGTAAGGTTTATCTAAATCTGTTCAGCAGTTTTTCGTGAAAGAATACCAAAATGACAAAATCCATACACCCATTCACATAAACTTTCATATTTATAATATTAGTAGGATTATTTAATCAATATACAAAGTACAATCGGAATTAAATTACTCATTTTAAGTTAGAGCTTAGGTCTGGTATACAGAAAACCTTATACTCGTATGTAGTTAGCAACACTGGTATAAACCATGACAAAAGAGCGCTGAATTTATTTTTTTATTAGAAACATGACACTTTACAAGTTCTCTGTTTACAGGCTAGGAGTATTCTGCAGCATTCTCGTGACCCTGCCTTCCTTGATAGCATTCGTGTTTACATTGGCTTCACCACCACCGAGTCTTCAAACGGATCTTTCAGCATACTCTGTCTCAGTACAAAAGAAAGATTTACGTTGGCTTGGAAAACAGTTCCTTAATGCTCTCTTCTTTCCAATATCAGCCATTGGGAGGTACGATCAAATCTTAATTTGTTTTTATATTGTCTCGTAAAAATATTGCATTATTTCAGAAATAAAGTAGTTCTATTAATTCAGGCTATAAGTTATTATCTGATTCGAATTAATTTCTTCCACGTGGTTGCCTACGATGTTGTAAATGTACAATATGTTGTAGTTAAAAGCCCTTAAGAAATCTTACACACTGTACCTACATAGACAGTACGAGTATACGCCTGTGTTCGGTTGTCTCCTTTATTTCTCAATAAGCACCAACTTACTGAAATAGTTAAAGGACAAAAGTAATATAATTCAATCCATATCTTTTGAGACTTGATGGATCACTCCACTTAAAAGAACCACGGTGTTTTTTGAATGGTTTTTCGGAAAAAAAGTTCCACACTCTAAATTTTTTTTTGTCTACAGATACTGCTTTCTAATATTCTGGTGGGTAGAAGCTGTTTATGCATCTCATTCCCAAGATGAGGAGCGGACGCGAGAAGCTATATTAAAAGCTCGATCAGCTTCACCCGTGGAGTTATATTTATTTTTGCAGTCTTTCATTCACGCAGCACCGCATGCTGTCGTGAATATTCTAGATTTGTTGCAACGGTATACAGATCTTAGTTTCGACCAAGGTATGTTTTAGTACTTACTTTATTAAATTCATACTTTATTAAATAATATTCCAGAATAGCAGGACAAAGTAATCGATATATACAAAAAACATACCAATCAAATTGAGAATCCTCCTTTAGGAAGTCGGTTAAAAAGAGAATTAATAGATTGTATTAATAATTTAATACTATAACAAAGATGTCACAGAGCCTTCTTATCAAGAAGTGTTGTATTCTGTTCAAACGTTTACTAATAGGTATGACTGAATGGTGTTACTGGCACTTTACAAGTATTTTAGTGCATTGTATGAACTCAGATCTCTCTTTGACATATTGCCTTTACCGGCTGAGCATATAAATATTTTTTTATAATAATAATGTGATAATAAGTTATTGCTATGCATTGACATTGGTCTGAAATATTGTAACAATGAAACACGATGCACTTTAAAATCCACAGATCGTCAAACACAGCACATGCTGAATAATTTATAAAACAGTTTCAGTTCAGTCTGTGAGCATCATTGTATCGTGTCTTCGTATGGCGGGTACAGCTACAGTTTATCGAAGATTTGAAAGGGAAAAAATATGTGGTAGAAATTACCCTTGGAACAAAAAACCTATAACCGAAAACGAAGATGATGATGAAGAGGATACTGCAAAAAAAGAAAAACCACACCAAGAACAGGAACAGTTATACGAATCCATCACGCAGAAAGGATCCATGCGGTCTTCTACTCCATATAATAGTGATTTTCGCAACACGAACAGTGACTTGATTCAATTTTCTCCTCGGACCACTGTAGATATGTCTTCATCCTTTTTCGATTATGATAGCGATTGTTCCGATTGTAGTTCGCATTATCTTCCACCTATTTCGCCTGTTACACCAAGACGCGCCCCGAAGTATGACAGTGATGAAGAATATGTAAGACCGATTAGTATTATTGATAGAGTGGCGCCAAAGAGACGAGATACAGGCTACACCATTGAAAAGGTAGAAATAGTACCTCCTCCGGTAATGGTGGCTCCTCGACCAGGGTCGTTAGCTCTTTGGGCTGAAAAGATGGTGGAAAATGCTGAATCAATTCCGGATTGGCTGTCAGCCCCTCCTCGACGAAAATATTGTGATGAAGTGATCGAAGATGAACCTGATGTTCCACATAGAGTACCAAGAGCCTATATGCGTGGCCTTGAACCTCAGGATCTGACAGCAGCGATAGTTCACTTTTTAGGTTGGTACACATTCTTCATAGCTCGTTTGCTCTCTATAGCCTGTTTTATAAGCATTTTCCCCGTTTTAGCGATCATTTTTCTTTTTTCACATTACCAAGTCATGTTGTTATTTTTGATAATACCACAGGCTAAAACAGTGAAGAGGGCGTTCTATATATTCCTAGCTTTTATTTACTTATTTTGTTTAATGGAGTTTAAAATTCGTTTTCGACATGTGCGTGTTTGGCATATGTTCTGGGGTATAGTGTGTTCTATAGAGATCGTTGTGTTCTCTGGTTTGTGGGCCTCTATCGACACTAGCCTGCAAAATTGGTGGAAAGGATTTTTAGTACATGTAATATTGATAAGTATGTTTTTAAGTTTGATGTGCTTCCTTTGTTACTTTATTTTATTGAAACCTCGAGAAACGATTGTATATATAAAGAAAAATAAAAATAATACTAAATAGAGACCATTGTCATTCACCACCACCTCCATATGCGTTTTTTTTATCTCATATTCTCCTATAGGTACATTTTTAGATAGTCGTGTATTTAAAATAGCGAAACTAAATAAAATAATTAATGAAATTCATAAGTAAAAAACATAAAACGAAGAAACAAACGTAGATTTTCGTATATGTACTAGATTAGTTAGATTAGATTGAAGAGAGTGGGAGAGCCACGATTCGGCATGAATGGGCCGGGTCGTCCGGAGTGATACCACGGCCTCACAGAAAACCGTTGTGAAATAGTGCTTGCGCTGTGTTTCACCGAGTGAGTGAGGATACCGGAGGCCCATACCCCAACCCCTCCCCCATCCCCCTCTCCATTCCCCAAAGGCCGGCAACGCACTTGTGACGCTTCTGGTGTTGCAGGTGTCCATGGGCGGCGTTAATCGCTTACCATCAGGCGATACGACTGCTCGTTTGCCCGCACTTTGCCCGCCTATTCCATAAAAAAAAAATGCTTCAATGGTTTGGTCACTTGGAGAGGATGCATGATAGGGGATGTATGACAGGAATTTATAGAGCGAATGTTTGTAGAAGTTTCGGAAGAAGAAGTTTTGTAGAAGTTCACGACGAACATTTATAGACCAAATTTGTTATGTTTTCAGTCAATGTTAAAAAACACCAGTAACCGAGCGACGAGCATGCATGTAATTGATGAATGTGGAAAAGAGGTGTGTCAGGATCGTACTAAATTGAGATCAATCGTCGCTGTCTTTGCCTACTCCTCTGGGAAATTGGCGTGACTCTATGAATGTAGATGAGTTAGATTAACTGGAATCGAAATGTAATAGAGAGTATTTGCAAATGGCGACATCTTGCTAATGCGTTTAAACACTTTCATCATCTTTTGTGCAACTAGACAAAAACTTTTAGTGATATATTTAACGCATCTCTAGCTATCTTGTAAATCTCAAGCTAAGCTAAATGTTGTAAGGATTTTGCTCTAGGTGGCATGTAACAGGTGGGCTTGAAACCTCACATGGGACAATACTTTGTGTTATCCGCAAATAATTGTTCTGAGTCTGGGTGTTCCTTGTATCTATTTCATATATTTGTAAAGTCCCCCGTAATTCAGGAATATTGCTCATTCGTATGAAATACAAAATCTCTAATCCATAGGTACTTCACTACATAGTATAAAACAAAGTCGTTTTTTCTGTCCCTATGTCCCTATATCCCTATGTTACACTGTTAATTTTCGAGGTTTCTAATGGGATGTAGCAAATAAACACATTCTTTTGCGTTTACATTGCAAACGCTGGTTGCACCCTACGAGATAGATCAAAATAATGTACTACAGTATTGTAAACCTTAAAAAGTACTACAAAAAAGTCCGCGACGGTATATGTCTATCTCTTAGGGATAACCCTCAACAACAATTTTTTATTCCTTTCTATCTACGAGAAATAATGGCTTATTTACGAAGTGATTTTAAGCAATACAAAATGAATTCTTATACAATTAAGTAAATTAAATTCATTGTGCATTTAATATATATCAAAATGGCCCTTACCAGTATCTAATTTAAATGAATATATTCGAAGATATTACAGATTTAAAATGCACGAATCGTGTCGTCGGCGGGGGCATCTGAAATCCACCCGTGCAAAGCCGGGGCGGGTCGCTAGTATAATATAAATTCGAAATTAACTCTGTCTGTTACGTTTTCACGGTTAAACCGCTAAACCGATTTGAATTCATTTTAGTATAGAGATAGATTGAACCTTGAAGAAGGATACACCCTATTTTTTGTCGCGATAACCGACAAATACGCTAGTACTTAAATAAATAACTTACTTAAAGTGCCACTTAAACTGTGCGTTTCCCGAAACGCACTTGGCGGATTTATAATCCAACCGGAAATAAAAGAGATTTCTGAATCACTGGCAGTGTCGGTTACATCCGTGTTCATTTTCAAAGCGTAACCATTTTTAAGAATTTATTATAATTATTTACCTTTACGATTATTGTGACTGTTTTACAATCATATTCCGGGATCCCCGGTACAAATTTTACAAGTTATTACTATCAAGCTAATTATTCGTGAGTGGTTTCATTTTGATGAGGGGCCCACTTTTCACCTTATAAAAAATTCGATTGTGTTAGCTAACAGGGGTAGCAGGGACAAAAAACTTTTGAGCGTAGGACCGGGGTAACGTACCACGCAATTTGTAGGACAATGTGGCTTACTTATTAATAGGACAACTTATATATTTCTAAATACATATATACATGTTATAGAAGCCATATTAGCCGCAGAACTGATTACCGTTGGGGTAAACGGGTTCTTGAGTGGAGACCGCGTCTCTGCAAACGTAGTGTGGGACGTCCACAGGGCAGGTCGAGTGATGATCTGCGCAAGACGGCTGGCAGGAGCTGGATGCGAAAAGCCGAGTCTCGAATCAAGTGGCGTAAAATTGGAGAGGCCTATGTCGAGCGGTGGACTGCGATAAGCTGATGATGTTGTAGATAAATTATATCCAGACACAGAAGAAAATAAATGGTTTGAAGGTCGTGTTCTAGGTGGGAATCGAACCAACAAGCTCGGGCTTAGAAGTCAAGGTTACTAACTACTAGACTAAGGATCAGTTTCTCCAATTGCTAATACAGTCTCTGATAGACTATTTTAAATTTATCTACCAGATAATTATTGATTTAGGTTTCACGAGTCTCGGATAGAGACAAATATGTCTGGTAACATATAATCTGAAAGTTTATAATGGTCGGTATACACTACAACGATTTATCGTAGCGATGTGACTGCACAGTTCGACTGTACAGTTATCGTAGGTCCAAAGAGCGTCCACACGTCAACGATATCTGCATCGATCGTCAGTTCTCTGCAGAAGCTCAGACTAAAAACATGTCGTCCGCAATGGAAGACGATGACGCGCTTGCGATAACATGGCTTAAATTGACTGCCTCGGTGGCGCAGTGGTAGCATATGCGACTGCTGTGCTTGAGGTCTCGGGCTCGATTCCCGGCTCGGACCAAATGTTTGTATGATCTGCATTTATTTGTGTATGTGTGTATGATATGTATCTATTTACAGAAAATAGAATACATGTATTTGTATCAGTTGTCTAGTACCCATAATACAAGCTCTGCTTAGTTTGAGACTAGATGGCGTTGTGTGTTAGATGTCCGAAATGTTTACTTATTTGTACAAAAAGAGAAGAATATCACATAGTGTGTGGTGTACGTAAGGAGTGGCTTCTTATAAGAAAGTCATACTTCTATAACATACAAATAAATAAAATTGGAGTGTCTGTTTCTATTATTAAATTAACCGCTTGCTGAATGCGTCTATTGCTAAATGCATATGTATGTATATAAGGTACATATACCAAAATAACATTGTTTACAATTTTTATCTGTCTGTCTGTTAGTTCCAGCTAATCTGTGGAACGGCTGTACCGATTTTGATGGGACTTTCACTGATAGGTAACTGATGATATAACGAGTAAACTAGGCTAATTTACTTTTCTTAGACTAACTTCGCTCCGCGGCGTTACCATCGGTACGATAATGACCGTGGGTAATACCGCGGGGTTCAGCTAGTCTCACATAAATTTATTAAATAAATAATAAATAAATAAACATTTCGGACATCTAACACACAACGCCATGTGGTGCAATGGTCATGTGATGAACCATATTAATCATTCATGATGATGTCATGATATTCCTAGATTAAGAGTATATAATCCATGTATCTATTAGAATTAAGGGACTATTAAATCATACATCAAGGTATCAGGTTGTGTCACTCAACTCTCCCGAATCGAACCTTTATACCATCTAGTCCCAAACTAAGCAGAGCTTATATTATCGGTTACTAGACAACTGATACAAATACATATGTACTTTTTTTTGTAAATGCATACATATTGTACATAGCAAACACCCAAACTCCGAAACAAATATTTGCAGATCATAAAAACATTTGGTCCGACCAGGGAATCGAACCCGAGACCCCAAGCACAGCAGTCACATACGCTACCGCTACGCCACCAAGGCAGTCTGAAATGAGTTGACTGATGTGCTCGGCGGCCGCGTCCGCAGCAAGATTTGTGAACGAACTGTGGACCGACTTCCTTTCACACGCTTCGATAACTGCACAGACGAACTGTGCAGTTAAATCGACAAGGATTTATCGAATAACTTTCGCTCATGCCTCCGATCGTTTGCACCAACCAAAAAATCTGAGCCAATTTCCGTCCACACTAGCGATAAAACTGCACAAACGAACTGCACAGTTAAATCGCTACGATATATTATCGTTGTAGTGTGTACCGCCTATAAGGAATTGGTGGGACTTCTTCACAGGCAAAACATTAAATCTATAGGCACAAATAAATAAAATTAAAGTGCCTGCTTGTAATTTCCAATTAACAACTTTTCACTAAATGCATAATTATCTATACTAATATTATAAAGCTGAAGAGTTTGTTTGTTTGAACGCGCTAATCTCAGGAACCGCTGGTCCGATTTGAAAAATTATTTCAGTGTTGTATAGTAGGTACATTGATCGAGGAAGGCTATAGGCTATATATCATCACGCTAAGACCAATAGGAGCGGAGCACCAATGAAGAATGTTACAAAAACGGGGGATTTTTCTACGCTAAGGACAATAGGAGACGTAAACGACGTTGCGTGGGTCAGCTAATATAACATATGCGGTAGGTATCTACTTACATCAAAGAATCATAAAAAAACATGTCTGTCTGTTAAAGTTTGTTCTCTAAAACGGCTGGGCCGATTGTGTCGGAACTTTTACTGACAAATAGTTGACAGACTTTTATTTAAGACCAGCTTCGCCCCGCGGTGTTACCCGCGTTTGTTGTTATACCTTTTCAACAACAATCGCAGGCAACATCGCAGGACGCAGCTATTTCTATATAAATTTTCCATTAGTTTAAGTAACTACATACCTATTTACTTTATGTTACGACTTTTCTCCTGTTAATGATATTATCTATGTACCTAATCAAAATAACTTTTAAGCTATTATAATTTATATTTCAACGAAAATAGAAGTACGCTTATGCAAAATTTCACAGTGATCGGAAGAGTAATTAACACATAAGGTGTGTTAAATAAACAAATTTACTTAGCGATAAAATTATAGTTAAGATGATAATTACATATGAGACTACTGATACAGAGTCGAAGCACCAGCGACTTATTGTTATCGCTTTATAAGACACTGCAATAAGACAACTTTGTTCAATATTACAATATAGACCTGTTTATGAGTAACCAGCTTATGCCAGAGGAACAAGCGTTAAAAAGAAGTATGTATTATGTGTCATCGTAATGTATGAAGTATTTAATTGTAAAGTTTCATATTAATCCGTTCAATAGTTTATGTGTGAAGGAGTAACACATCAATACACCCTCACAAACTTTCGCATATATAATATTATTTCACCACTTGCTGATAAAGTCCATGATAGACTTATTTCAACATATCTGTAAAATAACTACGGATTTCTGTTTCAAAAGTCTTGGAGAATACTAATATTATAAAGAGATAAAGTTTCTAACTTTGTTTGTATGATTGTAGGCGGTAATCTTTTTAATATGTATATGTATATAATAACTAATCTTCGGAAGTACTGATCCTATCCTGAAAATTCTTACACTAACAGAATGAGACACTATTCAGGAGTGACGTAGGTCATATTTTATTACGATTGAACAAAAAATTCAGTTAAAAATATAAGTATTTGTAAATCAATTCTAAGAATAGCAGGCGGTTAACGTCCAACGAAGTGAGCACCGGACAGCTAGTGTCAGATATACATATATTTATCAGCAATAATTATTTGTTAGAAAGTGAAATATGGCAGAAAACTATCTGAAACTTTATCAGGAACTGTAAAAAGTAGCCCTAATAATATGATTTACAATAAGTAGGTTATGTAAGATATAAATAAAGTTATTAAAAGGCCCTTTAAATATGTCTGTCCAAGAAATAACACATTATCGTTAGATTTCTTTACTATGGATACTGTCCAACTGTTTGGAAACGAAAATAAACCATCGAAGAAAAACATACGTGTTCCAGAATTGAAAAGTAGATTTTCAAGGAAACGTCATCAACATGCGGTAGGTCTTAACCTATTCTTCTCCGGCACTGATATACCATAGAGGTTCTTTACCCGCAAAGCACCAATATCAATAAACAAAACATTGGTTTGTGATACTTCAAAGAGCATTGCTATGCTTCAAGTTGTTATTGAAGCATTCCTTCTGGCCGTAGCAGCTGCATTTTTTTCTCTTGACATTTTACTTATTTATATTTATCATAACATTTTATTTTGGTGTGTGATTATTTGTTTTTTGGTAGTAGGTATAAAAAATCTTTAATATTATATATTCGAAAGTAACTCTGACTGTATGATACGCTTTTACGGCTAAACTGCTGAACCGATTTGGATGAATTTCGGTATAGATATAGATTGGACCTTTGAGATGATATAGGCTATTTTTTTCACGATAAACAACGGACGGAGCCGCGTTCAAAAGCTAGATAATAATAGGTCTTTACCTATGAAATTGCCGTTTTGTATGCAATAAGTGAAAGTACTTATTTTTTCAAACTTTTTTATTTCTGTTATTCGTAGTAATCACCCATGCAATCGACGCATCTTTGCCAACGCATTGGCAGTTTATTGATGCCCTTCTTGTAAAAATCAGCTGGACGGGAGGCAACAAACTCTTCAAAGGCATTTTGTACTGCCTCTCAGGTATTGAATTTTTTACCCACTAAAAAGTTGTCTAAATTTTGGAAAAAGTAATAGTCGGTAGGTGCAAGGTCTGGTGAGTATGGCGGATGAGGAAGAACTTCCAACCCCAGCTCTTGCAGCTTGGAAACTGTCTGTTGCGCAGTATGGGGTCGCGCGTTGTCGTGAAGCAGCTGCAAGACCTATTATTGTATGCAGAAATATGATCAGAATCCTAACTAGTAGTAAATAAGGTTTTATTATGGTCTCCTAATGCCAATGACATGATCTTGGATAAGAAATAGTCAACCTACTGTTTTGTTAAGTAGTAACTTTATCAGTATCCTCTTTAGAATAGATATACGCTTTGACTTGAAATTATTTATATTTAATACGTAATACACAACGCTATATAAATAGTTCTAGAATACGGATTAACTAATTAAAATCTTTTTTATCCACATATTGCACTAAAAATAACTTACTGACCTATTGGTCTTTAGTGACTCTGACTGACTATCAAATGATTAAATGGTGATCTTTATTAGGTATTTCTTCGCTGTTTGGGTTCAATTTATCTATAATATGTATGTATATTATGAACCTAAGTACTTACTTATATTTAGCGGCAATCCGGTTAATAGTAAGTACATGGTTAGGGTCGAGTGTCATGCGTGAAATATGTCAAAAATATTGACAGAACCATAGAGTTATTAAAGACAGAGCAGGGGAGCCGGGCCCCCAGTCGTCCCTCCAGTCGTTAGAAAGAGAGAGACAATTGCGGTACCCATCCGTCTTTCTCTACTGACGCATGCGCAGTTAGCGCGGAGAAGCAGCATAGCAGAACGTTTCGACGGTTAATTGTTGTGATTGGATTACCATTATTAGTTCTTTACTACGCATGCGTCAGTAGAGAAAGACAGTTGGGGTCAAAATAGAATAAAGTGTTACTAAATTCATAGAATAAAAATCATTGCTCTGAACAAATAATATTTAGAGGATTTAATCATTCGTTTTTAGATTTCCGTTTTTATTGCATAACATAAACTTACAGAATTTAGTATATTACGCGTTATAAATTATTTAAATCATGGAGTCTTTAATGCACTATACAAGGGGCATATATAATTTTTAATAGCGTTGTTCGGTGTGGTCACATAAGGTCAGTAGCCTTGCCACATGATGCGGTTTGTATCATAACGCTTATGATATTTAAACAAGGACCCATTGATATCTGACAAGATGACTTACAAACTTTTTTTTTGGGAAGGCACAGTACCTCGACACCTGATGATATATAATACCCACTGATAAAATTACCGTCATTATCTGCACACAAAGAGTGCTCAAAAGAAAACAAATGTCAAGCAAAAATAATAAGGATCAATTGACGGCTTTCTCTTAGTGTTGATTAAATTGGCACTAGGAAGAACACTAAATATCAAATATCAACGTAATGGCTTCCTATGCTTTAATGATTAAGTTGTGGCAACATCGAAATGTTAAGTAGACTTTGGTCTTTTCTGGAATGAGCCCAAGATAAATTATATTTTATTACGTTCCTATGAGAACTAGCAATTTTTGTTATTCTTTTTGGTGCTATCGAAAAATTATAAGAAAATAGATAAAAATATAAGTTAGTCATCAAAAAAATAAAATAAAAAAAAACAACAAATAAACAACTTTAATATTTTTCTTTACTTGTTTCAGTAAGCACGTTATTTACGTTTGGGCTATAGGAAGTAGGTTTTGATATCGGTAGGTGTAGTAAGCCATTATAGCTTTCCTAATAAAGACCTCAGTTTGCAGTATATATGCATATACGAACATACTTAGTTACATATATCAGTATAGTATTTTAATATGTAGATCTAAGATGCCGACTTACAGAGAATGCAGCGATGCGATGTTGAAAAAGAGCCGCGGCGATCGCACGCGCAGGCTTGCGATTATTTTTTGCTAATTTACCATACATTACATGTCGATGGCCGGAGATGAGAGTACCGGAGAACTGTAATTACGATCCGGGAACAACACCATGTATTATAGAAAATGAACACATTCAACTTACACGTTCATTGTTAGTCTTCAAACCATAGTGTGGTGGTTGAAATTAAATATATTCAAGTCTCGGACACGCCCTTTCGATATAATTTAATTTTCAATGGGTAATAAATTAGTAGAATGTTATGATTGGTGGTGATTGTTTTACCTCTGTTGTTGCATCCGTAGGAAGTAAGTTAAACTTAACTAAAGTAAATACAATAATTAAACAGTAATTAAATTTTTGATTTGTTTGGGATCTGGAATGAAGTTGAAGCGATTTTCTAAAAAATAAATCCTTAATTCTGTTGTTTCCTTCAAGACAAAAGAGCTTTTTATATCACAGTCTAGGATAATCTTGATTTATTAATAAGATAAAAAGAACATATTAAATCTCTTTTAAATCTTTAATAACTTGGAAATTGTACAACTTGGAAACGTACAATTGGAGAGGCCTATGTCCAGCAGTGGACTGCGATAGGCTGATGATTGAACTTGGAAATTGCACGATAATATGTGGATGATAAATAATATACCTACCCAGAAATGCCAGAAAGTAATTCGTTAACATTAGAGCCAGGTTGATAGCCAAGCCATACCGTGCTCTCAAGTCCCTTATCAAATGATAGAGATCATTTAATTGATACATTCATCGCATCCGACTTTGTTTTGCTTCCTTGCGTCTCACGGAGGCAGTGTCTGCAAGTAATCGTTTCTGAAAACTATTCTGAACGCATTTAATATAAGTTTTGCTTACTGGCGTAGTTAATTTTTTTCTGCCTGTTTCGAAACAGTGTGTAGTCTGGAGTTTTTTGTTTTGCTTCAAGCAGAACAAAATTCATGAACTTTTTCAAGCTCATGTAAAAATGAGTAGTCGAATCACCTGCCTATCACCTGGCAAATGCCTACCACCACACATACACGCCTGCAACTCAAGTTACAAGTGCATTTTCGGGCTTTGAGTTTCCTGCGAGAATTTAAATTTACACAAATCTATCCAACTTTAGAGAATAATTAGGACGAAGTTGAAATGTTATGATATATTTTTTGTTTTTTTTTTATTCCTAATTTTAAATAAGAATCTCTGAATTCAACACCAATCTTTGTAAATATTTCAGTGTGCGTCCATAGAATGTATGAAGTATAACATGACTATTAATTTACAGCACAAGGTAAGTGCTAGACGATGCATATCTTGTGTTGAAGGTTCGTAGTAAATCAAAACGTTCAGGGCGGGTACATTAAATCATATTTGGTTCATTGACTGTAAAACGTTCGCGCTAGTTCGATTTGCATACAATTAAAGAGAGACAAAATTTTGTAGTAACAAGTAATGTACAGATAGTTTATGGCTAATATATTATATAGCTTAAGGACTAACGCAATGTGTCAAACATTTCATTACTAGGCGTTTATTAAAATACTATCTGAGGTGTGCGACTTCGTTCGTTTAGGAAAATAATTTGAACTTAAAATAAAGTATGAAAATGTGATAATTTATAATACGTGGGTTGTCGTAAGAGCCGACTAAAGCGCAAACCACGCCGGGCAACAGCACTGCAAAGAGATCGAAAGTTTGAAACAAACCAACTACACCAACTCATCTGACCTTGCGTCCTACTATAGAAAAAAAACTCCTTTCTGAGGAGATGTCTAATGGACGAGAGTTTACTACTAAAGGTTGATGATGACGAAGATGATGATAAAAAGTTTGCTAAGATTTTTTAAGAAAATACAGTACTTAATATCCTATTCCTACTATATCGACATTTTCGGCAGCATTCATTTTGCCTATTGTAATAAATTTTCTAAAATATTCACGCGATGAAAACCGTCATAGTCGTCATTCTAATATTGGCATTTTTTTAGAATGAAAATTTCTTTGGTTACAATATAAATAATTTAATGGAGAACTTTTAGATATATTTGGTATAATTAGATGCATATAATTCATGTCATTCGTTTAAACACAAGATTTTATTTAAAATTTTCCTTCCTTCAGTTTTTGTTTTAGCAATGTAGTTTATCATCTTCCTAGCCTTTATACTCATTCAATCGGCTTTAGCTGAATTTCAGTTTTATCTCCTTTTAGTGATATAGCTAACTATTTTTCATCCCCCCGTCTCGGAAAGAGTATTTTTGCTCTTCGATATCTTAGTGCAAAAGCCGTTTTTATCCACTAGTCACTAGAGGATAAAGTAAATTGAATTTAGAACATCGTGTGTACTAAGTTTGTGAATTCAAAACATCATTAAACCTATTTACTTCTACCTCCATGGTGCCGAATTTATCATACAACCTTTTTTAATTTGGTAAAAACTCAGACTCGGAACCTTCTTGGTGTACTTTTTTTTATTTGCTATATCAATTACTAAATGCAAAAAGAAAATGGCGCGGGCACACCGCGCCATTTTCTTTTTGCATTTAGTAATGTCCTCGCTGAGGTGGGATGAAAAGTTACGCGTTGCGCTCGAGTGCAAAGATTTTTCACTTTGTGGTCTTTTGATTCCCTCGCTGTCGCTCAGAATTCTAATTTTTGAATCACTCGCTATGCTCGTGATTCAATTTTAGAATCCTTCGCTTGCTCGTCATCAAAATTTGAGCACGTGGTTAAAAAGCAACTTTGCTCTCTTGTATAACAAACCATCTGAGCACCGCAGTGTTACCCGCGGTACAACAACAACCGCGGTTAACGCCACGGGACAAAGTAAAAAAAAACTATGTTAAAAGAATCTATACCTATACGGCTATATCGACATCAAAAAAAGCTACTAAATTGTACAGTCAAGCATATAATATTTAAATTGATACTTGTTCAAGCTAAGGCCTTATGGGACTGGCATACATAGGGTAAAAGTCCCTTAAAAATAAATAAAGAGAAAAAAAAAATTTCAGCCAAATCGGCCGTTCTTTAGTTATAAAAAGTGTAACTAACATGACTTTCATATAGATTTTTTATTAATTATTTTAGACATTTAGACAATTAATTAGAAATTTTGGGAGGAAATGTGAAATCCTCCTTTTCACTTTCAATAAATTCTGCGTAGTTTATTTTGAACGTTGCGTTAATTGGCTTTAAATAATCTAGAGGTACTGAAGAAGTTTAAACGAGGTATTCATGTTCGGTAAAGCAGTTCTTTGCTCAGTTTCATTTTTAACAAGTTTTACGGGGTATCAGATGTCCGATCACAAGGTTATTTTATAGAAAATACTTGGCTTAACTAAGCTAAGGTGATAACTTATAGACCTCCATTAAGCTCCCAATCTAATGAACTTAAAGTTTCAAAAGAAACTTATAAGAAGCAAAACTGGAGCTTAATGTTATCATGTTATAATTGTTATAAATATTTTTACGTGTCAAATATGTCTATAAGGAAAAAAACACCTTTTGAAAAAAACGGGACACCTTTATTATAAAAGTCTCGGAGACAATGATTGATGAACTATGGACGATTTATCATAAATAAAGGTTTTACAAGATCAATTGATGAGTCAAAGCTATTTGACAGCGAACTTATGTATGTAGATCTATGGAACTTTGGAATTATTAAAAGCATACCATTGTAGTTCTCACATGTTACAATGTTAAGTCTCTTTTCTTTAGATTTTTTCCTGTCTTTTTGCTTTGTTTAGGTTGACTATCAATGCCACGACTTTTTTCAACTGATATTTGGAAAATGGTTCCGAAAGAGGATTTTCAACATTAGGAAACAATTTTTTAAGCAGCTTCGATTTTTAGATTTCTAGAGCACTCGACAAAATAAAAAAAATTGTCAGTCATATGGACTGCCGATAGAAGTGAAAACTTATAACTTAGAATGTTATTTGTAAAATTAACATGTAAAAAAATTAGAAATGTCATAATGTTTAAATTAAAATTATCAACATCGAACATTAGCATGTCGGTGACGCAAACCTATAAGATTTTCCCCTACCAAAAAGTGCTCAACACGGCCAAATAAATTTTGTGACATCAGCATGTCAGTGACGCGGTGACGCGAACTCATAAGATTTTCTCCTACCAAAAAGTGCTCAACGCGGCTAATGAAGTTCACTTCAATAAAATCAAGTGTCTTGTTGACTTCTTCTAGTTATTCAGATATTTTTACCTTTTTTTTTATTTAAAAATACAACTCCCGCACTAGGAATAAATCCTGTGTCGCGGGGGACTTTACAAACATACATGAAACAAGAACACCCAGACTCAGATCAACAATTTGTGGATCAAACAAAGTGTTGTCCTACGTGGGATTTGAACCCACGACACTTGGCGAAGTAGGAAACGGCATGGTGACCGTTTAACCACTTAGGCCAAACGTGCAGTCCTTATGATTTTACTGTGATTTTCTTAATTGATAAATATCGTATTACTGAAATAAATTTATTATTTAGGAAACTAATGCACAGATTCTAGTATTGCGAGAGACAGATCTTATTAGTTATAATTCTAGAAATAGATCAGATAAAAATCTATAAAATGTTATTATCTGTAACTGGTTGTACACAATATTGGTCAGGTGACTTAATTATTATAGCGTAACATACCCTACAGCACTCTGTAAATTCGAACTAATCTTAGACACCTAAATTATTCAAGTCGATATGAGTGGCCCTTGGTCATAAACAATGAACCTAAATACACGATTATTTATAGATACATACTTATTAAAACATTATCCTCCTTTCGGCGTATCGGGTAATAAATTAAGAGGCTTTGTAATTCTATTGAGGCTGTGCAATAAATCAATAAATAACTGTGTTTAGATGTTTAATAATAGCTAACATTGTAACAGAGATAGTATAAAGCTCCGAAGTGTACTCGGAGGCTGGGCCAAGGCCCTCGTCGGACGATGAAACCCAACACCTCATGTATGCGATCTTCTCTACTAATTTGCGAATCTTATACCAGGGTTGTCTCTAATGGTTGTCATTAAATCTCAGTTATTGTGTATGGCTTGTAATAACGATAAATTACAGACAAACTAGATTTTTGATAGAAGTTGATGAAATGTTTTGATGGAGTCGTTTATCCAAACGTAAATCCGTCCGTCTATTTATATATATCGATCCCATTGTCCTGAGATTTGATATTGATCGATAACCAAAAACCTGTACGAATTATCTGTTTCTATTTAGAGTTAGTTGCTAAAGACATTTTTAAATTAACAGTATTGTTCCGTCTGTTGAGCAAGTAAAATCGTTTATTACATGTTCTTGGTAACTAATACCTACTTTTGAAAGAATGGCAAATTCTTGTTCAGGATTACGACAGTTTTGAATCCCATTTTATTGCCTTTTTAGCTAACTACGGCGAACCCAAAAGGAAAGTAATATTTTTGGCAGTCTACGTATGTTTTCCGACTCCGTCAGTTTTTCTTCTGATTAATTTCGTTGCAGGTTCCAAGACAGTTTAATTTTTCCTAGGACTTCCCGAGTCTCATAACTCGGTGTGTTCGTGGGTCACTGCTGTTGATCCTGGTGTACAGGAGTTACAGTGGTTGGCGTGTGGGCAGGATTAGTCTCATAAAAAAAAAAACAACATTAAGTTCACTAAAGTTGTAATGTGCTTTTATACCATACTGTGTCATGTAGCAATACTATTTATTTGTTTGGTTTTGATACCAACAAATGTTAATAACCGTTTTGAATTTTACGCAATATCAACATAATCGAATGTCGAGGTACATTAATAGAGGTGTCAATAAGATTTTATAGTCAAGTGAACGAGTTCGTTAGCGGAACATTGATATCGCGTGTAGATAGCCCTGGCAGGGCAAGACGGCCAGCGAGCAGAGAGGCGGAACACCACAACGGCTAGCGTTGTGCCGACGCGACGATAAATCGAATACGCGACGACAGCGCCGCTGCCTATAGAGATCGACACACACGATTACTGGACTTACGATTATATTCAGTTAAGAATCTCGTCGAAGTAAGCCTGACCTTCTCGTATATTATGGTAATTTTCTACTGTAACGTTTCGCTTCCAGGCAAGTCGTCGCCTATAAATTCCGTCATTTATAAATAGCATGTAATAATTTTAGACCTTATCAATGCAACTTCTATTGTGGTCACATCTGTAGCTATTGAAACCTTCCATAACTATGAATAGTTTAATTTGTAGGTATACTTATTGCTAGTACCTACTCTGCTGGTTCATAGACACGGGAACAGGAATGAACAAGGAAAGTTATGACTGGTTGTTAAATAAATCTTATAAATCGACGTAAAATAGCGAAATTTATTTTTCTTGTCAATATCTTAAACCACAATATTGACTGTTCTGATCTTCTTGAGCAGATATTTATTAAGGGCCATCAAAGTCATTTCGCTTTAACCTCCCTCTTCACATGTCTCAAGCTAAAACAAATTATAGACAGAACAGCTACTTGGTACGCGCAAGCAGAAATTTTAATGAATTGTGTAAA
Organism: Diaphora mendica; assembly: GCA_949125395.1. NCBI lineage: Eukaryota > Metazoa > Arthropoda > Insecta > Lepidoptera > Erebidae > Diaphora > Diaphora mendica. The sequence goes on from OX421317.1 coordinate 20,467,353, forward strand.
CTACATGATATTGATCCCTTTTTAACCGACTTCAAAAAAAGGAGGAGGTTCTCAATTGGACTGTATTTTTTTAAAATGTTTGTTACCTCATTACTTTCGACTGGGTGAACCGATTTTGATGATTCTTTTTTTATTTGAAAGCTGGTGCTTTCCGTTTGGTCCCATTTAAATTTGGTCCAGATTGAAGTCGTTTTTTTTTTGTTATGTTTTTAATTGGTGTATCCTCGGCGAGAAGGCGGCCTTAATTGTTTTGAGCAGAAATAGTGTTGCTTAAATTTGTGTTGAAGCAATTATTTATTACGTCTTTAATTAAATCTTACGTATTGTGTGAAATTTTTCTTTTTGTTTTATGTTCGGTTTGTGTTTTGTTTCTAACTGCCTGATGACTAATCTGCTTTATTGTACTAAAAATTCTAACTGTAAGTTTTCCATGAATAAATAAATACATCTTACTTGGAATAAAAGTAAAATAAAAGATTGTTTTAGATATGTCACGGGCAACAGTTTGGCAAGATACCGAATATCCAACCAACCTAAAGATAGAGTAATCGAAAAACCGGCTATATTTACAAAATATTACTTTTGTTATGAAATATTCATTGAGAAAGGTTATTATTCTCTGTAGCCTCATGCTTTTTAAGAGTGATGCAGCGCTACATACGTAGATTAGTGCAAGTGATGACTAATTTAGCAAATCAAAGTTTAATACCTTATTCTAAGAAAAATATATAATACTCATTTTATTCCTAAATAAAACTAAAAAAAGCAAAGACTAACAAGATACAAAAAGTTAACGGCATTCAATATAAACTTACTTCGACGATATAGTGTATCATTAAAATTGCTCTACGAAATATATTGAATTTCAAATATTTTGAAGGGAAAACGTAAAATTATAGGTATAACACTGGACAAGCATGTTAACTGGAAAGCACATATTGATGCTGCATGTAGCAAAATTAATAGATTTGTTTATGTTCTAAGCAATCTTAGGAATACTTCTTCACAAGCCACTACTGTATTAGCGTATCATGGCTACGTAAGTTCTGTATTGAGATATGGTTCGATACTTTGGGGAAATTCCTCGGAGGCAAACAGATGCTTTATCGCACAGAAACGATGTGTTAGAGCCATAGTTGGAATTGCTCCAGACGAAACGTGCATATCGCATTTTAAAAACTTAGGCATACTAACTGTCTATGTACATTTAAGAGATATCGATTTTTGTAAAAACACACCGAAACCTGTTCACAAAAGCAAAAGATAAGTATCCAAGAAATACCAGATACCCAAATAGGTTGGTTTTAGAATGTACTCCAAAAACAACTTTATATCAAAATAATTGTTATTCAATGTGCACAAGAGTGTATAATAAAATTCCTGATTGCCTCAAAGAATTGCCAATGTGTCGTTTTAAGAACCTTCTCAAGAGATGGCTTCTGGAAAAGTCATATTATTCACTAAAATAATTTCTAAATTGAAACGAGAATGGAGCTTAAATTATGTTATATTTGATTGACATGCTATTAATATTAATTTTATTTTGACTATTTTGCAATGTAATAGTAATTAATGTAAGACTTTTCGGACAAACTTGAATTTTCACCAGTGGCTAAATAGACGGTCTCTAGTGTTTACACTGTAAAAACATCTGTAAATGTATGCACTCTATGTGAAATAAATCATTTCATTTCGTAAAGCTGGCGTCAGTCTATGGATGGGTAACCTCTTAATATATTGAGACCCATCTGTGTCTCGGAGAGCAAATAAAGCAATCAGTTCCAGTTGTTGTTCAGCTGTATCGTAGTAGACTTAAGCCGACTTTTGGGAAAAAAGACTTGGAGGAAGATAATTTAAACAATAGTTATTTGTTATACAAGAGTGCAAAGTTGCTTTTTAACCGCGTGCTCAATTTTGATGACCGAGCAAGCCAAGGATTCTAAAATTGAATCACGAGCGCCGCGAGTGCTTCTAAAATTTGAATCCTGAGCGTTAGCGAGGAAAATCTTTGCACTCGAGTGCAAAACGTAATTTTTCATCCGACCTGAAAGAGGAAATGACTAAATGACGTTAAAAGACAACGGCGCGGGCAAAGCAAATTAAGAAAAAGTACACTAAGAAGGTTCCGAGTCTGAGTTTTTAACAAATTAAAAAAGATTTTATGATAAATTCGGCACCATGGAGGTAGAAGTAAATAGTTTAGTTAGTAATATTTTTTATGGAATAGGGGGCAAACGAGCAGACGTATCACATGATGGTAAGCGATTATCGCCGCCCATGGACACCCGCAACACCAAAGGCGTCACAAGTGCGTTGCCGGCCTTTGGGGGATGAGGAGAAGGATCTGGGGAGGGGTTGGGGTATGGGCCTCCGGTATCCTCGGAGGTTTAATGATGTTTTGAATTCACAAACTTAGTGCACACGATGTTCTAAATTCAATTTACTTTGTCCTCTAGCGGATAAAAACAGCTTTTGCACTCTGATATTGAAATGTAAAAGTACTCTTTCCGAGATGGGGGGATGAAAATAATATTTTATTGTCGTAAATTAATGGGTAATAAATAAATAAGGTTACAAATCGTTTATTAGGACTATAATAAAGCCAGTCACTAAGTAATTACGTAATTATTATTAATCCTGTATAACTCAAGACAACTATGATGATAAAATTTATAATGAAACGTTAAATACTTCAACAGCCGTTGTCTATTTTTATGTATGGCGTACTTAATATCACTGTTTTATGTGCACTAAAACTTATAACTCGGACCTCTAATTATGTAATGAAATAAAATAGTTGCATCAGCCTTGACATTATTGTGGTATGGGTTTGTTGCAAGAAATCTGAAATTAAAAAACTAAAAGCAATAGTTACGTTGCCGTTTTTTCTGTTTGATTGCTAATATTTATGAAACTTTAACGGGAGACCCCTAAGAATGTGTTGCTTTTAATTTCCGACGTTATCATAAATGTTATATTATCATTTGTGTATATTGTCCTATTGCTCAATTTCTTACCTCCTTTAAATCTATTTAACCGAAATCAAAAAAAGGAGGAGGTTCTCAATTCGACTGTATTTTATTGCTATTTTTTTATGTTTGTTACCTCAAAACTTTCGACTGGGTGAACCGATTTTGATGATTCTTTTTTATTTGAAAGCTAGTGCTTCCCGAATGGTCCCATTTAAATTTGGTCCAGATTGAAGTCGGTTTTTTTTTGTTAAAATTTTTAATCATTTTTTTAGATGATTGCTAACATGAACATATTGCACATATATACTATCTGGGGGCACGGTCGTGCCCCCGCCAAGACGAGCCAAGTGAAGCGCAAGGGCACTACCTACCTTTTCTCGAAGTGTTTCGTCGTTTTTTTGAACCCTCATAACTTTGGTTCCCGATGTACCAGATCGTTCAAATTCTCAGAATATTATATTACCAATAGACTAATGAAACATACAAAGTTTCAATCGCATAGCTCTAATACTTTGGATTTTATTGATACCTAAAAAACACCGATTTCGTCACTGACACACTGATGATCATCAAAACTGTTCGGGTACTTCCTGAAGTGCTAGAAAGCTGAAATTTGGTATGTAAACTAAGTTTAGTATACAAACAACAAAAAAATTCATAAACCTATTACTTTTGCCCCCCAACTCCCAAATTTGGGGGGCTAGAGGTTTTATTTTTGGACTTTTTCGAAAGAAGAAAGAAGATGTACAAGAAATACATCCCAAAAATAGAAAAAAAAAATGCCTCCAGCAACTTACAAAGAGAAATGAAATCCAATAACACATGGTCCGATTTCATTCATTGCGATAGTATATAATAAACTAGCTGACCCGGCGAACTTCGTACCGCCATATTTACATATCTGTCTCAGCTTCCCACAGGCAGTGTACAGTCGCGGACAAAAAAAAAAGACTTTTTCCGGTATCTTGTATGTATTTGTTTTCTTTCTAGTAAAAAAAGAATGAATGAAATCGGACTTTGTGTTATTGAATTACAACTAAGTACATATTTTGACTTTCATCCCCTCTCTCCAGGAGACCGTGCTGAATTTTGGGATAAAAAGTATCCTATGTCCTACCTCGTAGTATGAACTCAAATCATGCCAAGTTTCATTTGAATCCCTTCAGTAGTTTCGGCGTGATGCGCGGCCAAGATACAGACAGACAGACAGACAGACGGACAGACAGACAAAAATGAAAAAAACATACAGTTTTGGGTTCAGTATCGATTATAGAGAGCCCTCCAAAATTTTTTTTCAAAATATCTTTAATGTACAGAATTGGACCTGTTACATTTTTATTATAAGTATGGATGTATTTATATCAGTTGTCTGGTACCCATAACACAAGCTCTGCTTAGCTTGGGACTAGATGGCGTTTTGTGTTAGATGTTTAAATATTTATTTAGTGTAGTGAGTGAGGTTAGTGAGGTGTCCTCAAGGGTCAGTGCTAGGACCATACTTGTGGAACATAGGCTTCGACGATTTTCTGGCAATGCCTGTGCCGTCCGGATGTACCCTGAATGCGTACGCGGACGACGGTTTATTATTGATAGAGTCGGATACTAGAACGGGGCTTGAGAGGCTGGCCAGTGAATGTTTGGACTTAATATCTCGGTGGGGTGGGCGTAATCGGTTGACGTTTGCACCAAACAAAACCTTCCAGCTACTTCTGAAAGGTAACCTCAAATCACCGCCTTGTATTAAATTTGAAAATATAACTATTAAAAATAAAACCTCGGTTTGTTATTTAGGACTGGTTTTAGAAAGAAATTTTTCATTTATTGAACATATTAGAACAGTTAATGAAAAGTCTAAAAAGAGTTTCTTTGCACTGACGAGGATATCAACTGCGACATGGGGTCTGTCATATAATACACTAAAGATCATATATGGAGCTACTTATTTGGGTTCTATTTGCTATGGTGCTCCTGTATGGGCAGATAGGGCGACTGTAGGTGCTGTCCGTCGCAAACTGTTACAAGGCCAACGACCTGCATTGATTTTCTTGTGCAAGGCATATAGGACGGTTAGCACTGAGGCTTTACCGGTGTTGGCAGGTGTTCTTCCGGTCGATCTCGAGGTGCAAAGACGTGCAGCCATGTACTATTCCACACTACAAAACATGGAATGCGATTTTTTGGGCATACGAGACCGCGGTAAAATCATAAGATTGTTTCAACAAAAAACCAATGTCTATAACGACCTCTTGGATGAATGGCAGAAACGATGGGACGAATCATCTAAGGGGCGCCACCTTTACCAGTTCTTTCCATCTGTTCGCGAAAGGTTGTCAAGGACATGGCTCGAGGTAGATCACTGTGTCGCTCAATTTCTTACAGGCCACGGTAACTTTAAGAGCAAACTATACTCATTTAAATTAGTCGATTCACCATTGTGTCAATGCTCAACACCTGATTCTAGCTGTGAACAGTCGGCTCATCATATCCTCTGGGAATGTAGTCTTTGGTACAATGAACGTAATATGATGCTAAATAGCTTACAAATGACGTCTGGGGTAGTATATTATGGGGATCTTGTGTCAACTGCGGTGAATTTCCGTGCGTTTAAGCGATTCTGCCATACATACTATAGAAATCAAATATAGCTCACTTAGGACCCATAATATTTTTATCCGTGGTGCTTCCCGGTTTGAAAAAGGCGTCTGCCTATTTTGACTCCATTTTGTCTCCCGCTTAGCTAAGGAGGGAAGTGGACTTATTATATTTCCAACTCCTCCAGTTTTCTTCTGATTAATTTCGTTGCGGGTTCCAAGACAGTTAAATTTTTCCTGGGACTTCCCGAGTGTCATAACTCGGTGTTTTCGTGGGTCACCGCTGTTGATCCTGGTGTACAGGAGTTACAGTGGTGGGCGTGTGGGCGGGATTAGTCCCATTTATTTAGTGTAAAATATTTACTAGAATGGCAGTTAAAATGATTGTGTTTTGTCTTTTTTCGTTGCAGTTCACAAGGTAAACAAATAGATACACAGTTTATGGCAAAATCAGTAAAGAAACTGTTTAAGCCTGCAGCCACTTTCACCAAAGTGGGTGTTAGTCGCGACCATTGCATGTTTGACACTTGCGCTAAAAACTGCAACTGCAATTGTACTTAAGTACTGATATTTTAGTTACCACATGTTTCATTGTCTTTGGCCTTGGGTTTATGAGCAATAAATTTGTCATTTTGCCTATGTACCTTCACGTGTTATTAACTTACATAACAAGAATATAGATATATTGGTTTTTTTAATAATTAATGTTACAGCTAACCAAAAATTCTAGATGTTCTATTACTACCGGACAAACTAGTTTGCATTTAAATGAATGTCTTCAACAAATACCTATCGTTCTTTAAATACCTACTTTGTTTTCGAGGCAAGATAAATGCCCTTAAGTCAGTAAGTTCTAAGTACAGAAGGGTTTATTGATTTCAACAACATACGGACAATAGTTGTCAATTTATTGATAAGGCCGGGCATGTCCCCAATGTACCCAACTGCATACATTTCTCCACGACATGCATCTTCCAATGTGATAAGGTAATGACTTTCCAGATTGACTCACACTCCTATTGTGTGAAGTAAATAATCACATAGGTACACTTAGGTTTAGGTCCACGCGTGTGCGTTAGCGGGGTAGATTAATTTGCAGCAATTTAATTGAAAATGTACGAATTATTAGGGTGTATGTTAATCCTATGTCCTATATACCCGAGGATAAAATTGGAAAGTGAATATATACTTTTTATTATATTTTATTAATATTACAATTGTGTATTTGTTATTCCAAAGCCTGAAAATGTAATAGCTCTTGCGAAGACATGAAACAACTATGCAGGCTACCGGATGGAAAGTGACTGTCGCCGCCCATGAACGCCTTTAACTCTTGATTCACAAGTTGCCTAGTTCCTTCCACAGAATGATTATGCTAGGCAAAAAGTGTCTTGGAAAGTGAACAGTGGTAGAGTGCCAGTAATCCAAAAGATGGGTATGAAATTTTTGCCTTGTGGAACGACGACGGAAACTTGCGGCTGAAATTAGTCCGAACACTTCTTTGGAGCATTTTCCGTGATATATACGATACAGAATACAGAGTATCGCTACATCTCTACGTAAATCCAAGGAATCAAGCCGATCAGAGATCTTTAGGCCATCGACGACGCGAGTCGCTCTCCGTAGGATGTTGTTGATGGAGAAACTGGAACCGGGTTGGCTCTACATACAGATGATAGTAGTATTCCATATGCGGATTTGTTCCTTATAGAGTTGGAGGCGGAGTACCGATGTAAAATATTATCTCGATTTGTTCAGTGTACCGAGCTTTTACGAAGGCTCACCTAAGGGACCGCGAAACTGGACTTCGTTCGATTTGTAGGCCTAGGATTTCGATACTGACTGAGGAAGTTAGCGAGGTGCTCTCAAACCAAGGTCGTACGACGAATGGTTTCTTTTTTTGTGGTGAATGCGCAAACCTGTTTTCTAGCCTATTATTGATTACAAATTACTAAAATGATTGATTCAAAGCCAATCGTGGTATTTTTTATAAAGAAAAAAAGATTACGGAATATAATAATAAATGGAACAGCGGTCTATAACTTTATGTGGAAACAAAATACATGCAAGACAAAGACAGAATAAAGAAAGAAGTTTACCTCCGCTCAAATTACAAAATGCTCACATTACAAAACTTGTGGATAGAAGAATTTATAGCACATAAACTCGTTTGTAATCTTAGTAGTATAAGAAAAATAATCAAACTCATTTTATAATCCCAGTTTAAAATATTGCCCATCGTAGTGCGAGTGTAAAGAAAAACAATGTAATCATGATTGATGAGGCATCTTGTCTTAATATATGTAATCTATCCGCGTTGTACCGTGTACGTGTATCTATAAATATAGTAGGTAAGTTATCATCATGTTTGTGACATCCTGACACCGCTTCCGCGCCAATTGTTGCTTCCGCTGCTCGCGGCCCTCGTGACCATGGCCTTAGACAAGTAACGTAAGTTCTATGAACTGCAGCGATACTAAATTTATGTCATGAGTTATCATTCGGAATGAATTTTGTAATGGCACACGTTTTCCGGAGCTGTTTGCAAGACACTGGTTCTTATCAATACGTTTATTAGACGCGGGATAGTTTTAATACAAATATTAATTAACTCTAGGTCGATTTATGGATGTCAATATTTATCGCTATACGAAAATGGTATTGAATCAATTGTTTATAATGTCTGTGAGAAGTAATTACATACTGATGAACACCAATGATCATTTGCTAGTACTGTCCCCGTTGTTATTATACAGTAAGTCATGAGGCCAAGTTATGCAACTTACTGTATGTACATATGTCAACGGGGGCAGAGCATTCTTTGGTGATATAGGTACAGTTCCGAAGAACAGCCTCCCTAGCCGTTTGACATTCTACAAAAGTTAACGTTATTAGAAAATTAACAAATGTATCGGAATGACGTCATCACAAAACTAGGTCACATGATCAAGACAAAATACTAGCCAGTAAAAAGAAATTTGTAGAAAGAGAATCGATGCGAAACACTTGCATCTTGAATAATGGGGCAGGACGTAAGTAAGCAGGGGGTAAGTAAGTACGTAAGTAAGTTCATCTACATGCATGCATGCATGCTCTACAGCTGAATAATATATTTTTATTTAAAGGCCTCTACTCAGCCTAATGGAAAACTTGAGTAGAATCCAAGAGTGGGGGCTTCCATACTCAGTGCGAATGCAAACAATGCAGTATGGCGACCCACTACTATGGCGGCCTAGTGGGTTGCTCTTTCACACCCCGCTTAAAGGACTCGGGATCATAGCGTGAGGGAAACAAGTCAATTTAAGTAATTGGCAGTATAGATTTTTTTATCTTTCTTTTTTATTTATCTTGATACCCCTATTTCCCCGTACATTTTTTAAGTTCTGGTACCTACTCGAAAACAATAAGGGAACCCTTAGAAGGATATTTTGTTATCTCTCTGTCTGCTAAGATCGTTTTGCTGAGAAAAGGGTAGTGGTAAATATAATATAATAGTTAATAAAAATTGACAAATGTTTACAATCATTGATTGACCGGTTGACCTGAAGTGATCCTGTGACCGCGCGCTCTCCGCCCTCTATCTCGAAAACGGTTCATCGTAAAAAAAAAATTAAACAAAATTTGTAGAGAATTTTCTATTCTACAATATTGATGATAAATACAAATAGCGAAAAACCCATAGAAAATGAGATATTTACGAAAAAAGCGAAAAAACGATTTTTGTGACTTTTGACCTTGAAATTTAAAAGTTGCGTACACCCACCCATATCTAGGTTTTGAGACAACTTTTAGGGTGTCAATATACAAGTATTTACAGACTTACAGCTGGGTATCTCGAATTCCTAGGTGAACTTACTATAATGACTGGAAGATAAAAAGTTCTGTACTGATTAAGCACCGATTCGAAAGATTGTATTCGCGTCAGTCTCGTTCTTCGTTATACACCAATGGAACCATAATATTTTACAGCGAAGTGTCGCAGGTTACAGAGAGTTTAAAGTAAAAAACACTTTTAACTTTATTCAAAAACCGTTCACTCGTACTAAGTAGTATCTAGCTAAAGGCCCATGAACATTATCGTGTTATCACGTTAACAATCCAGTAAAGAGTGCCTCATTCAAAGCAGTCATTAGTTAAGTATTTACAGCAATTAGCCTTTAATGGAGACCTTAACATTATTCTTCGTCTAATAAGTCTTCTCCATATTTAGAAACTGTAAGATAGTATCACTCTTTATCGGTATATTGAATGAAATATTAGGTCTTTACCTATGAAATTGCCGTTCTTCAGTACTGGTCATTTCAAATAAAAAAAGTTTGTAATGGCTCTGTATTCTAAATTCAAATTAATTTTGTTTTAAAACCATGACATTCTATTTACAAACTCAGTCTTTTGTTTTTTGATTAGCGTTGTATTTTCATTACATTTGAACATTTTTCGTCATAATGGATACTTTAAAAATTCGTGTAATTATGTACAAACGGCACGTAACATCAAAAACGTTTACGGAGAGAACTGTACAAACGAACGCACAACCCGTTATTGGTTTTCCCGGTTCCGTTCTGGAAATTTTGACTTGAAAAATGAAGCTCGTGGTCGTCCGGACACTTTGGTTAACAATAATGAATTAAACGCGATTGTGCAAGCTGACGAAACTCAATCTACAGCTGAGCTAGCAGCAGCTTTTAATGTAAGCATCAAAACAATATTGATCCATTTGCGACAAATTGGCAAGGTAAAAAAGGTTGATAGATGGGTGCCCCACGACCTTAACGATCGCCAGCGCAACGTACACGTACGCGCAACGAGACCTGCCTTGCGCTGCTCAACAGGCAAAGCAATGAAGGAATTTTGAAACGAATTGTTACGTGCGACGAAAAATGGATTCTGTTCGACAATCGAAAGCGCTCAGCAAGTTGGTTAGACCCTGGTTCAGCACCAAAGCAATGCCCTAAACCAAAAATGACCCCTAAAAAGGTGATGGTCACTGTTTGGTGGTCTAGTACGGGTGTGATTCACCACAGCTTTTTACAAAACGGCATGAGCTTTAATGCAGATGTGTACTGTGAAGAACTGGAGAGAATGATGGAGAAGCTTGCACATCTGCAACCAGCTTTGGTCAATCGGTCGTCACCACTGCTCCTTCACGACAACGCGCGACCCCATACTGCGCAACAGACAGTCTCCAAGCTGCAAGAACTGGAGTTGGAAGCTCTCCCTCATCCGCCATACTCACCAGACCTTGCACCTACCGACTATAACTTTTTCCAAAATTTAAAACAACTTTTTAGTGGGTTAAAAATTCAATTCCCGAGAGGCAGTACAAAATGCCTTTGAAGAGTTTGTTGCCTCCCGTCCAGCTGATTTTTACAAGAAGGGCATCAATAAACTGCCAATGCGTTGGCAAAGATGCGTCGATTGCATGGGTGATTACTTCGAATAACAGAAATAAAAAAGTTTGAAAAAATAAGTACTTTCACTTATTGCATACAAAACGGCAATTTCATAGGTAAAGACCTATTATAAGTTGGTGATGAACTCCTAAGCACTTGTTAGGGCTTATTGGCCTTTATTAATGAGCAAGTGTTACATAATGTCATGTTGCAAAATTAAGTTTTATCACAATGTCGGGTTTAGCTGCATAAACTTATTAATATTCGTCTAGTATTAGGTATGGCTTAAAGAACAGCAAAGTATTAAAATCTAAATTAGGACATGTTTTCAATTTAACACCTGATGTGGAACATTAGACAAAACCTTTAAAAAATTAAAAGAAACCTCATGCTGCATTATGTTAGTTTAACAATCTTCCAAAATCTGTTCACATATTGTTTCGTAATCATTCCAATAAAGTATTTGGGAAATCAATATCCCTCAAATTTACTGAGAAGTAATTCAACCTTCGAATTCAGTTCACCCCAAGGGTGCAGAGGTTCGATGCCAGCCGTTAGGTTTAAAAGGTAAACATTCAGGTAAAACCGGTGGAACTAATAATCGACCCAAAAAATGTTGGGAATATTAAAGACTACGAGGAAGAAGTTATTTAAAAGAGGAAAAAAGAATAGGACCTTTTCATATTTCTTTTAATAGTTACAACTAAATCTGTAGATACTTCTCAATTACCTTAGACCTTAGAAAACTGTTTTTTGATAATTTATTGGAAAACTCTGTAACATAGAATCACAATTGTATCAATTAGAAAAAAATACATAGAGGGCTTAAAATCCTCTTAATTACATTTTTATCTACAGCAGGTTTAAGCCTACTCACCGCTACCTACTGCGCCGCGTGTTATGGGTTCGGTTCTCCGAAAGACAGTACTTTATGTTATCCACAAATTGTTGTTCCGAGTCTGGGTGTTCCTTGTATCTATTGTTTCTGAAATCCTCGCGACATATAATATGCAACTGTTCTTTCTAAGCTTCGAGTATTTTTTTTTTTTTTTATGTATGGCCCGCCAAAATGACTCTACTCTGTCTGATGGAAAGCATAAGCAGAATCCAAGAGTATTGGTCGCCATACTTACTGCGAATGCAGACAATGCAGTATGGCAACCCACACCATGGCGGCCTAGTGATGCTGCTGCATCTTTTAGTCTAGTCAACAAGTATGGAACTTGTTGACTAGACTATTTGGGCCTCCGGTCTCGCACTCACCAACGAAACACGACAGCACGAACGTGGTCATTTTACGTTGATTTTCTGAAAGTAATAATAGTAAAAAGTAAATAAACATAGATGAAAAACTTGGCCTGCATGTCAGATTAATTATTAAGCGGAGAAGATTTTAAGTGTCAGTTGAGATACATACATGACTATTATTATTATAATTCGAAGATGTTATTTTCTGAAAACTACCAGACACAATATTTTATTGTGACTCGTATGACTTCAAACCTATTATAATTGGTGAAGGCTTCGTGTGTGGTCTCGCATTGGTTAAATCGACCATTACTATCACAATGTTGACTAAAAATGGTCACACATTTAATTTTGTCATCATTTGCGTCATAGTGCCAAAACAGATAACGCTTATGGCTAATAATATTACTTAAATGATTGTTTGATCTTAGTTCCGGAATTTGATACTAGAATAGTTTAGTTGAGGATGGTATGCATAAGGAGCTCTTACAAAGACCTATTTACTGAGAAAATAACACATGTGGGAAGTACCTAGTCTAGGAAGGCTATATAAACACATGTTTATATCCATACTTCCAATTTGTGAACTTTGTCAGAATGTAAATGGAAAAGTAAAAATTGACGTTTCGATTGTGTTGATCGGAACACTGAATACAAAATTCGCATTCAAGAAAAAAAGAATGCGCTACGTTGACACAAAATTAATATTTTAACATTTTACAAACGTTATTAGAAAACTAACTAATTTGTGAAAATAATGTCATCTCAACGCACTGAGTCAAGTCTTCAAAACAAAATAACAGCCAATAATACAAGAGAATAGAAGCGTTAGCGATTATAGAAAGAGAATCGACGCGAAAAACTTGCACCTTGGCTAAGAGCATCGGCGATGATAGTTATTGGTTGGCTTACACCATACAAAAGTTCTTAGTCCTAATCTTTAGAGTATTACATAACTCACTCGATTTAAACTGTTGAAATACCAGTTAATTTAAGTCACTGTTATACAGATACTAAAGAAAGAAAGAAAAGAACATTTATTCACATACACACTCCACGAAATAAACATAAAAGAGAAAAAAATAAAAATATATTTAACTAAGACACTAAGAATAAACAACAACTACATATTACAAAACAACCAAAATAACAATAGTGAAATATCTTCTGTGTGACTAAAAGGCCACAGCTCAGCTTATGCTACGGTCCTGAAGGTGACCATAGCGCTGATTCGGCAAACGTTGTTTTGCCATAAAAAAAATTGGGGTATAAAAAATAAATGTTGGTCGATTCTCAGACCTACCCGATATGCACACCAAATTTAATAAAAATCGGTCCAGCCGTTTCAGAGGAGTATGGTAACTTTTTTTTTTTTTTTTTTTTATGTTTGGCCCGCCAAAATGACTCTACTCTGCCTGATGGAAAGCATAAGCAGAATCCAAGAGTGGTGGTCACCATACTCATTGCGAATGCAGACAATGCAGTATGGAGACCCACACTATGGCGGCCTAGTGATGCTGCTGCATCTTTTAGTCTAGTCAACAAGTATGGTACTTGTTGACTAGACTAATTGGGCCTCCGGTCTCGCACTCACCAACGAAACACGACAGCACGAACGCTGTCATTTTACGTTGATTTTCTGTGCGAGGGTAGTACCGCCCCGGTCGAGCCGGCCCATTCGTGCTGAAATCAGCGTGGCTCTACTACCTTTTTGACTAACATTGTGACACGAGAATTTTATCTAAAATAATTTCTGATATAAAGGTTGTATCCTTTGATTGCGTTGGCTTAGAAGTTAGATTTTTTCACATCTCCAAGGGACAGTAGAATTTCTGCTTGATATCTCTACGCGTTCCTGAGAAAAAGGGTCTTGACAGACTGACAGACGGACAACTAAATGATTCTAAAAGGATTCCGTTTTTTACCTTTGAGGTACGGAACCCTAAAAGAAGAAATCCACTACGAAAGCATTTTGATTGGGGAATATTTTATAACTATAAATTCTCAAAATTTAAAAAAACCTCCTACATAATAACCTGAGTTCCCTTTAAAAAGTAATGAAACACGTTATGCGCTTTCATTTGAGACCCCACTCGATGATATTTTTGCAGACATTCGATAACTCTTCTCCACTTTCACTCCCATAACTTTTAAACGGCTCAACCGATTTTTATGAAACATGTCTAAGAACACTCGCACATAACTCACTTTTCATACAAAAAAACTAAATTGAAATCGCTTCATCCGTTCGGGAGCTACGGTGCCCCAGACAGACAGACAGACACGTGAAACTTATAACACCCCTCTTTTTGGTCGGGGGTTAAAAATTCCTTCAGAAGAATACGTCCTTCGTGCGGTAGCTTCTTGTCGATTTATATGCATAAAATAAATCTGTGCAAGTGCCTTTAGTCAACAAGATTATTACATAAAGGAAACTGGCGTTACTGACCTCGTATGTGAGATTCTTATAGGGCTTCCTTTCTCCTTGACTATGAATGAATGAGGTATAAATAGCTCTTAGATTGCTAGCTCTTATTTTATAATTATATTCTGTATCCTTGGCGTTTAAAGCTTTTATAGACTTCACTCTCAGCTTCTATGTAGGTCACAGGTTTGTTCAATTAAAACAATTTCTTTGCGGTTGAGTGTCTGTTTTACCGCGCATCTGCATTTAAATGTATTGTTTTGAAACAGTGGCTTAATTTTTTCTCAGATAATAAGTACAAGCGAGTGTGGTGTCATAAAATCCTCAGAATCAGAATCCCATTATAGTTTTAACTTTGAATGTAATAATAATATGTGAAAGCAAGTGTGTAGATAGTATAATCTATAAAGCTGAAGAGTTTGTTTGGTTGAACGCTCAAATCTCAGAAACCAATTAAATGGTTAAATTATTTTAGTCTTGTCTAGTCTAGAGGAAGGTAATAGAGGTTATATAACATCAGCTTGCCACGGATGAGAGCCGAGTATCAATGAAAAATTGAATAAACAATCTAATAAGACGCATAAAAAGTTGCGTGGGTCAGCTAGTCTGAAGATAACTCCAGGATTTAAGGCTGAATGCCAATGAGTGCAATCGGCTATAATCTTGATAGAACAGTGATTACATTTGCTCATTCTTTTGCTTGACTGTACTTATGGTGTGTTTATCCAGTGGTGGTATTTTATTAAACATTTCTTCATTGGAAATGAAAGTCTGATGTATGGTAGTTATCTTACTTATATTACTTATAAAATATTGAATACTTATTCTTCTTACTTTTATTAATCAGTACGAGCAATGTAAATTACATTATGCCATCCTAAATAGGTGATTAAAACAATTTATCTATGTAAGGTCATAGATGATTAATAGAAGAGACAAAATTGTAAATCACTACATAGTATAAAACCAAGTCGCTTTCTCTGTCCCTATGTCCCTATATCCCTATATCCCTTTGTTTGCTTAAATCTTTAAAACTAGGCAACGGATTTTGATGCGGGTTTCTTTAATAGATAGAGTGATTCAAGAGGAAGGTTTTTATGTATAATAAATGCATAATATAGTATGGAAACACTGTTAATTTTCGAGGTTTCTAATGTGGTGTAGCAAATAGACACATTTTTTTGCGCTTACATTGCAAACGCTGGTTGCACCCTACGAGATAGATCAAAATAATGTACTACAGTATTGTACACCTTAAAAAGATCTACAAAAAAGTCGGCGACGATATATGTCTATCTCTTAGGGATAACCACCAACAACCATTTTTTATTCCTTTCTTTTTACGAGAAATAATGGCTTATTTAGGAAGCGATTTTAAGCATTACAGAATGAATCCTTATACAATTAAGTAAATTAAATACATTGTGCATTTAATATAGATCAAAATGGCTCTTACCAGTATCTGATTTAAATGAATATATTCGAAGATATACAGATTTAAAATGCACGAATCGTGTCGTCGGGGGGGGGGCATCTGAAATCCACCCGTGCGAAGCCGGAGCGGGTCGCTAGTTAAAAATAAAATATTTACATTATGATATCCTTATACGAACCAATTTTGAGCCATTTGATTTTAATAACAATCCATGACAAGAAAGTATTTCTTTAAATTTTAGTCATATTTTTAGTTGAATGCAACCTTTTCATACCGTTGAAATCGTACACACCTATAATTAAATATGCCATAGATAAAGTAATAATAAGGGACTTATTATTCCTGCGCAGGTAAATCAGATTTTGTCAATGTAATAAACACGAGGCCGGTAATTATTGATTGTTAACATTAATTCGCCGTCGACTGTCAAAAGAATTATAAATTAATTCTTTGGACTGTAGACAGAGAATTAATGGCATGCTATAAATAACTAGGAATTGATATTTTCAAGATGAAAGTAGTTACCAATGCACTTTACCAATGTCTTATTTTAATTATTTCTTAATTACAATGAATCATTGGTAAGGGGCTTGATCGGAGTTATGCCATTTATTCACAGAAAACCGTTGTTAGTTATGTAATTCTTTAATGATTGAGGTTGCAAGGTATTTAACGCATTCGAGTGTATTTTAAGTTGAAGGGCTATTCTGGGATAATAAGCGGGAGTTGTTCCTTACTGTTAGGTGATCCATCTGGTCATTTGCTTCTATTCTACTACAAATCAGTAGTACTACCTACATACTTCTTTCATGCTGACGGGAAGCCCCGTGTTCAGAAGTAATTATCAACACTTTGGATTTAGTATACCTCTCGACATTTACTTATTCGACCAGTCAACATATGACTAGTCGAATAAGTAAGTAGATTAAGATAATATAAGATTGTGTGAGTGTGAAATGAGCACGAAATGAAGAGTAGTTGTCGGCCGGCGCCGAAGTGGGCGTCGACTTTTGGATCCAGTGAGCTGTGAGCGTGGTGTCTGTCCGAACACTAAATTGCTTTTGTGACGTCAACGTTGGCTCAGAAAACGTAATACGTATGGTTTTCATACTTCATGCATTTATATCGTCTATTTTAAATAGAGTTTATTGCAATAAAGTGACGTAACTGTCTACGTAGGCAGTATCTAACTTCTAACTTTCATATGAAAATTCTGCATTCAAGCGTGTCTAGTTAGGATATTGCTTTACGTTGTTTGATAAATAATACAGTTCGATATCTAATTACTTACAGTTCGGTATTTAGGAATATTTCTTATGACAAGAAAAGGTTTAAAAAACTATAACCTGACTACGTAAGAACTTTTGAAAAAATTAATACAGCCTGTCACGCGGCCCACGCGGGTCATTATTATATATATATATAAATCTATTGACACCTCATTCATTAAAATTGGTTTAGTAGTTTACGCGCTACGGTGGAACTTAGAAAGATATATATACACATAGATCGCCAACCAAACCGAACCAATCGAACCGAACCAAGCCGACCCTTCCTTTTTAACCGACTTCCAAAAAGGAGGAGGTTCTATGTTCCACTGTATGTATTTTTTTTTTTATGTATGTTCACCGATTACTCCGTCAGTTGTGGACCGATTTCGATTTTTTTTTTGTATTCGAAAGGGTATGCTTCCGAGGTGGTCCCTATATCAGGATCTGATGATGGGATCCTAGGGAAATCGAGGTAAACCCTCATTTTTTATAGGCACATACTATGTTTTTCGTATATTTTCTGAAGGTACACCGGTATTTGCGTCTGGTAGTCATCATTTTATTTATTTTATTTATTTATTTATTATTAGGAGTTGGAGGATAAATATCATATGTATATATGTTAACTTTAGACGTATTCTTTCAAATTATTTAGGGAAGCTGATGATGGAAGGTACAACTCCTCAACGGTTAGGAGTTAGAGGATAATTCTTTCAATTTCATACGTATCTAAAGACCTTCAGTCGTAAACTTTCAAGTTATTTAGGTGAGCTGATGATAGAAGGTTAAACTCTTCAACAGTTAGGGATTAGAGGATGATTTTAATATTACACGTACGTATAGACCTTAATTTGTATTCTTGATGATGAAATTTGATTAAATAGTTCAACTTACTACTGACCTACGATTGATTACACTAAAAACTGAAAAATATAAACTTTTTATAAAAATAAAAATAAACCGACTTCCAAAAAAACATCCAACGAATACTCTCTGCCAAAAAAACACTTAAAAGCGTAAAATAAACTGGTTCTTCATAAATTGCGTATACCTAATTCTTTATTCATTTAAATAGTAGTATTATAATGTGTGCTAGGTACCTAAAATCTGTTTGAAGTCGGTGCCAAGTGTGCCGAAGTCGGGTAAAACTATATAAAGTCAAATATAAATATCTTAAATATGAGTCCGTATTCACGAATACGATCGTGTACTTTCAGTGTATTCGTCTATATTCAGTTTTTTTAGTTACTGAGATTACTTTGAAAATGCAGTTGACAATTAGGACTAAATGGTATCACCAGAACCGTAAAAACAACAGACATTTAAATGACCCTGAATGTATAAACAATACATTCGGGGTCATTCAAAACAATTAAATGCATTATTAAGTTTACAATATCCTCTGTAATTGTAATAAGATAAATTATTATGATCTCGTTTGCAATGATTGTCTTAAGCCGTCTCTTTACGCGCACTTTTGAATTTAGTTTTACAGATAGTGGAATAAACTAGTAAAAGAACTAAAATGTAGGCGGTGCTAACTGATGTTAAACTACTTCCAATCGAGCGTATGTTTATTAACAATTGTGTTGTCTTTCCGTAAAATTCAGGTTATGTTGGTAGCAGTTAAAATCACTCGGACGTAAGTAATCTATTGCCGAATAATATGTGTGGCCTACTTTTAACAATGAGGGTGCTGTCTGCATCTCTAACAGTCTGTTTTGATTATGCGTAATCTGTTCCATCTCCCAACGTTAGCTTGCGCTATTTCACTGTTGGAAAGACAACAAGAAGTATTATTTTAAAGTATTTCTGTGTAACTTTAACAATATATTTTGAAAGTTGACGATAACAAACAGTGATGCATGTTCTTTGACTTTTTGTGACTTGTTTACGATTTGAGATTTAATTGAAATAACATTTATGTTTCGATGCATTTCTGTTTGTCTGCCAGAGGTTTCTATCAATCTTTAATCGTGCTAACGGCTACATTCACACCAATCGATAATTCAAAAAGAAGGAGGTTCTCAATTCGACTGTATTTTTTTTATGTTTGTTACCTCATAACTTTCGGCTGGGTGAATCGATTTTGATGATTATTTTTTATTTGAAAGCTAGTGCTTCCCATGTGGTCTCATTTCAATTTGATCCAGTTCTGACATGTCATCCATGAGAAAACCATATGAGTCTTCAATTTGCATTAAGTATGTGCGCGACAAATAAAATAATAACTCAATATCACGCCAACCGATTTCGATGTTTTTTTTTTGAAATCTGCTACTTCCCATGTGGACCCAATTCAATTTGGTCGTTCTTGAAGTCGGTTTTTTTTGTTAAAATTTTGTATTATTACCCGACTGTGTCTAAAGGAGGGTAATATTTTTTCGAGCGTATGTATGTATGTGGGTATGTCCATTTGTTTGGCACGCCCTACAGCCCAAACGCTTGGACGCTTTATGACGTATTAGGCGTCGTTGATTTCCTCAGAATCGCAGTAGTGACATAGGCTATAATTTTTTTTTAAATGGCGCCCGCAAATGGGAAAAATCTCATACCTTATCAATATGGGTATCAAATGAAAGATCGTGAAAAGAACATTTCAAAAATATATGTATCATATCACGTTTATATATTTCCACTTCCTCCAGTTTTCTTCTGATTAATTTCATTGCGAGTTCCAACCCATATTAATCAGACTGTCTTGGAAACGCTAACTGTCTTGGAAGAGTTTGTTTTTGGGACTTTCCGAGTGTCATAACTCGGTGTGTTCTTGGGTCACTGTTGTTGATCCTGGTGTACAGGAGTCACAGAGGGCTTATAGGCGGGACTGGTCCCGTCACTTTTATATTACTGTTTTAACACGAATTGTCAGTTAATAAACTCAAACCCAATAAATTTAATTAAAAAGCTTTTTTAAAACAAGCTTTTACTGGAATGCCCCGAGACGAATCAAACGAGTCCAAACTCGATGATGTTGCGACGATACTTTACAGAGTTCCTATGGCCACCTTCCAGCTCCAGCATCAGATCAGCTCCATGTCATTATAATATTGTATTGTCACGCTGTATACATATGCTTGCAAAATTTCAGCAAAATCGGTTGAGGATATCTGCTTCAAAATTGAGTTGCAAGATTCCACCCGAACATACAAGCATACATACATACATACATTGCAAGTTAATAAAAAGCTTGTAAAAAATTGCAACGACTACGGGATTTGAATTTTGATGTTACCCCGTATAAAATAGTATATATATATTGTTAACGTAATCAGAACGAATAGAAAGAAGTAGAAATAAAAATTATTCATTTTAACGACATTGCAACACAACATATTATTAAAGGAATTGGTACATAAAACAGTATTAAAACATTAACTGAAAGCACAGTTAAGTTTTAAACATAACAGTAGGTAATACGTGTGGTTATAAAGTTAATATTGTAACAATTTATATAAATCTCTATACATGACAATGTATAGAGATTTATATAAATTTATACACATATTATAAATACAATACCAGCTTTTACTTACAGCTTTTGCTTTTACTAACTTGCTGCAAAGTTGCGTCGCAGTGTGCACTAAAATGTGTGTGCTCAGCCTAATGCTGCATCCTATACGATACAGCGCTGATTTCCAGCAAAACCTTGATGGTGATACATGAAACAAACCCGGTACCCATCGCATGACCCTCTTTTTAACCGACTTCAAAAAAAGAGGAGGTTCTCAATTGGACCGTTTTTTTATGTATGTTCGCGGATAACTTTTGTCGTTTATGAACCGATTTTGTTGATTCCTTTTTTTAATGGAAAGAAGATATCATAACGGTGGTACCATGATAAGGACACCAAGATCTGATGTTGGCATCCAAGAGAAATCGAGTCGTACCTTGAAGTCGGTTTTATTTTTGTTAAAATTTTCTAATGAGATTTCAAGCTGTGGGGTACTAAAATCTGTTGACGATGTCCGTGTGATGACGGATTGAGAATACGGAATGTCACCAATCCTATTCAGTCCATGAGTCTCGAAAAAGGCGACTAGGAGAGCAAACTAAGGACAACTTTACTGCAAAAGAAGGAAAACTTGAAACTAATCCTTTAGCAATACGTCTGGCCAGGCGTATAGTTGACTAATCAACAACAACCCATAATGTCCCACTGCTGGGCTCGGGTCTCCTCTCAGAAAAGGGTTAAAGCCATACGTCCCCACGCTGGCTAAGTGCGGAATATGGACTGGCAAGACAGCGTTGTGGCTACGTAATCTTGCCGTTGGATGTTTTCAAGCCGCCCAAAGGTCTCCAACTAAGCTTCACGACTGTTATCCTACGATAACAGCCGGGACCGACTGGAATCACGGAGACGCTCATGGTATCATGCCACCAGCGGTTACCCATCCAGGTACTGACTGCGCCATCGTTGCTTACCTTCGGTGATTGTTTCTAATCACCGAATGCAACTGGGCTATGAGCGCGAATAGTTGACTACAACCTCTTTTCTATAGAGAGGCCCTATGTCCGGCAGTGGCCTGTTAAAAACTGTTGATGTTATGTGTGTTGATGATGATCACATTAAATCAGTTCAGAATTAATAGAATAAATAAAAGACATTTGTTGGTAATAAATAACCCTTTCTAGAGCACTCGCTAATTTTCGCAAACGGTTAATTAAGTAACATTTCATAAGTAATTACAATCTGTTGATAAGAAGCACTAATAGTTATTTATTTATTAAAAATATTAGGTGCAAACGATGTGGTTAATGAGAGTAAATATGAAATGTAATTAGGTAATAATCGGTTTTTCCACAAAATGGGTAGTCATGGTAATTCTTGCGTCTACGGATCACTACGGATAATATTATTTGTTCCTGTTACGTTGTTGTCACGTTATTCAGCTACAAATAAAATACATACACAATACATAACGCTGTACGATACCAGGAAATAATATTTTACAGTTCAGACACGTAATTCTAATGTAGTTAAGTTCTTTTTTATGATGTAATTTTAGGTAACTTCACTTTTTGAACTTTAGGTATAACTGATTCATCATCATCTTCCTAGCATTTATTATTCCCAAGATTTGGGGTCGGCTACTAGTTCAACCGGTTTTACCTGAGTATCAGTTTTTACACGGAGCGACTGGCATCGGACCTTTGCAACCCTGAGGGCACAGACTTGCCATAGATGTTCATGACAACCGGGACCGACGGCTTAACGTGCTCTCCGAGGCACGGGCGGGAAACACAGCCGTCTTCCATACTCCGGGCTGCTATTAAGAATTGGGTATGACTGATTCATCCATATTCTTAATAAGTCACAACAGTAACACTAAAGACGAATAATACGATTAACATTTGCTATTTCACAACTATAATACACTGATAGCTGGCTGCTACTGCAACTGCGGCGTATATTTTACCATACGTGGTAACTAAAAACCTGATACAAAACATTCTTTGTGTATCTTGCCGACACATTTTTTCTAAATAATAGGGAACTAGATTATTACAGTTTTCGGGTAAGTTGGTAGCTTATATTATCATAATAATAAGTTGGGTTAAAAATCATAAAATAAAAAAAGATTTACGGTAGTGATAAAATCTAAACCTAACCCAAGTTAAACTTTATTGCTCCATATTTCCGTGACAAAAAATTAATCTGGGTTACCCTCAATGCGCGTTTTTACTTTTACTACTAACTAGTAAGTCACAATAATTTTCTAAGGACTAGTGATGTTTTGTATTGTAAAACAATAATAAGTTAATAGCAGACCGAACTGGCGCGAGTAAGAAGCGAAGATATGGAAGCATTTAGTGGCGTGCGTGCGTGACGGACTCGACCTACATCAGACGAGCCAAACGGCCGACCGCCACTTGACTATTCAAGTCACAGACAGTTTGGAATATATTTACCATTATTTACCTACTTGATGCTGTGCATCGGGATTCCTCTGACTCTTTTTTAGTTACTATGTGCACTTACGCCTTATAAAACATCAACTTCTTGATTTGGCAATTTACTTACATATTTGGATAAACAGGAAAAAAATGATTACTTCAATTATATCATTTATGTTATGGAGGATAATCAGTTTCATAACTGTCGATGTCAACGCAGCGACGGTGACCGAATAGCACGGGAGATGTACCTGTCTACATATCTATACTAATATTATAAAGCTGCAGAGTTTGTTTGTTTGTACGCGCTAATCTCAGGAACTACTAGTCCGATTTGAAAAATTATTTCAGTGTTGGATAGTCCATTTATCGAGGAAGGCTATAGGCTATATTTTATTTTCAAAAATATTAGGGATCCGTAAGAAAATTGCTATTTCGTAACCCAAGGTGTGAAATCGAAAACCTATTTTTGCTTGCGCTGCAATAACTATTGACAATAGAACAAAATAATGTATTACGGGTTTGTAGGTCCCATTAAGATCTACAAAAAAGTCAGCAAAAGTATATATCTAACTATCATGGTTTAGTTACAATGACCGCTTTTGTGTTCAAAAAAATATATTTAATCGTCTGAAGAAAGAAAGTACGTTAAATGTGTATCGTAATATGAATCCTTACCCAAATTAAGCATTATGTTATCAAGGGTATTTATGTAGAAGTAAAATACTTTTTGTTTTATCCCAATCGGACATTTCGTTTGGAAGTTATCACGAGCATAAGACGCTAAGAGTTGGTAACGCTAAGAGTTGGTAATCAGCCAAAGAGTTTTTATCAACATAATATATAATATTAATCTTTGTCCGAATAAATGTGTTGTTGATTATGAGTATTAGATCTTAGAAAAGTATAATAAATACATCTATACTTACAAACTCTTCAGCTTTATAAGCTGAAGAGTTTGTTTGTTTGTTTGTTTGAGCGCGCTACCTCTGTTTTGCCTGACGTTTCGACCAGGTTGCACTTGCCGTGGTCACAGGCTGACTGGCTCAGCGGCGCACGCCCTCCGTCGTCTAATCCGTGAAGTAGAAGGTTCTTCATCCACCCGCACATTTTCGATATTATTGATATTTTTGTTTCGCCATGTACCGTCACGTCACATACCACACTAACAGGGTCCATATTCTGTAAGCAAACCGATGTGTTCCTATTCTGGTGTTTATCCGACTGCGCAGAAAAGCGAGGTGGTATGTTTTTTAACACTGGATTCCACGCTGTAGATAATTTAAAACCATCTTCCCGATTGAAAGTTTTATGCTTTTTAATCTCAATCGCTTCACGTACAACTCTTGAGTAAAAGTGACGTTCGGTGGAGAGGACTTGCGTACGGTGAAATTCAATTCATTCAAAAATTACAGTTTCAATTTCAATCAAAAAAAAATTCAATTCAAATCAAAACTCTGTAATAAAACGACGAAACCCATTGAGTGTGCAATCCTTTGATTCGTTTTGACGTTTTGACGAGTACTTTATGTTCGGATAGTAACCAGGGTCTGATGATGGAGCCGGAAGGTGGCCATGGAAACTCTGTAATGGAACGACGCAACATCATCGAGCTTAAAATCGTTTCATTCGTCTTGAGGAGTACTTTATGTTTTGATAGAATACAGAGTCTGATTAGGTAACAGTAACAGTACAGTTACAGGAACTCTGTAATAAAACGACGAAACCCATTGAGTGAGGAATCGTTTGATTCGTCTTGACGTCTTGACGAGTATTTTATGTTTTGATAGTATCCAGGGTCTGATGATGGAGCCGGAAGGTGGTCATAGGAACTTTGTAATGAAACGACGAAATCAATTCAGTGTGGAATCGTTTCATTCGTCTTGGCGAGTACTTTATGTTTTGATAGAATCCAGAGTCTGATGATGGAGCCGCAAGATGGCTACAGGAACTCTGTAATAAAACGACGAAACCTATTGAGTGTAGAATCGTTTGATTCGCCTTGACGGCTTGACGAGTACTTTATGTTTTAATAGTATCCAGGGTCTGCTGATGGAGCCGGAAGGTGGTCATGGAAACTCTGTAATGAAACGACGTAACCCATCTAGTTTGTACTCGTTGGATTCGTTTTGACGAGTACTTTATGTTTTAATAGTATTCAGAGTCTGATGATGGAGCCGGAAGATAGTCATAGGAACTCTGTAATGAAACGACGCAACACCATCGAGCTTGGAATCGTTTGATTAGTTTTGACGTCTTGACGAGTATTTTATGTTTTGATAGTAACCAGGGTGTGATGATGTAGCCGAAAGGTGGTTATGGGAACTCTGTAATGAAACGACGAAACACCATCGATATTAGAATATTCAAATTAGTTTAGTCAAGTATTTAGTTTTAAATGGTAACCAGGGTTTGACGATGAAACTGAAAAACCTGTCCAGCGATAACTAAAAAGTAAAAAATAAATTTAATAAAAAAAACTTTTTAAAAACAAGCTTTTATTGGAATGCTCTAAAAAGAATAAAATAAAGTATTCCTTGAAAACTTTTCTATCAACTTATAATGTCATTACACAATTTATATTATACAAAAGCTTGTTGCGAGATTTCGTTACCAGTATCTGGGGGCACGGTCGTGCCCCCGCCAAGATGAGCCAAGCGGAGCGCAAGGGCACTACCTACCTTTTCTCGAAGTGTTTCGTCGTTTTTTTGAACCCTCATAACTTTGGTTCCCGATATACCAGATCTTTCAAATTCTCAGAATATGATGTTACCAATAGACTAATGAAACATACAAAGTTTCAATTGCATAGCTCTGATACTTTAGATTTTATTGATACCTAAAAAACACCGATTTCGTCACTGACACACTGATGATCATCAAAACTGTTAGGGTACTTCCTGAAGAGCTAGAAAGCTGAAATTTGGTATGTAAACTAAGTTTAGTATACAAACCACAGAAAAATTCATAAACGTATTACTTTTACCCCCCAACCCCCAAATTTGGGGGGTGGAAGTTTGTATGATACTTTCACAAATGTATAGGCTAGAGGTTTTATTTTTGGTACACGGGCTTTTACGAAAGAAGAAAGAAGATGTACAATCAATACAGCCCAAAAAAAGAAAAAAAATAGTGCCTCAAGCAACTTACTAAAATTTTTGGCTGTTTCGTTACTTCAGAAACTAAATATTCGTATAACACATTACTTCAGAAACTAGATATTTGCAAACACAAAGGGCGTCCGTTTCCCCTTCGTGATGGTATGGTAGCGAAACGGCGAAGCCATACATTTTACTGAGATGTAGAGTTTGTGAAGTTAGGGTTGGTAGAGTTAGGGCGTGTAGATTCGGAACCTTGGCTCCACATGAGATCTGATATCTGTTTCACAGGGTAAGCCATATGCAGTCGTCTTGGCAACATTTCACATGAAAATGTTTTTGGTGGAATTTACTTAGTTTGAGAATTTTAAATATTGATATCAGTCAAATCAAGTTCTTTAATTGACTTTCGTATCTACACAGGCAAATCTCGCGACAAGCTTTTGTATTATATAAATTGTGTAATGACATTATAAGTTGATAGAAAAGTTTTCAAGGAATACTTAATTTTATTCTTTTTAGAGCATTCCAATAAAAGCTTGTTTTTAAAAAGTTTTTTTTATTAAATTTATTTCCATTAGGTCTAGAATTTTCCTGTATGTATAAGCGAGTAGTGTGTACTCAGAAAACTTAGAATCGCTTTATTAGAATATCAAGGCAAGACAGAAATCGCAGAAAATTTGAAAGTTACCAACTTTACTATGCAACTATTTGTTTAGTCTTTCTCAAGTTTTCTGCTAAGTTCCGTCTCGTAAAATTTCAGCATACCTATATCACATACACAAATGGAATTGCTTTTTTTGCTATCTAATATGCCATCATATTTAATAACGCTCATTGTGTCTTTCTCAACAATATTCAGAAAGTACTATCCATAATGAGAATTTTATTCATATGAAAAAAATGGCATTTTAACCCAAATATTTACAAAAAAAATACTTATGAAGGAGTTGCTGCTTTATCTTAAAAAAAAAAAAACTTTAGATAGTATGAAGATACTATCTAAATCCGATAAATAATTCCATTTTTTTTACCGGAGCTATGAGGGAATCAGACGTTAAACAAGTTTGATGTCTATTCCTATGAATAGGTATAGAAAATTTATTATAGGTATGGGTGCATTAAATCTAACACCCAACTAATTTACGTCGAAATTATTCATTTATGGTTTCATTTCTGGGCTCTACTGTATTACTTATAGTTCGTCATTTCTTGTAGCGATAACAGCTTATAAAAATACAGTAGCCTGAATTCTGGTGCAGCTTGTTTTAGGAGTAACAGTAGCTACAATACCTTAACTCTCCTAGTCCTCTTTCCTAAACACACACTTACTGCAGGACGCAGGCCTCTCCTTAGAGAAGACGTTTTGGCCGATTTTAAAAACCGAACGGTCAAGTAATCTGTTTCGAGCACCGGGAATTCCCAACAAATCTTCCTATGAAATGTAGATTGAAGTTAGAATCGATTTACCAACGTTATTGTCTGTTTTCCGATTTCCAAATTTCAATTTGTCTGGTTTTGAATTACAATTAAGGAAAGCAAAAACTATATACCTCCATCTATTGTAATATGAACGTTTTTGTCTGTTTTCCGATTAAATTTCATTATGTAGGTCAAAACTAAATATTTTATCATAATTTTCATAAAAATAACTTTGGAAAACAGGTAGATTATCAAAAGGAAAATGAAGTTATTCAATAGCGATGCCTTTCTTTCAAAAAACAAGAACCTAAAAAAAAATATGAAGAAATGGAATACCTTTCAATCAAGAGGTATCGGGTTCGATTCCCGAGTCGGGCCAAAGTAATGTATTGGGTTTTTAGTTATAAAATTCTCGGAGAGCATGTTAAGCCGTCGGTCCTGTTTGCCATGAACATCTATGGCAATTGTTATTGAGAAGTCAGTGCCCTCAAATATACTGACACTAGTTTCAACCTTCGAATTCGGTTTCTACCCTTAGGGTTGCGGAGGTCCGATGCCAGTCGCTTCGTGTAAAAACTGATATTCTTCAGGTAAAACCGAGTGGAACTAGTAGGCGACCCCAAATAATCTAGGGAATAATAAGGCTAGGAAAAAAAAAAAAACATTTCTTTGTCTATTTCTTTTTTCGTATAATAAATTTAACATAAGATTATTCTTATCTTCATAATTTGCACTACTATACTCTGTCCATTACTTGATTTTCTTTTTGACAGCTCACGCCTATAAATTACCATATTTTTTTTCGGAATTATGTACTACAGTAATTTCGTACTTTATTGACGGTGACGGTACTTTAGTGAAGTGGTCTGTGCATAACAAACAACCACAGACTATAAAACAGTACTTGAAATACGACAAATCGATCATATGATAAAAATAATTTGACTTCATGTAAGTATTTTTTCTGTAAATTTAATAAAAAAAGGAAATAAAAATTGTATCTATGACTCCAAGATTGAATTTTTGCAAGGAATTAAGTCGAAATCTTGGAATTTAGGATCAAACCAAGAGTAAAGAACAATAACTCTGTTCATTCATCTAATTTACTGATTTATTATTTATATTTTTGTTTATTTCTTACATAATATAAAAAACTAATGAAGGCATAATTAATATTTCAACAAAAAATATTTAATTAAAACGATTGAAAGTTCTTCATAAATAAAATCGCTATTCGTTTCAAATCGAATCGGTAATGAGTGAGGGCGTCACTAATTTCAAAATTTCTTGAACTGTCAAAAAGAAAATAAAGTAATGGACAGAGTATAGATAGCATAAGTATGAACACGCAAATAGTTTAGTTTATTCACTACTTACAAATGTTTTTTTCCTTTTTGTCTTTAGAATTCAATTTTCATTTTAGCTTTAGTCCTTAATTGAATTATTCAATTTTGTTTTAAATTGGTACTCAATTGGTTTACCTACGAAATATTTCGTTTAGAAAACATTCTGGTATTAAATGCTATGAAATATATTTAGCTGTAATTGCGCGAGACAAATATCCAGGTCTGAAAGCAGGACACAAATACCACCGTCATGCATACTCACATGCACATATGGGTATCATGCATATGCACACATACAAAACAAGTGAGAAATAATTAGCATGCCATGCAACCAAACCTATACTCGACACGTGTTTCGCCCCTCCACGGGGCATCCTCAGGAGATGTTGACTCGTCGAGCGTTTGAGCACGAATCATTCTAGTAATTTCTCAACTCTCGTTTTTATGGTTTGTTTTGTTGATCGAGTTCCTTTAGATTTTTGTGGACATAATATTAGTTATACATTTTATATGCAGTACTAAGGCAAATGGCGACTCTGTGTCTAAAGCGATTAATTTGATATTTAAAGTAGTCATGCACTTCACAGTTCGTTTCGATTTACAGAATAGCAATCTTATATGTCTCAAGTTAGTTAGTCCAGTTGTTTTTGGGAGCTATTAGGCTACCAGAAGTTCTATACTTCCTTTGGTCCGCACCATAAAGTCCGCACCGTATGGAATATAAACACTCCGCATTTGCATGTACCTATTGATTATAATTATGAACTAACTTTATATTCCGCTACTTGCCTATTAAGGGGAGCAATTGCCATTGCATCTTCAGCGATCCTCACAAAAAATTGGTGCTAAGCCATTTTGACCCTGCTTTGTAGACCCCCACTCCCCGCTGATTCTTCGCAGGCGTCCCAAGCCCTATTACTTAGCATTAGGTGACCTATCTGCACGTTTACCTTGCTATATCAAAACATCAATATGTATGCACGAAATTTATTCATCATTCAATTCATTCCCACATGTAAATTTATAAGAATAAATACTATTAATATTAAATATGTTTCCTAAAATAACATAGTATTGTTAATTTAACTATATTTAAACATCTGAGGTTGAAGTGACATCGTAGGTACGACGCGTAGGTGATTGCTACTATGTTCTGAACATACATATCTAAATGTCCTTTAGTACCCATAAAGTGGAATGAACTTATTATTTCCATGTCAGAGAGTAAATGGGATAACGGTTCCCAGGTAACAGGTAACTCGTAATGGCTAATAGAGTACGCTACAGTAATAAAGCATGGCACGAAATTTGTCACGAATGGACTCCTTAAATGTTTAGTTACTCAGAACTGCCGCACATAGGTACATTACATTGTTTAAAGTTTCCTAGTTGCGTTTTGACGTAGGTACAATTAGGGAAAAAAAAAAAAGTAATACCTCAATCGATTAGGTTACTAGTTTGTTCGTCTAGTGGTTAGTAGTCCTGTGCATTCGATTTTTTACAAGTTTTTTATTAACTTGCAATTTATGTATGTATGTATGCTTGTATGTTCGGGTGGAATCTTGCAATTCAATTTTGAAGCAGATATCTTCAACCGATTTTGCTGAAATTTTGCAAACACATGTATACAGCGTGACAATACAATATTATAATGACATGTCTGTCTGTGGGTCAGACAGGCCGTAGTTTCGAAATTAGGTTACAGGGAACATGTTGCCGCTCACAGGAATGGCCATCCAGATAAAT
This sequence comes from Diaphora mendica, assembly GCA_949125395.1. Taxonomy (NCBI): domain Eukaryota; kingdom Metazoa; phylum Arthropoda; class Insecta; order Lepidoptera; family Erebidae; genus Diaphora; species Diaphora mendica. The sequence continues at coordinate 20,498,198 of OX421317.1, forward strand.
CACATTTCGCAAAACATTTAATCGACACCGGCAACTCTTTGAGCCGCAACAATACCTATAACATTCTGCATGTTTGCGATTAGGGTTTCCGGATAAGTGTGTTGGAACAGTTAGAAATATCAAAATATAACAATAATAATGCATATACACTGTTGAATGACCAAACAAACTTAATTCCATCACCACTTCTAAGTATGATTGCGGGTAGTTCCGCACAGATGTCGTTGTGACATTGTATCGATCGTGATTATAGCGTCATCGAAACGGTATATAAAGGGCCGACAGCGGTGCGCTAGCTCAGTCAACATCTCCTGAGGATGCCCCGTGGAGGGGCGAAACACGTGTCGAGTATAGGTTTGGTTGCATGGCATGCTAATTATTTCTCACTTGTTTTGTATGTGTACATATACATGATACTCATATGTGCATGTGAGTATGCATGACGGTGGGATTTATGCCCTGCTTTCAGACCTGGATATTTGTCTCGCGGAATTAAAGCTAAATATATTTCATAGCATTTAATTACAAACAGACATTTCAATTTTATTTATTTGTATGGATGTATAGATAAATTAAGAAAAAATAAAGTTACGTTGCTATAGTTACTTAAGAAGAAAATGGTGCGGCCACAGCAAATAAAAAAAACTACACCAAGAAGGTTCCTTTTTTTTTTTTTTTTTTGGGATTTTATGACCTGGTAACTAAGACCTTTAAGTCAAGTCTTATTTTATTTGAACAAACATTGCACTTTCACTTCACTTCATTTTTAAATTGTTTTAATAGTATTTTTAATATATTTATATATTGGTTTGTAAGTGTTTTTGTCTTTTAATAACTGTTCTAGTGGCGGCGGGCGGGATGAAGAATCACACTTAATTTTTAAATCACTGAGTTCACTAGCCAACACTAATCTGTCAAGCAAGAATTTTTGACAATCAAAAATCAGATGTTCCATGGTTCCTTCTTGAGATTCGCAATATGGGCATGTATTGTCTGTAATAATGCCAAGTCTAGAAAGGTGTGACGGTGCAGTATTATGGCCAAAGCGCAATCTATTTATCGTCGTTATAAAGTCTCGGCTGGCTTCTTTCGATCTATTGTACCAGGGTGTAACAGGCAATCTTTCTTGAATACTTCCATACCACTTTCCTTTGATGTCTTGGTCTTTCTTCCACATTTCTAGCCATAACTTACATACATTTTCATTGATACTTTGCAGAAAATCAGTCATAGGAATGTCCATTGCATTTCTAACATCAACAGCATTATTACCTTCATATGCGGTTTTATCAACTATTTCATTACCCGAGATACCTCGGTGAGAAGGTACCCATAGGAAAGAAATTTTTATGTACTTAAGATAATATTGATATATTATTTCTTTGATAAAATACAGAATATAATTCGACTTAAATGAAAGTGTAAGATTAGTTAAGGCTTTTATCAAACTCTTTGAATCAGAAACAATCAAAAAGTATTTACAATTGTTAATTTGGCGAATATGTAATAAAGCCTGATAAACCGCATATGCCTCTGCAGTGAATATACTACATGTATTGTGCAGAACAAAGCTTTGAGAGAATTTTGTATGTGGATCATAAATAGCAGAACGTACATAATCACTTCCCTTACTACCATCAGTATAAATAACATATTGATTATCATTATCTGCCAAAAACTGTAGCATATCTAAATTATTATTAATTGAATTTTGTAATTCTTTGATGGGATGTGAAATACACTGATAAGAGAAAGAGTAACATGGCCATGGGCACTGTTTTCTTATATGAGTAAAAGTATTCTCTATTTCTAGCAATATTTTGGACAATGTTGGAGATTTGCCATTCAAAAGATTGTCTCCTGTTGCTAGAGGCCCAGGAGCACTACTTACAGAAGGTACAATTTTGTTGATAATTTTCTTGTGATTTGCAGCAATTAATTTAAGACAAAATCTCTCTGCAAGTAGAATGCGTCTCAAAATTAAGGGCATCAATTTAGTCTCTACTTCCATGGCCCTTATGGGAGTAGAGCACATTGCACCAGAAATAATTCTCAAAGCCCTGTTCTGCAATAGATCTAGTTTATTTACATGAGTACTGTTTATATACACTAGTGAACTATAATCAAAATGACTTCTAACTATACTTTTATATAGATTTGATAATATTTTAGGGTCTGCTCCCCATGAGACACCTGCAAGACAATTAACTATATTTAGACCTTTTAGAGCATTCTTTGATATATATTTAATATGTTCCTGAAAAGTTAATTTCCTATCTATTACTATGCCTAAAAATTTCTTTGAATTTACTGGGTTTATAAATTCGCCATTATAAACTACTTTTGAATTTGAATTCTCATTTCCAAATATCATGATACTGCTTTTGGAGGTTTTAATTTTTAAATGTAGTACATCATTATAATAGTGAAATAGTTGGGACAAGGCTCTGTTAATATTGTTAATTGCAATTTCTACATTATAATTACTACTGTACAAAACAATATCATCAGCAAACTGCAAAATATCTACATTATTACTATTTACAAATTTACAGATTTCACTTGTATAAATATTGTAAAGCAAAGGAGATAGTGTAGCACCCTGCATTGTACCTTTAGATGCACATTTTGGACCATGTAGTGTATTATTATATCTTACATAGAGTGTTCTATTATTCAAAAAATTATATATCCATTTACATACTTGGCCTGGCACGCCAAGCCTAAACATAACTTGTACTAGTATAACAGGATCTAGACTGTCAAATGCACCTTGAACATCTAGAAATACACAAACAGTGTGTAACTTTTTATCCTTTGCATGTTTCAGGTCTGAAATTAAAGAAGTGAAGCTGTCTGCACAACTTCGCCCTCGACGAAATCCATATTGTATATGTGGAATGATGCCATTAGATTCTATATACCAATCCAAACGATTTTTAATCATGTTTTCAAATATTTTACCTAGACATGAAGAGAGTGATATTGGTCTGTAAGAGCTGGCTAGCTCTGCAGGTTTATCTGGTTTGAGTATTGGAATGACACATTGTGTTTTCCATGATTGCGGAATACATTTACAATGCCAAAGTAAATTAAGTATATTAAGAAACAATTTTTGTGCAGATTCGTCTAAATTTTTAATAATACAATAGGGGAAATCATCTAATCCAGGTGTAGTGTCTTTCCGAGATAACAAACTAATTTTAAATTCGGACCATGTAAAAGGATCTAGCAAAAATTTTGAATTTAGACTATCATTATTTAATTCGAAAATGTTACCTAAACTATCAGCATCATTTAAATTGCTATTGTCGGATAATTTGTCTAGAAATGGAGAAATAAACTCATCTTTATGTGATTTATTGCCAGCTCTTATACCTTTAAACATTTTAAGAAGATTCCAAATCTTACTAATAGGGGTAGTTCTATTGAAAGAGTCACATAAGTTATCCCAACCTATTCTTTTTTGCTCTGATATAGTCCTTTTTTTAAGTGCATCTTTTCTTTTGTAGTCTAAATAGTTCTCCATTGTAGGTTCACTTCTATAATGTTTCAATGCATTGTAAGAGGCAATTACACTTTTTTCACAAATGTCATTCCACCAAGGAGCTGGTGGTCTGCTTTTAAAATTATTTGGTTTAGTGAGTTTAGGGATAGTCATATCTTTTAAAGTATTCAATCGAGAACAAAAATCATTATAGGTTGAAATAGGATCATATAATTTTAACACTAAATCATTAAATATCGTTTTGGAAATATTTTTATACTTTGTCCAATCAGATTTTTTATATATAAACCTATCAACAGGGGGATTAATGTGATATTTATCTATATGAAGTGAAATCTCTGTTATTGTAGGGAAGTGGTAGCTGCCCATGGCATCATCATGCACAGACCATTCGCATATTGAGGCGAGGTTAGCACTAATAAAGCTAACGTCAATTGCAGATGGATTTCGTCTTGGGTTATTACAAGTTGTAAAACTACCATCATTTAAAATACATAAATCCAAGTCGTCTATGATATTAAATAAATCCTGACCTCTACTCTTAGTGGATATACAACCAAATGCAATGTGGTGAGCATTAAAATCACCACTAACAAAGATAGGTTTTGGCAGATCGTTAATTATATTATGTAGTCTGTTGAGATGTATGTGTCCACTAGAAGGAGGACAGTATACACATAGAATAGTCAAGCTACCATGCACAGTAGATAAGGACAGAGCAACAGTTTGAATGTCTTCATAAAATCTAGTGTTTAATAGTTTGTACTTTAAGTATGGCTTAATTAGTATTGCTACACCATTGTGAGCATTATTGGAATTTTTATTGTAAATATTATATCCAGGTATTCTAAATTTATTGTCTTTGAACCATGTTTCGTTAAGTAAGCAAATGTCAATATTTTGTTTTTCTAAGAATTGAATCAATAGAGGTTTCTTACTATTAGCACTTTGAATGTTATACTGAGCAATACGTAGCTTAGACAGTGCATGACTTGGATCCATTACTTTAGATTTTTAAGTAGAGTTTCCTTAATACTATTTATGGTAGTGGGCTTAGTATCCCCCTTATTACCCAGTTCCACCAACGTCTGTACTAGGGCCATAAGTACATCGTTGTTGGCAACTATTTGGGCTTTGATGTCTACCTTTGGAGGGACATCTTTAGGTTTATTTACATTATGTACAGGATTATTTACAGATACAGATTTATTTACAGATAAATGTACAGGCCTATTTATAGATGTATGTACAGGCTTATTTACAGTAGAAATTTTCATTTTTGGAGGTAAAAGAGGTGGAAATTGTTTATTATCATTATTAATATGTGGTTTCTTTAATGTTGCACTTGCAAAAGTTATCTTATTTTTCTTTTCTAATATTTTATTTAACTTAATTGGACATAATCTAGAAATTGCAAGATGAGGCCCACTGCAATTGACACAGCAGAGCTCTGTTGGTTAATCACATTCTTTATATAAATGTTCACCTCCACAAATGGAACATCTTTGTTTACCATTGCATATTTTAGCAGAATGGTTAAATTTAAAGCAACGGAAACATTGCTGTAATGGTGGTATATATTCAAAAACTCGGTATGAAAATAAATCATATTGTACATTGTCTGGGAGTATGTTCGAAAGGAAAGTAATGCTAACTGTTTGTAGTGGTACTCGCTCTTCCCCAACCTTCTTTGTGAATCTTCTTATAGCTACTATTTCATAGATTGATGATAGTTTTGTATATAATTCTTTGTTCGAAATATTTGCTGGTACAAATCTAATTATACCTGTTTTTTCTATTTCCGCAGCTGGAATAAATGCCTTAAAGCCGTGTTTGTTGAGAAAAGCCGTGTTGTTGATGAAATTATTGGCTGTATTATACTGTTTAAATATTACTGCTATTTTATTTGCATTAATGCGTTGAATCGCCGTCACCCCTTTTATTTCGTTGGAAAAAATATGGTTGAGATAGATAGGGCTCTTATTGCCTATTCTATCCGTATTGTTGGTAGCTTCAATAAATACTTTAAAGTCTAGATAGGTGCCATTTTCTGGGAATAGTCTTTTGTAATTGGGTTTAATATATGGTGAATAGTCAGAGCGCTCACCAGCACCGCCGCCATCACCACAGTCCATTTTGGTCCCTCCGTCCCTGACCTCAGGCCGAGGACGTTTATGTGAGGTGGGCGGGTTATCCCCGCCCCCCTCGTTTCCCACCATTGTCACTATTTAGTCCACCTAGTAGTTGCTATTTATCACCTCTTTAACAAAAAATAGCAAATATTTATGTAAAAAAGTAATTTTTTAAAATTATCACGCGCGCGCTTTTCTGAAGTTCCCGCCAGAATCCCAAGAAGGTTCCGAGTCAAAGTTTTTAACAAATAAAAAAATATTGTATGATTAATTCGGCACCATGGAGGTGACGTAAATAGGTTTAATGATGTTTTGAATTCACAAACTTAGTGCACCCGAGCGATGTTCTAAATTCAATTTACTTTATTCTCTAGAGGATAAAAACGGCTTTTACACTCAGGTATCGAACGGCAAAAATACTCTTTACGAGCTGGTGGGATGAAAAAATAATTTTCATATAATGATACCATTTGACTTTGTAAAATTAACCCCTACGTAAATAAGAATTGATTAAGTTTGATAAAAGCTATAACATTAGAGACAGTGAACTTAATAGTGGTATTTTATAATTTAGGTCGCAAGCTTATTTATTATTAACTAGCTACCCGCCCAGGCTTCGCACGGGTGGACTTTAGATGCCCCCGCTGCCTCGACGACACTATTCGTGCATTTTAAATCTGTATTATGTATCTTCGAATTATTCATTTAAATTAGATACAGTAAAGAGCCATTTTCATCTATATTAAATGCACAATGTATTTAATTTACTTAATTGTATAAGGATTCATTCTGTTCGTAAATAAGCCATTATTTCTCGTAAAAAGAAAGGAATAAAAATGTTTATTGTGGGTTATCCCATATACCGTTGCGGACTTTTTTGTAGACCTTTTTAAGGTGTCCAATACTGTAGTACATTATTTTGATCTATCTCGTAGGGTGCAACCAGCGTTTGCAATGTAAGCGCAAAAATGTGTTTATTTGCTACATCACATTAAAAACCTCGAAAATTAACAGTGTTTCCATACTATATTATGCATTTTTATATATAAAAACCTTCCTCTTGAATCACTCTATCTATTAAAAAAAACCGCATCAAAATCCGTAGCATAGTTTTAAAGATTTAAGCAAACATAGGGAGATAGGGACATAGGGATATAGGGACAGAGAAAGCGACTTTGTTTTATACTATGTAGTGATGATACACACATCAAAAGTGTCTAGGGATCAAGCATTTTTATGCGGATTTCTTGAGATTGAGATGTGGCTTTGGCCCTGGCCTGCTCAGTCGCCAGACTTGAACCCGATTGAGCATGCATGGGATATGCTACAGAGAAGAGCTCTGCCGAATATGGAGGGTATCCAGACGCAAGAAGACCTTTTTTTGTTGTTGCAACGAACATGGGCGGCCATTCCACAGCGTGATTTGGATGAACTCATTTTGAGTATGCCAAACCGATGTTCTTGTGTTAGTGTTCGCGGTAGAAACACGGATTATTAATTGTTTAAGTTACCTAATAAAATTTTAAAGAAAACTGTTATTTCCGTCTTTTTTTCGAACTTTAATGTTAGTGGTTCAAATGTCAAAAATCCTTTTATTAGGAAAATGGCAAATTTCTTTATTAATGCAAAGGTGACTTGGTTTATCGTTACTGTGACAAACGAAAACACTTTATTTGATGAATCCTTAAAGAAAATTTTAATTAATATCAATCAGGAGAAAAGTTATTGCAAAAATATATGTTGATCCCTAGACACATATGTTGATCCCTAGACACTTTTGATGTGTGTATTTCACACTCATAATCAACGATTCAACTCAAAGTCCTATTTATTTATTAAATATAATAACTTTTAAAGCCCGAATTCATTATTTAGACATTCTTACACCCACAAGTAATAGACACGTACCTAAAATAAGATTTATTACCAATCCACTCGACAGTAAAGTCTATTTAAACTAAATACTAACAATAGTACGATGTATTCGAATTCCATTAAATCTAAACGATCGACATGTAGAAAGTTTATATGATCATAATAAAACTTTGTAACTTGTACTTGTGTTTTACATTCTTGTAGATTTGTTTGTTACGTACCACTTTAAACATGAGAGTATAAATCAGTATGAATAATTGCCGAAAGCTAATCGCGAATTGAGATCTGACTGTTCGTGGCTTGGTTGTCGTTGTAACTGTCACTTCAGCCCATCCACTTTACTACTTGCTACTTTCATATACCTACATTCGAACACTGATATTAATGAAAATTATTACTTTGTTCCAATGTTTGTGTTTATTTATAGAACAAGTAGTCAAAGTACTTTGTAGGTTTAATTTAAAGAATAATTAAAAATGCTCAAAATAATAGTGAAATTCATTTTCTTAGATGCGAAATTAAGATTTTGATATAAATCCAGATTTTCGACTAATCTTGAAGAGAGATAGTCAGATATCCGGCCATAGTTTCCGGAGGTAATGCACTTGTGACTCTTCAGTTGATGTTGATGACTTACTACCCGATGATTCTATTTAGGTCTCTTTGGCCCACCTTTACCATAAAAATAGCTAATGTAAAAAATCGTTCAATTAATCTTTTAATTTTCTATGTTGCGATTGTGTGGACATTCAAAGTAGGTATGTGATGATAGGTAGGAACTTTACTATGCATTGCATACTTAACACAGATGCACCGTAATATTTTAATTTGTTACACGAATAAACTAGTCGAGGATTGTGGGAAAGCAGCTAAACGTTCTGTCACGATTTGAGTTACCACGGCTCGTTCTCAGTTTGTTATACTGAACGCAACTAATTAATCGGACATTAATTCATCACTTACAATTTCTATGAAATGCAGGTGCTTGTCAATGGCAGTTCTTTACTAATTACTTCACGAGTTAAATAGGTACCTTATCTATACTTATTCTTTCATTTTTGTCCGTCTGTCTGTCTGTATCTTGGCCGCGCATCAAGCTGAAACTACTGAATAGATTCAAAGGAAACTTGGCATGATTTGAGTTCATACTACGAGGTAGGACATGGGATACTTTTTATCCCGAAATTCAGCACGGTTTCTTGGAGAGAGGGGATGAAAGTCAAAATATGTCCTTAGTTGTAATTCAATAACACATAGTCAGATTACTTTCATTCTTTTTTTGCTAGAAAGAAAAAAAAAATGGGAAAAAAAATGTCCGCGACTGTACACTGCCTGTGGGAAGCTGAGACAGATATGTAAATATGGCGGTACGAAGCTCGCCGGGTCAGCTAGTAAAATAAATAAAACTGACTGTCATCTATTGTGTTTGTGTTGCCTGCTCCTCTGTAATTGGTGTAAAAATTAATATTATTTAAATACCGTGACCGTTACCGTCTTTTATTTAAATATCCGCTTAGGACTACACCTACAGACCTATAGCAATACATTAAGAATAAATCTAGTAAGTGGATACTGTTAAGGTGTAAAATATGTATAGCTAGCGACCCGCCCCCGGTTTGCACGGGTGGATTTCAGATGCATCCACAGACGACACGATTCGTGCATTTGAAATCTGTAATATCTTCGAATACATACATTTAAATTACAAACTGTAAAAGGCCATATTGATCTATATTAAATGCATAATGTATTTAAGGTACTTAATTGAATAAGTATTAATGCTGTATTGATTAAAATTGCTTCGTAAATAAGCTATTATTTCTCTAAAAAAGAAAGGAATAAAAATGGTTCTTGTGGATTATCCCTAAGAGATAGACATATACCATCGCAGACTTTTTTGTAGACCTTTTTAAGGTGTACAATACTGTAGTACATTATTTTCATCTATCTCGTAGGTTTCAGCCAGCGTTTGCAATGTAAGCGCAAAAAAATGTTTTTTTTTTTTTTTTTTTTTTTTTTTATGATATAGGGGGCAAACGAGCAGACGTATCGCCTGATGGTAAGCGATTACCGCCGCCCATGGACACCCGCAACACCAGAGGCATCACAAGTGCGTTGCCGGCCTTTTAAGAAGGAGTACGCTCTTTTCTTGAAGGTTTGAAGGTCGTATTGGTCCGGGAATACCGCAGGCGACAGTTCATTCCACAGTTTTGTTGTGCGAGGCAGAAAGTTCCTGGAAAAGCGCACAGTTGAGGACTGCCAACCATCTAAATGATGGGGATGAAACTTCTGTCGCGTAGGACGATGGCGGAAAGAGGCGGCAGGAATCAGTCCGAACAATTCCTCGGAGCACTCCCCATGATAAATGCGGTAGAAGATGCACAGCGAAGCTACATCTCTACGCAGCGCCAAAGAGTCTAGCCGAATTGAAAGTTCTTGGCAATCGACGACTCGGGTCGCTCTCCGTTGAATGCGGTCCAAAGGGAGGAGCTGGTATTGGGGTGCCCCCGCCCAAAGATGGGGACAGTATTCCATGTAAGGCCGAACCTGGGCCTTATAAAGTATAAGGCGGTGGGCCGGAGTGAAATACTGTCTCGATCTGTTGAGCACACCAAGCTTTTTCGAGGCCAATTTGGCCTTACCCTGCAGGTGGCCACGAAACTGGACTTCGCTCGACATGTCGACACCAAGAATTCCAATATTGGCTGAGGCAGATAGTGGAGTGCCTTCGAAGCGAGGACATACGACCCACGGAAGTTTTTTAGCGGTGAACGCGCAAATTTGTGTCTTTGTGGGGTTAAATTGGACTAAATTAAGTCTACCCCAATCTGAGACCTTCTCCAAAGAAGTCTCGACTTCAGACACAAGTTTGTTTCGACTCTCAATGACGTTTTCCCGAGAAATATTGGCGCGGCCGGTGTAAAAAGCATCGCCGGTGCTGTCATCCGCATAACAATGAATGCCGCAATTTTGCAGCATGTCATTGATATGGAGGAGGAACAAAGTAGGCGATAGCACACAGCCTTGCGGGACACCAGCATTCACAGATATGGAATCAGAGCATTCACCGTCGACTACGACCTTAATGCTTCTATCTGCTAGAAAGCTAGTGACCCAATCGCATAATTTCTCGGGAAGCCCATAGGAAGGGAGCTTCGAAAGAAGCGCTTTGTGCCAGACCCGATCGAAGGCCTTCGCGATGTCCAAACTAACTGCCAAGGCTTCCCCCTTAGTCTCAATCGCCTGTGCCCAGCGATGTGTCAGGTATACCAGAAGATCACCAGCCGATCGACCCTTACGGAAGCCGTACTGCTGGTCGCTAAGCAGATGATGATCTTCTAGATACCGTAGGAGTTGATAGTTGATGATGGACTCCATTATTTTCGAGAAGAGGGAAGTAATGGCTATCGGCCTGTAGTTGGACGGATTAGAGCGATCGCCTTTTTTTGGGATCGGGTGGACTAATGCTGCCTTCCATGTTGTCGGGACTACGCCAGAAGAGTAGGAGAGCCGAAAAAGACGCGTTAAGACCGGTGCCAACTCTGGAGCGCACATCTTCAACACTATAGGGGGGATTCCATCCGGGCCACTCGACTTATGGATATCCAGGGATAAAAGTGCTATACGCACTGAGCGTTGGTGAAACTGGATATCCAGCATACGGCTCTCGCACCGCGGTATGGTAGGCGGCTCCTGTTCCCCGTCATCCAAGGTCGAGTTGGACGCAAAGTGTTTTGCCAGGAGATCGGCTTTCTCCTTTGCGTCATAGGCCAACAGATTGTTTCCCAAGTGCAAAGGTGGAAGGGATGGCTTACAGAAATTCCCTTCGATAGCCTTGGCAAGAGACCAGAATGCTCGAGTCCCCGAAGGAAGACGCTCAAGCCTCTCGCCAATCCCAGCAATGTGCACCGACTTCGCCCTAGCTATGTCTCTTTTGAAGAACCTGGAGGCAAAGTTGTACTCCTTTTTTAGAGCGCTGGTGTTTTGATCCCGTACCGCCGCTGCGTCAGCCCAGGCTTGGTAAGCTTCCTGCTTCCTGCGAGAAGCTTTTTTGGAAGATGAACCAAACCAGGGCCGACACTTGCCACCAATGGGAACCACAGAGGATGGAATGAAAATCTCCATACCCTGTAGCACAACATCAGCAATAGAATCAGCAGCGGTGTTGGGATTATCCGGCGAGAAGCACAACTGTCTCCAAGGGTAGGACGCAAAGAAGGACCGCATCCCATCCCAATCTGCTGACTTGTAGTGCCACACACGGCGACTGCGCGCAACTCGCGATCGCGGTGAGCATGTGAGTGTCACTGTACTTCGGACAAGGCAATGGTCTGAGGAGCCAAGTGGGGCGTTTACGGATACGTGGTATCCGTCCGGATGAGAAGTCAGCAGAAGGTCCAACAAAGAGGAATTCTGACCTTCCACATCTGGGACTCGCGTGGGCGTGGTAACCAATTGTGTCAGGCCATAAGCCAGGGCGAAGTCGTGAACAGATCTCCCCGCATGATCCGTTTTACTGGAGCTGAGCCAGCCGGCGTGGTGAGCGTTAAAATCGCCAAGTACGATGATCTCTGCGGAAGGGATCTGCTGCTGCACAAGGTCTGTAGCCATCTGGATGTGCTCAATGAGTCGGTCAGTTTCGGCATCACCGCTATGAGACCTATAGAGGCACGCATAGACGCGGGGATGGTCGTCGCTGTCTACACGGAGCCATAAGATGGAGAGGTCCCTACCTTCAAGGTTGCTGAGGCGACGAGAGCTAATATCGTCTCTGACGTACACGCACACTCCGGCTTTAGACATAAAGGAATGTTCTAGTCCATACCTCGGGTAGCTGAGGTAGGATGTGTCCGCAGGAGACGATATCTGCGTCTCGGTCAAAAAGAGCAATGCTGGCTTTGCTGTCTCGAGGTGGTGATGGACAGCATCAAGATTACTATGTAATCCCCTGACGTTGCAGAAATCCACGACCAGCGTGGTAGGGGGTGCCGTGATGTTACTGCTCTTACCCCGAGCGTGATCTAGCGCAATTTTGCCCTCCCCAGAATACGAGGGGCAGCCTCGGCATCCACGTTCAGGCGCGTTGTGTCCTGAGCGCGGACGCCCAGAGAGGGATTCTCCAACGCTAGCGCAGTTGGTACCCTCCTGGGGTATCAATCTGTCTTTCAACTGCGCCATCATGGGGAGGGGGGGGGTTGGGCCTCCGGTATCCTCACTCACTCGGTGAAACACAGCGCAAGCGCTGTTTCACACCGGTTTTCTGTGAGGCCGTGGTATCACTCCGGTCGAGCCGGCCCATTCATGCCGAAGCGTGGCTCTCCCACGTTTATTTACGACATCACTTTAGAAACCTTCAAAATTATCAGTGTTTCTCTACTATATTATACATGTATTATACATATAAACCTACCTCTTGAGTCACTCTATCTATTAAAGAACCGTGTTAAAATCCGTTCCGTAGTTTTAAACATCTAAGCATTTATAGGGACAGACAGACAGCGGAAGCGACTTTGTTTTATACTATGCAGCTATGTAGTGATAGTAGAGTGTGTTTACATGGCATTGTATTTATTTTTATTGATTCCGACTGGTTGTTTTTAACCGTTACAGAAGTTTAGCATTTTCGACCTCAATTGATGCCAGGAGATGATTTGATAATAGTAGGTACTCCTTCTTAGGCACCACCTATCCAGCTTTCAAGAATATGCCGCATATTGTACTCCCAATATATTTAAAAGCATTAGGTTAGATGATGCAACCTCGTCGTACTGGAAGTTAAAGCGTTGAATGTATACCGAGGAATAGAGAAACCAAAATATCTCAAATGCACCTATTGGTACTTCTGTTAATTTTTTGACAATATCTAGGAGCTGCCAGTCGATGGATGTGGATGCCCAAGACCGGGATGGTTGGCGCTCTTTGGCTTTGATTCAGCAGTAGACGGCAGTAGGCTGAAGTGAGAGATGGCACCTAAGAGAGAGGTGGTTTCATGGAGTATGGGGTGAAGGGTCAGCACGGTGCATGCTGATGCAGGCTGACAGGCCACATCCTTGCCAAAAGTACGTGTCAGGACACGCTTAGGTACACGACAATTTAATTGATTGCATCGGAAGTATAGATAAAATATAACATGATTGAATCATATCACAATTAGTCTTAGATCTTAACTAATTAATCTTTTTAATAAATATTAATTTTCAAGTACTTATTGCATATATTAAAACTTTTGAACCAAACGAATCGTTCTGGCGCTCGTGACACGGCAATAACAGGGCTCTCTGACACGAATACTAGTCATAACTTATCATATAATGATGATAAATACTAAATATCGATTTCTTCGCGGCCATTGGCAAACATCAACAACTGTTAAGTACTGGCAGTGCGCTAAAGTAGCCAGTGTGGCCACCATTCTATCAATTTATGGTAGAAACGCATTGTACACAGTCGGTTTGTAGCGAGTTATTCTAACAAATGAGACGTAACTACCCATAGAATAATAATTGATGAAAATAGCTTTACAGGAAAGTTACCTTTGCAAAACGATTAGGTATTCTTACTGATTACAACCAACTTTTGAACCGGTTATGTAGTAAATCCTTTGCCGCGCTGGTTCCGGACAGTAATCCTTTCATATTTTTATGGCTTCTAAAAATGAAGTATTTTAACTTTATTGAAATGATCAAAGGTTTCTATTAACATGCATCTTAAAAAATGCATCATAAATTACAAGACACATGACTCCACAAATGATAGGCCAATTTCATTACAATTTCCATTCAGTGCATCTTTTTAATCAGCTTATTTTGCAACCCTATTCGGGATGTAGGTTATGCGTGCAGTCTGCACAAAATAAACTGTGCCACCCTGACAATTTGCTACGATTATGTACTAAAATAAAGCACAAGTTATTAGACGTCTCTAGATTAGGGAAAAGTTCAATTAGTGGAGCGGGACCGGGAGAGGTTTAGAACTCTCCCGGTCCACCAGGCCCGGGAACGGGCCCGGTACCGCAGACTACTCGGGCGCCGGCGGAGGTGGCAGAACAATCTCCATCCTCCCTAAGCGCAAGTGACAAGTGAGGCCATGTGTCACCCTAGCAGAAGCAGGCCGAGGTGGTGGCGCAAGCGCTTATCTCTGAACAGAAAAGGAAAACCGGGGTTTCCGCACAAGATTCTGGTTTTCTGCCATCTACAAAACGTAGTTGACCTGAGGTACGTCGGGGTTCCAGGGATTTCTTTTCGAGGGTGTGGTTTTAGTCAGTTCGAGTACGACATTTTTTTTTTTAAAAGACAACTCCCGCAGTAGGAATACATTGCCACCAGTCGGTGGTATCCGGGGGGATTTCCGCACAAAAACGGAAAGTTCAATTATGTAAAAAATCCTATGCTATATACCATGTGTCCCAAAATTCAACGATAAGCGGGCGCCAAAAGGTAGACCTGCTCATGAGTACATAAGGAAAAATAATTAAAAAAATATACCTAGTTTTTTTTTAGTTACAAGAAAAATTTAGAATTTCTTTGAAAATTTACACCCTTCATTTTTTTTAATTTATTTATTACGTAGTGGTGTCCATACTTTTTTTTTTACAAGACCATGAGTCAAAGTACACTAAGAGTAAAAATATTTCAAAATTGTAGGGAAAAAAATATTTTGAACGTTATTTGTATAAAAACTGCGGGCAATTTGGTGTTTTTAAGAGTTGTGGTGAATAGTACACACATCAAAAGTGTCTAGGGATCAACACATGTGTCTAGGGATCAACATATATTTTTGCAATAACTTTTCTCCTGATTGATATTAATTAAAATTTTCTTTAAGGATTCATCAAATAAAGTGTTTTCGTTTGTCACAGTAACGATAAACCAAGTCACCTTTGCATTAATAAAGAAATTTGCCATTTTCCTAATAAAAGGATTTTTGACATTTGAACCACTAACATTAAAGTTCGAAAAAAAGACTGAAATAACAGTTTTCTTTAAAATTTTATTAGGTAACTTAAACAATTAATAATCCGTGTTTCTACCGCGAACACTAACACAAGAACATCGGTTTGGCATACTCAAAATGAGTTCATCCAAATCACGCTGTGGAATGGCCGCCCATGTTTGTTGCAACAACAAAAAAAGGTCTTCTTGCGACTGGATACCCTCCATATTCGGCAGAGCTCTTCTCTGTAGCATATCCCATGCATGCTCAATCGGGTTCAAGTCTGGCGACTGAGCAGGCCAGGGCCAAAGCCACATCTAAATCTCAAGAAATCCGCATAAAAATGCTTGATCCCTGGACACTTTTGATGTGTGTAGCAATATCATGAAAGGTATAAATTTTCAATGAAATTCTAAATTTTTCTTGTAACTAAAAAAAAATCTAGGTATTTTTTTTTATTATTTTTCCTTATGTACTCATTAGCAGGTCTACCTTTAGGCGCCCGCTTATCGTTGAATTTTAGGACACCCTGTATACGACTTTCCTAACATTTTTCTTTCTAAATCACAGTTAAAATAAAGTAGGTACATGTTTTAGAGGAACACCACACTGTTCAATCGAATTCAAATAGATTTCACAACTCGAGTGTAATTTAAAAGTAATATAAAAAAGCAAATAGGCTAATAATTGTAAGGTTAAGTAATTTTCATATTCAATCGAATGTATAAATATGTAATTCGATTTCATAGTAATCTACGAACCATTCTACTAAGCTAAACGTGAACGTCAAAATTCTTGAGTGAAATATTTTTTTTTGCTTTCAATGAAATGATTAGCTGCCAGCTGCCTAAAATACAATAGAGACGTTAGCGATAGTAGAAAGAGATTGGATGCGAAACACTTGCATCTTGGCTAAGCGGTGGTATAACTGGGACTTAACGACAGATATAAAAGCGCTACTAAAAAGAAAGGTGATAGCTAAATCCAAATACAAAAATAATTCGAGCGATAACAACCGGAATAAATACACGACTATCAGGAATCATTGCAGCAAGGAGTGTAGGAATTCACAACGCCGATACATCCACAGCTCCGTTGAAAACGGAGACCCAGCTAAAGTCTGGAAATTTCTGAAGTCACTAGGAGTAGGCAAATCTGTTAACGACTCCTTTCCTAAAAATTTCAACTTAGACCTTCTCAATCAACACTTCTCTGCTTCGTCAAATTTTGATAAAACAACAAAAGACACAACCCTGAAACGTCTTACTTCTGCCCCAGCTCCTGACTGTTCTCCTTTTGTCTTTAGTCAATTTTCTGATTGTGATATTAGGAAGAGCGTAGTATCTATTAGTTCGAATGCGGTAGGTTCTGACTGTCTAAGCCGTAATATGATCCTCCCAATCCTTGATGAAATTCTCCCTGTCATTTGTCATATCCTAAACTATTCAATCTCCTATAGTGTGTACCCACAGGATTGGAAGGATGCTCAAATTATACCTATCCCCAAAAAGAAAAACCCGATTCTTTCGGCGATTACCGTCCCATTTCCATTCTCCCATTTCTCTCCAAAGTTCTTGATCGTCTTATCCATATTCAACTTTCGAATTTCTTATCCAGAAACCTGCTCCTAAATCCTCTCCAGTCCGGCTTTCGACCCGGACACAGCACCACTACTACCCTAGTCCACATTACGGAGGACCTCAGATCCGCTATGGAGAGCGGTGAAGCTACCGTATTTACTCTCCTGGATTTCAGCAAAGCATTTAACACCGTTGACTTTGACGTTCTGCTGTGTATACTGCTGCTCTCTTAACATATCTCCAACCGCAATTGACTGGTTTCACTACTACCTGTCTGGTCGCCGGCGTATAAGTATCGAAAACACTGTTTCTTCTTGGTGTAGTACTACAACCGGCATACCGCAAGGCGGCTTGCTCTCTCCCCTACTCTTCTCTGTCTTTATCAACACAATCACTAATGATCTGTCTTCCTCCTACCACCTATACGCGGATGATCTCCAAATTTACAACCGGGCATCACCAGTTAATCTGGCTGATGCTGTTAATACCATAAATGCTGACCTGGACAAAATATGTAAGTGGAGCAACTGCCATGGTCTGAAAATCAACCCATCCAAGACCCAAGACATAATCGTTGGAAGCTCGCGAATGATCACCTTTTATTATTATTATTAACATTCATGAAACGGACATCAAGAGCATCCAGACTCAGAACAATAATTAGCGGATCACAAAAAATGTTGTCCCATATTGAGATCACACCCATTATCATCCCATATTCTTAATTTCGTTTTTGTTTAATTTCTTTAATATCACTTTTCAGAAATTTACACCTTTTTTTCTGTGCGGAAATGGCACAGAAAAAAAGGTGTGGCATGTAGAACTCGAACGGACTAAAACTCTCGGGTACTAGACTCCGGGGAACCAAGTGCACCCTACAAGGGGAACAAAGGCATACCCTGGAACCCCGACGTGCCTCGGGCCGCCTACGGTTTGTAGATGGCCCCCTCCTGTAAGGGGCAGAAATGTACACCTGCCTTCCAAAAATTTTATTAACTTTGACACTATGAGCACTCAATTAGACTATTACAGTCCAAAAATGGACTGTACTGTACTGTACATATGTAAGTCACTCTCAATTCGTGCCACAGAGCAAAAATAATAATTCCAAAAAAAAAACATATACATTTAAAGTTTAGTAGTCATTGTTGTTAAAGATCATTTTGTTTAAAAATTTAGACGCCAGGAAATGACCCTAGGACCCGGCAATGATCAATCTTTAGACAAAATTATAATTTTATTTTTAAACATACATCATTAACATTATCAAATTATGTACCTAACGCTAGTTATGACAGTGAGTGTCTTGATAAGATAGATGAATGGCAGTCGCACTAAAGATGGTTAATGTATTGGAAATAATAAAATATTTATATATTTTTTGTTCGCTCTAAAATTGTTTATAAAAAACAAGGAGGATGGAAGTAAAAACACATTTACCTACAGTGTGTATGACAAGAACGTGACCGGCATATTTTTAATGCAATTTATAAAAATAAATATAAGGGTGAATAGAACAATCCTTTGCCTAAAATGCATTGTAAAAACTATAAGTTTTCCCTTTAGTTTTTCTTGTTAAAAATACACACATCAAAAGTGTCTAGGGATCAAGCATTTTTATGCGGATTTGTTGAGATTGAGATGTGGCTTTGGCCCTGGCCTGCTCAGTCGCCAGACTTGAACCCGATTGAGCATGCATGGGATATGCTACAGAGAAGAGCTCTGCCGAATATGGAGGGTATCCAGTCGCAAGAAGACCTTTTTTTGTTGTTGCAACGAACATGGGCGGCCATTCCACAGCGTGATTTGGATGAACTCATTTTGAGTATGCCAAACCGATGTTCTTGTGTTAGTGTTCGCGGTAGAAACACGGATAATTAATTGTTTAAGTTACCTAATAAAATTTTAAAGAAAACTGTTATTTCAGTCTTTTTTTCGAACTTTAATGTTAGTGGTTCAAATGTCAAAAATCCTTTTATTAGGAAAATGGCAAATTTCTTTATTAATGCAAAGGTGACTGGGTTTATCGTTACTGTGACAAACGAAAACACTTTATTTGATGAATCCTTAAAGAAAATTTTAATTAATATCAATCAGGAGAAAAGTTATTGCAAAAATATATGTTGATCCCTAGACACATATGTTGATCCCTAGACACTTTTGATGTGTGTATTATTTTTTACAATGAGTGCCGCGTACGCTTCCCGCTTTGAAGCTGTGTTTCTCTGTACTCATCCGAAAGGGCCCTAAATACCCTGCGACCAGACCGCCCATTATATGAAAAAGTCTAAAACCTTCGTAAGCAAGTGGGCGAAGAGGTATTCACAACAAAATCAGTCGATGACTTACCAGATCGTGGCAAATCGAAAAAGACGTCTGTCGTAGAGGATAAACGGATTGTGCAGTTGTTTGCCAAGAATTCTTTATTATCACTTCACTCTGGGCAAGAGAAGTTGAGGATAAAGGGTCTAATAGTATCACTTGATGCCATCAAAAGGCATTAAGTGTAAATGGCGTGAAATATCGAAGCACTGTGAAGAAATCTCTCCTTCCTGAAACGCATATTGAAAAAAGGCTGCATTGGGAGTGCTAGAACAAAGACCGTGATTGGGACAAGATATTTTTTCTGATAAAGCTTCATTTTGGGCAGCCGGTTTCTTTTTTTTTTTATGTATGACCCGCCAAGTATGGGACTTGTTGACTAGACTATTTGGGCCTCCGGTCCCGCACTCACCAACGAAACACGACAGCACGAACGCTGTCATTTTACGTTGATTTTCTGTGCGACGGTAGTACCGCCCCGGTCGAGCCGGCCCATTCGTGCTGAAATCAGCGTGGCTCTACTACCTTCGACTCGAGCTTGGACTACGGCTGACAATAGACTGATGTTACGAACCGTGAAACATCCTTTAAAGGTGACAGCAGAATAGGATATTAACGTGTTGGATTGGCCCTCACAGTCCCCTGATGCCAATCCAATTGAAAACTTTTGGGCCTGGGTGAAGCTTAAAGTCATGGCAAAAAATGTAGTGGCCGTCGTTGACCTTACTCGTAAACTGAAGTCCACGTGGATATCTTTACCTCGATCGTGATTTTTGACAATAATGGAGATTGGACGCTATATTAATATAAAGCATCAAACAGCAATTATGGACTTAATTGATTACAATTTATGGTTTGATATTTCTAATGTTTTCATAAACTTTTGCCGGTCACGCTCTTTTCGTACATAGTGTAAATTTTTGGCCCACGTACCCTCTGAACGTCCCTTAAACATTCGATCATAGATTCATCTCATCAATGGCTTCAGAACGTATAGGTAGTCTCATAGAGGACAAATATAAAAACATAGATTTCCATTTATACAATTTACTATGCACGTAAAACTGATACCAGCTAACCGGGCTATATCTTTTTCAGTAATATAAAAAACAAAAGCCTTTCTACACTTCTACTTTCATTGTAATTAGATTTATGAGAATATCAGTTTTTCCAAAAACCCAACGATACGAAATAAATAAAATTGAATTAAGAACTGAGGATAAATTTCTTTCATCACAAGTATTAGGGACGGGATAAAATTGGAGTCTTGAATACTCTATACTACTTATTTGATATCATAGTGACTGATTAAGAATAAAAAACTACTTATTCGTTTGGTGATAGATTAAGAATTCCTTTTTTTTTCTTTGTTGACATTTGTTGTGGAAAATCCTTCGGATCTCCGGCCCCTCGAGGACTGCGGAGCTAGGTATGAGGTGATTCCATTAAAAACCAACCAGGCAGCCGGTCTCAGGTGTCCCACTTTTAGGAAGATTAAGAATACCCAGTGCCACAACCGTAACAAGCCGTAACCCCCATTTATCTTTGCAAATGGAAGGAAAACTACACACATCAAAAGTGTCTAGGGATCAAGCATTTTTATGCGGATTTCTTGAGATTGAGATGTGGCTTTGGCCCTGGCCTGCTCAGTCGCCAGACTTGAACCCGATTGAGCATACATGGGATATGCTACAGAGAAGAGCTCTGCCGAATATGGAGGGTATCCAGTCGCAAGAAGACCTTTTTTTGTTGTTGCAACGAACATGGGCGGCCATTCCACAGCGTGATTTGGATGAACTCATTTTGAGTATGCCAAACCGATTCTTGTGTTGTTAGTGTTCGCGGTAGAAACACGGATTATTAATTGTTTAAGTTACCTAATAAAATTTTAAAGAAAACTGTTATTTCAGTCTTTTTTTCGAACTTTAATGTTAGTGGTTCAAATGTCAAAAATCCCTTTATTAGGAAAATGGCAAATTTCTTTATTAATGCAAAGGTGACTTGGTTTATCGTTACTGTGACAAACGAAAACACTTTATTTGATGAATCCTTAAAGAAAATTTTAATTAATATCAATCAGGAGAAAAGTTATTGCAAAAATATATGTTGATCCCTAGACACATATGTTGATCCCTAGACACTTTTGATATGTGTAGAAACAAATTCAATAATAACCCGTCTGGCCAGCGTGCTATAGTAAGCCAAAACCTCCTTTCGAAGGTGAGGCCTTTGTTTACCAGTGGACTGTTAAAGGCTTTTGATGCGAATGCGCTTAGCTGTAAATGAACATTAATTTGTTTAATTGATCACCCGTCGTCATCATCAACAGCCTTCAATAGACTATGCATGGACCGGCTCGACCGGAGTGATTCACAGATAACCGGTGTAAAACAGCGCTTGCGATGTGTTACACCGAGTGAGTGAGGATACCGGAGGCCGATACGCCAAACCCTCCCACCTTCCCCATCTCCCAAAGGCCGGCAACGCACTTGTGACGCCTATGGTGTTGCGGGTGTCCATGGGCGGCGGTAATCGCTCATCATCAGGTGAAACGTCTGCTCGTTTGACCCCATTTCTTTAAAAAAAATATTTAAAAAACCATGGCTGGATTAGTCATCCATCTACAGATTGATCTGTGCAGTGCTTTACCATTGCTTTACTAATTATTCTTTACGAAAATAAAATAAGCCAGACCATTGACCGACTGGATAAGTAATGTATTACGATAACAAATGCGCATCCATTTGACGCAACTACCTCACTTCACTTAGTGCTAGCGTCAGAGTCAATATCACAAAAAAATCCATAGGCTTTTAGAACAAAATTGATTAGAATCCCTTGATTTTAGCGTTCTGTACTCAATCAGGCTAAACGTTATATTTACAAGATTACTTCACGAAAATCTAATATTTTAAGAGTTTTGTTTTGGTTGACTAGTAGAGAATATCTTAAAAATTAAGTTCGTCGATGCATCAAATAATGAATAATGCGTGACTAAATAAATACATCCCACCAAAAACATTTTCATGTAAAATGTTGCCAAGACGACTGCACATGGGTTACCCTGGGAAAAGGATACCAAATGTCATGTAGAGCCTAGCTACTGAATCTACACGCTTTAACTCTAACAATCCCAACTTCACAAACTCTACATCTCAGTAAAATTGTATTGCTTCATCGTTTCGCTACCGTCACAAAGGCGAAACGAACGCTTTTTGTGTTTGCAAATATCTAGTTTCCTACGTAATGTGTTATGCGAATATTTAGTTTCTGAAGTAACCAAACAGCCAGGCCATACATTTTTACTGAGATTTAGAGCTTGTGAAGTTAGGGTTGGTAGAGTTAGGGCGTGTAGATTCAGAAGCTTGGCTCTACATGAGATCTGATATCTTTTTCACAGGGTAAGCCATATATGCAGTCGTCTTGGCAACATTTTACATGAAAATTTTTGGTGGGATTTTAAGTTTTTTTGTAAGTTGCTTATGGGGTATTTTTATAGTATTTTTTTTCTTTTTTTGGGGGTGTATTTCTTGTACATCTTCTTACTTATTTCGAAAAGGTATACCAATAATAGAACCTCTAACATAAAAATTTGTGAAAGTCTCATACAAACTTCCACCCCTAATTTTGGGGGTCGGGGACAAAACTAATAGGTTAATGTTTTTTTTTGTTTTTTGTATACTAAACTTAGTTTACATTTGGAGGAGGAGAACTGCACGTTTGGCCTAGTGGTTTAACGGTCACCACGCCGTTTCCTACTTCGCCAAGTGTCGTAGGTTCAAATCCCACGTAGGACAACACTTTGTGTGATCCACAAATTGTTGTTCTGCGTCTGGGTGTTCTTTGTGTCCGTTTCATGTATGTTTGTAAAGTACCCGCGACACAGGATTTATTCCTAGTGCGGGAGTTTTCTTTAAAAGAAAAAGGTAAACCAAATTTCAGGTTTCTAGCACTTCAGGAAGTACCCTAACAGTTTTGATGATCATCAGTGTGTCAGTGACTAAATCGCTGTATTTTAGATATCAATAAAATCTAAAGTATCAGAGCTATACAATTAAAACTTTGTAAGTTTTATTATCTCTACCCCAAACTCCCAAGACGGCTGGTCACCGCGGGAGTATAAGACCAAAACCCTCTAGAGATAAATAGGATAAATAAATGCGCTAGAAAATACAAAGATCGTGAATGTAGACCTATCGGAAATATGACTACTTGGCAAACACCAGGATGGGAATGATGCTGATTTTCTTATAAAAAGTTCTCTAAAAATCATACAAAGTTTTATTGGCCTAATAGAGTAAGCGACACTCTTAAATGTGGAGAAGAAAAGATGCAGAAAGATTAAGATAGAGACTACTGATCATCTCTAGAGGAGGCCTTTACCCTCAAGTAGGGGTTCCCGTTAATTTAAAAAAAAAACCTAAAAACTTGAAATGTATACTGTTCTTCTTATACACTTACCTAAATGAGATATATTTATTTACTTAAACATGTATCATGTAAATAACGTGAAATAAAGAGGCTTTATTATTATTATTATAAGTTTTATTAGTCTATTATTGAAATCATATCCTGAGAATTTGAACTATCTGGTATATTGGAAACCAAAGTTATGAGGGTTCAAAAAAACGACGAAGCACTTCGAGATTGACACTAGTATGAGTAACTAGCAATATGAAGACTAAATTTATGTAAGTCACTTCAATAACTGTTTGTCCGTTTTCTCACATACCTACACGATTTTGGAAATAGTAAAAGGTTTTTAAAAGTAGATGTGGTTACCAGTTTTTCTATTTTTAGCATAAAGTTACTATTGTTTAATTGTTAGATAAATATTTCAACATCGTTTGTAGAAGGTTTCAGAAAATTTGTGTTATACTGAGTCTCTTAAAGCACCGACAAAAGAACCTCAGAATTTTCGGCAACGATAATATAATCATCATCTGGAAATCATAGGCTAAGGGGTAACCCCAGCTAGGATTTGATCTCATGGAAAGAAAAAGATACGAGGAACGAAATTTTATATTTAACAAAATATACCTATACCTTTCTAAGGTATTAAAAGCGTTGTGAATACATTATTGTTTCAAGATGACGTAGTTTTCTGGATTCATTGCCAGTACGGCATTCATAAAGGATTATCCTAATCTATTACTTACTATAAATGTGAATGTAAGTTTGTTTGTTACGCTTTCACGCGAAAACTACTAAACCGATCATCTTGAAACTTTATTTTATGTAAGGAGGTATTAGAAGTAACATAGGATATTTTTTATTAAATGCGATCGAAACCGCAGGTAAAAGCTAGTTATCCATATTTCATAACCTTTCTAATATTTCAAATAACTTTTTACTATATTTTTTTTGATATATATATAAAGTGAGAGCAATGGGCATCATAATTTTTATTACATAGGTAGTGTCGCAACACTTTTATTACACTAGTTGCAAGTTCCCAACTGTTTTACTACATTTAACTGTATAATGTTTACACACATTTGCACTATTGGTTCTATTTGATAACATTAGCTCCTTTTGTGCAATTTATCTTTAACTGTCTGGTTTAAATCGCTTAATAGCTATAAAATTCGCTATTCAAAAAAGGGGAATTGGTCAAGTTTAATTTATCTGTGTGATGACTTGTTTTGTATAGACAGTCTACTTTTATGCTTTTTTTTATTAATTTTAAATTATTGTGTTAATACCTTTACTACCGGACCTTACATTAAATCAATAATAAATAAATATTTCGGACATCTAACACACAATGCCATCTAGTCCCAAGCTAAGCAGAGCTTGTGTTATGGGTACTAGACAACTGATAGAAATACATATATACTTTTTTTTTGTAAATACATACATATTATACATAGAAAACACCCAAACTCCGAAACAAATATTTATAGATCATACAAACATTTGGTCCGACCCGGGAATCGAACCCGAGACCTCATGATCATCAGTCGCACACGCCAACCGCGAGACCAACGAGGCAGTTAGTTGTTAATAAATAAATGACTGATTAAGAATACAGAGTGTCTCTACCCCTATTCATCGAATAGGTGTCGTAAGAAGCGACTAAGGAAGCAAACTACGCAAGACAAATAGAGCAAGAGAGCAAAGAGAAGGCAAACTTGACCCGTCTGGCTAGCTTGGTATAGAGTAGCCACGTTTCGGCATGAATGGGCCGGCACGACCGGAGTGATACCACGGCCTCATAGAAAACCGGTGTGAAACAGCGCTTGCGCTGTGTTTCACCGAGTCAGTGAGAATACCGGAGGCCCATACCCCAACCGCTCCCCATCCCTCTCCCCATTCCGCAAAGGCTGGCAACGCACTTGTGACGCCTCTGGTGTTGCAGGTGTCCATGGGCGGCGGTAATCGCTTACTATCCGGCGATACGTCTGCTCGTTTGCCCCTATTCCATAAAAAAGGTCAAAACCTTCTTTCGAAGAAGGGGGCTTTATCCAGCAGTGGACTTTTGATGTGAGGTGGCCAAGTTTAATAGTATCATTTTGAAGTTTAAATTCGTGACCAATCTACTGACCAATCTATTTTGCTTATGACATCATTACTATTGACATAATACGGATCTGAATTGTAAACAAGAATTCCGCCTCATTCCCTTATCTCGCGCACTGCAATTTCGATCGCGATTACAGCCATACTATGTACTACTATGTAAATAAAGCAATGATTTTATTTGCCACTCTTGCATAATTGACCGGGGTTGTGCGGTATTTACAAGTGAATGAGAAAATTTAGATGTTAATTGTTAATAATGAAAGTAAGGCTGGTATTAACCACTTAAGAGTCGCTTGCAGCGTTCGCTCACTCCTAATGATTCTGCTACAAGATTGCTATAAACGTCGAATCCCAACGACACTGCATACAAATTACCCAAGCTTTTAGTGCGTAAAGTTGAAACATACATTTTAATGCATTGCCTACTTAGATACCTCGTAATATGTATCTACACAATAACATACGACACATCGAAAAGGTCAATCGATTGACGAAATTGAATGGATAATGCAACAGAGAAAAATAATTTGACTATTACGATAATATTAAGTTTTTAGATATTACCGCAGGGGACAGAGATTGAAATGTGAATTAATTTGATATTAATTTTCACATTTAATTCTCTAGCTTTACCTTGTGGTTCTCACTTAGGATTCTACATTTCAAAAAAAAGTATTAATAATAAATATTGTGTACTGTATGTTCAGATATGTGTCTGGTTATTGACGACGAAGTGCAAAGAAGTCCTTAAGTACTGACGGAATAAAAAATTTACCCATATAAGTTCTCACTTTATAATATCAATCGTTCTGCTAGATAGACTCGGTATATTTTTTGTTTAGAGTCTCTCCAGAAATCAGTAAATTATGACCTCTTCGTATATTAAAAAGCATAATTAAAATTCATACTATGTACATATTCTGCCCAAACAGAGATGTCATACGACTTCGGATCAAGCAAACAGTAACATTAAACATTTTAACATCTTCATCTACAATCACGGGGAGATATTCTGTTTGTCTACGTAGCAACCAGTCATTAATTCACTTTAAGTGTAACAGACAGCCCTCTATGCAGAGCAATCATGGAGGAAGATGAAAGAGCCACCCATGTCATCATGGCATGTCCTGGGGTGGCAGAATATTGGGCGAGACACGTCGGATCACCGAGGTCACTTCATGAAGTCGTCGGCAACGCAAAGGGTCTGCTAAAGCTTCCTGGAGGAACTGGGTTGGCATGTACTCGTATAGTGGCGACCCACTACGCAAAATAGGCGCAACAAAGTCTTCGAGTTGCGAAAACCCAGCCCGCGAGTTCAAGTATCAAGAGTTCAACCAGTCATTAAGCAACATCTTTGGTGACGTCATAGCAGATCCAGTGACTGACTAAACTCAGAGTTTCTGGAACCAACGGTGAACAGTTTGGTTTTCTTATATTACAGCAGCATTTACATATATCCCCCTATTGACAATTGAACGTAGACAGTCGGGGATTTGATGATGTTCAAGTAGCTAAAGTACTAGAATCTATTTTACAAGTACGAAAAATGTGATTAGTTAGCGTAGTGGTAGCGTATGCGACTGCAGTGCTTGAGGTCTCGAGTTCGACTTCCGGGTCGGACCAATTGTTTGTATGATCTGCAAATATTTGTTTCGGAGTTTTGTATGTATGTATAATACGTATATGTTTACAAAAAAAGTATATATGTATTTATATCAGTTGTCTAGTACCCATAACACAACCCCTGCTTAGCTTGGGACTAGATGGCGTTGTGTGCCAAATGGGCGAAATTTGTATTATTAAAAAAAAATATCGTATCGTAATAATATATCGGCATATATTATTACGTTCATGTTCATCACCACTTTCTATCACATGAGTTGAAGATAATGCATATATCAAAATTAAAAGTAAACACGGTTTTTTGAGAGTAAGCGAGTAGAATGGCTATCTGATGCTAAGTAGGTGGCTTTAGCCCCTGATGGACACCGTATCTGGGGGACGGAGGGGTTTGGTTTCTGCTAGCCTCACATAATCACATGTCACAACAGCCATGAAAAGTCCAATGCTTTACATAGGCCTTCCCTCAGCCAGGAGATTTTGCTCTACCATAACGCGGGCTGGATGGTTTAGTATACTATATTTGAGGTTTTCTTCTCTTTGTAGAGATTTTGTCCTGCATTGTTTGCACCTTTAGTTGCCTCTTACGACAGCCAGGGGATGAATAGCTGCGATAACAATCCGTATTTTTAATTCGTCACACTTTGATAGACTCAGTAATATGTGTATTGGCTTGGCCTAGTTCTTTGTCACCCCGACTGCTAAGCCTGAGGTCTCGGTTCGATTCTCACTTAAGACAAATAATAATGTGATGAGCAAGAGTATCAAAATATTTAAATCTAAATACAAATTATAATCGGGCGCAAAGTTAAATCTACCCATTAGGACTCTGTACAATTTTGTGCTGTCGACTGTAATTTAAAATTGTTATGGTAGGTTCTAATTAAAATTAAAAAATGTAATAAGTTTAGACGAACTTTTAACGTCGTCAAAGAATTCCTAAATCATAAAACAAATAATTAACTCAAAGCTCTATCTTCGTTTGGAAGTCGTTATCTAAATATCTACGACGATTTAATTAGGGGTGAGTTAAAAAGGGTTATACTGTTATCTTAGAAAGAATGTATTGTTTACTTATCTCGTGGACGTGTGCGCGGCCCGCCACGACCGGGGCGAGTAGGCGGCGGGACGTGTGGAGCCCAGAGGCGGGAGTTACTCGCCGAGGATGCCCACTTCACGTCAAGTTGGAAGCGTAGCGCGACGCCTCCCGCGATCGGCAACTACGTTCTACGTTGCGACTCTCAGCGCGGGAAACTAACGCACCCTCATTTTCAGAACGTATTCTGAAATTCGAAATACATAGATACAACCGAAACTGGATTTTCTCTGGATGTTTGGATGTTAAGTGCTGTTTGTGCCACGCTAACGCGTAATTAAATTATTTGATAAGGATGTGTGTCGGAGACATTATAGTGTTATTGAGTGAAAGTAAATTGAATAGACGCAAATAATATTTTAATCGAACCATGATGGAACATAGAGGAAAGAAGAGGAATCACGGTTCATCGTCAGACAAGGCGAAAGGAAAAGGGGTAAGTTTAAAATTTTCCTCTGAAACACTTGTTGCATTTATTTTTAGGAAAATAAACAAACTCTCTTTAACGAATTGCACGTTAAAAATAGTAATAAAAAGATACTAAAGAATATATTTTGCAAAGTTTATGATATAAATTTCGCAAGTAAAACTTTTATCTACGTCAGCGGGTTTTACCTCGTACAAATATTTAAAAACAGTATTTTGAACGTCGAGTCGAGTACAAAGAAAGCTTGGTATTTACTTTATAGCTCCAGTGATGTAAATTGAGGAAATAAGTAGCTACAACACAATTCCGAACACGATTGCGCTTGGCATCAGTGTAATAATAAAATGTAAACGCTATTTCGAGATACTTAATTAAAGTTTAATAGAGATTTTATGACGGGATTTAGTATGTCGCAGGTGGCTCACGTAACGTCCTGAGGTAACGTGGTTATCTTTACAGTATTGTAAATAAATCTAACATCTAGGGAAAGTGTCATTCAATGTTGTAAATCAGTGTTAATTACGCGTTTATACCAGGAGGGACACTGTTTTGACAACATTTAGCATTTGGTGATACAATCTACCTATTTACTGATCTTAAGTTGCGGGTTCTGTTTAATTTAAAATATCTAGACAAGTGTGTATATTAAAAAATGGCTGGAAAATTATTATTTAGAATTATATGGACCTGCTATAACTATCATTATTGTCTTATAATGTCGTTTTTTTAAAATGATTTTGAAGAATTGGAATTTATAAATTTTGTTTTCTTTTAACTAGTACGTAGAATCATTATTATAAAAAAAAATTAGTAAAATGCTAACGGTTTATTTTAGTTCTCAATGTCTGTTAATTAATATGTTTGATTTACACATACTCGAAAGTGTCTACACAATAGCAATTTATAGTTAATCATCAATTAACTAAGTGAACTAAATTATGTTGTCTGATGTCAATACTTTGAAAGATTTTCGATGTTGTATAAGTACCTACAATGGAAAGAGAGAATTATCTAAATTGTACATCTTACTGAAAATATCTAAGAAAAGCACAACGTATTGCAAAAAACCAAAGATCATGGAAACTGTGAGTCTAGTCATAAGTAAGTTCATGTGCTTCTTTACCACCTCTAGGTATAAAGATTATTACTATCACTTTTGTATTGCGAACAGTAAGAAATAAGCGATTTGATTTATTTACTTTGAACTTACGTTTTATGGCATAAAAAGACATTATGACATAAAGTACGGGCGCAAAATTATCTAAATAGGTACCTAATGAAATGTCAAAGAGGAAATGTCACCCTACGACACGATGAACCAACGATTTGAAGAAAGTGGCTGTCTGCAGAGTGACTGCCTAAGACCGGGTTAGTACGCGCTCCTTGGATTCCTTCGTAGAGTCGTGATTTCGCTGAAATTTTGCAAGCATATGTATACAGCGTCATAATACAATATTATAAAGACATGCAACTGATCTGATGCTGGAGCTGGAAGGTGGCCATAGGAACTCTGTAAAGAAACGTCGCAACATCATCGAGTTTGGACTCGTTTTATTTGTCTCGAGGCCTTCCAGTAAAAGCTTGTTTTCAAAAAGTTTTTAATTTAATTTATTTTACACTCACATTCGTCTAGAGTCTAGAAATTATGACATTGGAGTACACTACAAGCATTTTACCTTTATGATGTGCACTGACAATGTATGTATTGCCTGAATAGTTGTTTGGGGCCGTTGGTTCGTTCGGTAGTGTGCCGAGCATGATCATTTGTTCTATGTCTGGATGTAATTTAGTAATTATATTTATATTTAGAAATATATAAGCATGATTATCAGCAGTATAATTACCTACCTACCATAGCACATTATCTGCCTAGTTTAGGATCAAAAGACCTTGTGTAAGATGTGTGAGGTTATTGTTAGTATTGTTTTATAGCTACAATAAATTAAACTGAATAGGATTCATTTACGTTTCTTTTCTTTTTATTTTAGTACTGATATTATTTATTTCACTCTCTAGCGCATCTTAGGTAAATCTATGTTTCTTGCAATGTTCATTTCGAGTGCAAAATTCTGCACGATTATACAGCGTTTTGTAGACGAAAATTCCGAGAACAATCTTACATTACATCATTAGATAGATTTAAGATGTTTCGTGACGTACATATTTTCGACCTTGTATTTTATTGGGGTCGTGTTATTCTTTTCATAAAGTAAATAGTTATTGCCAGCGGCTTCACTGACGTAATTATTTCTTAATTTCTTAACTAACTTCAAAAGTGACGAACTTCCTAATAAGCATTTAGCACTAGCCTAGCCCTAACCCTCGAGCAGTAAAGTTTCCAAAATTCTTTCTTACCATAATCTCACAATATTAAAGGCAACAATTGCTATCATCTCACTACTTTCGACTACATGTCCGTTCTAGTGGTTTAAGCCGCCGCTATGCCGCTTCCTACTTCGCCAAGTGTTATGTTGTGGGTTTAAATTCGACATGGGACAACTTGTTCTATCAATTATTTAGAACAAGTTGGGACATACACAAATAGTTGTTCTCACTCTGGGTGTTCTTTGTGTCCATTTCATTTTTGATTGTAAAGTCCCACGCAACACTTACCTCATCGTGGGGTACGGCAGGGAGGACTCCAGAAGCCGCTGATGCGTTCTCGGAGCTCCTATCGACTTCTGAGGTAGGCCGCCGCGGTGGTTTAGTGGGTAGGCCGGTTCTCCGGGAGTCCCATCGTCACACGCCCTTCATGCCCCCACCAAGGGTATGGCGCGAAAAGTATTCCCCGCGTTAAAAAAAAAGGAAAGTAATATATTTCTAGTGATGGGGTACTTTCTTAAAAATAAATATTGAAGTTTGGAGCCCCAGTGGTTAAGGCTGGGGCTACATAATTCAATTTAGGCCTTGGGGCTTGATAACAATGTTATATGACTAGAGGGCTACATAATTCAATTTAGGCCTTGGGGCTTGATAACAATGTTATATGACTAGATGAAACAGTTACTATTTCATCTTATAGAAAGCGCTTATTGGTATTTAAATGAATTTTAACATCTGTAGTAGCGTGTTTCGGGTTCCGTGACAGGATAGGATCACC
The DNA here is from genome assembly GCA_949125395.1 of Diaphora mendica. Classification (NCBI taxonomy): domain Eukaryota; kingdom Metazoa; phylum Arthropoda; class Insecta; order Lepidoptera; family Erebidae; genus Diaphora; species Diaphora mendica. The sequence goes on from OX421317.1 coordinate 20,530,315, forward strand.
ACTATCCTTAATTAGAATAGTGGTGATTCCGATCAAGGGGAAATACCGTATGTCTATAATATTACATAAGAAACTCTTTTAATTACGATGCACATTAACATCAATTGGTAACTTTTCTTTACATCAAAATCTGTCCCGGAATAGAAACAACGATTAAAACTGTTATTTTCTTTTGTTCTTTTATGAACTCTTGACCTTTCAAATTTGGACAACTTTTTTCGTATTAACTACCCACTCACCTAACAAGAAGAACACGAGTCGATACGAGGTTAGTACGTCGTAGTATACTAACACAATACTTAAAGAACAATAGTTGAATACCTAATATTAAGTTGTGGATTTAGTCCAAGTTTTAGTTGTTCCAGGTTATACACATATTCTTACATATCTCACGAACTTTCGGAACTCGACTTAGCTCTTTGGAAAATACTTTTCCTAGAACTTCATAAAACCTAATAGAAATTGAGCAAAATAATTCTCACAAAAAAGTATTAAAATAATAAATTAAAAACTTGAATCTGATTGATTGAGTTGAATAAGTGTTTAGTTTTGGTGTGAGACTTTGACTTAGCATTTAGGTCACTTATTAGATGTGGAATTACCCAAAAAATGGTTAAATGAGGAGAGACGTAATATTCATGTAAAATTAATAACAAATTCTTATTATTTCTATACATCTTTTACATATTATTTACGTACTCAAAATTTTAAAAATATTTTATCAATAGCTTTTTTTTGTAAACAAGAATCAAAGGTAAACCAGCGCTTAGTGACTAAGCATACGCTGACGTTTAGAACTTTCGCTTTTATTATTTCAACACTTCTGTATACTTCTACAAATGGCTGTAACACTGAAAACAATGAACGTTCATTCTATTTAAAATAATACTTTGTAAGCTTTACAATAACAAAATAATAGCTTTAATACCCATGACGCTACTAAAGTTTAATATTATCATCAGTCAATTTAACCGATTAAACAATCACACCTTATTATAGGTATCCGGGTAATCTCCGTTACCATCGAATATTTAAAATTATGTATGAAACATCAAATACATAATAGGATGATATAAGGTAAAGTATGAGTTGCAAACAGTAGACAGTACGACATAAAGTCTACTGAGTGAGACACATAAAATCTAAGTTACTAGTACTTAAAGCTTAGACATTCGATCATTGATCGACCACCTAAACGTTTTTGATTGGTTTAAAAGTGCCGTGATGTGTGGTGCTAACTTAAATGTATTTTAGTGCAATCAGCCTAGAAATTAACCTTGATCTTTTAGTAATTTATATGATAAAAACGTTTTTTAATATGTCCTTAAGTATCATGTAGTATATTTTTGATGTGACAACGTCTTAAAATTCGATGGGGCCGGCTGCACACACGAAAAAACATGACTAATTCGGCGTTACCTCGCTATGCGGCGTTACCTCGCTCTGAGGCGCCGCATCTATCTCTCATCATTTCATCAATGTTTCGTTATGACGTTGTCACGTTAAACTATCGTCAGTAAACAGACTTTACAGACAACCATTTTTTTATATGCTGGCAGCTCCACCTGTGTGTTTAAAGGTCATCGCATTAAAATATAATATCCTTCCTCTAGAATCAAAATATCTCCATGCCAAATTTCATTAAAATCGGTCCAGCGGATTAGTCCTATAAGCGCAGTAGACAGATAAAGATACTTACGCATGTATAATATTAGTAGCGATAATCAATTCCCTGCATATTTTTTTACATGCACACACTTACAGAATAAGATTTAATTTATAGGTAGATCTGTATATAGTCTTTGTTGTTGGCCTCACTTCTAAACCGATACATTTTAATTTCTTCTCACTCCATCTTCATTTCGTACAAGGTTACGGGGGGTACAATTAGTGGGGCAATTAGCTTTAAGTTAAACTTCAAATAATAAACTATATTTGAAAGAAAAAAATAATAAAGTAAATATTAATAAAATAAATTCTTTCTTTTTAATAAATGTTAAAAATCGTCAAAAGTTAAAGTTTTCCCAATGTTTTTGGCTTTGATTATTTCATTACAATATTATGTTTTAGTTTTTAATTATGTTTATCACGAAAAATGTCAAAACGCTCGATAGATGTGATGTGCCATAAAAATAAATGTCACTGTGGTTTCCTTACCAATTGTCGTATACATTGAAATGTAAATGTCATATCAAAGCAAGCAAAATAAAACAGTGAAAAAAAAACAATGTTGTAGTTGGTTTTTCCTAAATTATTAATTTCGGTAGTTAAAGAAAGTAAAAAAGTGCAATCCGGATTTTCATTTAACCCAGTACTTTCCAGTAAGGAAGTTAACTTCTTTCACAATACAATTCAATTAAAGAATTTAAACGGCTTGTAAATACTAACCTGTAATTTTGTGATAGGTTAGAATGTACGTACGTACTTAAATTGTAAAGGCGTCTTACACCGGTGTTGTGTTAGATAAAACGTAATTTATAGGAAAGGCATAATTGGAGATAACCTCGGATAATCCTGATATTGTTTCTCCGTTTCAATTGGTATTCCTTTATGTCTGCATCTGCGCCACGGTAATATCATTTTGTATATAAACATATCGTACCGTATGTAGACACGGTAAATGAAATACCAGAAGTTTCGATCCCAATTGGCTGCAGGGATGCCGTAGTGGTGTAAGCGATTGCCAAATGCCACGCCGTTTCCAACTGCGCAGAGAGTTGTGTGTGAATAGATATTTTGAGTCTGGGTGTTCTTTGTGTCTGTTTCATGTATGTTTTTGAAATCTCCCACGACACATGATATATTTTTAACGTGAGAGTGTTTTTTTTAAAGAAATGGAAAGAAAATTCAGTACCGATCATCTTTGGATGTCAAAACTGTTGTAAAATATGTATTTTCGTAGTAATATTACATACTAAGAATAACTGATTATCGAGTTAAATTCTCGGTTACATCGTAATGTAATAACATCACAGTCAAAGTTGGATATTTATTACTTTAATACAAAAAAAAATATGACAGTTGTGAGATCGAAAGTTAATAGGAACTGAATTGTGAGCTTTTATTGCGAGTATTGGCCTTCTTGTCAGGATTACAATATATGTGATATGGCAGTAATTTAGTTTCAATTTCCATTTAATAGTTCATAAAAATTACAATTACTTCGTGTTTAACTGCCGACCAGGGAAATACCTGGTCCGCCTGGTCGGTAATAAATTTGCCGTGTGTACTTAATTTTGTATGTGTGTAATTGAATGCACATTGCTATACTTGTAAGGTATTTTGAGATTCGAATTAAGATATTGATTTGAGATATACGGTGCAATGATTCATCGGTCATTTCGAATTGAAAAGTGGTTACAAGTTTCGAGAAAATTTATTATACATATTAATCAATGAATGAAATATGTCAACTTCCAGCATAAATCTTACAAAACGAACGACTAAAACGGTTTTGGTATTATAAAATATACGTTTTGGTTTATTTATTTTGCAATCGACTTGGTACTTAATCATTCAAAGTTAGTTTTATTTGTATTTTTGATATTTTACTTCTAAAATTAGGAATATATTAAGACGATGATTAATGTTTGTTTTTCTTTTACCTGACTATGGTGAAGCCAAAAAGAAGGGTTATAGTTTGTTTGGCAGTCTATGTATGTTGGTATATTCCACCCTGGCGCCTAAACTACTGAACCGTTATAATGAATGAGATGTCAATAGTCTCGTAATGATGGCCGGCAGAAAAGCTCGCGCTGAGTAGTGCGTCGCGCTGCCATCTCGGCCTGCTTCTGCTAGGGTGACAGATGGCCTCACCTGTCACGCCATTCCTAGACTTGCGCTTATGGAGGACGGAGATCGTTCTGCGACCTCGGAAGAAAAATACGAGCATTTGTTTTAAAGGCAGTAACAGACAGACAATTTTTGATTGTTTTGTATTAGATAAATCTAATATCTGTTCACATTGGTCTTATCAATTATTTTAAATACATATTTTTGTAACTACAAACTTTCGCAATTATCTTCTATCGTTTAATAGGACCTATCATTTGTTATATTAGTAATAGTTGAAGAATTTAGAACAATGATTAAAGTTTGTTTCAAGCTCTGTACAAATTTGATGGTATAGATGTAAAGTTAGTGTGTTTTAAAATTAGGACCGGATATTAATAGGAGAAATGGAGGCTATAGCACTTATATTATAGCTTATCCATAAATATTAGTTTGTTCCTCATCTCTTTTAACTAAATTCAACAAAATTTCCCATTAGTAATCATATTTAACAGTATTAATTCGAAAGTAAATTTGTTCATTTGTTTATTATTACGCTGAAAGCGTAACTTCCACTTCCACTACTCAACCAATTTCATCATGAAACTTTCCATTAACTTTGTCACGTTTGAACAAAAAATAGGTACAATTTATACTCTCGATTGTCGGCACTTGATGGAACTTGTTGCAATACATTCTAGAATCAAACTCACTTGTACTTATTCCACTATTTTAATTTAACTTTACACCTGACCGGTTTCGCCTTATGGCGCAACCTTTGAGAATGCCATAAGGCGAAACCGGTCAGGTGTAAAGTTAAATTAAAATAGTGGAATAAGTACAAGTGAGTTTGATTCTAGAAAAAATAGGTACCTACGTAAGCTACCTTTATCCTGAAAAAAGTATTGCTCCCGAGGGACATTTCACTTGCAACATGTTCTTTATACAGGTGGTTTCAACAATGTTTACAATGCATTTTGCAATTACAATTCTTGGCTGTCTGGATAAAGTTTTTATAACGGCGAGCGCCACCGTCACTGACTATAGTGACAGTGTAATTTTTATATACTTAAATATTAAAAGAGAAATTAAACGTAAGTTAATCGAGACACGTACTTAATCAAATCATAAAAAAAATAACATTCATATTGCAAAAAATATATTTCACAGTTCACAGTAAGTATGAGCTGACCTTTAGAGTGCGTAATAAATTAGAACTTCTCAATTGATGAAGCTGGAAAACTCTTTGATATCTTAAACATGTAAATGCCTATGTAAGCGGCATTATATACCTTGCTGTGTTTATTTATTTCAGACAATGTAAAGCAACAGGTGGCAATTATATATTTATGCTCTCAGATTAGTAAGTATTAATGTTTTAATCTTTGAAATTAACGGTTTACTGAATATTTTCTTAATCGTAGGGCTGAATAATTAAGCTCTCACTGTTCTTATTTCTTAATAAGATTTTGTCTTTGCTAATTGCAAATTAGGATTGTAAATAAACACTTAAACTAACACACGAAGAGTCGAAGACCCAAGATTTCAAGGAGTTCCAGGGAAAGAGATTTTAATCATATCCAAGTCAGTCAAAGTATTATACAGAAAACTTTAATTAGAATCAGCACTATACTGCACATTTTTACCGCAAATGGCATTTTTTTACTTTTATTTATTACTAACTATTGACCGTGGCTCCTCCCGCAAATATGTCAGTTATCGCGATAAAGAGTAGCCTATATCTCAAGAATCTAAGGCCCTGTCCGCACTGCGAATTTTCACCGCGCGGATTTTTTCTCGCGATTCTGTAACACATTAAATCTTATACGAGTATCCGCACTGCCGATAAAAAATTGGCGCGGAAAAATAATCTGTGATCTGATGCAAATTGAAACGGATTTATTTCAGCGCGAAAATTTTGTGCAATATGAAGTAGCATGACTGTGGCCGCACGGCGAAATAACATTCGCGCGAGTCGTGCACTGACAACGGTATTGACAAGATGTCGCGCGCTTCGTCTCTTACTCATTCTATAATATCTTTAAAACTTTTCACCGTATTTTCGTAGCTCTTGATGTTTTAAGTAGAAAAATCTTTTCATAGGTCTCAAGGCCGTGATTAGTCCCCCGAGTACGAGGGGCAGCAGGAGCGTTACATCGCTTGCTGCCCAATCTCGGAGGACCACGGGAAGAAGTTCGCTGCCTCTACATGGGCATCGTACGATCCATTGTCCTCTTTGGGGCACCCATCTGGTCGAAAGACTTGGCGGGTTCGTCCCGCTGCAAGGCTCAACTTAGGAGTTTGCAGCGGCTGATGGCCATACGGATCCGCGGATCAGCGGCGTTCCTGGCGCGGTATCCTCCCTTCGACATTCTGGCTGACATGGACACGATGGTCTACGACCAAATTCGTCCTGTCGGTCGGAATGACGAAAGGACAACGTCGGACCATGAGCCCGGAATGCTACGGCGGAACGCGCATACGCAAGCTCTGCGCGCTTGGCGGACATGGCTCGAAATTCAGGGCTGTGCCAGCCAACGCGCTGTCGGAGCCGTTCTGCCGAGCTTCGAAGCTTGGATAGAGAGGACCGACTGTGTCACCTACCGATTCACTCAGATAACTCGGACTCGAAACCTTTCACCACCAGCATTGATCGCGGCAACGCTGGCGAGTAGTGCGGTATGGGAGGCCGCGGTCTCCTTCTGTGAAGACGTTATGCTTCAGAAGGAGTCCGCAGAGCGGGATCGGGAAAGGGATGATCCCGCTCGCAGGAGGCAACGCAGGGGACGCGGTAGAGACGGGTATGGTGCACAATGCATTCACCGCGTAAAAAAAAAGGTCTCAAGGCCGTAAATGGGTGAATTCAGTATTCATGACATCTTTTTATTCATCTTTTACGTCGCCGCCGTAGTATCAGGTAAATCTAATTTTTTCTGATATCCATTTAACAAGTTCGTCTCATCTGGCAACTGCATCGAACTGACGAAAATCGCGCGAAATTTTTCTCGTGGTGCGTACTAGGCGTAATTACGAGCACGGAATATAATTCGCGAGGATAAATATCGCGCGGTGAAAATTCGCAGTGCGAATAGGGCCTAAGTTATTCGATGCCAAATTTCATTGAAATCGGTACAATGTTTTAGCCGTGAAAACGTAACAGACAGAGTTACTGTCGAATTTAAATTATTTGTATGGCTATGGATTCCTTTCACCGTTTATCATACGTCACTGAGAAATGACATTTTTTTTTTTAATAATTCTAATTAGCATAAGGTAAGCAAAACAATCAAATTCGATACAGTTCTAAAACATTTTTAGTTTATGGTGGGGCCATTTAGGAACCGATTTTTTTTATTCTTTACTAGCTGACCCGGCGAACTTCGTACCGCCATATTTACATATCTGTCTCAGCTCCCATCGCGGACAAAAAAAAATACTTTTACTGTTATCTTTTATTTTTCTTGTAGGTACACAAACCTTGTCATAACAACAAATAACACATAAAAAAATGAATTATTTAATTTGGTGCAGCCGATCGGCAGGTATGCGCGTACATACATTTCGGCGATTCATTTTTATATTAGGTCTTTACCTATGAAATTGCCGTTCTTCAGAACTGGTCATTTCAAATAAAAAAAAGTTTGTAATGGCTCTGTATTCTATATTCAAATTAATTTTGTTTTAAAACCATGACATTCTATTTACAAACTCAGTCTTTTGTTTTCTGATTGGCGTTGTATTTTCATTACATTTGAACATTTTTCGTCATAATGGATACTTTAAAAATTCGTGTAATTATGGAATATGAGTTCCGTCGTGGCACCAACGCGACACAAACAGCACGTAACATCAAAAACGTTTACGGAGAGAACTGTACAAACGAACGCACAACCCGTTATTGGTTTTCCCGGTTCCGTTCTGGAAATTTTGACTTGAAAAATGAAGCTCGTGGTCGTCCGGAGACTTTGGTTAACAATAATGAATTAAAGGCGATTGTGGAAGCTGACGAAACTCAATTTACAGCTGAGCTAGCAGCAGCTTTTAATGTAAGCATCAAAACAATATTGATCCATTTGCGACAAATTGGCAAGGTAAAAAAGCTTGATAGATGGGTTCCCCACGACCTTAACGATCGCCAGCGCAACGTACGCGTCGAGACTTGCCTTGCGCTGCTCAACAGGCAAAGAAATGAAGGAATTTTGAAACGAATTCTTACGTGCGACGAAATATGGATTCTGTTCGACAATCGAAAGCGCTCAGCAAGTTGGTTAGACCCTGGTTCAGCATCAAAGCAATGCCCTAAACCAAAAATGACCCTAAAAAAGTGATGGTCACTGTTTGGTGGTCTAGTGCGGGTGTGATTCACCACAGCTTTTTAAAAAACGGCATGAGCATTAATGCAGATGTGTACTGTGAAGAACTGGAGAGAATGATGGAGAAGCTTGCACATTTGCAACCAGCTTTGGTCAATCGGTCGTCCCCACTGCTCCTTCACGACATCGCGCGAACTCCATACTGCGCAACAGACAGTCTCCAAGCTGCAAGAGCTGGGTTTGGAATCATCCGCCATACTCACCAAACCTTGCACCTACCGACTATTACTTTTTCCAAAATTTAGACAACTTTTTAGTGGGTAAAAAATTCGATTCCCGAGAGGCCGTACAAAATGCCTTTGAAGAGTTTGTTGCCTCCCGTCCAGCTGATTTTTACAAGAAGGGCATCAAAAAAATGAAATTAAGAGAAGAAATGAAGAGAGAGAAAAAAATAAAATGGCAATGCGTTGGCAAAGATGCGTCGATTGCATGGGTGATTACTTCAAATAACAGAAATAAAAAAGTTTAAAAAAATAAGTACTTTCACTTATTGCATACAAAACGGCAATTTCATAGGTAAAGACCTATTATATATAAATATAGATTACAAATCTTAAGAACTATCACATCACACACAACACTTCAACCACCTCTAACCTTTTATAAAAACCATTCCCTGCAGCACACAGGATTCTCCTTAGAAAAAAGGTTTAATAACTAAGAACTATAATGGAGAAAAACATTCGATGAATTTATCTACGTGTCGCAATAATTCACTCCTAAGTCTGGAGACATTTGGCCATATTCTTGTAAATAACAACATACGTATCTGTCTATTTAACATAATTTATTAATGTGGCAGCATACTCAACAACAAAACAGGTATTTATAATGGCATGTTGTAGGGTACTTAATTATTAAGAGACTAGGTGTTAAATGGCACACATCATAGCGACAATAACATTTGGATAAAATATATTGCCTTATTTCTGAGTTTGATTACTCATGTTTCTAACTTGAGAAAATTTGTAGTTGATGGCATATGTTGTAAGAGTACTATTATTAATATATGTATAAAAATGTTAGTTGTCTACGTTTAAAAAACTAAAAAATGCAACACCGGCTAAACTCAATTTTCGACATGATATACGAGTATAACCCGGTCAGATATACATAGTATAATTTAGTATTTTTCGCGTGAGTTTCGGTCCTCATTTCTAATCAATAGGGCCACAATGTGCCACTGCGGAACCTTTCAGGGTACAGCTATTATTCTTATTAGTACAAAAACAATAAGTGCATGAGAAATAGTAGTCTTAGTTAAAGTTTATATTACTTTTTATTTATTTTTTACTTTTTATAAGAAAAAGCTATGAAAACTTTTGAATCGTAGGTATAGCTCTTAATGGAAGTACGAAATATATTACTCCTGCCTGCTATGCTCCTCACTTGAAGGTCAAAATCATTGAGATTTTTACTGTCTCTTGACGTGATGAACTCTGTCAAGCATGATGCCGTCTCTCAGATACAGGCACATATCGATTGCAAAAGACGAATTTTTGTATAATCGAGACAGAAACAATTTTACCAAACGCGAAATGTGTTGTCCTCAAGTACTATACAAAAAAAATAATTTTAAAAGATTGAAAACAAGAGCTTATAATCAGCTTTTGTTTTTTTTTTCGTTCAATATCATGTACAATCTTACATACATTATAACAAAAACATGTTAATTTCTAATAAGTAATTCGACGAAATTCATTACGAACACAAACAGAATTAATTTTCGGCCGAGTACATACACTGGCAATTAGAGAACAACGGTATCACAAAAATCCCACATTTAGTGAATGTACATACGTAGTTATATTATATTTAATGAATGTACACAAGCAACGATAATGATGCCATTCAAATTTGAATGAACTAATAACAATCGCCGTTCAAGTTTACTTGAAATTAGTAATAATATCATGGATCTATGACCTCTGCCTCAGTTATCGGGTAAACTTAACAAATTCTATAGTGGTTTGCCAATCAACATGACGTAACAAACCGACTTCAATAACACCGACTTCGTTTAACGTACATAGTGTAGAATAGTACCTATATGTAAGTATTTCCATTCATTCTGTACATTACAATTCTATTGTGTATAATGATTGTACATCTATTAAGGACAAGGAGTCATCATATTTTATTCAATCGAATAGTGCCAAGTTAGGTTTGCTAACTTACGCAAATGCAAAAGTTAACAGGTTGATTCTAAAATTAATGTGATTATTTTCCTCCTCTCTAATCTTATCCTACTAATATTATAAATGTGAAAGTTTGTAAGGATGTCTTTTTTTAAGTATGGGCCTGCCAAAATGACACTACTCTGCCTGATGAAAAGCATAAGCAGAATCCAAGAGTGGTGGTCACCATACTCATTGCGAATGCAGACAATGCAACAATGCAGCATGGTAACCCACACTATGGCGGCCTAGTGATGCTTCTGCATTATTGGGCCTCCGGTCTCGCACTCACCAACGAAACACGACAGCACGAACGCTGTCATTTTACGTTGATCTATATAAGTTTGTTACTCTTTCATGCAAAAACTACTGAACGGATTTAGATGAAACTTTACAGTAAAATATCTTACAAATGAGAATGACACATAGGCTATTATTTACAATCAAAACAAACCTAAAAAGAAAAACTATAAGACCATCACACATATCTATAAAACAGATAAATTGAAGTGTCTGTTTGTAGTTTCAAATTAACAGCTTTTCACTAAATGAATATAAACGTATATACGGCATTTACATCAAAATTTTTTTTTAAATTTTTGTCTATCTGTTAGATAGCTTATGGTGTAGGTAGTAATTTAGGCTACTTTTGTTTTAGACTTTTGTCGTTGCAAAGTTCGCGGTTGTTGCAAAGTTATAACAATAACCGCAGGTAAAACCCCGAGTACGAGGGGTAGCAGGGGCGTTACATAGCCTACTGCCCAATCTCAGGGGACCACGGGAAGAAGTTCGCTGCCTCTATATGGGCGTCTTACGATCCATGGTCCTCTTTGGGGCGCCCGTCTGGTCGAAAGACTTGGCGGGTTCCTCCCGCTGCAAGGCTCAACTCAGGAGTCTGCAGCGGCTGATGGCTATACGGATCGTACGAGGCTACCGCACGATTTCGTTCGAGGCAGCGACGGTCTTGGCGCGGTATCCCCCCTTCGACATTCTGGCCGACATGGACACGATGGTCTACGACCAAATTCGTTCAGTCGGTCGGAATGACGAGGGGACAGCGCCGGACCATGAGCCCGGAATGCTACGGCGGAATGCACATACGCAAGCCCTGTGCGCGTGGCGGGCACGGCTCGAAATCCAGGGCTGTGCCAGCCAACACGCTGTCGGAGCCGTTCTGCCGAGCTTCGAAGCTTGGATATAGAGAACCGACTGTGTCACCTACCGATTCACTCAGATGCTCACCGGACACGGTTGCTTCGGAGAGTATCTGAACAGAATTGGACGTGAGGCTACGGCAAAATGCCACCACTGCGGGTCCGCCCCGGGGGTGACGCTGGTTACCCCGGGATGTACCTCAAACGTGAGGTGCGGCAGGAGGGACTCCAGAAGCCGCTGATGCGTTCCTGGAGCTCCTCCAGACTGCTGAGGTAGGCCGACGTGGGGTTTAGTGGGTAGACCGATTCGTCGGTAGTCCCACACACGCCCTTCGAGTATGGTGCGAAAACCATCCCCCGCGTAAAAAAAAGGAAGTAAAACCACGGGGCGTCAACTACTTTTCGTCAGATATTCGTGTGAACTGAACCAATTGGGCTAATATAATATTTGTAGAAGATAAGCTTATTATTCTGTCTGACTGAGTCCATTTAATCTTAGATACAAAACTTCTTTGTGTTGTATCATAATATTATATATAAGAACTAGCTGAGCCCCGCGATGTTACCCGCGGTTGTTGTTGTGGTAAAGGTACAACAACAACCACGAGTTACTCTTTATATCATCAGCTATCTGCCAGTAATAGTCTCGTCAGGTCCAGCGATGAAACAGAAAGTCAAAAATTTTGAGTTGTTTTTTTTATGTATTTACCGTATACATGTAGGTACTTTCATATGCAATTAGTGAAAAACTGTTTATTTGAAATTACAAACGTACACTTCAATTTTATTTATTTGTACAGATAAAGTCCGCGACCACGTGAAGTGAATTATTGAGTAGAATAAAAAAAATAATTGAACCTTTATTTACCCTCCCCTGAGAGGAGACCCGAGCCCACCAGTGGGCTGTTGATGAAAATAATTTTTACATTATAGTTCTCACAATAACAAATATGTGAATTGTTTACATTACAAACCAAAATCAGGACAAAACCTTCTTTCTAACGCAAAGCATATTCTTTTTAAGGGGCCGTCCATTAATCACGTTAGGCTTGAAAGGGGGGGAGGGAGTTTGGCAGAAATCACTAAATATCACAAGGGGGAGGAGGGTGTAGTAAGATATCATGTGTATTTATCTATATATGTATGTGTATATATAATGCATATACGTACGCGCATAACTTCCGATGGGCTGCACCAAATTAAATAATTCTTTTTTCTATGTGTTTTTTTCGTTATTGTTAGGACAAAGTATGTGTATAAGAAAAATTAAAAGATAACGGGAAGTTTTTTTTTTTGTTCGCGAGGGGAAGCTAAGTGAGACATATATGTAAATATGGCGGTACGAAGTTCGTCGGATCAGCTAGTTTTATATAAGTGTCTGTTTGGAATTGCAAATTAACAGCTTTTCAGCGGAAGTGTAGGTATACGACATTTATGAACATCAAAAACCCAAAAAAAAATACCGCCTAAGTAAACACATTGACACATCCCATAATTATTAAATTAGATTTTATAAGAAGCGTTAACACAAATTTGCATTATTTGTGGCTATTTGTATCATTTAAATACAACTGAGATACTAACCTAGTTTCTTCTACTAAGTTAAGATACCAACAACAGTTTTATCCTGTACGAGATTTTTATTACACGTAAACCATGTTTACAATAATTAACCTCTTAAAGATTCTTACTGATCTAATTACTTTCTCAAGATAATATATTGAAACAATAGATGGCACCAGTTGAATTTTTTCCAAAGAAAAATAATAGTGGGAATAGTGATTGAGAACAGCCAATATATGCGTAACCCTAGTTGAGCACGCGACCCATCAGACCCCTTGTATTATATGTCCGGTGTGAACACGTCACTTCGCTAACACTTGATTTATATTTGGAACAAGTTCCTGTTGAAACACCGATTATCGAAATATTTGATACCGTACAATTTCAAGGTAAGAAAATCGAACCATGTAATCGATAATCGCACAGTCTTATCATACGATCAATTAATAACACGGACAAGGTGGTCCGGCTCAGAGATCGTAAACAATCGAAAGACAGATCGGCATTTCTAAATTAATGGGTTTCGTAAAATATTCTGTCGATATTTATTTGCGTTGGTTTCGAGAAGAGCTGTCCGGGTGAGATGGGCGGGCGGCGCGCATGTGAGATAGCGGGGTCACGTTCCCGAGATAAAACTTGTGATAACGCGGACGTCTTCTGTAAGCGATTGTCTCTGCACCGTGTATCCACACGTATTTGTGTTATTCAATATTGGGTATTCCGACTTACGCCTGTCGTAATTGATAAGGAACTCTTTATGCTAAAGATACAATTGCACATATATCAACGGATTATTAATTCTGCCAATGTAAGCAGGGGGCAACAATGCAGTTTAAAACACATTTCAAAAAACTTCATATTGAGAATTGAAGAGAAATATAATTAACTAGCTGACACACGCAACGTCGTTTACGTCTCCTATTGATCGTAGCGTAATAATTTTCCTCCGTTTTTGTAACATTCTTCATTGATGCGCCGCTCCTATTGCTCTTAGCGTGATGATATATAGCCTATAGCCTTCCTGGATAAATGAGCTATCTACCACTGATTTCATAACACTATTTTCAAATCGGACCAGTAGCTCCTGAGATTAGCGCGTTCAAACAAACAAACTCTTCAGCTTTACATATTAGTATAGATTAATAGTTATTTGTTATACAAGAGTGCAAAGTTACTTTTTAACCGCGTGCTCAATTTTGATGACCGAGCTAGAGAAGGATTCTAAAAATAAGAATCCTAAGCGTTAGCGAGGGAATCAAAAGAGCACTAGGTAAAAAGAAATTGCACTCGAGTGCAACACGTAACTTTTCATCCCCCCTCAGCGAGGAAATGACTAAATGACGTGAAAATAAAATGGCGCTGGCAAAGCAAATAAAAAAAAAGTACACCAAGAAGGTTCCGCGTCTGAGTTTTTAACAAATAAAAAAAAAAGATAAATTCGGCACCATGGAGGTAGAAGTAAATAGGTTTAATGATGTTTTGACTTCACAAGCTTAGTGCACACGATGTTCTAAATTCAATTTTACTTTATCCTCTAGCGGATAAAAACGGCTTTTGCATTCAGATATCGACAAATATAAATATAATAAATGCTCTTTCCGAGATGGTGGGATGAAAAAAATATTACATGATATTTTAATTCGTCAATAGCATTTAACAGTCTACTGCTGTAAGTAGACCTATCCTTAGGAAGGAGGTTTAGGATTATTATACCACGGCGCGGGTCTAACAGGTTGGTATAGAGTTTGTTTCAAGTTTTCCTATCTGGCTGTGCTTTTCTCATGTGTAAATTGCTCCCGTACTTGCCTCTTACCATACCCTCGGGATGAATACGGGTGATGATACTCCGTATTCAGTATTCTTAATCTATTTACACACATAGAGCTTTAATTAAAAAAAAATGAATAATTTCTTTTCAAATATATCTTAATGGGACGTATAAAATTGACCTGGGGACCAGTTGTCCAAACAAAAAGTAGTTTGTAAGATGCTATTTTAAGAACGTAACAGTAATGAAGCACCACACACTTTGTGTAAATCTGTAGATTACACGTGAAAAAGTTTGTTAGCTATGATCAGATCTTATCTTGGAATCTTGTGTAGGTCCGAATTTGAAATATTTTATACAACAGTAGCAACCCGCCTGGCTTCGCACGGGTTCATTACGAAAGATATAATATAGCCTATGCATAAGGTGTGGCGGCTTATTTTTTTCCGATGTCCTCAACAAATATCGTTATATTTTAACCAATGTACTAAAAATTTAACAAACTATATACGAAAACTTTTCTCGAGAATCACTCTATCTATAAGCAAAAACCGCATAAAATCCGTGCTTTTGAGTTTATCGCGAACAGACAGACGCGGCGGAGTGCTTTGTTTTATAATATGTAGTGATTACAAAGATCTTGAATATTCTGAGTATAAATAAATATCGGTGTAGTAACGAATTAAGAATACCGAATGCAACCATCCATACTCCTCCCATGAGCCTCGTATAAGCAAACTAAGAATACCCACTGCACAGGACAACAACACTTCAAAGAGAAGGAAAACTTGAAAAAACTCCATACCCACCAAAACGTCTTTCCAGCGTGATATAGTGAGCCAAAATTTCCTTTTTAATTAGAGGCCCATATCCAGCACTGAACTTTTAAAGGCTGTTGTTATGATGTGATGATTGTGAACCAAGCGCCACATTTTATCCAAGCCTAATCTGTTAAAACTCCACTTCCAAGATAGAATTTGTTGAATATATCTTGTCGATCATCAATTCATTGTAAAATAGTAAGTTTGATTTAGAAATAATTGATCAGATGACTTGATTAAGAAATAGCTGTTCTCAAGCTAGCTATCTCTGGTAATTGCGTATTTGTAATATTTCAGCTTTGAAAGTTAGTTATTGCGACACTATAAACAGTGGTAGTGACACTAGTGACTAGGGATCTAAATGTCGTAGTATTATAATTACAAGCTTTTTATTAACTTGCAATGTATGTATGTTCGGGTGGAATCTTGCAACTCAAATTTGAAGCAGATATCTTCAACCGATTTTGCTGAAATTTTGGAAGCATATGTCTACAGCATGTCAATACAATATTAGAATGACATGGAGCTGATCTGATGCTGGAGCTGGAAGGTGGCCATAGGAACTCTGTAAAGAAACGTCGCAACATCATCGAGTTTGGACTCGTTTGATTCGTCGCGAGGCATTCCATTCCAGTAAAAGCTTGTTTTTGAAAAGCTTTTTAATTTAATTTATTTTTATTCGATTATACTAATTAGCTGCGTTTGGCGTCAGAAAGAGCGAGTTTTGCTTGCAATCTAGAAATTAAACGTAAATGTATGTGTTTTAGATGTGGGAATCAATTCAGAGGCTTAAATTATACAATAAATAAAAACTATACGTAATTTTTGTTATACAGCAGGACGTATTTGCGATAACGTATTGCTGAATAACAGTCTGGATTCAATTATTTTTTTCTATTTAAATCTTTGGGGTTTTGCAAGTGTCTGTAGGCTTCACTTGCTTGTCTTCATACTAGCCCCGTTCGTAGACATTCCTTAAAAATACTAAAATCTTATCAAAATCGCTTCAATACACTACGTTGTAGTGTTAAATTTCAAATATATATGTATTCTGGAGAGGACATACATTTGTAAGTTATATTATAATTTCAACTGTAATAAAGAATATAGACTCCGAGGTCGAAAGAATTCAACATATTTGAAATTAAGTTATGGAATCAGGCGTTACTTTGCGGAAATCCATGACATTAAATGCTATGAAACATATTTAGCTTTAATTCCGCGAGACAAATATCCAGGTCTGAAAGCAGGGCACAAATCCCACCGTCATGCATATGTACACATACAAAACAAGTGAGAAATAATTAGCATGCCATGCAACCAAACCTATACTCGACACGTGTTTCGCCCCTCCACGGGGCATCCTCAGGAGATGTTGACTCGTCGAGCGTTTGAGCTCGAATGCGCCAACAATATTTGAAATTGTAAAACGTCAACAACCGTTTCTTTGACTTTTTGTTTTTACTGGCAAAATCCAAATTACTTTAATATAGAAAGATTAATCTAGAAAGTAATAGTCTTTGAAATAACTAATTTACTTATGCCCAATATTAAGTATTTGTTTAGTCAATGTTTTGACAAATTAACTACGAGTACATACTTTCCTGTAGACAGATTAAGAAAGTAATATTCTTGGTCGTTTTATTTGAATAATTAAATTTTGACTTTAAACTCTGTATACTTTCTGTTTCAAGACTCCTACGCAACCCTTTCTTAACTATTGTTTAACCCTGTTAATGCAACAGAGGAGATAACAATCAAGCTACCAACCATCTACTGAAGGTTCTTCAACAATTTTCTGTTAACATGCGTATAAGAGTGAGCGAAAGTAGGCTGTGAGAATAATGCAAATAACTATAGAGATTATTTAGTTTGTGCGTTTAGACTCATTTTAGACTTTATGTTTTTAAGAATGTCATGTAAAGAAATAGTATTTTGACGTTGAAAATTAAGCTTGACTTTAGTAGAAAATACAAGAAATCCTATTTCTAGAACTAGTTTTCATTTATCAATATAGATAGGTAAGTAATTTCCTTAGAAATCCACTTATGCGTTAGTTAGAGAGTGGGGCCATAAATTATTGAAAAGTTATAATGAAAACTAAACGCGTACAATGTTTGTACGTGTTTATTGGTGACATTTTGCTATTTAAAGCTTACGTGACACCGTTTTTAGATAAATTTTACAGTGGGCTATATTAGTGTTAGTACCTGAATGACCGACTCGGTTTCTTATCAATTAATTTTCTAAAAAATAATTCTAACTAGATCGATTTATAGCCTCCGAAATCACCTGCGTTACAGCCGTTTCCAAGATTCAGATTATCTATATACTATATATATAAAAAATTCGTGTCACGATGTATGTGCGCAATAAACTCCGAAACTACTGAACCAATTTTTATAAAAATTTGTTAGCATCTGTAATTTGGTCCAACTTGGTAGACAGGGTAGTTTTTATCTCAATTATTGATCTCTAAAAAAATGTGGCGGTACGAAGTTCGCCGGGTCAGCTAGTATACATAAAAGAATTGCTCATTTAAAAGTATTAGATTACTCCGTTTATGGAACTCCTAAGTACAGGTACATATATGTCAAAGTGAGTTTTTACATCAACTATACTCTTTGCGCTGTAGCAGGCTGTGGCACGGTGCGAATGACGGTTACAATAACATTTCGTTTCACTCTTGAAAGTTGCCGTGATTTATAAATTATGACTTAGTATTTCAGCTGTACCACATTCGCAATATATTAAACCATTAATGAGTGCACGTTTGGCCTAGTGACTTTACGGTCACCACGCTGTTTCCTACTTCGCCAAGTGTCGTGGGTTCAAATCCCACGCAGGACAACAAATGTGTGATCCACAGATTGTTGTCCTAAGTCTGGGTGTACTTTGTGTCCATTTCATGTATGTTTGTAAAGTCCCCTGCGACACAGGATTTATTCCTAGTGCGGGAGTTGTCTTTTTAAATGAAATAAATGAGAAAAAAACTGTAGCACATTAAAATAAACCTAATTAAAATTAAATTAAACGTCGTACAGGCAACTGTCACCCGCACCATGCTACAGCGCAAAGAGTATAACTTAAAAAGTAAGTGAGCAATGATTAGTTGACTGAGGCAACATTGCTAAATCTATAATTGTCATCAGTGTCTTGAGAGAGGTAAGGTAGATACAAAGCTTTAAGTCCAATAGCCAAATTTTTTACGTGTATATGTGAGTGGATTACTGTAAATAATAAACATTTAAAAGATTAAAAATTTACATTTCAAGAAGGAAAACTAGTTTTAAGTTTTCTTTGTAAACATATTTGTACACCATCTGCTAAGTTTTCTAGATTTTTAATTTCTAAAATTTTATTTGAAAATAACTAAACGTAATCACTTACAAAATTACAATTCTAGTCAAGAATTGTATATTCACATATATCATTGTTCTGCTCATCGCAATTCTTTAATGTATTCTAGACCCCGAGCGAACGGGTGTTGATTACATAATCAGGAATCTAGCACTCGTTAATTTATAGCGACGGTCAACTTCACTAACAGTACCTTAATTGTATGTCAGTGATATGCGACTTGAACCCTGAGTTTCCTTTTAAACCACATGTTATACAACGCGGTGGTCCTCTCCTCAACCGCCTACCTATGCACGTATTTATTGTACGTTTTACATTTTATTGCAAGAAGACCTAAAAAGGCAACAGAACCCGTTTTTGGACAAAATATGTATGCCAGTGTTAGAATTTTAATGGCAGTACCACCGACTGACAGGATTTATTTATTAGTGGCATCTTTAACGTCATCAATCCAATCCGACGAGTTGATTTATTGCGAATCAAGATTCAACATTATTGGTGTCGGCCATGTTATAAATCTTAAGGTGCCGCATGTGTGAAGTACCTACGCTCTGTGCTTTAAACGTTTGCTAGAAATATTTAAGTAGAATATATCTATGCTACGTACTTTTCATAGAAATATTTTCATAGTTTTGCGATATACTGCCGAGTGTAAGTTAGGTGGTTTCTTTCTGTTAAGTTGTAACGCTCCAGAAGGAGACCGGTGAACGGGATCGGAGAAGGTCACTCCCTAGCGAAAAAGACGTTAGCGGAGATATGAACCGTCGACAGGACCGCTTATAGAGAAGGGGATTAATAGCTGCAGTTGGGGATGGGATGTCAGCATGGTTACATCAAGATATAACCAGACTGCCAGACTTCGTGGAGCGGGATGCCAGAGGCCGGTCGTCAGGGTAGTTTTGGTGGCAACACCATATACTACTATTTCTTGAATCCCCAAGGAGCAGAATAACCGAAGAGATTTTCCACCCTCTCAACAAAAGAGAGCGTAATATAAAGCCTGACTTAATACGAATGTGTTAGGAAAGCATAAATATAAGTAAAACTGCCCGTTCTCAGTGTGCTGATATATTTCCGTCATTAGTCTTACACGTTCATCTTTAATGGTTCAACTTTGTTACTTAAACGGTTTAATAGAGTCAAAACATGCAATCATCTAGTAAGTATAAAGAAAACCATAAAGTTATGCATTCAAACCATTCAGTTTTATTAGAATTACTGGAACTAAAAGCTTATTACTATATGTCCTAAGAAATTTCCGCTGAATTTCCCATAAATAAATGTATGAATATCAAAATATACGCCACATTCACATACCAAGTAATGCGAAAGCATATAAATTAACTTAAATTATTGTTTCGGTATCCTATAATTTCTCGTTAACGTCCATTGTTAACAGGATTAAAAAGATACCTTTGCATTTCAAAGAAAAAGTAGTAGCCATTTATATTCAAAACTTTGCATGTTGAGCAAATAAGCATTTGCTCGACATCGTTTTGAATACAACAATATCCTAAAAACCCCATGTACGTAAAATACGATAAGCGCACTATTGTTTTTATACATGTTCATGTCTTACCTTTAATAGAAAACAATTCTCGGAATAGGTAAGCTGGTAGCAGCAGCAAGTTTTCCTTACTTAAAACATTCCTACGTGTAAAGCCAGGACAACATTCACACGAAATACCTATCACCATAAAAAATAGTAAGTAATTGTTATCTCCGTGTATAGCAATAGTTATATTATTTTAGAATATTTTAGTGAACGCTTAACATTTGAGCCGTATTATTCTTTTCTTATACTATACTATAACATAATATAAACAATAAGCTGTAGTAGTAGTAGTTAAATACTACATAATATATATGTCGGAATGAGGGTATCCGAATAATAAAAGTGTTACAAACATTTGCCTCTATCGAACACTACGGAACAGTCTATATAAAGCGGGGCGATCGGAAACAGGACACAGTTTCTCTTCAGATCTCGTGACGACCATATCTCTTGATTGTGACATGAGTCACTCCTGAGTCGTAGTAGTTTTCTATTATTTGATTTGTGATTTATTGTATCTCTGTGTTTTATATCGTGTGTACGAGGCGATACTTACCATTGGGGGAATTACTAGCCTAGGTGGCGAATTCCACAGGGCACCGCGGTGGAGTGAGCGTTGCCCCAACCCCCGCGTGGGGGTTGCTGATGGTGTTAGGTTGATTCGTATCCCTTTAGTAGTGATTAGTGTTTGGCTTTGGTCCAGATTGGCTGTATCTGTCATTCATGTTCTCGTTTATTCTTGTGTCTCCGACATATATATGTTTTGTAAAAAGTTCAAATGGTCAAGTTGAGTTAGAACTATTTGACTTCAAACTAATGGTAACTGTTAATATTTACTTTTACTTATTATTAATAATTAAGCTAATTACTAACAAATCTTAGTAAGAGTACTTCCAAGCTAAGTTAGGAATGGCAGCTGCCAAAACAGCTTTTTTGGGTTTTCGAGTATTGAATATTGAAATGTTCGTCCTTTACTACAGTAAATGTTGGTGGTTTCTCCACAATCATTCAGTGAAGATTAGGCAGCAATCGCTTCAAGTAATCGTCCGTCTAAGGTTAGATTATAATCAATTCCTAATAAACCTAAGGAAAGGCTTGGAAGCTGATAAATGGACATAGGCGGTAGTGATGTAACTTAAGAATTACAGAAACTTGATATGCAATCTATGTCCAATTGTAATAAAATATAAACGCTTTTACAGTTAGAAAACCGTCCGTATAGTATATATGTATAGGAAGTTTTTAAATTACTCTTCACCCGAAAGTCAGATACTGAACCCTTCCCCTCGTCTTCCTGATTAAGGGGGAGGTTGAGGGGGAGACTGCAACGGCAACGCACTTGGGACTCTTCAGTTGCAGGTGTCCATACCCTTCAATCTCACCAAAAAAAAAATCTACATCTTTCTTTTTTCTTTTCTTTTTAAAAAGACAACTCCCGCACTAGGAATAAATCCTGTGTCACGGGGGACTTTACAAACATACATGAAACGGACACAAAGAACACCCAGACTCAGAACAACAATTTGTGGATCACACAAAGTATTGTCCTACGTGGGATTTGAACCCACGACACTTGGCGAAGTAGGAAACGGCGTGGTGACCGTTAAACCACTAGGCCAAACGTGCAGTCAAACAAGTCAAGACATCGACGTCATTTTTCGAGGAATTGTTTAGAAGAAAAATTACAGAACTAACTAACTACTAAAACTAGTAGGACATAAAACTAGTATTTTAATTAAAGTTAGTGTATGCTAGTGTGCATTGTCATGTGTAGTTATAACTCAAGATAAATTTTTATTTTTCCCGTAAGTTTAATACACGAAAATAAATTAAGGCTCAATTAAACTGCAGAGATATTGCTAAAAAACAATCAAAATGCTCCTGGTCTTTGAAAAATTGTCAGTTGGTGTCGCCAGTAACACTTTAAATGTGATAACTAGAAAAAGTGGAAGCAACTATGACCTGACTACGTAAAAACTTCCTATAAAACTTATACAGCCTATGTCACCCGGCCCATTATTAGGAAATCTATTGACATCTCATTCAGTAGTTGATACAAAACTATTCTTTTATAGACTTCGCCGTAGTTAGATAAAAAGTACTCATATGCTAAGTACTCACATACGGTTTAACTCGATCGAGCTTACATGTCGAGTAAAAACTACTGCATTACGGACTTTCGTCCACACATTCAGCATTCATCTATCGAGTGACGCATCTTTTGGCTCGCCGTTCACCGAACCGTTCGAGCCAAAATATATGTCTGTTCAACAAAGGAGACGGTGGCTACATTTAGCAAGTCTCGCTCGCAATTTTTAATTATAAGAGAATTAAAGCAAACGAAAAGAATAAAACGTAAAAGGAGGTACTGGGTTAAATATTGGTTAGATCGCCGCTCTGATTACAGCCACGTGAACTTGATTAAAGAGATATGTCCCGAAGATTATAACAGTTTTTTTTTTATTATTACTATGGGCAAAGCATTACAGTATACATATTTTATATGGATCACAACCACTCGCTTAAACCGTGTAGGTTTTTATGCGAGAGGGGTAGTTTATACCTTTGGAATAAACTCCTAAATCCATTTTTTTATTAAACACATCTTTTTAGACGATCAACAACAGCGGACTGATTCGCGCCACTCGCGGTGATGTACACACGCTTAAGTCAAGCTCGACGGCTCGCTTCGAGTAGGTGCGAAGGCAATTACTTTTATTTAATTCCATCGAGCGGGCTCGATGCGGGCCTTCGAGTTGTGAGTTTTGCGGTCCACACGTTAAGTTTTACTCGTCTTGGAGTAAAACTATCGAGTAATACCGCATGTGAGTACAGACCATTAGACTTCCCCGCCAGTTCCGGGCTTTGCGCCAGCTGAGTCGCGGCCGGTTGAAAGGCTAATGTTTTCTTTTTTTTTTTTGCATTTCAGATTTTAGCAACAAAGCCTCTTTTTATATTAGAACCATTCAATTAATTGTGTTTATTACTGGTACCACGGAGTTTTATATGTTAGCTAAGTTACTATCTGATGTTAGAGGTAGAGAACTACCGAATAATCGTTGACAACACATTCCGTAGGTTAGGCACACACGCATTACACGATACTTGTTAAAAAGTGAATACACCATAGGGAAATAGGCATGCAGATCCGGCTAGACTTATGCAATCAACTTAGGAGAACAAACAGTTGTCCAACTCATTGAAAACCATCCTAAATTGTTCCAACTCCCTCTGAGTCTAACTAACAAGGATAAAAAACTTGCGAGACAATGCAACATAATGTCTAATATCTGTGAAACTATTTTATAATGATAAATATTATGAACAGGCGAACAAAGAGTGAAAATAATGAGAGTTGAATGAGATCGAGATTTTTCATGCTGATCTGCTTAATGAATTACTCTTAGAATAGAATAGAATAAACTTTATTGTACACCAATTAATACAGTTTTCATTTAGGAATATATAATTTAACAACCATGTACAAATGGTGGCCTTATCGCTAATAAGCAATTTCTTACAGGCAACCTTTGGATGAACAAATAGAATGTAGTAAGACAAATTCATGGGTAGCTTTGGTGTTCAAAAATACATAAAGAAAGGAATTAACTTCATTCAGATGAAAGTAAATAAAACAAATTATAATACAAAAAAAAAGATTTTGAAAAAAAATACAAACAAATGAATAAATATGAAGTAATGCATAATATGAATAAAACCATAAAATCTTTTTAAGCACTTTACTTATATATTATTAAGAGGATAAGTAGTGTTCTTTGACCATTTTCTTAAATATAGGCAGGGATTTGGCACGCTTTATAGCCAACGGCAAAGCATTCCATAGTCGGACAGCTTGTACAGTAAACGACTTATCGTAGAACCTGGTGCAATGAGTTGGTACTGCTAGTTCCAGGGATTCGGATGACCTCAGGGATCTTGAGTGTGTGTCACTGAGGAAAACAAAACGTTCCTTTAAATAAAGTGGGGTGCACGGGTACTCTTAGCCCTATCACTTAGTAATATGAGACTATATATTATGGCATATTTTGCAATTAAATATGATTGATTACGATTTTTCGATTCTTGAGATGATTCAAAGTAGAGAATGACAATTATCAGGAATTTATTTTACGTTAATGTCTTTGCAAAGTCAAAATTAAACAAAAGAATCATTTGAAATTGAAAGCCGCTCTGATCACGGTAACATTCAATCTTATAGCCATAATCTTTCCGCTCAAACTGATTAACCCTTCTTGAAACGTATGAGCTTGATGACGGTCTGTTAATTAAAAACCCACCAAGTGCGTGTCAAACCACGCCCAGTGAAGTTTTTCAGACCTCCAAATACTAATACATTTTGATACACTACTAGATGGGACGGATATGACGAAACTATGTAACTATAAGGGTATGAAGCCGAAGCGTATAACGATATACATATTGTTTTCACATTATTATGTAGGCATCAACGGTATTCCCTGTTCGAAATTGCCATAAACCTATCGCCGTTTACTGCTGAAGAAAGGCCTTTTCCAAAGAGTACCGATCATCGCGATCTTGGGCAGTTCGCATCAATCGGCTGCCAGTGACTTTCTTTCAGTCATCGGTCTATCGCCGTGTATTATATTTACCTAATCGCACTCTCCACTCTAGCAAATTTCATCTTCAGCGACTATCAATCTGCCTGAAGACTTAACCAGTCATAACAAACAAAAGTCTACCTTAAAATTAATAGGAAATAAAGAACAATATATAATTTGAGGCGTCATTACGTAAATCTCCTTCAATGACGTGTCTCTTATTGTTATCCTTTCATGTTGATTTATGCTTGTATATTTCTAAAAGGTAACAGGATATTAAAGGATCTGTCTAACAATTATTGCTCTGTTATTAAGGTAACTAAACTAAATATCAATCTCATAAGAATCACGGATTTCCGTACGGAACCCATATTTTTGTTTGGTCTACACAGATTTATTCTGAGTCTCGATATTTGTGGGAGTGCATCTGGTCTTGGCGAGTATTTAACAAGAAATCAGATCATATATACCTAAAGCTACAACTAAATTAATATTTTAGCTAATATAAATATGACTTACTTCAGAAACTAAAACTTCTTCATAAAATTGCAATTCGTCTGTAACAATTTAAGTATAAAGTGATGATGATAATGTTCTCCTATCCGATTACGGCCACGGCGGCCAGTCTCAACGGAGACCAGCTAACTACGCAGGAAATATTTTAGTGCACAAGTGTGTGCGCAAACACAGGGGCACTCTTTGTTCCCTCTCTCTCATAATCCGACTGGACGGTTAACAGACACGGTCGGGGAGAGATCTGACGCAGGACTCCGAGGCACGGGGGCTCAGAACCCAACTTCCAAACTCCGAACTGTTAAGTAAGTAGATGAAAGTAGATGCACCGTTATAAAATTAAAGAAGCTCTAAAAATACATCAACGGTTTTTGTACAGAACTTCGATATCCAAACGTACTTATGTTGTGGAGAGCTGATGGTAGTAGCTCCACGTAAAATGTTAAGAAAACTAAACGTGCGTTTTCCGTAAAATTAAAAAAAATTGTTAGGAAAACGTCTGTTTCGACAACAAGTGCAGAAATAATAAAAAAATATCTCCGCCTTAGAGGATTTGAATTGTAATAAAAATAATAAGTATTTTTTATTTCTACTAAAGATTTACTCTTAGATAAAGAAACATTTAATTGACTATTGAAGAATTATCTTCATAGATTGTTTACATATGTATCCGAAAGCAACATTTTATTTTTTTATGTGAAAGTCAAACGAGATACAACATAGTTTGGTCTTCTTACAACCAAAACTAACATTAAAAAAAAACCGACTTCCAAAAAACATCCAACGAAAACTCTCTGCCAAAAAAACACTTAGCGTAAAATAAACTGGTTCTTCATAAATTGCCATTCATTTATTGCATAAAGCCAAAAAGAATACAAAAGTCTAAGCGATAGTCACTTGGCACCGACTTCAAACAGATTTTAGGTACCTAGCACACATTATAATACTACTATTTAAATGAATAAAGAATTAGGTATACGCAATTTATGAAGAACCAGTTTATTTTACGCCTTTAAGTGTTTTTTTGACAAAGAGTTTTCGTTGGATGTTTTTTGGAAGTCAGTTTTTTTTTTTATAAAAAGTTTTTACTTTTCAGTTTTTAGTGCAAACAATCGTAGGTAAGTAGTAAGTTGAACTATTTCATCAAATTTCATCATCAAGAATACAAATTAAGGTCTATACGTACGTGTAATATTAAAATCATCCTCTAATCCCTAACTGTTGAAGAGTTTAACCTTCTATCATCAGCTCACCTAAATAAATTGAAAGTATACGACTGAAGGTCTTTAGATACGTATGAAATTGAAAGAATTATCCTCCAACTCCTAACCGTTAAGGAGTTGAACCTTCCACCATCCATCATCAGCTTACCTAAATAATTTGAATGAATACGACTAAGGATACCATATATACATATGATATTTAAAGATTTATCCTCCAACTCCTAACCGTTAAGGAGTTGTACCTTACATCATCACCTCATCATCATAAAATGATGACTACCACACGCAAATACCGGTGTAACTTCAGAAAATATACGAAAAACATAGTATGTGCCTACAAAAAATGAGGGATTCCCTCGATTTGCCTGGGATCCCATCATCAGATCCTGATATGCTGGCAATGGGACCACCTCGGAAGCATACCCTTTCGAATACAAAAAAATAATTCAAAATCGGTCCACAACTGACGGAGTAATCGGTGAACATACATACAAAAAATAATAATACATACAGTGGAACATAGAACCTCCTCCTTTTTGGAAATCGGTTAAAAATATAACTTTTTCGAGAAAATTTACATCCAGACATGATAAAATTAATTATTCTTCATGAATGATAGTTTTTTTTTTGGTTAAATGTTGTCCTCTTTGTATATGTAGCTCAAGTTCATGAAATACAATCTTAAGAAGCTCTCACTACTTCCAAAATAGTTATTTTTCTTTAAAATCGTGCAATGTTTGTACATAACCAGATTTTACAAAAATCGTTCACTAGACGTGGAAATTGCCGATAATTTACCAGAGTGGATTTTTCTTGTTGTATCGAGCAAAAATAGCAAATATCGACGTCGGCATTAAGTGCTAGACGACAGTCGGATAAACAGAGAACGGCCAGCTCAAGGGCGTACGCTTTTTTGTGGCTAGTGCAGCATCCCACGCGAGAGTAATTCGTCCAAGCCTGCCCGGCTGCCTGTCCGCCCCGCGCGTGCCTCAACATCAATGTGTCTGCTTTCTGTGTACAACTATATTTCGCCAAAACGTTATTGAATAACATACAAGATGCAGTAGTTATTTCGGCATAGTTTTACAATGTGTATAGCAATAATGGTCTGTTATGTTTCATAATAGACACGAGCTTTTTCCAACTTGTCTCATAACATCAAATTTATTTACCTCAATTTCACGATCATCATATTTTTACGTTATTGAGTTGAAAATGTTGATACTCAAATTATATTTTATAACTCTTTCCTCAATTCGTAAGTTTGGGAGTAACATATCAGTACAATCTCTATTTTCTAAGAAATAAGATATTGTTAATACAGGTATTAGTATTATTAATTTAAATAAAGACTGGTAATAAGGTTTTCGGACTGTGACATTTTCTCAGGTTTATTTAATTCGGCAGTCTATCAATGACTTAAATGGTGATTTGTAAAATGTGTAAATGTAAGCAACAAAATTTATAAACATCAACATCATACAAATTTAAATTGTTTAGACTGCCTCGTTGGTCTCGAGGTTGGCGAGTGCGACTGGTGATCATGAGGTCTCGGGTTCGATTCCCAGGTCGGACCAAATGTTTGTATGATCTCCAAATATTTTTTTCTGAGTTTGGGTGTTTTCTATGTATAATATGTATGTATTTACAAAAAAAAGTATCTATGTATTTATATCAGTTGTCTAGTACCCATAACACAAGCTCTGCTTAGCTTGGGACTAGATGGCGTTGTGTGTTAGATGTCCAAAAAATATTTATTTATTTATTTATTAAATTGCAATGTCATTAATTGTGACAAAAGATTTTCCAAAATGGAGTATAATTCCCTGCTAAACGAGTTTTAAGAATACTATTACAGTATTACGTCCTATATAAAAAGTAAGTTGGAGGTCTTGCTCTTGTAAAGCCTTTGTGTCTTTCAAAATCTTTGTCAAATAATAATTGTATTTCTAGTGATTAAATAGTAAAACATTGCAACGAAGACCTATTTGTATTACTTGTAGTAATAACCTTGTACTTAATTCAATAATATATTTCTGTTCACGTAAAATATTACAATGTTTTAGTAATCAATCAAGCAAATCGATCTCGTAACTAGATATAATGTAAATATAATGGTTTCGTGGAACGGCTTACGAGTTATTATTGCTAGACTAAATCCTATAATATCGTGTCAGATTTTGTTTAATGTGTGCTGTAAGAGAACATAAGCGAAAATCTTGATCTTATTTAAATTTAATTTGATCGAAGTAAGCTGACATGTATTGGTTCACAAAAAATAACAAATTAGGTGGCATTAAACATTAAAATTAAATAAATCTAAAGCGCTTCGATGGTAAGCAAAATAAATATTAGCAGTCAGAAGAAAAAATATATAAAGCTATAACCCGACTACGCAAAAACTTAAATTGATATAGAGGATAGATGGCCATTATTAGGAATATATTGACACCTCATTCGTCAAATTCCGTTCTGTAGTTTAGACGCTACGGTGGAATAAATATACAATAAAAAAAAAGTAAAAACGCATCTTAACACTTTAACAACGTGTGACTACGGCTTTCCAAATTTATTTCAGACATTTTCAGCGTCGTTTTTTGTCGTAGTTGGGTTTTAGTTTTTACTTTTTTTTTTAATGTTTTGGTGCCGTTATTTATATATAGCTGTGCCCGCGACTTCGTCCGCGTTGAACAGTGACTTTGGTTTTAATTATTAAAGCTAATATTATTTTAAAAATAAGACACACTTTTCACTGTTAAAAATATAATTAAGTATTTATATAAGTACATAAAATAAAATTTATTTCATATGAGCTTATTTCGACATTCGACATGGCCAAGACTTTCAACCTGTTCTTTCACCCTTCCCTTCTCTCCGAGCTCTAAGCATTCGGTCTGCCTCCTAGACTCGTCTCTAGATTGACGCTTTTCTTCATCAGCTTTTTTTCTTGATTTAAACGCTAGCGTACCTCAGGGTTCAGTCCTGTCGCCCAAGATGTTTCTTCTGCATATCGATGACATATTAGCCCTTTGCAATATACATTGCTATGCAGACGATATCACAGTACATTGACGATATCATGGATACCCTGCAGCCAAGATGGTAGACTTTAAGTAAAATTGATAGGAGCTTGTCGCTGAGCTTGACCGGGTTTTGAACCGCATTTAACAATAGGGTGATGAGAATCTTTTCTAGTACAACGTTAAGAAAACAGTTGTGCCCGTTCTCTACCAAAAAGTCTCCTTTTCTTCCCCTCCCCACTTTTCAGAGCACTCAACTGCCACTACGGGATAAGCTCGGTGTCCTGGGCATGGATATTTGCCGAGACCTCAACCCACGGGAGTACATCGAGGGCACCACTAATGCAGCCTTAACACTGTGAGACGGTTTTTCGCGCCCGAGCATTTGTGTCTGCTTTATAAGACCCAGGTTCGCTCGTCCGTACTGTTCTCATCTTTGTGATGGATCCAGGCAGTATTTACTTGATTTTCTCGATCTTTTGCAGCGGCAAGCAGTCCGCATTATCAACAGTCCCGATACCACCGGGTCCCTTGAGCCTCTGCAGTTGCGGAGAGATATCGCCTCTATTGCAGTCCTCTACCGCTTTACCATTGAGAGTGTTCTGAAGCGTTCTTCCAACTGATCCCACCTTCTCCCTTCCTCTACAGAACAACACGTGCTGGCCTTTGAAGTCACCGCTTCATTCTTAGAAATACGCTCTCGAAACAAACAGTTTGGTTCTGCATTGTCTGCTTTCTCAGCTGGTATGGTTGCCTCCACTGTTCGATTCTGCTTGAGTTTTCCCTCAGGCTGAGCAAATTCTTCTCAATTTTTACAATTTTAAAATATTACGTTTTTGATTTGCCATATTTTGCCAAAATATTGTGATTGAGCTGATTTGATACACGCGATTATGCTGCCCATTGGAAAAACATGTTTTTCTTTAAGTGAACTGCAACTTTAACCGTCTGTCTTTGGGCTTTGATAATTTTTATTGCAAATGTTGTTTTCAGAGGAAACTGCATTCTTTTAAATTGATATTGCAGATAAGTTTGAATTATTGGAATACGGGGAATTAAAACATTTTCTTTTACAATGTTGTACCTCACTTGTGTATTTTGTAGCCGTGTACCATTACATAGCTTTGGAGCTCAAGACTTCTTATTAATAGGACTGGAACATTAACTTTCAGTCTCAACTTATGGGAAGGCGCTCCTGATAATTCTAAAGATTTGAGAAACTTTATGCATAAGCTATGATATAACTGGTTCAGTTTCCCTTGCATTGTTTCCTGAGAGGTATTCGATAACATCTTCCTCCACGTCTGACATGATCCGTTTGTTTATTTGATAACTGTCTGATTAGTCGGCGAATCAGAATAGATATTATTTTTAGATCATGTGTGCCATCATATACCAGTATTCACGTCTCAGTGTAATCATGTCTTTACTGTCATTTGGCATACAATCTTCTCCTATTTTTAGATGAGCATTTGCATATTGACACTGCTCATCATTGTGAAGTTGTACTCGCATAATTGTATTAAGACAAAACTTTTTAACATGTACCCATAATACATATGTTTCATACAGGCATTTATTTCATCTTGCGGCGTACCCCTTTTGCTTTTTTAACCGACTTCAAAAAAAGGAGGAGGTTCTCAATTCGACTGTTTTTTTTATGTTTGTTACCTCATAACTTTTGACTTGGTTAACCGATTTTGATGATTCTTTTTTTATTTTAAAACTTGTTTCTTTCTCATGTGGTCCCATTGTAATGTGGTCTAGTTCTGACATGTCATCCATTAGAAAATCATATAAATCTTCAATTTGCATTACGTATGTGCGCGAAAAGTAACTTAATTCAATTTGGTCGTCCTTGAAGTCGGTTTTTTTTTTTTTGTTAAACTTTTGTATTATTTTGTGTTTAAATCCCCCCGGATACTTTTCTTCCGATTTTTTCACGAAGAAAATTATTTGATTAAACAAAAAATCATGTAAACAAATCTAATCCTATTGAATAATAACGAATTTGTAGTGGCAAAATTCAACATCCGCATGCGGCACGGTCGTCTGCCCTCACGTGTCTGCCCGTTCGGGTTAGCACACTTAGGCATATTGTGATAATTCAGTAAATGTTACATCTGAATAGCTCTAAATTTTCACAAACCTTGCATATTTCATATTCAACCTACAAACTTTCATCCCCTATTGCTATTTTACGCCCTTTATGGTAAAATTTTTACAAAATTTAAATGACGTTTTTATATACACACATCAAAAGTGTCTAGGGATCAACATATGTGTCTAGGGATCAACATATATTTTTGCAATAACTTTTCTCCTGATTGATATTAATTAAAATTTTCTTTAAGGATTCATCAAATAAAGTGTTTTCGTTTGTCACAGTAACGATAAACAAAGTCACCTTTGCATTAATAAAGAAATTTGCCATTTTCCTAATAAAGGGATTTTTGACATTTGAACCACTAACATTAAAGTTCGAAAAAAAGACTGAAATAACAGTTTTCTTTAAAATTTTATTAGGTAACTTAAACAATTAATAATCCGTGTTTCTACCGCGAACACTAACTACACAAGAACATCGGTTTGGCATACTCAAAATGAGTTCATCCAAACACGCTGTGGAATGGCCGCCCATGTTCGTTGCAACAACAAAAAAAGGTCTTCTTGCTACTGGATACCCTCCATATTCGGCAGAGCTCTTCTCTGTAGCATATCCCATGCATGCTCAATCGGGTTCAAGTCTGGCGACTAAGCAGGCCAGGGCCAAAGCCACATCTCAATCTCAAGAAATCCGCATAAAAATGCTTGATCCCTAGACACTTTTGATGTGTGTATATATTCAACAGCCTAAAAAATAAATATTATTATTTTATCTTAAAATGACAATACTTTTGTAGAGATTTTTGAATTTTATAAACACTGTTTTGTAATTTGTCTTATTTATTTCTATTATTATAATGAACATACAAATCAGATTTATCAATGTATGTATTAATCTTAGATTATTACATTAATTTAAGTCTTTTTTTAAAAAGTGAAATCTTTTGAATGAATTTGACATCCTTGTTAACTCGTTGCCAAGACGCCCTGTATCACTTAAGGCAACGCGCATGCGTGTTGCGAGTTAACAACCATTCTTCTATACAATCTTTTATCCCCCCTTTCAACCCTTTTTTACCTTTTTTTCGCAATAAAAAGTAGCCTATGTCCTTTCTCAGGCTCTAGACTATCTGTGTACCAAATTTCATTGTAATCGGTGCAGCGGTTTGGCCGTGAAAGCAAGACAGACAGACAGACAGACAGAGTTACTTTCGCATTTATAATATAAGTATGGATAAGTATGGATATATATATATATAAAATGTACAAGTAACGCCCTTTCCAATGATATCAAACACGGCATATTTATCTCAAATTTATTTTTTAATTCATTACTTTATGTCGGCTAGAGAGCGCCACATTTGATTCAGCAACACTTCATATAGCCTATAACCAGCAGACGATCAAGACGCTTCTAACGATACCTCATTTGTCCAGTTCTAATAAGTAGTTAAGGAGCTATGAGGGAACAAATGAACATACATATCTACATACATACATACATAGCCTGTCAAAATCATAACCCTCCTTTGGCTTTGCCGTAGTCGGGTAAAAAAATATATATAAATATAGAATGTATTGCAACAAGTTTCATCAAGTGCCGACAATCGAGAGTTTAAATTATACATACCTATTAAAGATTAGATTTCCAAAAAGATTTAGATTCGCCATCGTCGGGTAAAAAGCCACCGTGGGAGAGGCCGGGGAGAGCCACGCTTCGGCATGAATGGGCCGGCACGACCGAAGTGATACCACGGCCTCACAGCAAACCGGTATGAAATAGCGCTTGCGCTGTGTTTCACCAAGTGAGTGAGGATACCGGAGGCTCATACCACAACCCCTCCCCCCATCCCTCTACCCATCCCCCAAAGGCCGGCAACGCACTTGTAACGCCTCTGGTGTTGCGAGTGTCCATGGGCGGCGGTAATCGCTTACCATCAGGCGATACGTGTGCTCGTTTGCCCCGTTGTGTATCGGTCGTGATTCGTGAATCTCTATATTATCGCACTAAGATGCCTGGAGCAGGCGCGACACGCCTTACTCATTGTCAAAGGACCCTTGTTTGCACCAAACGAACTTCCAAGAAATGTATATGAGTACAACCTTTTAAAAATATAATTCATTAAACTTTTTATTTCAGTTTTGTTTAGCACTAAATACTCAATTCATTAAATAATACTTCAAATGTGGAAAATTTTATAGCAATCATTATAATTTATGTATCATAAATCAAATTTGTAGTATCAAAAATTGTCTAGTTCAAACAAACAAAATTTTTAGCTTAAATCTTTAGTTAAGATTACTAGTACATTTCACAAGTGCCTAAAGTATTACAAATTTGCATATCTCACAAGGCTGGTTGCACAGCACTTTGCAGATTACAGTTCCATGTAAATGTCAATTATATTATTAATCAAAGTCGCAAAACAATTGTATCGATATTTCACTTTAGTACTGCGAGTAGAACCGCCCATATCCAAGTTGCAAGTGCTTCGCGTCGATTCTCTTAATCCAACTTCAAAAAGGAGGAGGTTCTCAATTCGAGCGTTTTTTTTTGTGTTCGCAGATCACTTCGGCGTTTAAGAACCGATTTTGATGATTATTTTTTTAATGGAAAGGAGATATCCCAACGGTGGTACCATGAGAAGGACACTAAGATCTAATGATGGCAACCAAGAGAAATCGAGTCGAAACTTGAAGTCGGTTTTTTTTTCGTTATTTTTTTTTAACAATCGTTAACACTTCTATTGTCTTTTATTATTGCCAATTTTTTAAGGTTTTGTTTTGACCACGTGACTTAGCGTTAGAGACGACTTATCAAAAATACAGATGGCGCAATACAAAATTTTTCGTTCACGAAATAAATTAATAATTACAGATGGCGTTATACTAAACTTTTGTTCACGCTCTCTAAAAACCACAAAATTGTCTTAACACCTTTATTTTATTTAAAATGATTTATGAAAATATATAAATAAGTTCTATTCAAGTTATAAAAAAATAACGGGTTCGGGTATATATTTTTTAATAAGATAAGAATAAAACTAAACTGATCACTTGTGCTGCCACCTAGTAATCTCTACTAAAACAAGTTCTAGAGTTACTCCATACTTGTTACATACAACTTACAGATTACTACGCCATCGACATATTTTTTTTGTAAATACAAGATACATAATATTATACATAGAAAACATCCGAACTCCGAAAAAAAAAATATTTGCAGATCATAAAAAAATATTTGATCCGACCCGGGATTCGAACCCGAGACCTCAAGCACAGCATACGCTACCATTGTGACACCGAGGCGTCAATCTTACGTTACGGACGCTTTTTGCCGGCTAGGGTACCCCTCCGCAACGCCCTATATGGAACTTCGTTCCAAAATTAGGATAACTGGTTCAAAGTTCTTCGTCGGTTTCGTAGCCATATGTGACCAATCTACATTTTAAGGACTGTAATTACAAGATCATTGAGTAACACCTATGTGGGACGAGCAGGGCCATGCAACTGGGACGTACTCGTAGTTACGAACGCACTCCACTAAACAATTCATGTGCCCCAAATGCACGTTTCCGTATTACGGCCCTGTGACACTGTCTGTGCTAACTGATAGGTGACAACTGTTTTGTACGGTTGAAAACAGGCTTTCTGGTATGGAGTACAATTAAAAATCTTACTAATATTATAAAGGTGAAATGTTGTATGGACGTTTATTACTCTTTCACGCAAAAACGGCTGAAGGGTTTTGGATATCATTTTGCACAGATAGAGATTGTAATCTCAAATAAAGCACAAGACTTTTATCGTAAAAAAATATTGGTTCCGTGGGATAAATAAGGAATAAATATACCACGGGTAAGCTCTGGGCGCAGTTAGTTGATTCTTTATTACCTTACTGATATGTACCTATCTAGAAACGTAATTTCATAAGGGCACCTTCTGTACCATCAAGATAATAAGAGTTTCCTTATTAATACCAAACGATAGGGTATTGAATTAATGAATTTTCTTGACACGTGGCTTTCTCGCCGTTAAAGCTGTTCCATATAAGTAGGAACACAACACATGCGAGCAAATTCCTTTTCCAAACAAACATTTATTTTCTTGACTTACCTACGTGTAATGTATACCAGTTTTATGTTGAATAATTAGTATAGATACCTTTTTTCAGTAATAAATTATAATAATACTCTTTATTACATACCAAAGTTATAACACTTCAAATCACACAACCTATTACGAGTATATACTAGCTGTACCCGCTACTTCGTACACGTGACATTTGGATTTTTAAGTTATGTATTTTTAATTTTCTACCTTTTAAACCTTCCCTGGACTACCTACGACAAACATTTCAAAACCAAAATCAGCTAAATCGGCCTAGTCGTTCTCGAAGTAAGACAAACGAACAGCTATTGATTTTTATATACATATAAGATAATTCCAGTGTCACATTGTTGCTCCCGATGAACTCCGAAACCATTTTATCGATTTTCACGTTTTTTTTAATGTGAGTTTTGCTGGCGTGCCTAAAATTGTATAGTTAACATCACGCTTAGACCAATAGAAACTGAGCATGATTGATAGAGACGCAGACTAAGTTGCGTGGGGCAAATATAAACACTTGGCAATTTCATTTTGTATAAGAAGGTACTTTTATTGATTCCAAAGCTAGGTTTTGGGAGACAATGTTCAGTCCTATATTTGGTTTCAATATATTGTTTTTATCAATATACAAGTACATATATGTTTTCTCAGTCTAAGCCTATGATAATTGAATGAGAAAATTGCAATATTCTAAATTAACGCATAGCCTATGTACACATATTGTTTGTATCGATATATAGGATTCTTCTAAACGTAAACGCTAAAAGTCGACTAAGACCAAAGCCTTGTACGTCTTATTCAAAGATGCTAACAATGTAAGCTGACATATGTTAAAGTTCGTTTCTGGAATTTTGGACAAATTCGAGAAACGAACTGGACGTGTAAAAGAAAAGAGTATTTCATCAGCATTTGGGACCAACGTTTACGGTAGGTAGAACATTAAACAAAACTCATTAACATTAATAACTAATAGAGTTTGCAATACAATAATAGAGTTAATGCCTATTTGCAATTGTTAATGAAGTTATTGTGATCAAACATGATTAATAAAGCGCTAATTGTGTAAATATATATAAACATAAACCACTCGCAGTAATACTAATTATAAATAACAACACACTTGTGCATATCTATGTAGATTTCTACACAAATGTGTTATACAGTATGATCGGTACATCAATGGCATTTCAATGAACAAGACGACCTTCACGGAAGATTTATTAAAAACAAACACAGTATTGAGGGCTTAGGGACTGATGGTGTCATAAAAAGTGTTCTTTTTGACACCAATCTGGTGTTTATTATTATTCAGGACAAATGTGACCCACCGTCGGTAACCCAACACCGCACCGTCTGTCGACCGAGCATCACTCGTCTTGTTTGATCTACTGAGAGCTTTTTAAACTTTTTATGTCATAGTTTAGTGCGTTTTAGGCGCCTTTATTGCTGAGTAAACATTTCAGGATTATGAGTCCCAGCCGCATCCCAAGCCTAATGAACTTTTCTATTTCATTTCGTGAGACGCGGTCACTACGGACTTAGCTTGTGAAAACATATAGACACAACAAACACGTTTCGAAAGAAACAAACGAAACAGTAGTTTTCTGTTGAGTTTTCTCCTCGAAGACCTTCATATAGTTTACAATATTCGAGAAGCAACTGATTTTATTACGCAATCCCTAATCATTCTAAATAAAAATTACCCTTGGAATTTTTCCTATGTTAGCAAGTCAGAAAGCGTTGAAAGATATAATAATGTAAATAAATAGAATAAAAGCTTTGTTTTGCTTTATATTTGGTTATGTGTTCATAGATATATTGTTGATGTTTCAGGAAGATTCTTGTTATGTTAAAAAACATCGTCCAATGAGTGTTGAGGCCGGCCCGGTCCGACACTAGGAAAATAGACAGACCGAGTACACACATTGGTAATGATTATGCACCATGTGTAATCCACACACGCGCTCATTTAATAACTGTGATTTATACGCTTTACAAAAACCTTACGTAGGTTTTGGTGGACATAATAATACATGTCGGTTTATCTTTAGCAATATCTCATGACGCAATAATTTTGGAAGTGTGCTTTAGTGAACAGGAAAGTGTTGGTACACAGATAGATAACATAAAATATTTTGTATCTCATACTGATATTGTAAGTAATCGCCTATATACATATAAATTAAAACGCAGTATATTATTTAGCACCTCTGCTTTGTAACAATATTTGATGTCGTAATATTAAAATTTTACGTAGTATGACTAAAGACATAATGCAATGCAAACTTGATTAAATAATACTTAAAATTCAAAGGGCTTTAATGACTGCTACGGAAATGGTTCACTTTTGTGGATTGTCGGCCGGCGTTAAGCGGTCGGATTTTTAAATAAACATTTTTAATGATCGGCCCGCGCCTGCGCTGCCAGGTGTACGCAGACGGTGCGCTCGCGCATTCCCCCGCCACCCTTATCATTCTTCTTTTGTTCCAAAAACAGTAACCCATTTATTCAAAATTGATCTATTTCTATCCATTTGGAGTCAGTTTCTTCAGTTAGAAGGTTAGGTCAGTGTGATTTTATTGAGATTTA
Source organism: Diaphora mendica (assembly GCA_949125395.1). NCBI lineage: Eukaryota > Metazoa > Arthropoda > Insecta > Lepidoptera > Erebidae > Diaphora > Diaphora mendica. The sequence goes on from OX421317.1 coordinate 20,568,998, forward strand.
GAAAAGTTTCGTTTGTAGTGTAGAAACTAATGACATACTAGATATGCAGTTAGATCTTTAAGTACACATAAGTTGTCATGTTTAAAAATCATGACGATTTCTTTGAGAAAATATCATATAATTTCAGAAAATGATATATTGATATTATTATAGTAAACTTAATTACTTAGTGACACATACCACATACATACCTTTATATATTTTGGTCAATAAGTTGGCCAGTTAGTCAGATAGAATTCACTTAAATTTACACAAGCAGCGTCAAGTTTTGTATAATTTCTGGTATGTAATTGAAATCATGTAAAAAATCAGAATAGTAATTCTTAAATCATGCATACACACTCACAAACTTTCGCCTTTATAATAATTAGTGCTGATGATGATGATAAGTACGATAGAAGATAGATAGATAAGTGTAATACGTGCATTTTCATTTCTTATATTTCATCACCAGTTAATAATAAGGGTTTAACTAGTGCTTTTAAGCAAAGGCATAATCACTGGCATCATACGATGAGTGGCATCTCCTCTTGCTAGCTAAACAAACAGCACTTCCACTTTCCATTACGTTATAATTACGGAATAAATAAGGAATTCTAGTACGAATTTAATTTCCATTTCATTCTGACCATCAAATATTGCGTTTTATCTCCTACAGTTCAGTTGAAACAATGGTTAATTATAATTATTCATGTACTTTATAACTTTGAAAAAATGATCATACTTACTGGTAATCGACGCCAGAAAAAAAGTGAACGACTTTATTTCCACCAAAATGTTATCTTTATTAGAGGATCCTTCCTCCATCCGACAGCTGTAATGAAAAAATAAAACTATTTTGAGAATGATTGAACATCCTCGTATTAGAGCTCCTTCAAACAGGACAAACGAAACGCTTATAAGTTAATTCCGCTGTCGGTCTGTCCGCCCATCTGTTTATTGTTGTTATGACGCAGCCAGATATTTAAATGATATAGTTATTGGGATACACATCTGGGGTCACGACCCGTGGAGCATATTTTAAGGGTCAAAAGTAATCGTTGTTTGATTTTACATTTAAAGAACCTTTGTTAAGGTACAAAAGGTTTAAGGCCATTGTAGGCTGCAACTCCCAGCTTAAGTATTGATTGATTACTTTAGCTTTTTGAAAAGATTAGTGAGAGCACTTATTTTTATTGAAAAAATAATTCAATTATACCTACAAAAATTTTGTTTTCATGAAGGACGATGGTCTTACTAATGGACAATAATGTAATATTAGTGAGTCTGATTTATAAAAGAATATACCTTCGTAGAAAGCAAACGACTAAGTTTTGTATATTTTTAACGTTGTGACATTTTCAAGTAGTGAAAATACTAATACGGTTGGTTATTCGAAACCAAGCGAAACGTAGTAGTGTGGTGTAGTGTGTCGCTTTAGGTCTAAAATAAGGTCTGTTTTGCACTATATTATGTATATTCAATCGTCTGAAATTAGTCGATAAGTTAGGATAGACACAGAATCATGAACAAAAGTTGATTTAATATTCGGATATTGTCTATAAGTTATGGTCAACTTTATCGGACGAATCGAAGTTATTATACATAATGTATTGAGCAATGATTTTCTGATGTTTACGGGGACGTTGAACGTTGTTGCGATTGTAGTATTGTAACGACTATATTACTCTTGTTTATCTAATATACAAAATAGGTGCGACACTTAAGTTTAAGTATTGTCATTAATAGTTACTTGGTCAGATTGTGCAGTGATTTCACTACTTCATTTTCCTACCACTACTTAGTAAAGTTTTGTAGGTTTGATCGCGACACAAGACATTATTTTGGTATTACAGTATTTTGGTACATTATAGTAAATTAAATTTCATAATCCCCACTCATACTGACCGATGAGTGTGGATTATGGCATTTAATTTTGTATTCTTGATTTTAAGAAGCGTCAGTAAACATTTAGTTAATAGGTCTTTACCTATGAAATTGCCGTTTTGTATGCAATAAGTGAAAGTATTTATTTTTTCAAAGTTTTTTATTTCTGTTATTCGAAGTAATCACCCATGCAATCGACGCATCTCTGCCAACGCATTGGCAGTTTATTGATGCCCTTCCTGAACTGACAATATCATTTGGTACAGTTCGCAACAGACAGTCTCCAAGCTGCAAGAGCTGGGGTTGGAAGCTCTCCCTCGTCCGCCATACTCACTAGACCTTGCACCTACCGACTATTACTTTTTCCAAAATTTAGACAACTTTTTAGTAAGTAAAAAATTCAATTCCCGAGAGGCAGTACAAAATGCCTTTGAAGAGTTTGTTGACTCCCGTCCAGCTGATTTTTATAAGAAGGCCATCAATAAACTGCCAATGCGTTGGCAAAGATGCGTCGATTGCATGGGTGATTACTTCGAATAACAGAAATAAAAAAGTTTGAAAAAATGAGTACTTTCACTTATTGCATACAAAACGGCAATTTCATAGATAAAGACCCTTATATGCTATCACGGAGCTGGTCTCATAATGAACTTTTTAGGTTAGGTTTGACTTTCGATGATATAGATGCCTGCCGCCTCCTTCCGCCATCGTCCTACGCGACAGGAGTTTCATCCCCATCATCTGGATGGTTGGCAGTCTACAACTGTGCTGGAGAAGCCTCCAGAAACTTTCTGCCGCGCACAACAATACTTTGGAATGAACTGTCGCCAGCGGTATTCCCGGACCATCAAGAAAAGAGCGTACTCCCTCTTAAAAGGCCGGCAACGCACTTGTGACGCCTCTGGTGTTGCGGGTGTCCATGGGCGGCTGTAATTGCTTACCATCAGGCGATGCGTCTGCTCGTTTGCCCCCAATACAAAAAAATATAATACTAATAAGTAGGTATTTTTACAATTGACAGCAAAGTTAAATTTTGCAAATTATGAATTCGAATTGTTACGCTTTCAGGGCTAAACCATTCCATGAAATTTGCCTTAAAGATATTTTGATTCTTGAGGAACGATATAGGATAACCAAGGTCAACGGTAGTTCAACGCGAGCAGAATCGAGTGTAATAAAAGTAAGCTCCAAGGTTATAATGAAACAGTCAAGTAGAAATGAAAAATCCCCTTATAACTCAAAACATTGCTTGACATTAGGGTTATATATTTAATTTCTGGCGACTCAATTGACTTCAAGATGAGCGAAACCACTCTCATTTATTCTAATACATCTTGATAAACCCTAGTAACAAAAACGAAAGTGACTTCCATTACTACTCACACAGACGGTGACAGAGGGCGGAGGTGGTACTAAGTACCACAAGAGTAAGTTCTGGAGAAAACATGTCTACCAATCCGAAATCCAGAGTAGTAAAAACGTCTGACTTTTCAAAAAAATGTTAAGCCCTTATTTCTTGCAGTGACGAAATCAAAACAAACAATAAATAATAACTAAAACTTTCAAACGCCGACTAGACATGCATTTTTCTTTCATGATTTATTTTCCAACATAAATCATTTCCGCCGAAACAATAGTTCGAATTCGTTACATTATCTGCCTACGTACTTACGTAGGCGCGACTGATGTAAGAAGTTAACAATAGTGATGATAATTTGTTGTATTGTCTAACAATCGGTGAGAAGAGTTCGTGTATAGCATCGTTCGTCTATTGTCAATGGTTATTTATAACGTAATCTATCAACTAAAGTGTCACGTGGGTGCTTGGTCTACAAACAAAACGTAAATTGCCTATTCAAACATACTAGCGCCAGAAATCCAACTGCGTATTAATTTTGTTGTTTTTCTATTCTATTTTTAAAATAACGTTTCCTAAAATTATTTACTTTTAATGTAATCTTAAAATAAGGATATTTCTTCCAAATTGTTACTATGACTAGTTTTTGCCAACGACTACGCTCGCTGTTGTTATTTATATAGGTACGCTATAATGGTTATATTTCTGTCACTCTTAAAATTTAGTTCCATAGTTAAGGTATCAAAAGGTAACAAACATACAAATGTAAAAGTTAATTAAAATATATCTAAATTACTCATAAACGTACAAATAGCTATTCTTTTGAAAACTCCATATGTACCTACATATTTACTCCGTGTTCTAGACTTAATTAAAATGTCATTATAACTTTAAAACATAAACATGAATAAGTTATGAAGAACAACCTAATATTGTTGAGGTTTGGGGATCACCAACTAAATTTTGCTTATAGTGATATCACCGAGGATTCGTTTGGTTTAAAGTTTAGTGAACTGAGTAAACACACTAAACACCAACTAAAGAAGAAATATTTTTTGAACATTATTTCACTGCAACTATTAATCATTAATGGAGAATTAATGGAGAAATTTTCACCTTGACCTAAATTCCACTAACTAACTTTTATTATTGTTGAGATGAACCTATACGCTTGAATATTCTATAGGTACCTGTAGTGTTTATATAAATATTATACGTATGTACCTACTCACTTACATACTTTTGACGACACACCTAAAATTCATTTTCCAATAACTCGAAAGTATTTTTTTCTCAGGTATTATTATTATTCACAGCAATAAATAATAAACTGTTATGCCCAAGCGTGGATATCGTTATTCAATAGCCCAATAAAAATAATTTTACCATTTCATATTTCTGAATTTCTCATTCGTATTTGTGAGTATCTGAGACCCAACACGATCGCAAGATAATGATACCCGCAAGGCACCGTTACTTGATTGATGTAGAATATTATCTGTCTTTGCGGTAAAATGACCGCAACACACGGCTGCTCGAGTGATAAAGGAGTTTTCATACGCAAAAAGCGATTATAAACGTTGCTATACTTTTCTTACGTGTACTTATCACCTAAGTCCTCCTAAACGGCTGGACCGACTAAGATAACATTTTGTCTGTATGTTTCAATGGGTGCCTAGATGGTTTGAAAACATAATTGGACCCGGTACTTCGTGCTGCTGTCAGTATAAACAGCATGTATTTAAAAATATCTAATTAAAGTTTTACCTTACATCCCGAATCCATTCTATTTTAAGCACAGCGACACACTGGGTGATTTTAGTCAGTTCAATTCCGACACCGCAAACGTCACGCTGATGAGACGGCCTAAGGGAGTATCCAAGCGTACAAAAAAGTACCATACGAATACTCATGGAGTAATAACAAATTTATACTGAAAATGTAGAAATGTTACTGTTGTCTTCATCGCACATTAATCATTTTAAGTAGCTTTTGGTAAGATGAATCTAATCTCAGGTAGATTAGATTCCAGTAATATAGGTAAAAGCCCTCTCTTGTTCTACGTTCAAAATTACGTAAAAACAATGTTTTGTAAAGTTCACTCGAATATTAAAAGAGGAAACATTATTTTATAATTATAGTTACAGTACAGCAGTTACGCGCTTTGCCCTAACCGAACTACATCCAAATACAAAGCAATTCATAGTAGTGCCTAATCGCTCTTACATGGTACTTTACTGTATAACAATAATGTGAAAAGCGCTCGGCGTTTCAAATTAAAGCTATCCTCGAAGTTCAGAGTTATAATTAATTCTTTAGGTTTCTTCTTAAAATGCTAATGTTACTTTGCATACCACTGCAACTTCGTAAACCTCTTTGAAAATTTAGTAATTTACTAAGAAAGAATTACTTCTTACTTGATAGTAGTAGATAACAATGCAGTCGAGCATTTAAACATTTGGAATTTGGGTGCTCGATAATACCAGTACTTTGACCTCAAGACTCTACTGCATAACCATAAAATTGTAGAGGTCACCTAAATGTCAATACAGATAACTCGTAGAACAAAAACACACAAAAACAGATTAAAACGAAACTCTGTATGTTACGCTATCATGGCTAAACCGCTGCACCGATTACAATTAAATTTGGCATGGATATACTTTGATTCTTGCGGATAGGTTATTCTTTACCACGATAACCGACATTCACCAGGTCGGAGCCATGGGCAAAGTATAGTTTAATGTAAATTCTTATTTTTGTTGTTTGATTGAAAGGAAAAAACCGTAACCAAGGTCATGAATCCGTATGTGAGAAAAGAGGGACTTACCTAATGCCTAATGCTTGTAGATTTAGAAAACCATGGCCATTAGAAAACCAAGGCAACAATTCTGTAGTGAACAATATCGTTTTCGACCCGTAATAACTCACACGTAAATTGTCTTAAAAATGTTACACGCAAATTCATTGCTAATATTGTTTTCCAGCACTGATCAACACCTATTACATCCTTACATATAGAGTAAGTACATAACTACATACTCATAGAAAAAAACAGCTCAAAAAAAACAATTCAATTGAAATTACGCTCGTGATTGTTTAAAATATCTGTCTAATGTATGAAACCTTCCAAACGATTCATATAAATACGATACCTAAAAGGGAGTTCAACGACTAGAAATGTAACAAGATAAATTTCTGGTCACCACGTGAACCGTTGTGTCAAAACATTCTAAAGACAGAAATAATAGAATCTCGAATATTCTCACGAACTCTAGCAACTTTGGGAGGCTATAATTTTTATTGTCGGGATTTAAAGCCGCAAGATATTTAGGTTAGAATTTTTCGTTGTAAAGTAAGTTTCATCTTTTTAGGTCTCATTTACTAAATTTATTTTAATTATTTAGATAACAATGCTTATAAGTTTAGTTAACTGACACATAATTCATCGATGTTTATCAAAAAACAACGTTCATACAATAAGATAAAAGAAAAATTTTTTGTAGAGAGATTTAATTCACAAAAATTATTTACAAGCTCAAATAACTAAGTTCATATCATTTTTAAAGCTAAGTAAAATAAATTGAAAAATAAATATATTTATATTAATTAATTATTGTTACATATATAATATATATATAATCAATATATATGACATATATTATATATATATATATATAATAATATATATAATCAAGAATATTACATGTATCTATTTAAATAAATTTACCTACTATTTATCATACAAGTCATAAAATACATTTCATATAAGTTAAGTACATATCATATAAGTGTCTAAATACCAATGACAAAATAAATGTACACTTAATTATAAAAAAAAAACAATGATTTATAGATTGAACATAGGTTATCATTACACAAAAATAGAATATCATTCCGAAAAAATATTCTATTTATATTTTATTTCTTTACATCGTCGATTCTTGAAATAAATATTAAATAGCGTAAACGTAATGTTCAGTCCTCTCACCAGTGGAGCGATCACCTTTTGAAGGTTATAATGCTTGCAGGCCCATTAGTACAGGCATTAAATCGCTACTAGTCCACTGGCAAGAGAAATGAACCACGGCTGTGTCACCGTGTTCTTAATCTAAACTAAAATCATCAAGCACTTACTGGAGTTGTGTGGCTTCCTTGTTCTCGGCGTTCCAAGAGATCTCTTGGGTAGTTTCCTCTCTGCTTTGTCTTGGTACGTTCACACAAACATGCTCCAAAGTGCTGTATATCTTTCAAGGTATTCGAATTACAATAAACTCGTATTAGCTATCACGGTTCACGCCCTTTTGAACGCGCCTACAAAAACTCGCGAGTCCTAACCAGACCAATCATAACGGTGACCGACGAAAACCGAATCTTGGGAAATTAGCTTAATATCAATTCAATTCGCTTAAACCGACAATCAAATGCGAAAACGTGTTCGACCGGGAAGCGTCTCATTAGTACTGTCTTCTAACCTCAAACGTCAAAACGTCAAACAAGAAAAATGACAATCGAAAATGTTGCCATTACAATTACGTTCAAAATCCAACAGTCACCCACTCGAACAGGTCCGTATCTGTTCCCTAATCTACAGGCAGGCGAGATAACGTTGCTACCGCTCGTTTGATAACTGAGTCCCCAACAAGAACCTCTGCGGACCGGGGGGTCCCATCCTTACCATGGAACAAGTTAACAATGCGCCCCCGGCGCCAACGCAGTGGCGGTAGGTTAGCATCCTTAACCAGCACGAGGTCACCAACATTAGGGGGACTAGTTTTGTTAGTCCACTTAAGGCGCTGTTGCAGAATGTGCAGATATTCTAGAGACCAACGTTTCAAAAAATTCTGTGAAAACTGCTGCAACATCTGATACCGAGACAACCGAAACAATTTCACACCTTCATACGGGTGTTCGGGCAGCGCGTTAAGTGGCTGACCAATTAAGAAATGGCCTGGAGTCAACGCCTCCAGGTCATTTGGATCCGAGCTGATCGGACACAACGGTCGCGAGTTGAGAACGGCTTCGATCTTACAAAACAACGTCGCGAGTTCCTCAAATGTCAGCGCGGTCTGACCTACAATACGCCCTAAATGCGTCTTAGCTGACTTAACTACGGCTTCAAAAATCCCACTCCAGTGGGGGTAACCTGGTGGACTGAAGGTCCATTGTATACCCCGACGGGAGAGGGCTGTTCCAATATCCACATTGTTTTCATTTAAAAACTTAACTACATCTCGTAAGTATCGTTCTGCACCTACGAAGTTGGTTCCGTTATCGGAACGAATCAATGCTGGCAGTCCCCTTCGGGAAACGAATCTGTCCAAGCACGCTATAAAGGCTTCCGTCGTGAGGTCAGCAACGAGCTCGAGATGCACCGCCTTGGTGGATAAACCGACGAACACGCAAAGGTACGCTTTGTACTGTTTCGCGTTCCGCAGCCGCGAGCTTTTCACTAAGAATGGGCCCGCAAAGTCTATACCAACACTCGCCCATGGCCTAGCCTCATTCACCCGATCAGGGGGCAGATCCCCCATGTGAGGTTGCATCGTGGCAGCCTTGCTCCGATAACAAGGCATGCACCGAAATACGATGTTCCGTATGGTACGACGCCCAGACAAAATCCAAAATTCCCTCTGGAGTGTAGCCAACAAGGCGTTACAACCTGCATGAGCGTTTTTAACATGCCGATCAGTCACCAACAACTCAACCAACTGCCCTCCCTTGGGGAGCAGTAGGGGGTGACGAGCCGAATACGGCAGATTCGCATTGCGCAATCTTCCTCCTACCCGAAGCAACCCGGCCGAATCTATAAACAGGTTGAGACGCGCGACAGCACCCTTTAATTTCGAACGCCCAGTTCGTAGACTATCCAATTCTGCTCCAAAGTTCGACGACTGTACCAACCGGATCAAATTCAGAAGCGACTCATTTCGCTCTGCCGGTGACAAAATTGGGCTCAGCGTTCGCTGTTCGCGGGAAGTGCGACAATTCCGAACGAATCTTCTGATCCAACAATTGACATTGATCAATTTATCAAGAGAGCTATACCGCTCAATCAGGAAACTTGCGACAGTCTCCCGGACCTCCTGGATCACATACACGGCTGCCATTATACCAGAGTCCATAGGCAATTTCGCGTTGTTAAGGGGCCAATCCGATTCCTTCCTTGCCAGCCAAGGAGGGCCCCACCATAACTGATGGTTAACTAATTCATGAGCCCGGCATCCCCTGGATGCACAATTCGACGGGTTCAACTCTCCTGGCACATGTCTCCACAGCCATGAGTCGATCATGCTGCAAGACTCGCCGATCCGACAACAAAACTTACCCAGAACGTCTACTCCCAGTAGCACGTCAACCGTACCTGGGGTGTCGAGTTCAAACCCCAAACACACACGGAGGCAGTGGGCAAGACTATAGCCTCCGGTTGGGGACCAAATTTGATTGGGCTGCAATTTCGTAGCGGGGCCCCCGGGTATTCGAATTACAATAAACTCGTATTAGCTATCACGGTTCACGCCCTTTTGAACGCGCCTACAAAAACTCGCGAGTCCTAACCAGACCAATCATAACGGTGACCGACGAAAACCGAGTCTTGGGAAATTAGCTTAATATCAATTCAATTCGCTTAAACCGACAATCAAATGCAAAAACGTGTTCGGCCGGGAAGCGTCTCAATAGTGTCTTCTAACCTCAAACGTCAAAACGTCAAACAAGAAAAATGACAATCGAAAATGTTGCCATTACAATGACGTTCGAAATCCAACACGTAACGTAAACTATTGCTTTACCCTACACGATAATAATTCAAATATAAACTTCATTTCACGATTTTTAATAGGAACGTTAAACTCTTCTCAAAAGTACATGTATGATACGGATTAGAAGAATACTAAAAACCGAATTACTTTACGGGCATTTTTCAATACAATATTAAATAATGTGCGCGTTTATTTTTGCAGACAAGTCTTTATAATTATTTATCTTTCTCCGCATAGAGACACTTAAACGATTACCAAAGCAGGTCACATCATCTTTAGTATTATTTTAACTATAATGTGCTCATAGTCATGCAAATGAGAACATGGTGACCATAACCTGCTGTAAATCTACAATTTTACGCTTACAGTAAAATAACCGATCTTAACCGATTGGGGAAAACCGTGGATATTGATGACGATTGTGGCATTCCTGACTAATGATAGCCAATTTTTACAATAGCTACTACAGAGGATTTTTTGAAGCTCTGTAATAGATTACATACACTGTGCAACGAACATAATGATTTATTATACAAACAAGGCTTTAGGCGGCTTCAGGATACGGAATAAAATTATAAGACGCAAAATAAAATGTATCCTTTTTTTATTGTTTTCCCAAGAATATGCCATGATGGATTGGTTATGTATCTTCTATCTATATATATATATATATATAAATGAATGTTTGTCTGTATGTCCTTTATAGAATCGTAAACTACGCATTTGATCATGTCAAGATCTTCAGCAAAAGTGCTGTGCATGATCCCACAAAGGTTTCTGAGTTGGTACGACCAATCTTTGACAGATGGCCGACATACACGCGGGCGGAGCCACGGGCAACAGCTAGTTAAATATGAAAAGTTGTGTGGTGTCGTGCGACACTAGATAGGAACGAAGTTCATTATCCTCTCGCCTGTGATGAACCCTTATCAGTCCTGTAATTTTTTTTAAGGGTCTGTTGAATGCCCATACAGGGGCCAGTGATTTTGTCCTATTTTTAGCTTTTTTAAATGTATTACTTCATTAAAACACTTTTTTTAAATGCCCAGAGTTGAATATACAGATGGCGCTATACAACATTTTTCGTTCACGAAATAAATAAATAATTACAGATCACGCTCTTTATAAACCACAAAATTGTCTTAACACCTTTATTTTATTTAAAATGATTTATAAAAATATATAAAACTTCTATGCGAGGTATAAAGAAAATAACTATTCACTATTCAGGTATACATTTTTTGTTAGGAATTTTTGTCGATAAAAATAAAAAATAAAACTTAACTTTTCACTTGTGCTGCCACCTAGTAATCTCTACTGAAACAAGTTTTGTCTAGAGATACTCCATACTTGTTACACACGACTTACAGATTACTACGCTATACTAAATTTTTTGTTCACTAAATAAATAAATAAATATTTCTTGATTTTTTTTAAATACATACCTACATATTATACATAGAAAAAATCCAAACTCCTAAAAAAATATTTGCAGATCAAAAAATATTTGATCCTACCCGGGATTCGAACCCGAGACCTCAAAATAACATTCTCATACGCTACCATTTTTAAACCGAGGCGTGAATCTTACGGTCCGGACGTTTTTACCGGCTAGCGTACCCCTCCGCAACGCAATAAGGAACTTCGTTCCAAAAATGAATCCCCGAAATGTAATAACTTTCGATCGCCTGCACCAAATTGGATAATTATTTTTTCTATGTGTTCGTTATTATTAGGACAAGGTTTGTATAGAAGAAAATCAAAAATAGAAAATGGGAGTTTTTTTTAAATAAAAATATGGCGGTACGAAGTTCGTCGGGTCAGCCGTCAGCTGTAAATGTCACTAAAATTATTAGTGATATTTAGCTTTAGATTTTTTTATTTAAGTTGGATAGTCAAGTCGGTTTTTAGTTTTCAAAATAAACATATTTTTACGAAAATCTGTATAAATCGAATTCCGTATTTTTATTCAAAACTGTAAGTTTTATATTCAAAAAAGACAAAGTCAAAAGTAAGGTTTATAACTTTATACATATACTAACTGACCCACGCAACCTCGTTTGCGTCTCCTATTGCCCGTATCGTGATAAATTTTCCCCCGTTTAGGAAACAATTTTCATTGGTGCTCCGCTCCTATTGGTCGTAGCGTGATGATCTTCCTCGATAAATGTACTATCCAACACTGTAAGAATTTTTCAAATCCGACCAGCGGTTCCTGAGATTCAGGATTCAGAGCGCGTTCAAACAAACAACTCTTCAGCTTTATTTATTTATTTATTTATATAAGGAACATCAACAATATACATATACAAAACTGGTTAACATTAGGAGCTGAAAACATAATCTTATATGTATATCTATTATAGATGTACACAACAATGTTTGTAAAGAATAACACCAAAATAAAAAATAAAAATAATTCAACACAAGTTATACACAATTACAAGCAAAAATTCTGACAATATTGAGAATAAATAAAAGTAGAAGTAAAAACAAAATAAAATAAAGTGAAAACACAAATACAGTTCCACAAAGGAGAACCAGGTCTATTACTGCATTATTCTTTGCTTAAATGCCCTGTAGGAATCGTGAAAATTCAGCTTTACATAATAGTATAGATTACACCGTAGCGCCTGAACTACTGAAACGATTTAAAATTTAATGAATTGTCGATAGACTCATAATAATGGCCCGGGTGACATAGGCCTTATAATTTTTATCAAAACTTTTTACCCTTATTATAGGATTTATAGCATTTTAGACTTTTCTTGTTGATGTTATTAGATTAAAAGAAATGTATTTGAAAATTTATCAGTCTGCCGTCAAGCGAATCGTTGAATGCAGTATTAGGTACGTACTCTTATACACGAATTCCTACTTGTTTCATGTAATTTTATAAAAAAACTGAAGTACCTAATCAGAAAAAAAACATATTATATCATTCGCGCGAATTACAGTGTGTAAACAAAATTTTCTGCACAGTACATTGCCGTAGGCACTCTGTTGTAATGAGATTTTGAACAAACATGATTTAACTTTTAGTTTTCTCTGTATATTGTACGTCATGTAGCGGGCTCATTGGAGTATTTGCTAAAGACACGTGTATTATTTATCTCGTTCAATTATAATTCCTTAAATTGATAAAGTAATTTAATCTCCATCTCTTTAAACTGAAGTGTACTTACTAAAAGATATATTAGATTTTCTCCCCTCGAAATATCGTACCCAAATCTAAAACTTAAGAACATAGAACTGAATTTGTATTCAATCAAAAAATAAAAGCTCTTTGCCAATTTCATTATATCTGTTACTTGATCAGAACTTTCATGTCCAGTTTTTATAATTTTCTTTTCTCTAGTTGTTATTGGATGCCGTAGCTTTTACTCCCTATACATTTTATTACTTCTTTTTTAAGTTCTTTCTATTGTTTATTTATATATACAAAAATAAAACGCCGAAATGTATGTACGTGCATAACTTCCGATCGGCTGCACCAAATTAAATAATTCTTTTTTTGTGTGTTCCTTATTGTTAGGACAAGGTTTGTGTACAAGAAAAATTAAAAGATAACGGGAAAAGACTTTTTTTTTGTCCGCGCGTTTAGTAGAATAACATTGGTATCGCAGGTGACTTTAGTCTGCAAATGAAACGCATCGTCACCGTCCCAGTTAGCACCATATAATCTAGGAACGTTTATGAATAAATCTTGTCTTAACAAAAATATTGATTAAAGTAGGAAATTGTATTACCACCTCGTTTTTTACCTTTGTATTTGACTATTTGAGACATATTGAGAACGTTCATTATTAGTGAAAATCATTACAAAATGGGATAATTTTTTGAACCGAAAACTATTAGGATCATGGCTTAACATAAGCCACCTCTCGAAGAATATTGTTAATTATTAAAAAGGAGACCCGACTGCGTCAATATGTGCCATCTTTATTAAATTCATTGAAGAACTGAAAAGATAGAAAGAACTGAAAAGAAAATATTTTTTTGTTTGTTTTTTATTTTATTTTGATGTATCCAGTGTCACTCCAACGACTAAGATGAATCTATTGCTACCACTCACATAAAAATACGACAAGCCATTTAGGCTCTAGGGCGTGCCAAAGAAATACCGATACATTTACACTTGAAAAACATAACCCTTCTTCTTTCGCAATCGGGTAATAAAAGTATTATTTCAGCAATGCAAATTCAAAGGTAGTAGAGCCACGCTGATTTCAGCACGAACGGGCCGGCTCGACCGGGGCAGTACTACCCTCGCACAGAAAATATATGCAGAAGCATCACTAGGCCGCCATGGTGTGGGTCGCCATGCTGCATTGTTGCATTCGCAATGAGTATGGTGACCACCACTCTTGGATTTTGCTTATGCTTTCCATCAGGCAGAGTAGAGTCATTTTGGCGGGCCCGTACATTAAAAAAATGCATTAGCGGGTGACACATTGCCACTGCTCTTTCCCAAGCGTGGAAAAGATACTTCTTTAACTCTACCTAATATAGTAGGCCGAAATCTTCCTTTCGAAGGAGAAGCTTATGTCCTACAGTGGACTATTAAAAACTTGAAGTGAAGTCTAATAACTGACTGCCTCGGTGGCGCAGTGGTAGCATATGCGACTTCTGTTATCGAGGTCTCGGGTTCGATTCCCGAGTCGGACCAAATGTTTGTATGATCTGTAAATATTTTTTACGGAGTTTGAGTGTTTTCTATGTATAACTAGCTGAGCCCCACGGTGTTACCCGCGGTACAACAACAGCTGCGATTAACGCCGTGGCGAAAAGTAAAAAAAAAAAAAGAAGTTAAAAGTATGCTATGTCCGTCTCCTGGTTTTTAAGCTACCTCCCCACCAATTTTTAGCCAAATCGGTTCAGCCGTTCTTGAGTCGTAAATAGTGTAACTAACACGACTTTCTTTTATATATATGTATGTATTTACAAAAAAAAAGGATGTATTTTTATCTGTTGTCTGGTACCCACAATACAAGCTATGCTTAGTTTGAGACTAGGTGGCGTTGTATGTTAGATGTCCGAAATACTTATATTTATTATTAACCACAATTTAATAATTATTTAGTGTAATCTCAGCATTACCACATAATAAACATAATAACCGTAGTACATATGTATAAATAATCATGAGTAACAGATTTATAGAGGCTCGCTACCCACGTTAAACCGATTACGTGAGAAATAATTGTTTTATACTATAGTAGCAAACCAAAACGGCTTCGCACGGATGTCTTTGAAATTCTCGGATTGCCTCTATTTTAATATGCATATATTTTACATACAACCCTTCCTCTTGAATCACTCTATCTATTGCTGAAAACTGCATTAAAATCCGTTGAGTAGTTTAAAAGTACAATTGATTTTAATTCTAGAATGTAGTTTCAAAGACCTAAGCGAACAGGCAACAGAAGCTACTTCATTTGTAGCTGTAGCATGTAAAGACTACAGGTAATAATATCACAACCATACACATCTCACAAACCAACCACTAGTTAAAAAGCCATGTTTTATTAAAACAAAAATCATTAAGAACCGATTTAATCATAATAATCGTATAATTTAAATACCTGATTCGATATTTTATTTAAACTTGGATAATAGTTTCGGCGTGATGCGTGCCCAAGATACAGACAGACAGACGGACAGACAGACAGACAAAAATGAAAAAAAATACAGTTTTGGCTTCAGTATCGATAATAGAGAGGCCTCCAAATTTTTTTTTTAAATATCTTTAATGTACTGAATTGGACCTGTTACATTTTTATTATATTAAGTTTGTTGTTTGATATATTATTGCCACTAACATTTAAAAAATCTGCGTGTATCTATTATTAATTAATTGTAAGAAAGTAATTGAAAACTTTAATAGCTTCGCTTACATAAATATCCTACTAATATTATAAACCCGAAAGTTTGTAGGTAAGTATGGATGGATGGATGGATGGATGTTTGTTACTTTTTCACGCAGAAACTACTGAACGGATTTGGATGAAACTTTACAGTAATATAGCTTATACATCAGAATAACACATAGGTTACTATTTAGTATTTACCGCCATAACCGTCATACACGCGGGCGGAGCCGCGAGCAAAAACTAGTTGGAAATCATAAAAAGACAGACAATAAGTATGAAATTGAAAAAAGTTGAGAAAACATTTAATTTGTCTACTGAGTTGTTATTCCAATAAAATTCCGATAACTACAGATCCAAGGAAGTAGAAAAATCTTTGTTCACTGTCAGCTCATCTTCCCAAATACAAAGTCATATATTTTTTAATACTTTATTTACTATTCAAACAAATACTTCTCTTGTTGTAATCCCATTTACCTACGAGTATTTTGCAAATTGAAATGTATATTTTGTAAATAGAATTAGATGCATTCATTCTAAACTGTAAGTGTTAATTAACCACTAAATCTCAAACACATTTTTTTATTATATAATACGGTGGTTAAACAGCCGCAATCTCAATTATACACGTCAATAGTCCCATGAAATTGGTTCCTAGATTACCGTGTTCCAATAAAATATCAAATAACATCGATTACGGTGCGTAATCATGATAGTAGACAGACAAACAACCTGTCACAGAGGTAATTGCGCAGTGCAATAGTTCATTAGTAACTATAACGAATAGGAATAACATGTAAAACAACGATAATTCACTTTGGTATACGATATTATTGATTTATCGTAACCCCGGGGCAAGGCGGAGTGCGGCCACACTCGCCGATAACGTGGCCAAAATAACTCCACGTAGTGCATCTTAAACGATAAAGAAACACAGGCTTGTTACTCGTAATTTTATTTTATGACTAGCTTTCACGCTGTATTTCATTTGATTGCGGTTTAGCTGGCGTAATTTGTTAATACCAGTAAATAGATATCGCTTAGAGACAATGTATTTATCACAGATTTGTCTAAATCTGTATTCTGTAAGGACACATGTTTCCTTTTGTAAACAAAAGTAACTAACCCGTGGTAAATTTATTAAAATTACCGATAGGTATATTATATACATCTAAATCCTTTGAAACTTATGTGTCACTAACAGAACTTTTTTTTTCTTTTTTTTATGAAATAGGGGCAAACGAGCAGACGTATCGCCTGATGGTAAGCGATAACCGCCGCCCATGGACACCCGCAACACCAGAGGCGTCACAAGTGCGTTGCCGACCTGTTGTGGATGGGGGGAGGGGTTGGGGTATGGGCCTCCGGCATCCTAACTCACCCGGTAAAACACAGCGCAAGCGCTGTTTCACACCGCATTTCTGTGTCCGTGGTATCACTCCGGTTGAGCCGGCCCGTAGCGTGGCTCTCCCACGGTAAAATACTCAATTCTGGAATCTGGAAAATAAAGAAGTTAATAGTAGGTATACATATGAGTAAGAATATTTTAGACTATGAGAATCTACAACTGAATAAATACACAATATTATCAATTCTACAGCAAGAATACTTTTACGTGGATTGTTCAGTTGATAGATAAGATCATCGATCTATAATTACAAGGATAAAGGTCATTAAACAGCTCCCGGTATAGGATAAACGTAGTTATCAAGTGGGAATGCCCTAAGGTTTTAGTCAACGCGACAGTCGCTAGCTGACATGTGATTGATTGGCAAATGTTAAAATAGAAAATTCCTCGCATTCCTCTGTAACTGACCATGAAGTGTAAGCCCTATATCAATATAGATATTTGTATAGACACAAAGAATAATTATTTGAAAGCTTAAAAATATATTCTCAATATTGCTGACTTCGGTTAAAGTAACTGTTAAATAATACTGTAATTTTATTGTTTATAATTAAATAAAAACGAGCACATCACCACTACTCTTGGATCCTGCTTAAGCTTTCACACATAAAAAATAACCCATCTACAAAAAGACGGATCTAAGTACCTATAGAACGTCTTCACAATGACAGTTAAGATTATAATGGTAATTTCTATAAATTTAAACATTTGCCTTTCCATAATCTTTCGCAAAATTTCTATCCCCATCGCTTGGATAATTGGTACTCTACCACTGCGTGCTTTTCAAAAATTTTTTTTCCTCGCATGAGTAATCTATAGAGCCAATATTCATCTGCGTTATTTTCGGATCGACCTTCAAGGCGTACACGCCTCAAAGGTCGGCAACACACTTTGTGACCCCTAAGTTCCAGACGTTCATGGGCGGAGGTAGACAACTTCCATCACGTGACCAGTCTAGTCATTCGCCCCATATCATGAAAAAAAATATGCTCAATGCTTACTTACTGTAACACTGAGTCTATTATTACGAATCTATTGACAGCTCATACATACATTAAAATCGGTTCAGTGGTCGGACGGCAATAGAACGGAGGCAACAGAACAGAATAATCTTTATTGTAGGTACCTACACCAGTTAATACACTTTACTTAAAGGATCCAGGATCATTTTACAAATGGTACATACATAGTTTCACTGCCTCGTTGGTCTCGCGGTTGGCGTGTGCGACTGCTGATCATGAGGTCTCGGGTTCGATTCCCGGGTCGGACCAAATGTTTGTATGATCTACAAATATTTGTTTCGGAGTTTGGGTGTTTTCTATGTATAATATGTATGTATTTACAAAAAAAAAAGTATATATGTATTTGTATCAGTTGTCTAGTACCCATAACACAAGCTCTGCTTAGCTTGGGACTAGATGGCGTTGTGTGTTAGATGTCCAAAATATTTATATTTAATTTATTTATTTATAGTCTGTTAAAACCAATAACTACCCTTCCTTTTGGCTTCGTTGTAAAAATTACTGTCATTACACTAAAAACTATTAAGGTTCAATTAGCACTATACCGGCACTGGCTACTAAGATCCAAGATTATAAATTCGTCTAAATGCAGATGAGGTAGTCTTCTAAATTCTGTACGTTAGTTAATTAGGCTTGAAAATGTATTTTAATTTGCGCTAATGTTTAAATATGAGGTATTTAACATGTCTAACTAGTAACACACTAGAAATCTTGGAAACTGATGTTTGTAACTGTTTTTCTGATAGATATCACTCTGAAGCCACGCTATCATTGACATTGTCTGCTTGCTATTTTTATAGTACTTAATTCGGTACTGGTCTTATGTAAAATGAAAGTTTAATAAATATTTTCACTATAATATACCGCTGATATATAGGTATAATAGTTACTACTATACGCTTTGTTTGTAATGATGTACTTAGTTCTTGTGGACACAAGTACTAAACTTCCTCGTACCAAGTTATCGAAGGCTAGGCCGAATAAATAAACTGTAATTAAACTGACTTAATGGATACGTTGTCTCTAACAATAGATCTATTAGCTAATTTAGCTATGCAAGACGCAGACTTACTAAGATCCAATTGAATTCCTTATAATTCCTAGGATAATATTCAGTTAACTAGTTTTGTATTATAAAATTGAATGGCATCCTTAGAATATAATAAACTAGCTGACCTACGCAACCTCGTTTGCGTCCAAACTATCATCCTCCGTTTTAACCCCAAAAGGGGGTTGATTTCTAAAGACACATTATTAGTACACCTCCAAGCCATCTATAGAGCATACATTTTAAATTTCAAGTCTTTTACTTTAAAAACATAGGACTTTCATACAAACTTCCAACCCCCGTTTTACCCCCTTCGGGGTGGAGTTTCGTAAAATCCGTTCGGATGTCTACACCCTATAAGGAACCTACCTGCGAAATTTCAAGTTTGTAGGTGTTATAGTTTCTGAGATTTCGTGATTAATAAGTGAGTGGTATTTCGCTTTTATATATATAGATTGAACGTAGAAAATGCATTTTTTTGTTGCGTTACCGTAATACTCTTATTTACATTAGAGTAGAACGTAACTTTCGGCTGATAGACTAGCATCGCTAGATTTGGATGTTATTTGCAGATGACTGGGAAGTGACTACTAGGTATTACTGTACAGTAGGTATGTCTACAAATCTTTATACAAACCGCTCACGTTTTGCACCTGGAGTAAATATTTACATTATCAATCTGCGCTTTGTATGGAAGAGGGAGCCCATTGCCAGCTACCGGGTTCTCAATCTAGACTGCGGGAAATCGAAAACGTTTCTCAGATAGTACTTCAACCGAAGATTTATTACAAGTGTTATTCAAAATGTACACAACTGAATTATTATAAAAACAAGGTGTTATATATTTGAAGGATTTGTTATTAAGCTTGTCTATTGTCGTTTTCGATTTACTAAATAAATAGGCTTTATTGGGAGGTTTAATACTTAGCAAAAGGTACTTTTCATTTCTACTAAATCGACGGTTAACCGCCAAGACCTCCTATGTGACAAAGGACAACACATATGTATATAAGAGTCGAAATGTTGTCGTGTATTTATTATGCGATATCTTATTTTCGCTTTTTAAACCTTTGTGAGTTAGATAATCCTACGTGGCCGATTAAAATTTCGAGAAAGTCTTCTACGTCTACGTATGGCAATATTAATTGATTATAGAAATACAGTTAACTACAATTACAATGAATTAATGGTTGTTATCATATGAAAACAGTCGTGAAGCTTAGTTGGAGGCCTTTGGGCGGCTTAAAAACATCCAACGGTAACATTACGTAGCCACTACGTTGTCTTGCCAGTCCCCAACCCGCACTCGGCCAGCGTGGGGATGTATGGCCTTAGCCCTCTCCTGAGAGGAGACCCGAGCCCAGCAGTGGGACGTTATGGGTTGTTGATGACAATTAATCATATACTTTTTATTATAGCCTTTTACCTACATCTTTAATAATCACTTAAATATGTACTCTAGATTTCTTAAAAATATTAATAGGCAACTAATGTAATTCTTGAATTAGTTTTGACGTTGTTTTTCTTTTCTAAAATTTCACTTAAGTTTTTAACCGACTTCCAAAAAGGAGGAGGTTTTATGTTCTACTGTATGTTTTTTTTTTTTATGTATGTTCAGCGATTACTCCGTCAATCGTGGACCGATTTTGAAATTTTTTTTTGTATTCGAAAGGGTATGCTCCCGAGGTGGTCCCATTGCCACCATATCAGGATCTGATAATGGGATCCCAGGGTAATCGAGGGAAACCCTCATTTTTTACAGGCACACACTATGTTTTTCGTATATTTTCAATTATTTTCTGAAGTTACACCGGTATTTGCGTCTGGTAGTCATCATTTTATGATGATGAGCTGATGATGTAAGGTACAACTCCTTAACGGTTAGGAGTTGGAGGATAAATCTTTAAATATCATATGTATGTATGTTACCTTTAGTCGTATTTTTTCAAATTATTTAGGTAAGCTGATGATGGAAGGTGGAAGGTACAACTCCTCAACGTTTAGGAGTTGGAGGATAATTCTTTCAATCTCAGACGTATCTAAAGACCTTCAGTCGTATACTTTCAATTTATTTAGGTGAACTGATAATAGAAGGTTAAACTCTACAAGAGTTACGGATTAGAGGATCATTCTAATATTAAACGTAAGTATAGACCTTGCGTTTTGATTAATTTTTATTCTTGATGATGAAATTTGATGAAATAGTTCAACTTGCTACTTACCTACGATTGTTTGCACTAAAAACTGAAAAATAAACTTTTATGAAAAAAAATCGAAAAACAATCCAACGAAATCTCTCTGCCAAGAAAACACTTAAAAGCGTAAAAAAATGTAGTTCTTCATAAATTGCCTATACCTAATTCTTTATTCATTTAAATAGTAGTATTAAAGGTGCTAAGCCAAAAAGAATGCAAACGAACAATTACAAAAGTCTAAGCAATAGTCACTTGGCACCGACTTCAAACAGATTCTAGGTACCTAGCACACATTATAATACTACTATTTAAATGAATAAAGAATTAGGTATAGGCAATTTATGAAAAACTAGTTTATTTTACGCTTTTAAGTGTTTTCTTGGCAGTCTTGTTTTTTGGAAGTCGTTTTTTTTTTATGCCTTTTGTTATGCTGTTAAAACATCGGAACGAGGTTTAATTTTTTTCCAGCCTGCTGTAAAGTAATGTAACCTTTCAATGAGATATCTTTATTTGTTCGACCTGTTTATAATACTAAGTTTCTTTTGTACTTCGATGTAAGACAAATAAAAGAAAATTATTGAACATAATTTGACGATGAACGTAACTTTTGTTACGTGTAGGAACCTCTCCTCTTCGAGTTGCCTGACACTCGACGAAGTGATTAAGTTGGATCAAACTGACATAAGCATTGAAGTTTTCCCTCACGGTCGGTTTTATATGGCCGAGGGCTCAATTATAATCTAAGAAGCTACTCTCTTAACCACGGCAGACTAGACATAAAACAGTGTATCTCTAAATTACGCGTCATAATTCCTCCCGTCTTTTCGCCAGCTCTAGGTATATATATACGTCATTAATTGTTCCTAGGTGCCTTCTCATTCTTCTTCATTACCTTTTAGCGTATATGACCGTCTCGCAAAATAATGCAGCGATTTCTCATGCTTTCGTGAATTTTACTTGCCACAAGTACAACTTGTGTAACAATATGAATATGCATGTTTGTCATATTTCAATCGGTTGACAAGTCCTACTACTAGATACCGAATTACTGTTAGTATCTGATATTTATATCTGACCCAATTAATATGAAAATTTGCAGTGATTGAGTCCAATTAGTACGGTGTATAGAGTGCTTTGATATGATTTTGTAAACTGTCAATCAAACATTTCTAAACCCAAGTTTGTTTGGCAATTTCTAATTCATATTCGTAATTATAAGTAAAAGTTCCTCAAGATATAATTTGTCAGTATTTACTAGTATAGTAGAAATAACTTGCCTAGCAGATTACACACACATACACAAACACACACACGTAATTGTAAGACACATTGTGATTATGGGTGATGTACGTAGGTTAGAATTAGTTTTCATATTTTTTTAGGTGCACCTTCTGTTTTCATTTAATTACACACATAATTTCCACAATTAATCAAATAATACACAGAGCTCACTGAATCTTACTTAGATGTAAATATATAGTGTGTCACTGGAAGGTTGCTGATACTTAAAGCACAGGTTATCCTTTTTTAAGCATCAGTAGATAAATATTTTGTTAATATATTATTTATGTAAAATATTCTAGCTCATATCCCTTTATATGTAAACACTTTTGAGACAATTAACTTTATTATTATGAACCGACTTCAAAAAAAGGAGGAGGTTCTCAATTCGACTGTATTTTTTTTTTATATTTGTTACCTCATATCTTTCGACTGTGTGAACCGATTTTGATAATTCTTTTTTTATAGTGCAAAAGCTGGTGCTTCCCGTGTGGTCCCATTTAAATGGTCCAGATTGAACTCGTTTTTTTTGTAAATTTTTTATTATATACACACATCAAAAGTGTCTAGGGATCAACATATATTTTTGCAATAACTTTTCTCCTGATTGATATTAATTAATTTTTTCTTTAAGGATTCATCAAATAAAGTGTTTTCGTTTGTCACAGTAACGATAAACCAAGTCACCTTTGCATTAATAAAGAAATTTGCCATTTTCCTAATAAAGGGATTTTTGACATTTGAACCACTAACATTAAAGTTCGAAAAAAGACTGAAATAACAGTTTTCTTTAAAATTTTATTAGGTAACTTAAACAATTAATAATCCGTGTTTCTACCGCGAACACTAACAACACAAGAATCAGTGTCAGTCAGAATCAACACAAAAAATGAGTTCAACCAAATCACGCTGTGGAATGGCCGCCCATGTTCGTTGCAACAACAAAAAAAGGTCTTCTTGCGACTGGATACCCTCCATATTCGGCAGAGCTCTTCTCTGTAGCATATCCCATGCATGCTCAATCGGGTTCAAGTCTGGCGACTGAGCAGGCCAGGGCCAAAGCCACATCTCAATCTCAAGAAATCCGCATAAAAATGCTTGATCCCTAGACATTTTTGATGTGTGTATATTAACTCACTACTAAAATATACGTATAGTAGGTATACCCGATTCTTTTATGCTGATATTAATAGGTCCGTGTAGTGGACGGACTAAGAATATGGAGCGTCAACACTCCTATTTATCCCATGGGTGTCGTAAGATTCGACTAAGGGAGCAAACTAGGCAGAACAATAGCACTGTAAATAGAAGTTTAACTGCCTCGGTGGCGCAGTGGTAGCGTATGCGACTGTTGTGCTTGAGGTCTCGGGTTCTATTCCCGGGTCGGACCAAATGTTTGTATGATCTACAAATATTTGTTTCGGAGTTTGGGTATTTTCTATGTATAATATGTATGCATTTACAAAAATGTATATGTATTTATATCAGTTGTATAGTACCCATAACACAAGCTATGCTTAGCTTGGGACTAGACGGCGTTGTGTGTGTGTTAGATGTAATAAATTAATAAAGTTAAATTTTAAAGTTAAACAGACTACCTGACGTAGAAAGAATTTGAGAGGACTTGCAAACAAATTTTTCAGGTCCAAAATACAAGTATGTCCTATGCATTCCTTGATCTTACAACATTGTATAAAGTAAAGGAAATTAAGCTTGGTTATATTCCGTAAGAATAATCCGGATTAGGAAGGCCCTCTTTGAATATTTTTTGTTTATTGTTTCAGCGGAATCGAAATCATGCAGCCAAACAGAAACTCAGGGTGGCCCGGGAGGAAGCCAAACCGGGACAAACAAAAGGACCTCCGCTTTGTAAGTGATTTATATTATACAAATATGTACCATACACAAAAATAAATAACTGAATTTCTTTCCTTGTGTCAGAAAACATAAATTTTGCCCACCTCTTATCGTAAATTGCCTTGTTTTTATCTGAAGGTGTTTCCTTATTTTACCTTACCACTCATGTCTTAAATAAGTAAATGTTGATAAAATAAGAGTACCGCAAGAAACAAAATGTTTATGCAAAATGAGTATAGTATACTGTGTAGCAAGCATGCTTTTCAAAGCATCTCTAGTATTTTATAGTGATATCGATAATGAATCGAAAATACAAAAGAGCGGTAGGTAATACACATAAAATAACAATGTTTATGTGTAACATAAAGGCTTATTTTTTTAGAGAATTATTTCGTGAAGAACAAATTCACTGACTATATTATTAGGAGATTCGCTATTGGTTTATGGGTGAAGAACGATTATAACTGCTATCAAGCATAACTAGGTAATCTAAATCGTCTTCATGTTAATGATATCTGAATATTTCATATCAAACTTTCAAAATCCTTTTCACTCAAAATCTTCGACAATGGTAAAGAAGTACATTGTGAGTTGTTATTGTTCTGAGTCTATTGTGTTCTTTGTGTCCGTTTCATATATGTTTGTAAAGTTCCCCACGCACCCACACCCAATACACAGTATGTATATTCCTAATGCGAGACTTGTCTTTTTATAAAGAAAAAAAAGACAGCGGCAGCATGTACCTAACGATCAGATTCCTTAGTACCTTTTCCTAAGTAGATTAAATAAATTTTGTAATTTCCAAACAAATCTAGAAGATAATTAAGGAAACCAATGTATGTAGGACTTAAAAAGGATATTTCTAGGGCTACAATATCCACGTAGGAGTATTTAGATTTTATTAAAAGTACTCGCCACTACCAGTGCAATTCGTGTCTACAGAAAAAGATACATGTGTAGCAGATAATAGCGGTAACGAGTGTAAACCCGTTGCGGATCAAAGGGAAAGTGTCAATAAATTGCTAGAAATATGTGTACAAGTTGCTGCGATACTAAACAACGACAATTGAATGTAATTCATACCATACATCTGAATAATATATTGAATTGAGCTGCAGGGTCCAAGCATTTAGTAACTATTCATGGCAAGTTTTTAAGATATACAAGTTTTTTAAGATATAAAAGGCAATACAATTTTGTTTAATTCTCACTTTGAATTTGAAGCACTGACATTTGGTCACTTGAGGCAACGACTGATTTTACCTGAAATTATATCCTTTTATAATTACAATAATGGAAAACTTGAAAGCTTGCTTGTATTCCCACAAGCATTCTACCTGACTCTAATTTTCCTAGCCTGTCTACAGAAACCGAGATAAATTATAATGTACAAAACCTTAAAATCATAAAACTCCGCTGGGATTCGATGTAGACAAGAATAAAAAAAATATTATAGACTATCAATGTGTTGTTTTTAAATTATATTAGCTACGTAAGTACCTAGGTAGGTATAATTTAAATCAAATCAAATTTTGTAAAAAAAATTCATCCAATTCAATGAAAATTTGAATTCATAAAATAAATTTTTTTGAAAAATTGTGGATCCTATAGTTTGGCAGATAAACCATAAAAACCATTGGCACCACTGTTTCCAAGATGGCGGCCGGGGGACAAGGGTTGTAACCCCACAAACTTGAATTTAACTTTACACTGACACCTTCATAATCTAAAAATTAAAATAGCGTCCTCTGAGAAATGCACGCTAAGCCCAAAAAATGTAACATTTCAATGGAACAAATAAATTTACGAAAACCTTGTAAAATAACCTGGCGCCTATCTAAGGCTATTAGCTATTCGCCACAGGTGTGCGTCTCACTCTTATAATTTGCAGTCAGAGAGATTACTTATGTACAACTTTGAAAGAAGTGCTTAATTTTATTAGATAAGTTTTGTAAAATAATATCAATATGACCGTCATGAACCTAGTTTTGTAACCTTTGGTAATCGCAATCCGTTAAGTAAACATACGGCACGTGTATGTTAATTTCCAATATTGCTAACAATGTATCTAATTATGACGGTACTAAGAGCTCTTCTGTAAAAATAAGCTACCTATATGTATCTAAAAAAATATTTTTTTGATTGAGCAGTCTTCAAAAACTCAAAAATTCAGCACCAATTGAGCTCAAATTTTGATTAAAGATGGTTTTAAAATCGATTTTCTTCCACCACAAGGTGCCACCGCGAATTTAACTTGAAATATTTGCAAACAATTAAATAAGTTAAAAAAAAAACTTACTAAATTTTGCCTGCTATTCCACCCGCTTGTAGGGGGTATCGCGTGATCATTTTAACATATAGCCTATGATACTCACAAATAATGTGGCTTTCTATTGGTGAAAGGATTTTCAAAATCGGTTTAGAGATTACCCTCTACAACCTCACAAACTTTACCTCTTTACAATATTAGTATAGATTAAAGATTATAATTATCATCTATTTTATGTGTATTTCTTTTTTAGCAAAATATTTCCCCGGCGCATGTCAGCCCGACTCATGCGGAGAAGAGGCGGCGTGCGTTCCTCACAACGATACTATGCACTCGTGTTGGTGCACTTCGAACGGGATGCCTGTTACGGAGGATTTCAAATGCCCCAGAAACACAGGTGATCATTGAACGCTTATTAATAACCCACGAATAAAGCTTGATTGATTATTAATAATTCTCGAACAGAGTTTATTGAACTTTAGATGTTTGTTTGTTTTGGTATGATATCGTAGTGTGTTTTGTAATATATAATACGTTTGATAAGAGTCAAAGGTTAAGCTCGTAAATTTCTATGATAAACATTCTGTGGCAGTAATGAGAGCGTATTTAAATTAAAAGGTTAGGAGAACGCTAACGACACCTTTGCGGTTGCGAATGTCTGCCACAGTTTTGTTACATTATTTGTTTAGGGTACATATACTTTTTTAGGGTATCGTTTCTAAAAAGTAAACATGGAACCGGAGCATAATCACTAATTTCCTTATGGGTCTGTTTTACATATTATACTCATACATCGTTTTGAGAGAAACTCAGTTATATTTTTCACCTGTAAGTTCATAATGAACTGTTATTTAGCCCATAGTAAACAGCGCATCATACCCTTTAGGAGTGTACCTATTCGTTGGCTTTCTTAATTCATAACGCACTTATGACTAGTTCTAAATAGTGGTTTGGTAGGTACTGGATTATTTAAATCTTTTAAATTGATTGATTTTAGCTCCGAATGTATTTGAAATCGATTAACTCAAAAACAAAATCGTCTCTTCAAACAAATTCAAAAGCAATCACGATAATGATACTAATATGATATATGTATACGTGTTGAAGTCATAATTTCTCTAAGATCGCGTTTAACTTTGTGATATTGCGTTAAGTCGAAATCAGGTAGTTTCAGTTATATAGGATTATGCATTAAAATGGCAGTGCCGTAACAAAATTAATAATTAATGCTTAACAGTAAGTGTTTTAAATACACCATTTAGTAGGGCATGCTCCACAAGTAAATAATAGCAATGTAAAATTTGAAAATCGAATAACAGACATCACAAATATAACCCGCTGTCAAGGAAAACACTTTGTATGACGCAAAAATTGTTTTCCGAGTATGTTCTCTGTGTCGGTTTCACGTATATTTCGTAAATCCCCTACAAGATAAGTCGGCGACACAGGATATATCAATTTAAAGTCCTACTGCGGGAGTCGTCTTTTTAAAAGAGACTGTAAATACGGTTTGTGCAAACTAGTCGGAACTATAAAGCCGGACATACACGTTCAAGTATACTTGCGCAAGTCTGTCTGTTTGACGTGCGTGACAGAGACGGACAGACAAAACAGTCTGGATTACCGATTATCTGCCTTTACCTATGTGTTTTTTACAGAACGCCTTGATGTGTGTAAATCTATCACGGTGAGTGTGTTTGTGTGAGTTTTCAATGAGTGGTTTTTAAATTATGTCTACGTACATTGCTGGTCTAGGAACACTGCTCGGTGCATAATATGGGTTGAAAATAGTTGCCTACCTCATCCATATTCCTAATAAGAGAAAATAGGAAACCAAACTAATTTAAATGCGAAGAAGTAATTACATAGGTGCATAAGGCTACGTAATTAGGTACTTCCGTTAGATAAATATACATACACCTAGAAAAACTGCAGTAGATTAGACTAGTATTTTGATAGTAGGTTAGATATCTGGTTATAAACAATATCATAAATCTAAGACAGTTCAAATGTTTAAATAAATGTCTAACAAAGTGATACACTAATTACTGAAATTCCATTTTTCACGAGTCAGTTAGAAAATATCTTTATATATATAATTCTTCTGTGAGTGTGTATGTCACTGAACTTCTCTCAAACGACTGGACCGATTTAGATGAATTTTTTTGTGTGTTTAAGGGGATCTGGGAATGGTTTAGATTCACAATTTTGTCCGCTGGACAATGTTTTTTTAATTAATTTTTGAAATTTTCAAATTAAAGACGTGTAGACAGGACAACGTCTGTCGGGTCCGCTAGTACATTTATATTCTTATTTCAAAGATAAGCACATAGGGGGTCACAGATTAATTTAAACAATTATATACAAAAATAATAACTTATGGGTCTACACTTATGAGCAAACTAATTCCGTCGGAAATGATTATCGTAAACCAAGTTATTACATTCACTTATTCTAATCACCAACTTCATCAGTAACTTGAAAAGTTAATATTACACCCAGTACCATTTCATTTTTGTTATGATATCATCAATAGTAGAATAATCAGTAAGTTGTCTAATCGCAACTTAAACTCAACTTAAAAGCTATTGACTAAGTTTTACACGTTTCAAATCATTTATTGACTAGAAACCGTTGTTAGCATGAATGAAGTCAAATTCCTCGCTAGATTCTTTTATCGTTTAAAACGTGAGTTTTAAATTTAAAGGAACGCTAAATCAAAAAGGTGTCAGAATCTCATTCTCTTTAAAATTATTAACTTAATTTTGTTATTAAATTTAATCAGATTAGGCTCACGAGTTCATCTATACTAATATTATAAAGCTGCAGAGTTTGTTTGTTTGAACGCGCTAATCTCAGGAACTACTGGTCCGATTTGAAAAATTCTTTCAGTCTTGGATAGCTCATTTATCGAGGAAAGCTATAGGCTATATTTTATTTTCATAAAATTAGAGATCCGTAAGAAATTTGCTATTTCGTAACCCAAGGTGTGAAATCGAATACCTATTTTTGCGTGCGCTGCAAATACTATTGACAATAGAACAAAATAATGTATTACGGGTTTGTAGGTCCCATTTAGATCTACAAAAAAATCCGTGAGAGCACATATCTAATTATCATGGTTTAGTCACAATAGCCGCTTTTGTGTTCAAAAAAATTATTAAATCGTCTGAAGAAAGAAACTACGTTAAATGTGTATCGTAATATTAATCCTTATCCAAATAAAGCATTATGTTATCAAGGGTATTTATGTACAAGTAAAATACTTTTCGTTTCATCCCATTCGGACATTTCGTTTAGAAGTTATCACGAGTATAAGACGCTAAGAGTTGCTACGTAATAATGAGTCATTTGCCAAAGAGTTTTTATGAGTATTAGATCTTAGAAGAGTATAATAAATACATCAATACCAGGAGTGGCCAACCGGTCAATCGCGATCGACCGGTCGATCGCGGCTATTAGTCCAGTCGATTGCGGCGAGGCAAAAAAATTGGTACCTACATAAATTGAATTTGGATTAAATGGAAAAAAATTAAGTTCGTAGGTAATTTGAATAAAAATTTAGTTGTTTTGGTCCAGAACAGACTGTGCAACGCAATCTATAGTTATAATAAAAATGTAACAGGTCCAATTCTGTACATTAAAGATATTTTGAAAAAAATTTTTGGAGGGCTCTCTATCATTTTGCCTTTGACTCAACAGAAGTGGCATCAACCTTTGACTTCATAGCTGTTTCCAGTTTTATCGAGCTTTCCTGGGACATTTCGTTCAGTAATTTGGACTTTACCAGTTCGGTGGTAACGTTAACATTACTATTTTCGAGAGACATAATCAATGGGCCATATCTCGACGTTAGACCTCCCAATAGAATAGCAGCAATGGAGGTATCATCTATTACTTTGTCTATATCCGCCAAATCTTGAGCAGTAGAAATAATCGATACTGAAGCCAAAACTGTATTTTTTTTCATTTTTGACTGTCTGTCCGTCTGTCTGTTTCTTGGCCGCGCATCGCGCCGAAACTACTGAATGGATTCAAATGAAACTTGGCATGATTTGAGTTCATACCACGAGGTAGGACATAGGATACTTTTTATCCCGAAATTCAGCACGGTTTATTTATTTTTTATTATTATAAGTTACCTGCCGAAGTGACTGCTCAGCCTGATGGTAAGCTCAAGCAAAATCCAAAAGTGGAGGCCATACCATACCATACTCACTGCGAAAGCAGACAATGCAGTATGGCGTCCCACACCATGGCAGCTTAGTGAGATGCTTTTTCACGCCCCGCTTAAAGGACCCGGGATCATAGTGGGAGGGAAACACGTGCGCTGGTAGTGAGTTCCAGTTTTTGAGTTCTTGGCACAGGAAGGAAGAACTAAACCGTTTGGTTCCAGAGCGTATTTCAACGACTCTAAGGCGGTGGCTACCAAGGCCAGCACGCGTGGTTTTGTTGAGAAAAGGAGAAGGTGGGATCAATTGGAAGAGCTCTTCAGAGCACTCTCCATGGTAAAGGCGGTAGAGGACTGCCATAGAGGCGATATCTCTCCGCAAAGGCTCAAGGGATTCGGTGGCATCGGGACTGTTGATAATGCGGACTGCTCGCCGCTGCAACCGATCGAGAGCATCAAGCAAATACTGCGCGAATTCATCGCAAAGATGAGAACAGTACTCCGCGCACGAGCGCACCTGGGTCTTATAAAGAAGACACAAATGCTCGGGCATGAAGAACCGTCTCACCTTGTTCAGTACGCCAAGTTTCCGCGAGACCACCTTAGTGATGCTCTCGATCTACTCCCGCGGGTTGAGGTCCCGGCAAATATCCATGCCCAGGACACCGAGCTTATCCTGTAGTGGCGGTTGGTTGGGCAAATCTCCCAGAAACACCAGTTCAGCTGTCGGAAACTGCTCCTGCGCTTTATCCGCTGCCTGACTTAGATGGTCACCGGGAAACTTGACGGCAAAAGATTAAGAGAACTGGCCAGATCGGAACAGCCTTGGCCGCCAATCTTGCTCTTCATTCGGCCAAGGAGAGAAACAAGTGGCGGGCAGTTTCTTGCAGAAGATCATACCACACCTAGGGAAACACGTCCTCAAGAAGAGCTCCACGAAGCGGAACATTTATAGACCAATTATTTAAACTTTTATGCCGTAATTGATAAAAACAGAGATTTGAAAAAAATTAGTTAATTGACAATGGTGTAACTTTTTGCAAAATCGACATAAAATTTTTTTTCACCGAGGTTCTTATTCAAATTTTTGAATAGCTATTTAATATTATAAAATAATTATTTAAGCTGATATACCGGCTTTCCAGGCGACGTGCCTATGCCGTAACGACTTCGCGGAGTACTATTTTCAGCGTTAAAAAAAAAGAGATTGAGTTTCGGGAGTTATGACTTTTTTTATTGGAAATTTCCTGCTCTTTTAGGATCTTCTTTCAAAATTCCTTAAATATGACTACTTTAGAAGTTATTAACGAAAAACTAAATACCTTGTTTTTTTTCTTATTTTGTTAATAACAATCGCAATTTTTTATGTGCTTATAAACCCATTAAAATCATTTTTCTAGACATCATTTCGAATCGAATGAGCAATCGCACATATTTTTAAGAGCTTTATTTCTGTTCAACACGTTTTTTAATTTGTTGACTAGACTAGGCGACCGTTTAATATACTACGTAATACGTACATTCGAATTGTATCGATTGTACTATGAAGTATGTTGTTTCGTGTGAAATTTCAAGAAATGTCATTGGTCGATCGCACAAGGTTTCATCAGTAAAAAGTAGATCTTAGGTCTAATCAAGTTGGCCACCCCTGATCTATACTAATATATAAAGCAGAAGAGTTGTTTGTTTGTTCGAACGCGCTAATCTCAGGAACTACTGGTCCAATTTGAAAAATTCTTTCAGTGTTAGATAGCCCATTTATCGAGGAAGGCTGTATGTTATATATCATCACGCTAAGACCAATAGAAGCGGAGCACCAATGAAGAATGTTTCAAAAACGGGGGGAAATTATTACGCTACGGGCAATAGGAGAAGCAAACGACGTTGCGTGGGTCAGCTATTAATATTATAAAGCAGAAGAGTTTGTTTGTTTGTTTGAACGCGCTAATCTCAGGAACCGCTGGTCCGATTTGAAAAATTGTTTCAAATCAAATCAAAATCATTTATTCATCTAAGACAAGTGACACTCACGAACGTCAAATTGAAGCTATAGTTAAAAATCATAGATCGACACAAGCAGACGCCACAGCATGTGCTGTATTGTCGAGGTAAATTAGGCGAAAACACCAAAAATCTACTGCCTGCCTGTGTCGATCCATAACTTCCAGTTTCCAAAATGCGTAGAACTCGTGAGGAGAATACTGGCAAAGAAACTCATGGCTACTCTTTTTCAAAATCTGATTTTCAGGTACAATAGTGTTAGTATTACATGTAAGGTAAACAGTATGCAAGCTGTTGCCACCTGAAATTCCTTTTATTAGAAAGCTTTCAGTGTTGGATAGTACATTTATCGAGGAAGGCCTTAGGCTATTTATCATCAAGCTAAGACCAATAGGAGCGGAGCACCAACGAAGAATGTTACAAAAACGAGGGTAAATTTTTACGCCAAGAGCAATAGGAGACGCAAACGACGTTGCATGGGTCAGCTAGTTATATGATAATTATGAAGAAATACAATTGAAAGCGTTTTGCTGTTGTTGTAAAAGTAAATCCTAAAATGT
The DNA here is from genome assembly GCA_949125395.1 of Diaphora mendica. Lineage (NCBI taxonomy): Eukaryota > Metazoa > Arthropoda > Insecta > Lepidoptera > Erebidae > Diaphora > Diaphora mendica. The sequence continues at coordinate 20,602,664 of OX421317.1, forward strand.
TCATACCTCAATGAACATGCTTCAGGAATTCTAACTCAAATCTAAACACGCGACAAGATTTTATCATTAAAATTAATTGGCCATTGAAATTATCACCATGCGATTGGAAACATCTTTCTAAGAGACGATTCGATCGAACTCTTTGCCGTAATCGACGTAGGTACCTATATTAAATCTGCTTAAGAAGTCTAATCACAATGCTCTATCAATAATTCGGACTGTTGTTACAAAACTCAAATGCTTTATAGCCATACTCTTTCTGCAAATATTTATGGATAATAGAAAAGTAAAATTTCAAAGTTATAATCGTTTAAAAATTAAGAATGAAATCTAAAGTATGTAACATATACGTATCTCTGTAGCATTTTTGTCATCGCTCGTAAAATATTTTCTAGGTGGTAATTCATGAAACAAACAATCCAACTAATGAATAACTGCCCTTAAATTGTGAAATTCTATTTTATTTCAGCCAAATACTTTCCCGGTGTATGCCAGCCTGAGTCGTGCGGCACTGAGGCGGCTTGTGTGCAGTACAACAATAGCATGCATACCTGTTGGTGCACTTCGAATGGGCTGCCAGTCACAGAAGACTTGAATTGTCCAAGAAGTACAGGTAATACTTAAACGCTTACCTATAAATTCAGATTACTATCTGTGAGCGAAAGTCATTAACTACTATCTTTAAATTAGCTATTTTCGTAAAGTTTCGTATATTTAACTTTGATCAATACTGGAAAATGTTATAATAAATTTGCAAATTATCAGAGTTACCCGCGATTGACAATATTGTTTTTGATTTTGAAATACGTATATGTATATACATTATACATATTTATATTTATTAGTCTACGAATTGTTTTCTAATAACAATTTATCCTTTAACCTTACTTTTCCAATAAAATGCCATTACGTGCATTAGATGTGGCTAGTAACTTATTAAACGATAGCATATTGCCGTCAATCAGGTTCACATATTTACAAAAATAAACATACTTATATTTTTAAATACATACATCTTTGAAATGAATTACACCCAGACACAGACCTCATGCTCATTAACGAAACCTAAGACCCGTAGTTAAACATTCAGGTCAGTTACTTAAACAAATAATTCAATAGACCGATAGGTCAGTTCATTCATATTATTATATTTTATTAAACAAAAATAGGAAGAGTATAGAAGTTGGCGGTATTTCATGCCCGGGTCTCAGAGTACACGTTAAGCCGTTGATCCCGGTTGTTATGTATGGCAAACGTTATTCGGAATTCAGTGTTCCGTGGAAAAACTGATTTTCAGGTAATACCGGTTGAATTAGTAGCAGACCCCAAATAGTCTTGAGAATAAAAAGGGCTAGGAAGATGAGATGATGATTAACTAAGAATAAGAAACAACGATATTTATTTTAGTTACCTTACTTTAGTAATAAAAGGTATAACTTATACCATACCCAGTATAAGCCGGTTTCAACGATTAATTGGATTTCAGGAAATTTATTGCAAAGTACCTAATCTACAGAGTAACTAGTAGGGATCTACATATAGAGTGTTTTATTCTCGAGGGATTAAATGGATTCGTAGTGACAAGGGTCTACAAAGAATGTTTAAGATCTTCGGCCTTTTTCCTACCAAAAAGGAATGCAAAGGGAACATGACGTGGCTGAAGACGTCAGTAATTTTTGAATATTTTCTTTGTAGAATACTTGTATTGGTTTATTTGCTATTTACATACACATGTAGGTACGTAGGTATATTCGTAGTTAGATTATGACAAATATTTCTCTATATTTCATATTTTATTTCAGCACCGTGGACAGTAAAAATGCTATTTTGAGCTCTGATTACACTTTTTTTTGTAATCTGAGATTTTGAGATTATGTTCTCTTTTATCCTACTGCTTTAATTAGAAACTATAGGGACAGAACAGAAGTATACTAGCTGTTGTTGTATTCATAATGTACGTATACATATTAAGTACGTACTTTTTTGAAAGAAATCCGAAATGTTTATCAGTACCTATAATAGGTACTTTTTTACAACTTTATGCCAACTCATGTCTTCCGGAATGAACTTGAGTTAAACTTGATGTTCACTATGAATACGACATTATACTATCATTTTAATAATTATACATATTCAATAAGATTCAGACCCATTTCGAATATTTCGATCTTTATTCAATCAGTAAGGTACACACGCATTCGACTCTTTTGAAGTGCAAGCGTCAATAGGCTACGGCGAGCTACTTTGCTATTGGTGTGATATAAAACCACTAGCTCTCTCACGCAACTTTGTCTGCCTTTGTTTTTTTTTAATCATGCTCCGCTCCTATTGGTCTAAGCGTAATGTTAACTATCCTATCTTAGAAGATATTGAAAAATGGAATGTAAACAGGTGAGGTTAGAGCATATAATCCAATAACAAATTTTAGTGCATTTTAGTTTAGTGATGACACCAAGAGCATCACCACCAGTGTCGGAGTTCACTGTGAGCAACAACGTGACACAAGAATTATATTATTGATTAGACATACGAATCCCACCAAAATCATTTTCATGTAAAATGTTGCCAAGACGACTGCATATGGCTTACCCTGTGAAAAAGATATCAGATCTCATGTAGAGCCAAGGTTCTGAATCTACACCCCCTAACTCTACCAACCCTAACTTCACAAACTCTACATCTCAGTAAAAATGTATGGCTTCGCCGTTTCGCCACCATACCGTCACGAAGGAGAAACGAATGCCTTTTGTGTTTACAAATATTTAGTATCTGAAGTAACGAAACAGCCAAGCCATACATTTTCACTGAGATGTATAGTTTATGAAGTTAGGGTTGGTAAAATTAGGGTGTGTAGATTCAGAACCTTGGCTCTACATGAGATCTGATATCTTTTTCACAGGGTAAGCCATATGCAGTCGTCTTGGCAACATTTTACATGAAAATGATTTTGGTGGGATTTCATTTCTTTTTGTAAGTTGCTTAAGGCAGTTTTTTTTTACTTTTTTTGGGGTTTATTTCTCGTACATCTTCTTTCTTCTCTCGTAAAAGTCCGTTTACCAAAAATAAAACCTCTAGCATAAAAAATTGTGAAAGTCTCATACAAACTTCCACCCCCCAAATTTGGGGGTTTGGGGGCAAAACTAATAGGTTTAAGAATTTTTTTGTTGTTTGTATATTGAACTTAGTTTACATACCAAATTTCAGCTTTCTAGCACTTCAGGAAGTACCCTAACAGTTTTGATGATCATCAGTGTGTCAGTGACGAAATCGGTGTTTTTTAGGTATCAATAAAATGTAAGGTATTAGAGCTATGCAATTGAAACTTTGTATGTTTCATTAGTCTATTGGTAACACCATATCCTGAGAATTTGAAAGATCTGGTATATCGGGAACCAAAGTTATGAGGGTTCAAAAAAACGACGAAACACTTCGAGAAAAGGTAGGTAGTGCCCTTGCGCTTCGCTTGGCTCGTCTTGGCGGGGGCACGACCGTGCCTCCAGATAAATACGTCACACAGACTGTAATCTAAAAATGATCACTAAATGGCCAGTGTGCGGAAAATCTTTATTCAAGAACACACGAACAAATCGCAGAATATAAGAAGGAGCGTCTTATTACAAAAAGAAAATGCGTGGAGCCCCTCCGCGCGGAAGAAGTAAAACTTCGTAATGTGCAACAGTGATTTCATACCCCCTCCATGGTAGCGTTAAACGTTTAACGCAACCTTGTTGGAAGTCGCATTAGTAGTTTCACTTCATAAATGCGTGGAGTCCCTCCGCGCGGAAGAAGTGAAACTTTGTAATCATGAAGGGAGTATGAATGCCCTGTTGCACATTACTATGTTTTCAAAACGTTTAAGGCTATCATGGAGGGGGTATGAAAGCACTGTGTTGCACATTACGAAGTTTCACTTCTTCCGCGCCGAGGGACATCACGCATTTTTTTCTCATTGTGATACTTCGGTATTTAAATTTATTGTTGATAGTCTAGTACAGTTTTTTTAAGTGAAATTTCTAATGCGACTTCCAACAAGGTTGCGTTAAACGTTTAACGCTACCATGGAGGGGTATGAAAGCACTGTTGCACATTACGAAGTTTCACTTCGAGGGACTCCACGCATTTTTTTAATTTGACAATGAAAAATTAAGATGACTGGCATGTGATGATAAGTGATAACTTATAGTTATGTGGATTTAGGTACTGTGGGAATTTAATGCCCAGTTTTCAGTAGGTAGTTATAGTGTTTAAGACAACAGACGTTATATGAAAATCACAATAGACAGGGTTAACAATTACAACAGTTATAATTGTAGTAATATATACAAATTTTTACTAAATAATAAAGCTTGTTTGTTTGTTTGTTTGATTGATTGTTTGTTTGTTTGGTTGGCCGAGCTAATCTCAGGAAGTACTGGTACGATTTGAAAAAATATTTTAATGATAGATAACCCAGTTATCGAGGAAGGTTATAGGCTATATATCACTTATATCACGCTATTATGAACTGGAGCAGATTAGTAATGATTATAATGCAAAAATGATGGAAAATTATTCCTTTTCAGATTTTCCATTGTGTGCACTGCGTAAACCTTAAAATTCTTTCATAAGTTTTACAAAATACAATGTATGAAAGAATTATTCCCCTGTAAAAGTTCTAAAAAAGTCTGGGTCAAATCTATCTAATAAGGTTGACTCGCTATAACCTTTTTATGGTAAAATTAGTTCACGCTACGGCCAATAAAAGATGCAGACGAGATTGCGTGGGTCAGCTAGTTAAATTATAATAATATTTTGTTTCCTTCCAGTTCCCGTGACGCTAAAGCCTATCTACAATGTGATCCCACCGGGCCCTTCGAATGCTTCTGCTGAGTCCAAATACGCTGCGTCACCTCCCACCGCGCAGGTAAGAATATCCGTCTTAATTATAAATCTGTCTAACGTCTTATCATTCTCATTACTCATCGTGCTACCAAGAGCCGTTTACGAAATTAAGAAATATTAGCTTAAGCTTATCTTGATGCTTCCTTAAGAGGTTGATATAAATTGGATCAACCGTTGAAATGTATTACATACATTAGCTTTTATTCTGGTTTAATCCTACTAATATTATAAACGCGAAAGTTTGTAAGTATGGATGGATGGATGTTTGCTACTCTTTCACGCAAAAACTACTGAACGTATTTGGATGAAACTTTACAGTAATATAGATTATACATCATAATAACACATAGGCTACTATTTGTTGCAATATCCGACATAAATGCGGGTGGAGCCGCGGGCACCAACTAGTAACGTTATAAAACAAATCTAGACGTTGATTTATACCTACATGTTGTAATGTTTTCTGTTACCAGTCTACTTTAAGCGCAAAAAAACGATAATCTGGGGTCTCATAGGATATGCAGGTACAGCTATCTCCGAAAAGTTTTGTTGATTACTTGTAATAATAAATGCATTGCTTTAATTTCTCCGTTGACGCAAGTTATCTTTCAATCAGGTTATACTACTACTGGTTCAAAATTAACGGATTTTTTTTCTGAGTTCATAGTCTATACCACAAACTTGTGAGTATGAATATGATTTTGGCCCTTCGCAGAACATAATTCATACAATAAATTTTTGGTACTATGTACAAATTTGCTCGGAGCAGAGAATATCAATAACAGATAAATACACAGAATATCGTCGTATGTAACATGAGACAATAAACAGGAAATTAATGGTATACTTAGTGCATTATTTGATTACGCGGAATACTTGTGGTTGTTGTTGTAATCTGTTGTATTGTCAACACCAAAGCTACGTCAGGAAACAAAAGACAACCCAAGGTTTGTATTTTCTATAAGCCGTTTATATACTTTCGGTTGCTAATATAATAGGTTACCATGACTACAGGAAGTCGGTTAAAAATGATGCTTAGCATTTACTTGTGTATCGCTATACATGGATGACCTCTTTGTCGCAATTAAATGCTATGAAATATATTTAGCTTTAATTCCGCGAGACAAATATCCAGGTCTAAAAGCAGGGCACAAATCCCACCGTCTCGCGGAATTAAAGCTAAATACATTTCATAGCATTTAATGTCATAGATTTCCGCAAAGTAACGCCTGATTCCATAACTTATCTTTGTCGCAAGTTTCCATTCGCATCAAAATTTCACTTTTCAAAACTCGACAACCGTTATTACGGCCAGGTTTTTGGCAGACAACCCTATATCATCGTATTCGCAATGAAATGGCGATTAATTTGATATAAAACTTATTTATTAAACAAATGGGTGCAATTAACTAATATCGACATACCTGTTTATACGTGCCAACCAGTAGCTATGCCAGGAAACAAATAGACAACTCAAGGTTTGTATGTTCTATAGGCTTTATACTTTCGGTTGGTATTAAATTTATTCGTTAAACTCATGTGTACACTGTTTAATAAAAAGTCATTTTTTTATTTTTTATTTATAATAGTTTGGCCAGGAATTTTTTAGCCAATCCACCCGTGATATATTATTTAATATATTAAATTTGATCTAGAATACTTTTCATCCAATAAACAGATTGGTGAAGGTCGTTCCTTATTGTATCCTCTACTAATAGTAATGTTAGGACAACGACCGCGGGGTACAGTCAGTACATTATAAACAGCATGCCAAAAACATAAGCGAAATTAAGAAAAACGCTCCACTTTATCAATGAAAGTATTGATTTGAAAGCTTCCGAATTTGATGTTGTGGAAAACGAAATCAGTGTTTTTCCACGGCTGATAAATATTCATGATAGGTCAGACGAGATAACGCTAGCCGATGTCAAACGAAATTGTGAGAGTATCTGATATAATATTTTATGTTGTTTCTACAACATTACGATGTTGTTACTGGACTTTTATTTTGAAGATAACCATTTTACCTCTGAACTTGATTTATCATTACTTTTTTTCGTGTAGTAATATCTCTTGTGTAGGAATGTTATGTTAAAAAAAATACGTGTGGCACTCGGGGACTGCCGCGGTAAAGTTATTGCATAGCATTTTTTTTTCAAGTTATGCAATTATATTTTTTTATTTTTAAGCAGTATGTCCGTGCGTGACAGTGACACAGATTCGTTGATTCATCGTTCGGAGCAGCTCGCCTCGATCCATGCGAGCTTCGGGTGTCAGGTTCTTTTGTTACGTTACGGAATTTCTGCACAAAGGCCCCAAAGCCCGCGATAAAAGCTATGCAATACCTTAAAAATATTTAAAGAGACGAAGGACTATCTGTTGATTTGTGTTTAGGTAGAGGATAACCGAACTTATTTTGCCATGAAACACTGACATTGCCTCATCATCAATATAAGAGTCATTCCCGTTCTTAAATACACGTATAAAGTATATTTCAGTAACTTACAGTAGAATTTATTAAGACTATTAATAACGGTAGTGGAGTTTTGTTTGGACCCTCCACCGTTTCGTACATTGTTTTAAATAATTTACTCTTGGTATACCTATACAGATATTTGCAAACCTATACTATATTTCAATTTTGTTTTAGGTATCAAAGTCTTTGATATCTGCAAGAGGTGACATTTATGCTGAATCTACCTCACCCAATGGATCCCTGATAGAGTCAGGGGTGACCGCTGGCATGGGTACCTTGATAATAGGGACAGTCTTTGGTGCCGTTGTACTAATTCTTCTGGTATCCATAGCCGCCTTCTGCCTCAAAAAACGGATCTGTCGCCTTGATGGAAAACCTAAGCCCGTGAGTAGTAATCTATACCAATATTATAAATTCGAAAGATTAGCTTAATATGTCACCGTAAGATTGTAAAAACTATTCGATTATAATCTACCTAGCGAGATTGCAAACTACGTATTGCACGTACGAATTTGCACGTCAAATTGTCAACTTTCGCTGATTGGTCGGTTTTACAGTAGGCAGTTCAATGGCCATAGAGTTAGGTTAGAACTTCTTTGATTAATCACAAATTATTTTCACTGTCACAACAATTTAATATAACTACTTCTAACGCTGTGAGGTATTTTCAACATGAAATCAATTTACAATCACAAAAATACTTTACATTCGGCAATAAAGACCAATTAACAAACAAATATGGCGGCGCGGGACATATATGCTGTTCAACCAATCAGCGCGTGACTTGCGATTCGTCGATACCATTTCACAATCTTTCGACTGTTAGCAATCTCGCGAGATAGATTACAATCTAATCTAATCTAATCTGAGGTAACAAACATGAAAAAAATACAATCGAATTGATAACCTCCTCCTTTTTTTTGAAGTCGGTTAAAAATATTACTGACAATTTTATTGTTGCTGACCGTTCACCGTATCTTACTAACACGGTGTACCTAGGTATATTTATTTATACAAAAAATACAATTAATATTAGTTCTCAATAATAGAAAAATGAATAAAAAGCAACATACATAGAGAACAAAATATCTTAACTAAAAATTATTTGAAAAAAATACTTTAATAGCACAGACTGCACGTTTGGCCTAGTGGTTTAACGGTCACCACGCCGTTACCTACTTCGCCAAGTGTCGTGGGTTCAAATCCCACGTAGGACAACACTTTGTGTGATCCACAAATTTTTGTTCTGAGTCTGGGTGTTCTTTGTGTCCGTTTCATGTATGTTTGTAAAGTCCCCCGCGACACAGGATTTATTCCTAGTGCGGGAGTTGTCTTTTATAAAAAAAAAAAAAAAAGAAATGACGTCCTAAATATAAAATAAATACTCAAATATTGTTATAGCATGTGCGACCGGGAGAACCTCTACTAGCTGAACGGTATATAACAAACCCTCAGTATGGAGTCTACGGAGCGAGCAACGTGGTACCAGTATCAGGACCAGGGACCCCTGGAGACGACGACACTAATAAGTCGCAGGTGCTACTCCTAGATCGGAACACCCTCACATTCTTGGAAGAAGTCGGGGAAGGATGCTTTGGAAAAGTCCATAAAGGTAATTATTTTAAAAAGTAAAAAGTCCCATCCTTGTTGTTTTTCCTATCAAAACATTTTCTTTTCTTGAATTTACGTAAATTAATAAATCTTTTGAATATTGTTTTATTTTGTATTAATATAATAAGCTGTATGTAGTTAGTGCTGAGACAAGAAATTTACTCATTATGGTGAATAGGTTGATCACATAGTCACTTTCAGTTATGTGTAGCTCTGTGTGTCAAAAGTACACAATGTCTGTGCTTATGCTAAATTATGTTTAATTTTATTGATTCAGGGCTCCTTAGAACTACAACAGAAGAACAAGTTGTAGCCATTAAAGTATTAAAGGAAAGTGCAGGTCGCAGCGCCACAGAAGATTTTGTAAGAGAAGTCTCTATCATGTCTGCATTTCGGCATGCAAATATCCTTGCGCTTGTTGGAGTTGTGTACAGAGGTAACTTAAATTTGAATTTATATATAGGATATTACCTTTTCAATATGTATTACGTAAAATTTTTAATGCTTAATCATTGTTTGCAGACGATATTAATGCAAGCCCTTGGATGGTATTTGAGTACATGGAATGGGGAGACTTAGCTGGTGTCTTAAGAGGATCCCGGGGTGGAGGAAGACCTGGACCGCCCTTAGACGAACCTGCACTATTACATGTAGCTCTACAAATAGCACGTGGAATGCAATATCTTGCTTCTCGAAGATTTGTTCATCGAGACCTCGCAGCTAGAAATTGTCTTGTCGGTGCCAATCTTACGGTAAAAATTGCAGACTTTGGGATGTCACGAGATGTCTATACTTGTGATTATTACAAAATGGCCGGTGAAAGACCGATGCCAGTTCGTTGGATGTCACCTGAAAGTATAGTGTATGCGAGATTTACCCATGAGTCAGACGTTTGGTCCTATGGTGTCGTTCTTTGGGAAATATACAGCAGAGGAAAACAGCCCTTCTATGGTCATAATAATGATAGCGCAACCAAGTTAATTTTAAGAGGTATATTATTAGTACCACCTGAGGATTGCCCACGATTTGCATTTGATTTAATGCGTGCTTGTTGGAAAACAGAACCCCTTGAAAGGATAGGTTTTGATGAAATCTGTAGAAAATTAGAGTTGGCTGCGACAGGAGATGGGAAAGCAATGCAAATTCGTTTGCCGCGACCACCTCCACCGCCTCAAGATTCAACAGGCTATTTGATACCAAAGGAACAAGCGCCAGTTGATTACTTAAAGTTGTCATTACCTATGCCGGAGGAAGATACAGAAGCGGCTTCAGACTCTAGTGAGGAGGAGGACGACGACGAGGAATTTACTTGACAGCCACCTCTGGTGCCAGCTTCGCAGTACGTGCCGCGCACCTCGCCCTCGGCTGTCGCAACGACAATGGCTCTAACCTGCACATTCCGCTCACAGAACAGCATCTTCTCCCACTATCAATGTTAGTTTACCTTGGACGTCTGAATGAAACTTACCCAGGAATGTACCTTCACTGATGTCGAGTCAATACTCATTTACCGTAGTGTGATATGTTCTCATAATAATTAAATGAAATGTTACACATTAGCGAATGAAACATTTATATAGCTGTATAAAGTCTTTGATATTTAAAATGTGTGTTGTGTATTTATAAATAATATAGCTAGTGATTACCTAACCTGTGTGCCATATGCCAAAAATTAAAGTAAATTACTAAAATATATAATTATAAGACTATACAATTAAATATGATGAAATTATTATTTTAAAGCCAATAATTATTACTCTTAGGAACTCTGAACAGAATATATTCCTAATGAAGGAGTTTTGACTAGCAATACAATTTTAAAACAAGATCCTAAAAAACTGTTTTAGCGTGTAAGTTTTAAGTGTGACTGAATTGTATTTGTTGATAAACTGTAGCTTTTATGATAATGTATAAATTTATACAAATATTCGTAAATAATGTTTATAAACGAATAGATATATGTTTATCCTAGTCCTAGGTTATTTTTCTTAGAGTTGTGATGAGTAAATTATGAAACATTTTTAGTGTTCATAAAACCGCTCAAAGTAGTTCAATGTCAAATTGCATCGAACTTTCTAGTTAGAAAACCTTGTAATTCAAATACATTCTCGTTCCGGACTTGATTTCATTTTAAACAACTCTTAAATGAATATTTACAAAATCTATATAACTAATAAATAAATATCGGACCTATTCTAGACAATTAAACATAGTTTTTACAAGTGACTGATCCTTTAAAGATACGATTTTACTCAGCCAAATTATTATACCTGCTAAACGTAGTAGAAATGGACTTAAAAAGTCATGTAGATAGACAACTATAAACAATTTTTTTATATAACTACGATAAATTTATATGTAAATATTTAAACATTATGCATTTCATTGATTTAATTAATATTATTGTTATGTACCTTAGTTTAATATAGTACATTAATGTTTGAGTACGTAAGCAAGGTAACTAAATTTTTAATGGTTCTATTCTAACTTAATATTCTGTTTAAATGATGCCCTGAAAAATTGAATCCCTACGAGATTGTTTTGTGGGTACCTAATAAAAAGAAATACGATCTAGTCCATAAGAATACTGATTTTTAGGAAGCCTAAAGTAATTAATATAAATATTGTAACGACTTTCTGCAATAGCTAATGCAATCACCATAAATGTTTTAAAATAAAATAAAGAATACAACCTGTCTATATTTTGTTTTAATTAACTTAAGCACTGTTTCAAATACGGTGCTGGTTCGGAGTTCTGACAATATTATGACAATTGCCTCAATTCGACAAATTTTCTAACTAAACAATTGGAAACTATGGAAATGCCAATGTCGTTCACCACCTTAGGCCGCGCTGCTTCTTGATAGTTCAAGCCTCAATACAAGCTGTAGCCAAAGTATCTTTGACGTAAAAAATGTCGGCCAGGCTCAAGTGAAAGTTTCTTTAATCTAAACATCTATGCTATTTATAAAAATTTCGTATCACGATATATGTTCGCTATAAACTCCGAAACTACTGAACCAATTTTATGAAATTTTGTAAGCATCTGTAATTCGGTACAACTTGGGCGATAAGGTAGTTTTTGTCTCAATATTATTGATCTTAATATTTGTTATTGCAAATTTAAAGTGTGTATTTATCGGTTAGTTCTATAAGATCATAATAAATAGCGGGTTGGCATCAAAGTTGCACAGATATCCGGTAGATGGCGCCATGTTTCTATTTCTAGAATTTACATATATTTTCATGCTTATATTTGACCAATCACATTTTTTTTTCTGTTCGCGACTATAAGCTACCTGTGGGAAGCCGAGGTGAACATAATTACTAAAACTTTTTTTTAGAAATGTAGAAAATATTTCCAAAAAAAAAGCGGCCAAGTGCGAGTCGGACTCGCACTTTGCGGGTTCCGTAGCAGCAAGTAACATAATATAAAAGTTCTTGTAGTTCGTTGTAACTTTGATCGATAAATTGCGGTTTACAATTTATGACGTATTAAAAAAAACTACTTACTAGATCTCGTTCAAACCAATTTTCGGTGGAAGTTTGCATGGTAATGTACATCATATATTTTTTTTAGATTTATCATTCTCTTATTTTAGAAGTTACAGGGGGGGGGGGGGGGGGGGACACACATTTTACCACTTTGGAAGTGTCTCTCGTGCAAACTATTCAGTTTAGAAAAAAATGATATTAGAAACCTCAATATCATTTTTGAAGACCTATCCATAGATACCCCACACATATGGGTTTGACGAAAATTTTTTTTTTGAGTTTCAGTTCTAAGTATGGCGACCCCCAAAATTAATTGCTTTTTTTTATTATTGTGTGAAAATCTTAATGCGGTTCTCAGAATACATCTACTTACCAAGTTTCAACAGTATAGTTCTTATAGTTTCGGAATAAAGTGGCTGTGACATACGGACGGACAGACAGACAGACGGGCGGACAGACAGACAGACAGACAGACATGACGAAACTATAAGGGTTCCGTTTTTTGCCTTTGGCACGGAACCCTAAAAATGTGGCGGTACGAAGTTCGCCGGGTCAGATAGTTGGTGATTCGGTGACGATTAGATTCCCTAGCGGCAAGTCGCAGAACTAACGTATGACAGATAAAAATACGTATACACGTTAAAATTCCTCTTTTAAAATACTGTTCACCCTCACGAAGTGGTCTTATAGTATTTTTTACTACTCCGTAGACGTCTATCAATGAAATCATTGTAGAAAGAATTTAAAATAACAATGCACTCGCTCTGTATATGACGAGCAGATTCCCTAGCGGCAAGTCGCAGAACTCGTTAGTACACGTTTATGTTTAAACGTATTTTTATCTGTCTTATGTTTAAGACAGATAAAAATACTACACATTCCAATGTCAAGTAGAAGTATCTGTCATACGTTAGTTCCGCAATCGGCCACTAGGGAAATCTTCTCGTTACCAATAAATAAAATTGGAGTGTCTGTTTGTAATATTAAAATATGTATAATATGTATGTATACACGGTACATGTACCAAAATATCATTTTTACAATTTTGTTCTGTCTGTCCGTTGTTCCGGCTAATCTCAGGAACCGCTGGACCAATTTTGACGGAACTTTCACTGATAGGTAGCTGATGATATAAGAAGTAACTTAGGCTTTTTTATACTAGCTTTGTCTTCGTTAGCAGTATCGTACAAATAACAACAACTTGTACGATACTGACGAAAAGTAGCGTAGGTAGTTTATAGCATAGTTAGTGCGTAACGCGTATGTTTACTTGGAACTAGCTACGCTACTTTTTTCTGCTTCAACAAGAACAAGGCGGTGCGTTATCTACATTTTTCGTCTGTTTGTTCTGGTTAAATTCTGAAACGGCTGGAACGATCTTGACGGGACTTTCAGTGGTGGATAGTAAATAATGTAAGGAGTAACTTACTTTTATAAACTAACTTTGTGTTCTCGTTCATGGACACATTTAAAACCGATTACTTGTCTTAACTACTTGCACCCTATACAAGCACCAATGATGGTATACAAGCACTAATGGTAATGAACAGCGTGAAATCTAAAACGAACAAAATCTATGCGTGAGTTACCGCGAGTAGCGTGTATATGTATACTAATATTATAAAGCTGATACTAATATTATATTGACTGCCTCGTTGGTCTCGCGGGTGACGTGTGCGACTGCTGATCATGAGGTCTCGGGTTCGATTCCCGAGTCGGACCAATTGTTTGTATCATCATCATCAGCCTATCGCAGTCCACTGCTGGACATAGGCCTCTCCAATTGCACGCCACTTAGTTCGATTGTTTGTATGACCTACAAATATTTGTTTCGGAGTTTGGGTGTTCTCTATGTATATTATGTATGTATTTACAAAAAAAAGAAGCATATATGTATTTGTATCAGTTGTCTATTACCCATAACACAAGCTCTGCTTAGCTTGGGAATAGATGGCGTTGTGTGTTAGATGTCCAAATTATTTATTATTATTATTAAAGCTGAAATGTTTGTATGTTTGTTTGGTTGAACGCGCTAATCTCCGGAAACACTAACGCTATAGGCTATAATTATAGTCCATTCACTTTCATAGCGCCGCCGTCGCACGTGCGTCAAGCCGCCACAAAATCAAAGGGGCCCACCTGCGGCGTACACCCAGAAGCAAGTATGATTTGTCAGTTTACGCCGTTGTATTAATTATATAATACATACACTCGTATTTCACAACAATAACCACAATTTGTGTGCGGGTGCACTGACGCTATCTAAACGAATGGACTATACCTATCGTCACACTCTGTAACGAAATATGTTACAAAAACGGGGGCATATTATTATTCCTTTTAAAGCTTCTATTGCGTGCGCTGCGTGAAAGAATAAGGTTTCACAAAAACAATGTATTTAAATATTTTCGGACATCTGAAATATGTAAGAATTGTAGGTGCCATCCAAAGAGTATGTAATAAAACTATGCCATAATTGATTGTGCCCCTATAAAACATCTGAAAAAAATCCGCGACAGCGTAAGCCTATCTTTTGACTTTGCTACCCACTTTAACCTTTTTTATCGTAATCAAATATGCTCACACTTTATAACGCTTTACCTATAGATTATAGAAGCATATTTCCTCAAAACGGCACGGAAAAGGACCACATAGAAAACAGAGGTCGTTAACTCATCTTGAAGCACTTAAATCTTGGCTTGCCAGAGAAGTTGACCCAGCGGCCAGAGCAATTTTTAATGATAACAAATCTTGGTGCAACAGGTGTAGATGGTTATGCAGGGGCAACAGCAGCCACCGCAGCAACCTCCACAGCATCCACCGCAACACATTTTTGATGATGATGAGTTCTAGAGTTTTTAAAAGTCGAAAAGAAATCTTTACAGAAGAAAGTTGTGGAAAAATAGACTGTTAAACTGTTTTCATTTTTTATAACATAACGCTACGGGTAATAGGAGACGCAGATGAGGTTGCGAGAGTCAACTAGTTACATAATTATATTGATCAAAAAAGTAAGTAACTTGTGCATACTATTTGCAAAAACCTCGAATCTTTGTCCGCTTCAATTTGCATCGTGTTTAAGCATAGGTACTAAGTTCAAAAGACTAGTATTCCAACCTAGGTGTGGAATTGAATTGCCAGCAAAAAAAATATTTAAAAAATTCTGATACTGTCATCTGCTGTCATTTATTTACTACGTTCGTTCGTGTTTGCTTCACTCATTGCGGTTTTCGGCTTTTAATGCGAATGTGAAATAATTGATTTTTTTTTCAAAATGTAAACACGCGTTTTCATGAGACAATAAATGTGAATCTTATAAGTTTAGTGGAAAAAAGTTTTTTCTAACATGCCTCCGGTGAATTCCAAAGTGAAAAAGAATGGGGCAGAGTATGAGGTAAATATTACAAGTTTTGCATAAACAGAGCTTTCTCAAGCACAACTGATTATTTTTATTTTTGCCTCTAAATATATTTGTTTCAATTTTGTATTGTTAATTGGCGTTGTAACTTAAGTATTTCCCTATTAGAAAATACTTACATTAAATAAGCTAATACAAACCAGAATGTTAAAACATCAGAAATTTGTGTTAAAGAATTGAAGAAACTACTGTATTGCTGATCAGACAGACTTGCTTGCTGGGTTATTAACATTACAATGATAACAATAATACATCATAATGCCTGTCTGTCATGGCATATTTACATAACATTTGTAGACTGATATTATAAACATAGTTGACTGTACTGAGCCCACAGAAGAGCTCATAAAATATTACTTAGCTAGAAGTGATAGTCTAAAAAATTAAATATAACTGTATATAAATTTTGCATGTGCAAAGAAAAAAATATTTATTCCAACACCAATAGAACATTGAATCTATTTGTTTTTATTAAAAAATATCCGTTACCAAAAAAGTTAAAAGTTACAAATATTAATAATGTTTACACTATCTTTCAACTAAATTATTGTTGTTGATTATTATCTTTTTGAAAGAAAAATGTAATGTAATATCTAGACAATTTTGAAATTTTCTTATTAGAAAGTGCATATAGAGTAACTGTAAAAGAAATCTGAATGTAAGTAAAGAAATGAAAAAAAGTTGAGTTGCTATCAAAATTAATATTATCCATATTAAGCTAAGTAAAATGGAGATTATACTTACTTTCAAAACCATCAGAAAATCAATCAGCTAGAAACCAGTTAGAGTGTGATGTAATAGTGTTAAGTTGCTATAGCCTATAAATATTAATTTAATTAAAATTAATTAACTTACTTCATAATCTTTAAAAGGGGCACCCCCTCCCCCCTTTATAAGACACGATGAACTTTGAAGGAAAACTATAACAGCTTAGATAACTTTGTTAGTTCAGGAGTTACAGAGGCCTAACTTGTAAAATGTGCTTACTTAGAAAACTTTGTGCAAAAATAATAAATAATCTTAATATCATAACTAATTGGTAACTACAGAACCCCAATCTATGCATGACCACACTTGATGACACGCACTTGGCAGGTATTATTATTTTTGCTTTCTTGTATTTCCTAATAGACTCACTGTTTCATGATACTAAGTAGTTACAAAGACACATATTAAACCAAATGAATCAATTTTTAATCAAAGACAATATGCAGTCAATTGTAATTATTATGTTTCTGTCTGGCCCTTTATAGTGGAGGAACGGGTGTCATGTCCCTCCAGCACAAAGGGAGGATCCTCCGACCAGGCGAGGTGATTATGCCTGTCGGGCAAAGCATTTTTTGGGGTTTAGACCTCATATTGAAGATTCAATTTGGCAGAGTCTATTAACAGACAATCCACATTAGATAAAACAAGTCTCAGAATTGTTTTAACTATTTATTTTTTTCAGAATATCATTGCAACCAAATGTACTGCACTGGATTTTGAACAATACATTCAAGATAACAAAACCTTATTGATGAATGATCCTCTCAGGGACATATTATTGTACCCCACTGATGATGTTTCTGTAAGTCTGTAATACCATCTTATTAAAAATGTATTACTTTTTATATTATACTACTTGTTGCCCGCGGCTCCGCCCACGTGTATGTCGGTTTTAGCGGCAAATAGTAGCCTATGTGTTATTCTGATGTATAAGCTATATTACTGTAAGGTTTCATCCAAATCCGTTCAGTAGCTTTTGCGTGGAAGAGTAACAAACATCCATCCATACTTACAAACTTTTGTGTTTATATTAGTAGTATGTATTACTTTTTATATTATACTAGCTGACCCGGCGAACTCCGTACCGCCATATTTACATATCTGTCTCAGCTTCCCACAGGCAGTGTACAGTCGCGGACAAAAACTATCCTATCTCTCAAGTTGGAGCGAACTGCACATGGTGTGCAAATTTTATTATAATCGGTTAAGTGGTTTAGGAGTCCATTGAGGACAAACATTGTGACACGAGATTTATATATATTAAGATAAACATGCAGATGTGTTGATAGTTGTCTTACAAAATCACTTTATTTACTCATGCATGACTAGAAGCTTACCTCATCTCTATTCAGAAAGCATAAATACAATTACTTAACTTGCAATCCTCCACCTCTTTCTAAAGTGACTAACTAATGCTTCAGGTAATTCCCTGATGGGGAACTCCCCAATTTTTATATGTAAATGATGTAGAACTTTGGGGCTTAAGATACCTATTTTATATTAATGACCTCAATATATTTTAGTCATGTTCTATTTAAAATGGATGCACCTCATCATTTCATTTAATGTTTTCAGAATTTGCATTCCTATAAGATTTTAAAATTATTCTACCATACTTTTCTTTTTTTGAAAAGGTTTGAGTTTAGGTAGTGATTACAATTTTTTCCTCACCCATCAAGTGACAATTTCCTTTTCATTTTACCCGACTGCGAAAGAAGGAGGGTTATGTTTTTAAATAAAACAATAATGGCTTCTCTTTGGCGCCAAATTGTCATTTGATCATTATCTAATGATGTAAAAATAT
Organism: Diaphora mendica; assembly: GCA_949125395.1. Lineage (NCBI taxonomy): Eukaryota > Metazoa > Arthropoda > Insecta > Lepidoptera > Erebidae > Diaphora > Diaphora mendica. The sequence continues at coordinate 20,621,117 of OX421317.1, forward strand.
ACTATAAAAAATTCCACTAAATCTAATAAATTTTGAGTAATGTTTTCTTCTCCAAATTAAATAATAATCGACAAGCGACATAATAAGCGACATTATTACAAGGGCAATGGTTTAACTAAATACTGTGTACAGAGTGTTGTGCTGCCTCGTCGTTGGAGAACTGTTACAACATCCGTTCCGGATGTCAGGACCGCGGCGTCCTGCCCTCTGTTAACCAGACAGGCTCTTTTAAGTTATGCATCCAGTTGGAACCTCATACATTACAAATTCAGCAACTACTCTGGCACTTATCTCAACTTGCCCAGGTAAGTCATACTAGTGTATTTCCAATATTGTAAGATTTTTACATAACTTAACAGGAAATTGGCTATTAATATCTAAATGACATAATTCGTAACATATAGATGACTATAAGATATTGCAGTATGCTAGATACTGCAATATCTTATAGTGGCTAACCCGCATAACTTCGTGTGCAAAACGACAAATTTTTCTCTGTTTTTGCTATATTTTTTGTTAATACTCGAATCCTATTCATCGTTGCGTCATGTTATATATCAAATAGCATTTCTAAATAAATAATATATCTAGCTCAAACCAGTAGTTACAGAGATATCAATTCTCTATCAAACAAACAAACAATTCTTCAGATTTATCATATTAGAAAACATAAATTAAAAAGTATGTCAATTAATGCAGAGTTTGATATTTATAACTATGTCATTGCGTTTATTAATTTAATTTCGCAAATTCTAAAACCAGATTTGCCAATGACCACAAAATTATATTAAATATTCTTATGATAAATTTTTTGGGGCATCATTTTCAATAGGTTACTCTATTCCTATTTAAACCAATGCAAGCTAGTTGCATGATGTATGTAAAACTCCAACAAACACTGGTTGCTCATTAGTAGTACAATTAACATACTTTACATGTCCATAAACAATGTATGGTCAACAAAAAAATATGTGTAACATGCTCAAGGCCACCTCATATCTGATTCATGATTGATATGCCCATATAACGGTTTATCAATAATACTATACAATATAGAACATATTTATGTAATATCATTGCTAACCCTAGTCATTAACAGTTCCTTGTAAGAATCAAAACCAAACAGTATTCCACCGATAGCTATTGCCTAAACTACGTGTAATATTAAGAAAGAAAGCAAAAATCCCCTTGAATACACCACCACACGCCGTCTCGGGTACTAGGAGCCGGGGAACCTGTTACACCCTAGAAAGGAAAACCCTGGAACCCGGGCGTACCTCGGGCCACCTTCGGTTTGTAGGTGGCCCCCTTCTGTGGGAAAACCCCGTTGTTTCAGTTGCTGTCCCCAAAAAGGTGGGGTGCGAGTGCTGTGCGCGCACCCCCCACCCGGGCCTGCTTCTGCTAGGGTGACAGATGGCCTCATGTCACCCTCAGGCTCACGCTTGTGGAGGACGGAGATCATTTTGCGATCTCCGGCGCCTGAGGCGTCTGCGATAACTGGCCCGTTCCCGAGCCTGTCGGACCGGGAAAGTTCTAAACCTCTCCCGGTCCCGCCCCGCCGTCTCCTGTGCAAGCATAACTTGCTCGCAGAAAGAAACGGTGGAGTTCCACGTGCTCTCGCTCCGCAACATAGCCGCAATCATGTTACTGAACGAGAGAACTCCCACAACCCTGATGGCCACCACGTGATCACGCCTTGGCTCCTCGCACGCCGGACATTCTTGCAGATCAGACACAGGTGATCTCCGAAGCATCCTTTTCCAGTGATCACCTGTGTCAGCCGGTATGAGAGGGTCCCGTGACGCCTCTCGAGCCATTCCTCCATAACGGGTCTTACCGCCGCAATAACGGCGTGCCCAGCGCTCGGTTGCCCAAGTCGTTCCTTCCATTCCGCCACAAGGACCTGGTGGAGTTGGGATTTCTGATCATCGATTTCTCGAGTCTCAGGACTCGTACCCAACTCCCGCGCCTCCTTCCGCCACTGGCAAAGGGCCGCAAGAGCTCTCGCCTCTAGGTCCAGAAAGAAATCCCCCTGACAGCTTTAAATAGGCGATGATAATGTTAAAGTAGCCTGTCTCTACGCCCTATTTTCGACATGCCCTGCCATCGTTGCCGTATTAAGCACATTTTCATTAGACGTGGATAGAAGTCCACGAGACAAGACACGAGCTCTTAGGGTGATGCTATCACAATGATTCAAGCAAAACACAA